>CM073513.1:31934285-33220000 GCA_037074495.1 Acacia confusa | reverse complement strand
CTAAACCCTAAACCCTAAACCCTAAACCCTAAACCCTAAACCCTAAACCCTAAACCCTAAACCCTAAACCCTAAACCCTAAACCCTAAACCCTAAACCCTAAACCCTAAACCCTAAACCCTAAACCCTAAACCCTAAACCCTAAACCCTAAACCCTAAACCCTAAACCCTAAACCCTAAACCCTAAACCCTAAACCCTAAACCCTAAACCCTAAACCCTAAACCCTAAACCCTAAACCCTAAACCCTAAACCCTAAACCCTAAACCCTAAACCCTAAACCCTAAACCCTAAACCCTAAACCCTAAACCCTAAACCCTAAACCCTAAACCCTAAACCCTAAACCCTAAACCCTAAACCCTAAACCCTAAACCCTAAACCCTAAACCCTAAACCCTAAACCCTAAACCCTAAACCCTAAACCCTAAACCCTAAACCCTAAACCCTAAACCCTAAACCCTAAACCCTAAACCCTAAACCCTAAACCCTAAACCCTAAACCCTAAACCCTAAACCCTAAACCCTAAACCCTAAACCCTAAACCCTAAACCCTAAACCCTAAACCCTAAACCCTAAACCCTAAACCCTAAACCCTAAACCCTAAACCCTAAACCCTAAACCCTAAACCCTAAACCCTAAACCCTAAACCCTAAACCCTAAACCCTAAACCCTAAACCCTAAACCCTAAACCCTAAACCCTAAACCCTAAACCCTAAACCCTAAACCCTAAACCCTAAACCCTAAACCCTAAACCCTAAACCCTAAACCCTAAACCCTAAACCCTAAACCCTAAACCCTAAACCCTAAACCCTAAACCCTAAACCCTAAACCCTAAACCCTAAACCCTAAACCCTAAACCCTAAACCCTAAACCCTAAACCCTAAACCCTAAACCCTAAACCCTAAACCCTAAACCCTAAACCCTAAACCCTAAACCCTAAACCCTAAACCCTAAACCCTAAACCCTAAACCCTAAACCCTAAACCCTAAACCCTAAACCCTAAACCCTAAACCCTAAACCCTAAACCCTAAACCCTAAACCCTAAACCCTAAACCCTAAACCCTAAACCCTAAACCCTAAACCCTAAACCCTAAACCCTAAACCCTAAACCCTAAACCCTAAACCCTAAACCCTAAACCCTAAACCCTAAACCCTAAACCCTAAACCCTAAACCCTAAACCCTAAACCCTAAACCCTAAACCCTAAACCCTAAACCCTAAACCCTAAACCCTAAACCCTAAACCCTAAACCCTAAACCCTAAACCCTAAACCCTAAACCCTAAACCCTAAACCCTAAACCCTAAACCCTAAACCCTAAACCCTAAACCCTAAACCCTAAACCCTAAACCCTAAACCCTAAACCCTAAACCCTAAACCCTAAACCCTAAACCCTAAACCTCGAACCCTAAACCCCCAACCCAAAACCCTAAAACCCTAAACCCGAAACCCGAAACCCTAAAACCCTAAACCCGAAACCCTAAACTCCCAACCCTAAACTCCAACCCCTGGATTCACTGTTCCTTGTCATAATGAGTTATTTAGTAACCACGCTTTAGTCTTAGTGACAATGGGCAATAGTGAAAACCAAAACCCAACGCTGTCAACCACTAGTTATTGCTGTATGAGCAACTTTGAGAATATAGTTTGTAACATCCCAAATTTTCTAATAGTAATTTATTGCTATTAGGATTTGATTTTTTGAATAATATGGGTTTAGTGAGAATCTGTAAGTATAAAAATTAAGAGTTGATAATAATAATAAATATATATATAATCAATTTTAATTTATGAAATTTTTTTAATTAACTATGATAAATGATATTGATAAGAATGAAGTGGAAAAGAAAATAGTAGGAGAAATATCTTCATGAAATATTCTGATCTATATCTAAATAAAAATAAAGAGATAAGATAAAAAATATTAAATATTATTATATCTGTTAGAATAATATTACTTTTATAAGAGAGCTAAATCCTAACCCTACTTGCTTAGCTTTACATCCGTCCCACGGTATCATTTCTAATACATCTGTGGGTTAGGCTTGGACACATTGAGTGAGTACATCATATACATGTATCATAAATTTTTACTAAATGAGACATTGGCTTTATTAATTTTTGAACAACAACAATTTTTGATCTAGTAAACTTGTAAATGAATCGTATATTTCGACACCAGATGAATCAATAATTTACCAGAATTTTTCTAATCAATCTACCTCTGAGGAGTTATACATTTGTGTATTGATAAGACCATTCCCTATTTCTTGAAACTCGATCTCTCCCCCAGATGAACCATATAGCCAAGAGAAACCATGAACCAGAATAGAAGAGCTTGCCCCACCCAGTTGACGGAGAATTATAAGTGGATCCAATTTTTTTATTTTTAGTGGAGATTCAGAATAGATGGACTCTCTATAAGCCCTATTTTACTGACAGGATTTATCACCACTTTAGCTACTTTAGCGGCTCAACTGGTTATTCAGGAATCCCGATTATTCCATTTCTTGATGTTAGCAATGTATAGCGCTCAAATAGGATCATTTTCTTCTCAAGACATTTTACTTTTTTTCATATATCTTGACGTTTGCATTGCTCTCCCACAACCCCGTTTTCATGGTTTAGGCTACTCCCATTTTGCTTGCCGCTACTACGGGAATCACTTTTGCTTTCTTTTCCTCTAGCTACTAAGATGTTTCAATTCGCCAGGTTATCTCTTGCCTGCCCATGGATTCAGCAACAATTCGAAATGTTGACCTATTCGGGAATTTCCAGATCTCTGTGTGTGTGTGTGTGTGTTAATTATTTATATTGTTTTGAGATTTGTTATGCTCACAGAGGGCTTGATTTGGAATTATTTATCTGATTAACATTATATTGATGAAATGAGAAACTTTTCAAGCATGCTTGTTGTATATTAGAACTCGTAGTTATGTACTTAAAAAATTTTTAAACATGCTTATGTGTTATGATGAAAATATATTATTTATTTTATTGTGATTGTTTGTCATTAATACAAATGAATGATAGTACATTTTTGATGGGTTGGAGTAAGGAAGAATTTTCATGATGAGATTTGTTTATGCCATCATTCGATGCATAATGTAAGGTATTTACTAAGGCCCCCTCTTCCATGTCTTCCTCTGGTCGGAATTGCATTAGAGCTATGAGATAAGTGATACTTCCTTGATGTGTTTAAGAAGAGGTGCCATAGTCCAAATTTAAACTCCATACCTTTGACCAGATATATCTTAAGTTTTGGTGAGCTTAAGACAATCCAATTAAATGGATGGATTTTTGTTGAATTATATGTTAGCCTATGCTCTATTCAGCGGTATATGGTTGCACGGTGATATAAGGGAGGCATATTGAATAATTGTAATATGATATCTTTTGTCAAAAATATTTGGAAAATGAATTATGATGTTTTAGAACTCTTTTTAATTTGGGTATGAGTTTTGGTAACCGAGTCGAGAATTAGTGTAATACCCCAGATTATTATTATTATTATTGTTAATAATAATAATAATAATAATAATAATAATAATAATAATAATAATAAAAGTAAAAGTAATAATAGTGATAATATAGTATTAGTTTAAATTTTATTAGTTTAGATTAATTTGATTAGTTGTTAGTTTAGATAGATTTGATTTTATTAAGTATAGATTTATTGATTGATTTAATAGAATTTAATAATCTTTGCATTATTTTACCATTTATTAGATCAACAATGTAATACCCTAGATTTTATTTTATTTTACTTTTAATAATAATGATAATGATAATAAATACTAATAATACTAATATTAAAATTTATAATTTATAATAAAGTAATGTGTGTGTAGATATATATATATATATATATATATATATATATATCATAATAATAATGATAAATAGATAGGTAAAGATAAAAAAAATTTAAATTAGAATCTAATAGGTGATTTGCCATTATTATTTAAATTAGTAATAGTTAAGAGCCCAACCCATAGGAAACCCTAATTTCAACTATAAACTTAGGACTAGTCATCTAACCCTAGCCATCACCTATCAGTTCCCCCTCTAAAAATTTTTGCGGCAGAAATTCTCTTCTAGGAGCTCTGCAACCACGGAGGCCAGGTAATCCTAATCCCTTGAGCAATAAAAATTAATTGTTTGTAGCGTTAGAACATTGATTATAATTAATTGATTGTAATCATAATCTCTAGAGCAATGTTGGTAGCATTAGAACGTTGATTGGAATTAATTGATTGTAATCCTAATCCTAAATCGTAATCCTAATTCTAGTTCCAGAAAGCACCACTCTCCTTGAGGGGATGAAGCAATTGATTGATCTTGGTTTATTCAAATATTTCCTGCAGGCAAATCGCATGATAACAAAGAAAAAACGATTGAATGTTGCATTGAAAGATATATATATTTTATATATTGAATGATTACGTGAAATAGAAATCAATGAATGAGGTTTCACTTTTCATTGCTATATGTTAATGAGTACATCCAATTTTGTTTTTTTTTTGGTTCGATTTTTAGGCTTATATATATATATAATACTTTGTCATTATGCGAATAATCTTTCCGTAGCTATACCTCTGGATAAATTATTGAATTTGGTGTGGACCCCCCCCTCTTTTTTTCATTAATATCTTCACACACACACACATATAGGTTTATATATATAGATTTGGAGAGGCATACTCATATGCCTCTTATTCCTTTTCTTTTTATTCTTCCACACACATATATATATATATATATTGATATATTATAATATTATAATAATTTTGACATAGATGCAAACTCTTATTTGATGTTGTTTTATTTAATTTTATTCTTTGAGAACATTTAAAATAAATTAACAGTGGGAGAATAGCTTTGGGAAGGTACCTCCTAAAGTGATGAACATACTTTTAAGGCTTTATGCCTTCGAGAACTTTTGATGTGAACCGATATGTCCGTTCTTCCTAAGGTGGTGTCTGGCAGGGTTTCCTGGGACACTAGTAGCAATTTTGGGAAGAGGTGTGCACACTAGGAAGAAAATTACGATATGGCCAAATTTTGATGATTTGTGACTGGCAGGGTTTCCCGGGTCACAAGGTAGACTGGCAGGGTTTCCCGGGTCTACCATGGTTCTCTTCCCACTAGAAAACTCTAAAAACCATGACACCTTTTAGTTTATACATATACACATATGATGCCTTTATGCTATTTTATTTTGCAATTAATTTATTTTTATTATTTTATTTTATGTTGGAATTGATTTATTTTACAATTATTTAATTTTATTTCGTAATTAATTTATCTTATCTTATAATTATTTTTTTTTATTGGAATTAAATTATTTTATTTTATGATTAATTTATTTTATTTTATAATTTATTTATTTTATTTTAATTCATATCAAATTTATTTATCTATCTACTTATTTCTGTTCTATCTTATTTCATTTTACCCTTAATTAATTAGGATTACCAGCGTTTGCTGATGTGTGCATTCTTGGGCTGCGATGATCCTTCGGGGGAGCAGAGTTTCAGTGAACAGGTTTCAAAAATTGGGGCTAGCCGTGAGAAGTGAGGATGACGGACAATAAACTCTAGTTATCTACTTTCATTTATTTTCATTAATTTTATTTTTCGAATAATGTTTAAGTTTAGAATTATTTCCTGTAATAAGAAGCCTTGCACTTGTTCCATACAAGTGCGGCGGTGACACCTTCCGGATGTTGATTATTTTGGATTTCTATTAGTATTTATGAAAACCCTTGGAATATTTATGTTATTTGAACTTTAGAAATCCGGGGTGTTACAATTAGTTTGTGAAAAGGTTTTGTATAAAGTGTAATATAAATATATTTTTTTTGGGATGAACTGTATTCTTAAACCGTATGTTCTTGATCTTGGTTTGCATGTATATTTCTGAATAACCAATGGTTATAGAGATCTTTGGATCTCACGGTTACTATATTTATTTTTTTAGGATATTATTTTAGTAGAGAGCAAGAGAAGATACCTATAGAATGAGTCTTGAAGGCTCTTTTATCCTCCTAGAGTATGTTATGTTATTTGTATTTGTTATGACCATAAGACTTTCACATTTTGCTAACTCTGAAATGATTTTGGGAAATTAATTTGGTGAAGTGAAAAATGGGTTTTTGTTGATTGACAATATTTCAAATACTTTGATTAAGTTTTTTTTTTTTTTGAAAGGTGGGTGTCACTAGTCATTTTATTTGAAAAAAAAATATCTTTTAGTGGTCCTTCTATTAACTTTTCCTTCATATAGAGTTTTTAACAATACTAAAAATTCATTTGTTTGCTTGCAACAAATTCAATTCACAAATCAAATTTAGCCATGTGACGTTTATTGTTAAATTATTATTATTATTATTATTATTATTATTATTATTATTATTATTTGAATCAACTTTTTAAAAATTGTATCCAAAAGTATATTCAGCTTCTTTGGGTGGTGCTTTAAATAGCTTTAAGTCATAGAAAGTTAGAAAAGAGTAGCACTAGGAAAAAAAAGCCTTTAAATGGAGTGTTTGAATAGAGTTTTAAGTCCATTAGACTTTCTTTTAGAAAAACTTATAAAAGTCAGTTTAGGAAAAAGCTCTATAAGATAACTTTATGAAAAAGCTCTCAACTTTGGCCCTGCCACTTCTACCACCATTAATTCAAACACAAATCATACTTACAAACTAACTTTTTTCCATTGGGTTGTAAAAGTCAAATAAAAAATAAATGGGTTAAGAAGTAATTTGGCCAATGAATGCCCAACACAAAAAAGTTTAACTTTACTCTAGAAGTGCTCAGCACAAAAAAGTCTATGTGCAATCCACCCAAAATCCGACTGCTGTAAATCCTTGCTTGGACCCCAACCATGTGTATTGAAATTAGAAAGAGTGAATGCAACAAAAAAATTCAAAAATTATATTAACTATCTTATATTAATTATTATTATCAATTATTTTATGCAATTATTGATTATAATATTGTATTATTTACTCTTTAAATTTAATTTTTGTCGTTGTAATTCTACTCAATCTTTTAAAAATATCACTTATTTACATGTGTATAAATATGCGTAAAAATTGATATACGGCTGATGAGATTTTTTAGTTATTGATATAAGTATGTATAATATGAGTAATTTTTGAGTTTTATTTATCATCAATTTAGAATAATTAATGTGATGGGATCTTTTAGTTGCCAAAAAAAAAAAAAATTTGGAAGCCTTCATCTCATTTTTAAAAGTAATGCTCTTAGAATACCTACTTAACCGATAATAAGATTTGAATCTATAGTATGTTAATCTTACCAGTCGTATATCAATTTTCATCGGCAAAAATATAATATTCATACACATAAATATAAATGAATTCGATCTCTTTATCAACAGAGACAATAGAGAAATATATACACAAATAAATAAAGGTAGCCTATAAATTACGCGATATTTTTACGCACATAAATATCAATTTTTATGCATACTATATGCACATAAATATGTGATATTTCTAAAAGATTGAAAAGAATTACATCAATAAAAAATTTAATTTAAAGAGTAAATATATAGTCAATAATTGCATAAGATAACTGATAATAATTAATAAAAGATAATTAATATATTTATGATTTTTTTGTTGCATTCACTCTTTATAAAACCCCAATGCAAATGATTACAGGTCCAATCAACGATTTACAACAGTTGGATTTTGGGTGGATTACACATGAACTTTTTTGTGTTAAGCGCTCCTGGAGTAAAACTTTTTTGTGCTAGGCGCTCATGGAGTAAAAGTTCATTGGTCAATCTGCAGCTTAGATAACAAATGTTATCTTTTTCTAATTTTTACTGTATTTTTAGTTGTTGGGTACTCAAACTAAAAGGAAAATTCCACTCAAAGCCTAAATTATCAAAATATTGTCAAACAAGGCTATAAGAAAAGTCATATGTCAGATGTAGTTGTTAATGAGACTGATTTAGTTGTTAATATGTAGTTGTTAATTATATTGATTTAGTTGTTAACGAGGACTGATATAATTGTTAACCGCTACTGATATACTTCCTCTGGTCCTTATTATAAGGTACCAACTACCAAATGTATTTGGTCCTTTTTATAAGGTACTTGCTTGTTTCCAATGAGCATTGATTACTTTTTTCCATATATGCCCATAATTAATAGGGGTAGTAGGTGAGAATAATAATAATATAATATTAGAGTTTAATGTAAATAGTAGGGGTAATAGTGAAAATTACTTAAATTATAGGACAACTTTATTGACTTTAATTGTTTTTATTGGTTTGTGTGATTTGTTAGTTGGTGTTTTATAATAAGGACCAGAGGGAGTAGTTGTTAACGCTTTTTGAAATAATACCAGAAAAGGTCCTAGAGCCTTTTTTGACATTTAACTTTTTTTTAGGGTCTTTTTTGACATTTGACTTTTCTTAGGATCTTTTTTAATAATATTTTCCTACATTGAGCTCTGAATAGAATTTTCCCCAAACTAAATCACATGCCATTATAAATTTAATTTAATTAATTTAATGCTCTCGCCCCTGGTGTCGCCCCGTTGAGCAAGACATTCCTCGAGCAGTGCCGAGTTAGCTAGCGTGGTCCGAGGAAGAGGAGCCAGAATACAGTAAAAGTGTCCGGACTAGCCTTTTAACATCTTGGTTCGATAGCTAGACATTGACTGCGAATTATGTTTCTTTAGCCACATTAATCTTTTGAGAATTTCAGTATCTGATCCCCCGGAGAGCTTCGATTGTTGAGAGCTCGCGTGTTCAGAAAATGGTTGCTGAGCCTTGCAATGATAATTTATTTTTTAAACCCTAGGATCATCGGTCATAGCGAATTTGACGATATTTGGTGGACCAGTTGGAAGGGTGAAGCTAGGGTTTGAACTTGTTTTGATTCTTCCTTCACTTTCACAACTCCAGTATGAGTCCTATTCAGAATTTCGAGCAGCACTCACGTCATCTCGTGGAGCCTGATCTCCGTATGCACTCTATCCTTCACTTTTACTGTATCGAGCACAGCTTGGTGTCTTTCTGAGGTTCCCCCCACTATTTCATTGACGAAAGACGCGTTTTTCAGGAAATTTGACGCACAATTTACTTTAGTCCTCCAGATATTCTGACACTTTATATTGCGTTTTGCTGTGGTTTCGTTTTCTGGTTTCTAAGTCGAAATGATATTAGAAATTAGATGCTTGCCCCGTCAAGTTAATTTTATATCTGCTTCCCTGCTCGCCACATTTGCTTTGTTGAAAAATCTCGTTTTAAGTTTGCATTTTGCTTGCTCTAGTGTAATTCTGTTTTGCGGTCTGTTCTGTTTAGTTAGTTTGATTTATTTTAAATTTCTTTTTATGTTTGGGTGAAAATAGCGATTCAGGCGAGGCTGCAGATGGTGATGGAAGTTCGGGATAGTCTTGAGATTGCTCACACTGCTGAGTACTTGAATTTTCTGAAATGTTACTTCCGGGCTTTCTCAGTTATACTTGGGCAAATTACAAAGCCGCAATTTGTGGACAATCCTGAGCACAAGCTTCGAAATATTGTGGTGGAGATCTTAAATCGTCTTCCCCACAGTGAAGTACTTCGTCCCTTTGTACAGGACCTGTTGAGGGTAGCTATGGAAGTACTTACTACAGATAACGAAGAGAATGGCTTAATTTGCATCCGTATTATCTTTGATCTTTTGAGGAATTTTAGACCGACTCTAGAAAATGAAGTTCAGCCATTTCTTGACTTCGTCTGCAAGATTTACCAGAATTTTAAATTGACCGTTAGTCATTTCTTTGACCCTGGGTCAGTGGCTGGGGAAGATGTCAGGCCCATGGAGACTTCACTCTCAGATCAAGGTATAAGCACCACCTCTGCTACTGGTTTGCAGCTTAACCCAAGTACTCGCTCGTTCAAGATAGTTACGGAGAGTCCATTGGTGGTGATGTTTCTATTTCAATTGTATAGCCGTCTTGTTCAAGCAAATATTCCTCAATTATTACCATTGATGGTTGCTGCTATATCAGTCCCGGGCCCTGAAAAGGTTCTTCCACACTTAAAGACTCATTTTATCGAGCTTAAGGGTGCACAGGTCAAGGTAAGTGGTTGTTTTGAATGTTTCAATTGTCACAGTAGTAGATATTTAACTGAAGATTCAATCAGAAGTTGTTAGACAATTATGGTCATAAATACAGGCACAGCGGATTCTGCTTCTCTTAATGTTTCAGCATTTGCATGGATGCCTTTAGGTCGTTCGAGTTTTTCCCTTTAACAACATGTTAGAATTGAAGCAGCCTGTGAGTGTGGAAGGGTATATGTGGTTTTTTTATATTCTGAGATCTATTTTAAGAAATAAGAGAAGGATGCACCATAAGATTGTGTCATGGCATATTAATTTAGCATGTGCAACAAACCTTTTGAATTTTTGTCCAAGCTATGCATTCTTTGAAGTTTGTGACAATAAGCCCCCAAACAAGTATGAAGGGTGGTGAGGATTTTGATTTTTTCCCCCTGAATTTTAAACGAATACTATTATTCCCTCCCTCCTAGTGGGATAAGGTTTTATTGTTGTTCTTGTTGAAACGAATTCTATTATCGAAGAAGCAAGGGCTGAGTGGTTTAAAGGCACAGAGACCTTATAAGCTTGCTCTTGCGAATGCCTTAGAGGGACTGCAAATGATTGGCTGCCTTAGTCTCTGATGGGTGAGAAACAATGTTAATTATGGTGCCGATTTCAAATGAGATCAGATTTTCTGTATGTTCATAAGTATCTGGCTGCTTTTCGTGGATTGCTAGATAGATTTAAAATCCTAGCACTTTTATTCTCCTTAGGTGCATCTACTGGTGTTATTTCATCACTCAGTTTTAGTAATTAAGATTCCTTTTTCAATATCATGGAACTCCTCTTTTTCTAAGAATGAAATAAAGGATTATGTTTTTTGGAGTATAAGGAATATCTCATTCCAAATGAAAACATAAGAGCGCTCCCAATTCTGTGATGAATCAATGGACAAATTGGTATTGATTTCTATTGCAAGAATAATTTTAGAATAGAAGCCTCTGCTTGGTGGTCTCACAAGAGTAGATATGTAACCTACTTTGTTTGTTTACCTATTGGGCTTCTTATGCACAATTTTTTGGTAAATTATATGTTTTCTTATCCTGACATTCTCCACTGTTTATGCTAATTAGTTATTTTTGTCATTGCAGACAGTTTCTTTTCTAACTTACCTGTTGAAAAGTTATGCGGATTATATAAGGCCACATGAAGACAGTATATGTAAAAGCATTGTGAATTTACTTGTAACATGTTCAGATTCTGTATCGATTAGAAAGGTGACATTTGTTTCATGTGCATTTTGAGAAATGGTTTTTCTTACTTCTGTGTAATACCAAAATTGTTATGTTGCAGGAATTATTGATATCTCTTAAACATGTCCTTGGAACTGATTTTAGGAGGGGTTTGTTTCCTCTGATTGACACCTTATTAGAAGAAAGGTAACATTTTGATCACCCACAAGATCTTGATGCAGAAAATTTTCTGGTTGAGTGTAATTGTCCGTGTCTCACATGCTCATCAATGATACTAATCATGATGGTCATTAATTTATAACTGATGTAGTTAGATATAGTCAGTGTGATATAGGTTTGTTATTTGGAAAAGAGAGAGAAAGTGGGGGGAAGAGGAAGAGGGATAGGAAACATAGAGGAGGATGGCTAGGAGCGAATCTAGAGGGAACTGAAACTGAATTCTATTCACATTAACCATCAAAAACAGAATTACAATGCTGGTCTCAGCTATTTATAGGCTCTAGTTTAAAACTAGCTCCAATGGTCAATCCTGTCAAATACAATGTTACAATTATACATTGCATTGTCATGTCTAGCCTAACAATGAAAAAAATAGAACATGTGAACTTTCTTTGAAGCGTATGCCCATCTTGCAATTTTCTGGAAGAGAAACATTGGGGGTTGTTCAATTTATGTACTTGTGTCATTCCTTGGGTTATGCTTCTAGATTTTAGCTTTTAACCATATGATGATAAGAATTTGATAGACACAATGGTAGGAATAAGATTGTGAGGGAGACAGAGAATTTAGCTAAGGTTACATGGAATCTTTAGGTAGTTTTGCTTCTATCAAGGCAGATAACACTTAATAGCCACACAACTATTTTGAGCATTTTCTTATATTACCTCATCAATCAGGGTCCTAGTTGGAACTGGGCGGGCATGCTTTGAGACATTGAGGCCTTTAGCTTATAGTCTTCTGGCCGAGATTGTACATCATGTTCGACAAGACCTCTCCTTAGCACAGGTACGTTATGGGCTTTATATTCCACTGATTGTAATCTCTTGCAGGACATTCAATTCTAGGTTAGCCATGATTAAATCTGATATTTAATTTAAAACTGAAGATTAAAGTCAATATCTTTTCTCCTCAAAGTACTACTTTTGTGATTGCATTTCTTGAAAATTAGACATTTGACTGATCTATAGACTTTGAATTTGTCACCTTGACAAATATATTCAATGAGGTTATTTGATTATCAAGGGTTCTATAATATCCTTGAAGTTCCGCGATATACGAGGATCTGCTTCTGTTGCATGAAAAGTGATGTGAATTCTTATGACTAGGTTACTAATGGTTCAAGAATCATGTGCAACAATAAGCCCACCACAAAGATTGGATTCATCATTCTTCTCAGATAGAGACTAGGGCTCATTGTCCTAAAAATTTGTTTTGCTTTATCTTTGCTGGACCAATTTCTATTATGTTCCCAGAGTATAAGTGTTAATAGTTGCTGTATCTTGCACCTGCTATTGCAATGTGAGAATTGAGAACCAGAAAAAAAAAGTTTACCATCTTAATTATCTTGTACAATAATTGTAAATTTGGCTAACTAGTCTCAGCCCATTCATTTGCATGAATATTTAATAATTTTTTAAAATTCATACAAGAATTAAAAGGAAAATAAATTGTTAAAATAAGAAAAAAATCAACATTGCATCATTAGATAGTAACAATGTGAAATAATAATATGCTGTTCTTGATTGAATTTAATTTGAATCAGGAGTGTTTAATTTTGAGTTATTGTAGTTTTGTTTTGGTTTGCTCATGTAAGGCATGCTATCCATTCTTAGTTTTCACATGATCTTCCTTGACTCAAATTTTGTGTGGCCACAGTTGTCGCGGATCATTTACTTGTTCTCAAGTAATATGCATGATGCTTCGCTATCACTAAGTATTCACACGACATGTGCTCGTTTGATGCTGAATTTGGTGCGTAGCTATAATCTATTCTTTAGAATTTATTTCACTTTATTCTTTGTTTATCCTTTTTTATTTCTTATTTTCTTTATGAAGAGTTGTTATGAAAGCTCATAGGGATTGGTAAAAAGTTGTAAGGAATCATTTGGTTTTGATGTGCCATGAAGTGCTATGTCTTATGCTTTGTTCGGTACATGAAAATCGATGCTTTGGAAATGGAAATGGAACTTGTATCAACAATCTGATGTCTTATGCTCACTTGGCATGTAAAATTCCATCAAAATACATGAATACGATTTCCTTCCATATAATGATGGAAGTGTTCAGCTTTCCACGTAACCATAATATTTGGAATTTTTTTGAGACCTTAATATGTGGATTGCTTTTCCCTTTTGTTAGAAAGAGGTAGCAGTGGAATTAGGATTGTGTTGGCTGTATGAACAATGATGTGGGTTTCTGGGGTTTTGATATTTTTAATATTGGACTATTTGATATTATTTATGAAATATATCAAATTTATATGATATTCAGTTTAATTAGTCATGAATTATAATGTTATAAAACTCTTCCTTTTTAGTAACTTCACACCTCAAAGTTCTTTTGATTAAAGCCGTCCAAATATATTCATTTTCTTAAAATCACTTTTGAGGGAACTCCCAAACGTAAATCATGCTACTTTGAAATCAAATCTATCTGATATCTTATTTTTTAAATCAATTTTTCCAAAACGCGTTTTTGGTCCAATCCCAACATGCACATAGTTATTACTTTAACTTAATAATTTGGAGCTCTATTATTAGCCCTAAAGTTATCTTTATTGTAAACCTCATTTATTGAATTACGATTGAGTTGTATTTTCCATCATACACTCTCCTACTCTCTCCCCCTTACCTCTCTTAACACCCCCCCCAAAAAAAAGAGAGAGAATCTCTTACCATTTATTATGCATCAAGCGGTATGACATCAAGGTTCTGGTTTCTGGCACGCACCTATCATAAAAAATTCACTAAAATCTCTTCGAAAAGCTGTAGACCATTGCTATCCGTGCCAAAATCACATGATTATAGCCATTGGATCAACCAATGGACCACACCATTACATCCTTGTGCTTTCTTGTTATTAAAGGAATAAAGGATAACAAGGAAAAATGAGAACAAAAGTAAAGGGAAAAAAGGAGGCATCTCTTGACATTTTGGTTTATTGTTGACATATAGTTATTGGCGTGCCAAACATGTGATCATTGGCTCCCAAATCCACTATCCGAGGGTTCTTTTTCCTTACTTCCATTTAAGGAAGTAATTGAATTGTCTGTGCTGACTTTGCCATAGCACACATTTCTTCACTTGCAATTTTGTTTCATCCTTGGTGAGTCTTATGTCTTTTATATGTCCTTCTCATCTGAAGGGGCAATGTGAGCTCTGCTCTTGTGCTGAGTAATTTGTTTTAGGCTTTAACATTTCTAATGTAGCTTCCAACACATGTCCTTCCTTGGTGTGATCATTATTATGACAATGATTGCACCAGCCTTTTGAATCCTTTTGTCCTTTTTGGTGAGCATTTTGCGCCCCTTTCTTTACAGGTGCTAAAGCACTGATGATATGGTTTTAACTGTAGAATTGAGAAAGGTACAGAGAAAAGAGACAGAGTAGTAGAAGAAGAAGATGCTGAAGGAGAGATTCTGAATAACCTCTTCACTTTTCTGATGTTATTTATAATGCTATAGCCTTCCTCTAATCCCTTCCTAGCGGCTGGCACTTTAGAATTAATGACTAACTAACATATTAATTAAGTATCTAGTTTACAAATATGTCCTAGTCCTATCTTACACTAAGGTCCCTTAATATTAATGTTCCATATCAATTGATGCCACTTGTTTTTTATACGTAACATCTCCATTAATCTCACCATCATTTTCAACACCATTTCCCCATCAATACTTGATACCTGAACTTTGCCACTTGTGGTGTGATCTAATCTCCAATTTTCCACCTTCAAATCATTTCTAATTTGTCTCTTATTGAACTTGCAATGCATACATTTTGTATTCTGCCTTACTTGCGATAACCCTTCGATTTCAACTGACGCTCTCTATAACTCAAGTTTGAAGTTAAGTTGAAGTTATTGATAAAAAAATTCACTTATTTTAATTTGATTGTGAAAAGTTTCATACGTAATTTTATTCTTTGGGATGCCAAAAGAGAACTCTTCTCTGTTTCTTTTTCTCAAGAAGTCTTGCATGTTTTTGTTTTTTGCTTATTGTCTTTTTAGGTGATTTAAATTTGTTAGAAGGTACTAGAATGATTGTATTAGTTAGTTTTACTACTTATTTTTATGTAATTTTTTTTGTTCTTACTGTTTTCTTCAGTTAACAAAGTATTTTGTCTCTTGTAGTCTTGTCTTTTCTCATCAAGAGGTTTTCTATTTAGCCCCTCTCCATTCTCCCAAATGAAGAGGGTTTGAGTTGTTTGTTGATCGATTGACTAGCTCTCTCATGTTGTAATTTTCATTGGATCTAGGTGGAGCCAATTTTTGAGAAAGGTGTTAATCAACAGTCTATGGATGAAGCACGAGTTCTGTTGGTCTGCTGAACAATTTGTGCTGCATTTGTACAGTGTTGTATTTTTTTTGGACTTAATAACTTTCTGGGAATGACTTGCATTATGTTCCTCTACAGGGTCGTATTCTAGATGCTTTTGTTGGGAAATTCAGTACTTTCAAGCGTACAATACCTCAGGTAATTGTGCTTCTCGTTTGCAAATTCATAATTTAATGCAAAAGAATGATTGATGTTATCAGATTGAATAAGCAAATCTACTGGAGAAGAGAGTTCTGGTTACTTTCTTCTTTCCCTTTGTCTCTCTTTGAAATGATTGATGTTATCAGATTGAATAAGCAAATCTACTGGAGAAGAGAGTTCTGGTTACTTTCTTCTTTCCCTTTGTCTCTCTTTGATTCAGTACTTTCAAGCGTACAATAAGGCAGATTATAAGATGACTTGAATTAGTGCTTTGTTCCTCTTTCTCTGGCCTCTCCTATGTCTCTCTTCTCTCTCTTGAATCCCTATATTTCTCTCTCTCTCTCTCCTTTTTAATCTGAATACTTTAACAGTTGTACCAGCGCAGGATCTATTTTTTTTTGTTAATCTTGATACTCAGGGGGAAAGATTTCTTTTGGGAGGGGTGTTATTATGGAGTAATAAATGAATAACAAAAATAACAGAATGGGTAGTTATCGGAATGAGAGGCAGTTAAAGTATTATTTCCTATAAATAAATATTAAGCACACATTTGTAAGGAAGAATAAGATCATATGAATTAGTGCATCATTGTTCCTCTCTCTCGCCTCTCTTTTGACTCTCTTCTGTCTCTTGAATCCTTCTCTTTCTCTTTCTCTCTCTGTCCCATCTCAATAACATGACAGGTGTGTATGTCTATGTGTGAACATCTAAATGTGTCGTCATTGCCTAATCATTGATATGAAGTTGGTTGCTCAGCAAGTCATCTGAATAATCCATTAATATTCCTTTTATCGATCATATTCTATTTTTTATTTGTAACTTTTACTAGCCTTGTAATGCCTGCAATTTATTGCTATGTTTCTTCTTAACTTATTTGGCAATATCATGTTTGCTTCTACTAATAGCTGTTGGAAGAGGGGGAGGAAGGAAAAGACCGTGCTACTCTGAGGTCAAAACTCGAATTGCCAGTGCAGGTTAGTGGGATACTTTTGTGAGGATGATGTGAGGATATATTGGTACTGCAATAACTAATATGGCATTTGGATCGAATTCAATTTTACTCTATTTTGAAGTTTTAGGTTGAGAAAAACAGAATATTATAACTTGTTTGAGAGTAAGGACAAAATTGTATAAAGAAAAGGGAAGGATCTGTTTTGTTTGGAGACAAAATGTATATTTCATTTTGTAGAATTCAGAGAGAGAGTAGAGAAAAGTATACACTCAATAATATATTTGTATTCATATGCACAATAGGTATTTATACACGAGCGGAGAGACAATAGAGTAATGACTCATTATGATGATTGATTCCCTAATCAATCATCATAATCCTCTTCCTAATCAGTTACGATACTAATTACAATATATTTCCATACATAGATTATTTCCCAACACCCCCTCAAGTTAGAGCATAGATGTTAATCATGCCCAACTTGTTACAAAAATAATCAACTCGAGTTCTATTGAGGGCTTTAGTCAGCAGATCACCCTATTGGTCGCTAGACCGCACATGTCCTGTAGAAATGAAGTTCTCTTTGATTTTATCACGTACAAAGTGGCAATCTATCTCAATGTGCTTTGTGCGTTCATGAAACACAGAATTGGAGGCTATGTGTAGGGCAGCTTTGTTATCGCACCACAGTTTTGCAGGCAATGACGTGGTGAGACCAACCTCCTTCATGAGCTGGTGAATCCATACAATTTCCTGTACCGACTGAGACATGGCTCTATACTCAGCTTCTGCACTTGACTTAGAAACCACATCTTGCTTCTTACTCTTCCAGGATACCAAATTTCCACCCACAAACACACAATATCCCGTGGTGGATCTCCTAGTAGCCTTTGACCCGGCATGATCTGCATCACAAAAACATTCAATCTTGTTGTGACCATGATTTGTATAGAGTACACCACGACCAGGTGAGCCCTTCAAGTAGTGTAAGATGTGCTCCAAAGCTTCCCATTGAGCCACAGTTGGTGCAGTCATAAACTGACTCGGTACACTAACTGGAAAGGTCACATCTGGGCGAGTCACCGTGAGATAGTTCAATTTCCCAGTCAATCTCTGATATCTCTTAGGATAGGGGAATGACTTGATCTTCTCTGGATCAACTTTCTTTTGTACATGCTCAGGTAGCTCATCAAACGGTATGCTGTCATCAATGTCCAAGAAAGGGTTAGGAATCATAGGGAAGCTACTTGGTGCTGCTCCAAGTTTCCCGGTTTCTTTTAATAGGTCAAGAACATACTTTCTCTGTGTCAACAAGATCCCTTTCTTGCTTCTCATAACCTCTATCCCAAGGAAATACTTTAATGGACCCAAATCCTTTGTTTGAAAGTGAGAATTAAGAAAGGCCTTGAGTGATGAGATTCCTGAAGCATTGCTACCTGTAATGACGATATCATCAACATATACCACGAGTAGAATCATGCCAGCATCAGTCTGCTGATAGAACATAGAGTGGTCGCACTTACTCTGACTCAGATCAAACTTCTTAACCACAGAACTGAACCTGTCAAACCAAGTACGAGGGCTCTGCTTCAAGCCATATAAAAACTTTTGAAGGTGACAGACCTTCCCATGCTCCCCCTGAGCAACAAAACCAGGTGGTTGCTCCATGTAGACTTCTTCAAGGAGATCACCATTCAAGAACGCATTCTTAATATCCAACTGATGAAGATCCCAACCATAGTTGGCTGCCATAGAAATGAATAGGCGAACAGAGGACAATTTGGCCATAGAAGAGAAGGTCTCTGAATAATCAACACCATAAGTCTGAGCATAACCCTTGGCAACCAGTCGAGCTTTCAACCGCTCCAAGGTGCCATCAGCTTTTGTTTTCACCGTGAACACCCATTTGCACCCGATAGCCTTCTTTCCAGGAGGTAAATCAATGAGAGTCCAGGTACCGGCCTGATCAAGAGCCATCATTTCTTCTCTCATAGCAGCACACCAACCAGGATGGGCCAAGGCTGTGTGGAGATTAGTGGGAACAACTATAGAATCTAAGGAAGCTATGAAAGAGCAAGATGGAGGGGAAAGATGGTCATAGGACACAAAAGAGGAAATAGGGTAAGTGCAAGAACGCTGACCTTTTCGGAGGGCAATGGGCAAATCAGGAGGGGGGGAAGCCGGCACTGTGTCAGATTCAGAAGCGGGGAGAGTATCAACAAGTGCTGGATCAGACACCGAAGCAGGAATTGGTGGGTCATGAACCTAAGCAGCGTCATTGTACGTCCTGGGACGCTTCCGATAAACATGATAGATAGGCGGTTTAACAGGGGCCGGATCAAATGCCTATACTGGTGGTAACTGAACCTGAAAGACCAAGATATCATCAAGACCATCGAACGGGTTAGGGGACGGAGATGGAGAAGAGACAAGAAAGAACGGGGTTGACTCATGGAAGATGACATCAACAGAGACAAGATGTCGCCGAAGAGTAGGGGAATAACACCGATAACCCCTCTGAACCCTAGAATACCCTAGGAAGACACATTTGAGTGACTTGGGATCAAGTTTGGTAACAGTAGGGCGAACATCCCAAACAAAATAAACACACCCAAAGATTTTCGGGTCAATAGGAAACACATGATTGGAAGGGAACAAGGTGGTGTATGGAGTTGCTTCACGAAGAACAGGAGAGGGCATACGATTAATAAGAAAGTAGGCAGTGGACACAGCATCAGCCCAGAAAGGTTTGGGAACGTTCATCTGAAACATTAGAGCCTGGGCAACTTCTAATAAGTGTCGGTTCTTTCGTTTAGCAACACCATTTTGAGCTGGTGTATCTGCACATGAGGACTGATGAATCATGCCATTTTGAAGCATATAGGTTTGAAATTGGGCGGAAAAGTATTCTTTGGCATTGTCACTTAAGGTTTTCACAGAGACACCAAATTGAGTGTTGATTTCAGCACAGAAATGAGAAAAGTGATTGAACAACTCAGAACGATTTTTCATTAAATAAAGCCAGGTGGTTCGAGAAAAGTCATCAACAAAAGTAACAAAGTAACGAAAACCAGACTTGGACTCAACATGACATGGACCCCAAATGTCTGAATGGACTAAATCAAAAGGGGACGCAGCCCGTTTATTGACGCGAGGTGCCAGTGGAACATGATGTTTTGCAAAATGACACGACTCACACTCTAAAGAAGACACATGATGAAATTGAGGATACAACAACCTCTTTAAAGATGACAAAGACACATGACCCAACCGACAATGAACATCAAACGGAGAAGAACCACTAGAGCAAGCAACTGGACGAGGTGCCCGATCATCAAGGAAGTAATGGCTGCCAGATTCATACCCCCTACCAATAATCCGCTTCGTCGTAAGATCCTGAATCAAACAATGGTTACGGAAAAGTAAGATGGAGCAATTTAATTGACGAGTGAGCTTACTAGGAGATAAAAGATTAAAGGCAAGATCAGGAACATTAAGGACAGATGATAAGGAAACAGACGGGGTAGGTTGAACAGTGCCAAATCCAAGGACACGGGAGTAAGAAAGAGCCATTAGCAATTGTGATGGAAGAAGGAGTGGCATAAGGTGCATATGAAGAGAGCAAATGATGTTTACCTGTCATATGATTGGTAGCCCTGGAATCGATGATCCACCTTGAGGAAGTAGTGGCAAGACATGAGTTAGAGTTACCTGTAGCAAGAGCAGTCGGTGCTGATGGAGCAGCTGAGGGGGCAGGAGCAGAAGCATTAGATGATTGGGCCATATTAGCAGATCCGCTGCGTTTCTATTACAGCTTACGGCAGTAGCGTTTCGTGTGGCCTGGTTCCTTACAATAATAGCAGATGACCCCCGAAGTTGGAGGATTGTTACTGGGCCTCGGGAGAGTCGGATTCTTAGGAGCAGCAGGACCTTGACCAGCTAAAGCACTAGTTGTAGAATTAGAAGCTGGGTGCACCAGACTGTCAGCGCGTAACACACGAGAGTACACATCCTGAAGCGAGGGAAGCTCAGAGCTAGATAGGACCTGAGACTGAACAGTCTCATAAGAGGAGTCAAGAGCAGTAAGAAAGCTCATAATTGCCATTTTTTCCATATTATCAATCTGGGTTTGAAGATCCGTCGTAGGTGGCATTAACCGCCGCATTTCCTCATACATCTGCTTGAACTTGATGTAGAATTGCTTCAGGGGACGACCTTGCTGCTCAGCCCGATAGAAACCTTTACACACCTCATGTATGTGTATGCGAGTAATATTTCCCTTTCCAGAGTACAAGAACTCCAGGGACTCAATAAGTTCCTTAACCATATTGCAATGACTTACCGAAGGAAGAATTTCGCTGTCAATGGAGTTTTGGATTTGTAAAAACAGTCGAGCATCGGCTCGAGCCCATGGCATTTTCATAGCATCCGTAGGAGGATTCTGAGTCAAGTGGCCCTCTTTCTCAATACTGAGTAAATGCATGCGAATAGTTTTGATTCAATCCGAGTAATTGGTCCAATTCAACTTATGATCAGTAATTTTGTTGGAAACTGGAACCATTTCAATAGTGATACTTGATTTAGATTCAGCCATAAGAGAGAAACAGAGGCACACAAGGTACTCAAAAAAGAAAAAGAACAGCAGCAACAAAAGATTCAACATACTACCTACAAGAGGCAAACCTTGGCGAAATAACCATCAAGAGAACAAATGAACACCACAACAAATTGCCAAACAGTAACAAGAAGCCTCTCAAGGACCCAAAGAACAAGCCCACAAGCACAAACAACCACCGCTAGACCAAAAAATGCACAAAGAAGAGCTTCACACTAAGGGACCAGCGAGAAAAACAACGGGTAATAGGAACAAAAACACCTAGGTCAGATCGGCGGTGAGAAGTTGATCCCAGAACTGCAAACGGCGGTGAGAAACTCGTCGGAAAACTGCATCACGCGCCAGCACGTGAGATCTCCGGCGGAACTCCAGGCGGCGCGTGAGGCTCCACGCGCAAGCGAAACGTTGAGTGGCCGGTGGGGTTCTACTGATCGGGACCTCCTGAGCACATTCCGGCGGCGCGTGGGACGTGATTTGTCCTACAATTGAGTGAACCAGAAAACCCTAACTCTAACTCTCTCTCTCTCTCTCCACTCGCCAGAAACCACCAGACAAAGACCGAACTGGCGCCGGAAAAGCTTACAAAATTCAAGTCTGAACCTCTGATACCATGTAGAATTCAGAGAGAGAGTAGAGAAAAGTATACACTCAATAATATATTTGTATTCATATGCACAATAGGTATTTATACACAAGAGCGGAGAGACAATAGAGTAATGACTCATTATGATGATTGATTCCCTAATCAATCATCATAATCCTCTTCCTAATCAGTTACGATACTAATTACAATATATTTCCATACATAGATTATTTTCCAACACATTTATTATGAATGATAGAGTGCGCCACACATACAAACAAGGACACACACACCCACACACAGTCTCCTTCTGGTTTTTAATATAAGATCCATTCTAATGAAGACATTGAACTCCGAAGTGGATTTTATCTTAAGGACCGGGGAAGACAAAGAAGTAAAAGCTAATTAATAGGCCTAATAAATGTCCTGCTTAAATTGGATGATAGATATTTATCATGTCCCACTTGCTTATACTCATCAAAATTCTCTCTTCCCTTGGTGAGAAGATTAGCAACTTGCTTCCTTGATGGAACATATATTAGGGACACGAGTTTACTTCCTTGATGAAATGTATGTCTAGTTCATCATGTTTTGTTCTATAATTTTGTACTGGATTATGTGATATGCTTATGGCTTCCTTGCTATCAGAGTGGAGTTTAACAGGCAAATCTGCCCCAATTTGTATGTCTTTGATAAATTTCTACAACCACAAACCCTCACTGATCCCATGCACTACGACTTTAAGCTTAGCTTGAGTTGCACTCCTAGACACCACATCGTGTTTCTTACTCCTCCAAGTTATTAGATTGCCCCATACAAAGGTAGAATACCCGTTTGTAGATCTTCTATCATATGAAGCGCCCTTGTAATCAGCATCACTATGCATCTTTGCACTGGGTTGTTCACCTCTTTTGAAGAATATGCCTTTCCTAAGGGCGCCTTTTATATATATCAAAATTTGGTACAAAACTTGTAGGTGAATTTTGTTTAGTGAGTACATGTGGTGACTTACAAAGATCACTGTAGAGGCAATATTGGGTCTTGTATGTGACAACTATATTATTTTTCCCTCCAAACTTTGATACGTCTCCTTGCCAACAAGTGTGCCTTCCTTTTCCTTCTCTTCATATTTCCCTTCCTCATCATTATCTTCTTCTCCCTTCTTTTTCTTTGTTTTCATTGCAATAGGATCATTTGGCTAAAACCCAAGCACTCTACTTTCTGTCAGGAGATCAAGGACATATTTTGAAGTTTTTTATGCCCAAAAACGCTTGTTTTATTCCTATGAAAGAAGATATGCATATAGGCTCCTATCCTAGGTTGTGAACAGATCCTAGGATCTGGCTAAGATAAGATAATATACCGATGCTCAGCCCATGACAACCACTGAACCCATTGTGTAGGTTTATCATTTACAAAGCAGTGCAAGTAAGTTTCAAGTTCCTTGTTCAGTACACAATTTGGCTGTGTTAGTTTGCAGATGATAAGCTGAACTAAGGCATAATCAAGTTCCAATTTGACTGAAGAGTTCCTTTCAAAATTGAATGTATTATTCAATGCTATTTTTTAGGGGTATGAACACAAGTGAACATGAATGCTTGAATATGTCTATTTTTTCTCTTACCTATTCCATTTTGTTGAGGGGTATGAACATGTGCTTTTTGTGGATAATGGCATGTTCTTGCGGAAACATAGTTAGAGAGTGATTGAAGTATTCAATGCCATTGTCAGTGTGTGAATCTTGAATATTGGAAGGGAATTGATTCTATATCATAGCATAAAAATTGGGCAACAGAGATGAGACCTCAGACTTGTCTTTTAAAAGGTAAGCCCAACAGACAGATATGGTCATCTATGAAGGTCCTTATTATTGGTTGGTGGGCCACATGGGTTGGTCACTACAAGTCACTCTGTTAGTTGTGAAATGTTTTTGTAGGTGTATATTTGGCTCTATGGAAGGAAGTTCGATTGTGTTTTGCAAATTCACACACCTCACACTGGATGTCATTGATATTCTGGTTTGCACATAGATTGGGAAACAATCGCTGGAGGTCTTGGAAATTGGAGTGACCAATCCTCTTTTGCCATTACGTGAAATTGTTAACCTTTGAGATAGATGCAAAATGGCTTACAATAGGTAAATGTCAGTTACCCACACAATAGGTTAAGCCCCCCATGCTCCTTTGTATTTCCAATTGTTGTTTTAGAGGAAAGGCCCTTGTAGTTTTGGCTCATTTCTGCCTTGACACAACTATGGCATTACTTTTGTCACTATTACAAATAGGCATTCTTCATAATGGAGGTAGCCCAACATCCACAGCCTCAAAAAAGCACACAGAAAAATGAACCATGCACAAAGGGAGTTTTGTATATGTTAAAATTGCTAATGTAGAAGAAGCAAGGACAGCAGGGGAATATTGAAGGGTAGAGAAAATAGCTTACTGTGAAAATGTGTAGAAGATAAACTTATTTCATGCTGAGATCTGATAAGATAATTTTCCAGTTTTAAATTGGTCAATAACCGTTGGACATTTTGCTCCATAATAAATAATTCAATATTCTGTGCAATAATCACATTAGCTTTTTTTTTTCCCCAACTTATTGTATCTTTTTCTTTAATGTTGTCACCAACTCACGGGATAATTTGGAGTGGGGACAGTTCTTCCAAATTTTTAATTTCATCTTTCATTGAAAATTTAAGAAATTATTTATTTATATCTTTTCACTTCTATTCTGGTTTAAAGAGCAAGTCATTTTCAGCTTAAATATTGTGGATCAAATGTTCTCTATTAAACAAATACTTGTTAATACAATTTGATTTTTTGTTCTCAACATTGTTGACTTGCTGCGAATGGCTTCTCCATTTGATCAGATGGAAATCATATTGCTGCTTCTTAATAAAGCTATAAATGCAGCATACATAATTTTCATTTCTTTTTTGCACTACATTAAATGTCTTGGAGTACAAGTTGTCATTAATGATTGCTGATTTATTATAGGAATCTGAGTGGGTAAATCACTAGCTTTGCTGTAATTTTGAATTTTCTATGCTTTACTCATTTATGATTTCTTTGCAGGCCGTTTTGAATCTGCAGGTCCCTGTAGAACATTCTAAGGAAGTGAATGATTGTAAACATTTGATTAAGACCTTAGTGATGGGTAATTGAGTTGCCTGAACCTTCTATTGTTCCTTGTCCATATTTTGTTCAATTATTGCCTGCTAATGTTGGTGCTAGTTTCCTTTTTGACTGATAAAGATAGCAGTCTCTCTTTTTCGATAAAAATTAAATATTCAATGTTAAATATTATGGGTGATTGCACTTCCAGGAATGAAGACTATAATATGGAGCATCACTCACGCACATTTGCCTAGATCTCAGGTTTTAAATGCCTGTGCGCAATAATTATTGTCTATGATTTGGCCTTCATTGCTGTGTTATAGAGTGTTAATTATGATGATTTTTCTTCTACACATGGAACATTGTAGGTGCTTGTCCCACCATCATCTAATTTACCTTCACCTCAAGCGTTTAGGGGCATGAGAGAAGATGAGGTACTACAGAGTCCGATTATCTTGAACATGAATTTCTATGCTTAATAGTTGTATTTGACTTGATTCTTATATAGGTCTGGAAAGCCTCTGGAGTCCTAAAAAGTGGTGTACACTGCTTAGCACTCTTCAAGGAGAAAGATGAGGAGAAGGAAATGCTTCAACTCTTTTCACAGATTCTGGCTATCATGGAACCTCGTGATCTCATGGATATGTTCTCTTTGTGTATGTCTGAACTTTTTGACTGCATGATTGCCAACACTCAACTTGTCCATATATTCTCTACCCTCTTAGCAGCCCCAAAAGTGTACCGACCATTTGCTGATGTACTGGTTAATTTTCTTGTGAACAACAAACTTGACGTATTAAAGAACCCTGATTCACCTGCAGCCAAATTGGTTTTGCATCTTTTCCGGTTTATCTTTGGTGCTGTTGCTAAAGCACCTTCTGAATTTGAACGCATTTTGCAGCCTCATGTGCCTGTTATAATGGAATTTTGCATGAAAAATGCGACCGATGTTGAAAAGCCTCTTGGTTATATGCAATTGCTTCGCACAATGTTTAGGGCCCTGCATGGATGTAAATTTGAACTTTTACTGCGGGACTTGATCCCCATGTTACAGCCCTGCCTTAATATGCTGTTGACTATGCTAGAGGGGCCAACTGGGGAAGATATGAGAGATCTGTTGCTGGAGCTTTGCTTGACCTTGCCTGCTCGTTTGAGCTCATTGTTACCTTGCCTTTCTCGCCTTATGAAGCCATTGGTATTATGTCTCAAAGGAAGTGATGACCTTGTTGGTCTTGGGTTAAGAACACTTGAGTTTTGGATTGATAGCTTAAATCCTGATTTTCTTGAGCCTAGCATGGCCAATGTTATGTCTGAAGTGATTCTTGTCTTGTGCTCTCACTTAAGGCCTGCTCCCTATCTTTGGGGTGCGAAAGCACTGCAACTCCTTGGCAAGTTGGGTGGTCGAAATAGGCGCTTCCTTAAAGAGCCTCTGTCACTTGAGTGCAAAGAGAACCCTGAGCATGGGCTTCGCTTGATTCTGACATTTGAGCCTGCGACCCCATTTTTGGTGCCACTTGACCGATGTATAAATCTTGCTGTGGCATCTGTGATGCACAAAAGTGGTGGTATGGATGCTTTCTACCGGAAACAGGCCCTAAAGTTCTTGCGCGTTTGCCTAACATCTCAGCTCAATTTGCCTGGAACTGTTGCTGATGAAGGTTGTACACCAAAGCAGCTGTCTGCCTTGCTGATGTCTACTTCTGATCAATCATTGAGGAGATCTGAGTCACCAGAAGTGAAGGTTAGCTTGGTATTTTGTAGTAAAAAAACCAGAAATGTATTTGAGAACCATGTGTCTTTGCACTTGATTGATATGCATGAAGTGCTTTTCCTTGTTTTTGTTATTTTATTACTCCTATTTGAACATTCTCATAATCAACAACACCAACAAAGTGCACAGGTCATTTATTTATGTTTCCTTTGCCGTCTCATTTATATTGTCTTGTTTGGAGCCTTTGAATTCTTCATTCTTTCTCTTAGGGAAAACCATACCCACCCCCCCCCCCCCCCCCCCGGGCCCTCCCTCCAGGGCAAACTTTTGATCTCACTGTAAGCTTTGTACTTTGCATCTTAAGAATGGGTTTATTTATTGTTATTGCTATTCATAGAACATCTCATTACAGGCTGACTTGGGTGTAAAGACAAAGACCCAACTTATGGCTGAGAAGTTTGTTTTCAAGATTCTATTAATGACTGTCATTGCTGCTAATGGCGAGCCAGACCTTGTGGAACCTATGGATGATTTTGTCGTTAATTTGTGCCGCCATTTTGCAGTGATATTTCATGTTGATTCTTCATCCAGTAATGTTTCTACTGCTGCACTTGGGACTTCATCTCTTTCAAATATTGTTCATGCTAGTTCTAGAACAAAAACAAATGCTTCAAATTTGAAGGAACTGGATCCATTAATATTCTTGGATGCTCTAGTTGATGTACTGGCAGATGAAAACAGGCTCCATGCTAAAGCTGCTCTTGGTGCATTACACACGTTTGCTGAAACACTTGTGTTTCTAGCTCGTACCAAGCATACAGATGTCATAATGTCAAGAGGACCTGGCACTCCAATGATTGTATCTAGTCCATCAACGAATCCTGTTTATTCTCCACCACCAAGTGTTCGTGTTCCTGTTTTTGAACAGCTCTTGCCCCGACTTCTGCACTGTTGCTATGGGCTTACATGGCAAGCACAGATGGGAGGTGTTATGGGACTGGGTGCCTTAGTTGGAAAGGTCACTGTGGAGAATCTATGCCTTTTTCAAGTAAGGATTGTACGTGGTCTGATTTATGTCCTTAAAAAGCTTCCCATATATGCTAGCAAGGAGCAAGATGAGACAAGTCAGGTGCTCACTCAAGTTCTTAGAGTTGTAAATAATGCTGATGAAGCTAATAGTGAATCTCGGAGGCAAAGTTTTCAAGGAGTAGTTGAATTTCTTGCTCAAGAGTTGTTTAACCAGAATGCTTCTATCATTGTGAGAAAGAATGTACAGTCATGCTTGCAACTATTAGCTAGCAGAACAGGCAGTGAGGTGTCTGAATTACTTGAGCCATTGTATCAACCTTTACTCCAGCCTCTAATATTACGATCCCTCAAGTTAAAGACTGTTGACCAACAGGTATATGCTTTTGCTGACAGCTGTTTTTTGGTTGTACATATAATTTTTGATATCAAGTTATTTATATACTTGATTACTCGATTATGTCTTTTGTATAGGTTGGAACTGTGACGGCATTAAATTTCTGCTTAGCATTGAGGCCACCTCTTCTGAAGTTGACTCCAGAGCTAATTAATTTCTTGCAAGAAGCATTGCAAATAGCAGAGTCTGATGATAATCCATCATCTACAAAGATTTTCAACCCAAAAGTGGTGACATCATTGACAAAACTTAGAACAGCTTGCATTGAGCTACTATGTACTACAATGGCATGGGCTGATTTTAAGACTCCCAATCATTCTGAACTGCGTGCAAAGATTATTTCAATGTTTTTTAAGTCTCTGACTTGCAGGACGCCAGAAATTGTTGCTGTTGCAAAAGAGGGCCTGCGACAGGTAAAAATGACTTATTAATATTGTAATTCATGCTTCATTGTTGGACTAGATGTTTATGAAGTTTGTATGTCTCTCGTGATGCTTAACAGATGCTGCTACATATGTTTTGAAGATGTCTATAGTGTCTTTGGTTATTTGTTCTTGATTGTCCAGTCCTTCTATCTCATTCTTTCCTTGCTTATATAGTAGTATAATTCTGTAGTGGTAGCTTAAGTTTTCCATCTGAAACTGCGACAAGTATAGATTTCTTTATACTTTTGTTGAACAAACATGCTCTTGAACTTATATGGGTCGTTTTCTTGCTTGCCACTTGCATTTAGGTAATCAATCAAAGGATGCCCAAAGACCTTCTGCAAAATAGCCTTAGGCCAATATTAGTCAATTTGGCACACACAAAAAATCTGAGCATGCCTCTTCTGCAAGGCCTGGCCCGTCTACTTGAGCTATTGTCCAATTGGTTTAATGTTACATTGGGTGGTAAGCTTTTGGAACATCTAAAGAGGTGGCTGGAACCTGAAAAGCTTGCACAGAGTCAGAAGTTATGGAAGGCTGGTGAAGAACCAAAGATTGCTGCAGGTTTTGCATCAATCATTTAATCTATTTTGTCAAATGTTAGTATTCATCTTCCTTAGCACTCAATCACTGATGATGTTATTCTTTATTGTCATAGCTATAATTGAGCTCTTTCACTTGCTTCCTGCTGCTGCTTCGAAGTTCCTCGATGAGCTTGTAACCTTAACTATTGATTTGGAAGGAGCTCTTCCCTCAGGACAAGTTTACAGTGAAATTAATTGTCCATATCGCCTTCCACTCACCAAATTCTTAAATCGCTATGCACCCCTTGCAGTTGACTATTTTCTTGCTCGACTAAGTGATCCAAAATATTTTAGGCGGTAAGTTTCGAAGCTAGATTAGGATTATAAACTCATTATAAGATTGAGTGCTGACTAGTTCCCTCTTTTCTTTCTTTCTTTGTTTTTTTTTTTTTTTTGGGTGGGGGGTGTTTCAATTCAGGTTTATGTATATAATTCGGTCAGATGCTGGCCAGCCACTGAGAGATGAACTTGCAAAATCACCACAGAAAATACTTGCAAGTGCATTCTCCGAATTTCTGCCAAAATCTGATGTTACAATGGCTCCTGCATCCACCGGTACACATTCTGGCTTATTAGCAGAAGAGAGCCTTGTTGCTGCTTCAACTGATACTTCCAATCCACCTGCAGCACCTCCCAATGCAACTTCAGATGCTTACTTTCAGGGACTAGCACTGATAAAAACCTTGGTGAAATCCATTCCTGGCTGGTTACAAAGCCATCGTATGGTGTTTGATACATTAGTACTTGTTTGGAAGTCACCTGCTAGAATATCCCGTCTGCAAAATGAGCAGGAGTTGAGCTTAGTACAAGTAAGTAATATTCTTGATAGACAGCTTAATTTAATATCTGATACGTTTTTGTTGTTGATTGTTGTGAACTTAAACTGGAATCTTTATTAATGTTTTGGTTCTTTTCTTCCATTGATTTCTACTCTAAGGCATCCCAAGATTGAGCAAATACCTCCATAATATCTCATTTTGTGCTAATGCTTGATGTGCCGGCATTGCTTGCTAAAGCAATGTTTTTGTATAGATTTAGCCCATGTTATCACTCTGGATCCCATCTGGAATGTTTTTTGATGAATGACATTAGTTCATCGTTGGTTTCCATTTTGGTCCACCTGAAACTTGATTTTACTCATATACAATTTAACAATTAATTAAATGTTAAAATATTCATGAGCTATAGAAATGTATCAATTTATAAGTCATTGTACAGTCTTTTTTTTCCCCTTGCTTTTCACTTCTTGTGCCTTCTTATAATGTCAGATGTCATTGTACCCTGTATTGTAGTATATAGAAATTTTCTGTGAAGTAATTAATCTGAGTATTTTGTACTTGTGAAAGGAGAGGGAAAGAGGGAAGAACAGGGAATGTTGAAGGAGAATAGGGAAACAGAATAGAGATAGAGTTGAGAAGATGTGGGAAGATAAGCAAAGAGAGCAATAGAGACAAAGGGGATGCTGAATAGTCCGTACTGAATGTTCATTCATCAATAATCTGAGCTAATACAATTGAGATGTGTTATATTTATCAGCCCACGCTATGGTTAGTTCTAACAGCTATCTAACTAACCAACGTACCTACGTGTTGAGATTGAAGGATCACATTGAAGCACAGGGAAACTACTAATATTGTTGTCATAAAAGAGAATATGAGGAAGTATTTATATAAGTAAACAAATGGACTAACCCTAACCCAAGAAACTAATCTAATCAAATGTAATTAAAGAATAATGATAAAATATTCATATCAAACCCGAATAGATATTAAGTAATGAACATATATGAGCAGCAATTGATCATCAAGGAAATAATGACTATTAGATCCATAGTCTAGAACTCGATCAATAAAAGCTGAGGTAATAATCCACTAGCTTCACCAAGAGATGAACAACAGAGAGTACCAAACCAGAGTTGAAGTGGCAACAAACTGTTATAACTCTGTAAATAGGACAGAGTTATGTAGAAGATGATAGAAGAAAGGAGAGGGACAAAAGGAAAGAACATAGGGATAGTGATATATAAAGATAATAATATGCATTTAAGGACCTAATTGTAAGATAAACCTAGGGACCTAATTGTAAATTTGATAGTTAGTAGGGTAATTAGTCATAAATCATAAACTAGACATTAGTTAGGACTTGAAGGAGGCTATAGTGTTATAAATAGTCATCCTCCTATTGTACATTCAGATTTCAGATTTTCAGACTTAGACTTGTTATGGCATTGCACTAATACATTGTAAGAGAGCCTAGGAGCTCTCTTCTCTATCTCTATTCTAATCTCCTTGCTTGTGTCTCTCTTCTTCATCTCTTTCTAAACCTAAAAGCCATTTGCATATCAGTGGTATCAGAGCAATCCTTCCTTGGCTGTCTCTTTTGCTGTTTCTGTTCTAATCACTCCTCTGTTCTGATTTTCTCTCTGTTCTGATTTGTAAACAAAAGAAAAAGAAGATTTGGGTTTTGTCTGTTCAGCTCTAAAGGAGTCCGAATCTGTTAGGCAAGTATTTGAGTTCTTATTCTGGGAATGAACGACTGGTCAGTCAGTATTACACCAGAAAATCTAGCAAGAACTCAATTGTCTATCAAGAAAGCATCAAGAAGCAAGACATCATCAAGCGCCTCTCAAGAACACATCAAGAAGAGAACAAACAACCACATTTTGGTTCTCTTCTGCTTCTTCATTTCTGCTTCTGTTCCTCTTCTCTTCTGTTTTCAAGAATGGTTCTGTTTTAGTTCTGTTTCAAGACAAGCTTTGTTTTCTGGTTCCTGATTCTGTTTCTGGGGTGGTTTATGGTTCTGCCAGCCATTAAAACAGCAAGAAACCATCAAGAACTCATCAAGAAACCCCTCTGGTCTGTGGATTCTGTCATCTTTAATTCTTGTATTCTGGTTCTGCCCTCTGTTTTCTGGTTTCTGGTTCTGTTTCTGTTGATTTCAAAAGAAGAAAAGAATTTCCCTGTATGGCTTCATTATTCTCTTCTCAATTTCTTTCAAGAAGTTTTGAAGAACGTGTCCAACAAGCAAAGAGAAGTCAGTTATGGCGCCTCCAACAAGAAGGTTCTGTAGCAGATCATAATCTTGCGTTTGATTCCCTTTCAGTCAATCTAGATGTATCAGAGGAGTATCTTGTGAAGACATATGTTTGTGGCTTGAAAGAAGAGGTTGCAGAATCTGTTCATATGTTCAACCCTCTCACTGTGCTTGAAGCTTGGTGTTTGGCCAGATTGCAAGAAATTTACTTGCAATGGCGAGCCAAGAAAGCAGAGAAGGTAAGAAAAGAATTGGAAGATCCAGAAAAAGCTTGCTCGACCAACACCCAAGAACGCCCAGTTGACCACATAGCAGCTGACAAAATTCAAGAAGATGATGAAGGTCTTAAATCCTCTGTTTTTGAGGAAGAAACAGGAAGCGAAGTTGCTGGTCGAATACCGAAAGATGCGACGGAGGAGATCAGAAACGCAAGGTTGACATTGAGTCCTCTTCCTTCTCCGGAAGTGATTGTTCAGGAGACTTTATCACAGGTCGCTGCTGTTCCGTTGTCACTGTTCTTGCAAGTTGCGAGAGAGAGTTGCGATTCTATGACTAAGACAAACGCAGGAGTTGAGTGGCTAGGTTCTCTGTGTCTGTCCTTAAAGTGTATGTGGCTGGGTTTGGTTCAGCTTGAAAAGTCAAATCCTCAGCTGATTCCCACTATCTCTGGCTGTCCTATATATTTTCATGACCCACTGGATTTTCTAATATTGGATGAGAATATGGGCTTTAAGTTTCCAGAAAATGGCTCAAGTTCATTGCAGCAGTGGGTGAATTCAGCCAAGCCTGTATACATGTATATTCATTGGTCTTTTCATGTTAAACTCTCTTGTACAAGAACTCTTCTACAGATATGGTTCAAGGGAAAGTTGATTGTAATGCTCTATGGAAGGTTTTGCTCTCTAGGAGGGAAAGATAAGAAAAAGCTTGAAGGGTGAAGTGTGCAGAATTAAAGACAATCTGAAGGACCAAGCTGCTGCGTCCTAGCCTCCGAATCACATATTTCATCACTTACTACCATAAGTTTTCAAGAATTTAGAGGCTTATGAAGCTTGTGTTTTTGTTGTTTCAGCTTTGTATTTTTGAGGGTCAGTTTTGTGTCAATCATCCTTGAGGGCAAGGATGTTTTGGCGGAGGGGTATTGATATAAAGATAATAATATGCATTTAGGGACCTAATTGTAAGATAAACTTAGGGACCTAATTGTAAATTTGATAGTTAGTAGGGTAATTAGTCATAAATCATAAACTAGACATTAGTTAGGACTTGAAGGAGGCTATAGTGTTATAAATAGCCATCCTCCCATTGTACATTCAGATTTCAGATTTTCAGACTTAGACTTGTTATGGCATTGCACTAATACATTGTAAGAGAGTCTAGGAGCTCTCTTCTCTATCTCTATTCTAATCTCCTTTCTTGTGTCTCTCTTCTTCATCTCTTTCTAAACCTAAAAGCCATTTGCATATCAGATAGAAAATTGAAGAAGAAGAATCAAGAGAGAGACAGAGAAATTGAATAGGGCACACCATATTATTCCTTCCTAACAATCTGATGAATTACAATGGGGGCTGCCTATTAGGGGTAGTTATGCGCATATCATGTAAGTTCTAATTGCTAGTCCTCTAATGGCTATATCCTAACTACCCTTCTAACAACTTTACAAACTGTTACTATAGTTATATATGACGAACAGTCTCACAAATGACCAACATAACAACCAACAGTTTCACAGGGGACCAACACAGCAACAAACAGTCTTACAAGGGACCAAAGCATCCACACCAAGGATCAAAACACAAAACGATCTTACAAAGAGGCCAAATACAAAAGAATGTAACCGGAACGTGCAAATCAGATCCCAAGAGAACTAACAAATGAACCCAAACTAAGAAATACAACCAGAGCATATTATTGATGAAATTGACCCACAACTTAAACCTCAAAACTAGAGCATAAAACTACTAGGAATGAACCGAATTTAGAGATTCAAGGCCGGAGAAAGAAGTCGTCAGCAGAAAGATGCTTCCACGCTCTCTCACACGTGTACTTGCGTTAAAATTTCAGGCGGCACATGAGAAACACGTGCCGCTTGGATGGTGGCTGGATTCTAGGATCTGAATGATCAAAGGGTAGGGAAGCCTTCTAATGTCGCCAACTGAGCACTGTGGAGCTCTGTCAAATCAAATGCTCTCTCTCTCTCTCTCTAATACCCACAACGACATAGATCAGGGAATATAATAAACCCTAGAGCTCTAATACCATGTTGAGAGTGAAGGATGATATTGAAGCATAGGGAAAATACTTATATTATTGATTCTTAATAATAAAAGAGAATACAAAGAGGACTTTATAAAAGCAAACTAATAGACTTAGCCTAACCTAAGAAACTAATCTACTCAAATCTAATTAAATCAAATCATAATAATAAAATATTCATATCAAATCTTAATCAATATTAAGCAATAAACATGAACTCTAATAATATTAATTACTTATTTTAATAGTATACTTTCTATTCTCAACAGTAACTATTCTGTGTCAATATTATAAACTTGTAGCATAGACTCTCCCATATATAATTGCTATTGCTGTCGTGTCTCATTTGTTATGGGTTTTGTATTGGTCTATGACTCTTTTTTTTTCCTTCATCTTTTTGTTCAAACACTGGTTCTGCTGTATTTTCCTTTTGAGTTCGATCCAACGTGTCCCATATTTTTTCCACTTTACTGATAAATTATAAATTAGACATAGCTTTTTTTTTTAGCTTACTAAATTGTCTGATGTGTCTTTGTAGTTCGAAAGTTAGAGAAAGGTAGAATAGAAGACATAGATAGGAAAGAACTGGAGAGAAAAAAGAGATTAATAGACGAAAGAAGAGAATCATGAGAGCAAAAGAGATCAGAGAGGGATAGAGAGATACTGAATAGTGCACTGTATATTCATCACAATAGTCTGGTTAATACAATTGAGTAACTGTTCTTGTTAGAAGTCGGAATCCCTTTAATTACTCTGATTAAATAATTTTATCCCTGAATTATAGCTCCTTTATTACATCTAATTTGTTAGTATCAGTTTAGGAAAGTTTGTATTTCATTTTAATTGTAATCCCATCATTCTCTCCTCTGACGGCTCTTTTTAGCCTATATATTGTAGCTCTTTCTAGCCTATATATTGTAGCTCTTTCGCCTCAGTAATACACGTTAGAGTGAGTGGATTCATTCACCATTTGAATCAATTCCATTTAGAGGCCTGATACTAATGGTTAGTTCTAACAGCTACCTCTTCTGACTGACTGACTACTTTTTATTTTTATTTATGATTATACAACATTGTCCAAGTCTTAGATTGACATTGCAAAATATGCTATCAATTTTAGCTTGCTAACTTGCTTTCATGATCATTTTTCTATTGTAGGTTAAAGAAAGCAAGTGGCTGGTCAAATGCTTTCTGAATTACTTGAGGCATGACAAGAATGAAGTGAATGTTCTTTTTGATATACTTACCATATTTTTATTTCATAGCCGTATCGATTATACATTCCTGAAGGAGTTTTATATCATTGAGGTATTTTGTTATATCTAAATTTCATCTTGAATTGTCAATTGATTCTTTTATGTGAATCTTATGAAAATTTTCGTGGTACCTTTCAGGTTGCAGAAGGTTATCCGCCCAGCATGAAAAAGGCGCTCTTGTTGCATTTTCTGAATCTTTTTCAATCAAAACAACTTGGTCATGACCATTTGGTGGTTGTAATGCAAATGCTCGTTCTTCCTATGCTAGCTCATGCCTTTCAAAATGGCCAAAGTTGGGAGGTTGTTGATCCTGCTATTATAAAAACAATTGTTGATAAACTTCTTGATCCTCCCGAAGAGGTATATCCTGATCCTATGTGGAATTTAGTATTTCTTGCATGTTTGTGGACCTGTTCATAACTTGTGAAGTCAGCATGATCCAGTTTCTAATTCAATTAGTTTGGGTCCTCAATGAATCTTGTTCCCATTGTTTAGGTTTCTGCTGAGTATGACGAGCCTTTACGAATAGAATTATTGCAGCTTGCCACTTTGCTCCTTAAATATCTTCAGAATGATCTCGTCCATCACAGGAAGGAATTAATAAAGTTTGGGTGGAATCATTTGAAGCGTGAAGACACTGCAAGCAAACAGTGGGCGTTTGTGAATGTTTGCCACTTTTTGGAAGCTTATCAAGCTCCAGAAAAAATCATACTTCAGGTATTGAAGCCTTGATTTTTCTTAAAATGTCAAGTATCCAGGTCACGTGGAACTCAAAAGTTCCTTTACGCGTGCATCTTCTATGTTTAATGCTTCTGGGATATTAAACTGGATTGGTCATTGACCTGGTCAATGTTTTTGGTTTACAGTTAAATGGTTGGGCAGTTGAATCGGCCCTAATCAAATTACTATATTTTTATATTAATACATTCATCACCTAATCATATATGGGGAAAAATAAATGATTATGTATGAAAATGTAAATTTTAATCAAATTTTTTTAACATGTAAATTTTTTTTTAGAAATGACTCACCAAACATTTTAATTCTCATCTGACTAATGCGTTATTCATTCATTGATATCTTGATATTGAATGAACTAAATATTTTTTTTCTGGTTCAGTGAATGAATTAATTATTATCAAGTAATGGTGTTGAATTTCAACAGAAGATTAAATGGATGGCCCAAAACATTATTTGAATCAATAATTGCCTTGAGATACAACTTTCAAATTCCGAAATTGTTGAGGCAAGTAGGTGTGGGACCAGTAGTTAAAATTTCAAACTTTCAACTTTATCTTCTCTGCTTCTTGAGAAGCACAAATGCATGCTTTCCTATGGAAGTTCCACTAATGTAAGATCATTGGGTGGCTTTACCTGAGGTCTTACTGGGACCCTCTGCCTCTTCTTCCACGCCTTTTTCGTTTTTGTTTTCCTCTTTCTCCTTACAAGTTTCCAACGAAAAGGCTCTGATTTATGGCTTTGGGGAGGATCTCAACCAAATTATAAATTTGTAGATTTTCAGTTAGCTTTCACTTGGATTTGTCATTACTCAGATTCAAACTACAAATAAAATCTGACTCTCCATGATTCCATCGAATTCTCTCAACTTTCCTGCAAAACTCCTTTCAAGCTTCAAGATTTCTAGCAAACTTGCAGCGCAACACAAGAACTAAAGAAGCTTGAGGTCTGTTTACTTTAATGCTTTACTTGGATGGGGAGAAAATGGGAGATGAAAGAAGGTTTCTCCTGCTTGGATGGGAGAGAAATTGGGGGAGAACAGAAAAATTGGGAGGAAAATGAGTGGGTTCCATGCCCCATTTTCCTCCCAAAATTTCTCTCCACAAATGAAGAGATTTGGATAAAATATTTATTGTCCAAGTTACCCCTACACAATCCCTCCTGTCGTTTTGTTTTTTTCAATGCAAGGACCCTGAATCGTTTCTTTCCTTTTTTATTAATGCAATGATATTGAGTCCTTTCCTGCATAGTTGTATTTTAAAAATAAATTAATGATATTGAAAAAAGTTGTTTTATTAATTTCTGTATTTTTAATTTTTTTTTTTTCAAAAATGTATTTAATTTTTTATATTACACTTTAATATTTTCATTTTTATATTAGATTTTAAATATAATTATCCGCTTTTTTATTTTTACGTTAAAAATAATTTTGTTGTTTGATACTGTATAATATATTTATTTTCTTTTTTATAATTAATTTTAAATTATATCTTTACCATGTTAAATTATTTGATAATGCTAATATTAAAATGATTCTTTCATTGTGATACCTTGTTTATTTTTAAATATGATTATTTATTATAGGGGTAAGGATATTTTGGTTATCAAATATTTGATCATTTTCTTTCCTCCCTGTTTTCTCTCACTCATCCAAACGGGAAGAGTGATTAAATTTCCATGCTGGAAGAACTCTTCCTACTCAGTGGGAGAAGGAAGTTACACAATTGGAAATACAACTCACACACAAGCTGACCTAGCAATTCGAGAGGCTAGCACTCTCCTCACCATCCATTCTCTACTCAAAAGATGCCCCTCTACTCTCATAACTAACTAATAAATAGACTGAGCAAGTTGGTCATCGCGGGACCCCCAAAAACAACCTCGTACAAGGTTAAAGTCTATTATAGGAAATAAAGCATGCTAGGTCTGCTTAAAACACAAAAATAGTAAAGGGTTGGGACTTGGGAGTCAACGCCTAAACCATCAGAAAGCATTTGTGTCTTTGGTTTGACTTTGCCTTTGCTTCCTTTTGTAAGTATTCTTGGCCCATTGGAACCTATCATCCTCCCTTTCCTTTTCTTCCCTCTTCTTCACTGCTTCTCCTCTAAACTGGTTAAACTGCAGGTTTTAACCCATTCAAAGCCAGATTTTTTGGTATAAGGATGGTTCTTGTTTTCTTCATTTTCTGGATGGGACACTAGACCCATTCCTGGTTCAACCAAATGAACCAACCAATTTAGTGTGGTTCCCAGAATCATGCTTCTGGGCTAGTTCTCTTCATGAATTGGCTGCACTGGTTTCTCTGCATGTGGGAGTGGGAGTTTAACAAATGCATGCTTCCACAAAAAGTTTGTAGGCATTTCGTGATTATTTATTAACTCATTTTCCTGTATTTTGTTTTCCTCCAAAATGATATCTTACTATGTTATATCTTGAACTATTTTGGTGCATGCATTTCCTGGTTTTTATTATTTATACTAAACCCTTGCAGAGAAGGGTGTCGTAACATGTATGCATGGGACTGGCTTATTTCATGTCATTTCTTTTATCTTGTTTTTTTTTTTTTTTTTGGCCTATTGTATTTGGAAGTGGTAATTCTGATATTTGTTTGCAAGTGTGCTTGAATGGAAATGAAAAAATCTTAAAGAATTTGCTGTGTTTCTTTTGTGCTTCTAAGGACTCATACAAAATTAGATTTGTTAAAATCAGCATACTACTAAGCCAGGCTCAGCAGGAGACTTTCAAGTTTGATCTATAGTCAGTCTGGGGATGAGTTTTTGAATCTTATGCAAATATGTAATATGCTTATCTGTATTTGAAACTGCAGGTTTTTGTAGCACTTCTTAGGACTTGTCAACCAGAAAATAAAATGTTGGTCAAGCAGGCTCTTGACATATTGATGCCAGCATTGCCGCGACGTCTGCCTCTTGGTGATTCTCGGATGCCAATATGGATACGATATACTAAGAAGATTCTAGTTGAAGAAGGTCATTCAATTCCTAACCTTATTCACATATTCCAGCTTATTGTTCGCCATTCAGATCTATTCTACAGCTGCAGAGCACAATTTGTTCCTCAGATGGTGAATTCTCTGAGTCGTCTTGGATTGCCATATAACACCACAGCTGAAAACAGACGTCTTGCCATTGAGCTTGCTGGATTAGTTGTTAACTGGGAGAGGCAAAGGCAAAATGAAATGAAAGCTGTAACTGATGCTGAAGCCCCAAGTCAGATCAATGATGACTTTAATCCTAGCTCAGTTGATGCTAGGCGATCCATAGATGGGTCTACATTTCCTGATGATGCAACCAGGCGAGTAAAAGTGGAACCTGGTTTGCAATCCCTATGTGTCATGTCACCTGGTGGTCCATCATCTATTCCTAACATTGAAACCCCGGGATCTGCTAGTCAACCTGACGAAGAATTTAAACCAAATGCTGCTATGGAGGAAATGATCATCAATTTTCTTATCAGAGTGAGGATTTCTTTTAATATTACTCTTTACCTTTACATAGTGTTGACACTGTCAAGTTAAGAACTCCATAGGTTCTGCCATTTGTGAGGAATTTATATCCCCTATGTAATGGATTAAATGGGTCCTGGACCCTCTCTGGTAAACTTATTTTAAGTAGTGCCAATTGTTTTGACATGTGCACTGTTATCTTTACCTGCCCCTACTTGTCTTTTAGCCCGGAAAAGTACATGTGCATGCATGAATGTGATGAAGTGGTGGTTGATGCAAAATTGAAACTTAAGTAAATGCATTATGATTGATTGACCTCACTTAGTGGATAAGGCTTGTTGTTATTGTGTTATGATTGATTGTATCTTTTGCAACCCTCCATTCCTCAGTACTCAGTGTTTATGATTATTAACTTAATGGTGAAATTAGGTTGCATTGGTCATAGAGCCTAAGGATAAAGAGGCAAGTGCTATGTATAAACAGGCTTTGGAGTTACTTTCCCAGGCTTTGGAGGTGTGGCCAAATGCCAACGTAAAATTTAATTATTTGGAAAAGCTGCTGAGCAGTATTCAACCATCTCAGTCAAAGGATCCTTCTACAGCTCTCGCACAGGGTTTGGATGTCATGAACAAGGTTTTGGAGAAACAGCCACACTTGTTCATAAGAAACAACATTAACCAGATATCTCAAGTAGGCCTCTGTTTTCTTTCTTTGATTTTCTGAATAAATTATACATGTGTAAAAAGTAATTCTTGTTTCCTCCCAGATTCTTGAACCATGTTTCAAGCATAAATTGTTAGATGCTGGGAAGTCTTTTTGCTCCCTGTTGAAGATGATCTTTGTTGCTTTTCCTCCGGAAGCAGCTACAACACCAACAGATGTAAAGTTGTTGAACCAGAAGCTAGATGATTTGATACAGAAGCATGTATCTGCCGTCACTGCTCCTCAAACACCTGGTGATGAAAATGTTGCTAGCTCAATTAGTTTCTTATTGCTTGTTATTAGAACCTTGACGGAGGTGCAAAGAAACTTCATTGAACCTTCTCTTTTAGTTCGCATCCTTCAACGATTACAACGTGATATGGGTTCATCAGCAGGATCTCATTTAAGACAAGTAAGAAGCATTTTTTTTTCCCATTCTATCTTTTGTTTCACGGGTTTCAAGATTGACGAAATATTAAATTTGTTTAATCAATTGCCCCAAAGGGAATAGGTTTAAGCATTGGGGAGTATAGGGGAATGCAGAATCATTCTTCTTTCCTGCTAATGGAGCTCCTTGGCAGGAGGACATATTCCCATCCCATCATCCTTCTATTCCTTCCATTCTCTACATCTGATATGTAAATATAATAATGGGTTAAAAGTTAGTTACAGTTAGAGTTAGTTAGGGATTAAAAGGATTAGCCTTAATTAACCGTTATAATTAGTGAAAGACAGTGGTTAATGGGGGTCAAGGCTATAAATATACTTAGCCCTTCCCTTTGCCTAATCAGTCTTGTCGATCATAGTTTTGCCTAATGAGAATGTCATAGCTATTCAGTTTCTCCTTTGTCTTCCTTCTTCTCCTCTAACTATTTCTTCTATCTTTCCCTCTCCTCTCTCATTTCTTTGGTTAATACCATAACAAGTGGTATGAAAGTAGTCCTTTGATGGTTGTCGCTCCCACCCTGTCTGCTTCTTTCTTGATTAAAAGCCAAAAAAAAAAAAGAACCATGCCTCCCCCTTCTTTCCAAGACGCTGATAAAAACCAGACGTGGCTACAGCCAAAACGTTGTGTGAAGGAATTTAATGCTTTCTTTGATGATGCCATGAGTAAATCAAAGCTCCCAGAAAAGTATTTTGTCATCACATATGTGGCTGGGCTAAAGAAGAAGATAGCAGATTCTGTTCGTTTATTTCACCCAAGAACCATGCACAAAGCCAAGATTCTAGCCTGAATGCAAGAAATCACGGCTGAAAGGCAAGCAGAGAAGGCAAGGAAAGCCTTGGAGGAGCAAGAAGGCTTGGGTACTCTATAAAAAGATGGGACTTGTTCAACAAACACCCAAGAAAAGGCTATGATATTTTAATAATATAGTTACAAAAATAATATAACAACAATAAAGTCTTATCCTGCTAAGTGGGGTCTGCTACATACATTGCACGACACCATTGTGCTATATAGCAAAACCAGATTTTTGGATAGATTATCAACCAAAAGATCCCGTTCTATAACCTTATTGAGTGTTCGTTTTGATCTACTTCTACCTCTTTAGAGGACTCCATATTGTTTAATCAACTCTCCTCACCAATGCACACTAAGTAGCAAATTCTTTTTAATACAAGTGGTTCCATGTGGGATTGAACCCATGATTTAGTGCCAGTGTAGGCAATAGTGTCTCTAGACCAAAAGACTGTTGCCACCTTGTATGTAATAATTTGAAAGGATTAAAATAACTAAAAGACTTAAATTACCCTAATAGCATGGCCACATAATATGACCTTCCCCTCCAACATGATGCCATGTAACATTTTGAAGTTTTCATTTTTTTTGTTAGCATTTTATTAGAAAGATACGATATTCTTTATTCTAATCAAAAGAGTATTTTTTTTCCTTATTAAATTATAACACTTAATCTTGTTTTTATTGAAATAGAATACTCAATCTCATTTTAAATGCTAGAAATGTCATCCAAAAAATAACTAAAAAAAGGCAAAAAAGCCTCAATTAACACAACAAAGCAAGTTATAAAAATAGTTTAATGAAAATCAATGGTAACTTTCAACAAACACCATATCAAACTATATGGCCCTTCTTTCTTTGGAGAATTTGAGCTCTCGAGCATGCGTTCTTTACTGTTTCAAGTTTTGTGTGAGTAGTTTGAACCCCAATAAACAATATTTCATAATCATTTCATGAATGTTGTGGGGACTTGAGTTTTATGCTTTTCCTAAATCATATATTTCATAGCATATTCAGATGTGTATCTGCTCTATAATTTGTGCTTATACAATAGGCTTATTCTTTTTTACTGTCATTATTATTTTTTTGTTAGTTGATTTCCAATCTTTTGATAAATTAAGTTGCGGGAACTTGTCCTTCATAATTATGGTCAGAGAGCAGATACAGATTCAGCCGTCACATCTTCTCGCCAAGGTTCTGATGTTGGTGCAGTTATCTCTAATCTAAAATCTATCCTGAAGCTCATCACGGAAAGAGTGATGATTGTTCCTGATTGCAAACGATCAGTGTCTCAAATCTTGAATGCATTGCTCTCAGAGAAAGCTACTGATGCTAGTGTACTTCTTTGCATACTTGATGTGATCAAAGGATGGATTGAAGATGATTTTTGTAGACAAGGCACATCAGTCACGTCAAGTTCTGTTCTCAATGGAAAGGAGATAGTCTCATTTCTTCAGAGACTTTCACAAGTTGATAAACAAAACTTCCCTCCTGCTTCTTTGGAAGAGTGGGATAGGAAATATTTAGAACTTCTTTTTGGGATTTGTGCTGATTCTAACAAGTAAGTAATGATCTTAAAACTTGCTGCACTATGTTTGCGTCATATATTGTCTTAGTTATTTTTATTTATGTTCAGATACCCTTTGTCCCTACGTCAAGAGGTATTCCAGAAGGTTGAAAGGCAGTTCATGCTTGGTTTACGAGCAAAAGATCCTGAAGTTAGGAAGAAATTTTTCTCTCTCTACCATGAATCCCTTGGGAAATCATTATTCACTAGGCTTCAGTTCATTATCCAAATTCAAGATTGGGAGGCCTTGAGTGATGTCTTCTGGCTCAAGCAGGGCCTTGATCTTCTTCTGGCAATATTAGTTGAGGATAAACCTATCACACTAGCACCAAATTCTGCCAGGGTTCCACCACTTTTGGTTTCAAGCACTCTTGCAGAGTCATTAGGGACGCAGCACAAGGTTAATGATGTCTCTGAAGGTACTGAGGACACCCCGCTGACATTTGAGACCCTGGTACATAAGCACGCCCAGTTTCTTAACAACATGAGCAAACTGCAGGTAAACTAATGGATGTTTGATCTCAAACTGCAATTATTGTTCAGCATATTAATGAGCTTATCTCCCACATCTTGAGTTTTCTTTTCATGGTAATATCCATAGGTCAAGCTCAAGGATGAATATATTTGTTACCCACTTGCACTGTTGGACCATTACTTTGCTAATAAGATGGCTAGGTTTTAAAAGTTTTCATACATGGAATTTTGGCTATTTACTTCAGTCTGACTGGTTGAGAAGTACCTGAGTTTTATCAGTGTTTTCTGTAGACAGTGTTTGCCAAATCCTGAAATAAATCAAATTGTTAGGAAAATTTTTAACTTGTTTCATTTTTTTCAGGTGGCAGATCTTTTAATTCCATTGAGAGAGTTGGCCCACACGGATGCTAATGTTGCCTATCATTTGTGGGTCTTGGTGTTTCCAATTGTCTGGGTTACATTACATAAAGAAGAGCAAGTGACACTGGCAAAACCAATGATCACTCTTCTGTCTAAAGATTATCATAAGAGGCAGCAAGCCAGCAGACCAAATGTTGTGCAAGCTCTGCTAGAAGGGCTTCAGCTAAGTCATCCACAACCTCGAATGCCAAGTGAACTCATCAAGTATATTGGGAAAACTTATAATGCATGGCACATTGCTTTAGCATTACTTGAAAGTCATGTTATGTTGTTCATGAATGACACAAAGTGTGCTGAGTCTCTGGCTGAGCTCTATCGGTTGCTTAATGAAGAAGATATGAGGTGTGGTTTATGGAAGAAACGATCAATTACTGCAGAAACTAGGGCAGGGCTCTCTCTTGTTCAGCATGGTTTTTGGCAGCGTTCTCAAAGCCTCTTTTACCAAGCCATGGTGAAGGCAACTCAAGGAACTTATAACAACACTGTGCCAAAGGCTGAGATGTGTCTCTGGGAAGAGCAATGGTTGTACTGTGCCAGTCAACTTAGTCAATGGGATGCCTTGGCAGACTTTGGTAAGAGTGTTGAGAATTATGAAATTCTTCTCGACAGTCTCTGGAAAGTGCCTGATTGGACATATATGAAGGATCACGTAATTCCTAAAGCTCAAGTGGAAGAAACTCCCAAACTTCGTCTGATTCAAGCATACTTTGCTCTTCATGACAAAAATACTAATGGCATAGTGGATGCTGACAACATGGTGGGTAAAGGCGTTGATCTTGCTCTAGAACAATGGTGGCAGCTGCCGGAAATGTCTATTCATTCCAAAATTCCCCTTCTGCAGCAATTCCAACAAATAGTTGAAGTTAAGGAGTCATCCAGAATTCTGGTGGATATTTCCAATGGAAATAAAGTCTCTGGAAACTCTGTTGGTGTGCAAGGAAACCACCAACTACAAGGAAACCTTTATGCAGATCTTAAGGACATTCTTGAGACTTGGAGACTGAGAACTCCAAATAAATGGGATCATATGTCTGTTTGGTATGACTTACTGCAGTGGAGGAATGAAATGTATAATGCTGTCATAGATGCATTCAAAGATTTTAGCTCCACAAACTCTCAACTTCATCACCTTGGCTACCGTGACAAAGCATGGAATGTCAACAAGCTTGCTCATATTGCTCGTAAACAAGGCCTATATGATGTTTGTGTCACCATACTTGAAAAGCTGTACGGGCACTCAACCATGGAAGTGCAGGTAATATGACTAGCGTGTTTTGAATAGCCCAATATTTGAGAGAGCTGCTTACCTTTTTGCCATTTCACCTTGTATTATTTGGTCATCTCTTAAGGCATATGATTATGAGTTAGCAATATATATTCTTCAAAGGAAAGAAGTATGATAATTTATGGATCAACCTAATGTATATATTATTAAAATTGTCATTATTTTAGAAGTGTGTTGAGGTCAAAGCAGGCAAAATATTCCTTTACCAATTTTGAAACAGTATTTGCAAATGAAAATCTGGCATTCCTTACTTCCTTGATGGAGTAATTGATATATCTCTCATCTTTTGTTTATTAGGGGGGTTTCTTCTTTATTCGTTAGCTATTTATATTTCTTGCATTAATACAAAATTTGTTTTTTTCCCCATTCATTGTAAATACGTTTTAGTTCCTTTCTCTTCCTTCTCTGATGTCTGTTTTCCATGTTTTAACCATATGTCAGGGATATTATCTGGTATTCTTGCTTTCAGGCGTACAAATGGGCTGTACCCATTGCTTGAAAATCCATAACCATGGGTCTTAGTTTGTTGCATGGAAGGCTAATCTTTAATGTTGAATTCACATTCATCACCCCAAGTTTCTTCTTATGGTTTTGCAACTGACATCAACTTAAGCTTTTGACTTATTATGAATCATAATACATATAGACGTGCAAATGCCTATGACCATATGTCATGGTACAATTGGTTGTGTGCTCACCATGCTTTTCTTTTTTTCCTGATTTGTTTTCTCTTAGTCTATGAACAATTTTGATCTCATGGGGCTGCTTTGGATTTCATCTAACTCATTCTTTCTTGTATATTTGCAGGAAGCATTTGTTAAGATAACAGAGCAGGCAATGGCATATTTAGAAATGAAAGGAGAACTAACAAGTGGCCTTAATCTAATTAACAGTACTAATCTAGAGTATTTTCCTGCTAAGCACAAGGCCGAAATTTTCCGCCTTAAAGGAGATTTCCTGTTAAAATTAAATGACTCTGAAAATGCTAACCTTGCTTACTCCAATGCCATTAGTGTTTTCAAAATCTTGCCCAAGGGATGGATAAGCTGGGGAAATTATTGTGATATGGTAATTGCTTTTCTGTTTTTCATGCTGTCAGTATGACTTTTGACTTGAGATCCATACTTATTATCACATGATTCTGATAGGCGTATAGAGAAACCCATGAAGAGATTTGGTTAGAATATGCTGTCAGCTGCTTCTTGCAAGGTATAAAATTTGGCGTGTCAAATTCAAGAAGCCATCTAGCTCGAGTGCTTTACCTTCTTAGCTTTGATACTCCTAATGAGCCTGTGGGAAGGGCATTTGATAAATACTTGGACCATATACCTCATTGGGTTTGGCTCTCTTGGATTCCACAACTCTTGCTCTCCCTTCAGAGAACAGAAGCTCCTCACTGCAAACTTGTTCTACTGAAGATCGCAATTGTTTATCCTCAGGCAAGTCTTATTTGCTTCCATAATTGTAACTTACGTAAAACTTAAATAATTTTGATCTTCATGCTGAACTTCAGGCTCTTTACTATTGGCTACGCACATACTTGCTGGAAAGACGTGATGTTGCAAATAAATCAGAAATCGGAAGAATGGCAATGGCTCAGCAAAGAGCTCAGCCAAGTGTTCCTAGTACTAGTGCAGGTTCTCTTGGTGGGTTGGCTGATGGAAATGCAAGAGTACAAGGACCAGGTGGGGGTCCGTTATCCTCTGACAACCAAGTTCACCAAGGTTCCCAGTCTGGTGGTGGAATTGTATCCCATGATGGTGGAAGCTCTCATGGGCAAGAACCTGAAAGGTCTACAAGTGCAGAAAGCAGCTTGCATAATGGAAACGACCAACCTTTGCAGCAAGGTTCGGCCAATGTCAATGAAGGTGGTCAGAACACATTAAGGCGTGCTGGTGCAATTGGTCTTGCAGCATCAGCCGCCAGTGCTTTCGATGCTGCGAAAGATATAATGGAGGCTCTTAGGAGCAAGCACGCTAATTTAGCTAGTGAACTTGAGGTGATGTTCATTTGACAAAAAAATGTTTTAGATGCACATTTATTCGCACATTTATACACTAGATGCAATAAACTATAGAACTTCTTCTAGTGCTTGGAAAATGGTTATTGCGCTGTACTCTCCTTATCATAAAGGATCTAGGGATCAAAGTTACTTGTTTATAAAAAATATCATGGGAACCTAGATATGTTGATAAATTCTTAGTTTTCTAAAAATCTAGCTTTTTTTCTGTGTTGGTTGTAAGTTGTTGACATGAGTTTCTATATAATCATATGTTCGTTCGATTCTATATCGTATGTATTATACCGTGTCTGATATTGAGACCACAATCATTTTTTGATTAAATTTAATTGACTTTTATGATACCAATGAGCCTTGCATTTTGCAGGTTCTACTAACAGAAATTGGTTCAAGGTTTGTCACTCTTCCTGAAGAGAGGCTTCTAGCAGTGGTCAATGCTTTGCTCCACCGCTGCTACAAATATCCAACAGCTACTACTGCAGAAGTTCCTCAATCTCTCAAAAAAGAGCTCTCTGGAGTTTGCAGGGCTTGCTTTTCTGCAGATGCTATAAACAAGCATGTTGACTTTGTGAGGGAATACAAGCAGGATTTTGAGCGTGATCTTGATCCCGAAAGCACTGCCACTTTCCCGGCAACCCTATCTGAGTTGACTGAGCGATTAAAACACTGGAAAAATGTTCTTCAAAGCAACGTTGAGGACAGGTTTCCAGCAGTATTGAAGTTGGAAGAGGAAAGTAGGGTGTTACGAGACTTCCATGTTATTGATGTTGAAGTTCCTGGGCAGTACTTCACAGATAAGGTAAAACCTTAAATTGTTGCCTTTCAAATTTCCAAATAAATCATTATATCTCATTATTTCAGTTTGTTAGTTTTTATTACAAAATAACTCTAGGTTGAAGATTTTTATGCATCTTATGCTGATTGATATTTAATATGTAATTTCATTTCATTTCAGGAAATTGCACCAGATCATACTGTGAAATTGGACAGGGTTGCAGCTGATATACCAATTGTGCGAAGACATGGAAGCAGTTTCAGGCGTTTGACTCTAATTGGCTCTGATGGTTCCCAACGCCATTTCATTGTCCAGACATCTTTGACTCCTAATGCAAGAAGTGATGAGCGCATATTGCAGCTTTTCCGTGTGATGAACCAAATGTTTGAGAAGCACAAAGAATCAAGACGCCGTCACATATGCATTCACACGCCAATAATTATTCCTGTTTGGTCCCAGGTCAGAATTCTCTGTTTGCATTGTTGTTTCATTTACTTTATCTATTTGTTAGTTGGATCCATAGCATTCCCCTCTTACAAACAACTGCAGTATTGTTTGTAATGAAACTACAAAGACAGCAGAAGCAACCACTGTTCTTTTTGAAGTTCTATACTGAACCCTTCTGTAAAACATTGTCTGGACAGGTTCGCATGGTTGAAGATGATTTAATGTACAGCACTTTCCTTGAGGTCTATGAAAATCATTGTGCTAGGAATGACCGTGAAGCAGATCTTCCAATAACCTATTTCAAGGAGCAGTTGAACCAGGCTATTTCTGGGCAAATATCGCCTGAAGCTGTTGTTGATCTTAGGCTGCAGGCTTACAATGAAATAACAAAAACTCTCGTTACTGACAACATCTTTTCACAGTACATGTACAAGACTCTGCCAAGCGGCAATCATATGTGGGCTTTTAAAAAGCAATTTGCTATCCAGTTGGCACTTTCAAGTTTCATGTCTTTCATGCTCCAAATTGGTGGAAGGTCGCCAAATAAGATCTTGTTTGCAAAAAACACTGGAAAAATATTCCAAACTGATTTTCATCCTGCATATGATGCAAGTGGACTGATAGAGTTTAATGAGCCAGTGCCGTTCAGGCTGACAAGGAACATGCAAGCATTTTTCTCCCACTTTGGGGTGGAAGGCCTTATTGTATCTTCAATGTGTGCTGCAGCACAGGCTGTTGTTTCTCCCAAGGTGAGAAAGAAAAGCTTGTACATGCAGATGTAGTTTCATATTGAGGATTTAATCGTTATTCATGTTCACGAAAGTCAATTGATTTGGTCTCAAATTTTAATGTTGCAGCAAAGCCAGCATCTATGGCATCACCTTGCTATGTTTTTCCGTGATGAGCTACTGTCTTGGTCTTGGAGAAGGCCACTTGGAATGCCCATGGCCCCTTTGGCCGGTGGTGGTTCTATGAACCCCCATGACTTCAAACAGAAGGTCACGACTAATGTAGAACATGTTATTGCACGGATTAAGAGCATAGCCCCACAAAATTTCTCGGAGGAGGTTAGTCACTGCAACTGTCGCACTACAAATCCTCCTGTTGCGTTAGATGCCTTGTTTAGATTTTCTACATTCCTCTATATCTGAAGTCTGTCTTTTCTGGGTTTGCTACTGCTGCCACCCTTTTTTAAACTTTCTTTGCATTGGATCTAATGCTGCTGCTAAATTTTTCTATTTTCCTTGTAATTAGGAGGATAATCATATGGATCCACCCCAACCGCAGAGGGGCGTTACTGAGTTGGTTGAAGCGGCCTTGAATCCAAGAAACTTGTGCATGATGGATCCAACATGGCATCCCTGGTTTTAAGATCTAAATAGTGAAAAAGCATTTGCTAGCCTACATTTAAACTTTTATAAAAGTTCCGTAATAAATATGTAAACTTCTGTAGCTATATCATTTTTTAACTGTTAGCTGTACATATATTAGTATATATACTTGTAAACTAACATTGCACCTGAAATATCGTTTTCAAAATTAAGAAGATACTTGGATCAGCCCTAATAAAGAACAAGGTATCGTGAGTAATAATGACATTTTGTTGTGTTAATATTCCAGCAATAAAAGCCTTTTGATTTGGGGAAATTATTCTATTAATGAACCCCCTTAATTTCAGTGCCAATATCCTTGGAAAGATCTTATAAACCACATTACAGAGTCCAATAGGTCTGAATTGACTCGTTGTTTTTGGCTTATCAATTTTTGGTATTAACAATATGCTGGTTTTTATTAATATCATCAATGTCATTGTTGCCGAGGGAGAGGGGAAAAAAACATCACCATCTGACATACCTAATCCTTAACTTCCTCCCATGAAGCATGGTAAAATAGTGTTGAGAAGCCGTCCGATCCAAGGGCCTTATCTGCACCAATTTGAAATATACTGCATGCTTTATTTCCTCCACTATAACAGGCCTTGTTTTTTTTTTTTGGCCCAAAAACAGTCACTTTTATTACCACAAAACAAGAATTACAATCACTAATAGCTGAAGTCAAAGAAACACTCAAAAGAACCTATCTTTACAAACTAACACTCTAGTAAACTCAAAAAAACAGTATAGAAATAGCAAATGTCATGTAAACAAACTAACCTACACCTTCTCTATCGTCTTCCACAAATGGATTCCTACAACTTGATTTAGCTAATTCCCAGTCTTGACTCAAGATGATGCTTAAGGAGGGTGTAGACGACTCCAGCCATAAATGTTGGTTCAACATCCTTGTCGCATCTACTGCTAGTTTGTCAGCAGCATGCTATGTATTTCCTTCAATAGATCCCAGCAACTCCATTCACATCCCATTAGTGATTTATTCTTAATCAACTTATATAAAACCTCAATCAGTTTCTACAATAATTTGGTAGTCAAGAAACTTTACCCTGCAACGTAAAACTTCCCCTAAAGCCAAGAATTCAATCATCACGGGGGAAGTAGCAGCAACCACTTTTCTTGATCCCCCTGCAAATTCTCCCTTGGAGTTTCTGCATATTAGATCAATACCTGTTGCACCAGAGTCTGATTTTTAAGCACCATCAGCATTTATTTTGATCGCTCTAGGAGGGGGAGGCATCCAATTCGTATGTTTCCTTATTTTCTCCTTGAAGACTCTATTCTAGTCACCCTCTCCCTTCCTTCTTGCCTTACAAAACTCCTCCACCTGCACCATAACCATTCCCACTACCTCCTTAGCGTTTGGTATATCACCATTGAACACCCACTTACATCTCCTCTTCTATATCCACGAACACATTGTGGCAAAAATGGATTTCCCGTACTCATCCAACATCTCCTTTCCAAGCAACATATCTACTAACCACTCTTCACATCTTTTCATCCCCCACTTACTAAATTTTAGGCCCAAGGGACTACCAAACCAGCACAATTTTGTCCATGGGCATAAAAAGAAAAGATGTTCAGGGGTCTCAATTTCATTCAAAGACATAGAGGATTTTGAGCACACTTACTTTAATACCCTAGATTTTCATTCTAAATAATAATAATAATAATAATAATAATAATAATAAATGCTAATAATACTAGTAATAATACTAATATTAAAAATTTAAATTTAATAATATCGTAATAAAAAAATATAATAATAATAAATGGATAGATAAAAAAATAAATTTAAATTAGAATCTAATAAATGATTTGTCATTATTTTATTAAACTAACAATAGTTAAAAGCTCAACCCTCAAAGCCCAGCTAATAACTAAACCCTTAGAGCCTAATTATAAGTTAGGTTTAGCCGCCTAACTTTAGTAATCGTTCATTAGCTCTCTTTGAAAAATCCTTTGCGGCAGAGTTTCCCTTCTAGGAGCTTAGCAAACACGGAGACTAGGTAATACTAATCCCTAAACAAATTAAATCCATTGCTACATGTCATAACATGGTGCATATTACTGTTGATAATTGAGTTGTATTTCTTTACACCTAACCCTAATTTAAAATTTGAGTTGTATTTCTTTACACCTAACCCTAATTTAAAATTCGCATCCATCTATCCATATGTATATTAATATCAATCATTGATATATATCAATAGGACAATCACTTTATGCCGTTAAAATAATCTAATGTGTGGTAGAAGCAATATTAGATGATTGGATCAAATTGATAATAAAGCATTCTTCTTGATTCACGTTAGCGAACAATATGGCTACACCTTCGGTTTTGAAAACTTCTTCATGCATGATCCAATTCGATATGATATATATATTATTCCTTATGCATGCGAATCGCCTTCCTGTACATAAATATATTGATTCGTATATATTTATATATTGATTTTCGTTTTGCAAGATTTGTATATAAGTATATTGATTTGTCGTTTTTCAAAATCGCCTTCCTGTACACCCTATGCATGCTATACCTCCTCTGGATATTGATCTGAGTGAAAGAATGTTTCTTGTTTTCATTAATGAATATATTTGATTTATATATATATAGGTTAAATGATAGAGCTGGGTTATCTGAAAAATAATTTAGGAATCTTATTATGAGTCTAAATCATTTTAAAATAAATTAGCAGTGGGAGGATAACTTTGGGATGGTACCTCCTAAAGTGATGAACACACTTTTAAGGCTTTATGCCTTCGAAAAACTATTTGATGTGAACCGATATATCTGTTCTTCCCAAAGTGGTGTCTGGCAAGGTTTCCTGGGACACTAGTAGCAACTTTGGGAAGATGTGTGCACACTAGGAAGAAAATGATCTATGGCCAATTTGATGATGATTTGTGACTGACAGGTTTCCGGGTCACAGGGTAGACTGGTAGGATATCTGGGTCTACCATGGTTCTCTTCCCACTAAAAACTTTAAGAAGCATTGACACCTTTTAATTATACATATGATGATGCCTTTATTTTCTTTTATTTTGTAATTACTTAATTTTAAATTTTATAATTATTTTAATTTATTCCAATTTATTTTATGATTAATTAATTGTTTATTTACTTAATTATTTTAGTTTAGGTTATATTATCTTTTCTTAATTAGGATTACCAGCTACTGCTGATGTTTGTATTCTTGGGCTACGATGATCCTTCGGGGAAGCAGAATTTCAGTGAAACAGGTGCCAAGGTGTAATACCCTAGATTTTATTTTATTTTATTTTTAATAATAATAATAATGATAATAAATACTAATAATACTAATATTAAAATTTATAATTTATAATAAAGTAGTGTGAGTGTAGATATATATATATATATATTAATAATAATAATGATAAATGGGTAGGTAAAGATAAAAATTTAAATTAGAATCTAATAGGTGATTTGCCATTATTTATTAAACTAGTAATAATTAAAACCCAACCCACAGAGCCCAACCCATAGGAAACCCTAATTTCAACTATAAACTTAGGACTAGTCATCTAACCCTAGCCATCACCTATCAGTTCCCTCTCTAAAAATTTTTGCGGCAGAAATTCTCTTCTAGGAGCTCTGCAACCACGGAGGCCAGGTAATCCTAATTCCTAAGAATTTATTTGTTGGTAGCGTTAGAACGTTGATTGGAATTGACTGATTGTAATCCTAATCCCTAGAACACTTTCTCCTTCGTCTCGCATACTGATATGTATATACAACCTTCCCTCAACTTGATCTGCGTGAGAATATTATATGTGCATACGGTCATACATCTATTCCTCCTTCTCGGTTTGCGCATCGAACAATTACATGCTAAAATAATTCATACATTCCTTCGCCTCGCTTTTCGTGATTGAGCATTTAAATGGTTTCTGCGTTTTGCTTCCTTGATGCTTTTGACTCTGATTGATTCACATAACCATATATATATGGGCATTAGTGACACATCCTTGATCCTTTATTGAATATTGAATGAAACCCCATCACGTCGGACCTACATGATTATTCTTTGGATTTTGTTTGTTTTGCTTAATAAAACCGATTTATAGGCTAACATAAATACCTATATGTGTGTGTGTGTACAGGTATATATATATTTTGTAGAAGCTTAACGTCTCTGATTCTTTTTTTTTCCCACACACACATATATTGATATATTTTAATATTATAATACTTTTGGACATAGATCAGGCTTTTATCCAATGCTGTGTTGTTTTATTTATTTTAATTTACTTTTATTTTCTTTAAGAACAATTAAAATAAATAAGTAGTGGGAGGATAACTTTAGGATGGTACCTCCTAAAGTGACGAACACACTTTTAAGGCTTTATGCCTTCGAGAATTTATTTGATGTGAACCGATATGTCCGTTCTTCCCAAAGTGGTGTCTGGCAGGGTTTCCCGAGACACTAGTAGCAACTTTGGGAAGAGGTGTGCACACTAGGAAGAAAATTACGATATGGCCAAATTATGATGATTTGTGACTGGCAGGGTTTCCCGGGTCACAAGGTAGACTGGCAGGGTTTCCTGGGTCTACTATGGTTCTCTTCCCATTAGAAAACTCTAAAAACCATGACACCTTTTAGTTTATACATATACACATATAATGCCTATATGCTATTTTATTTTGCAATTAATTTATTTATATTATTTTATTTTATGTTGGAATTGATTTATTTTACAATTATTTAATTTTATTTCGTAATTAATTTATCTTATTTTATAATTATTTTATAATGGAATTAAATTACTTTATTTTATGATTAATTTATTTTATTTTATAATTTATTTATTTTATTTTAATTCATATCAAATTTATTTATCTATCTACTTATTTCTGTTCTACTTTATTTCATTTTATCCTTATTTAATTAGGATTACCAGCGTTTGTTGATGTGTATATTCTTGGGCTGCGATGATCCTTCGGGGGAGCAGAGTTTCAGTGAGCAGGATTCAAAGATTGGGGCTAGCAGTGAGAAGTGAGGATGACGGACAATAAACTCTAGTTATCTACTTTATTTTATTTTATTTTATTTTTTATTTTTTATTTTTTACAATTTGATTAAGTTTAGATTTACTTCATGTAATAAAGAGCCTTGCACTTGTCCCATACAAGTGCGGTGGTGACACCTCTCGGATGTTGAATATCTTGGATTTCTATTATTATTTATGGAAACATTTGGAATATTTATGTTATTTGAACTTTAGAAATCCGGGGTGTTACACAAGGGCTGGGGCTAGCAGTGGGAAGTGAGGAAGATGTCGAATTCTAATTATGATTTCATCTAGTTATTTATTTTATTTTATTTTATTTTTTATTTTTTGAAATAAACTTCTAAGTTTAGATTTATTTCATGTAATAAGAAACCTTACACTTGTTCCACACAAGCGTGGCGGTGACACCTCCCGAAGTTGGTTATTTTAGCTTTTTAGTTATTGTTTATGAAAACTATCAAAGTTTTATGTTATTTTAACTCTGTAAATTCGGGGGTGTTACACTTACGCTTAAAGAGAGCCTCTTTTGTTGCTATTGCCCCTGTCTCAATTTGCCACAGGAAATGCTGAATTTTTGGTGGGGCAATCACCTTCCAAATACAATTCCATAGTGATTTCGGGACTGAGAAACACATACCTGGGTCTTTAATTGGTCTTCATCCACCATAGATCTTGCCACTGAATAACCAGACTTCACTGTGTATCGCCCATCTCTATTTGCCAGCCACACTGCCTGGTCTTTGCTGTTAAAATGGTATGGGAATTTTCAGGATCAGATCCTTTTCTTCATTACTAATCCTTATGTTGATTGCTTGCAAGTTCCAGCAGCCTTAATTATAAGGCCATTTACCATTAGTCTATCATCCTCCATTGACATCAAACCATTCTGCAGCTTGGTGTTTTTTTAGCTCAATAACCAACAGTGATTCCACACACTTATAGATTTGCCATTACCTACTTTCCAGCATATATCCTTCATCAGCAGACTCCTACCTTCCATAATACTTGACCATCCCCATGACGCGCGTCTTCCCTTTCTTGCACTAAGAAATCCACTTTTAGGGAAGTAAATGCCCTTAAGGATTTTACACCAAGGGTCTGAAGGCTGAGTTAACAACCTCCATGTTGTTTTGGCTAGTAATGCTCTATTAAAACATAACAGATCCCTAAACCACATCCCTCCATCACACTTCTTCCTAGTCATATACCTCCAATTCTTCCAATATATAGATCCAGACTCCCCCTTTTGCCCCCACCAAAAATTGGAGATCAGCCTGTCTATTTCCACACAAGCCTTCTTTGGAAAAGGAAAGCATGTCATTGGGTAAGTAGGCACTGCATTTGCCACAGCTTTAATCAAGATTTCTCTCCCAGTAAAAGTTAATAGCTTCTACCTCCATCCTTGTAACTTCTGCCCGATTTTATCTCTTAAGGCCAAAGCAGCTACTTTTGATCTTTCCCATACCACTGGTAGGCCTAGATATTTCCTTGCCTAGTCTGAATGTTTCACCTATAGACAATCCAAGATTTGATCCTTTACTCTTCTTGGAGTGTTTGCTGAAAAGAAGATAGTAGGTTTCTCCATATTCACTAACTACCTTGATGCCTCACAGTATACTCCATGATCTTTTTAAGTATTTTGCAATTCATTTCATGTTCATTGCCAAATATTGTTGCATTATCAGCAAAAAAGCAGTGAGAAAGCACTGGAGCTTGACAAGCCAATTTAACACCCTTTAACTCTTTCCTATCAATATGAGTTTGTAGCATAAGGGACAACACTTCATATGCTAAAATAAACATATAGGGTGACAGCAGGTCTCCTTGTCTCACACCTCTTCCAGGTTTAAAATCATTCACTTTCCTTCTATCTACTTGCAGTGTAAATGCTACTAATGAGATACATCGCATGATCCACTGGACCCAGCCCACACAAAATCCCATTTTAAGCATAACACCTCCAAAAAAATCCCATTCAATGCCGTCATGGACTTTATTTATTTCTATCTTAAGGGCTAGCTCCCATTTCTTGCCACCTTTCTTTTGTTTTAAGTAATGAAAAGCTTTATGGGTGAGAATGATATTGTCTTGAATTACTCTACCCTTCATAAAGGCTCTTTGGTTGGGGGAAATAATTCTATTCATTATCCCTTTAATCCTATTAGTCAAAATTTTTGCAATTATTTTGTAAGAAACATTGCATAGACCAATAGGATGAAAATGATGTACCCCTTTTGGATTTTCCACCTTTGGAAATATTTGTAGTATTAATCAATGAGGTATCTGTTGTTCCTTAAAAAAAAAAGTCTTTACCATGCCACAAACTTCATTGCTCACTTCCTTCCATGCTGTTTGGTAGAAAAGTGCAGAATAACCACGTGGACCTGGTGCCTTACAGAATATGGTGATCCGACCCAATAGGATCGATGTGGAAAACCACTGCCTTATCAAAAGCTTCTCTAAATTCAACATTTCCAATCACCCTGCCTAGCCTTTCACGTACTATATCATTCACCCTTTTGTTACACCAAGTGAATTTAGAGCCCTTAAAAACAAGGTCCATTAGGTTGCAGTCAGCTAGAAGGCTTTGAAAATTTATTATTTTCCTCATTGACCTTGGCTTTCCCCTTCCTTTTCACTTTGGGAGATAAGGTCATTAAAGTCACCAACTAGTAACCAGGACCCATCCAAGTTTTTTGCCAAACTCCTTACTAGATCCCAGGTAATCCTTCTCTCCCCTTCCTTTGGTGGTCCATAAACAAAAGTGATGAATTTTGGGACCCTCAAGCTTCCTAATTCAACAATCACATGAATAATATTTTTAGACTTATACAGGATGGTCATCGAGATACTTGTTGTCCACCACAAGGCTAACCCTCCAAATAAACCATCTAGCTCCACATACATTTCCTGACTATAGCTACACTTCTAATTTTCCTAATTCTAGAAGACCTTATTTTGGTCTCCATTAGGAAGATAATTGAAGGATCTTTCTTTTTCACTAGATCCTTCAAATTTCTCACTGTCAAGGCTCTCCCCAAACCTTGACAGTTCCAAGAAAGTAGTTTCATGGTGTCCTGGTGGCTCTGATTGGCCAGCCATCGTTACCATCAGCAGTTAAAGTCCTTCTATTCCTACCTTTTGCCTTGAAAACAAAGCCTAAGTTTGTCATGCTAGAATATTCATTGTCAAGCATCTCCTCATCATACCTCTCCCCTTCCGTAGGCATGTTTTCTTTTCCCATTCTTCTTTTTTTTCCTACTATATCTCTCTTCCCTTGCCTTTATCTTCCTCAAATTGCATGCAAAAGTAGAGATTTCATGTACTTGATTGGGCTCCATTTCATATAATTTCCTTCCTCAAATTGCCTTTATCAATTTCTCTCAACTCAGTGGCTCTTGTAGCCAACAAATTCTCCAAATTTAGCTCCTTATTTATCTCCCTATCACTCCTTCCCCCAATCAAGTCTCCTAGATCTTCCACTTCTTTGTTTGACCTGTTCTCTGAGTTGCGTTTGCCTTTTCCACTCCTGCTCCCTTCAGCTTTGACAACATCAGGGGCTAAATTTTCCTTTCTAAACAAGTTAGATGTTCCATTCTCCTTTGCTAAGGCTTCCATTTTTCTACTAGTAGGAACATCATTTATTCGTATTGCAAATATATCCTCCTCATCCTCTTTGCGCTCCCTGTATATCTCCTGGTTCTTTTTCTTTGCTATAGCTTCCTCTTTCTTTCTCATGACATCCTTTGCTTCCTTCCCTTCACAACATACTACCTTTCGCATTTTGTCCCAGCTACAAATTGCATTCGTTGTAAGCCAGGCTCCATATCGAGATCGTTAGCCTTATAAGTTGACATCAGTTGTTCAAAATTACATGCACGATTATCGTGTCTAATTTTGCCACAATTATAGCAAAATTTCTAGAGTTTTTCATATCAAATCAATATCCAAACCTTCCTCTTATCCGGTCGTGGTAACCAAAAACCATATGCCAGAGGCTTCCTAAGATCTAGCACTACTTTAGCTCTCAAAAAATTACGTAGGTACCTGTTGTTGTAGTACGGATCCTCAACTAATATGACTTCGCTAATATGTCCTCCAATTGATACAGCATTCTCCACGCATAGCGCTTCTAGAGGAATGTTGTGCATCTGAATCCAAGTTGGACATCGACTGAAATCAAATTCCTCACACGATTTGTTCCTTGACCTTTCCAACAAGTTCAATACATAACATTTGATAGACCATGGCCAACCTTTCAGGATTCTAGTATATTCGTCCTCACTCGTGAATTTAAACGCGCTTCCAGAGATTTCGATAACATCAAAACCAGTTTGTAGATTCCACTCCTCACTGGATCTTGTACATGATTTGCTTGCCAAGACTTTTCATATCAGAGTCCTCTCTGTGTCTGTGTCTGTGTCTGTCTCTTTCCATACAATCAGAGTTGTGATCTCCTCCATGAGAAGAGATAGATGGATTAAAAAGAGATTTAAAGAGACTTTGTCGTCTTCCTCCACTAATTGTAATTCCCTGAACCATCATCCAACCATCCGACGTCGTCCCCAATCCCTCTCTGATTTGTTGTCCTAATCACTCTCAGGTTTGGCGGAGAGAACAGAGCTCCCATACGAGTGCGCAAAGGGAAAAATCATAACAATATAGTGGAGTAGGTTGAGTTTCAGTCAAATGTACCTTGATTTTTGTAACAGGCCTTGTTAGAAGACAATTATCTTTGTCATGAATTACTAAGATGGTGACTCCTCCAAGTTCCTGCTATAAGAAGAAAAAAATTTAGAGTAAAATTTCTTAAAAGAATAATTAATTTCTTCAATACCATTCAATCATCAACCACTCTCTTCCTTCAATCTCTGCACTTTACTCCTTTGCTTTCTTTGCATAATTATGACAAAATTTCATATTTCTATTACCATGCTTCAACCACTTCATTCAAGACCTTTGCCACCAATAAAACTTCCTTCCTATCCCATGTTTATGTTGCAGAAGCAAGATATATAGAGCGTAACTTATTATACTAAAATATCACAATACTATAAAATAAAGTTTCTAGACGTAATTTCATAATAGAATAAATCACATTTTCCTATATCTAATAACAACTAATAAATAACAACAATAAAAGGAATGCCAAAATCTAATTTCACTCCAAATAATTTACAAGTAAAATACTATAAGAGCGAAGGAAATACAAAATGTCTTATAGAAGAGAAAAGGCAATTGAGGGATGAAAGAGAGGGTGGGTTCCCTTTTATAGCACAAGGTCCCTACTCAATAGAATTTTCTTTGTTTTTGGACACCATGAACTATATCCTTTAACTCCATAAGTAATCTCGAAAGGATAGCTTTCTTTGCTCTAGGATCCAATTTTGACTCTTCGACACGATAGTATGCAATTATGCTAAATAAATGCAAAGAATCATAATCTATAATAGGTTTTCCATATCATTGTTCTAATGTGTCTTACTACCAATAGCAATAAATGGTATTGTAATACCCCAGATTATTATTATTATTGTTGTTGTTAATAATAATAATAATAAAAGTAATAATATAGTATTAGTTAAATTTTATCAGTTTAGATCAATTTGATTAGTTTAGTTAGTTTAGATATATTTGATTATATTATGTTTATAGATTTATTGATTGATTTAATAGAATTTAATAATCTTTGCATTATTTTACCATTTATTAGATCAACAATGTAATACCCTAGATTTTATTATTATTTTAATAATAATAATAATAATAATAATAAATACTAATAATACTAATATTAAAATTTAAAATTTAAAATTTATAATAAAGTAATATGTGTGTAGATATATATATATATATATATATATATATATATATATATATATATATATATCATAATAATAATGATAAATGGATAGGTAAAGATAAAAATTTAAATCAGAATCTGATAGGTGATTTGACATTATTTATTAAACTAGTAATAGTTAAAACCCAACCCACAGAGCCCAACCCATAGGAAACCCTAATTTCAACTATAAACTTAGGACTAGTCATCTAACCCTAGCCATCACCTATCAGTTCCCTCTCTAAAAATTTTTGCGGCAGAAATTCTCTTCTAGGAGCTCTGCAACCACGGAGGCCAGGTAATCCTAATCCCTTGAGCAATAAAAATTAATTATTGGTAGCATTAGAACGTTGATTAGAATTAATTGATTGTAATCCTAATCCCTAAAAATTTATTTGTTGATAGTGTTAGAACGTTGATTGGAATTGACTGATTGTAATCCTAATTCCCAAGACAATAACTTTGAATATCGATGCATCCTCGGTTCTTTTTCCTTATAGGTTTTCTTATGTTTGAATTAAATTTCATATATATATATATATATATATATATATATATATATATATATATAATACTCCATGCCTTTTCGTTTTGCAAGATAAAAATATATACGTATATTTATTGTTTTATCTTTTTGTGAATCATCATCCCGTACGTGCATAGTCTCTGGATGAATAAGAATGGGTAATTAATTGAATTGGGTTTGTCTTTTTGTGAATCACCATTCTTATGTGCCTCTGCGTGATCCCATGACTACTGCCATCAATCTAATTTACCATCGTGTATCTCATTCTGTACGTCGTTTGACAGTCTAGTTACAGGAGTTACAGCCATATGGGTATAAGAACCTTCTTATTAACTTTGATCTGGTCTGTTTATATCAAGACGAAGAACTGAGGGTTGAGGATCATATTTATTTATATTTTTTTTTCGCCTTGGTGGTTTGGACTAATAATGGTCACAAGGAGCACATGGATTTATGAGCATGACATCGATTTAGAGACAATTCTTTCGAGTTACAATTTCATAGGGTATTGATTAGGGTTATCAAATTTGTGCTTGGTCACACTAGGCATTAATAGTATTGAAAGAAATTATTTGCAGCAAGTAGGGGAAAATTCGGTGTCTATATTTATTTTAAATTTCAAATTATATTAATATACTTCATTTTTCTTCAAAAGCCAATCCTATTCCTTTTTTACAGATATAGCATTGCTGTAGAGTGTGTCTGTCTACCTCCGTCAACCAATCTTTTAAACATTGGAATCATTGAATATTGTTAGAATATTATAATATAATATTATGGATTATTTAGATTTAATCTATATCTTATTAAATTTGATATTTGTTATATCTTAAGATTAGATAGAGATATATTATATCTTAGGATATTATATCTTAATCATTTTGATTTATTCTGATTAGATAGATTAAATTAGACTCTAGGGTTAGCTTATATTTTTGCAAGGCCAATATCTATATGTATATGGTTTTGTCTTTTTGTAAATCCTGTATGTGCCTTTGTGAGATTGATAAGGAATGAATTGAATTGGAGGTGGGACCCGTGAGTGACAAATTGGATTGGATGAGTCTCTGCGTCCGTGCAAATATACATATACGGGACCCTTTGAGTTGAATTTCACTAGATAAAACCAATTGCTATTGCATGATCATTACTTTAGGGTTTTTCTCTTGTTTCGGGGGATCCACGTAAATTATTGCATTGCCTTTTTTTTTTCTTGTGTGCTTAAAGCATTGAGCTCTCCTTCTACTTTTGATTCACATATTCACATGACACGTCCCTGATTCTTTCTCTTGCTCCACACAAGTAGATGCTAGATTTGTCTATCTAATACTATATTATTTGATACTTTTCCTTTTTCTTATATATAATATTCGCTGCACATTAAATTAAGACATGATTAAATTTTATATAAAAAAAAAATCCTTGTATCGGATATTCAATTAAATAATAGAAAACTATATAAAAGATAATTAAATGATATAGATAATTTAGGAATGTTATGATGGGTGTATTTAAAATAAATTAGTTATGGGAAGATAGCTTTAGGATGGTACCTCCTAGAGTGATGAACACACTTTTAAGGCTTATGCCTTCGAGAACTTTTGATGTGAACCGATATGTCCGTTCTTCCCAAAGTGGTGTCTGGCAGGGTTTCCCGGGACACTAGTAGCAACTTTGGGAAGAGGTGTGCACACTAGGAAGAAGATTACGATATGGCCAATTTTGATGATTTGTGACTGGCAGGGTTTCCCGGGTCACAGGGTAGACTGGCAGGGTTTCCCGGGTCTACCATGGTTCTCTTCCCACTAGAAAACTCTAAAAACCATGACACCTTTTAGTTTATACATATACACATATGATGCCTTTATGCTATTTTATTTTGCAATTAATTTATTTTTATTATTTTATTTTATGTTGGAATTGATTTATTTTACAATTATTTAATTTTATTTCGTAATTAATTTATCTTATCTTATAATTATTTTTTTTATTGGAATTAAATTATTTTATTTTATGATTAATTTATTTTATTTTATAATTTATTTATTTTATTTTAATTCATATCAAATTTATTTATCTATCTACTTATTTCTGTTCTATTTTATTTCATTTTACCCTTAATTAATTAGGATTACCAGCGTTTGCTGATGTGTGTATTCTTGGGCTGCGATGATCCTTCGGTGGAGCAGAGTTTCAGTGAACAGGTTTCAAAAATTGGGGCTAGCCGTGAGAAGTGAGGATGACGGACAATAAACTCTAGTTATCTACTTTCATTTATTTTCATTAATTTTATTTTTCGAATAATGTTTAAGTTTAGAATTGTTTCCTGTAATAAGAAGCCTTGCACTTGTTCCATACAAGTGCGGCGGTGACATCTTCCGGATGTTGATTATTTTGGATTTCTATTATTATTTATGAATACCCTTGGAATATTTATGTTATTTGAACTTTAGAAATCCGGGGTGTTACAAAATGGTATCAGAGGCTAAGATCCTGCTTAGCTTCGCTTTTGATACTAACTCAGGGATCAAAGATCCCAGAGTGTATATATATATATATATATATATATATTTTTAAACAAAATAAAACAAAATTCTTTTTTAAAAAAAAAATAATATAAATAATATAAATAAATAAATAACGTGAGAGATGGGTAGTGAAGGGTTATTTCCTTGTGTTTTGATGTTAATTTTATTTTGTGAATTAACCCCATAACTCTTAAGATTATATTATTGTTACATTTAGTCTAAATTTTAACCTTTAAATCTACCTTATATTATTATAGAATTTCTTATAAATTTTTTTATACATCCTGGTTATATTTATTTTTATTAATGATATATTAATTCATAATTAAAGACAATTATTATTATTAATGAAATATGTGTAAAAATCAAATCACCCTATTTTCTCTGAAACGTAGCAAAGTAATTGCCAATTTTTGTCAAGAATCATAGTAGAAAGTATAATTTTGGAAAAAAAAAGAAAGGTGAGCCAGTTTTCCCTTCGGCAAAGCTCGATCGTCATCGGCAACTTGCTCCCTCCTCCATTATCTTGAGTTTTTCTTTGGTCTTAGGTCAAAACACTCTTCTAGACTATTTTACAGGAAGGTTGTTTTACAACATTAAACACAAAGGTTAACGAAGATGTGAAGCATTAATTAGTTATCAAATTATCATCTTAAAATTGCTTTATTATTTGTTTGTGTGATCATATTTTACAAACTAAAAGGGATTACGGAAAGTAGATTTAATTTTAGAACTAATTTACTGTAGACTTCTTTATCGATTTTCTGATTCAAGGCCTTCATTGAATTTTCTATTGTTAGAGTCTTAGATAGCACATAAGCAATGTCTCCTACGATAGTATGTTATCCTACTCGCTAATTTGTTTGTTTTAAAATTCATGGTATATAATGCCTTTAGTCTAGGATAATAATAATATTTGTATCAAAGCTATGATTCGGCTTGGGTTTTCTTGCTCTCTTAGATGTCGTGGGAGGTATCAAAACTAGGTTCAAGATTCCTTGTTCATTGGCTTAGGTTTCCCTATTATGAAGAATGTTATAGATATAAGAAAACTTTTCGTTTTCTTGTCCTCCCATACCTTTTATTTGTTTCCATTTTTTTTCCTTTGCTTTTTAATTCAAAGCTTTCATCGTGGCTACCTCTTCTGTCTTAATTTACCTACCCAATCCTACTAGGTTGATTAGCGCATTGCTCTTAGGTTCGTAGCTTCCCTTTTAATCTAGCTCATAGCCAACTCTCATCTCCAATTTACCCGCTCATAGTTCTTGCTCTATCCACGTTCTTCTTTCATCCGGGAGCTGTACAAATTTAAGTTTCGAGGACGAAACTTATTTTTAGGAGGGTAGATTGTAATACCCCAGATTATTATTATTATTGTTGTTGTTAATAATAATAATAATAAAAGTAATAATATAGTATTAGTTAAATTTTATCAGTTTAGATCAATTTGATTAGTTTAGTTAGTTTAGATATATTTGATTATATTATGTTTATAGATTTATTGATTGATTTAATAGAATTTAATAATCTTTGCATTATTTTACCATTTATTAGATCAACAATGTAATACCCTAGATTTTATTATTATTTTAATAATAATAATAATAATAATAAATACTAATAATACTAATATTAAAATTTAAAATTTATAATAAAGTAATGTGTGTGTGTGTGTGTATATATATATATATCATAATAATAATGATAAATGGATAGGTAAAGATAAAAATTTAAATCAGAATCTGATAGGTGATTTGACATTATTTATTAAATTAGTAATAGTTAAAACCCAACCCACAGAGCCCAACCCATAGGAAACCCTAATTTCAACTATAAACTTAGGACTAGTCATCTAACCCTAGCCATCACCTATCAGTTCCCTCTCTAAAAATTTTTGCGGCAGAAATTCTCTTCTAGGAGCTCTGCAACCACGGAGGCCAGGTAATCCTAATCCCTTGAGCAATAAAAATTAATTATTGGTAGCATTAGAAAACATGGTTGTTAGACATGGTTGTCATCCAAAAGGGGGGTGAATTGGGTGTCTGATAAGACTTTTGACAACTTTGAAAATCTTTTCGCAACTTATTGAAAGTAGATCGTGTGACAGTAATAACTTATAAAGCAATTGTCAATCATTCAAACATATATACTGAGAATATAAGAGTTTAGGGAAGAGAGTATGCAAATTATGATTTATCCTGGTTCGATCCAATCCTTGACCTACGTCCAGTCCCCAAGCTTCACTTGAGATTTTCAATCCACTATTCTCTTGTTTAATCTAGGCACAAGAGAAGCCTTTACAACCCATAAGTTTACCTAGACACTTATGAAGTCAAATATCTAACTAAGATACTCCCCCTTACACACTGTAAGGATATAATCAGTTTTCCACTCAAGATCACCCAATCTTGAGTAACTCTCAAATAGAATGATTACAATAAATCTTCTCTCTCAGAAGTGGATAAGATAAACACTGAAGTACATTACAAATAATCTCACTCTCTAAGGTAAGTTATATGATCATTGAGATAATCGGAGAGTAAGTGATATAAATGTAGAGTATTGGCATTTTGACGATGAAGCTATAATCTCATAGCTCTTGTCTCTGCTTCTATTTTGAATGCTTCTTCTTTTATAGTTGATGAAGAGCATTTGACTGGTGAGCAATTCTTCCAGTTTAGAATATGACCGTTGGAAGTAACCGTTGCAATATAGCCATTAGACTTGTCGTTACTTGTTCTGTCAAGTGCTTCGCTAGATTCATCAGTTTTATCTCCTACTTAACTTAGTTGAATATCTGTTGATTTGCCAAGTTAGTCATAGGAATGAAAATAACAGGAATGACTTTTGTTTGCTCAGAGATCGGTTGCCGTGGTGGTGCTTGGTTTCTGCAGTTGCATTTAATGCCTTCTGACAAAGATATTGATTTATGACGGTTTTAGAGAAATCCAACATTTGATCAACTGAAATCACTAACAGATGGGTTAAAAGCATCTTTAAAATGATTCTTAATAATCATGGAAAGCAAAAACGAAAGATTGAATCATTTGAAAATTCACAGACAACGGCTCGCGATTCTCGTTCATATGAACTCGAGTTTCTAACTATAAAACTCGAGTTTGCTTACAAGAACTTGAGTTCCTGTGTTTTCTTTTCAAACGTCTCAGTTCTTTAAGGTAAGAACTCGAGTTGATATCAGAAGAACTCAAGTTTTGAATTTAAGCACGAATTGAATCCTTAAAGAACTTAAGTTTTAAAATATGAACTCGAGTTCTTTACCAAGAACTCGAGTTCTTTACCAAGAACTTGAGTAAAACACAGGTTTTTCCAGAGATAAAGAACTCGAGTTTCGAACTCAAGTTTGTTACTAAGGAACTCTGGTTCTCAAAGTCCTTTTGATGTTTGAAGATTGGATCGACATCGAAATCGCGAACTTGAGTTCATAACTTATGAACTCAAGTTGTTTGTCATTTTGAACGAGGTTGAAAACATAAGTTCTTTGAGAAAATATAAGAACTTAAGAACATTGGCTGCACAAGGGTCAAATTCTAGTAGGCGTAACGTCTTCGATATAACTTTAATTTTGGTAAACCACCCATGCATGCTCATAAAGCTCTTCAAGTCTTCTTTCCAATGCAACAAGAATCAGCTCAAAAACTCATTGTATGTTGAGCACTATAATCAGATTAATAAAAGTTGTTCTTGAGCCAACGTTTTTGCACCATCTTGAACCAACTCTAAACTTCTATAAATCATATCTCTCTCATTTGATCTTTGTTTTCCGTGATCTTGACTTTTTTGGAAAGGTGTATGAGTCTAGTTTCATATGCCACCGATTTCAGCTCATTCCAATGTGTAATTTGTGAGATATGCTCAAATTACCGAACCTTGCTCTACTGTGTGATGGTAACAGATAGGGCAGCTTTCGAAATTTATAACTCTCTCATTTGATCTTCTTTGGACTTGAATTTTTGTAAAGATGACGAATTGAATGTCTAGTTTGATACAAAATTAGTTTCACTTCAATCCAATCTCTGGTTTGAGAGATATCGTCGAATTACCAGAGGTCGCCCTGGCTGAACGTGAAACAGAGGTGAATAGAGTGGTTAGAATAAGATCAACTCGAGTTGTGAACTTGAGTTTTGCCCTTAGAACTCAAGTTCTTAAGTGAGAACTTGAGTTTTGATGCATATTTTCCAGAAAGCTCGATTTTGCTCATTTTAAATCCGAATTGAGTCATTTCAGCTTCTATTTGATCGTATAAACTTTCAGTATCACATATAAGAACTTCAATGTTGATAGTCCCATTATAATATGCAAGTTCTTCTTTCTTTCTTCTTGATTATTTCCCATCATTCAACTTGGAACTAATCTACATCAAATACTGCAGTTAGCCAATGTATATGATATAAACTTTTTGCTCTTACTAATGACATCTATTTAAGACATCATCAAAACTAATCATATACAACATTCTCCCCCTTTTTGATGATGACAAATACTTTAAGAAAAATATGTATGAATATGAAAATATATTAGATCCAACATATTTTTTTTGCCATTCTCTCCCCCTTATTTGTCATTAGCAAAAAGTTGCAATAAAGAAGAAATACTTTGAGAGAAAAATATGAAATCAAATTAGAATGAATCAAGAAACTAAGTTTCTTTCATTCTTAATATGATGCAATTTGAATTGTTTTTATGAAAACAAATTTGAGAGAATTTGGAGAAATTTTAAGAAAATCTTTCACAATTAAAGCATGTAGATACTAAACATGTGCAAAATTTTTGCTGAATATAAAAAGATAGAGATTAGAAATGCTCATGTAGGTTCTACAAATTAATGAATGATTGATGAAGTTCATTTGCTTGCTTTCTTGTTGTAAGAATTTCGGTTCACTCGCCCTGCCTAAGATGGAACGGTGGTAGGCTTTGTGTGAAAATGGTATGGCTCCTTTCTCATATATCTCTAGATAACTGGACCAAGGAATATCCCTTATCTATCCTTGAAGTCCATCTTTCATCTTCTGTCTTTCCTTTATAAAGCTCTTATGTAGAACATATCTTTACTGGCACTAAGAGTTTTTCTCCTCCTTTGTATATGTAGAGCATATCTTAGCTTCAATGTGAAAGCATCTTTCCTCAATTTCCTAGGTTCTCTTTATAATGTATTAAGTCTTTGCACAAAATGAATTCTCGTGCTACAATGTTGATAGTCCCATTATAATATGCAAGTTCTTCTTTCTTTAATCTCTTCTCTTCTTCTTGATTATTCCCCATCATTCAACTCGGAACTAATTTACATCAAATACAGTAGTTAGCCAATGTAAATGATATAAACTTTTTGCTCTTACTAATGACATTTATTTAAGATATCATCAAAACTAATCATATCCAACATTGTTTACACGCATAGTGGTTTCAAAGAACTACTTCACATTTGTTTGCAACATTATATTTTATAGTTGTTTGCTTAACTACTACTACTGGCATTTGTAGCAGTTAAAACCACTACAATCCCTTATTTTAGCCGTGACAACAACAAACATTTTGTAATGCTTTTCCCGATTGTCCCCTTATCAACCCAATACCCCAGAAGGTGCTTATTTGTGTTATCTTTGTCTACAAACATGATGGAAGAAAATTTGATGCTAGAACCGACAAGTGTATAATTCTTGGCTATTTCACTATCTATAAATGGTATAAATGTTACTGCCCTACATCCAAGAAACTTTTCATTTGCAAAGATGTTGTTTTCTAAGAACAAGATGCTTACTATCTCAAATTACCTATTCAGGGTGAGCACTCAGATATCGAATGGCTCTCAAACCACCTAAACCTACTCTTATAGCGAACCTTAAATGTAACCAACCTAAGCAGTATTCCATCTCACCCTAAACATGAATTAACTTGTTCCACTTCAACCCGAACATGATCCTACACCTAACAAATTAGAAATAGATGTTGATCTCAATTCAAGGGTGGACATAGAAGCAAGGCTAGAAGAAGAGCCTAAACAATAATCTCAGTAAGAAAAGGTGAACAATGGTAGAAATGTCTCTCATGTTTGATGGAACGACCATGACTCCAGTATTGGATTAGATTCTAAGGAGTTGGACTGGCCTATTTCTCTTAGAAAAGGGGTGAGATCTTATACTCAACATCCAATTCAATGTTTTGTCTCATATGGTAACCTATATGCAAAGATGCAGAACTTTGATGTAAATAGTACATTAATGAAAATCTCATAAACCTTCCAATCAGCTATTACTAATTTGAATTGGAAACAAGTTTCAGAAGAAAGGTTGTGGGTGCTTGAGTAAAATAAAACTTGGAGTTCACAGTTCTTCCCAAAAGAAAGAAACCAATATGATGCAAGTGGATCTTCACTATGAATCTAGATGGAAGTATCAACAAGTATAAGGTGAGGCTTATTGAAAAAGGGTATATATACTCAAACATATGAGATTCATTACCAGAAAACATTTGCTCTTGTAGCTAAATTCAATACTACCCAAGTGTTGTTATCAATTACAACCAACTCGGATCAGTCTCTACATCAACTGAACGTGAAAAATAACAAGACCACATGACTTTGCACCACCGTATACATCACCCAATATTGGTAATGCCATGCGGAGAGAAGAACTTTTCCAGCTCAGCAAACATAATTTGTCACCTTTGCATAAGTTGGTCAACATAAGCATCCAACAGTCAACATGTAAGTCTAGTTTTAAATGGGGATCTTATTGTACCTTTTTTAATACTTTTAGGGTGACATTACTAGTTTCTCATACGGAAATACTTATAGAGTAAAATTGCCCAACAACCCTTATCTTATTGTTTTCTAGAATAAGTCAATCATGCCTTTGAAATGTTAAAACCCAAATTTTACTATGTGATCAAATAGTTATTAGGCTAGACACTTGATCTAATTAACAGCTAAGTATGTCATTAATGAAAAAAAATTTAAAAATTTACTTTTTAATAATAGTCTACAATTCTGAACCATTCAAATTGAATTTTAATAATTTAAATTTATTTATGTACCTTTTAGGTAAAATAATATTATTATTTATCTTTATAAAAAATATTAAATTTAGACTATTAAATCAATATATATAATAAAACTATCCCTCAAACGATCTATATAAAACAGCTTAGTATTGTCGGCTCCTCTCACATGCTACTGTTCATAAGCCAATTCCATTCCCTCGGGGTGCACTTCATTGCGCTTCATTTCTGTGACTCATTCACGGGATACCCATCTCTCTCTCACTCTTCCTCTTTACCCTTCTCTCTCCCCGGTATGCTCTCTCCCTTTCCTTTCCCCAGGTCCTATTCTTCTCTTTCTCTTCTTTCTCGATCTCTCTGTGCACTTCTGAATTCAAAATTTGAATTCTCTCTTTCCCTTCTAATCTGCAGCGAGAAGAAGATATAGCTTTGTTGACAATGGCGGCTAAGCAAGCAACAACGAGAATGGTGGGACCTTTACTCTTCTCTAAACTCATCTTTCTTGCGTCGTTCTTGCAGTCATTTGTGGATCTAAGGAACAACTGGTTAGCTGCTGAGCATATGAAATCCTTCTCCACCTGCCTTCGCAACTACAGTTACAAAGCCTACCTTTTCCCCTCTCTTTTTTCGAATCCTATATATCATTTCAGCGGAAAATCTATCAATGGATTTGGAGGCAACAAGAGGGTGGATCAAGATTTGCAACGGTTGATATACTTAATTACATTCAGGTTGGCTCTACTCTTCTCTCTAATTTTCAGATCTGGACTTCCATTCTTTGTTGATATACTTACAGAGTCGGAAATCCTAAAGCTCTGTGTCTCTTCCAAGGAGGTCTTTCTCAGCGAGCCTGATCTTCTCGAACTCGAAGCACCGATTAATAGTTTTAGCAAATTTTTATTTCTATGGATTGTGTTTCATTTTTCTTATCCTTCATCCGTTGCTATAAATAGTTTCAGCAAATTTTTATTTCTATGGATTGTGCATCTTGATTCAAGGCGTTCCTAATGCTTACCTTCTTTTCTTTTTCTTTTTCTCCCCTTTTTTCTTCATCTATACCCATTATTTTCTAGAGATGGCGATGATGGCGGAAAAAAAAAAGCAATGACAATGAAGTTGAGGCCTTTTTCTGCAAATGCAAGTGTGTATGGCTGAATCGAGCAACCAACTTTTAACTACGAAGAAAGGAGAGAAATTCATTGTGATTCCTTTCACTGTTAAACTGATGGACCTGTCTTTTAGCTTCTTTGTTCATGAATTTGTGTAGGTTCTTTTGATTTTTCCTTATGAGCATTCATCTGGTCTTGCATTCGGAAAAAAAAAAGAAGCCTAATTTAATTGATGCTCTTAAGTAATGTTCTTTCTTATATTCTACTTCCTTCTAATTTTTCTCTTTTATTTCGCCTTATTAATTTTTTGGCTTTGTGTATTGTTATTTTGCTCCATGATCTTCAATTGAAATTTTCCTAAGTAGAATTTGTCTTCGTATGTACTTTAATCTATCTGGCTCAATTTTGATATTCTTTTTCAGTTGTGAGACAAAGTCGAGGATGCCTTGGTGGGGAGGTTGAGTCGAGGATGCCTCGAAGCAAGGTGGGGAGTTTAAAACGGGTTTGATTCTCTTCTTAATTAAAGGTAATATTTAACCCTCTCTCAGATCATATGAGCATCTCATTCTCTTCATTTCTCCAGCCTATCTTTCCATCCAGACGTTCCAATGCTTCATTTTCATCTCTCAAAGTTCTGTTTTTGAACTCTGATAAACAACCTGATTGGTAGTCACAGACATTGTTTCACTGTTCTTATATAGACTGTTGAATTGTAATTCTTCCTATTGCTTCATTTGTAGGACTTTTTTAGAGTGCGAAGAGGTGAAAGTTGTGGTGAGTATTGGTTGCTGCTACAACTTACTATTTGAAGCAAGGTTCTCGGATCCTGGATCTCAGTGTGGATATCCAATGAGTCAATGCCTCAGTGTCGTGAGTATTTTTTTAATTAGTGTATAATGTATGTTATCATAAGTGGAAATACTAGATCATAGGCTTCTTAAATTTTCCATTTTTTCTTGAAGTTACCTAGGCATGGGATATGATAATCTATGTCAGATCCTTTAAGTACATGGTGATTTATAGGTGAAGTTTTAGGCATAATGCTTTATAGCTTCTTCTTTTCTTTTTTTTTTCTTCCAAAAGCTGTTATAGCTTTATTGTTTAGCAGCAGTTTAAAATCTGCAAGAGAAAACTTACTTTCGTCAAAAGCAATTTAAAAGTTTTATTTATTTGACTTCTAATCTATTTCATAGCCTAGACCTCAAATATTTGTGACCTTTCTGATGAGTTGATACAAAATCAGATCCATCCTTCAGCTAGAACTTTTCTCTCAAAGAATTTGCACACCCTGCCATAGAATTTTTCTCTACAGTGGCTTGAATAGGTCCAGCTTTTTTCCTGGCAATCGCCATGTTTAACTTTGTTCTTCAGATGGGTTCTTTGGTGACAAAAAAAGAAAATAAACTTCGTAAGGTAGAGAGACACTGACATTTAGATTTTTTTTTTTCCAGACTGACATTTCATGTTTATTTACTTTGGAAAGAGACATTTTCCCCTAACTGTAGGTATTGTTACATTGGTGCTTTTATTCATAGGCAATGAAGATGATGGGCCTCTGCGGCTCTGCATACTGGTTATCCTGGCTTACCTGGGAGGCAGTTATTACACTTATCTCATCACTTCTCATAGTGCTTTTTCGGAATGATGTTTCAATTTGATGTTTTTCTGAACAACAATTTTGCAGTTGTGTTTCTTCTGTTCTTTCTTTTTGAACTCAGTATGATAAGATTTTTTTTCCTGGAATTATCTAACTTGCCATGTCATAGTGTCTGTTCATCCATTACTATTTCTGTTTTATATTGCTGGTGCTTCCTTTGTTTTTCCAAGGCATAATAATACCATCCTTCATCATTTTTTAATAATACCATCCTTCATCATTGTTAAAATTAGATGTTGGGATATTGCAGCACCCCTTTTCATTTTCAGACCCTACCACTTTGTTTTGAATATTGCATGCCTCTCAAATACTCGGTTTTACCACTCTGATGTTTAACAATATATAATATATAATAACTAATAACTCATTTTCCCCTTGCAATGATTATATTTTCCCTTTTTGTTTGGGTGTTGCAATTTCTCCAACCCAAGCCAATAAAGTTGATATCTATTTTTTAGATAAAATAGTTGCTCTCAATTTTCGCAGGATCAATTTTCATTGTTGCACCATTTGATAAGTCTAATAGAGGTGTCCATTAACTCATTTTAGAGATATCCACAACACAATTCTCAAATGGTGTCCATGATAATAGCATATATGATATCTATTTCATTAAAATTCCACATATTTCTAAATGCATTATCAATGCATAATTTTGTTACTTCTGGTAACAAAATTTCCATTTTCCAGAATCAACAAATATATATTAAATACAAAATCATCAGGTGTATCTTTGCAGATTTACGAGCGCAATACTGTGTAATCACATGCACATCACTGTGGAATCACAGGCGCGACAACTCAGATTGTCATATACATATAAAGTCAAAAAGATTCCAGACTCGTGCTTTATAGGGAGCAAATCTGAAGCACATCACTGTGGAATCACAGGCGCGACAACTCAGATTGTCGTATACATATAAAGTCAAAAAGATTCCAGGCTCGTGCTTTATATGGAGCAAATCTGTAGAGATTTAACAGGACTACGCAAATCTGCAAAGATTCAATAGGATTTAATTCAACTATAAATAGAGGAAGGCAAACGAACATGCCTCACAAACACTCAAGCATCTGATAATATCAACTACCAGATACTCACACATATTTCTCTAAATTCTATTGCCATGGCAGGACCAAGCAGTTTTATCCCAGTTTCTGATACATCCGAAACAGCATTACTTGATGCTTTGTTGTATGATGATCAGCATAACATGTCATTTACTTCTTTGTTATCTCCTAATCCCTTTGAAATGTTTATTCCTCCTTCTATTATTCCTCCTTCTGCTTCAAATGTACCTACTTCTCCCCCTAGAACAAGTGTTCTTCCTCAATCTACAAGGATTGAAGGTACAACTGAAGCAGGTTCATCAAGGAGGCCTGTTAAGAGGTGTAGAACTATGGCAGAACTAATGGAATCTACCAATCCAGTTCAGCCAATAGTGTCGGCAGTTAATCAACCAGCATTCACTAGCCAGCAAACTATCATCAGTTTGCCAGCAACAACCAGCCCGACAACAACAATCAGCCTGCCAACAACCACTAGCCAGCCAGCAACAATTAGCCAGCCAACAGCTACAAGCCAATTAACAACTACTAGCTTATTGGAATGTAGTTGCTGTCATGTTTTACGGGAAATTATTCATACCAACGGACTTCAGTACCATAAACTTGAAGTTCACGGAAGAAGAACAGGTATGATTACCCATGCTGTTTTATTTGAAAAAGTACAGGATAAATCTTATAATACTGACAGGCTTCCAATGTTTGATTTCACAAAGAAAAATTTTGAAGAAATCAAACAATTTCTGACACAGTATTGTATAGATTTACAAGCATCAGGATATATCTTGATGCGTGATCCTGTATTAGCCTATCATGAGGTTCTCTGTGTTGGTTCAGAATGGGCTATAAATCCAAATGACCTCCATGGAAGTTCATTTCAAACCAATATTGAACACTCATTAGGCAAAGGAAAACAACCTGCAGTAAGTATACCCTATGATACTTCATCCCTTAACCAGGGTGAATTATATAGGTTATCTATGGAGCAAAGAGAAAGAATAAAGAAAACAACGCTCCATGATTTAAGAAATTATTTTCACTTAACCCTTGATGAAGCGAGTAAACAATTAAATATGTCTACTCACACCATACAAAAAATCTATCAAAAAGGAGGGTTAACTGAGTGGCCACACAAGAAGCTCAAGAAACTTATGACGCAAATCTCGATATTACGAAGAGCTTTGCCTCATCTGGATCCCATCTCAAGAAAAGCAAAAGAAGAAGACATTAAATATCTTCAGAATGAGATGATTAAGGTTTGTAATGATGTTGAGCCACTCGCTATTAAACTTTGTTGAAATAATATTTCCTTTTGTTTAATTATTTTGTTTATGAATATTCCTCTCCCGTATTCACAAAAATTGTTATAATCATAGAAATCACAAAACAACCATAATAATATATTTGCTTCATTCACTTCTGGGAATGAAGTTGGATAAAAATTCATGATCCATAACTCACTTATTTGTTTGATCATGGCAAGAAATTAATCCATAATATTTCTTGACTTTACCACAATATTTCTACTACAATAGCAAATTGAATATATTTATTTATAATATCAATCATGATCATACAATCTCTTGTCTCATAATTTAAGGGAATATTTAATGCCAAATATATAATTTTGAGACATTTATACAACTGATGGCATACAAAATTTATGGATCAAATATTGTTTCATAATTTGTCACTTGTTATCAGGCTAACTTGCCTCTTGGCTTCAGGCTATCTTGCCTCTGAAATTAAGGCTATCTTGCCTCTTGGTCTCAAGCCAATTTATGCCTCATCTCTCTATGGCATTTTGATCTCATAATATATATGGCCTTTTAACAGTTTATCTTCAGGATAAATAAAATATAAACATAATAAAATAAATAGATGGAACCCACTAATATGTATATATTAGTGTCGTTGCCATAAATAATAAAAAGGAAGGGGGATTTATATAAAGCAGTTAATAAATAAATAAAAATAAAATAAATGACTGGAAATAAACGTGCTAAATAAATAAAAAGAAGATGAAATAGGAATGGGAGTAAACTCACAGCGAGACCTATCTCATTCAAAGGTAAGAAAGAAGATGCATATGCAAATGTAAATATATAAAGCAATTAATAAATAAATAAAATAAAATAAATGACTGGAAATAAACATGCTAAATAAATAAAAAGAAGATGAGATAGGAATGGTAGTAAACTCACAGCGAGACCTATCTCATCCAAAGATAAGAAAGAGGATGCATATGCAAATGTAAATATATATATAATATATAGAAGGCAGTAAATAAAATTTAAATAAATGGAGTCCACTATATCAGTGTTACCACCATGAAAAATAAAGCAGTAAATAATAAAATAAATGGTGCCCACTATACTAGTGTTGCTACCATGAAAAAGTAAATAAAGCAGTAAAGAATTAAAATAAAATAAATGGGGCCCACAAAGTGTCACCACCATAAAAGATAAATAAATGCTGAATAAAATAAATAAATTGAGCCCACTAATAGATATTAGTGTGCCTTCATGAAGAATAAATAAATGTATAATAAAATAAATAAATGGAGCTCACAAATAAATAGTGTTGCTACCATAAAATAAAAATAAATAACATAAAATTAAATGCGTAAAAGTAAATGTTAGTTACATTAAAATAAATGTCAATGATAATAAAAATAAATGCACAAAAGTAAATGTTAGTGACAATAATAAAATCTGAAATAAAAACAATTTAAAAAAAATTAAATGAATAAACAATAAAATACTAAATTTAGAAGAATAATAAAAAATATGTATATTACTCATATATAAAACACACTAACCTATTTTCGTCGGCAGCCTTTTTTTTTATATTTATTTTTTTCCGATTTTATTAATTATATTATAATATGTTATTATTATATTTATAATAATATAAAATATGTAGGGTCATAAAATTTTTTTCTTTCTTTCAACTTTACATCTGTGACTCCCTTGTGGCCCATGCTTTGATTAATTTTTCCTCACCTGCCAATTTGATGTTATGCGTCATATGAACCAAAAGAAAAAGTGTGGACCCATCTTACAAATAATTTGATTGTTTGATTGAGAAATTCTTCACTCAGCTACTTTTCTTCAATCAACTTCTTCGCTTTGAGAGAGAGGACGCAGGTGTTGAGATTGTAGAATCAGACACGGAGGACGACGAGATTGGAAGTGAGCTGAGATTTTGCGCCGTCGAAGAAGAAGAAGAATAGCAGAAAGAGAGAAGAAACTAAGAATTGGCCATCGGTTTTTGGCTGGAAAAAAAAAAAAAAAAACATAGAGATCTGAGTGGAAGAATTGGAAACTGAAAGGTTTGAAGGGATGAGTTTGGTGTTTAAACACATAGAGATCTGCAGAATGAAAGAAAAGAAGGAGTAGAAGCTATCAGCAATCGTGCTGATAACGTGTTATAAAACTGAAGGAATTCTAGAGAGAAGTCAGAGGAAATTCTAGAGAGATGAAATCCATTCAAGTGTAATGAATAGTTACAGGAGACCTCTATTTATAGAAGGATGCAAATAGTAGATTACTATGCGTATATACCATGTCATCCTGTATTTGGAGATTATGGGTCAATGGACATCCACATAATAAGAATATTCATAACACTGAGATAGTTTTTCAAAAATAGAAATGTTTTTTGTCACAAAAAATAAAGAGAATTGTTTTTAGGGTTAAGGAGTAAATTTACCAATAAACTATTGACTCAGGAGTACCCAGCACAATAAACTTTCTAGTTGACCAAAATCACCAACAAACTCTTAAAAATGTAAAATCTGCACAACGCCCTTAGATTTAAGGTAACGTCCGTTTTCTGGGTCTGACAAAAATTATAGAATAGTACTCAGATATTTATGAAACTATATTTAAGCCTCAAAAAATTTCAAAATTTTTATTTTAGTCCCTCCACGTACCTTATATGAAGGAACTAAAGTGAAAATTATAAAAATTTTATGGGCTAAAAGATAATTTTCTAAAATTTTGGGTTTTTTTCTGTAATTTTTGTGGGGCTATCCCTACTCCCAAATTCCGTTGTTGGTTGCAAGCCTTTTTTTGAACCTTAGCTTGACCTGGCCTATAGCCTATTAAGAAGACTTGTAATTTTAAAAATTTTGTAACCAGTCTAACAAAACACATGCATCATCTCAAAACAAGCCTACTTCAAACAGGCCGAAAACATAATTACTTTAAACAGGTCAAAAACAGACCTACTTTAAATAGGTTGTTAGATGTAGGTCTATTTTTACCCTGTTTGAAATAGGCTTGTTTTGAGATGAGACATGTGGTTTGTTGATCGAGTGGCTTTTTTCGTCTTTAGCCTTGTGGTCCACAATCAAAAATTGACCAAGGATTGCGTATAAGCAAACCTAGGATCGTTCTCTCTCTCGAGGAGCCTTTTATTAAATCCTAAGTAATCTAAATGATATGCAAATGCAATAAAAACAAGGGAAAAATTGGTTTTGGATTTTTGAAATAATAAACTAAAATATAAATGCAATGTTATTAAATGTTAAACTATTGTTTTTACTATTTTCTTTATAATGGAATGAAGTATGAAAATGAGTATGAAATGTAATTGAGAATATGAATGACGAATGCTCTTGGAAATGGAGTGGTGACTATTATGGTTCAATTAACTATAGGAGTAAATTTTCACTAAATCTTGATGAAAAACCTCTAAGCAAACGCTTGAGTCTAGTGTTCTTAATTAATGATTACTTCTACTAACGTAGCTAGCAATCACCTTTTAAGGAACTATTGAAGTACAATTAGTGTGCAATTAGGATGAGACTAATACAACTTGTTTCCTCTTAATATGAATGTGATAACACGCCACTCAATTAATCCAATTCAATTATACTATCTAACAATAACAGGTAGACGTAGAAAGCATAATAAAATTGAATCATAGAAAGCATAATAAAATTGAATCAATAAGGGAAATACATATATATAAATCCAACAAGTCACAAAAATCCAATTTAATCACATATGTTCAATCCACAAAGTTATCTAATCGGTTAAACTAAGTCTCAACAATTCAAAACAGTATTCCTAAAACTAGGAAATCCATGTTTAACAAGAAAAAATAAATTGAACAAAATGAAGCTTTTAACTCAGGCCACAAATCCATCTCCAAGAAGCAATAAACTTCGGCAACACAAATCCATCAGAGCATCTTCACAACCCCAAACAAAACAGAGAATATGAAGGAAGGAGAGAATCTGGAAAAACAAACAGTGAACGCAGAGGTGTTGAGCCAGCAATAAAGAAGGAAAACGATGGTGGTCAACGGTGGAGAATGGCAACAGTTGTGGTCGGAGGTTGCTCGCCTCAGCTCACGTCTCTGGTTCAGTCTCCGTCTTTTTTCCAGATCTGTGTTCGCAAGTGTGGCTGCTGGGTATATGGTGGTGGAAGAAGGCGAAGCTCGCCGGCGGACTGGGTAGTGGGTGATTGCCGCCGGCGAGAGGAAGGAAGAAAGGGAAGGAAGGAAGAAGGTTTCGCAGCTATTCCGATCCGTCTCTCCGTGGCCTCCTCTGGTGTTTTTATTCAATTCTTCAGCCCTCCCTCTTTTGTCGGGTCCCACCTTCTTTTTTAATTATTCAATCATTCCAATCCAGCTCCTTTTCCGTTTTTCTCTGGGCCTCCGTCTTCTTTTAATTCATTCTCTTCAGCCCCCCTTTTAATCAATTGTCCAGCCCATTGGTTGTCTTTTAGGTCAGATGCCTCCCTTGCGTTTTGACCAGGGACCAAACTGTAAAGAAAAAAAAAAAACTATAGCTTGAGGGACTAAATTAAAATTTTACAATTTAAGTTCAGACTTTCATTTTCAAATTTGATTTAATATTTTCAGGGACCTACAATAAAAATGATAAATCTAACATCAAATATTCTCAGAAAAATCAATGATTAAGAGTAATTACAATTTCTTTGACAATTTTGCCCTTTTTATCCCTAATTTAATGTATTTACTCTTAATCTCAATTTATCATAAGAAATACATTTTAAGCTTAATAATTATGACAAAATACATTAAGAATCCCAATTTAATTATTAAAAATCATATAAAAATATGGTTCAATCATTTATTAGGCTACTTATAAAATTTTTAAAATTACAGGCATTCTTAATAGTCCATAGGCTAGGCTAAAGCCGAAAAAAAAAGCTATAGCCAGCGGCGGATTTTGTGGGTAGGGATGGTCCCACAAAAATTACAGAAAAGAATCTAAAGTTTTAGAAAATTATCTTTCAGCCCCAAATTTTTTTTTTTTATAATTTTGACTTTAGTCCCTCTATAAAAAGTACGTGAAGGGATTAAAATAAAAATTTTGAAATTTTTTGTGGCTTAAATATAGTTTCATCAACATCTAGGTACTATTTTATAATTTTTGCCGGACCCAGAAAACACATGTTACCTTAAATCTAATGGTATTGTGTAGATTTTACATTTTTAAGAGTTTGTTAGTGGTTTTGCTCCACTAGAGAGTTCATTGTGCTGGGTGCTCCTGAGCTAATAGTTTGTTGGTAAATTTGCCCCCTAACCCTTGTTTTTATTTACTTATTCCCTCATTTCTTGAATATATAGTATAGTGTTATAGGCGATAATAATATAGAATATGATTCATTGCATCCAGCAAATTACATTCAAAAATAAATAATCTCGACTTATTGCATTGAACTTGAGGTGATACACAAAACAAATGTAAAACTCAGGATAACGTTTTCCCCCTTTCTGGTAAAAAAAAAAAAAAAAAAAAAACTCAGGGCAACGTTAGAATTAATATAAATATTACAAATATACGCAATTGAATTTAGAGGAGAAAACCAACACCTTTAAAGATTGAATACGTAAACAAGGAACTTAGTCGTGGAGTCTCATAATTTACAACGTTTTATTCTCTGGAGTGATACATTGTCATAAATTTAATCACAAGGTTGAATTCTTAAAAGGGACTCAGTCATCGCCTCATTGGGTCTCACAATTTATATTATTCATTTATTCTCTCGAGCAACCCATAGTCATCAATACGAGATTGGTTACGTAGACAAGGGACTTCGCCCTTGAATAAACATGATACCAAATTAATAATTCGTTGTCAAATTGTCCTTCAAGAAGAATTACGTCAACTTTATCAAGGGTACTTGATCTAAATAATAGATCAACTAAATGATAAGGTAGGTCGACTGATGTTCAAATCCCACCTTATTAAGGCATCACAGTCATAAAATCTTGATCCAAATTAGTTTTTTTTTTTTTTTTTTTTACTTTTTTTATATACAAATTTTAGGAAAAGAGTTGGGCTCACCCATAGTCTAAGGGCAGGGCGCTTAAAGCCCAGTCTACAAGAAATACTGATCAAAGAGTATACATGCCTTTACCTCTATTAGCGTGACCATTGCTTCCTATACCCCTATGATGCTTTCCCCAGCGCCTTGACAAACGCAGGGATCGAATCCCCTCCTTTTAAAAAAATGGAATAAAATATAAATTTTAAAATGATGACAATTTTGCCGACGTTCTATATCAACAAAATGTTAAGACTTTAGAATCATAGAAGAACGAGTGATACACACACACACACAATCCCGAAACAGCGGCGAATACCGAGTGGCCCAAAGGATTATTAAAAAAAGAATGGCGTCAACTATTTGAATTCATGGTTTAACTTTTAAAAGATATGGATTTCAAATAAAACGACGAATTAAAGCTGACATGATATCAATGACTTTAATTCAAAAGGCTACATCATGCAATGGAGAATTCGTGCATCAATTGTGAAAGAATTCAATAAATATTGTGAATACATTTTTATTCATTACTGGTCAAAAAGATGAATTACTTCATTATATCATAGGCCTTAAATTGTAAACAGTAAGAAGTATAATCTCTTTCATTATATGTAAACTCATAAATTATAGAATGGTTTATCAACTTAATTATTGGTTAGAAATTGTAATTCTAGCTAAACACTTTAAATAGCTCACTTCTAAAGCCATCAGATGATGAATATCAAAACATTATATCTGTGGTTACACAAGAGAAAAAGAAAATTTGGTTCTCTAAACATTACCAAAAGTAATTTGAGCACCCTCTGGTTTATTAATCATGATATGATTTTTTTTTTTTTAAAAATCAAATAAAATATAAAGTTTAAAATGATGACAATTACGCTGTGTGTGTGTGTGTGTAAGAGTGACGCTTATTAAATTCTATGTTCTAGAGTCATTATGTGAGCATGAATTGAAGCCAGCCGCTACTTGGCAGCGAGCTACCATAATGGATGAATAGTTTTAGCTTTACATAATCAATTTAATTATAGTAATAATTTTAAGTTAAGTTAAATGATCAAAACTTCCACATATAATATAGTGAAATTCATGTGTAAGAAAATATGGTATACTATATATACATAAGTTAAATTGCGTGCTTAATTTCATGTCAAATATATTTTAGGTAGATTTTTGGATATGAAAGTCAAAATGATATTAGCAAGTGACAAGTTTATAGGGTACCTTCGTAATATGAACATAAATAATAATAATAATAATAATATTATTATTATTATTATTATTATTAGAAAGAAAAAGGGAGGGGAGCTAAATTAAAGACGAGGAAATATTAGAAAAAGGTGGGGAAGTCATTCTTAAATCTTGACAAATGACCAACTGATGATGATGAAAAGATGCCAGGTTAAATCTCATCTTCTTTTCTATGCAAATGATTTCCAAGGAATCTTGAGTAATGACATAGAGTATTTCTGAAAACCTTGATACTACGGACAATCACTCTCATCTATGAGGCTAAAAAATTCCTGAGCTGCTTCATTCCTAAGGAAAACAGGTTTTGCATCCTGAACTTCTGCCGTGAAATTGCCGTCTTGAACACTGAAAGCATCGCGAACAGCTTCATTAATCGGATCATCTTGAGCTACACTATTTCCTAACTGTGAGCTTTAAGGAAGATTATCCCCCTATCGCATACCATGTTTCTCACCATGAACTCCCCAAAATGTATATTCGACCGGGAAAGGCTTGACAAGAAGATGTTCCATCGCACCCTCTTGTGTTTGCTACTTCTTAAACTTGCATCTACAACAAGGACACACGATCTTGGCATTAATGCTAGCGTGAGAGAAGGCGAAATCTAAGAAATTTTGCAATCTGGCTAAATAGACGGTAGAATTGTGCGGCAACTTGATCCGTGACTTATCCATATTTAGTAAACAAAGATAGGATAGAATACAAATGAAGAGAGAATGTTTAATTCTCCCCAAATGACTATAGATCCATTAAATGCAACGTTATACAAATTGTAGCGGTTTCGAACCGCTACAAATAATTACATTTGTAGCGGTTTAGTTACCGCTACTACCATTGCAAAGATATTAGTAGCGGTTCTAAAACCGCTATATGAACCACTATCAAATGTCAGCAGTTGGATAGTTCTTCAGTTTGAAATTTGAATTGAATAGTTGGCGCCTGTAATTTGTAGCGGTTTTATAATTGCTGCATGAACCGCTATTATTGTTTTGTAATTTCTAGCGGTTTGTGTCAGATAACCACTGCAAATAGGATTAACTTGTTATTTGGTAGCGGTTTCGTTCATGGAACTGCTACCAAATGTCTTTATTCTTTTTTTTAACAATGTTGAAATTTAAAAAATATATATATTTACAAATTACCTATTTTAAAAATATGTAGTGATAACAACTAGAAATTGTTTTTATAAAATATTTACAAAATACCTCATATTTTGTGTAACTATAATTACATATTATAAGTAATGTTAATAAACTAATGTAAATGCATTTCAGTATTTATGAACTCGAATAAATGAAATCTAAATAATTAAATTGTAATCCAACAAACAAAGATAACATAAATAGAGAACAAATGTTTTAAATAAAAATATGTCTGCCAAAATAAAAACTAAAAACTAACAATCAGGAGCCTGATGATTAGGTCCAGGCTCAGTAGGATCGTGTACAGGAGCAGAGGTAACTCTGTCGTCATCATCATCAGTAGCAGCAGCAGCAGTAGTAGGCCGGGGTGGAGCAAGAGTAGCAGGCGGGGGTGGATCCTAGGGGACGAAGGCAGGGGAAATGAGGGGGTATCATCGTCGATGATCGAAGAGGGAGGTTGGGGTGGTGAATAGTGCCTGTTAGGCAACAACTCTGTCAGGGCACCGGTACAAGCATCCTAACTACACTTCTGAGTAGCATACCAACGGTCGATCCTAACCTGAATGCGCCTCTCCTTGGCAGCCTGCTCTGCTGCAATCCGCAATCCGCTACACCTAAACCGCAACAATATTGTGTCTTTTCGCCTTCTTGTAGTGGTTATTATGAAATAATCGCGACAAATTAACCGCTACAACTTTTTACGCCATCAGGGGCGATTACTGGCACCAATTTTGTAGCGATTCATGTATAGAAACCGTGGCAAAAGTAACCGCCATAAACATTCCCACAATTACGCGCCAGGATGGCGCCTTATTTGTAGCGATTATTGTTCCTAAATCGCTACAAAATGCTATCTCAAACTGGTGCACACTTTGGCGCTAAGTTTCCGCTACGAATTTGTAGCGTTTTCTTGTAAAACCGCTACAAATACTATATTTGGTAGCGGTTTTTTATAACCGCTACTATTTAACTGCTACAAATCATACTTTTTTTGTAGTGAAGGAAGATGTCAATCTTCAACGAAAAAGTCACTGACTTATTTTCATCCTAGAGAGGCAGCTATGTTGCAACCTATGTTTTAATGCATGCTGCACTATCATCATAAAATGATTTGAGAGCTTGTTCCTATATGATTGTTATAGGTAAAATTGAACTAGTCTATTCATCACATCCTTATTGAACTTTTTGAAGTAACTTCAGGAGATATGGATTCTTCCAAACAAGGAGATGTATTTGCTTAGGTATCATATCTCTATAAGTTACATTAAAAAGATCAATAAAGTAGAAATCTTTAGTTAAAACAATGGGTTGACAACTTCCTATAACAGGAAATGAATATACGATCAGAGCAATAATAGGTTTTCCAAAAAAAAAAACCATAATTTCACAAAAGTAAGTTAATGTCACCTTGAATGCTTTATTGTGTCATGATTTGACAAATGTACTAGAATAAAGCTACAAAGGAATGAGACCTAGGTAGGGCTCACAAACGATAAAAATGTGAGTTAAAGCAAGCAAAATCAACTCACTTGGCAGTCACTGAGATAAGTGTGAAGGTATTCACTAGCACAGTTGTCATTGAGAAATAAGATGAAGGCTTTTTTATGGTGAGGCTCAACTAAAATGACTCTCAACAGCCATAAAAGACAACATGAGTAGTAGGGTTACGATGCTAGTGAGTTTTGTTTGAACAGACTAAGTGTCAAGTATATTCCTTTTCATATGCTTAAATAGAAGAGGAAGGCTAGGTAGGTTTTTTTGTCTTCGTGCCATAGACTTTACATAACAGTTGTATCAATAAAATTGTTATTTATTTGATTATATTTATTAGGGTTCTTTATTAATAATCGTGAGTTATGTCATTTTTTTCATATAGAAATATATCTTGGTTATTAGTTAATAACTGTGAGAAATGTTATTTTTAAGGAAAAAAATTTGGTCATTTAGTGTCCAAATAATTACATTTTTATATTTTATAAAAAAAATATCACCCACAATTTGGTGACTAATTGCCTAATATAATAGATGGTCTGGGGTTTGCTACAAATTTAGGAACTTTTGTTTCCTTTATTTTGAATGAATCAAAAGTTCTATAAATTCTCATCAAACCTCACATCATCACGCTACTTGTTGGAAGTTAAAGAAGAGCTGTAGCACATACTGGTGGGTTATTAAAGGATAGTTGATTCTTGTATTGATCATCAAAGAACGAAGAAGCACAGAGTATTCTCATCATGAGCATGGGGAAGGGGAAAAGTTGGAACCGTTTAGTTGACGGTTATTTAGAGAAACCGTTATATTGTTTTGTTGATACAAGGTTGAAAGAGAAATCGTTTGTTTGTTCATCTAACATTTCATAACGGTTTTACCGTAAGAATTGTCTATCTAATGAGACAATGTATGACATTTATAGAGCACAACTGTTATATATTTGCATGCATATCTAATAAATGATGGCTATTACTTAATAGCCATAATGTATATACCTTTAAAAAAATTGGTGGATGATTAGGCAACCGCAATTTTTTTTTAAAAAAAGACAAAGTAAATAAACAAAATAAAAATAAAAAGTTATGAAAATGTTTTAAGAATCTAATGTATCATATGATTCCTCCTTCTTTAATTTAGTTACTTACCTACTTTCTTGCTCAAAGAGCAACAATATAGGTAAGTTCCTTCAAGCACTAGTCCATACATCCTTGCTGTCGAATGTAAACATGAACCATAAAATGAAGCTCATAGTTTGTGTGGACGAGACATTTCAATGCTTATTGGTAGAGGGAGCTCATCTTTTGACTTTTTGCCAAATGATGAATAAGAAGTTCTCTTGGGTTTGTCTATAATGTTTTGTTGAAACAAAAGAAGTTGACTTTTAGAAGTTGAAATAGAAGTAGAGATTTGGAGTTTAATTTTTTGACATTTATATAGAAAGGGTTTTGTGGATTATCAAGTCATCGTGTCTTTTAGTGTTAAAGATCATTATATTTTATAAATGGTGACGATTAATTCCTAATAACTATTATGTATTTGACAATTTTTTAATGTATTATTAAGTTAACATTTATAACTTAGAATCATTATTTATTTGCATGATCTTCTATTAAGTGATGTGTTTTACTTAATAACCGTTATGTATTTGTATTGAGGATCCTAATCACAATGCCCCCTCTGCCCAAGCTGGCCCCTCTGCCCTCTCTACCAATCCATTTATTGCATTGAATGATGAGAAGATATATACAAGAGATAAGAGCACTAAAGAAGGATCTTGCTGTTGTGAAGGACAGAGACGGGGCTTCCTTGTTACAAGCCACCCCAATATTTTGAGTATAAATTTTTTATGGGATTCTGAAGCTCTTGAGTTGACACTTTAGTAAGATTGAATTCGAAATACATGCTCCGTCCCTAGTGGAAGTATTTAACCAGAGAGGGAGTTGAATGCATTTCCGTGTCTGGCTTCCATGCTGCCTAATCTGAAGGTTATTGATATTGGCAGCCATTCAATTAGCACACATGGTGTTTGTGTGATTCTAGGAGCTTGTTCAAAGCTTCAGCTTTTGCGTATGTGGCGTTGCTTTAACGTTCAAGCTCAAAACTTGGGTTTGACGAAAAACAGGTTTTCCAAACTTGTCGTATGGGATTTTGAAGCTCTTAAGTTGACACTTTAGCAAGATTGAATGCGAAATACATGCTCCGTCCTTGGTGGAAGTATTTAACCAGAGACGAAGTCGAATGCATTCTTCGTGTCTGACTTCCACGATGCCTAATCTGAAGATTCTTGATATTGGCGGCCATTCAATTAGCACACATGGTGTTTGTGTGATTCTAGGAGCTTGTTCAAAGCTTCGGCTTTTGCGTATGTGGCGTTGCTTTAAAGTTCAAGCTCAAAACTTGGGTTTGACGAAAAACATGTTTCCCAAACTTGCTATATGGGGGCTGCAACCTATCAACTCTTTTATCCTGCTGGGCTATCATCAATGGGAGTATTTAACCATGTCAATCGGGGGAGGCTTAACGAGCTATTATAGAGACATTATTGCAATCAAAGCTTTCTCTATCATGTCACACAGAATTCTAGTATCCACTTCAGCGGGAAATGCAAGGCCCCCTCCCGGAAGTTTGTCAAATGCAACGCCGTGGCTAACCACCGTCGGAGCCGGCACTTGTGACCGTGATATACCTGCCTATGTTACCCTTAGAAATAGCTATAGATATAGAGGGGTGTCTCTCTATAGTGGCAAACCATTACCTGATTCTGTTGTTTTTAACGTATGAAGTAGGTAGAAATTGAATATGTAGTAAACAAAACAGTATAACAACAATCTGTGTTTAATAAAATATAACATACAGAGAGCATACAACAAGTCCGTATCATATGAAAAAAAACTATAAACGAACTCACAAGACTGCCGAATATGGTTATGAACTATGCAGAAATCCGAGTCCAACTTTCGTTGTTTCCTTAAGACAATTTTGCTCCCTCTACGGATGCCACAGGTTTCTGAGCAATTGCCTCCCAGGATAAAGTGGATTGTTCGTCTCCAGAAAGATGGCTCTGTGTGTCTGAAGCCCAAGCGAATCCAACGAGTCTGCTTTCGGAACGCACAAAATGTGTATGCAGGAAGAGTGTATGCAGAGAGAAAAGAACGTGAAAAATTCTGTGACTAGGGGCCCTTATTTATAGACTCCGGAAAAACACGATCAGATGGACTCGTCTGTTGCGCGAACTGGTACGTTATGCGAAAAGACACACCAGAACGGAACGAACAGAGGCGACCTGCGTTTGTTGCCGGCGAACTGGTGCGTCTCACGAACAGACGCACCAGATGGAGCTAAACGGGTCGATGGGTCGTACGAACAGACATGAACAGACGGGGCTGAACGAGTCGTACGTAGCCGCCGAAAAAAATCGGAGAGGCACAACGGAAATAAAAATAAAAGGATTATTTTATTCAAAAAATAATTTAATAAAAAATTATTATTTTATTTCACACGCGCAGACCGGACCGGACTAGACTGGGTGGGTGGCACGCACGACCGACCCAATCGAACTGAGCCGAGCCGACCGGACGGACGGCGGCGGCGGCGCGCGCGTGTGTGTGGTGGACCAAGGGTTGCCTAAGTCCTCACCCCCCCCCCACAAAAGTGGGTAGGCCCAAGGGCCCAACTAGTAGGAGCCAAGTTGGGGCTTATATACTCTCCAACTTCCCTTCTCCTTACCAATGTGGGACTTAGTAGCACACACAATCCTTCTTATGTTTTCCTCTTCTTTTCCATCCTTCTTCTTATTCATAAACTATGGGATTTCTTCCTAAATTCCAACAATCCCCCACATGGATAAGAAGTAAGTCCATCATGACCAAATGCAAATGATCATGTATGCAAAGTGCGGTTCCTCTACGAGAAACAACTGCATCGAGAAAGGTAGGGGTTGCCTTTGAACCTTCTTTAGTAAAAACCTATCGGATATACTGGTCAATCAGTGAATGTGTTGTTTTGAACTGTCGACCTTTTAGTGTATACCAAGACAATAGGAGTCACACAGTTGCTCCTCTAGCATCGTTGGTTCTCATGTTGTGTCTATTTTGGCCCTGGACACCGTCTGGTTCTGCGAGTGTTCTAGAGAATCGGCCGTTTTAAATTCTCATAGAAGCGGCCCACACTTCACACTCACATAGGTGATTCCTTGTGATGTAACTCAACATACATCATCTGAACACATCAGATTAAGAAACCATTAAAAGCTTAAAAGCTTACCCTTATATATATGCACTGTCTTGTCTATGAATGAGTATGAGTTTAAAACTCCACAGTGTTAACAGTCGATCATCACTTAGTTGTCTCTTTGAACCTAGTTCGTGGGATCTCCACTCTTTTAGGTAGAGTTACCGCAATAATCAACAATGGATCAGCCTTAAACCCATTCCTTTGGACAATTTCCTAACTAACTTTCTAGGAATCCCTTTAGTCAATGGATCCGCTATATTCTCTTTTGATTTCACATAATCAATTGAGATGATTCCATTTGAAAGTAGTTGTCTAACGGTATCATGTCTACGACGTATATGTCTAGACTTACCGTTGTACATGACATTCTTGGCCCTACCTATAGCTGCTTGATTATCACAGTGTATACACACTGCTGGTACCGGTTTTGACCACTTTGGAATGACCTCAAGAAAATTACGAAGCCATTTAGCTTCTTCACCAGCTTTATCTAATGCAATGAATTATGCTTCCATAGTTGATCTTACAATGCAAGTTTGTTTGGATGACTTCCAAGACACAACACCACTACCAAGGGTGAATACATATCCACTTGTGGATCTTGTGTCATTAGAGCTGGTGATCCAATTTGCATCACAATACCCTTCTAGCACTGCAGGGTACTTCTCATAATGCAAAGCAAAGTTTTGAGTTTGCTTTAAGTAACTCAAAACTCTTGTCATAGCTCTTCAATGAAGCTCATTTGGATTATTGGTAAAGCGACTTAACATGCTTACTACATAAGCAATATCAGGTCTAGTGCAATTTATAACATACATAAGACTGCCTAGCACTTAAGCATACTCCTTTTGCTTTTCAGCTTCGCCAGTATTTCTCAACAGTCGAAGACTAGAATCTATAGGGTTCGACATAGGAGTTATGTTTAAACTCTTGAATTTCTCAAGAATTTTAGCAATATAGTGTGCTTGCGATAAAGCTAACCCATCAGGAGTTCTATGAATTTTAACTCCTAAAATAACATCTGCGAGACCCATATATTTCATGTCAAACTTACTGGTAAGCAATCGCTTAGTAGCTTTAATCATTTGATTATTACTACTTGTTATTAACATATCATCTACATAAAGACATACTATGGCAAACCCATTTTCAGTATTTCGAACGTAGACACACTTGTCACATTCATTAATACTAAAGCCATTTGATAACATAACTCCATCAAATTTCGCATGCCATTGTTTTGGGGTTTGTTTAAGTCCATAAAGGGACTTTATTAAGCGACAAACTTTCCGTTCTTATCCTGAGACAACAAATCCCTTAGGTTGTTCAAGATAAATCTCTTCCTCTAATTCACCATTTAAGAAAGCTGTCTTTACATCCATTTGATGTAACTTTAACCTATTCAATGCTGCTAATGCGATCAACATTCGAATTGATGTAATTCTTGTAACAGATGAATAGGTATCAAAGTAGTCTAGGCCTTCACGTTGTCTGTAGCCTTTTACTACTAGCCTAGCTTTGTACTTATCAATAGTGCCATCTACTTTCATCTTCTTTTTAAAGATCCACTTAGTTTCTAATGGCTTATTGCCAGGAGGAAGGTCAACCAATTCCCAAGTGTGGTTTGACAGAATAGAATCAACTTCACTATTGATAGCCTCTTCCCAGAATGGTGCTTCAGGAGAACCCATAGCCTCTCCATAAGTTCAAGGCTCATTTTCTAACAGATAAGTCAGAAAATCAGGCCCAAAGGATGTTGAAGTCCTTTGCCTGGTACTACGTCTTAGTTCCTCCTTTCCAAGATCATTAGTCACAGTATCTTGAGATATCACTATGTTGTTATTATCATTATTTATATTATACGGAAATACGTTTTCAAAGAACGTAGCGTTCCTTGACTCAATAACCGTATTCACATGGATATCTGATACATCGGACTTATAAACCAAAAAACGATATGCACTACTATTATGTGCATAGCCAATAAATACACAGTCTACTGTCTTAGGTCCAATTCTTAATCTTTTAGGTTTAGGAATCTCAACCTTTGCCAAGCACCCCCACACTTTCAAATATTTCAAGGAAGGTTTCTTTCCTTTCCATATTTCATATGGTATGCTTTGTATCGTTTTATAAGGCACTCTGTTTATTAGAAAGTTGGTCGTTAGAATGGCTTCCCCCCACAAATTTTGTGGTAAACCAGACTCATTTAATAATGCATTCATCATCTCTTTCAATGTCCGATTTTTCCTCTCTGCAATCCTATTTGACTATGGAGCATAAGGAGCAGTTGTCTGGTGTATAATACCAGATTCTATACAGAAATTCCTCGAAGGGGCCATCAAATTCTCCCCCACGATCGATCCTTACAATTTTAATTTTCTTGTTAAGTTGATTTTCAACCTCAATTTTATATTGTTTAACTGCAATAATAGCCTCATATTAACTATTAAGCAAATACACATAACAATATCTACTGCAATCATCAATAAATGTAATAAAATATTTCTTATTACCCCTAGATGGTATAGATTTCATATCACATATATCAGTATGTATTAAATCTAACAACTCAGTTGATCTTTCAACAAAAGAAAAAGGTAACTTAGAAAATTTTGATTCAATGCATACTTGACATTTATCTTTATTTGAACAATCAACTTTAGGAAATAATTCTAAATGAATTAATTTTTTAATTGACTTATAGTTAACATGTCCTAATCTTTGATGCCATAAATTAGAGGACTCAAGCATATAGACAAAATCAATATTATTATTAGTAGCACCGTTATTGGTGACAGTCATTAAATTAACTTTGAAAAGGCCCTCACTAAAGTAACCTTTTCCAACATACATATCATTCCTAGAAAGTATAAACTTATCAGAAACAAATACAAGCTTAAAACTATTCTTGCTTAAGAGGGATCCAGAAATCAAATTCTTGAGAATGTCAGACACATGAAGCACATCATTAAGTGTCACGACTTTTCCAGAAGTCATCTTCAACACCACTTTTCCAACACCTTCAACTTTTGAACTAGAAGAATTTCCCATATATAGTTGTTCATCTTGCTTCACAGGTGTATAAGAAGAGAACATCCATTTGTTTGCACAAACATGCCTGGTGGCACCAGTGTCCACCCACCATTCCTTGGTATTTCCAACCAAGTTACATTGCATTACCACTGCTGAAAGATTCATATTATCAATCATATCAGTAGTATTATCAACCATATTGGCTTCGGTGTTCTTCTTCTTGAGATTCTTTGGCTTCTTACAATCCTTAGCACGGTGGCCAAGCTTCCCACAATTGTAACACTTGCCTTTGAATTTCTGACCTTTGCTAGGGCCTTGTTTGGATGATCCCTCATTAGAGCATTTCCGTTTCTTGGACTTTGGACCATCTTGCACAATGTTGGCCTTTGAAACTATAGGGTTGCTGCCAAATTTCTTTTCAGAAATCTTGTTGTCTTCTTCTATTCTCAATCTTACAATCAAATCTTCAAGTGACATCTCCTTACGCTTGTGCTTGAGGTAATTCTTGAAGTCTTTCCAAGAGGGTGGTAATTTTTCAATAAATGTAGCAACTTGGAAAGATTCACTTAGAGACATCCCTTCTGCATGAATCTCATGCACAATCAATTGTAGCTCTTCAACTTGACTTACTACTGATTTAGAGTCAAGCATTTTGAAATCCAAAAATCTGCCAACTATAAACTTCTTCAAGCCAGCATCTTCAGTTTTGTATTTCTTGTCTAGACTCTCCCATAGTGCTTTGGTTGTTTTCAAAGTACTATATACAGTATACAATGTATTATTCAGACCATTGCGAATATAATTCCTACACAAGAAATCAGAATGCTTCCAAGCATCTATCGCAGCAACCTTCTCCTTATCCAATAGTTGTCCTTCCTCCAATTTTGGGGCATCTTCAGTGAGGAAACGAGCCAAGTTCAATGTGGTTAGATAGAAAAACATTTTCTGTTGTCATCTTTTAAAATCATTTCCGTTGAACTTCTCTGGTTTTTCACCATGCAGTGGAGCAGGACCACTTAGGTTAATCAGATTGGTACTTGTACTTGCCATTTCTGTTGTTAAAACAGAACTTCGATTAATCACACAGATTAATCCACAAACAGTATAATAATAATATTGATAAAAACTAAACACAGATTCAACTCAAAACTACTACCAACATACAAAATCAGCAACGATTCAAATTTGCTATATAACAATTTCAATCACGAGAAATTGTCTTAAGATTATTGTTTTTAACGTATGGAGTAGGTAGAAATTGAATATGCAGTAAACAAAACAGTGTAACAACAATCTGTGTTTAATAAAATATAACATACAGAGAGCATACAACAAGTCTACTTTCGGAATGCACAAAATGTGTATGCAGGAACGCACAAAATATACAAATGGGATATTAAGATGGCTCTGTCTGTTTGAAGCCCAAGCGAATCCAACGAGTCTGCTTTCGGAACGCACAAAATGTGTATGCAGGAAGAGTGTATGCAAAGAGAAAAGAACGTGAAAAATTCTGTGACTAGGGGCCCTTATTTATAGACTCCGGAAAAACACGATCAGATGGACTCGTCTGTTGCGCGAACTGGTACGTTGTGCGAAAAGACACACCAGAACGGAACGAACAGAGGCGACCTGCGTTTGTTGCCGGCGAACTGGTGCGTCTCACGAACAGACGCACCAGACGGAGCTAAACAGGTCGACGGGTCGTACGTAGCCGCCAAAAAAAATCGGAGAGGCACAACGGAAATAAAAATAAAATTATTATTTTATTTCACACGCGCGGATCGGAACGGGCGGCACGCGCAACCGACCGAACCGAGCCGGCCGGCCGGACGGCGGCGGCGCGCGTGTGGTGGACCAAGGGTTGCCTAAGTCCTCACCCCTCCACAAAAGTGGGTAGGCCCAAGGGCCCAACTAGTAGGAGCCAAGTTGGGGCTTATATACCCTCCAACTTCCCTTCTCCTTACCAATGTGGGACTTAGTACCACACACACAATCCTTCTTATTTTTTCCTCTTCTTTTCCATCATTCTTCTTATTCATAAACTATGGGATTTCTTCCTAAATTCCAACAGATTCCCCGGTTCCACTCATTTATGCTGGCAACACAAGCTCATAATCCAACGGAAATCACTATCAAATGGGTACTTTAAGTCGCAGTGAAGTTGCAAGAAAGATTGTGATATGCGATCGAGGTGGTCAAGGATGGAGCTTGCCATGCCCCCCCCACCCCCCCCCCCCCCCCAAAAAAAATATATTTATGGCAAGCTTCGTCCCTAGTAAATGAGGTGCAGAAAGCAAATTAAGAGAGGGGAGGAAGCTTACTATGAGATGGAATAAAAAAAGACAAATTATGAAATCTAACAAGTTCATGAGCTACCTCAATCAGGGTGGATGGCCAAATGCAACGTGCTAATACTTCCCTGCACAAAAAACATATTAGCTTTTGACAAATAGAATTTTAAAAGTATTGTGAATGAACTTTTGGTTTCCGGAAAGTTCAGTAGCAAACATGACGAGTCTCAAAATGAAGGTAAAATAAAATGCAATATCCTTTATTAATAATATAAAAAGATAAGAATAAATTAATAATTCACCGCACACGAATTAGATCAATATTCTTTAAATTTTACTTATCTATGTAATATTGACCAGCTTTCGCATACAGCATCAGCGCGATACCAAGGGACAAAATAATAATAATAAATTTATATAATAAGATCACAGTCAATTTTTAAGGTCAAGCCTTTGATATTGTATTATTTATAATTATATATTTTATTATTTAATACATATTATACATATAGATATTATCTTATCATTGTCTTAAATAAAATATCTCTTGATCGTGGCCCACGCCTAATTTAAATAGAGATTTGATATAGGATTATCTGTATAACCACTAAGCTGTTACAAGTCTTGATGTGAGGTTATAATTAAATAGTATAGACCGAGGCCGAGTCTTAGAGTAGTAACGTTGAAATACACTTACTAACTCCTTAAGAGTTACCTGACCTATTCTCTTTCTAATTCTTACTTTTTTTTTTTTTTTTTTATTGTCTACCATCTTCTTGTGAGATACTAAATGTAGAATTGCTATGGCATAAAGTAGGTATTTCATCAAGTCTTTCGTTGCCGCTCTTTCTTATAGAATCATATAATATATTTGTAGTCATTATTGTTAGATTATTCCAACATCAAGAATATGAGTGAGGCTGCTAATCCACGCAAAAGAGTTAGGTGGAATATCTACCCCGGCCCCTCTTTTCCTATTCTATAAATTTGGCTAGTTCCATTGCTTCACAAATTCAACTTAAGGAAATACCCTCTGAGGTGCGCGCATATCAAATATAGTGATTGAACTTGTTCCTCTATCTATCTATCTATCTACCTATGGCTTCCAGGACTACCACCCTTACAGAGATAGCCGCAGAGAAGTCTCTCAGATCTGGCTTCATTCGGGACGAAGATGATCGTCCGAAAGTTGCCTACGACCAATTGAGCGACGAAATTCCAGTGATTTCTCTGGCAGGGATAGATGAAATTGATGGCCGTCGAGTTGCCATATGTAAGCAGATTGAGAAGGCTTGTGAAGAATGGGGCATTTTCCAAGTTGTTGATCACGATGTTGACACTGAACTCGTGTCTGAAATGACTCGTCTTGCAGAAGACTTCTTTGCCTTGCCCCCAGAAGAGAAGCTTCGCTATGACATGTCCGGGGGCAAAAAAGGCGGCTTTATAGTTTCCAGTCACCTTAAGGTAAGGATCATGATTTCTACTATGCTTTAATTTTATATATTAATTTTGCTACTCGTTGTTAAGTTAGTTTAGGTAGTAGGTAAGGATGACATAGGGTTAAGTTAATGTGATTGACAGTTAATGAGGGAGCATTCATGTAGGGAGAGACAGTGCAAGACTGGAGAGAAGTGTTTATATATTTTTCGTATCCAAAGAGAAGCAGAGACTATTCAAGGTGGCCGGAAGGATGGAGAAGGGTGACAGAGGAATACAGCGAGAAGCTGATGGGTCTGGCATGCAAGCTGCTGGAGGTGCTGTCAGAAGCAATGGGACTAGAGAAGGAGGCTCTGACAAAGGCATGCAGGGAAATGGAGCAGAAGCTAGTGGTCAATTTCTACCCAAAATGCCCCCAGCCTGATCTCACGCTTGGAATCAAACGCCACACCGATGCAGGCACCATCACCCTCTTACTTCAAGACCTCGTCGGTGGCCTTCAGGCTACCCGGGATAATGGCAACACCTGGATCACTGTTAAGCCTGTGCCGGGAGCCTTCGTCGTCAACCTCGGCGATCATGCCCATGTGAGTTACCAATCTATCTCTTTTTTTTTCTTTGTAAATTTTATGTAAATAAGAACCCATTAATCCAGAAGAAACTTGATCAAATAAAAGCGATGACCAAAAGGTATTTGGTCTAGTGATGGACTAGTTAAACCACAAAGTGGACGAACGAACTAATAAGCCCGAATCCCACCTTGTTTAAAAGACACCTGGGGAGTGATATTCTGATTATAAATCTTCAATCTGCAGGATTAGTCGGTTGTTCAGGGTAATAGAATACAGAAAAAACGCTGGGCTCCGGATATCAGTAGATAAAGAAAAAAAAAAAAGAAAGGTACACACACACATGAACCTTTTGACCTAAAAAAAAAGCTTCAATGAATTACTTTAACAAAATGAATTTCATAAATTTCACTTAGAAATAACAAAAAACTATACGGACGCTTCTCGAGTTTTCCAAAATTATAAAAGCTTTCTCAATATTTTTTAAAAGAAAATTTCTGTATAATTAAAAAAATATATGTGCATGATGATTTGAATAAAATTCAATAATTACTTATATAATATATTTCTTATTTCTTGAGAGTAGAGATGGTAGTTTATGACGATTCAGAAATAAAACTGACTAGGTTTATGACATTTTTATAAAAAGCTAAGGGCAATGTACCCACACGACTTGAACACAATATCATTGATTAAACTGAAACGAATCACAATCAGTAAATCCAAGTTTTGGTAGTTAAATAGTTATATACCTTAAAATAAAGAAATGCTACGTACAATTTAGAAAATAAAATAAAATCTGGAAGAGCTTTATATGAAGTCTTTTGATAACACACAGTACCTGAGCAATGGGAGGTTCAAGAATGCGGATCACCAAGCAGTGGTGAACTCGAAGTGCAGCAGATTGTCGATAGCAACATTCCAAAATCCATCACCAGAAGCAATAGTATACCCACTGAAGCAGCAGGGAGAGGGACACAAATCTGTGCTTGAGGAACCAATCACCTTTGCTGAGATGTACAGGAGGAAAATGGCCAGGGACCTCGAGTTTGCTCGTATGAAGAAGCTGTCCAAAGAACCCAATCCCCAGCACGAAACTATCGACTTTCAGAGTAAATCATTGGATCAGATTCTAGCTTAATTTTCCCCAAGAATTTGAACTTCTCATGTCTTCTTCGTTTGTCTCTAAAATAAATACTTGAGAGGTCCATGAGAGTTTTTCAGTTATAACTAGGTATCTTATCTCTAAAATCATGTCCACATCGAAAACAATATATGAATAAACTTTTGGGGGGTTGTCTTTAATTAATTACAGCTCATCATGGCCATCCTCATATTAGAGGCAACATGCTATGAACTTGATAATTAAGTGAGAAATAATAATTTAACTAGCATATGTTATTTGTAATAGAAATGGTAACTTTTTTTCCAACGAAGTGGTAATAATTATTAACATCAGTTGAATAAGAAATGGACACCACAAATAACTATTTTAGTGCCGATATGGATAGAAGCTTGATAGGACAAACTTTATAGCCTATAACTCCGCAAGTATATGGGCCGCATCAAGTAATAAAGAATGAGTAATATATCATTCCTATGAGGAGTTGGTACCCACAGCTTTAGTTAACAATTAATTTTACACTTTCGTTTAAGTTGAGTAACTAAATTTAATTTAATTAACAGAAAAGAAAATAAAACCAAAATTAAGATAAACAAACTACGACAATAATCAACTGAGCATCTCATAGTCACTAATCCCTTATTAATTCCATAAACCTTGATTTTACTAATTTATTTAGCCTTAATATTAATTTTGTTAATCTTAATTATAAATAGTTATAAGTGTCTATCGGTTCACTTACAACCCTCTCTTAAGTAGAAATTGTTATGTCTAACAAATTTAGACAAGAGACAACATAACTTGGACACACTCTTCAACAATTATATGGAGCTATTAGGTATATGTCTATCCTAATTGCAAATTAAATCATAATCTAATCCCATATTAGATAATCTCAGAGTCTAATTAAAATCTCCTTCGTCAAAGTAAATCCTAACACTCGAATTCATATTTAACGATGGTCAGTCACTAAATAAATAAAACTAAACAAAATTAAGTAACCAAAATTAATACTAATTATAACTAAACCATGGAAACAAAGTTTAATCCATTAATAAATTCATAGGTCCTCTAAGTTGCAAAATAGTTTAGCCACACATGGTTTTCATGACTTTAATTCATATCACAGCAATTTCAAAATCTGACATCAAGAATTATAATGGAGCTGGATAAAACAAGGAACGAAAATAGTGCTACTGCCTATTGTTGCATCCTCTTGCTCAGCCACGATCAGGATCACCTTTCTACTGTCGCGCCCTCGTTCTTCGTCCTGCAGATTCTGTCTTCTTTTTCCTTTCGTTTTTGCTTCCTGCCATCGCGTGTCCTTCTATGCGTTTTTCTTTTAATTCTTTTTCGGCGTCTAGTATGTGTCTCGTGTTGCGTCTCTGGATCTTTTCCTTTTTTTTTCTCTGCGCGTTCAGTTTTTTTTTTTTTTTTTTTTTTGTGTGTTTCTGCATCTTGATTTCTTCCCTAATTCACTCCACACCCACGATTTCTTTTTTATGCTCTTTTAAATCCCATATAATATATTAAAGGGTTAAGTAGCAATTTTACTCTACACGTCCAAGAGCAATGTTGCCCTAAAAGTTTTTTTGGGCTCAATGTTGCCCCGGAAGTTCTAAATCGTAGGAATGATGCCCTCCACTAACGGTGAGACTAACGGACGTCTACCACGTAGAATTAGTTGACACGTTGGACAGCCACGTTAGAGTTCACATGCGGACCTTGCACCACCACCTCATCTTCTTCTTCCTTCCCTTCCCTTCCTCCTTCCTAGCATTGAATCCCGTACCACCAACACCAACATACCTCTTCCTCGTCGATCAACCCCCACCAACGCCGGCAAACCATGGCTCATCAACCACGATGATTTCAACTATCATACAACTTGACAAACCATGGCTCAACAACCACATTCGAGTGCACACTCGAGTGCAACCTCATAGTGGACGAGCTGGCCACCGTCCATATTAAGATTGTCTTTTCACAACAACCACTCAATTTGTTTGAGAAGTTTTTGGGAATTTTTGAATTTTTGGGAAGTTTGATGTGTGGGTTATTTTTGTTCCCCACGTATATTTATAATTTTGTCAAAGGCAACTAACTGTAAGAGTGCAATTGACAACAAATGACAGATAATGTCCTATATTTAATAATATAAAGTTTATTTTTTCCCCTCCCTCAATCCCCTGTTTAATAATATTGAAACAAAGCTAAAACAAAATACATAATATGTTTTACACTCGAGTAAAATGATGCATACTCAAGTGCTATAGCAAAAATATGTGAAAAAAATGGTAGAAATGTTGTCATGGCGTGAAAATTCGAGTGTGATAATGTCACACGAGTGTACACTTGAGTGTGAAGTAATCACACTTGAGTGTCCACGGCATTTGGAGACATCCTACCCTGTGATTCTGTAGACACTAGAGTGTGAAAACCTCACACTCGAGTGTGAAGTTTTCATACTCAAGTGTTCAAGCATTTGGACACATCCTACGCTATGATTCCGTAAACACTAGAGTGTGAAAACCTCACACTCTAGTGTCCATGGAATTGTGCAATTGCCTTTATCAACATTAGCACCCTAGAGTGGAGTGTGAATCACATTCCAGTGCACATCCCATCTCTATTTTTTTTGGTACTATTGTGTCGCCTCCTTGAACGGACCTGTCTTCATGATCTCTGGTTCCGATCATAGCGTCGTCGACCTCTGCGAACTACTGGCATATCCATTGACGTTATATTTTTATTCGGTCATCTTTTTAGGAAACGGTTACAATTTGTTTTCAATTTATACACACCCATTCTTGTACACACACATCCTTGTCCCAATTGATTCTCGGTCCTACTATTTTGGTTTAATTAGATCTTATGCTTCTATTAGTTAATAATTTTCAAAGAATCTGATGAACCCGTTGTTTGTTTTACAGTTACACATTCATGCATATTTGGCACTTCTCATTTAACTTCATTTGCTCTGCCTTTTTTCAGACCTAATTTACTTAATTTTTATTTTAGTAGCTTGCAAAACTGAGGCTTTTCTTCGAATAGAATTGAAGCTTGCTCTTATGAAAAAAGAGCAAGACTTCCATTTGCTGTCAAGTAAATAATTTGTACCAGCATACTTGGCAGCAGCTGAATTCTGTTTGTGAATGCATACACACACGCGTGTGTGTTTACTTTCCTAATCATGTAAAATTCACTAGTGAAATGAGTATAATGTTTAAGTTTTTCTGAACTATGAAATCCTTGTGGTACAAATGAAATTTTTCTGAAATTCACTACTTTGTGAACTATGAAGTTTTTCTGAAATTCACTACTTTATGCAGCAGTTGTTAAAGCATGCTTGTGGTTATGCAAAACAAGAGAGAAGGTAATACTAGTTGTTAAAGCATGCTTGAAATTTTTCTTTATTGTAGACATCATTTTTTTAAAAAAAGTGTTTTATTTATTTTTTATCTTTCTTCCCCCACCCCTCCCTTTCACTAGGCTTGCAGTTTAGAGATAATTGATAGTAAGGTTGCAAAATAAAGGGTTTTAGAGTATCTGTACTATATTGACCCTAGCAAAGCTTCATGAATCTTATCACTAAAATAGAAGTTTCACGAATCTCTCTATTTTCAAATTTGCTGCCAGGAAAATCAATCTCATGTTTGTCTTCTGGTTGTCACCATAGGTGTCCAAGGGTGTAATGTCTTGCGCAACTCAGGAAGTGAAGGACATTGTACCTTCCATTGGAAGTTCAGCCTCTGCTAACCAAATTATCAGAGTTAGGGGGTAAGCTCTCCTCTACTTCTTCTTCTTCTGTCCCTGAGGTGTAACTGTCTCTGTATGTCCCAGCATTGGAGAAACTAGCTACCTTGAGGTTGCTACAACATGTGCATTTTAATACATGGTCAATTTTTTAGACATTTAATCATTTCTTCCTGGTACATTTTTGGCTAACACATGATATGATTAAGAGAAATTCAGATTCAATTTTTGGCTTGTTTGGCTATCAATTATACCTTGTGATATGAAGAAAATAAGACTTGATTTACATCATCCTGAAATACATAGAATCCCTGCTGTTATTAGCTTGTTTTGTATTGCAGAGTCTTGAGTTTGATGACTTAAAGGATTCCCTAACTAGCCTTGCTAAATATCTGAATAAGCTAAGACATATTATGTAGTCTCTGTTTAACTCTGTTTTCAAGATCATTTGAATAGGGGATGAAGGAGGGAAAAAAATAGGTACATAAGTTTAGAACTTTATATTAAAGGTAGGTTAAAAGTACAAATATACGTGGGGAATAAAAATAACCCACCTATCAAACTTTCTAAAAATTCAAGATAAGATTAGACTGACCATAAAAAAGATTCAAGTAACCCATGCAAATCTATGTCCCTAGCAATGCACATATCCATGCTGCTTTGAATGCGGTAGGAATATTCTCAAACAAATTGAGTAATTGTTGTGAAAAGGCAATCTTAATATGGGCAGTGGCTAGCTCGTCTACCGTGAGACTAGGAACTTCTAAGCAAGTGACTGTTAGTTGTTGAGCCATAGTTCGCCAAGTTGTATGATAGTTGAAATCATCATGGTTGATGAGCCATGGTTTGCCGGCGTTAGTGGGGGTTGATCAGCGAGGAAGAGGTGTGTCGGTGTTGGTGGTGCGGGGTTCAATGACGAGGAAGAAGGGAAGGGAAGGAAGAAGATGATGAGGTGGTGGTGTAAGGTCTGCATGTGAACTCCAACGTGGTTGTCCAACGTGTCAACTAATCCTACGTGGCATACATTTGTTAGTCTCACCGTTATCACCGTTAGCGGAGGGCAACATTGCTATGATTCAGAACTTTCGAGCCAACATTGAGCCCAAAAAACCTTCTGGGGCAACATTGCTCCTGGGAGTGTACTTCTGAGGCAAAATTGCTACTTAACCCTATATTAAATATATTATCTCTCAATATGTCCTACTTCACATGGAAAAAATAATTGTTGTGGGCCCCATGTGCAATATCCTCATCCTTGATCCGAAATCTTTGCTAAAGCTATATATATAAAGCATAATAATATTCCCCTGCGTAATCAGTTAGGATATGAGTAGATTTTATATCCATATACTCTTTTATCCTCTAATTAATTAAAAGTTTGAAAAATATCTAAAAGATAATTAAATAAATATATCATAATAATAAATTTAATCTAATATATCTCAAAATCTATACTTATTTAATTGTAAAATATAAACTTATTAAAGTTTCTTTTCTAATATGATTTACCTTTAATGAGAGGATTTTTATCTTGATTTGTGTAAATGTATTTTTCAATTCCAACTCAAATATTCCAATACACTATCACATCTATTGTAAATATAACCCACACTGTGTCCTATATATATATATATATATATATATATATATATATATATATATATATATATATAAACTTCTAAATAATATGAAAATAAATTGTCAATTAAACTTATAAAATTTATTTTAATTATTTCATATGAAATTATAATAAAATAATCTAATTAGATATCTATATTTCATTATAGGATGAATTAATAGTAATAATATTTAATTATAACTTTATCTGTGGATGAGAGCAAGAGAGAGAGAGAGAGAGTGAGGAAACTCGACACCGTCGCCGGAAGAGAACAATGCCCTAGTGAGGAGGTGGAAAAGGGTAAGAACCTGGGAAGGAGAGTTTCAGGATACGCAGAGTCTAGTTTGTCGTGATGACGGCTGGATGCACAACGAGATTGAAAATAGGTGCGAAAGGAGGAAAGAAGGGAGGATTCAAGTAGGATTACGGGGATGGACATAGAGGGCTTAGGGGGGCCCCCACCCCCCTAATTTTTTCTTTTTTAAAAAAAACATAAACATCAATCTCAGGCTCATGTAATGGTGCAACACATAAGTGACAAGCAAGAGTAGCAAGCTACTACGATGGGCTCTCCCCTCAAGACACTACCAAAAAAATATTTGTGATGGTTTTAACCGCTATAAAAGACATTAGTAGCGGTTGACACCAAACCGCTACTAAATTCACCGTTAGAAACTAATTTGTAGCGATTATAAAAACACGCTACTACATGTAACTTAATCGCTACTAATCGAAAGTGTAGTGGTTTAAGCCCACCACTATCAAAGGAGGTTGGCATGACGTCATCCTTGAAGACTTTGTAATAGTTAAGAAACCGCTACAATTTGAAATGAACTACCTTTGCAGCAGCTACATAACCACTACTAATAAGGCAAAAAAAAACAAATTACAACTGGCAGCAAAATTAGGTGCCAAATGTTTGAATTTAGTTTGTAGCAGTTATATAACCACTACAAAAGTTGCCGCCATTTTATTGAAAAAAATTTCCGCCTTTTTTTAAATTTTTGATCATTTTGTAACGGTTGTAAAACTATTATGAAATAACGGTGAATTGTATAATCCGTAGCGATTGGGAAAGAAAATAAAATAGTCATTTTGGATTAGTGTAATGATTAGCTAATAATTTAAATATAAATGATAGAAGTTAATTTTAAAAATAGTTTATATAAGTATTTGATATTTGATTACATATGGTTATCATAAAGATGTAAAAAAAATGAGAATGTGTAGACAATAAGAACTTATTATTCTATCATTTAAATAATTAAATTAAAGAGAATATTAATGTATGTTAAAGGAGGCGGAATGTTGAAGAATGTCCTTCAAATTAGGATAAAAAACAAAAATTAGTACTATAGAGTTAGAAAAGAAAACAAAAATGTAGAAGAAATGATCATCATAGATCAGCACTTAACGTCTTGAAACAGTGTTGACAAATAAGTGAAAACAAGAGAAAATGTGTATGGGAAGAGAGGATGAAGTATATTAAATGAGGTGTGGTCTAGGTATTTATAGGAAAATCTGCGTAACATTTGTAGAGGCTTATAGAACTTCTTTTGTAGCAGTTTATGCAACTGTGTTTGTAGCAATTTCTTCTTCTTCTTCTTCGTAACATTTGTAGAGGCTTATAGAACTTCTTTTGTAGCAGTTTATGCAATTGTGTTTGTAGCAGTTTCTTCTTCTTCTTCTTCGTAACATTTGTAGAGGCTTATAGAACTTCTTTTGTAGCAGTTTATGCAACTGTGTTTGTAACAGTTTCTTCTTCTTCTTCTTCTTCGTAACATTTGTAGAGGCTTATAGAACTTCTTTTGTAGCAGTTTATGCGATTGTGTTTGTAGCAGTTTCTTCTTCTTCTTCGTAACATTTGTAGAGGCTTATATAACTTCTTTTATTGCAGTTTATGCGACTGTGTTTGTGCGACTGTGTTTCTTCTTCTTCAAAAAAAAGTAGAGCTTCTTCTTCTTCTTGATTTTTCTTTTTTAAAAAAGTAGAGGATTACAAATTAAAAATGTTATTGTAAGTATAATTTTTTAGATTAATCCTCGTTGCCATCCCTACAAAAAAAAGTGTGGATAAATTATTATATGTGAGTTTAATATGCTTGAACACAATTGGCAGGCTAAAACGGCTCACTCTCATAAGCAACATTATCACCATCGCCCATGTCATAAAGGTCCCGAGACTTTAAGTGAACCACCATATTCCAATCCCTATGCCTCTCATTCATGACATAATAAGTCTGATGCGCCTTTAAGGCAAGAATATATGGCTCATCATCTTGAGACTGACTAATGTGAATATGTCAGGAGAAATTGACAAATGTGATGCCCAAGTTGTCAGTTGTGAGTCCCCGAGAAGTTGTCATGTTTACCCACAAACACTTGAACAATGTCACAGTGAAACGACCTTGGTGATTTATTTTGACCACATCAAGCATCTTTCTATAATATGAGACGTCACCAAACTGCATGTTCTCTTCACTACTGCTTATATAACTCCTTATCCTGAAAGTGCCATAAACACCCAAGTTTTGGCTTAGCAATCATTGATCTCGTGAAACCGTGCAAAACTTGAAACCATTGACATTGTATGCTATAAATCTTTAGACGTGGTCAAGTGGGCCGAGCGTGAGAGCTCTAAAATCTGTTGAGTGCGGGTTGTGGTCATTTAGTATTCTCCGAGTAAACCAATCTGGGAAATCTATGTGGACTTTTTTGTCAATTTTGAAGGATTTCCGTGAACAAACTCGTAGTTGATGCTTCACATGACTTCTGAATTCCCTACAATTAAGCATGTGATGAAGATCATGAAATGTAAGTATAAAATGTAATGAAATCTATAGAATAACATATATTTGTAGACAATACTTATTGAAGGTACGATTCTATTATAATGCAATTAATCAAGACATGTCTATGTACTTGGAACTTCTCAATCACCGTTAGTTTAAAGTTCTCACTTCCCCCAACTAGTTTACCAACAGGAAAGATTAACAACTCTGTTGTTGATGACTCAAGCTCAAGGTAATTGCCTACCTGAGGTGGTCAGTTGAAAGATGTCTGAATATTATCAAAGTACCTTGAACAAAAATACAAGACCCCATCTCCTATATAACATTCTACTATTGAACCTTCAGGCCACACCTTATTCCTTACATAAGATTTCAATACGAAAATGTGCGACTAATAAGTAATGCTGATGTAATTTATTTTAAATGAGTACCTTTCAATAGGATACATCCATCGGTAGTAAACTGGACCAGCAAGCTTTGTTTCGTGAACAAGGTGCACTGTAGGTGAACTATCTCCCTTAAAAAGGACGAAGGAAAGATCATCTCTAAATGACACAATGTAAGAGTGATTTTTTTGTTACAGCTGCTCAAGCTCCTCCACATTCAAAACCTTGAAGCACAACTTCCAAAAGAAAGAGCACAACTCTACCAAAATGACCGACACATCAAGAGGCATGGTATTCTTTATGGCTAGAAGAAGTAACTGTTGCATAAGCACATGTGAGTCATGACTCTTCAACCCAACAACATTTTGAGCCTGCATATCAACACATTGTGAAATGTTGCTTGAGTACCTGTCAGGAACTCTTATTTTCTTTAACGTCACAAGGAAGATTTCCTTATTCATTTTTGTAACGGTAAATTTTGCGCTAAAATCTATCATGCTCATCCGGCCTCGCATCTCCACAAACTCCCATATCTCGTAAATCTTTCCTCACCTGAAGATAATCTTTTGACTTGCTTAGTTTGTTAATAATCATATAGCACATTTTCGCACACATTTTTTTTTTAATGTGCATGACATCAAGACTATGTCATAGGAAATTATCTTTCCAATACGAAAGAGTGAAGAAGATGCTTATCTTCTACCATTGCTGAGGCACAGAAGCAGAAGTCCTGGCAGTATTTCTCTTGACTTTTGTTGCATCTTCATTTTTTCCAAACTCAATATCAGCATCTTGAAGTTGCTCGATGATTTCTACAATGGATAAATTTTGAGGAGGTCCTTTTTTTCTTATTGCCCATTGAAACAATTACATTGTAACCTAAACTTGTGCGTACTATCGAGAAACCTTCGATGAACCATGAAGCACTACTTCCGACTATAGGGAAGGCGCATTGAGTTAAATTCAAAATTGCAAGTTAGACACACAAGGCTGGTATGCATATTCTACCCCCGATAATGTTCACAGGCCAGGAAAGTCACTTATTTTCCACATCAAGGCTACATGCAAGTTGAACAATGATTTATTGTGCGCGTCATACGTCTCAATGCCTACATTCCACAAGTTCACCAACTCCACAATAAGCACATCGATGTCATTTCCCAATGCCTTTTTGCCTGGAATGGTCATAGATAAAATGAAGGAGCTTTGTTTCATACACATCCATGAAGGCAAGTTGTAAGGTATTAAGATAAGTGATCAAATACTATAGCTTGTGCTAAATTCACAAAATTCGCAAATAGATTAAAACCATTGGTCGCTAAAGCAAGCTGAACATTTCTAGCGTCTAGTACGAAAGCTGGAAAGCCTAAGTCAAACGCTTTCCATGCTTCAGCATCCCATGGATGTCTTAGCTTACCATCTTCATTCTTGTTAGCTTTATGCCTCCTCATATCCTCAGTTGTCTCAGACAACATAAACAATTTTTGTAAGCAAGGTTTTAAAGGAAAGTACCAGAAAATCTGTGTTGATTTCTTCTTCTGCTTTTTCCTCTTCTGAACTATCCTGAACCTTGAAGTGTGACACTTTTTATAAGTCTCCCTATGAGCATCATCTCCCTAATAAAGTATACAATCATTGAGGCATGCATCAATCTTTTCGTAATTCAAGACTAATCTGTTAATTATCTTCTTAGCCTCATAGAAGGGTGCAGGAGTGTCCATGTCTAGGAAAGCATCTCGTAGTAATTCTAGCAACATCGACATTTCTTTATCAGTGATCCCACACAAGCACTTGATATGATACAATTTTATTGAGAAAGATAATTTGGAGTACTTTCGACACCCTACATATAATGGACAACCAGCCTCATACATAAATCTGAAAAAATCCCAAGTTGCGTCATTCCTGAAGAAAACAAGTTCTTCACCCTAAACTTATGCAGTGAAGTTGTCGTCCTAAAAACTAAAAGCATCACGAATAGCTCCATTGACAGGATCATCTTGATCTAATTGATTTCCTACTTGTGAACTTTGCGGAAGATGATCCACATATCTCATACCATGTACCTCATCATGAACTCCCCAGAAGGTATATTCTTATGGAAAAGGCTTTAGAAGCAAATGTTCCTTAGCAACTTCTTGTATATACTACTTCTTAAACTTGCATTGACAACATGGGCACATGATTTTACCATTACAACTAGCGTGAGAGAAAGCAAAATATAAAAAAGTGTTCAATCCCGTCAAATACGCAACAAAATTGCAAGGCAAATTGATCCATGACTTATCTATATGCAATGAACAGAGATGGAAATAATATAGTTGAAGAGAGAATGTTAAATTATATTCACCATGTCTGTTAGCCTTATAAGAAACATTGGATAATTTGTAGCAGTTAAAACATCACTACATCAACCGCTACAAAATTAAAGTAAATTTGTAGTGGTCAAAAACTGCTACTTATGCTATAGACTCAACCTCTACAAAGGTCTAGCGATCTTTTAAAATTTGAAATTCATATTTGTAGCAGTTTTTGACTTACAAACCATTACAATTAGAAGACTATTTAACGTTGTAGCGCTTTTATATTATAACCGATACAAATTGCTGGCGGTAGGGGTGTTCATGGGTAGGGCTAAGAGGGCGAGACCCTTGCCCGATGCCCTTCTCGAAAGATCAATGGGCAGCAAAATGCGGCCCAATGCCCAACCCTACCCAATAAAAGCCCTAACATTTTTGGGCAGACCGATAATGGGCAGGGCAAGGCGGGCCTTCCATGCCCAAGTAACCATAACCTATCACACCTTATATAAATTAATAAAAAAGCTTCAATCATACCTAATAAATAATATTAGAAACTACAAATAAAATCCATAATTCTACAACTTCGGTCTTGAAATTAGAAAGACAATCATATGTCTTAACAAATAGTCAATATCCATAAGTGAACAATTAAATAACATCTACAATCTACTAATACAAGGCATCAAAAAATTGTAATCAAAGCCTTGTAGTCATCCAAAACTCTAAAAGGTTGCATCAAGGCCCCAAATTGTCAAAAGGAAGAAGCATATGGAATCACCTACAAGAAAGCAAAAACGAAATACACACACACACACACACACACACACACACACACACACACACAATAGATTAAATAAATACAAACACACACAGAGTACCGGGTAGGGCCAAATGGGCAAGGCGGCATACCCTGCCCGATGCCCAGCCCTGCCCGCAAAATGCCCAGCCCATCTGTGCCCAAATTTTTTTGGGCTTCTTTTTTTTGGGCTGGGCAAGGCATTTTTTTCTTGGGCTTGGACGGGCGCATCGGGCCTTGGACTTCTTGAACACCCCTAGCCGGCGGTAAATTAAAAAAATTAAATTTCAAATTTTCTTACATTAGTAGTGGTTTGTGTAAAAGAACCGCTACAAAATGTAACAATTTATATTTTATATATCTATCCAAATATTAACTTATTATTCCATCATTATGCTAATGATAAATATAATTATTTAAATTAGCAGACATATTATGTAATTTCTGCCAATAAAAGATAACAAACATTTAAAATACTTAAAATTGTCATAAAATAGCAATAAAAGTTAACCAACATTTAAATTTTTTCAAATTGTCCAAAAACATAAATAAAAGGTAACAAACATTTAAAATATTCCAAATTGTCCAAAAACAAAACTAAAAGCTAACAAACATTTGAAATATATAAAATTGTCCAAAAACAAAAGTAAAATCTACCTATCCTGAGCTTGATCATCAAGGGGCACTCTTAGGCCGGGCAGGATCAACATAGGCAAGAGCAAAAGTACAACACCCTCCTCATCAACAGGAGGAGGCAGAGGGGGTTTATCGAAGATGAACGTAGAAGGAGGTGGGGTAGGAGGAAAGTGCTTGTCAGGAAACATCTGTGTCAAGGCATCGATCAGAAACTCCCAACTCTTCTTATGATGAGCGTACTGAGTGTTGGCCTGGACCTGCATCAGCCTAGAAAGCTACTGAGTCTTGGCGTCTACCTTTGTGTCTACCTGCACGTCAATCATCGCTTAAACCCCGTTAGATGTCGCCCTTCTCGAGTCGGAGACTGTCACAACTCCACAAAAGTTTGCGTGATCCACTCCTAGCTTGCACATTTTATAACAAAATTAAAACAATAACATTTAATTTAAATAAATTAAATAAACTATATAAATCCCTAATATGCAACTTACAATAACTTCCTCTGCTTGCTGAGAGGTCGTCATCCCATCACAATTTCTACAAGTATATGTGAATAGCTCCTCATAGTCTGTCTAGCGGTTCTCCTTCTAAGCCTTCCTCTCTTGAAAGAGTACAATGAATATGAACTTTGTTATTTCATAAATATAAAAATTAATAATTTTCTAATATAACATTGAAATTAATTTAACTTTCAAATTACCAGCTCATTGTAGGTCATAGCAAATGTCTTGGATCCAGCCATGTGATGGATCCTCTACTGTGATCGGCTTCTGGTGTTCCTATGGGCCAAAGCTTGCATATGGTACGAATCATTACAATAATTACAAAAACGAATATTTAATTAGAAATTAAAAATTATTTAAAAATGTACCTGCCCCTGTTGGCTCCTCCTGGACTTGACAAAACTCGCCTAGTCATTTGTAAGGACGCCATCTAGGATGCTCTAAATCAGCTGCTGTAGAGGAATCGTCCCATCCTTATTCATCCTATTGTATAGACGACCTCTCCGATTCTTCTAACTGTGCTCCATCTTCACCAATGAGTACGTCTTTCTATTGCCTCGAACTTTACACTTATGATGTATCATAATTTAATTAATAATTAATTAATTAATCAATTAATTAATAAATAAACCAAAATTATAACTATTTACATCTATAATATAATTAAACAAAATAATTTACCTACACAACATCCTCAAACGTTGTGTCCTTCAGCAACTTCACAACGTGCTTCTAACTCTGGAAGTAGATGGGGAACCACACCTAGTTCTCGCACTAGTCCATCAGCCATCGGTTGAATAGGTAACCACCGTTCCCAATTAGCTGGTCCATTATCCTATTCCAGTCAACTACCACGTGTAGCCCCTACAATAGATTCACACAGAGAACATCTAGCTTCCACCTGGTGATGTTCCCCACCAAATCTACACAATTAAAATCACTTTTTTCTATTAAATGTATACACAATTTAAGTGATCGTATGAAATTTTAATTTTAATTTTGTGATAAAAATACTTAAATTTAGCTTTAACATCTACCTCAAATTCGATCGAGTGCAAAGCCGATGATCGGGGGTTCCCTTGGTCTCGCTCTTCCTTTCGATCGATAAACCACTCTGCCTCCCCTATAAGAAAGTTGATGTCTATCTCATCATTTTCCTCATAATTGCTTACGGAAATATGTGCATCCTCTTGTAGAATATTTCTTTGCAAGGTCTTCAGCTGTGGGATTGGCTCCTCTGAGAAGAGTTGATATATCTGCATCGTCACCTACAGTGGCAAAGGTGGCACAGGGATATTTCTACCATGGCACCCTCTATTACTACCCCCTCTTAGAGGTACTCTACCACATTCCACCTCTGTCCCTTTATCTACATGTCTCCTAGGATCCATAACTGCTAATGCCAAAATGTCGTAAGAAAGGGTGAAAGAATGAAAGTTCAAAGGAAATAATTTAAACCTTAGTGGTGATTTTCTTGTAACCACAACTAAATTCCTGCCACAAATTCTTCGCACCATGAGGTGCCAAGCTGACGCCATGTAGGTAGCGATTATTTTCTTTTAACTACTACAAAATTCATTACCAACAAGCCCGTGTTTTGGCGCAACTGATGCCATTGTAAATTAGTAGCGGCTTGTGTTTAAACCACCACAAAAGTGTATGTTTTTAGCAATTATTGTTCATCGCTACTAGTGAACCGCTACAAAGAGTCATTTTTTTGTAGTGAAATATACATTTAATATCGTGTGCGCCAATAGCTCACCTTTCAAATATTAAATTGATAAGAATAGATGCTACACATGATTTTAGCCAAAAGACCGAGAAAGTATTTGCTTTCTCATATATTAATTGATATATCAAACATCAGTCACAATATCGTATTCGACCATTCACATCTCTTTTTCCTCTCGCTCATGGCTCGTCTGTCATTTTTTTTCAACAGCTTATAACAAATTTTGAGAATCAAGAAGGTACTCAAAATCACTTATTTTCATTAAATTTTCTTCATGAAATTTATTACACATGATTTTATCTTTCTAATGATACTACTTTTATACTAATTAGAGAATATTTTAGGGTTAGGTTTTTGGGCAAGTTTTGAGTTTTGTTAAAAGATGGGTATGGAAATATTGATGAGGACTAATAGTTAATTTTAATTGGTTTACTTTTGTTGTTGATAATATTTTTAAAATCATATTGGTCATGAAATAATTCATGCTCTTTGTAGGTGATTATTATAGGGAAGAATAGTGAGTTTTTGTCCCCATCCACTCCTTATGTTGAATTGTCAAATACTAAGACTCCTTTTTCAAAGTCTCCTAGAATTGAAAATAAAGAGGTATTTAAAAAAGTTGATCTTGCTTCATTGGAAAGAGATCCTGCATTGCGTCCTCCAATATGAAAATATCCGATAAATCAACAAGATGAAATTCGTTGTATTTATCTTAAACTTAGTCTATTTTAGTATAAGCTTCAAAGTTATCCTTTTTTTGGGCCAAAGAAGAATCAACATCAGTTTTGCTCTTTTTGGTTTGATTTGTTTCCAACTTGGTTATAATATTCTCTAAGTAAAGATGTTGTATTTTGTTTCCCTTGTTATTTATTTAGTCAACCAGGTAGTAGTCATTTTGGACTTAATACATTTGTTGTTGATGGATTTAAAAATTGGAAAAAGGATAATGATGGAGAAATTTGCACTTTTCTATGCCATGTTGGAAAAAATATTATCTCAATGCATAAAAATGTTGTGAGTTCATGTAATGATCTTATGAACCAATCTCTACATATTGAGATATTGGTTGAAAACCTTACTTTTGAGGAAATTGTAGCCAATCATTTGAGACTATAATTTTTTATGGATGTGACAAGATGGCTTGCTCTTTAAGGATGTGCTTTTAGAGGTACATGATGAAAACTTAGATTCACTTAATCGGGGTAATTTTCTTGAGATGATAAAGTTTTTATCTTCTTATAATCAAGAAGTTGCATCAATTGTGTTAGAAAAAGCTCCTCAAAATGCATCATATAGTTCCCCTCAAATTCAAAAGGAAACTCTTCATGTTTTCTCTCATAAAGTAAAGAACACAATAGGGAAGAAATTTCGAACACCAAGTTTTATCTTATTGTTGATGAAGCTAGTGATGTATCTAAAAAAAGAGCATATGACTATTGTTTTGAGATATAATGATAAAGATGGTTTTGCACGGGAAAGGTTTTTCGGTCTTGTACACTTGAAAGATAGAAGTGCTAAGACTTTAAAATAAGGAATAGTCAACACTCTTCGTCACCATAATCTTGATGTTCAAAATATTTGAGGACAAGGTTATGATGAAGCTAGTAATATGCGAGGTGAACAGAATGGATTGTGGGCTTTAATTTGTGCTGTGTAACCATATGCTTATTATGTCTATTGCTTTGCTCATCACCTTCAACTTACCTTGGTTGCTACATCTCATGAGGTAAAACATGTTCATCGGTTTTTTTAAAAAATTAAACTTTATAATTAATATTGCTACTTCTTCTTGTAAGCATAATGATGAGTTAAGGGTTGCCCAAACAAATGAAATTGCAACAATAATTGCTATTGATAAACTTGAATCAAGAGTTGGTCGTAATTAAATTGGTACTTTGCATCGAGTTGGAGCTACTCATTAGAGTTCTCATTATGATTCCATATGTGGTTTGTCAAAAATGTTTCAAGCCACATGTGAAGTTCTTGACAATACTTTTAATAAAGGAAAGACAGCATCACATCATGGACATGCAAATAAGCATACTCATCATTGTTGATAAGTTTTATTCTAGAAATTTCATAGAATAGGAAAAATTGCATTTGAAGATAGAGTTACAACATTTTGCACTTGACATTCCTAAGCATACAGGTTTCATTAATTTATCAACTATATATGAACTATATCAAGGACTAGCAAGAACTGGAAAGTCCACTATTTATCCTCTTATTAATAGGGTGATTAGACTTGTACTCACTTTTCTAATTTCTATAGAACTACTAAAAAAAGATATTTCTCTGCTATGAAGATAATCAAGAACGAGCTTTGAAATAGAATGGAAGACCAACTTCTTAATGATTCTTTCTGGAAAAAGAAATTGTGTTGATTTTTAGCACGAATTCAATTATAGATGAGTTAAACAACATGAAAACACATAGAGTAAGAGTCAAGTGAAGTAATCTTAATTTATGTAATAGATTTATTTCAATTTTTCGTATATTAGGTCTGTATCGTATTTCAAATACTTTTATTTACAATGTAGCTTTTTTTATTTTTGCCCCGTCAATAAAATTCCTGGGTCCACCCCTAGGTAGGAAGTGGGGTTCTTTTAAAGAGACTTTCATGCAGGCCATAGCTGACACAGTGATGGATGAAGAGGATTGGTCAAAGGAGGATAAATGGCAAAAAAGGATTTTCATGCAGATGACGGAGAGGTCTAAATGCTATCATCTTACCGGAGAAGGAAAGGTTAGTAGAGAGATGAAAGAGTGCGGTCATAGTGAAGCTGTTAGGACGCATAGTGAATCTTAAGTACTTGGAACGAAAACTATATCAATTATGGGCGAGATGGGGTGAAGTTGAGGCCATAGATATTGGGTTAGGGTTCTTTTATGTGAACTTTACTAATATGAAGGACTATGATCAGGCGTTAACAAGAGGGTTGTGGCTCATTTATGACCACTATCTTGCCATGCAACCTTAGAGACAAAATTTCAGCCTACTAGGTGAACATAACAACTTGGATTTTCCTGTCGTTCCTATCATTAGATTACTATGACAATGGGGTGTTATATGTACTAGGTTTATAGGTGGGATGGGTACTGAATCTGCACTCAACGATACTAGGACGGAAGAAGGGATGCTTCACAAGAAAATGAGTTGAATTAGACCTAAATGCACTGTTGAGACCTATGATCCTCATTAATGGAGTCGGAAAAAAACAACACAGTGCCAAGTATTGGAAATTATGCCCTAGGGGCTGATCATTATATAATTAAAACTAATTGAGATATCGTATCTCATATTTGATTTATAAAGATAAATCAATTATATATTTAATTAAATAGAGATATTATATCTCTGATTTAATTTTCAAATTAAATATATCATGTATCAGATTTAATTTACAAAGATAAATTAAATCTATAGGCTTTTAGTTTTAGATTAAATAAATAGCTTATATTAGATCTATTAGATAGATTTAATTAATGCTATTTAAATCTAAAATTCAAATTCAAGATTAATTGAGATTAATCTTGAATATTTTAATACGGCCCAATTAGGGTTTTAGAAACTCTGTAAAAAGACATTAATCTAGTCGTATTAAATAAGAAGAGAAGAGCCGTAAAAGAAAACCCTAGAGAAAAGAAAAGGCGTAAGACGCAAAAAGTAAGAAGGCTCTAACACGCTAACGTTCGTGTTGAAAAGCTGTTCGGTGTGGATACCGGTAGAGGAAGGCGATTTGAAGAGTCGACTTCTGCTGAACGAGAAGATAGCCCACCAGTTCAAATAGAACGAGACGCACACGAGCTTTTGAAAGGTACGGATTCTAATTACTAACCTGATTTAAACGCTATTGATAGATCCTCTTCTTGGGATTCGTAATTTATTGGACAAATTTTGATTCCGCTGTATGTGCAAATCCCAACAGTGGCATCAGAGCCAGATCAATTATGCGTTTAAATTGGGTTTAATGTTCTTAATGCGATTATATATGAGATATTGTAAATTGATATCACATTATAATTATTATAATTTCAAATTCATAATAATTATAAATTCATAGCTCTGAATCTCGTATGAATCTGCTTGAACAATTAATTATCAATTGATAATAAAATTTTGGATTAATTTAATTCATAGTTAGTTAAATTATATTTGAGTGTTATAATTCATTATTTCGGATTCACGAGTTGATGGAATTCGGATTCATGGAGTATTTGAGTGTTGATATTATTTCGGATTCATGTGTTGATAGAATTCAGATTCATGGAGTATATTTAAGTGTTGATATAACATAAATTCGGATTCATGGAGTATGAATTTGTGTGTAGTAGTTATAATTATTATAATTATGTTAATTGATGGGAATAGGGTCTCAATGATGATTCACGTTATTAACGTGAATATTGAGGAGTGTATGTTGAGTGTTATGATGACGTGATGAGAATCAATTATAATTGGTTATAATTGGGTTATAATTAATAATTCGTTATAATTATAATTGATTATATATTGTAATGGATGGAAATTGGGAATTGACATCACATTACAATTATTATAATTATTAATTGATAAAAAATTATGACATTTTCTTTCATATTGTATGAATTATTACCTGTTATAATTTGCCTTTCAAATGTTGTTTGGGTATGGTGAACAACATGGCTCATAGAGTTTTGCAAGTGTTGTAAATTTAAATATGGTCTGCGAACCATGCCTCTCTCTAAATATTCTTGATGTATATTCTCTTCTCATCTCACTCTCCTCGTATGTTAAAACGAGGTTTCTCCTATGTATTTCTCTTTTATTATTTAGAGAAGTCATCTCATTGGCTTGAGAGGATTTTAGGATAAATGAGCCTTGTTGTGTCACGAATTTTAATTATGTTTTGATTTGATCACTGTATGATTAATTTAGATATTATATGAAATACAATAATGATTGCATTCATATAAGTAGAATTAATAGGATTAATTAGATCATATCAAATAATACCCTTTAAATAAAATCTTAAGTCACAATACCGTCAATTAATGAATACTTGCCAAAACCTAGATCACCCATTTGTATGTTCCACCAAAGTGGATACATCTGAGTTATCTTGGTGAGACAAGTGTGAGTAATGGTGATACTCAACATTCATTATTGTCTTGATTTAATTGGGTTATCAAAACGGTTTTGGATCTCAAGGCATTAGATGAGATTAAATGTGCCGGTCATATAATGATCGAATCCCATAAAGATCTAAGAGTTACATGTAATGTAATTGGCAAAGGGGTTGCCTACATAAATAACTTGATTTTAAGCGTCCTGCCAAAGCGGACTTAAATTTAAGCTAAATATGGATCTTAACCCACTAATTATAATGAGGGTTGTTAATTCAGTGGGAGATTATTAATTAATTTTGCATATTTTTTTATTTGTAGAATCATGTCGACTAGTAACACCGCCACACTATCACTGTGATCAGTCCTTGAGAAGGACAAACTTAATGGGACAAGCTTTCTTGACTGGTTCAGGAACTTGAGAATTGTTCTCAAGCAGGAAAGAAAGGCTTATGTCCTCGATCAACCCATTCCTAAGGAGCCTGCAGCCAATGGTCCAAGAGCTCAAAAAGATGCTTACACGAAGCATCAGAATGACTCTGTGGATGTGGGATGCTTGATGCTTGCCACCATGGTTCCAGAACTTCAAAAGGATCTGAAACATATGAAAGCTCTTGAGATGATTGTACATCTCAAGGAAATGTTTCAGCAATAGGCAAGGCAAGAGAGGTATGAGACCACGAAGGCCTTACATTCCTGCAAGATGGCTGAAGGTGCATCAATTAGCTCTCATGTTTTGAAGATGAAAGGCTACATTGATCACCTTGAAATGCTTAGATTTCCCATAAGCCAGGAGTTAGCTACAAATATGATCTTGAACTCACTCCCCAAAAGTTATGACTAGTTTGTCATGAACTACAACATGAACAACATGGAGAAATCCATTTCTGAACTGCATGGGATAATCAAAACAGCCAAGCAGAGCATTAAGAAGAAGCCCAGCTTTGTTTTGATGGTTCAGAAAGGAAAGGGTATGAAAAAGAAAGGCAAGGGCAAAAAAAAGGGTAAAGGCTCAACTGGTAAGACCAATGAGTCAAACACACCTGAATCTAAGCTTGCAGCCAAGAAGGCAAAGCCTTCGAATGACGGGGTCTGCTTCTTCTGCAATGAACCTGGTCATTGGAAAAGGAATGGTTATAAGGAAGGAATCGAAATTTATTAGATATGGTTCGGTCTATGATGAGTCAAATAGATCTTCCACCGTCCTTTTGGGGCCATGCTCTAGAAACAACTGCGTTCACACTAAATCGGGTTCCATCAAAGGCAGTTAAAAAGACATCATATGAGATATGGACTAGAAAGAAACCCTGTTTGTCATTTCTTAATATTTAGGGATGTGAGGTTTATGTTAAACAACAAGCCTCTAATAAATTATCATCAAGATCCTTAAAATGCCTTTTTGTGGGGGTATCCTAAGAAAACTAAGGGATACTATGTCTACAATCCCACAGATCACAAAGTGTTTGTTATCCGCAATGGTATCTTTTTGGAAAATGAGTCTATCTCTAAAAGAACCAGTGGGAGTAAGGTGAACCTCGAAGAAGTTCAAGAGCCATAAGACAACGTAGAATCACATATGGAAAATAGAGAAGACTCGCATCAAGTTGTTAAGCCTACTCAAGTAACACAAGGCCTACGAAGATCCGATAGAACATGACAACAGCCTCAGAGATATGAATTTCTAATTACCGGAAATCGTGATATTTTGCTCATTGAGCAGAATGAACCAACTACCTATCGACAAGCCATAGTGGACCCAACTCTGAAAGATGGCTTAATGCCATGAAGTCTAAAATGCAATCCATGTACGACAATAAGGTATGGACCTTAGTCAATCCACCTGAAGATGTAAAAACCATTGGGTGCAAGTGGGTTTTCAAAGAGAAAACTAACATGGATGACAAAGTAAATGTCTTCAAGGCACGTCTGGTTGCAAAAGGATTCACTCAAACTCATGATGTGGACTATGATGAAACCTTTTCCCCAGTTGCAATGGCCAAATCAATCAGAATTCTTTTTGCCATTGCATCATATTATGACTCTGAGATATGGCAGATGGACATCAAAACAACCTTCCTTAATGGAAAGCTGCTTGAGGATGTGTACATAACACAACCTGAAGGTTTTGTGCGTCTAGAGGACTCTGGTAAAGTTTGTAAGCTTTAAAGATCCATTTATGGATTGAAGCAAGCATCTTAGAGCTAGAATCATCATTTTGATGAAGTAGTCAAAGAGTTTGGATTCATTCAAAACATAGATGAACCTTGTGTTTACAAGAAGGTTAGTGGGAACATAGTTATATTTCTAGTGCTTTATGTTGATGACATCCTACTCATTGGGAATGGCATCCCTACCTTGCAGAGTGTCAAGTCTTGGTTAGGAAAGTCCTTCCCAATGAAAGATTTAGGTAAAGCCACTTATATCCTTGGGATCATGATCTACAAAGATAGATCCAAAAGGATGATAGGCCTAAGTCAGAGCGCATACATAGACAAGATACTGCATAGATTCAGTATGCAGGATTCTAAAAGGGATTACATGCCCATGTCTCATGGCATCCATCTCAGCAAGGATCTGTGTCCTGGTACACAAGATCAAAGAAACCACATGAGTAAGATTCCATATACTCCCGCCATTGGATCTATCATGTATGTCATGTTATGTACTCGACTGGATGTGTCATTTGCCTTGAGTATGACCAGCAGATATCAACAAGATCCCGGTGAGGGTCACTAGACTGCTGTCAAGAATATCCTGAAGTACTTAAGAAGGACTAAGGACTTATTCTTGGTATATGGTGGCTTGGAGGATGAGCTCTGTGTGACTGGTTACACAGATGCGAGTTTCCAAATTGACCAAGATAATCTAAGATCGCAGTCAGGATATGTATTCCTGTTAAATGGTGGTGCGGTAAGCTAGAAGAGCTCAAAGCATAGCACTGTAACTGATTCTGCAACAGAAGCTGAGTATATAGCAGCATTGGATGCAGCTAAGGAAGCCGTTTAGATTAGAAAGTTTGATACTGAACTAGGGGTGGTTCCTACCATCTCAAATCCAATAGATCTGTTATGTGACAATAGCGAGGCTATTGTGCAGGCTAAGGAGCCTAGGTCACATCAAAGGACCAAGCATATACTCAAGCGCTTTCATCTTATAAGAGAAATTAATGATAGAGGTGACATAAAGATATGCAAAGTACTAGGAGAAGACAATGTTGTTGATCCTCTTACTAAGCCGTTTGCACAAGCAAAACATGAGTGTCATGTTAGGACAATGAGAATTAGAGTAATTAATGATTGCACCTAGTGCAAATGAGATTCTATTGGAAATGCCAAGTCATTGTACTTTAGACATTTATGTTATTTAAAGTATTCTCTTTTAGTTATCATTTTATTTGCATGTTTATATTAATAACTGTATCCCTGGATATATCTTATAGATTATCCTAAATGTCCCTGGTTAGTCGTCTACGCGGGAGCAAAGATGAGATAAGACTAGTATGACTTTGATGAGGTATGAAGATACGAATCAAAGTCATGGGCACTTGTAAGAGTACAAGGTGCCGGACCGACCCACTATGAGAAAGCTGCATGGATTTAGTCATAAGCTTATCTCATGTATAATTGTGTCAAAACGCCCTATCACCTAAGATCATCATGGATTCCTACATGATGAGTCACTAATCTTTGACTTAGTCAAAAGTCACCTTTGACCAGGTGATGATAAAGGCTTGGATCGGGATCAATGGTTTTCATGTAGAGGAATGTGAGTGGTCAAGATGGAATTTGTCCCTCACATTTATAGAGAGATAATACTGGGCCCCTCGATGAGTGAGTTTGAGAAACGTATGGCCATACTATGGTGGAAATGAGTTTCCATTTCAATTATTTGACTACTTAAGAATTGAGAAAGTAATGATCAAGAAAAGGAAGTTGATATTATCCATGCCTCATCCTTAACCAAATTATCGCTTGACAATAGGGACGTGACATAGTTATACAATAGGTTGTATCGTGTCATCGATCTCCATATGAATTGGGTAGTTGTAATGTCTTGCTAGAGGCCGCTTGCGACTTGTGGGCTGCTATAGTATTGGCCCACTGCCAATCTCATGTGGGCCTGCAGGGTCGCACACAAGAATAGCCCAACACGAGCAATAGTGTCCAAATTCATTGAATCTTAGATATGTCTAAGAATCAATGAATACAAAGTTTTATCTAGGGAATATATATATATATATATATATATATATATATATATATATATATATAATGATTGCACCTAGTGCAAGTGGGAGTCTGTTGGAAATTATGCCCTAGGGGCTAATCATTATATAATTAAAACTAATTAAGATATCGTATCACATATTTGATTTATAAAGATAAATCAATTATATATTTATTTAAATAGATATATTGTATCATTGATTTAATTTTCAAATTAAATATATCATATATCGGATTTAATTTAAATTGAGATATAGTATCTCAATTTTAATTAAATAGATATATATCTTTTCTCAGATTTAATTTATAAAGATAAATTAAATCTATAGGCTTTTAGTTTTATATTAAATAAATAGATTAGATTAAATCTATTAGATAGATTTAATTAATACTATTTAAATCTAAAATTCAAATTCAAGATTAATTGAAATTAATCTTGAATATTTTAATACGGCCCAATTAGGGTCTTAGAAACTCTGTAAAAAAACATCGATCTAGTCGTATTAAATAAGAAGAAAAAAGCTGCAAAAGAAAACCCTAGAGAAAAGAAAAGGCGTAAGACGCAAAAAGTAAGAAGATGCTAGCACGCTAACGTTCGTGTTGAAAAGCTGTTCGGTGTGGATACCGGTAGAGGAAGGCGATTCGAAGAGTCGACTTCTGCTGATCGAGAAGGTAGCCCACCAGTTCAAATAGAACGAGATGCATACGAGCTTTTGAAAGGTACGGGTTCTAATTACTAACCCGATTTAAACGCTATTGATAGATCCTCTTCTTGGGATTCATAATTTATTGGATAAATTTTGATTCCATTGTGTGTACGAATCCCAACACTAAGGCCTTCATTGTATTTGCTTTTCTTGTGGCCACTATGGTTATGATGTCAACTATTGCCCACATTGAGTCGTTGGGGAGAACCAAGAGAATGGGTAAGGCGCTGCAACTATGTAAGGAATGTTGGGAGCTAAGAGAATGAGGGACAATAGAGTGGGAGTGCAAGTGAAAATATAACGCAAGGGCAAGCTACAAGCAATAACATGCCCGTATATAATTCTTGGATGAATGTACAAAGAATATGGCGAGCTCGCCGGATTGGAGCAAGGGAAGTTAGAGAGAGTAATGTGCAACACAACTATTGGCCAAATCCTGGAGTGCGCAGAAGAGGTTCGTCATTCTAGGTACTGAGGGAGGAGGAGTCGAGGTTCCATGTAGATTCTCAGGGTTGTACAATAGAAGAAGGAAGGGGTGGTTACAAATCGAAACAAAATTCCTCCACATCTTTACTTCATATACATATTTACCTTGTATATTATAAATCACAATGAAAAAAATGAAAAAGTAGCTTTTACCATTAATCCAAATAGATACATAGTTGTCGGATCTAAATATATACAGGAAAGGAGGATTGTGATAATAAAGAACGGGTCCCATAGGGGATGAAAATAGGAAAAATTGCACTTAAGTCATGGGTAAGAGAAAATATGATAAAATGATTCCTTGAAATCTCAAAATTGCATTTAAGTCTCGTTGAACTTTTTCAAAATAAATTCTAACTGTCAAATGCATGCCCATGGACTTGTCAGTGTAGTGTCATAAACTTATTAGTAGAATTGGAATTTATTGCAAAAAAGTCTCACGGGACTTAAATGCAATTTTGAGATTTCAAATAATCATTTTGTCGTATTTTCTCTTGCCCAATACCTAAATGCAATTTTTCCATGTAAGTATTGCATGATGTGGTACAACAGAGACACACTTCACTAGCGGGAAATGGTATGGGACATGTGGTTGGGCCAAAGATGACTAAGGAACCTGTTTCCTTTGGATGAGCATGCATGGAGAGCTCACCAAATCTGGGCAGTCCATATGAGATCTGGACAATTCAATTTTTTTTTTTTACTTTTTTTAAAAAATAATTATTTTAATGGTTAGATAATATAAAATAAAGATAATTTTTGAACCAACATTTTTCAAAAATCAATAAATAAACAAAAAAATCTAGACGATCCAGATCTCATCAGCCCAAAGTGGGCAAGCTCTTCTTGCTCATCCTTAGGATGAGTAAGGAAACGAGCTGGGGCAAAGAAGAGACAACAGACAGTGTGGACATTATCATGCGAGCTAAAGGACATAGACCAAACAAAGGATCTTAGGCTGAATAGAAAAGTGGGCGAGCTCTTCTTTACTAGTGTGAGTGAAGAAGGAAGTTGGAATAACAAATTAAAGCAGCAAAACAAAGACGTGTCTTAGACTTTACCAAGTTCGAATAACTCATCACTTATGAAAGTGGATGATAACCCTTTGGATCCGGGGGCTGAGCGAGGCTATTATCCTATATCGGTTGATTAAGATGATGTCATGACGGTAGAGCAAGGGGAAAAAACCTGTCAAGTTAGAAGTCATGTCTGTCCAGGTTTAGTTTCTACTTTCATAAATATTAGTTATTTTATGGATTTACAAATTATGATATGGAATTCCAGAGGAGTTGGAGGAAAGACTTTTATAGGTTTATTAAGTCAGCTTAAGCGTCAATACAGGTTTAATTTCTTAGCTTTGCTTGAACCAAGACAAAGTAAGGAAAAAGCAACTATATATCCTATAGCAAGACGTATAGGTTAATATGGAGGTAGGAGAGGCTGTAGGTTTTAGTGGTGGGATTTGGTGTTTTTGGGATGATTGGTGATTTTTTAGGCTACCATGAAGTTATCTCAAGTGCTGCATGGATGCTTTAATGCTGGAAGCTAGTACTGAGGAGTAGGATATGTCTGTTGTGTATGGGCATCCAAACCTGGCTCACCTTAAAGCGATGTGGCAACAGCTTTGAAGTATCCAAAGTGTATGTAGGGAGAACTGGTGCATGGGTGGGGACTTTAACGCCATCTTGAGAGAAGGGGAAATTGTGGTTAAGACGCAAGGACCAAAATTCACCTGGAATCGAGGCACTTCCCGTAGTCTCATTGATAGAGTGTTGGCATCTTCGTCTTGGTTTGAGAGGTTTACTGAGGCACTGGTTATTCACTTACCAAAGTTTAAGTCCGAAAATAGCATTGGGGAACGACAGAGATGTAGAACTCATCGTTTAGATTCTTTGCTCCATGGTTTAAACATGAGGGCCGAGTCTTGCGGGTGTGGTGAAGAATGCTTGGAGCACTTTGCAGAATTGGGAAGAAAAGGTTATGCGCTTCTCGAAGAAGGTTACGAATACGATATGGAATAGGCAGGTTTTTGGGAACATAGGCAAAATATCAAAAAGTCACAACCCTAAATTCCCTATTAAAAAAGTTCCTTAGAATTTCTGTGATATTAATTATGGAATTCCAATATCAAAAAGTCTCAGTTGTTAAAATAGTTTTTCTTATTGTCAAAATGGTTTTTCTTATTGTTAAAATTTCCTATGAAAATTTGGTTGTCAAAATAGCTTTTCATATTGTCAAAATGTTTTTTCATGTTGTCAAATATTTTCTAAGCTTCTAAGATTCTACATTATAAAAAAACAAAAAGCTCAGAAAATTTTTTACAACAAGAAAAGTCATTTTAATAACATGAAAAGCTATTTTGACAATAATATTTTTATAGAAAAATTTTAACAATAGGAAAATTCATTTTGACAACAAAAAAAAAATCATTTTAACAAGATATTTTTGATATTGGAATTATGTAATTAATATAAAAAAAGCCCCTAAAGACTTTTTGAGACTTTTTATATAGGGATTTAGAGTTAAGACTTTTTTTTATATTTTTCTCTTCTTTAATACATCATTGATATTTTCCCTTAATTACATGAAGGTTAAAATACTGGGGCAAATGCAACATGCTAAATGGCAAGAAACGTCAAATCCGTACTAGGAGAAAAGACAGCGAGATTTATGGGTTGAACTAGGGGAGTTATTGGCACAGGAGAAACTCGTGGTTGCAGCGCTCAGGAAGCAATTGGTACTACCAGGGCAATCGAAATACCAAATATTTTCACTCCATTAGTAAGTGTAGACAGAGACGGAAGCAAGTGGAGACATTAAAAAGGGAGAATGGAGAATGGTGTTATAATATATATATATATATATATATATATAATGCCAGAGTTAGTAAGAGAAGGAAGAAGTTTCTTCAAAAGTTGTATAGCGTTGACCAAGAGTCTAGTGACTCGGTTAACTTTGGTTTTACAATCCCAGCCGTACGCCAGTTAGTTGTATAGAGCAATTGGCCGGTACGATTACCTCACGGGAAGTGAAACAAGCTAGCTTCAGTAGGATTGTAGGAACCAGTTTCCTTAAAAATCCAAAAACTCTTCCCATTTTGGATGGTTCAAATTTTATGTTTTTTAACTTATGATTTTTAAATAAAAAAAATATTTTTTAAAAAAAATATTAATTGAGAAATTATTTTTATTTTAGATTCTTTATCTATTCAAATAATTTTTATTTAAAAATTAACAAAAAAAATAAATCTAAATTGTCCAGATGGGAAGAGTTTTTTCTACTTATCCAAAGATGAGTATGGAAATTAATTCCTCTTCCAGTATGGGTTCGCTAAAGACACCTACACCAAATGGTTTAAACCCTTTGAACTATCAAAGCCAATGGAAAGTTATAGGTCCATCTATGGTATAAATGATTCAGCTCTTATTTTGAAGACTAGAAGTTAATAGAGTCAATGGTACGAATATTGTCTTAAATTCCTAAATTTGATGTGCCTCAAGAATTTGGGGATTTTCGCCCAATCAGTCTATTTAATTAATGTTATCTATAAAGAGGTCACCAAAATCCTAGGCAATCATCTAAAACACAAAATGCCACTAGTTGTCGCCCCGAAGTAGTGTAGCTTTGTCCCAGATAAACAAAGTACAGATAATATCATATTAGTTCAAGAGGTCATACAGTCGATTAGAACAGCGCGTGAAGAGGCAGAGGGGGTTTATGGCTCTCAAAATTTACCTTGAAAAGGCGTATGACTAAGTATGATAGGATTACAAGAATTGCACCTTCCGGAAAGTTTCATTGATCTAGCTAATTTTTCATTGTCTCACTTTAGTAGAAATGCAAGTAGCATATGGAATGGAATAAAAGGCCTGAAATTTAATCCCAGCCGTGGTGTAAGACAAGGTGGCCCCATTTCTCTTTATCTGTATCATGCTAGTAATAGAAAAACTATCTCGCTTAATTCAAAACGAGGTCCACAAGGGCACTTGGCTCCCATTTTGATTATCAAGCACAATTTCTCATATATTCTTTGAAGATGATTTTCTGTTATTCTCTGAGGCCAGTATGGGCCAAGCAGTGGTTGCCAAAGCATGTCTAGAGTCAGGATAGAAAAGAAATGCAAGCAAGTCACGAGTGTTTTTTTCAAGGAATGTTAGCCACACGTGTAGGGCAGAGATTAGTGAGTTTTTGGGTTTTACGATTACATATATGATCTAGGCAAATATCTTGGATACCGCTTCATCATAAAAGGATATCCAAACATACATACCGACATATTATAGATTGTCTAGACCAGCGTTTATCCCGTTAAAAGGTGAACGTAACATACGCTTATCTCTTTGGTGGCATCTTCCATACTTGCTTACACAATCCAATCAGTGTTATTATCGACAACTACCACTACTACAAAAAAAATAAATATCATTTTCCTAAAGGACGTCCTTTTTGGATAAATGGAAGTAAAATATGAATACGGTGACAATTTTGTAATTAATTATTTAAAGAAAATTTGATATATTAGCCTCCTAAAATTTTTTAGAACACAGAAAGTGTATTTAAAACATCCTAAAACATATATTAGGATGCCAAAAGTGGCTCAAAGAAGAGGAAAATAGGCGGCAAACGAAAAGGTTGGCGGCAAATTGTGGTGCTTTTTAGAGCAAAAATGAGGCTTTTTAGCTTCTAAAAAAAATATTAGGATGTCAAATAAAACTGGGCCTACATCTAGGGCCCGGGAAAGGTGCCTCATTTTGTACGTCTAAAATATATGGTTAGAAGCCAAAAATTTGCTTTTAGGAGTCTAAACTAGATATTTAGATGTCAAAAAGGTTCTATTTCATCATGTTTTCCAAGGCTAGTGAGCAAAGTGTATCATGTTTTCCATCGTGTTCCCCTCCAAGTCGCATGCGCTCCTTCTTCTGCCTTAAGCCGCCACTCCGTCAAACCTCCGCTCTCCCACCGTCGATGTCATTCTTCCTTCTCTGATCTTTGTCTTCCCTCCGTCGAACCTCCCCTCTCCCACCGTCAATGCTCATTCTTCCTTTCCTAACCTACGTCTTCCCTCTGTCAGACCTCCCCTCTCCCATCGTTAGTGCTCATTCTTCCTTCCCTGACCTCTGTCTTCCCTCTATTAGACCTCCCCTCTCCCACCATCGGTGCTGATTTTTCCTTCCCTGACCTTTGCCTTCCCTCCGTCGGACCTCCCCTCTCCCACCATTGCGAATCTTTGAACCCGACTAGAGGTATGCAGTCACACATTGTTGGATCTGTATCTTATTTTTTGCCCCTTAATTTATTTTCCCTTCTGTCGTGCCACCTTAGGCAATGGATACTATTGAACTTCAACCTGTTCTTCTTACTTGCATTCAACATTTCAAGTTAGTATTTATCTTTTTTGTCAAATTTTCTTCTGATATTTTCAATTGTTGAATCGTCTTGGTTAATATTGATCAATTCTGTCAAATTTTCTCCTAAGAATATTTTATAGCTTTCAAATATCAGGCTTTTAAGCCGTTGGACTGTCTTCAAGGTTTTAGCATTTATCAAGATTCAATTATTGGTATAAGTGAGAGGAAATTTGGGGGAGTATATTACTTGGTTTTGCTTTTGTATTTTAATTATATAAAAAAAAATTGCAAGTTTCCTTCTTCAAGAAGAAACCTAGTCAAGCAACTGATTGTTAAGAAGTTGCATACTCGTGCATCTGAACTATTTCGCAAATCAATACTCAAATAGAATGGAGAAAACAAAAGGAAAATTCATTTACATCTTTGTGGTGCCATCAAAGTAGGAAATACTTCCAAATGATCGCTAAAGGTAGAGTAGCTGTCAAAATTTCTTGTACATTGGAAGGCATTCCTGACCATCTGATCATCCTTACCATCTCCATATAGACAAGTGCTATTGTTTTCCTTTTATTAGTCCTATCTTCCTCTTTTCAAAATTTGGATTTTTTTTTCAATTTTTTAGTAAAAAGTCCCCTGAGGAGGAAATATTATTTATACATGTGGAATGTATATAGATTAAATTTTTGCTTAGTTGAAATAAATTGAAAGATTCATGCTTTTAAGTGGTCATATGTTTGAGATTAATTATTTGTTATTTTCATTCATGCATGTATTGTTGATGACGACTTTGATCATTTTTCAGTTTTTAAATCCGAGAACACTGCATCAACTTAAAAGTGTGCTGCTACAATGATGATGAATTCGACATTTATCCTCAAATTAAGGCTACACATATTTTATTTATGGACCTTCTATGCTCGTTGGAACCTACATTCAATGAAGTACTTTTCTTGGTTTACCATTATGGATTTAAGTGTTTTTAATCTAGTCTGTGAAATTTTTCTTTTGTCTTTCTCCTTTTTTATTAGCCATCTGAACTACATGAACTTGATTAAAAAAAGTGATGGCTTCATAGTTTACCATTACCATTGAAGTATATGTTAATACGAATAACTCTATTGTTCTCTTTGTTGATGAAAGTGCTGGATTTAATAGCTGATATTGTTTTAAATTGCCTTAGTAAGTTTGGTTTGAATTAAGCTAAAATTGTTTGTTATTGAAATTTTGGGATGTCTTATTTTTCAAGGAGATATGTTGCCAAAAATTTTTAAAATATTGAGAAAAAAACATGTCATTCTTGAAATTGTTATAAAATGGATCATAGTTGGATGAATGCTTTGAGAACTAGTGAAAAATATGAGAATGGGGTGGAAGAGTTTACTAAATTTGTTAGAAGGAATGTGGCTACAAAAAATGGGATGTATTTTTGTCCCAGTGTGAATTGTTTAAATTAGAGTTGATAGGATATTGCTTATATAAGGGATCACCTACTTTGTGATGGAATGAACCTTTGATACACAACGTGGATATGGCATGGTGAGGAAGTAATAACTATTGCATCCCATGAAAATGAAATTGAGGTAGATGATGATGGAATGGAGAAAATGATTCATGATGTTAAGGTAGAATCTTTTGCACAATTGCCTGAATATGATAGTGTGTGGAGTAATACAGAGACACCTCTGTTCCCTAGGTGTACTAAGTATACACGGTTGACTGGGACCTTACATTTGGTCAACTTAAAGACAACTTGTGAATGGATCGATAGTAGTTTCACATTGCCACTTGAATTATTGTGTGATATGTTGGCAAATGATAATGTACTTCCAAATAGTTTGTATGAGCCAATAAAATCTTGTCTATGATGGGTATGGAGTATAAAAAGATACACAACTACCCTAATGACTGCATATTGTACATAAATGAGTAAAAAGGCCTTAGTAATTGTCCGAGGTGTAAAACTTCATGATACAAAGTGAAGAAAGGTGGTACATATGGAGATCAGACAACAAAAAGGCAACCTTTAAAGGCATTGTGGTATCTTCCAATAATATTATGGTTTAAGCGTCTGTTTACTAGTGCATCAATGGTGAAGAAGTTGAGATGGCATTCTAATGAGAGAATATCTAATAGAAAATATCTTCGGCACCTGGTTGACTCTCCGCAATGGAAGAACATACACGAAATGTTCCCTCAATTTGGCTATGAGCCAAGAAACCTTTGATTGTTGTACAGATAGCTTCAATCCGTATGAACTCTTAGTAGCACCTATAGTGCATGACTAGTTCTCCTTGTAATATACATCTGACCTCCTTGACTAAGTATGAAACGCAAGTATGTGATGCTTTCTATGATGATTTCTAGACTAAAACAGCCAAGGAACAATATCAATGTGTGCTTGGCACCTTTGGTTGAGGATTTGAAGAAGTTGTGGAAGGAAGGTGCAAATGTGTTTGATGCATATAAGGAGTCTTTCAAGCTGCATCTAATGATTTTTACCATGATAAACGACTTTTCTACATACAAAAATTTGTTAGGGTACAGTGTGAAGGGGCATAAAGCATGTCTAATATGTGAAGCAGACATACACTTCCATCAACTAAAGCGTGAGGAAAAAATCGTCTACCTTAGTCATAAGAGGTCTCTTCATCAGTTCCACCCGTATCGTAGGTTAAAAAAGCGTTTTAACTTTTAACTGCTTACTGGAACATAGAATGTCTCCAAAGGCATTAACCAGAGAGGCAACTTATAGTCGGGTGGAACATATCAATGTCATCATGAGGTAATCAGTAAAGGGTTGCAAGTGAAAAGAACATATAGAAGAAGAGGTCAAATTTCTTTGATCTTCCATATCAATGACATCATTTTATTGTGACTTAGGGATTTTTGTTGTGAAACATGAAATTGCTTAAATTGTTGTATCTAAGTTTGATGAACACTTTCTTAAATATGTTATATCTTGACATAAACTTGAACTATAGCTATTTGGACAGTTGTTTATTTACTCATTTTTGTTGTATATTTACTTCTATAAAAAAAATGAATTCATGTTGCATTAATTGATTGTTACATTTTTCTTATCAACCTATTCATAATTTGTATTTTATGTTTTACTAGGATGAACACCATGCAACAAAATTTCCCTTCTTGGCGTGATTGCAACAGTTGTACCATGACATTAAAAAAATCATCATGCAGATGCGTGAGGGAATTCTCAGCTCAAGAGTGTCACCGTATCCTTTTACAATTGACAACACATATCTTAGGTAATTTATACATTTAGAAAAGCTAGATATATGTTGGCTTAAACTCACAATCCTATAAGTAATTTTTTTTCCCTTCAATTAATCATGTAGTTTTATATATATATATATATATATATATATATATATATATATATATATATATATTCCACAATTCATTTATCTTTTTAATTCTATCATAGTTTCTTCCACAACATGTGTGTCCAAATTGGAAGAAATGAGCCATATGGATTGTTATGTCCATCAAACAATGCAAGGACCTACAGTACTTTGGAAATAAGGACATCTTATATGGGTTATACAACGAGAAATATGAAATTGCTTTGTTATATCTAGCACCAATTCATGAAGGGTATGTATTTTAGTTTTGTCTATTTAAGAAGTTTAAGAATAAATTGCTTCTTATATTAACTTAATCTTATTCTGTATGTGTGTTGTTGTAGTTATTATAGGACTTTGTGTGTTGTCTGTCCACCCAAGAACACCCTCTATTGGTTCGATTCCTTAGGTAAGAGGCCACACAAAGAAATAAAATTCATGTTCAGCAAGTAAGTAAACTTTTTCCTAAATCATTGATATCATTGAATTAAATGAATTGTTATAATGTCTGTTCATTTTTATTTCAATGATAGTGCACTAAAGGCATATTGATTGCTTTGTGGGCTTAAAGGGGGGTTCAAGTAGAGAACCGACGTGGGTTTATCTGAAAGTAAGTAGTTTGTTTCAATTCAAGTTATTTTATTGATAGTACAATTCGATATGCCTTTATTCATTGAAGAGAAATTCAAGTAACCATTTGCTTTTGATTTATAGTGCCATCGACAACCAAGGGGCACTGAGTGTGGATACTATGTTATACTCTACATGTATTATGTCATTAAGAGCATACTTACTTCAGATTTGGATGAGGTAATTGTTCCTTCATTCTTAAATGATAATATTTTTTGAAGTTATACTTTAGTTGTTTAATTAATTCATTCACTTGATTGATTTATCAGATACCTTGATTTCCATTTTATAGATTTTTGATAGGAGGAAGCCTATTAGATGAATGAAGTTAGTCTTTTATATTGCTTAATTAGTAGCAGGTAGCTACACTTTATGGTGATTGTTGTACATAGTAGTGGTAGTAGTTATCACTTGAATTAGTTAGAGCAAATTGGTTTAAGATGGTTTGAAGTTAGCTACTTACACTTTGTTGTTACACATTCGAGCAAAAAATATAAGGTTAGCTGAACTAACCTTTTAGCACATAGGAGGGAAGCGGATTCTCTCAGAATCCCTCCCCTCAGTATCTCTCAATATCTATGCATCATGACCGTTCAAAAGTTGATCGAACTGTTCATTGAGAGACACATTATCTACTTTTTAAATTTTCATCTTTACCGCATGTGATAGTTTGAAATAAATTAGGTGTCTCTCTCTACACGATTAGAGCAATTTTTGAACGGTCAGGATTCACAGATTCTAAGGGATACTAAGGGGAGGGATTCTAAGAGAATCCAAATCCCACATAAGAGTTGTTTATTTTATCTCATTGTGATGATTGTTGCTGGCTGATATGTAAGAGTTTTTGTAAAGGATTGTAGGCAGTAAATATACCAAGCAGCTTTTTTTTCAAAAAAAAAAAGATACTTAAAGCGTCTAAATAAAGTATTAAGATTTCATAAGTTTACTTATGGCATCTAAAATTTATTATAGGACGCCTTAAGTTGAATTTATGGCGTCCTAAGACATTATTTAGACGCCTTAATTGCTAAATTATGGCGTCCTAATACTATATATATTTAGACGCCTTAAATATGGAGCAAGCTGCCTTAAAGACTTTTCTTATAGCGTCCCAGTAAAATAATAGGACGTTGTAAGGTACAATTTACGAAATCCTACTTTTTTTTTTGGATGTCGTAAGTTGTACCTACTATGCCTCCTAGACAGGTGTCTCATGAAAAAAGAACGTTAAAAATATAAAAAATAAGACGTAATAGCCCTATTTTATAGTAGTATCTACATGTGATGAGATTGATAAGAGGTGTTGTGGTTTCTTGTGGGGTAGCACACCAAGTGAAAAGAGAATGCACCTAGTAACTCGGGAGGAGGTTTGTAGTGGGAAAAAGAATGGGGGGTTGGGTCTTTGAAGTGTTCGAAAGCATAATTCGGCATTTATGATGAAATAGGATTGGGGATTGATAATATTGTGAGAGCAAGGAGAAAAAATGAATATTGAATGTATTTGAATCTTATTCCAGCTGCATGTACTGTTGGGATTCGTACACGCAGCAGAATGAAATTTATCCAATAAATTATGAATTCCAAGAAGATGATCTATTAACAGCGTTTAAATCGGGTTAGTAAATTAGAACCGTACCTATGCAAACTCGTGTGCATGCTTTGTAAACACATGGGCTAACACCTTCTTGATCTATCAATCTCTAGGAACTGACTCTACAAATCCACTTCCTCTACCGGTATCCACACCAAACAGCACTCTAACACGAACGGCAGCGTGCTAGCGCTTTTAAGCTTTTGTTTCACGTCTCTTTTCTAGGGTTCTTTTGTAGCTCTTAAATTCTCTTGTGTATAATCAAATTATTTACAACCTAAGGGTATTTATAATCCTAATAGACCACATTAAATATTCAAAATCAATCTTATTAATTTTGAAATTGAATTAAAAATTAAATTTGTCTAATTGATTCAATCCAATCAATTTATTTAATGAGAATTTAAAAGTCAGCTGATTTGATTTATCTTTATAAATCTATCTTCATAAATCAAATATGGAAGTTATTTAATGATTAGCCCTTAAGGCATAATTTCTAACATGTACATCATATATTTATACAATTTCTAAAAACCCAACCAATAATATTAAGTATTGATAGAAAAATAAAATGTGTTTTTCAAACTATTAATATAATCTAATCGATAAAAAGCGATGCTCTTTGGGTGAAATTCTTGAGGGAAAAGCGCTAGTGTGGCAAAGTTAGATGCGAAGCGCCATGGATGACAGGCATGGAGGGCTATCCGAGACAATTGGGATAAGTTGATGAAGGGTTCCTTTTGGAGTGAGCCACTAGACATCCAGATTGTATCTGAAGATTTAAATGGCGAGCGCAACACACACATATATATATTTTTTTTTTTAAAAAAAAAGATGAAGTATTTTTTTTACCAGTCTCACACACACATATTTTTTTTTAAAAAAAAAAAAGTTAAGATGAAGTTTTTTTTTTTTATCAGTCAATACCTTAAAATATTTTTTCAACATCATATAAACATAATATAAACATATTTCAGGGGTGAAAAAATATTTCAAGGTATGACTCTTGCTAAAAAGATAATTAAATGTAATGATTGGTATTGAAAAAATTTTCATAATCTTAAAAAATTATTTTATAATATTGACGGGTGCTAAAAAAATACTTCAGAATATTAACTGGTATTAAAAACATATTATAAAAAAAAACAAGAAGAAATCTAAACCGCCTAAAGGCACTTGCCCTAGACCGATTTGGTAGGAAGCTCCTAAAACTTGATAGGGGCAAAATTTATAGCCTATAACTCTATAAGTATACGGGTTATATTAAGTGATAAAAAGTAAGTAAGATATTACACACATGATTATTTGATATCCACAACTTTAGTTAAGTATTAATTTTACACTTTCATTTAAGTTGGGTAACCCAATATAATTTAATTAAATGAAAAGAAATTAAAATTAAAATAAACAAACTACCACAATAATCACACGAGCAACCGAGAGTACTAATCCCTTATTAGCTTCATACACATTGTTTTCACTAATTTAATTAACCTTAAAATCAATTTTATTAATCTTGAGTATAAATAGTTATTTTTGTTTGCCGGTCCACTTACAAACATCTCTTAAATGTAAATTGTTATGTTTAACATAATTACTCAAGAGGCAACAAAACTTAAACACACTCTTCAACAATTATATGGGGTTATTAGGTATATATCTATCATAATCATAAAATTAAATCGTAGTTTAATTACATATTACTTAATCTTAAAGCTTAATTAAAATTTTTTTCATCAAGGTAAATCTAATGTTTAAATTCATATTTAATGATAATTAATCTAAACAAGATTAAGTAACTAAAATTAATATTAATTATAACTAAACAATAAAAACAAAATCTAATCTACGTACGTTGATAAGTTCATAGACCACCTACCCACACATGGCTTTAACAAAGTCCATCACAGCAACACAAAATTTCCAGAGTCAAATTCATATGAAAAGGAAAACCAAACACTGTTAACCAAATAACAAAATCAGCCAAGCTTTAATCATATCCTCTACTTCAGATTGCGCCCTAGCTTTTGTGTCTCCGTCCATACTCTCCCTTTCTCAGCAACGAAGACCATCCACGTCACCAACAGCAGCGCCAATGAAGATGACGGAACAGGGGAAGTCGGCGTCTTCACTAGATTCAATTATGGAGGGAGAAAGGCAATGAACAGTGTTTTTTGGTGGCTAACTCGTCTTCTTTTCAGATCGACAAGTCCGCCTCCTCCCACCTAAAGTTCGGACAGCAGCTTCACTCCCTCTCTCTTCTGATTTCGATCATTTTGTCCGAGAGGGATGATGAAGATGCAGCTGCCTTTCGCTGCTCCACTCTGTTTCTTCGCTCAAGTCATGCTCCCCTTCACCCTCTTTCCAGCCGCGCCTCATGTAGCTGTTAGGTCTTCAATTCTCCTTCAATTTGTGGGGCCCAATCCATTCAATACCCAAACAGTGCCTTGCAATCAATCCAAAGTAATCGTGCGGCACTGGTGCTTCTCTCATTATGCAAAAAAATAAAAAATTATATAATAATAATAATAACAGTAATAATAATAATAAAACTAATTTTTTATTTCTTCTTTACTTTTTCTTTTTAACTTTCTCATTACTATTATTTATTTCCTAAACTTAAAAAATTTTAATTTAAATGGAGACCTCACAAATGATTCATCCAGATTGATATCTCTTAAAATATAAAGAAAATTTATTTAATTTAATATTGAAGGCATCTCAAATATATCAAAATATAATTCAAATCTATTAAAAATGGGAATTCATCACACCCCCATACTTGCATCAAATCTTGTCCTTAAGATTTTAAATTCTAAAACAATGAATATCAAGAAAATCATAGAAGCAAAATTTTTAAAACGAGCAATACAAAATTGAAGCTAATTAAATGTTCAAATATATTAAATTTTTGTGTTTCGCTCAATTCCACCTACTGCAACTTATTTACCATAAGCTTGTTCCTCATCTCATTCTCCATTATATTATTCCACTACATACACAAATCAAAAAGACTTTGATAATAAATAAATACTTTAGTTCGTGCCAACTGCCAAGTAATTCAATAAATAATAGGAAGACTCAAGGGGTTTTTTTTTTAATATTGAGTGGTTTTAGGTCCCCTTTTCACGTGACCCTACACATAGATAATGCAACACCAGTTACTCAGTTACTCCAATAGGCATCTCAAGAAGCTTTAAGCCTAACTCATAACACTCTTTAATTTAATTGTTTGACTCGAGTGCCAACATTGGTGATGAAGTGTCCCCAGTTACTAGATCAAGTCTAGAGATGTTAGTGGAGTTGTTATTATTATTGTTCTTTGTTTTTTTTTCAACCTTTTCAATCTCTTCTTCTTTTTTCACTTAGCACTCACTAGAGTAACTAATAAAAGCAAATGCCAAAATCATCTTTATATATGCAAAGGGAAAAAATTTTGCTTCAAAAGAGATTCAAAACAAGTCCTAAAGATAAAATCACAATGATTGTACCTCTCTCTTAAAAGAACAAATATTTAAGTTCAAATTTCTCACAAACTCTTTGCCATCATAAAGTAAAGTACCCAAACCAAATATTTACCTATTTACTAACATTCAAAGAACATAGAGTCAATTCCTGATCAAATTCACACATTTTTATGTTCAAAGCAAATCAATTGTGACAATGCTCGCGAATAAAATTCAAACTTCCAAAAGAATTTTCTTTAAAAAAAATGGAGAATAGTACAAGTTATATACAATCAAAGATACCCTCATCCCCACACTTAAATGTCACATTATCTTCAAGTGAACAAGTGACAACAAGTAATGGAAGTGAAGAACAACCATATCTAAAGTGTAAGGGTAAATTAATTTTAGAGATTTTAGATTTCCACCGATGAAACAGCTCAAGTGCTAACAACCACTCAATAATCATCACATATTGTCATCACATGCATACCCAAATAAGACTAGCACTCATTTTCAAGCAATATATCATCAACAATCAAATAAAACAAATCAAGAAAAAGTAGAAGGAAACTCTCTTAGTTGTCCATGACTTGTGCTTTCAATCCTTGCTACCAAAGTGGAACACATCATTAAGGGCTATCAAGAGCCCTACAAATAAATTAAAGCATCAAATAATACATTGGGTTGCCTCCCAAGAAGCACTAAGTTTATAGTCTTTAACCAGACTTTTCAAAATAAATCACTAATCATAAGTATCAAACACCATAATTACCTTATCTTCATCCCTTTTTCAGCAACAAGGTTTCAAACACAAAAATTGATCATTCAAGTTAATGACTTGTACTTCCTCAATCATACACAATCGTGGATTACAAGCATTCATTGAATTCAAATTAAGCACAACATTCATATCATTGCAAATAAATATAGGCACCCACAAAAATTTACGAACAGTAAAGTTGAGCAAATCAAATTAAATTTCATTTAGAGAAAATAAAATAAAAATAAAATCAAAACACACTAACTATCACAAATATGAAATAAACAACCCAAAGTCACTAATCTCTTATTAACTTCATAAACATTGATTTCACTAATTTAATTAGCTATAATATCAATTTTGTTAATCTTAAAAATAAATTGTTATAAGCACCTGTCAGTCCACTTACAACCCTCTCTTACGTGGAAATTGTTATTTCTAACATAACTACTCAAGAGGCAATAAATTTCAAACACACTCTTCAACTATTATATGGAGCCATTAGGTATATGTCTATCCTAATCATAAATTAAACCAGAATCTAATTTCATGGTACTTAATCTCAGAGTATAATTAAAATCCCCTTAGTCAAAGGTAAATCCTAATACTCAAAATTCATATTCATTGATGGCTAGTCACTAAATAGATAAAGCTAAAAAAAGGTTTAGTAATCAAAATTAATGTTAATGATAACTAAACCATAAAAACCAAGTTCAATCCACTTATAAGTTAGCTCCTCTAGGTTGCAAAACATATTAGCCACACATGACTTTAATCCAGATCAACATAGCAATAAATTCCAGAGTTCATATTCGTAATGGAAAATGATAAGATACTAGAAAAGTGAATAGAACCAAGAAAATAGAATCATCACATTGAAGACCAACCCCCTCTCTGATGCAGCTCGCCTCCTTCGATTATCGGGTCTAGTTCGTTCCTGAAGCTTTCTAGTGACGCTGAGAAAGTGGATGAATGGAGGTGGTGGTAGTGTGGTTATAGGAGAATCTCGCCGGCAATAATGAAGGTGAAGGTATCGCCAGCAAGGAAAAAGATGTGATATTATGGCTATATGAAACTAAAGGTTTAAGGCTTCACGCGGTGCTAGCTCTACTTTCTCTATGTTCAAGTCCCAGCCTCTGGTTGCCCCCTTTGATTTGTGGCTTCCTCTTCTTATAGATATTAGGTCTTCTATTTTTTCCTAATTCCAAAACGCAGCTGTTTGTGTCAACAAGAAGAAAATGAAATATTCTATAATAATAATCATAATGATGATACCAATTTTTTCCCCCTGAAAGCTTCATATTATTATTAGTTCTTCCTAAAATTAAAAACTTATATTCTAACATAAAATTCCACAAATGATATGCCCAAATTGATATCCTTAAAAATCTCAAGAAAATCTCTTTAATTTAGTATTAATGACTTCTCAAAGATATCAAAATATATCTTAAATCTCTTAAAAATGGGAAGTTATCACACCCCCACACTTGCATTAAATCTTGTCCTCAAGATTTTGAATTCTAAAACAACCAAATTCAAGAAAACCATGGAAGCAAGATTTTTATAGCAAGCACTACAAAATTAAAGTAAATTCAAACATTCAAGAAAGAAACTTTTTCAAAAATATTTTCCTTCTTCCAAAAATGCAAGTAGCAAGGTAATTAATTGGGCAAAGATAAATCACAATGGATTGTCTCTCATGAATCAAGTGTTTACACTTATTTCTCAAGATATTCAAGAGTTTGTGTTTCACTCAACTCCACCTAATGCAACTTATCTACCATAGGCTTGTTCCTCATCTCATTCTCCACTATATTATTCCATTACATGCACAAATCAAAAGGACTTTAATAAGAGATAAATACTTTAGTTATTGCCAAGTAATTTAATAAGTAATATGAAGAATGAAGGGATATTGGTTTTTTTTTTAAATCTTGATGAGCCATTGTAGGTCCCGTTTTTACACGACCTTGCACATGATTAATGTAGCATCAATTACTTAATTACTCTAACGAGCACCTCAAAAGGTTTTAAGCCTAACTCATAACTCTCTTTAACTTAACCATTTGATGCAAGTGCCAACATTGGTGATGAAGTGCCTTCGGTTACTAAGTCAAGTCTAGAGATGTTAGTGAAGTTGTTATTATTGTTTTTTTTGTTAACCCTTCAATCTCTTTTTTGTTTCGTACTTAGCACTCACTAGAGTGACTAATAAAAATAGATGTGTAAATCATCTTTATGTATGCAAAGGAATTTTTTTTTCGCTTCAAAATAGATTTAAAACAAGTTCTAGAGATAAAATCACAATAAGTTTACTCTCTCTTAGAATGAAGAATATTTAAGCTCAAATTCCTTTTAGGTTCTCTAATTACTAAAGTAGTAAAGTACCCAAACTAACTCTTTAGCTATTTACTATCATTCAAAGAACATATGATCAATTCCTAATCAAATTCACTCCTTTTCATGTTCAAATTAAACCAATTGTGACAATGCCTATGAATAAAATTCAAACTTCCAAAATAATTTTTTTAAAAAAATTGGGGACAAGACAAGTCGTGTAAAATCAAGGATACCCTCACCTCCATACTTAAATGTCACATTGTCCTCAATGTAAACAAGTAACAAAAAGTAATAGAAGTGATGAGCAACCATATTTAAGTGTAAAGGTGACATCAATTTCAGAGATTTCAAATTTTCACTAATTAAACATCTTAAGTTCTAACATCTATTCAATAGTCATCACAAATATATTCAACTAAAACCAGCACTCATTCTCATCAACAATATATCATCAAGAATCAAATAGAATAAATCAAAGAAATGTAGAAGAAAACTCCCATATTTGTTCTTGATTTGTGCCTCAATCCTTGCTACTAAAGTGAAACATCTCATCAGGAGCTTTTAATAGTCCTACAAAATCAAAAAAAGTATTAAATCATACCTTAGGTTGCCTCCCAAGGAGCGCTAAGTTTAAAGTCTTCAACTAGACTTATCAAAACAACTTCTAATCATAACTATCCAACACCAAAAATCATATTGTCTTCATTTCTTTTCAAGCAACAAGATTTCACACACAAAAATTGATCATTCAAGTTAATTACTTGTATTTCCTCAATCATAGACAATATTGGATTACAATCATTCACTCAATTCAAATACAGCACAACATGCACATCTTTGCAAATAAACATAGGCACTTCCAAGAATTTTGAGCATCCAATAAAATCAACTCGACTCTCCTTAATAAGAGTCAAAAAATCCATAGATGAATCATCCTTAACACCAATTGGGATATTCACATCAATTTGATCACCAAAATCTTAAGTCTCAGGCTTCACAGCCGAACCCTCTTCTAAACATCCAATATTTTCATCTAAATCAATTTCAAGCTCACAATCACTTTCTACATTATCTATAATCTCATGCAATGCCACACCTTCAACTTTCTCACAACAATCATAATCAGCAAAAGAAGTGGCCATCAAGCTCAAGGAAATATCTTGCCCCATTGTCTCCAGGGTTGAAGCAATTTGAATCATATGTATTTCAATATTTGGCACCCTTGACTCAAGTCTAGTAGCAAATTCCTTTTGCTCTCTACTAGATCTCTCTAAGGATTCCATATATTCCACACATAATCTTTCTAAATTCATTTTTTTCCTTATACTTAATGGTATGTTCATCAATATTTGGATAAGAGTAAAAAAGGAGGGGTATTTTCATGAGAACAATACTTAACATGTGGATCCTAAAAATGTTGTTGCTTAAAACTTTCACTAGCACAAAATGAATGATAGGTTCCTAGCAAAATCATCTCTCACATAATTTCTAGTTGTATTATATGGACAATGCTCATATAAATGATTCCATTCATAATAAACACAATACATGTAAACATATTGAGAAGAATCAACATATGGAATACAACCATCATTTATGCTCCTTTTATGTTGCCTATATTTACTCAAATAATTTGACATAGCAATCAATTTATTTTGTGTAGAAGACAAATAATTCATCTTTTTCTCAATATTAAAACTAGTTGGTTGCCATGTGAAATTCTTTTTTTAAAATTTTTTTTAAAGGGTTAAGTAGCAAATCTGCCCCAGAAGTATACATCGAGAAGCAATGTTGCCATGGAAATTTTTTGAAGCTCAATTTCATCCTAGAAGTCTAAAAACATAACAATGTTGCCTTTTTCGAATAAAAAATTAACATTGACCTTAAAAAATTGACGTTGACCATTAAATTTTTAACGGAAAAGGGTAACATTGCTACGCCTTTAGACTTTCGGGGAAACATTGAGCCCAAAAAAACTTTCAAGACAACATTACTCTCAAGCGTGTACTTCTGGGGCAGATTTGCTACTTAACCCTTTTTTAAATTAAAAATAAAAAATGAAACAAAATATTTACAAACTCAAACTTTAACTACTAATGCTCAATCAATTCCAACAAAGATAGTTGTGGCACACATATCCTTGGCAACGACGCCAAAAACTTGATAGAGGCAAAATTTATAGCCTAAGACACTGCAAATAAACGGGCCATATCAAGTGATCATGAGTGAGTAAAGTATTGTTTCCACAAGGACTTGGTACCTCATACTTCAGTTAATTATTAAATTTACACTTTTGTTTAAGTTGAGAAAACCAAATTAAATTTAATTAAGAGAAAAGAAAATAAAAATAAAATCAAAACACACTAACTACCACAAATATAAAATGAACGACCCAAAGTCACTAATCCCTTATTAGTTTCCTAAACCTTGATTTCACTAATTTAATTAGCTTTAATATTAATTTTGTTAATCTTGAGTATAAATTGTTATAAGTGTTTGTTAGTCCACTTACAACTCTCTCTTATGTGCAAATTGTTATTTCTAACATAATTACTCAAGAGATAATAAATTTCAAACACATTCTTCAACAATTATATGGGGCCATTAGGTATATGTATATCCTAATTGTAAATTATATCATAATCTAATCTCATGGTACTTAATCTTAGTCTAATTAAAATTCTCTTAGTCAAAGGTAAATCCTAATACTCAAAATTCAAATTCAATGATGGCTAGTGACTAAATAAATAAAGCTAAACAAAGTTTAGTAACCAAAATTAATATTAATTTATAACTAAACCATTAAAACCAAGTCTAATCCACTTAAAAGTTAATAGCTTCTCTAGGTTGCAAAACATATTAGCCACGCATGACTTTAATCCAGATCAACACACAATAAATTCCAGAGTAGATATTCATAATGGAAAAAGATAAGATACTAGAAATTTGACCGGAACCAAGAAAATAGATTCAGCACATTGAAGACTAATCCCCTCTCTGTTGTAGCTCGCCTCCTCTGTTTATCGGGTCTGGTTTGTTCCTGAAGCTTTCAAGCGACGCTGAGAAAGTGGATGAATGGAGATGGTGGTAGTGTGGTGATAGTAGAATCTCGCCGGCAACGATGATATCTTTGAAATCTCAAGAAATTATCTTTAATTTAACATTAATGACTTCTCAAATATATCAAAATATATCTTAAAATCTATTTAAAATGGAAATCATCAATGTATTAGATATCCATGTTAATACGGTTATTTAGTCAAGGGACATTACATTCTTTGAGAATGTATTTCTGTATAACAAGAGTAATAATGATAACAATATTGTAGTATTTCAGGATACTACGACTAATAATGATCTTATAAAGGAGGAACTTAGACGTAGTATAAGGAAAATGACTACAACATCCTTTGGACCTAAACTTTTGACCTTTTTTGTTAGAACATCTAATGGATTGACTTTATCACAACCACACTATATTACTAAATTTCTTGAGAAATTCAAGAGTTTGAAAAATACTGGCAAAGCTGAAGCACAAAAAGAATATGCTCAAGTGTTAGGCAGTATCATATATGTTATGAACTACACTTGACCTAATATAATATTGCCTACACAGTGAGCTTGTTAAGTCACTTTACAAGTAATTTAAACGAACATCATTGGAAAGCTATGGTAAGAGTTTTGGGTTGCTTGAAATATACTCAACTTTGCTTTTCATTACGAGAAGTACGTTGCAGTGCTAAAAGGGTATTTGTGATGTGTAACACCCGCCTTAATTACATCATTTTAATATAAAAATACAGAAGCGTACTTCAAAAATTACTATTGAAGTTACTTATCATGTACAAATAATTTACACTTTAGTAAAATAAATCTGGCGGGGTAAAAATTTCTTTTCCCATCTTGATCTACACCTCCAGAACCTCCTTCTTTATCCTTGAGCTCCTTACTCTAGCTGCAAATTAGCTATTAAAAATATTCCTGGGATTTAAATGAATCCCAGTAGTAACGTTAATAATCACTCACATAAGATGCATACACAGTACATGCAAGACAACCATTATTTATACATCCAACACATTCAGCATTCATACATCTCATATATATACATACAATGGTAAATACATGTATATAAAAGGTAAACATAGTAAGTGAGAAAAGTGTTACTACCTTGTTTATATCCTTTCCTTTACCTTTCTACGTCCTTCCTTCCTTCCTTCCTTCCCTCTCTCTCTCTCTCTCTCTCTCACTCACATTCTTGCCTCTCGTCTGTTCGTCGCTCAATTAAACTGCGTGTGAGTGTGTTTATATAATTATAGAAAATGGGTCCTTAAATGTAATTTTTCATCCCTGGGTCATTAGGTGTAATTTTCTCCAGACACATTTTCAAAACTTTCACATGAAGGAGTTGGCCGCTGAAGGAAATAATTTCATGTGGGTCCTATTACTTTATATATTATATTATATAATAATATAATATAATATTAATATATATACATACTACACGTTGCACACACTTCATACACACACATTCATAACATATATATATTATAACTTCACCATCACACACACACGTTACATTCTCTTCTCACACAAACACTTATAATATAATATATTATAAGTTCCCTCCTCCACTAAATCATGGTTGCCACTATACATACATATATATATATATATATATATATATATAATATATATATATATAAATGGAACACATCACACAAACACCACGGACAACCAACAATGAATAAAGTTTTCCCAATTCCTTTCCATCATGTCGGCCACACACTTATACACACACATTTATATTATATTATTACTATATCATAATATATAAAATATAACATCTCGAGCTCCAAAATAATTTTCCCTAATTAAGACCTTGGACTCATAGGGGCCTAGTAATCCTCCTATTTTAGTTTTATTTTGAAACTCTATGCCTCAAAATTGGGATATTACATGATGCAAATTGGATCACTAGCTCTAACGAGACAAGATCTACAAGTAGATATGTGTTCATTGTTGGTTGTAGTGATGTGTCTTAGAAGTCATTCAAGCAAACTTGCATTGCAAGATCAACCATGGAAGCAAAATTTATTGCTTTAGATAAAGTTGGTGAGGAAGCCAAGTGGCTTCATAATTTTCTTAAGGACATTCCTAATTGGCCTAAGCCAATACCGACAGTATGTATACATTGTGATAGTTAAGCGGGCTATCAGTAGAGCAAAGAATGTCATGTACAACTATAAGTCTAGACATATAAGTCATAGACACGGTACCATTAGATAACTACTCTCTAGTGGAATCATCTCAATTGACTATGTAAAGTCAAGGGAGAATATAACAGATCCATTGACTAAAGGGATTTCTAGAGAGTTGGTTGAGAATTTGTCAAAAGGAATGTGTTAAGGCATATCAATTCTTAATCATTGCAGTAACTCTACCTAGATAAGTAGAGATCCCATAAACTAGGTTCAAAGAGATAACTAAGTGATGATCGATTATGAGCATTGTGGAGTTTTAAATTTATACTAATTCCTATGGCAAGACAATGCATGTATGAGGGTAAGCATTTGGGCTTTTAATGGTTTTTTAATCTAATGTGTTTAGATGATGTATGTTGACTTACATTACGAGGAATCACCTATGTGAGTGTGAAATGGGGGGCTACTTCTATGAGAATTTATAAAGACCGATTCTTTAGAATACTCGTAGAACCAGCAGGTATTCAGAGCCAAAATGGACACAACAATGGGGACCAACAATGCTAGAGGAGCAAGTGTGTGACTCCTATTGTCTTGGTGTATACTAAAGGTCGAAGGTTCAAGACATCATGTCCACCGATTGACCAAGTATACCTAATAGAATTTTAGTAAAGAAGGTTCAAAAGTGACCTTTACCCCTATCTCGATGCAGTTGCTTCTCGTGGAGGAGTCGCACTTTGCATACATGTTCATTTGCATTTGATCATGATGGACTAACTTCTTTTCCATGTGGAGGATTATTGGATTCTTGGGTCTAAATCTTATGAGTTATGAATAAGAAGTAGCTTGGAGAAGAAGAGAAAAAAGGAAGGTGAAAGAGGTGTGTGAGAAGAAGTTTCACATTGGACAAAATATGAGAAGTAAAAGGGCATATAAGCCTCCACTTCATTACTCTAAATTGGGCTCTTGGGCCACCCCACTTTTGTAGAGAATAGAGGACATGGATGGGACTTGATCCATCACATACACACGTCGCCGCTGCCGTCTGCCTGGTCGGCTCAACTCGGCTTGATTTGGTCTCACGTGTGTGATATTAAAGATAGTTTTTTATTAAATAATTTTTTAATTTTGTCCAAAACAGTCCCAAAATTTTTTACTAACTCATTTTTTTGCCCCTTCGTGTTTTTCCAAACCAACATTAGTATCGGATCATTGTTTTCAAAACAAAAACACTGCGATCATTGTTTCTGAAACAGAATTGATGTGACCTATACTAGTTCACCAACGTTGTTCAGTTTCATCATGTCCAATCGCCTGTTAATTCCATTCACCAGCAAGAGACCATGTCCATCTGACCGAGTTCTTGATGAATATAAATAGACATGGGAATGACAGAAAATAGATTCTCAATTTTTCGTCACTCTGCTATCATACATACAATATTCTGCATATTTCATATACCGTACAATTACTCTATATTTGGTTGTGTTCGTGGGGGCTCCTAATCGATAGTATCATCTTTTTGGAGACACAATTCGTTTTATCCTGAGAGACAATTGTTCGAGATCTTAGGTATTCATATAGAAGAAACAAATTGTCTTAAGAAGATAACATCTGTTGGGCTTGTATTTCATCATTATTATTTTTTGCAGTCTTACGAGTTTTTTCTATTTTCTCCTATATTGTACATAATTGTTGTATGTTTACAAATTATACCATCTTAGTCACAAATTCTAATCCTTGTGAAAATTTCTACTTCTAAAGTATTTTCAACACAGTATATACTGAATACGTAAAACCACGCTAGAGGTTTTGAAGTCAGCAATCAGATTTGATATACAGGGCTGTGAGTACCACAACCTTTAAGCCAGTTGATAATGCTTGAGAGAATGATAAACCTTCATTTTGCATTATAAATTCATATTTTGGAAATAGGTTTTTACGCACTTTAAGGGATTTTGGGACATGAATTGGGAATAAATTTTCATATCAGTAAATTGTGTTAAATCTGGAGGAAAGAAGTTTTTTATGTCATGTTCATGTGCAAGAGGCATTCATGGGACTAAGATGGCATTTGGAAAATTCAGATTGAGGATTTAATATCAAGGACCGGATGAATTCAGGGCAGATTGTTGCCTCATTAGTGAAGCTACGTGCTTTTTTTTTTTTTTTTTTTTGGTATCAAAAAAGACAGAATTGGGAGATGAAAATTGAATAGAACATTCAAGAAGGTTTTGTCGACATTTCAGATCTGGAATTTGTGAAAGGAGTGGGAAACACATTTTTCACACGTTTCTACATTCTTCCATCCAGTTTTCATGTGTCAACTTGTATTCACTTCCAAACCTATTTAAAGCTTCCATTATGTCCAGATTCATCTACGCACACTTTCACATCTTTACACTCACATAAACATCTGGTACACATTCTCCGTTACATGCTATACACCTCACAATCATTCACACTTCCCTCATCTACTCTGACAAAGTTAACCTTTTTCAAAATAGTAAGGAATCTAATTAAATTACTTTAGAATATTTTTATTTTTTTCTCTAAAATAATTAGTTTGACTAATAAATTGATATATAATATAAAGACACACAACATATAATATGATTAAGTAAATTATTTAGTTTTCTTAATCTCCTTAAAAAAAAGTCAATTATGTTTTATATTTATGACCGAATGGAGTATTTTTAGATTTGGATAAGATAAAATTCTCTTATTTACTCTCACTTTCTCTCATCTCACGTTTTGTACATGGAATTCAATTCTTCTTCAGTAATTTCATTCTGGATCTGGACCCAGATTTAAACTTCACTCAATTACCACAGTTCACCTCCTATGGCACACACCACTCAATTACCACAGCTCACCTCCTATGGCACACACCACTCAATTACCACAGCTCACCTCCTATGGCACACACCAATCAGATTCTTGATTTGTATTCGTTGAGTTTAGATCTAGGTTTTTCAGATTGTAAACTCGAGTATGACAACTGTAATTTAGGTCTTCAATGCTGGACGAGAGATTTAATCAAATGGTGATTGATTGATCATATTTAATTATTACTCTAGAGCTAGATATTATCAAAGTATGCAAATTCTATAATTGTTTCAATCTAGACATTATGGTATTTGTAGATAGTTGTATCTCATTAATTGATTGATTAAATTACCCTTCTCAGCTCATCTCCATGAATTGAAGCTATGATGGTAAGGTAGAAGTTCAAAGGGAAGGCTTGATTGATTGATTCATACCATTTCATTGCATTTCATTCATCTCTTCTCTACTCCTTTTCTTCTTTCCAAAAATTAAGTTCTATAAAAACATACTCCCTCCGGTTCTAATTATAAGACAACATTTGAGAGTTGGTTTTGGTCATAATTATTGGATAAAATTTTAATTTTTGTCAATTTCTTCCTAAAACACCTCTATTTCATTCTCTCAAATGTGTTTATTTTTTGGAAAGTATATGAATTTTTAGGTGCATAAAATTTTCCAGTCAATAAAACTCTTAAAAATTGGAAAATAGTACTCCTATTTTCTTCCCTCCTCATCATAATCCCCTATTTATGTATATGTGTGTGTGGATGTGTGTATACATGTGTGTGTGGGGGGGGGGATGTGGGGGTTTGTATTTGTGTGTAGATATGTATGTGTCTATGAGGGGTGTATGTGTATGTGTGTTTTTTTTTTTTTTGGGGGGGGGAGGGTTGTAGATATGTGTTTGCATACACATACATACATACAATACATATGTGTGTGTACACACACATATAGCAAGACCATCATTTCAATTAAAAAGCATGGAAAGGAAGATTTTAAGTTGAGAAGGTATGTTAATGTAATTGAAAATTTATATAAGGGCATTTTAGAAAAATGAGTGAAATTAACTAATTTAACTCCCCCTCCTTAATCTCTCCAAAATTGGTTAAATATGTCTTATAATTAGGACCAGAGGGAGTAGTTTGCAACAAGATTCTGAATCTGTTTGTAGATATATGTGTGTGTGCATACACATACAAACATACAATACATGTGTACACACACACACTTATAACAAGACCATCATTTCAATTAGAAAACATGGAAATGAAGATTCTAGGTTGATGAGGTATGTTAATGTTATTAAAAATTTATATAAGGGAATTTTAAGAAAATGAGTGAAATTAACTAATTTAACTCCCCCTCCTTAATCTTTCTAAAATTGGTTAAATATGTCTTATAATTAGGACCAGAGGGGTGGTTTGCAACAAGATTCTGAATCTGTTTGTTTTAGTGTTTCGCTGGACATTGATCAAATTGGACCCAAGTAACTGAACCTCCTAGAAAAGGATCTAGGAATTGTCTGTCACTCCTATGCTACATTTTCTATGCCAGTAAATCTAAATATGGATTGACCAATACGACTTAGGTTAAATCGGAGAATCAATCAGGAAGAACTGGTTGGTTAGATTACGCCATATCTGCAAGGAAGACAAGGTTACAGCTTGGTTAGCAGTACAAACCGATCAGGAATAACGTGGTTAAAAGAGACCGTGTAACCCAGGCAAGGTTACAGCTACCATAAAACGGACCAAGAATATACTTTTAATTCGCCGAGCTTCGGGTCTTGGCACAGAAAGACAGCATCATCATCGTGTGTAACACAGCTCACACGAAATATCTTGTATATCATCATGAACATCAATATAAATAATTATACATCTTTCAGATAAATTGAAATGCACTGCCACTAAATCATGCAAGCATAACGAACCTATCCTGAAAATCCACTTTTATACTGAAAAATACACGCCGGAAAACCAAAACAAAACTCAAGCAGCAACTGTGCAAGCAACAACATCCTAACTAGTAATGTAATCAACCACCGCATTACATTACATTACATTGACGGGCTGTATGGGTGCCATTCTCTGAGTTTTACACCTGCAAGTGATAAGCATTTAAATTCAGTTCCATTAAATTCCACTTGTACAAACACACTTGCAACACAATCAACACCCGCCCAGAGTCAAGAAGCAAGCAGGCAAATTATGAATTTGCATTTCAGTCAAAAAATATCACAGCATTAAGAAGGCGCAGTTGTAACTCGTTTAACAAATCAATATAAACATCTGGGCACAATCGCATTGACCTGCATAACACTGTCCTTATGTTCTCAACTTGTATTCTCTAGGCAACATGGATGCTTCTCCATGTTGAGGAAACGAGTCCATACAAGGAAATCTAAGTCCCGGATGAGTTAAAATAATTTTCCACTTAGATTTTACATTATCTTAGGAAACAGTTTTACTTATTCAGGCACACGGAACATCCCTGCCAGCCAATCTTACAATACTTGTTTTTAATGAACCAGAGATAAACAAATCAATAATGTCAAACATATATGACGGCTTGAGAAGCATCATTTTATTTTCTTGTGGAGGAAAATATTTTAAATAATATGTCCTAAAAATGAATCCCCTGCAATTCATAATTCCCTCCCTCTTTATTTGTAGGCAAACCATATAGAGGAGAGAATGACCTGTTACACTGTAGTCTGGAAGCATAATTGTGATTGTTGCAATTTGTGCACATCCAATCCCCATTACGCCATTGCTTTGCTCTGATGAGTCAAGAGAGTTCACACGCATAAATTACAACTCTCAAAAACAATAGTAATTGGTGGAACCAACTCTAAAAATTATATTATTTATGCATAAAAATCCTGCTAGAGTCAGTCTCAAAAGAGTAGCAGCAATATTGGCAAAGACAGAAACATATGAAAGCTCAATCAAGGTCCCTATGCCTTCGAGATGATAGGATCTCCACAGAAATTCACTCCTAGTACGCTTAACTTCCTTTCCCAACCACTGTCTCACAAACACATACTACCCATCCTGCTCTCTCTCACACACTCCTTGTAACATCTCGAATTTTGGACCTTGAGAATTAAGAATAAGCTTAAATTAGGCAAACGGCTAAGCCCAATTCAGGAAGAGTTCCAAGAATGCTCATGGCTAGAAAGCCACTCTATGACTAAGTAATTCGGTCATATGGGTCAGTGGACCTAGTACGCATAGACCATGGAATTGAAGTGCCAATGCAAAAGGACACATAACACCTATTAGGTGCCAATCAATGGATAGAAAGATGTCACTCAACTATTTCCTAAAGTATAGGACGATTAGTTGAGCAAAAATATGCTAGTATAAGTATACAACATTTCCAAAGTAGATGGATGTGCCCTGCGTTTTTTAGAAGACTTTGGCATATGGTATTTTTTGACAGTCTTGGCACACGTGTTGTAATCCCAAACAAAACCTAAACACGCAAACCGAGGCAACAACAACAAAACCCAAATATGAAAACTAAGACCATGAACACCAAAAATCAACATATACGATACTTTCTCAAAAACCATGCCCTCTCATGCACACAAACAGGCACACACAGCAACACACACAACACATGAGACACATGGTGTCATCAGACACATACACATGCAAATAGACATTTGTCACACATGCACAGCGACTCATGGCACACATGCATGGTGATACCTATACACACATTTCACAAAATCTGAATCCACTTCCTCTTCCTCTCATTTTCACGACTTCCCCTCTCCTTCCTCTCGAACATTTCAGATTTCTTTCCTCCTCTCTCTGTCAAACACTCCATCCAGCCACCCTCCTCCTCCAAGCTCAACCGTCCTCCTCGCATCAATCTTCAACAATCTTCATCCCTCCAACCAAACCATCCACCCTCCTCCTTCCCTCAACCTCACGGCCTCCCTCCCCAACACATCAACAACTTCCTTCAACTCAACCCTCTCCTCACAGATTCTAGTAAGATTCCAACCTCCCTCTTGGTGTTTTTGGAGTTTGATTGAAAAATCAAGATTTTGGTTTGAGATAAATTTGTGAAACCAAAAGGATTTTCGTAATTCTGAGGTCACCAAAGTGTTCACCACTGAAAATAGTGTGGAAATAAGTTGGTGCATGAATTTTGAAAGGCACTTTGGTGCATAAAATCACAAGCTTTGTAAAAACGTTGAAATTGCCAGTTTTAAAAGTCTGGAACTAGTCAGCTTGCATGCATGTTTTGAATGATCAAATGGACTCTAAAAATTGTGAAATTTTCCAGAAAAGAAGTAGAGACGTAGAGCTTTAAATTGATAGGTATATTGTAATTTTTGAAGTTAGATACAAAGAGCTATGATTTTTACAAAATGACCCTAGTTTCCGCTTCCGGAGAATAAAACTGGGCAGCAAGTTTGTGCAAGGCGTTTGACTGGGTTAAGTGAACCCAAAATATTATGAAATTTTCCAGATTGACAGAGGACATGCAGAGCTTTAATTTAATATAAAATGGGTAATTTTTGAAGCTTTGTACGTTGAGTTAATGATTTTTTAATTTAAGTTTCTGGAAACTCAATCTAGACAATGAAAAAAGATGTTAAAATTGAGAATGACTGGCGTATGATAAAATTATGAAATTTTTCAGAATTATAGAGGACGTGCAAAGCTTTGAATTGATATAATGAGTAATTTTTGGTGCTCTATACGACTAGTTATTGATTTTGAAGTTAAGAAAAGTTTCTGGAGTTTCATACTGAACAGTCAGGAGATATTTAAAAACTGGGATTGGTATGACTTGTTCTGACATATGGAGTTATTTTTCTGTGAAAGTAGACTAGTCTAGGAAAACGTGAGAGTCAGAAGCACATTATTTCGATTTTTGTGCATTTAATTATGAATTTTTGAAATTTAATGAATATTCTGAGAATTTAAGGTTAAGTGAAAAAGTAAGAAAATTAAGAGGTTAAAGTTGTAAGGTTAATACAACTTTGATAAGCATTCATTTTCTCTTATTTTAAAGTTATGGATGAGTCCTTAGAGCCATAAGGAGAAGGAAGGAACCTTAAGCAACTCCGAAGGCCCATGTAAATATTATTTAATATTTATTATATCTTAGAATTAAATATGGATATTATATATTAGTTAATATTATATCTTAGTTATTTTTATTTATTTTTTATTTGATTAAATTAAATTAGATTCCAAGTTTGCCCATGTAAAGGCCCATATGTATTCACTTTTATTCAAGAATTCATAATAATATTTTAGAGATCCTTATTCCTCTACATAATCCTTAAAATTTCAACAGATGGAAATAACTTCAGAAATTATGTATAAAATCCAGCAAGAGTGAAAGTCTCACAAGAGTAGCTGCAATATTAGCAAAGTCAACATCAATAAAAGCTAAACCAAGGTCTCTGCATTTGAGATGCATAGGCTCTACATCGTAGCTTAACATCCTCTCCTGGCCCACTACCCCACACACACGCACAAAAATAAATTTCATAAAACTGCCACATTTATATGCTTAAAATCCTCCCTCCCTCACACTCTCACTTCACACATTCCATGTGACTCAACCTTAGCTCATCAGTTACGGACCCATCACTAAGGAGGAAGTTCAGTGTTACTTCTATTTTTGGATTGGCCAAACTTAATATGTACAAAAACTGATGTTCAGTTCTAAGAGCAGCATGCCATCATGAGGAATCCCATAGTACTAGGAAAATTTGTGCTTGTCACCAGAGGAGAGGAGGAGAGGTTCAGTTTTAAAACTATTTCAAAATTTATTGAGTTGTGTAATCCACAAAGAAACCAATGCCTCAGAATAAAAGGATGCTTAGCAAGAGCAAGTAATTACCCTTTTCCCAGGAGTGCAGGTGAAGCAATTTGTGGAGTAAACAGCATGGGCATTGGCAAACTTGGAGCAGTACTTGAGTTTATAGTGGCAGGAGGGAAGCCTCCAGAGTTTGAATCTGCATTGGCCCCAACAACTTGCTCCACACTTGGATATGTTTGTTGCTGCTCATTTGTCTAAATAATTTATAAAAAGAGTGGCAAAAGTAGAAACAAGAGTAAATATACTAATCAAAAGAGCAAATGCTAATACTAAAGAACTTGGTTAGAAGTATAAATGAACAAATTCTTACATGTCCTACATTCAATCTCTTGTTCTCCCAGTCATAAACCAACTCTTCAGAAGCTAATCGTTTCATCCCAAGTGCTTTATGCCAAAACACAGGAACGAGTGACACAATATTACATCAATTGCAAGAAATAATTCCACTCTATATACTAAATGACCAGAAATCACCTAACTATAAACGTGATGAACCTCTAGGAGATCAAGTAGCATAACAGAGCAAAAAACATAAGGGGGGAGTATGCTGAGGCCAAGGCATTGGTACATAATATCTATTAGTAGAAGATGCAGTAATCAATTTTGCACCTACCAGGCTACCATTACTAAATCCAGAAAAAGAAATCATACCAGGTGGAAAGGCATTGCATTTTTTACACTGCAGAATAATAACAATAATGAATGAATGAATGAATGATAAAAATTAGTAAATATTTATTTACACAGTTACACCCTCAAATAATTTGAACGTCATAAAGAAGATAAATGCAAAAGGAATACCTGGGAACGTGATGAATAATTATGGAAGCCACAGTTACAGATCCAATCCCCATTACGCCATCCTTTTGGAACAGATAAGTTTGAGTTGGTAGAATTATCATAAGGAAGTCCAGAACCATAGTTTCCACTTGGTACCCAAACGGAAACTGGTGAAGCACTATTTCCAATCAATCCAAAATTCATTTTTTGATCAGGTCCACCTGGAGCCCTGGAAAAATTATGTGAATAAGTTGGGAAAGATGCTCCAGTCATTGCAAGGGCTGGCATGGCTGCCACCTCCTTTGGTTGCCCACACTTTTTGCACTTCTCTCTTGATGCATAATTGTTGTTAGTGCAACCTAGTGTTTCATTGCATACAACCCCATCCCAGAATGCATCCACAGGAAAAGGAAGCCAATCATATTCGGTTACGCACGCCGACATGCCCATCCCACAAGAAAGCACACAAAAAGCACAACCAGCTTATTATTTGATATCAAGTTCTTAATCTTTAGTTGCAGCATAAGATTATCAAATGACCATAACATATATGAGCCTTAATTTGTTATTAATAAGCAAGATAGCATATGTATGGAAAAATAAACATCCTAATGCTTATTTTAGTTTCACCAAATTTTAGTTATACACTTGCAATAATGATATGCAAATAAAAGTTCTGCCAGCCAAAAATTAGAATTCAAATAAGAACACGGCCCATGTTTTTTCTTCTTTTTTGGCGGGGGTTGAACCACTTGTCTCAATGCGTGCTAGTAACAAGTATCAATCCCTTTTGAATAAGTAACTGGATTCTAATCTACAATTTTTACAGCTATTAGCCACAATGAAAGAAATTACTATACTTTACGAGACCTCAGAACTGAAAGAACATGCAACTTCATTTCTGCATTTGTTCCATAAGAAAGAAGAGAATTGCACAAACCTAAGAAGAACGATGGATAATCTTAAGACATGAGTCTGTATGTGACACGTCATATATTTATACAGACACGCCATAGATGATGTGAACATTCAAGTCAAAGTCTCAAAATACACAAGATTGAATCAAAATTCAATAAAGCTAGAAAATCATATTAGAGAATTTGAATTAACATGGAAATTTCAAAAGGCAAGGTGTTTTCTTTTAATTCTTCCAAGAATCATTATCGAACTAGTCAAACATATTCATTTTTGTGCCGTCCAACCATAAGATTCGACTGGAACTTGTTCTTCATAGTATCAATCTCCTATAACTGATTTTCTAGCTTGAGCTGTGATTCAATTTTGTGGGTTTGAAAAAAATTGTTGTCCACGGATTGACGTCAATAGAATTTTTAACTACAAATTGACAGTTTAGATTTTGCTCTAAATCAATGACCATATATTGTGGTCATGCCCGTGCTCCAGAAACAACCCGTAAACTTCCAGGAAGCATAAACTAATTTCAAGAGGACCTAAAAATTGGCTGTTTCGAAGGCCATTACCACGCCACAGGCATACCAAGCGAACTTACAGGTTTGCTAACTAAAGGTAACAACCAGTATATCATTACCTAAACCCACGGGAGACTGATGACCCACAATCAACCCAAGCAGGTGGGCCATAAGCAAGTGAAAAAGTTAAAAGAAAGTCAGATTGCTCGACGATTAATTAAAGCCCAGATAAAGAATAGGGGTGAGCGAGGGAAAGGAGCTAACCAGTGCAGATCCAATCGCCAATACGCGGCAGCCACTTAGAATCAGCAGGGGTTTCGTTGTCGACGAGAAGGCGAGGTTGCTTGCAACGATTGCAGAATGATCGGAAGGCATAGTTCCTGTTATTACATCCACTACACTCCCAATCCCCTTCTCTCCCTTCTCCCATTCTTATTTTCTCACTGAGATAATAAAAATAAATATGTTTGCGTGCGCGTATGTGTGTTCGCGTGCGCAGGGGGTGTATCTATATATCTGAGAGTCAAATTAGAAGCACAGAACGCGAGACAAATAAAGGGTAGAAACAAGGGTTTTAGGTTAGAGACAACAGAAAGGGACGGAAGGAGAAGGCGAATCGAGCAGAGGCAGAGCATCCATGCCCTGCTGTAAATACAATCGACCGTTCATATTTATCAAAAAAAAAAAAAAAAAAACCTGACCGGTGAGGGGAAAACCTAATATCAATGACTCAGAAAGACAAAAATAAAAGAGTTAAATAGCAAAATTCGTCTGGTAAATATAAGTCTACAAGCAATATTGCCCGGTAAATTTTTCTTATCTTAATGTTACTCAAAAGTTTCAAAATGTGATAATGTTGTCTATTCCGTTAAAAAATTGATGTTGAATGTTGAAAAATTGACGCTGACTGTTAACATTTTAATAAAAGTTGGCAACATTGTTATATTTTGAAATTTTCAAGCAACATTAAGACAATAAAACCTTCCGAGCAACATTGTTCTTCAGCAAAAACTTCCGGAGCCAATTTACTACTCCACTCTTAAATAAAAAATAAGGTCAAAACAAAATGACGAAAATAAAAAGGCTGTTATAAAATGAGAGAAAACCAGACATAATAGAAGACAATAGCCTATCTCATTTACTTTGGTTCCTTGACATGCAAATGCCCTTACACACATGATGGCATCTATTTATAAGCCCTTATACGTGTGAAGTGTAGAAACAATCATGCATTGGCTTGTTTGAGTTGGCATTAGAATAGCACGTTCCACAAGTTGAGACAAAAACCCATCTCACAAACTAATCTCGTATACTGTAAATCACATTAGAAAAGTAACTTCTATCGCTAACACAAACAGACACTTAAAGCCTATTTAAGAAGGCGTTGAGAGGGGAAAAAAGCTCAAGGGGTCAGGAAAAGTCCAATGAGAGAGGAGAAGCTACTTTTATGTTGTTCTGGATCACGTCTTAATCAACTAGGCTTTTCTTTCAAAAGTGGCTTCTGAGGAGAAGCCAAAAAACTTGGCTTCTAGCTTCTCATGCTGAGCGTTGAACATAAGAAAGGCTTTTTTTTTTTAATTTGCCCATAGTATACAACATTATGGGTTATGGATTTGAACAGAGTTTTGATGGAAGAAAGAAGGAGAAAAGAGGGGGAAATCAGAGAAGCAAGAGAGGGAGAACAAAGCTCACACCACCACCATCTACGACATCGATCTCCACCATCATCACAGTCAAAATATGCCTCTCCTCGTCATCATCTCATCATTGTTGATTTCTCTCACTCCTTCATCAATGTTTCAACCACCACTATGTAGTGAGTGAAGGAAAAAGTGTTTTGAGGTAAGGAAAGTGAAGTGAGCTTCGCCGAAAAGAAGTCTCCCAAAATCCTTCAAGCTTCTGGAGTTCTAGTCAGCTCCAAATGAAATCTCCCATCTCTATGTACACGTGTCAAATGGTAAAGCGTCTCCGATTAGTAATGCATTCCAGCTAGCTCCCAATTTTACCTTTTTTTTTTGTCTCCATGTGCAATTATTTATTCCTAGAGCTTTCCAGAGAGATAGGGAATATTAAAGGAGAGAGACTGTTTTGTTATTACTCCCTCCACTCCTTTAATAGAAGACATGGTTATTTTTAGAGAGGTAAAAAAGCAAAATAAATTACCTAAACATAATATATATTATGTATCATTAAATTATATATATATATATATATATATATATATATATATATATATATATATATAATGTTCAATAAGATTCATGTTATTTTTAGACATTTTTTATTTCAATTGACCTTTTAAATAATCATTCAAACAAGATCCTATTAAGGAAAAAAAATCATTTTTTGTCACCGTCATGCCAAACATAAATCATATTTACAATCTAATTTTTATCCTATCTTACGTTTGTAAAAGTCAGATTGAAAATAAATTACTTATGCCACTACTATTTCAGATAGACCCTCTAATCCTAGACTTACAAGGAAATAAAGGAGATCATAATGGCATTAACCATAAAAAAAACTCTTCTCCGGTGACTCATTGGGAGGATATGCAATTTAGGACATTGAAGATGAGAAATCCTAAGATCATCCTAAGGGTTTGTTTGGCAGGAGGGAAATGAAGGGAAGGAAAATTCTTATGTACTGGTTTCAAAAAAGAGGGAGAATTGGGGTTACAAAATTTTAATAAAGATAAGATGTAAAAGAAAATAATTAAAAAATTTCAACCCTCCTTCTCTAATTTTTTTTAAAAAAATCCAATTCATAAAAAATATCCCTCCCTTCCCTTTCCCTCCAAAGCCCTCATACCAAACAAGCCTTAAGAGTGAGTGGTTATGAAAATCCAATTCATAAAAAATATTTCTCCCTTCCCTTTTCCTCCAAATCCCTCATACCAAACAGGCCTTAAGAGTGAGTGGTTATGAAAATCCACTCTTGCAAAGTTTATAGTACTTCCTATTGGATGTCCATAACAAATAATATGCCTTATGAAGACTTTACTAGGAAAAACATATTGAGACAAAAACTTAGTGAAGGAAAAATAGTATACAATATGTGTCAAATGAGCAAATTTGTTGAACATCTATGTCACCATTGGAGAAATATGTTTTCATATATCTCCTTTGATGTATATCCTCCTTTCAATTGAGATATTCATGTTGTATTATCTTCATATAGTATTATTGGAATCTTTTATTCAAGAAACGTACGACACACACATTGATTGGATATGTTAAATCATTGACATTAACAGAAAATATTCTCGACTTGCCTCATAAATTGCAATTATTTATGCATGATTTGATGGGGTATAGCTGCTAAAGTTTGTTTGATATCTACCATTATGTGGATCTGATAAAAGCCCTGCATATGTATAACCAATCAATAGTGATCCAAATTCATTAGAAAAAAATAATCTCATCATTTGCCCCTCAAAGATACCGCAAAGTATATGTTTAGTTCTATTCTCATGCCTTCTTGTTGGAGGAGAACTAAATCTTGCGAATAAATTTGTAACAAATTAAATATCAAGTTGTGTTGAATTAGTAAAATATATTAGTGCACTTATAGTTTTAAGATATAGTATGCCTAGACCAAGAAGTTCTTCCTTTCTCTCTTGAAGGCAAAAAGGATCCTTCTCCTTATCAAGTTATCTTTCAACTATTGGAGTAGATAACGAATGGGCTTTATCCATATAGAATTCAATTAAATTTTTTTCACCATAAGTAGATAAATGAAGAAGAATTTCATTTGATAAATGCTCAATTTGTAAGTTGAGACAAAACTTTATTCTTACGATCTTTCATTTCAAATTCTCTCTTTAAACAATCTACTACATTTTGAAGCTTTTCAAGAGTTCCAATTCTATTTAAATTATCCAAATACTCCCTCCGGTCCTAATTATAAGACATATTTAACCGATTTTGGAAAAATTAAGGAGAGGAGTTAAATTAATTAATTTTACTCATTTTCCTAAAATATCCTTATATAGATTTAAAATGACATAAGTAAAAGTTAATCAACAACTCTGCCACATATCTCTCCGACCAATTTTTCTTTTCACATGCTTTCTAATTGAAATAATGGTTTTGGTAGATATACATATATATATATGTATATATATGCATACATATAGATCTATTATTCGCGCGCGCGCGCACACATATAGACACACACACACAAACACAGATATACATACATGTGTGTGTGTGTACACACACACACAGATACATATATATAGACACACACACACATATGTACACATACATATATACGTACATATATATATACACAGACACATATATATAGACACACACACATGCATGCATGCATACATACATACATATGTTTATAAACATACACATGTGTGTGCATGTGTGTGTATTGCAACCCATATACATATATATTTACCAAAAATCAAACACATTTGAGATAATAAAATAAGGGTATTTTAGGAAGAAATGGGTAAAAACTAAAAAGTTGTCCTATAATTAGGACTAAAACCAACCCCTAAATGTTGTCTTATAATTAGGACCAGAGGGAGTATATAGTATAAGGATTTATGCAAATGAATTATACTTTTTTTTTTGAGAAATTTTCTTTATAAGATTTCGGATTACTACTTAGTACTTAGTGATCCAACCCATGGCCACTATAAATATAATTTGCTCTTGAATTGTTATTTATTGCTAGTTATTCTAGTAAATGCGGCTGAGCCTCCTACTTGAAAATTTATTGAAAAGAAAAGATATTTAAAGACCCTATATAATCATTTATTACTACTATTATTATTAAAAAAAAGAAATTTGGGAAAAATTCTTTAGTGAAAATATTATTGGTAAGACAAGCCTAAATTAAGGCACCAAGACTTTGTATAAATTTGCAAAGTATTAGTATTATTTGTATATACAAATTAATCAGGTCATTTTCACCAATAATATTGTTAACACACTACCAAAAAAAAAAAGACCTCTTGTAGCAATTAAAATGACGCCTTTGTAGTGGTTTTAATTGCCACAAAAGACATTAGTAGCTGTTGGTAGAACTGCTACAAAACACACCATTGCAAGTAACTTTGTAGCAGTTCCTAAAACTTATTACTACATGTAACTTAATTGTTACTATAATTGTAACAGTTTGTCGTCACCGCTACAAGATGAGGTAGGGATGAAGTCGTGTGTGAAGACTTTGTAGTGGTTTAGTAACCACTACAATATGAAATGAACCCATTTGTAGCGTTTACTTATCCGCTACAAAATACATCAAGAAAAATTTTAAAAATGATGGCAAAATTTTGTAGTGGTTTCTTGATTGCTACAAAATGGTGGCAAAATTATGTAACCACCACACACTTTGGCCACCACTTTTTGGGGGAAAAATCACTTTTTTAAGATTTTGTCTAATTGTGTAGTGGTTGTAAAACCGCTACAAACTTACGGCAAAATTTGTGTGCTAGAATTTGTAGCGATTAGAAAACCGCTACAAGTGAATAACATTTTTTTTTAAAAAAATGAATGAGTCATTTTAGATTATTTTATTAATTAAGTAATAATGTAAATATAAATGATAATTATTAATGTTAAAAATAATTAATATTAGTATATAATATTTGATCATATATGGTTATTACGTAGGTGTATAAAAGTGAGAATGTATTAATAATAAGAACTAATTATGATGTCCTTTAAATACTATTTGATTCTGAAATTAATGTATCTGAAAGTAGAAGGAATGCTAAACAAGGTCTTTAAAATTGTGGATAAAAAAAATTAGTGTCACAAAGTTAGAAGGAAAAAAAAAATAAACAAATGTTCATCATATTTGATCTGCTTGATCAGCACTTAACCTCTTCAAACACTTAACCTTTTCATTAAAGGTTGACATATGAGAGAAAACGTCAGTGAGAAGAGATGATGAAGTGTATAAAATGGGGTGTGGTGGGGGTATAAGGATATCTGTAAAACACTTGTAGCGATTGATATGACATTTTTTTTATAGTGGTTGATGCAATTGTGTTTGTAGTAGTTGGTATATGTTTAGTGATTATTATGGTTTTTTTCTTTTAAAAAACATAAAGGATTATAGATTAAATATATTATCGTAAGCATAATTTTTTAAATCAATATTCATCACGATCCCTACAAAAAATGTGTGGAGAAAATGTTACTTTTGAGTTTAATATGTTTGAACACAAATTAAACTTAAATTAAATATTATTTCAAAAAACATATCTTAAAAAATACACCGGATTATAGGTAAAATGTCATTGCCATATGGGAAGAATTTTCTAAATTTGCAGGCTGGAACGGCTAACTCTCGTAGGCGATGTTATCACCATCGCCCATGTCGTAAAGGTCTCGAGGCTTTAAGTGAACCACCATATTCCAATCTCTGTGCCTCTCATCCGCAACATAATAAACCTAATGTGCCTTTGAAGCAAGAATATATGGCTCATCATTTCGAGACTAACTAGTGTGAATAGGCTAGGAGAAATTTACTGATGTCATGCCTAAGTCGTCAATTATGAGTCCCCAAGAAGTTGTCATATTTGCCCACAAACACTTGAATAGCATCACGGTGAAACAACTTTGGTAATTTATTTTAACAACATCAAATAGCTTTCCATAATACAAGACGTCACTGAATTAAATCACTGCTACCCACATAACTCCTTGTCTCAAAAGTGCCATAAACACCTGAATTTTGGGTTAGCAATCCTTGTTTTTGTGAAACCGTGCAAAACTTGAAACGATTAACATTATATGTTGTAAATCTTTGGGTGTGGTCAAGTGGGCCAAGTGCGAGAGCTTTGAATTCTGGTGAGTGTGGGTTGTGGTCATTTAGCATTCTTCATGTAAACCAACCTGAGAATTCTCTGTGGACCTTTCTATCAATTTCGGAGAATGTCTGTGTACAAATCGTCAGTTGACGCTTCACATGACTTATGAATTCCCTGTAATTAAGCATGTGATGACGATCATAAAATGTAAGTATAAAATTAAGAAAATATATAGGACAACATATATTTTTGTACAATCCTTACTGAAGAAATGATTCAACTTTAGTGCAATTAATCAAGACATGTCTATGTTCTTGGAACTTCTCAGTTGTCGTTAGTTTGAAGTTCTCACTTCTGCCAATTGGTTTACCAACACGAGGGATTAAAAACTCTATTGATGATGGCTTAGGCTCAAGATAATCGTCTACACGAGGCAGTGGATTGAAAGACGTCTCAATGTCATCAAAGTATCTTGAACAAAAATACAGAACCTTATCCCCTATATAACCTTTTGCTTTTGAACCTTAGGCCTGCTTTATTCCTTATGTAAGATTTCAATTTCCCAAGAAATTTATAAAGTAAAGAAAGAAAAATGTTGATATATCAATGTTGAAATGTGCAACTAGTAAGTAATGTTGATGTAATTTATTTCCAATAAGTACCTCTCAATAGGATATATCCATCGGTAGTGAACTAGGCTAACAAGCTTTGTTTCATTAACAAGATGTACTGTCAGGTAAACTGTCACCGTGAAAAAGGATGGAGGAAAGATCATCACCAAATAACACAATGTAAGAGTGATTTTCTAATGCAACTGCTTGAGCTCTTTCACAATCAAAACCTTGAAACACAACTTCTAATGCTTTGAGACGAAGGTTCTGGTGTAACATCCTAAAATATGGATTTGAGAATTAAATTATAATATGGTATAAGTTATGGCACAATATTAGAAAGAAAAGGAGAATATGGAATTAGTATATTATGTGTGAATATATGCAAAATCAATTGGCAGATGCATGCTTTTCGTACATACACTCCCTCACTTAACTAAACATCTATTTGGGCCCAACACACAAGCCCAACCCATGTCCCCTCTCTTTTTAAATATTCACTCCCACATCTTGATCTTTTCATTCGATCAAACATAATAGAAGAGAGAGAGAGAGAGTTGGAGATTATCGGAGGAACAAGGAAGAGGCATCAAACTCACATGCAAAGTGATCTTGGAGCTTAGGTGAGTCTTTAAACTATTTTCCATCTGATTTTTGAAAGGTTATTGAAGGTTTAAGGAGTTTTGTGGGTGAAAATCATGATTTAGAGAGAGAAAGAACTCATATCAATGTGTTGAGGTTTGCATGTCTATTTTCAGAGGAGTTTTGATTTTGTTTGGCTCTGGAATCAAGTTTTCAAGCTGTGCATGTCTGTTATATGCATATGGTGGCTGATTTGTAGAAGCTTAGAGTCATGATTTGGGGTTGCATGTGTTGGTTTACACCTCTGTAGTATGATCCAAAAACAGAGGATGATGTGCATGTCGTTTTCATAAGTTATAGTTTGAGTTTTTCTCTGAAAATTTTATATGAGATAATAAACTCCTTAAGCTTGAAGTTGAGCTTTGCAACGCCCAAAACAAAGGTCTGTAGCTCTAGTTATGAATTTTGAAAGTTAAGGTATGAATTGGAAAATGTTTTGGTGTCAGTTTGGAGGAACACTGATGACGTTGCATCTTTGAGCAAGTAAACGAATTTTAAAAATTATGAAAATTTTATTGATGATAGATGACATGCATATATTTAAAATGGCATATAATTTGTATCATTCTAAGCTCTGGTCAGTGAGAAATAAATCTTACAAAATGACCCTGAGTCTGGGAACCGAAATTGGGCAGTCCTTACATTTGTCAAAACTGGGAATGACTGCAGTAAAAGCAAATTGTGAAATTTTCCAGTTAGATAGAGGACTTCCATAGCTTTAATTTGATGTATAATAGGTATTTTTCTAAGCTCTGTACGATGAGATGCGGATTTTTTAAGATAAGTCACAATTTCTGAAGAATTTTGAACAGAGCTTAAGGTTTTGGAATTTGGGAATTTTTCTCAGCCATAAATCAACTTTGTGACTTTAACTTATAAAAATAGACTTATCAAGGAGTAAATATAAATTGGAATTACTCCATTCGGAGTTATATAGACAAAGTTATGAATTTTGTAAATACCCATGGAAATCAAAGGTCAATTTCTGATAAGTCTCAGAATAGTCATATAAGTTGTTAATTGTGTCTAACCTTTAAAATAGAGGTTTCTTTGGATATAATGAAAGGTTAAATGGCTGAGATGATGATTATCCATAATGAATAGTATCTAATTAAATAAGTCTCAATAAGTATACATCCTTAGTCCTAAGGATATTAAAAGACAAGTATCTTTGGGGTGGGTCTAGAGAAGTTGAATTTATAATTATGATTGATTTAGTTAGTGACTCACCGATATATGTAAATGTTAATTATAGGAGCTGAGAACCATCGTACTGAAGGACAAGTGAAGTAATAAGAACGTAGTGGAAGGGTGAAGTCGGTAAGACCAACAGGTAGTAACTATTATCTCACATTCTTTGTATATATATATATATATACATATATATATATATATATATATATATGTATATATATGTTTTTGTAAACCATATTGTATGTCCTACCTGTATGGGGCCAGCACCACTCGTGGCTCGATTGAGCGGAAGGGTCGACCATGGGGCCAACTTCCCGGTGGCTAGGCAGGGCCTAGCGCATTCAGTGAATTTTGGTATTTGAATTACTTGAAATGAAATTTCCTTGAGCTAAGGTATTTGAAATCATTGTATGATTTCCTTGTATTACAAGCTGCATTTGGTATGTAATACTTGTTGTTTGAATTTGAATTGAAATCTATTTACTTTATATGCTGTGTGAACTATTCTGTTTGATTGATTTATATATATTGCATATGTTAGAATTTGAGATTAACCTGTTACTCTGGGATTCATTCATTTGAATCTTAGAGCCTTCCAATAACCTAGGACATGGACAAAATGTTAGTTATGCTTAGTTTTGATGATGTCAAATATACTTATGGATATTAAGAGCAAAAAGTTTACATACTATATTGACTAATTTTTAAATTTAATGTAGAATCAAAGATGTGAAGTTCATTTATGAAGAATGATCAAGAAGAAGATAAATAAAGAAGTATTGAATGAAAGAACAAAATGGAATCAAAGAAGATATGGAGTTAAATGATGAAGAACAAGAGAAGGGAAGAAAGAAAGTTAAATCATGGAAAATCATCAAGAGAAGAGAAGAAAGAAAGAAAAATATTGTTGAATGGAATGAGAAAGTCACTATACAAGCCCGCATATTGATTCTAGAAGTCTCCACGATCAAATGAGAGTTGGAATGACTCAAATCGGAGTTAAAATAAGCTTTGGGATAAGTTAAAATCAGCAAAATCATTTTTTTCTGATAGATTACCTCAAGGCAGAGTTATTCACCTCGAGTTTGGGCCAAAACTCGAGGTAGACAACCAACCTCGAGGTAAATATAGCTTCCAACAACTCTGTTCTACTCTGTTTCGGGTGACATTCAGTAAATCGATGATATCTCCCTAACCAGAGATTGGATTGAGGTGAAATCAATTTTGAATGAAACTAGACATCCAATGCGTCATCTTGACAAAAATTCAAGTTCAAAGAAGATCAGATGAGAGATCTATGAATTTTTGAAGTTGAGCCATCTGTCACTGTCATGCAGCAGACCAAGGTTCACTAAATTGAGGATATCTCACAAACCACAAATCGGATTGGGCTGAAATCGGTGACATATGAAACTAGACTCACACACTTTTTCAAAAACATTAAGATCACAGAAAAAAAAAAAGATCAAATGAGAGAGATATGATTTTTGGAAGTTGAAAGTCTGTTCAGGATTGTGCAAAAACATTGGTTTAAGAACAACTTTTACTAATATGATCATAGTGCTTAACATACAATGAGTTTGGAGCTATTCTTCTTGCATTGGAAAGAATACTTAAAAATCATTCTTGGGATATATGTGATTTGCCAAGATGCTTAACGAACGGAGAAGTTAGGTTACCTGAACTTAACAGAGTATAAAAGTCATATACTGATATTCTGAGATTCCTGTCAAATTAACTCGAGGCTGGGATTTGTAACTCGAGGTTGTAAGCAAACTCGAGGTTGAAAGAATGATCATGCATCGTCTCTCCAAGGCTTTCACCTCGAGGTTGATTTCAGAGACTCGAGGTTTTGGAGAAACTCGAGGTTAAGTATGAAACTCGAGGTAGATCAACTGGATAATCAAATATCATATAGTTGACGAATTGATTGATTAATTTGAATATTACTGACTCTCTGCTATCTCCTTCTTGCTATGTGCCTTTTTTATTCCTACTAACGTTATGATTATGAAGAATTTCAGCAAGAGATTAATGCTCTGAGATAAAAAAAACAAATTATGATACAGATCAGAAAAGAGCCAAAATGTATTAGTTTTGAAAACTCTTTGACAGGCTTTGAATATGATTTATTTGGCTCATATCCTTTCTTATTATCATTCCTAACTTGATTGATGAGCTTGTTAATGAGTTTCAGCTGGATTAACATCAGATTATAAAAGATGAATGGTTATGTCAGAGCTCACAACGGTAACTTTGAGCAACGGTCATATTCCAACGGGAAGATTACTCAACAGACGAATCGATCTTCATGGCATATAAATAGAGAAATCTTCAAACCGAAAGAAGGGACGACGATTGATGAGAAAATCGACGAAGCCAACGAAATGATTTTACCACTTCATCATCGATAGCTCATATACTCTGTTTTTACAGTAAAGAATCGATTATGCACTTCAGTGATTAATATTCTATCTACTCGTGAAGAGTTTAGAACTCTTATTTGATTATCTGTAAAATCTTGAGGTTGAGACCTCAAGTGTCGGGGAAACAATTACAACTTGTAAGGGGGAGTGAATCCGAGTGTGAAAGGATTACCCTGAGTACAGAGTGTGTAATTGTATTCGTAGAGATTGTAAAGGTTGCACAAGTGCCTGAATAAACTTGTGAGTTTGTAAAGGCTTCTCTTGTGCCTGGGTTAAACAAGGAGATAGTGGAAATCTCAAGTGTAGCTTGGGGACTGGACGTAGGTCAAGGATTGGGCCGAACCAGTATAAATCTCTGTTTGCATATTCTCTTCCCTAAACTCTTACATTCCAGCATATATGTTTAAATGAATGATTGTTGGTTTGCAACTCATTACTGTCATATGAATTGCTTTCTATAAGTTGCAAAAATATTTTTAAAATTCTTAAAGTTTTATCAGACACTCAATCACCCCCCTCTTGGGTGATAGCCAGGTCTAACACAAAATAGTAAGTAAGGTTCAAGAGGCAAGGGCATAATTATCACTTGAGGCCAAGAAGGTGGTGGAGTTGATAGTGCAGCTTAATTTTGTCTCAACTTCTATTTATCTTACATTTTGGTTAGTTATTATTTTGAGATAGCTGCATGTGGCTACTGAGATGTATATTTATATAGATACTATGACCGGATAATAGTAGAATGCATATGTATTGTATTGCTGCAGAAATGGGCACGTATATAATGAGCCCATAAATGAAATGGATGTATGAGTGAATGGTAGAGCACTAGGTTAGATATAATATATAAGTAATACTCTGATGAAATCTAACTAGATCTAAGAGTATATGTATTTGTTAATAAGAGTTTGAACCACTTATTTAGTGTTTTCTAAAGTTCTAAATTTTTAGTAAAGCCCATTCGAACAATATTTTTGAAATCTATGAATGGGTTTAGTTTTTTTATATATTTTTGAAAGGAAAAAGTTTTTACTTTATGGAATCAAACCTGAGCCTAGTTGTTTAAATTCTTTATTAAATAATACATTGAAAGAGTTAGGAAGATGCCACTCTATTCTAGAAACGGAACAGTGGGGCGTTACATCTGTCCTCAGAGTTGGTACTTCTACCATAGACCATGCTAGGCCTGACACTTAACTTTATACCCCTAACTCGTCTAGGATACTCAACTGAGCCTATGGTAGATTTCAAAGGGGCAGTAAGATCCACAGATCCCTGTGACTTCGAGGTCTGAGATTGTCGTAGATCCACCTGAGTTTGCTCAATGCACTCTTAGCATACACATTTTATAAAACATTAATGAAACAATTTCATAAAATTTAAACAAATTACATAAATCTCTTGTATATAACTTACAATAACTTCTTCTGCTTGCTGAGAGGTTGTCATCCCGTCACGGTGTCTATAAGTATATGTGAATAAATCCACATAGAGCCCATCTAACAGTTCTCCTCTTAAGCCTTCCTATCCTAAAAGAATTAAAAGAATATTCACTTTATTATTTCAAAAATAAAAAAATTAATAATTTTCTAATATAAAGTTAAAATTAATTTAACTTTAAAATTACCAGTTCATTATAGGTCATAGCAAATGTCTTGGATCCTGTCGTGTGACAGATCCTCTGCTATGATCGGCTTATGGTGTTCCTCTAGGACAGAGATTGCATAAGGTACGAAACATTGCAATAATTACAAAAAGAAATATTTAATAAGAAATTGATAATTCTTTAAAAATATACCTATCCCTGTGGGCTCCTCCTAGACTGGACAAAACTCACCAAGTCTAATGCAAGGACTTCGTCTGGCATGCTCTCAATCAACTACTACAGAGGAATTGTCCCATCCTTATTCACTAAATTGTAGAGACGACCCATCCGATTCTTCTAGCCGTGCCCCATCTTCATTAGTGAGTCCCTCTTCTTGTTGTTGCGAACTTTAAACTTATGTTGTATCATAATTTAATTAATAATTAATTAATTAACCAAAAATTATAACTAGTTACATCTAAAATGTAATTAACAAAATTAATTATATGCACAACATCCTCAAATGCTCTAGTCTTCGGCTCAAGCTGAACATGCTTCTAACTCTGGAAGTGGATAGGAAACCGCAACCAATTCCATCCTAGGTGCATCAGCCAGTGGTTGAAGATGTGACCACCATTCCTAACCAGCTAGTCTATCATATTATTCAAGTCAACTACGACGCGTGGCCCTTGCAACATATTCATATCGGGAACGTCCAGCTTCTTCCTAGTGGTGTTCCCTTACAGATCTGCACAATTATAAGCACATTTTGGTATTAAATTTAAATATAATTTAATTAACCATATGGATTTTAAATTTAAATTTTTTCACAAAAATAATTAAAAGTTACCTTCAACTTCCACCTCAAATTTGGTTAAGCGCGAAGACGACGGTCAGAGGTTTCCTTGATCCTTCTCATCCTCCTAATCCATAAATCACTCCGCCTCGCCTATGGGAAGTTGGATGTATGTCTAGCTCGTCATTTTCCTTATAGTTGCTAGCGGTTAGCTGCACATCCTCTTCTAGAATATTTCCCTATATGGTCTCTTGATGTGGGGTCACCTGCTATGGAATTGCCTTATCTGAGAAGAGTTGATCTATCTGGATCCCCACCTGCGGTGGCATAGGGACATTTCTACCCCATGCTCCTCTCCACAGCCCTTATCATAGACCCCTTTAATACTGCCCCCTCATAAAACACTCTACCATGCACCATCTCTTTCCCTTTCCCTATTTGTCTTCTAGAACCCATAACTAATATTTCAACTAAATGTCATAAGAGAGTGTGAGAGAAGGAAACTTGAGCAGCGATAACTCAAACCTTGAGTGGTTTACTTTGTGGTGGAGGCAAAGCTTTAAAGGTGTGACTTTTACAACGGTTTTATGACAAAACCGCTACATAGGTTTAATATTTGTAACGGTTTAAAAAAAATGCTACAAAATACGAAAACTTACGTCGTCTAGCGTGACATTTTGTAGCAATTACATAGAACTACTACAAATGACTTGACTCTTTGCATACAAAAACATGAAAATATGTAGCAGTTATATAAAATGCTACAAATGTCTTGACTCTTTGCATTCCGTAGCGATTTTAAGGAAAAATTGTTACAAGTTTTGTCATTAATGAAGATAATGCAGCATATAAAGAAATATTGGTTTGCAAGGTAGAAACCAATCTCTGATGAACAAGTCACTAACTTATTTTCATCGAAGAGAGGCAACTACATTGACACCAATGTTTCGCTGTCTACTACAGAATCTTCACAAGATGATTTGAGGACTTAGGGGTTTATATAGCTTTAAGGTCTATAGCTGTTTTGAAAATACCCACTACAAATGTCAATCATTTGTAGTGGCTTTTTTCTAGAATCGCGACAAAATTACATGTAGCAATATTTTATTTCAAACCGCAAAAAATGTTGTGACTCTTTGAATCTTATAGCATAGTTATTATCCTCGAAGCGCGACAAATAGAATTGCCACAACCTTCGTACTATTACACACCAAGCTAGTGCCAATTTTGTAATGGTTTTTTTTTTTTTTTAATTTCAAACCGTGTGACTCTTTGAATCTTGTAGCGATTCTTATCCTTGAACCATGACAAATAGAACCACCACAACCTTTGTGTCAAGCTGGGGCCAATTCTATATCAGTTTATTTTTTATAACTGCTATAAAGTTCATTACAAATAAGCATATTTTGACGCAAGTGTTGCCGCTGTAAATTTATAGTGGTTTTGGTATAAACCGCTACAAAAACTGATATTTGTAATGGTTTTTTGTCACCGCTACATATTAACTTCTAGGAATTAACAATTTTTTTTTTTTTTTTTGTGTAGTGATAGGGAACTCTTCCCCAAATTTTCTCCCTTTTTTTTTTTTTTTTTTTTGCCCGAACCTCAATTTTCCTTAAGAACTTCAAATTATAAATATTCATAAAAGACCATGTTGTTAGCTTTAGTTGAGAACATAATGAAGGACATAAAATGCCCTTCATCGATTGGTAGTTGGTGGAGACTCATTGGCACTTATCCAAACAATCTCAATAGTCAAGGCCTCATTGGATTAACATTTCTAAAAGTGACGTTTATCCGAGTTGATTTTTACAAATTAGAGTAAAAGTAAATTAGTGTAATGTAGTTTAAGTTCATATGGACACACACACACACATACATATATAAACTCAATGTGACATAAATTTATTTGGATGATATATAGAAATGCTAGTTTTAGAATATTCAGATTTGAATAAAACTAAAAAATAAAAAATTAGAAAAAGTTGTTTCAACTTAAGGCTTATGAAACAAAAATATTTATATATATATATATATATATATATATATAGAAAATCAATTGTTTTTACCACTATCCCAAACATCATTTTTTTTGGATTTTTTCCCATCTGGCTTTTAAATCTTCATGAGTTCCAAACTTACACCCCGCCAACACACCCCAGCGACCTACCAATGATGATTGATTGTAGAGTGTTTAGCATGTCCTTGTTCAGGCCAGTCCTTTCCGATCATGATCATCTCATCCTGCCCCGAGATTTTTTTTTTAAAAAAAAAATTAGTAGTTTTTAAAATTTCTTTATTCCTTATGCATATTATCATGTTATCACCCTCGTCACCCCGTGTTCGTCGTCTCTTCACAGAATAAAAGATATGAATTTTGCTTATCGCTCGCTCTCACACCCTCATTCTCGCCTCCGTCAATCTTCTTCAAGGACTAGGATCTTGCGTCTCTCTTGCTGTTCTTTCTATTCATTTGGGGCCATAGAGCCACAAAAACCCATGGTTTCTGCAGCATCGTCCTAGGCGGACCCAAGCTACTGGCCATGATTATGGCTAAAGCCTCCAACCAGTAACATTTCGAAGACGCTATTCAGAGCAATGATGATGATGATAGGCGACCACTTGACGGGGGGCCAGAGTTATGTGTCTGCATCGCAGACCAATTAAGTGTGTCTCTTGCCTTCTCATGCACGGCGGTTCCTCTTATTGACACCTTTTGACTGACCCCATTTTGTTTATCTCATCTTTGGTTTAGGGTCACCCTGAATTTGAATTTCAATTTGTAGCTTCAGCTCTTGCCCTTCATTTCTTGGTGTCAATTCTTTTCTTATCTTCACTTTCTATTTGCTTTAACTTCCCCAAAAAGGAAAGTAGATAATGGCGTTGTTGCCTTTCATTCTTTCCCTATTTGAGTGATTGTGTTCCCTACACTTTGGGTGAGATAGAAAGATGAGTATGTATTTATCCGTTCAAAACCTAAAGATCCGTTTATTTGCGAAAAAGAAGGATTTTTCTACTCTTATGTGATGGCCCTAAGATTGTCATGATGCATTTTTTATAGATGGGTTTTAATGACAGAACATCTAGTCCCATCCACTTGCTTCTAGGACAAAGACAACATTAGGATGAGACTCGGTATGAAAATTAGCTCCCGTCGCATTTTTTTATAGATGATTTTTTAATGACAGAACATCTAGTCCCATCCCCTTACTGTCTAGGACGACACCATTAGGATGAGACTCAGTATGAAAATTAGGTCCCGTCATATTTTTTAGGATGGAACGTGGGATGGAGTTGTAACATCCTAAATTTTTATTTTAAGATTTAAATAATTAAGATGAAATGTAATGTTTGAATTTGAAGTTTAAAAACATTTCTGAAACAGGCAATTTGAAGTTTAAAAACATTTCTGAAACAGAAAAGAGAAATGAAATGTAGTAAATATCTATTGACATTGATTTTCAAGAAAAAGATAAAACAAATAAAGTTAGTTGAGGTCAAATAAAAGTATTTAAGATACACTATTATAGAAATTATGATATATGACAATTATTAACTATTATACATAATGGTTTCAAACTAACATATATGTGGGCGCTATAAAAGTTCGGCGCAGATACATTACAATTTAAAATTGTTTTTTATTCCATACTTATTATAACGGTTATAATATAACAACCGTTATGTATTGAGGTTTGGTGAGGCCATGATGTATATATGATAATAATTAACGGGCACATGTAAAAACCATCATAATATATGGTAATGCTTTCAATATATAACGGTATCCTTTTATAACTGTTATTTATTTAAAAATATACATAAAAATTATATATATAAGAATCATGACTTTTAATAAAATTTAATAACGGTCTCATGTAAACAACCGTTATATATTAAGTACATAAATAACATTTTATAAAAAAATCGTGAATAATTATAATACATGATGATTTTTATATAATAACCATGATGTATGGATATAAGAGTCTTCAAATGAGAGTTTTTGAGCTAGTGGACTTCCTATATATATATAATAGAACAACAATACCTCCAACATTATGTGGTTATGCAATTTGGTATGGATCAAGACATTCCAGGTTTTATGAGGAAAATCAATAGCAACTATTGACATATATAAATTATAATGTAACTGGTGACCTTTATATAATTGTGTATCTTCGATCATATTAATTAACCTTTGAAGGCTTTGGGGGAAAAACATATACCCCTAACAAAAAGGGTGGAGAGGTATGCAAAACCTTGAATTCAAGGGTTTGAATAACTCCTGCACCCTTTCTAATAGGGTAATTTGTTTTTCCCCTTCTTCTTTTGCTTTTCAAGCTTAATTGTAAAAGAGACACAAAGTATAGGTGAACACTTACATTATTATATACATAAATCAAGATTACAATTGATTCTACCCACATAGCCTATAAAATCTTGATCCATCCAAAATGCATGGCTATCTGATTTTTGAAGTACTTCATGTAGGAATCTCATCAGAAAACACGGAAGCGTATTTAACTGATTTGATGTAGGAAAATAAGAACCTTCATCGTTTTGATTACCTGGAAAGATGAAACCAGTCTGAAAGCCTCTGCACGAACAGTTCACGAACAATCCTCGTTTGCTCTATGACCGATCTTCCAGACTATCTCTCGAGTAGGATGGGGTGGGTGTGTGGGCAACCGTTCAGATGATGAACGTCTGCCTCTTAGGTCTATTTCTGATGAGCTATCCTTTTGAGGCACAGCAGGAGAAAGTTAGAATATATAGAGTTAAGTGCAAGACTTAATCTAACCCTAAGCCTCATAGGCTTTGGTCTCACTAAAGCCCAATAAGGCTTAAGTGACTAAGAGCATATATCCAACAATCTCCCACTTGCTCTTTTAAGTTACAAACTTGAGTTCGTAAACCCAAGATCATGTAGTTCATAAGTCACCATCATCTGATTATATACCCCATCCCTTGTATCGAGCTAGCCTGGGGATCTATCATTTGTCATTCATCAAGGCTCATGATAATCTATAGAAGATTATCTAGTTCGGTGCTACTCCACTAAAAGCCCGAACGTGATCTCCAAAATTAATGACACTTATAACATGTATGTGCATCGCCCCTTTATAAAATGTCTATAATTGATTGACTAGTTTTCTGTAACCCAATCAATTATTTATTTCCTTGACTTTGATAGTTTCTCTAATGGATTACATGCACTGGCCAGTGTCTTCAATATCCAAGTACCGAAACATATCAAGGGGACATTTCCTATAAATTCCATGTTGTTTATCTCATAAACACCGATAACCAAATAGTCTCAATCCCAAAATACCAAGTTATTGGCCATCATATAGATCAAACCTCACCCGTTGGTAAATCAAAGAATGAAAACTATTTAATTACCCATTTAAAATAAACTCAGGATTTAGAGCAACTACATGACTATAGTTATCTGGAGATTTGATTCCTTATGACAGAAAAAACAACCTTAATCAAATCTCTCCTTGATCCATTCAATGCAAGAATTAACTCACACCAATATTTTATAATGATTCGAACAAAACCATTTCATAAAATATTGCAGCCTAAATAAAGTGCTCAACTTAATTTAATAGCTGTGAACTTATTCATCAATTGTGAGAACCTATGACCATGTCCTCTATGAACATATCCATATGATCATATACTCCACAATTGATCCGGACCTTAGTGTTTGTAAATAATGTGCGAAATAAATGATAAAACACCTCATTTATTAATATTCAGAAAAATTGCATTGTCATAATGTCTTGCTGAAAGGAAACACAAAATAACAAAGTGAAATAACAACTTCCTAAAGCTATAGCAAATCTGGAATCCTCCTAAGACCCATAGATGTAACATGCCTCTCGAACACATGTTCTAGCAAACTCTTAGTAAAAGGGTCAGCAAGGTTCTCGTCTGATGCTATCTTTGCTACCACAGTATCTCCTCTTTTAACTATATCTCGGATCAAGTGGTACTTCCTCTCTATGTGTTTTTGTCTCTTGTGACACCTTGGTTCCTTGGATTGTGCTACTGCCCCGCTATTGTCACAGTAAAGTGTGATAGGACAGTCAACACCTGGTATCACCTGAAGGTCCGTTAGGAACTTCTTTAACCATGCAGCTTCCTTTGCAGCCTCAGAAGCAGCTACATATTCAGCCTCTATGGCAGAGTCAACCACACATGATTGTTTTACACTTCTCCAACAAATAGCACCGCCATTAAAGGTATACATATATCCCGAGGTGGATTTTCTTGAGTCAATATCTCCTTGGAAATATGAGTCCGTATAACCAATAGTTTCAAGACTCCCACTAGAATAGACCAACATATAATCTCTCGTTCTCCGTAGATACTTGAGTATATGTTTAACTGCTACCCAGTGTTGCTCTCCAGGATCGGATTGGTACCGGCTCACTACTCCCACTGCATAGCAGATGTCTGGTCTGGTATATAGCATAGCATACATGAGACTACCTACTGCTGAAGCATAAGGTACCCTACTCATGCGTTCTCTCTGCTCAGGAGTTTTAGGAGATTGCTTCTTAGAGAGATGAATCTCATGCCTGAAGGGTATAATTCCCCTCTTGGAATTCTCGATGCTAAACCTGACAAGTATTTTGTCAATGTATTTAGCCTGGGATAATGCCAAAACCCTATTCTTCCGGTCTCGTAAGAGTTTAATACCAAGAACATAATTGGCTTCCCCCAGGTCCTTCATATCAAAATGCTTGCTCAACTAAGTTTTTATGCCTAACAATACCTCTGTATCATTTCCGATAAGGAGTATATCATCTACATAAAGTATCAGAAAAGATACTGCATTACCTTGGATCCTTTTATACACACACGGCTCATCAAGACTTTTCTCAAAACCATAAGACTGAATGGCTTGATCAAATCTGATGTTCCATGATCTAGATGCTTGCTTAAGTCCATAAATGGACCTTCGCAACTTGCATATCATTTTTTCTTGCCCTTTGGCTATAAACCCTTTTGGTTGCTACATATAGATTTCCTCTTCCAAATTTCCATTTAGAAAAACAGTTTTGACATCCATTTGCCAAATCTCATAATCAAGATTTGCTGCAACAGCTAAGAGGATCCGGATGGACTTGAGCATGGCAACTGGCGAAAAGGTTTCTTCATAATCTACACCTTCCCTTTGGGAATACCCTTTCGCCACCAATCTAGCTTTGAAGGTTTCAACCTTCCCGTCTGATCCTCTCTTTCTCTTGTAAATCCACTTACATACAATGGGTCTTACCCCTTCAGGTGCATCTACAAGAGACCAAACTGAGTTGGAATACATAGAATCCATTTCACGATTCATAGCCTCAAGCCATTCCTGAGCATCAACATCTCCTAGTGCTTCGTCATAACTTGTGGGATCATCATCTTCATCAAAGATGACATCCTGATTTGACTCACCCAATAAGAGATATCTTGCAGGTGTACGAATCACTCTCCCACTACGACTTTGTCGCACTTGATGTTGTGCATCTACGGGGGGGTCCATATTTTGTGGGTTAACAATTTCTGGATGAGGACCCTCATTAAGTGGATTAACCAATTCATGATTTTGTTCCTCCATAAGTTCATCATCATGCTGAACATCATCATTATGCTGAACTTCATTATCATGTTGAACTTCTGGTTCTGTATGTGATTCCTGTGTATGTTCATCAGGTATATTTTCCCCTCTTTGAACAACCACAGGAATAAAAGCTGGAACCACCTGAGGTTGCATTGAAACTTGATCTGAGACTAACTCATCAAGAATAACCTTACTCCTTGGCTTATAATTTGTCATATAGTCCTACTCTAAGAAAGTCGCGTGAGTGCTCACTATGACCTTCTTTTCTTTTGGACTATAAAACAACCAACCTCTGGTTCCTTTAGGATAGCCTATAAACATGCATACTTTAGTACGCGAGTCCATTTTATCTGGTTTCTGTTGCAAGACATGTGCCGGAGCACCCCAAATCCGAGTATGATTCATGGAGGGCTTACACCCTTTCCACAATTCTATTGGTGTCTTTGAAACTAACTTGGACGGTGCTAAGTTCAATAGATACATAGCAGTTTTTAAGGCATATCCCCAGAATGAATCAGAAAGAGATAAATAACTGAGCATAGATCTTGTCATTTCTAAAAGGGTTCTATTTCTCCGTTCAGCAACTCCATTCTGCTGTAGTGTCCCTGGAGAAGATAATTGTGATACTATCACCTCTTTAATCAGGTAAGACCTGAACTCTCCAGATAGGTATTCACCCCCTCGATCAGATCGAAGAGTCTTAATTTGAACACCAAGATGCTTTTCTGCCTCAGCCTTGAACTCTTGGAATTTTCCAAAAGCCTCAGACTTGTGACGCATCAAGTACACATGTCCAAATCTAGAGTAATCATCAGTAAATGTGATGAAATACTGATACCCGCCTCTGGCCTGGACATTTATTGGTCCACATACATCAGTATGCACCAATTCCAGCTAAAGTGTGGCACATTTTCCCTTGGCCTTGAAAGATCTCTTTGTCATTTTACCCTCTAAACAAGATTCACATACTGGTATCGGTTCAAAGTCCAGGGATTTTAAAATCCCACTTTTGACCAAACCTTGTATCCTGTTAGAGTTAATATGACCCAATCTCAAATGCCAAAGATAAGTTTCATTTGAAACTTTTCTTTTCTTTGATGAATTGACATGCTCAACATCTTTTAATTCAACATGATTAACTTCACAGGGAATAGGATTAAGGAAATAAAGACCATTAAACTTTATACCAGAACAAATAAAAGAAGATGAACTTCTTATAAAAACTGAGGAATTAAATTGAACTGTCAAACCATGTTTATCCAAACAACTAATAGAAATTAAATTCCTCTGAAATTCTGGAATAAATAAACAGTCTTCTAAAACCAAGGTTCTGCAATTATCAAAAGATAAAACAACTTGTCCCACTGCTTGTGCAGACACAAGCTCCCCATTTCCAAGCTTTAAATCTCTTTGTCCTTCACTTACAGGCAAGCTATGTTTGAACCACTGCAAAGAGTGGCAAACATGGTTAGTGGCTCCTGAATCAACGATCCATTTATCATCATGATTCTCCACTAAACAAGCCTCAATCACATGCAAATTACCCATACCTGGTTGTTTCATACGTGGGAAATCTTTCTTCCAATGCCCCTTTTGTCCGCACTTGAAGCACTTGCCTTTTAGCTGCTTCATTGCAACTGTTTTGGCAACTGGAGTACCTGATTTCTTCTTTTTCTTGTTCTTGTTCTTTCCTTTGGGTTTCCCCTTAGGTTTCACAGAACCCTCACCAACAAAAAGTGCACTTCTTTGCTTGACTAGAGATTGTTCAGCACTCTCAAGCTCGTGCATCAATTGAGTGAGATCAAGATTCATCTTATTCATATTATAATTCATCTTGAATTGATTGAAGTATTCAGGCAGTGATTGTAAGAGAAGGTCAACTTTCACTTCTTGTTCAAACTTGATACCATGGTCATCAGCCTTCTTAAAGTTTGCTATCATTGTCAGACAATGATCCCGCACACTTCCTCCAGACATCACTGTCTTGGTGACTGCATTCAGCGCATTTTGCCTTGCAAAGCTGCTAGGTGTAGCAAACATGCCATCAAGAGTCTGGAGCATTGTTGCCCCACTCTCAATCATGCTCACTTGCTCCTGTAGGTGACTAGCGAGACTGGCCAAAATATAGCAGCGAACTGCCACATTCGCCTTCTCCCATCTTTCCTTCTCCTGCTGAAATTGAGTCCGAATTACATCAGACGCATCTGCAGCAGGCTGCGTTGGCTTAAGGATAGTTAGAACAAAGTTGAGCTTTTCATATTGAAGAACAATATCCAAATTAGTTTTCCATTGTTTGTAGTTTGTACCATCCATAGGTTTTTGACTCAAAATAGTAGCTAAAGGATTGAATGAAGACATTTTTCTGAAAAAATGAAAAGCACACTAGTTATAAACCATAATTAACAACAAACAAATATATCGCTAGTAGATTCTAATAACTACTATTTGTTTATTATTTAACAATCCATTAGTTATCTTTACAAGGCTTACGATGGGCAAGATACTTGTAAAACCAATATTGTTAATTTGGGCCTTCAGTTCCATTGCCAGTGCCTCGATGGAAGGGTTAACAATTTTACCAAAGTTGAATGTATTTAACCATTGTTTACTTTCAAAATTATCTTTAGTGTCCAAGTGTTGCCGACGATGGGCCGTACAAAACTTTACTAAAATTTTGAAAATATTAGGGTTTAATATAGTGAAATCCGATTTTCCTTATCCGATGGGGCTTCAACGATAACCATCTCACTAATAAACCCACAATTAGAGCCTGCAGGTTTTAAAATTAAATGCTTAATTTAAAACCTTCACCCATTCAATATTTTAAATTTAGAATTTTCAATTTCCAAGAATTTGTTCAATTTAGAGAAATCATTAGGAATCTAAAATCTAGTCATGTTTGACAAAATTTGTTTCACATGACCATTTTAAATAACCCACAAATTACTCAAAATTACAATTCTCTTAGGAAATTTCCTAGATTATTTATCTAGATTTTAATTCCACAATTAATTAATCCAATTATTATTCTAGATTTTAATTTAAAATCATAATAATTGATAATTAATTTAATGGTTATCTAGATTTTAATTCCATAATTAATTAATCCAATTATTATTCTAGATTTTAAAATAAAAAAATATAATAATTGATAATTAATTAGTGGAAAGCCTAAATAATCTCACGTAATAACTATCATACTAGTCGATTTAAGACATATAGCTACTATGCATTTATGACATGTGATTATGCAACAATATGACATCTTCCTATTCTATAGGACATGTTATTTCTAATCATGTTAATCGCACATATAATTCATACTATTTAATAAATAATTAAATAAATAATTAAATAAATAACTTTAATCCATGGCTTTCCTATAAAATTAAAAGATAAAAAATTTTACAACTTTGGAATTTCTCTTTTGTCCAGTCCATAGTATTTGTCCAAGCCCTTTTAGGGTATCCATGAGCCCAAAAGCCCAAAACCCAATCCTTAGCTAAAAGAGACATAAAAGAGAAACCCTAGCTTTCATTGAAGCCACGCCGTCAACCGAAGTCAGATCATCACCAAACTTCAGGGGAAGGACCGCCATGGAGAGACGAGATCATGGTCGCCGGAACCACCTCAAAAGGAGGTCCCATGCGCCGTCACGCGCTGGTTCTTTGACGGCGCTTGAATTCCACACGCATCCCTTGTGGCGCGCGTGGATGAGCATTTGGGGTCGGGGTTTTTATATTCTCGCTCGTCTTTCCGTTCTCTTTCCAACGATATATGGTTTGTCTAATTCCAAGGTCCAGAGGTCCACGAAAAGTAGCCCGGAAGCGTTGAAAGCTCATCTTCTTGCAATTTCTTGATTTACAACTTTTCACAAATTCAAAAAATTTACATGGAAATTCCGAAAATAAAGTAAAATAGCAAGGAGGAAACCTAATCATATGGGATTAGCCTCCTTGTTACAAGTCAAGAAATACAGGGAAAATCTAACCATGGATTAAAGCCTTTAAAATTAAAACTGGAACCAAATCTGAATTATAAACGAATAATCTTCATGAAATAAATAACAATTATAGAAAAAGATGCCATATTTTCAAGAAAAAAAATTTTCTAAAAGAATCACATGACAAATAAAAGAACATCAAAACTGGGTTCTTTTCCTCATCAACCTGGCTCTGATGCCAATTGTAGGAATCTCATCAGAAAACACGGAAGCGTATTTAACTGATTTGATGTAGGAAAATAGATGTAGGAAAATAAGAACCTTCATCGTTTTGATTACCTGGAAAGATGAAACCGGTTTGAAAGCCTCTGCACGAACAGTTCACGAACAATCTAAGTCCGCTCTATGACCGATCTTCCAGACTATCTCTCGAGTAGGATGGGGTGGGTGTATGGGCAACCGTTCAGATGATGAACGTCTGCCTCTTAGGTCTATTTCTGATGAGCTATTCTTTTGAGGCACAGCAGGAGAAAGTTAGAATATATAGAGTTAAGTGCAAGACTTAATCTAACCCTAAGCCTCATGGGCTTTGGTCTCACTAAAGCCCAATAGGGCTTAAGTGACTAAGAGCATATATCCAACACTTCATATATATATATATATATATATATATATATATATATATAGAGAGAGAGAGAGAGGACCAAGTAGCTCAAAAAAAACTCTCACATTGAAGCTCTTAAGACTGATCACAATGTTGAATTTCATAGTTTTTAACTTGGTGTCACCTACTCAATAGTAAGATCAATATGAGATTTCTAAAAAACAAAACTTCACAACAATAAATTCAATATGTCACCTAAACTAGTTTATACATAAAGCTTGTTCGTGTATAACTTCCAATATATCTAAATTAGTTTATTCACAGAGCTTGTTCATGTATGACTCTCATCAATACACATGAACTAGTTTCTTCATCACACCTTTTGAACTTTTTAAAGAAACTTCCAAAGATATGTATATTTACAAAAAAGGAGATGTCTTTTCCTTAAGAATCACATCTCCAAAAGTTACTTAAAAAAAGATCAATGAAGTGGGAATATTTAGTTAAAGTAATGGGTTGACAAATTCGTATAACAAGAAATGAACATTCTATTAATGCAATAATGGTTTTACGAAAAATCATAACTTTATAAAAGCAAGTTAATGTTACCTTGAATGTTTTATCGTGTTGCAACTTCACAAAGGCATATTAATTGAATAAGGAAAACAAAGCACCAAAAGAAATCTGGCCTAGCTAAGGCTCAAGAACAACAAAAATGGGAGTTAGGGCAAGTGAAAACAACCCACTCGATAGTTGCTGAAACAAGTGTGAAGGTATTGACTAGCGCGGTTGTCGCTTAGAAGTAAGACGAGGGCTTTTTATAGTGGGGCTCAACTAAAAATGACTCTCAACGGCTGTAAAAGATAACTGTAGGACCTAGCTATCACCCAAGAGGGGGGTGAATTGGGTGTTTGATAAAACTCTGGATAAGTTTTTTAAAAAATAACTTTTTGAAACACTCAATTTTTATGATCGAAACTAGAGGATAATAAAGCAAGGGAAGAAAAACTAGACATAGTAAGATTTATACTGGTTCAGTCCTAACCTTGACCCACGTCCAGTCCCCAGATACCTTCTGGGTTTTTCAAGTATCTGAATAAGCTTTAATTATAACAATGTAAATCACATGCAATCCTAATCACCTAGGACTTGCTCCCCCTTACACTTTGTAATCAAAAGACTTAACTCATAGGTTCCACAACCTTGAGTTTATACAAACAAGTATTTGAAAATGATTTCAAAGAAACAAAACTCTCAAAAGAGCAAATATTGATAAACTTTGAAGATCAAATCAAAAGCACAATACAAACTCAAATTGTAAATATGATCAGTTGTAGTTCGGTGTCTCTTTGCTTTGAGTCTTCATGGGTATTTATAGGTTAATTAGAGGAACTAGCCATTGCATTTTCTTTTCTATGATTCTTCAACGTTTAGCTGTAAATCTGGAATATAACCGTTGCATATTTTTCTTTATTTCTTAAATTCTTTGCTGAAATCTTGGATATAGTTGTTGTAGATGGTCTTCCAATGTTCTTGTCATTTCCATAACTTTATTAGACCACTGGAGAATGATTTAATCGTCCTTGAATGACCAGAGCTAAACTCTTGGGATTGAGGAGAAATTTCAGGCTTGTTCTTGGTTTTTTATTAATTACATTTTACCCAGTTAGATTTCTCCTTGATCTTTGCTATATTTATCTGAAACTCATGAGAAAATTGATCAAGTATAACAGAGAATAATTGTAGATTGAGAATATGAAACACATAAATCAAATGAGATCAAATTGTAAGCTTCAGGAAACAGAATCTCGCTTCTATGTCTATGTGACTGGAGTCAGCACGAGGTGACTGGAGTCAATTTGGTTTCAAACTGCTGAGAGTCTCTCTGTGATACTGTAACATCCCCGAATTTCTAGCAGTTATAAAACATAAAATTTCCATGATTTCTATAAATAATAACTAAAATTCAAAATACCTAAATTCGGGAAGTGTCACCGCCGCACTTGTACTGGGACAAGTGCAAGGTTACTAAGTACATTAAATAGATCTAAACCTAAACAAAAATGTTTTACGCAAAATAAAATAAATACAAGAAATTTAAATAAAACTAAAATCGGACGTCTTCCTTACTTCTCACTGCTAGCCCCAGTCGTTGAAACATATTCACTGAAATTCTGTTCCCTCGAAGGATCATCGCAGCCCAAGAATACACACATCAGGAAACGTTGGTAATCCTAATTAAGAAGAGATAATATAATATAAAATAAAATAAAATAATTAATTAATTAATTTTAAAATAAATTTAAGTGAAATAAAATAATTATAAAAATTATAATAAGATAATTACAAAATAAAACAAAATACAAATATCATGATATGTATAATTAAAAGGTGTCATTGTTTATAAAATTGCATCAAACATTAATCATTATCTTTTTGGATTTGTTTAGACTTGGGAAACCCTATCAGTCTTATTTAGTGGGAAGAGAACAATCGTAGACCCGGGAAACCCTGCCAGTCTACCCGTGACCCGGGAAACCCTGTCAATCACAAGTTATCAAAATTGGCCATATCATCATTCTTCTTAGTGTGCACACCTCTTTTCAAAGTTACTACTAGTGTCCCGGGAAACCCTGCCAGACACCACTCTGGGAAGAACGGATATATCGATTCACATCAAATAACATATTGAAGGCATAAAGCCTTAAAAGTGTGTTCATCACTTTAGGAGGTACCATCCTAAAGCTATCCTCCCATAATTAAGTTATTTTAAATAATTTAGACTCATATTAAAATTCCTAAAATCATTTTTAGGGTGTATTCAGATATTTGTAACAAAATAATAATAAAATCCTTTACTCCTACAAGAAAGAGTTATTCTTGATTTCACAAACCCAAGAGTTATAACTCTTTACGAGCACTCGTGAGCTCTCCCCAAATTTAATCATTGATATGTATGCTGCTAACAAAAAAAAAATCAAGAAAGAGGTATATAATATACATATAATGATAATATATATTATATAATGTGTTTCAATCAAAGTCAGAATTATCAGGAAAACAAAAATGCAAAACCCACGAACATTTATACATGTAAGTGAGATAGCAAATCATTCCTCTATGTATCAGCCAAAGCAAAACCGATGGAGTGCATATATATCAATGAAAAAGTCAATCCTCATTAAATGGATTCCTATTTCCACGTTTTCATTCAATACCTATATATATATTTTTCTTTCAATGCAATCATTTAATCTTTCTTTTTGCATCAAGTGATTTTGCCTAACAGAGCTATCCGAATAAACAAATAAACAAAGATCAATTGCTTGCTTCATTAATTCATTCAAGCACGTCGTACCCTTCGAACTAGGATTAGAATTACAATTAACGTATTTAGGATTAGGATTACAATCAATCAATTTCAATCAACGTTCTAACGCTACCAACAATTAATTCTTATAGCTCAAGGGATTAGGATTACAAACAATGCTCTAACACTACTATCTATTGATTCCTATTGTCCTAGGGATAAGGATTACCTGATCTCCGTGTTTGCTAAGCTCCTAAAGAGAAATTCTGCCGCAAAGAATTTTTCAGGGAGAAAACTAATGAACGATGACTAAAGTTAGGCGGCTAAACCTAACTTATAATTAGGTTCTTAGGGTTTAGTTATGAGCTGGGCTTTGGGCTCTTTAGCTCTTGACAAATTAATAAATAATTATAGATTTTATCTTATATATAGATAAACCCATTATATTCCAAGGTTTCTCACGAAATAGAAGAATAAATCTTCCCATTATATTTTTTTTATAGCTATATAATATATATTGGTTGAATAAAAATATTTGTTATTATTATACAAGATATATACAAATTTAAATATTTTTATATCAATAAATAGTACAATTATTTTTTAAACAAAAAATTATATCGCACATACAGATATGTTTCTATATTCATAAAATATCCTTGCGGGATAAAAATATTTGTTAGGATCATATAAGATATATACAAGTTTGAATAATTTTTATTTTGATTAATAGTACAATTTATTTTTTAAAAAAAATATATTGTATATAGAGATAAGTATTTGTTTGTTTTAAAAAAATCATAAAAAATACAAACATTATTAAATTTTATTAAATCAATCAATCTATACTTAATAAAATCAAATCTATCTAAACTGAAAAACTAATCAGATTAATCTAAACTAATAAAATTAAACTAATACTATATTATTATTATTATTATTATTATTATTAACAACAACAACAATAATAATAATCTGGGGTATTACAGATACAATGACTGGAGTAGCTTTTTAAATGACTGGAGTAATCACAAGGCTTATAACGTTTCTGACACAAGTTTACTAAAGTAACCACTAAGCTATTGGAGTAGCTAAAGTTCATTTTGTCTCTGTGTCGATTTGATTGGAGTAGCATTTTGATGACTGGAGTAACTCTATTGTAAAAATTCCAAGGTGACTGGAGTAACTAATTCATTGCTGGAGTAATGCGTCTTCATGATTCATAGGCTATCGGGTTTGGTCTAAAAAAGGCTGAGAGTAACGAGTTACTGGAGTAACTAAGTGACTACTGGAGTAATGCGACTTTGAAAACTATCTTAAATCCAGACTCATTACTTGAGTAATTAATGTGAGTTTTACTAGAGTCATGATTTGAAAAACAATTTGAACCAAGACATGTTACTGGAGTAACATACGCGTTACTGGAGTAATGCAACTTGAAAAACTATTTTGAAGCAATACGCATTACTGGAGTAAGATAATAGTTACCGGAGTAAAATTTTACCAGAGACACAATAGATGAATGAAACCACAATCTTTGCAATTTACAATTGTCAAGTTATCATCAAAACACATAGAGAACTAACAATAACAAGAGTGCTAGAGTTACAATGTTGGAGGGTCTCGTTCAAATAGACTAAGTGTCAAATGTGTTTTATTTCAAACACTTAAATAAAAGAGAAATGGTGGTTTTTTGGGTTGTTGTGCCGAAGATTACAAAGTGGTTGTATATATAAAACTGTTATTTATTTGTTTATATTTATTACGGTTCTTTATTAATAATCGTTAGTTATATTATTGTTTTAACACATACATAAATCATGGTTATTAGTTAATAACTGTGAGGTATGTTTTAAAAAAAAATAAAAATTGGGTAGCTAATGCCCAAATAATTACATTTTTATATTCTATACATAAAAAAATCTCCCTTCGGTGACTAGTTCTCTAATAGATGATCTGAGGTCTGCCACGAAGTTAAGAACTTTTGTTTGGTTCAATTTTAATAAATCAAAAGTTCCCTAAATTAGCAGCACACCACATACCATCACACTACTTTTACTATATGAGTGGGTTGAATCATCTAGTTGTATGTCATACTCATCAAGAATGAGATTGGCCTTTTTGTTCATATTTGACTAATGTCCAGCCAACCTCCTTATTGCATGGTCAATGTATTTTGCATGATAAATTGTTGCCTCCTTATTGCATGCTGCATCATTACCTCAACTTGAGCTTATGATGACAAGCTCAATACCTACAAGGCCAGCCTGGCCCTCCATGGGCTAGGGCCTCAAAGGGCCGACTCTTTTAGGTTCGGCTAAAGATGAATAATCATTTTTCGAGGCCTTACCCTTGAGCATCAGGGCCAAGGCCTTATTTTAACAATCTTCTACTATTTTTTCAGCTTTTTTGAAAGAATTAAAATTAGAATATTGAAAATCCTAATTTAATACAAAAATGTTGTCAAAATTAAGGTGTAAACGATATGTATCATAGAACAAACAAACACAATCACTAAATCATAATCAAAGGTAAAATATTGTCCATATTGTACAATTACAAATAATTAATTAGAAAACTTAAAAAAAATTAAAAATACTTCTTATAAATATGTCTTAAAAAGTGTAAGTAGTCAACAAAATAAACAATAAAAGATATGAACAAAAAAATCATTAGAAAATAAGTCAAAAAATACAAAATTAGTAAGAATACTTATGAAATAAGAAATATCTTTTATAAGTTTTAAATTTTTAGTATTCTTAATACAATATGTTTTTATGAAACTTAATTCTAAAAAATATAATAACAATTAAATATTTGTAAAATCATTAAAAAAAGTATAAAAAATTAATATTATTATCATCATATAAATCATTTTATTTTATTTTTTAAACAAACATATGCGCCTAAAAGGGTGCTTTCAGGCGCTTTCACTTTTGAGGCAAAAATTTTAAACACAACCCTTACAAATTCAAGTCCTAGATGAGCCGAGCCTATCGACTCTACAATTTGTAAATATTAGCCTGCACTTATATAAGTTTTTATGTTCAAAGTGCATAAAACCTACTTATGACTTTCAAGACATGTGATATAGGGTTTTTTTTTTTTTAAAGACCTACATTATAAGTACGCATTTTAAAAATGCTTTAATCTTGACCAAACTTTATAAAGGCTATGGCTTGAGTCTAAAAAAAAAAAAGTCTATATTTAGGCTTAGGTCTTATGCCTATTTAACCATAGTCAGGCCTAACCTAGTCTATTTTTATGCCTAAAGAGTGGGTTTAATGAGACAGATAAGTGGTGAGAGTATGGTTGAGGAATGAGTTAGAAGTAAGGGTTTTTTTTTAAAAAAAAAAAACAGAGACAATCTTTATCTGTAATGTATTTTTTTTTTTTGAACAAAAAAAAAAAAAAGAGCTTCTATAGCATGTGCTGACACAAGCGTTACAGCTGCTAATGTCCTGCTATAAAGCAAGCACTAAGAAGGCCACTTTTTTAAATAATAATAATAATTCACCTTACGTAGCACTTGTGTCAGCACGTGCCACAGAAGGGTCTTAAGCAATATGCACGTGCTACAATTGGCCACCTTTTTCAAAAACAAGAAGAAGAAGCTATAGCACTTTAAAGAGGTGCTATAAAATGTGCGTCAATTTTTCCCCCTTTTTTGTAGTAGTGGGCATTAAATATATGATAGGGTTACTTGATATTGTAATTGTTGATCAATAAGAATATACAACTCTTGAAGAATGTGTTGCTGATTGAACCATATTTTGATGGGAAAACATTTTTTCATGTGGTAGGAAAACCATTTTTTCATGTCATACACATATGAAATGGTGGGACCCACATATACATATATGAATTTATATATGTATATGTAGGTCCCACCATTTCATGTGTGTGTAAGAAACTTTTTTTTCCTCATATAACATGAGAAAACCAAAGCCCTATTTTGATATGCTTTTTTTATCATTAATTTGATATTTTTAATGCATTTCCTAGAATATTATTTCATGATTAAACATTAATTTGAGATAGGGACATTTGTATCTAATTAAGTATAATTAGGAGCAAAATGGTCATAATCTATTAATTATTCATGTAAATGAATTCTTAAACTTTTGATGCTACATTATGCTAAATCTTGCATTGCATGTAGGTGTTTAAAAAGAAAATTAGATTTGTATAAAAAAAAAAAAGAAAAGAAAGAAAATTAGAGATTTTGGAAAATACCAATTGAGGTCAAAGTTATTATTTTTTAGTACTGGGAAAAATTATAGAAAAGGGCCAGAATTTTTGAAAAATGAAAATCCGTGAAGAAAAATGGCTAAATAAATTTACATAAAGTGCCAATTATTTTTAAATATTACATTTTAACCCAAATGATTTTAAACTTTAAATTTTCAATCTAGTACCTCCACGAACTTTTGAATTTCGGTAGCCCCTGGTCAAGAAGAAGGGTTTTGACCAGTGCAAGGAAAGTTTGACCGAAAGAGCCTTCTTCTTCCTTCGACTTTTAGAGCTCAAAAACACATATAGCGTTATGGCAGAGCAAGAGACCTTGGAGAGCGAGGTGGGTCGATAATGAGACAGGAAGACTACCACCAAACTACCGCTCGTTTGTCGACCCTTCCTCTATTCTTTACTGCCTCACCGTCTGACAAGGACGGAGAACACAGACTTGGAAAAGGCGCTGCAGGGAGTTTTTCATGGAGGATAGAGCTTCAGATTGGGGGCCTAGACCAATTGTAGAGATGAGACCGTGCCATTGGACAGGAGCAAAGCTTGACAAAGCTTGAACCATAAAGGAGCTTCGACAGGTGGTGAGAGACCACACTCCATTAATTACCACCTTTCTTCGTAGTCGGAGATTTGTCCTTATCGCTGGGGAACTCCACCTTCGACCTCTCTCTCACTCCACCGTGGTTAAACTCCCTCCTTCCTCACTCCCTCTCCGTCGTTTTTTCACCACCGATCAACTACCTTCACTATCGACCATTTTCTTTCTCACGCCACACGGCCACTTCATTCTTCGCTACCACCATCCTTTTCTCTGTCACCACCGTCATCCTTTCCTCCACTTCCAAATTCGCTGTCAACCCCATCCTTTCTCTCTTTCCTTCATAGTCTAAAATTCCAGTTCCTTTATTCCTTTTCCAGTGAGTTGTGTGATTTTCCTGTGATGTTTGTGATTTCTTGCAAGTTCTTTTAATTTTTTTGGCAAGCTTTGTGATTTTAGTTTCATAGTTTTTTTCTACTCTTGTTCCATGGATTATTTATGTTTTGAAAATGATATGATTACCTTTAAGTTCAAGCTAATTTGCTTGAGTTTTGGTGGTAAAGGTGCCTAGAACTTTAATGTGCTACAATTGAGAGTTCATTAGTATTCCATTAGCTTATTATATATGTATTGTGATTTGTTTGGTTGGATTTTGTAATTGATATATGTTTTTTGAGACTTGATGAGTGTTTATTTGTTCTTGTTGATTAACATTTGTATTGAATTTTGCTTTGATGCTCTTTGACTATGCATTAAACTTATTTCCTTTTAGATTAATGAAGTTATGCATTCTATGTGATCACTCGTGTGTGAGATGGATTTATTTCAAATTGAGTTATGCAATTGTGCTTTCATTTAAAATGAAGTAAGTGCATTAAAATAATTTTCAAACAAGCATTAAGTGTTCTTCAACCATTTATCTAAGAGTTTATTATAAATGTGATCGTAGGATTAATCATTAATTAAATGAATTGGACTTAATGTGATTAGATTTTCAATTTGACTTGATGAAAAATTAACTCCCAATTCGTTTTAAAAGCTAGGAAAGCTATTAATTTTTCTACCAAGACTCATTTCATCATTCATATTTTCAAACTCAAATACATTCACACATTCACAATTTTTTTATAAAAAAAAAAATACCAAAAACAATAGTTTGTTAACATTTAATTAAATTGAATTACTCTCTTAGTTATTATTTTGAAAAACCAAAACCTCATTTTCTCTCGCTTTCATTACATTTGTATGACATTTAGATTACTTAAGAATCATTAAAAGGCTTCTAGAAAAAAAAGAATGATCTTAGACTTGCCTAATCTCAATCCTTGGTTAATTTTTTACTGGGACCCTAAAGCTAACGTATGAAAGGCCCTCATCAATGGCGCCATTGCCAGGAAACTAAGTAATTGGTTCCCTAAATAATCTAATTTTTAAATTCACTTTTGACAAGGGGTTCTCGTGTGAAGTTTGTTAGTTTTAGAGTTTTTATGTTTCATTGCATAGAGTTTAGGATTTTTGCATTTAGGTAGCTTTTATAGCATCTCATTGCATTTTGCATTTTTCATAGAAATTTTTGAAGAAATACAAACAAATATCTTGATTTTCCTTTGTCTTTACATTTTCATTATTGTATTTATCTTGCATCAACTTGATTTGTTGCTGGAACTAAATATTAACACACTTGGAAATTGATTGTAGTTTCATTAAAATTCAGTTACACGTTCTCTTAGAAGCTTGCTGGAATTTTTTGAAAATTTTGCTTATAAAATTATGAGCTTTAGTTTTCTAAAGGTTTGGATCATTCTAAGTGATAAGAATATATTTTATAATTAAATACGTATAGATTTTAAGATATATTAGATTGAATTTATTAACATTTTATACTTATTTAATTATATTTTATATATTTTTCTATCATTTAATTAATTATAGGATATAAGGAAAGTTTAATACAAAATCTATCAATATCCTATTTTTATTTTGTAGGAGATATCATGAGTAGAGCTGAGAATCAGGGCCGGCCCGTGAAGGGCCAGGGACTGGACTAAAAAAAACACATGTTTTTCAAAGCCCATCTTGAGAGCACCAAGGCTAGGGCCGGCCCGCAGGGTCTAGAAATTACTATTCCAAATTTTAAATATTTTTCTTTCACCTTTTTTTTAAAATATAATTAGTAAATTACAACATGAATAATCCAATAAATAAACACAGTCACAAATTCATAATAAAAAATAAACTATGTTCACAAATAACTTACATAAAACATAAAAAGCATATCACTAAGAGACATTAATACGATGACTATTATTGTTGTCATCTTCGTCACTATCATCGATTTTAACGACATTTGATTGTTCTTCACTTTGAGTAATAGCCTCTAGCTCATGAGTAAGAATATCATAAAATTCTTGTCTCACATCATGAACACATTCATAATCTTTATTTATAACAAATAATTAATCAAATCATAAAATTAGAGTATAGTTATTATGTATTTATAGTTAAATGGATAAATAACTCTATAACAAATACAATATACATATATATATATAAATTAATAAATTTAAAAAGAAAATAAAGAAAAAACTACAGTGAAAAGGGCCTACAGGGCCGACCCGAGACTCGTTAGGGCCGACCCTCCAAAGCTAATTTCAAATGTCTAGTTTATTTTTCAAGCTCGGCCTTTAAAGGACTAGACTTAGACTTAAACGGACCAGCCCGATGGGCCTGACCCGTTTTCCGGACTCTAATCATGAGATCTAAGAGCAATATAACATAAGTCAAAAAATCAAACAAAACCAAAATAAAAAAAAAAACGTGGGACCCATATGAGAAAAGAAAAGCATGCTACAGCTGAAATATATGCTTGAATGATCTTTAATCAATCAGGAAATAGCGTGTGGGGCCCGCACAAAACAAAAAACACCCTAAACTAATCTATTAAAAGGCAGCACCTGGAGAATCGAAGGAACGGGACGAATTGAATAAAAAGGGGATAGAGACGCAGAGACACGGACAGGTCAGCCAGACGGAACGAAAGAAACAGGAACGAAGGAACAGAGGAGCGCAAGAATAAAGGAGGGAGCTACTGGTTCTTTCTTGAACGGCGATAGCAGCAAGGAAAACAAGATCAGCGACCACCTTCATATTGCTGTGGCAGAGATTAATTGACTTCGCCCTTCCTTCATCCTGTTTCTTTGAATCTGAATCTTTATTGTTATTTGCTGAGATGGATTTTGATTTAGCCTGGTTAATTTGTTTTGCAAGAGGAACTAAACTTTGTTTTCATTTGTTTTCATTGTTTAGTTGTAATTAATATTGATTTTGGTTACTTAATCTTAAGTGTAATTTTATCTATTTAGTAATTGGTCATCATTGAATATGATTTTGAGAATTAGGATTTACCTTGATGAAGAGGATTTTAATTAGGCTCTCAGATTAAGTAATATAAGATTAGATTAGATTTAATTTTTGATTAGGATAGACATATACCTAATAGTCCCATATAATTGTTGAAGAGTGTGTTTGAGTCTTATTGCCTCTTGAATAACTATGTTAGACATAACAAGTTATACTTAAAAGAGGGTTGTAAGTGGACTGACAGGCATTTATAGCTATTATACTCAAGATTAACAAAATTGATATTAAGACTAATTAAATTAGTGAAATCAAGGTTTATGAAACTAATAAGAGATTAGTGACTCTGGATTGCTCAGTTGATTATTGTCGTAGTTTGTTTATCTTAATTTTGTTTTGTTTTTCCTTTTTTCTTAATTAAATTAAATTTGGTTGCTCAACTTAAACGAAAATGTAAAATTAATTATTAACTGAAGTTGTGGTTACTAAGTCCTCGTGGGAACGATACTTTACTCATTCTTTATTATTTGATACGGCCCGTATACTTACAGTTCTAGGTTATAAAGTTTTTTCCCTATCACTAAGCAAGACCAATACATTTTCTATTGGGTGTGGTGAATTTTAGCCAAATTCCGTTTTGGCCACTTTTTGATTTTTTCTTTATTTTCTAGCATTTTTCCAGATTTTTCATTGTAACATCCCCAATTCCCATGTAAACCAATTAATGAAAATATGAAATTTTTTTGTTAGTTAGTTGCAATCAGTGGTATTTGTTATTCTGATAAGATAAATTTATTATTAGGGAAAAATAATGTGGAACTATGTGAGATGGGGTTAATAAATTTGGTTATAGATAATTTGAGGTAAGTAATGTCAAAGGAGGTAAAAATGTAATTTTCCCTCATCTTTCTTATATTTTTTCATTCAATAAATGGAGGGGGAAATATTGATGAAAGATTAAGAGGAATTTTAATATAAGTTTATTTTGTCTTTGGAAAAAAATGGATATTGGATGAGACTTATATGATGCAAAATAAAAATCACTCTTACCCCATTAACCATCATCATGCCTCAAGTAAAGGGAGTAAGTGAGGCATTGTTTGTGATTGTTGCTTCCCCATTTCTACAAAAACTAATGGACGTGTGAAGGAAAGAAAATAGAAATGGTTTGACACATGATATGACAATTCTAATTAATGGAGTTTGAGTGTGGAATGGGAAAACCTTTCTTGTTTTTCCAATAAGCTGAGGCGTGAGTACGAGTTTGAGAAGGAAATGAAGAAAAAAAAAATATGTATATTTGTGTGCACATGAGCCGTTGAATGATTCAATAATAAGAAGGGTTATTGTCTTTTTGTTTGGTTTGTTCCTTCATTTAATGCTATCACCTGGTCATGGGGTGATTTGACAAAGCAATGGAATTAAAAGTGAGGGGAAATAAGGAAGCCGAAGGAATGGAGGATAATATAATTATACATTGTTTTATACTCACTTGACCATTGGACAAAGAGAGGCAGAATGATTTGATTAAGTCATTAAATAATTGAAGGAGGGAAGGTTGAACACGTAATGGAAGGAAAGAGAAAAAAACAAAACTTAACTAACTATGTTATCTCAAGTATTTCCAATGCACCAGACGTGATGGAGAGATCAAATAAAATGGTTTGAAAGACCTAGAATCTAAGGATTGGACCTATAACCTAAGAGGTGATGGATGAAATAAAATTAATTAATGGAAGGCCAGAAGCGTCGGAATTGAGGAGGAATTAATGGAAATCAAATTTTTTTTCTAGAATGAGGGAGAAAAATCTAGAGGCCAGATGAGTTAAAACCGACATTGGGAGAATTATATAAAGGACTCTTGCCTTTCCTTTGAAGTGTTGGAGACGTACAGAAAAGAGGAGAAGGAAGTGATTGAAGAAAATTCAAGGGAAGCACAAACAAAGAAGAGTCAAGGCGTCAAGAATAAGGTAAGGATTTTAGAGTCATATTATATCTTCTTCTACCTCTTCCCTTGAGAGTCTATCTTAAGAGCAAATTTTCTTGGTGATTTCTTTTAAAGACAAGGACGAAAGTTGTTGAGGGAAAGGACCTAAGGAGCAAGTTTAAGACTGGTGGAGAATCAAGATCAAGTAAGTTATAGCCTCAATTATCTTATGAATTTGTGATTTCTAGTTCTGCAATGGTTGTATTTTGCATGTCTCTGTATCCGTTGGACTTGATTAACTAGTAAAGGGGTTGAATAAAGAATCAAACTCCAGATTTAATGATAAGAAGAGAAGTTATTATGATATAAGAACCAAAGGTTATTGGAAATGGAAGTCCTTTGGGTAGCCACGTGAGAAACTGATTCATTGATGACTTGAGAACTTATTTTGTTGGTCAGTTAATGCTTATTATGTGTCCAAAATGGGATATCGGAATAAGATGGAGAAATGTTTTAGGGATGAAGAAGGCTTATTCTTTTTTAAAAAAATCAATAAATACATAATTTTTAAAGGAGTTATTTATATTAGTATTTTGATTATTTTAGGGTCGCTTTGACTTTCGTGTATCCGGGAAAAATTATACTAATAGTTTTGGATAACTACCAAGTAGTAACCTTAATCCTCATGTGCTCTGTATTACATTGTATGTTTGTATTTTCCATGATTGTGGACCTGTGTCTCTTGAAAAAGGGACATGCGTTTGTGTGCATTCAGTGTGGTCTGGGTTCAGAGCCCGACTACTGTGTTTTTCCTAGCGTTGTGGATCTGGGGCTTGTTTTATTGAGCAGTCTTGTGTTTGTTTCTAGGACATTAGTCCTTCCACAGTTAACACGGTATGCTTAATATGTTGTATTTGTGTTACTGTATGTTTGTTACTGAATGCTGTTATTTGGTGTTTTTCCTAATTATGGTTACATACATACACCGCATTATACATTACATATGAGATTAATGGTTACCTGGGATCAATTCGTGAATCCCAGATTTTTGTAGAGCCTCTGGGAGTTCTTTGAGGGCAGACCTTGGAGATAAGGGTAAGACTATTGGACAGGAGTAGATAGAGTTGTTGGGAGTGATGGAAGACTATATTTTATCTATTTTGATTTTGGATGACTATATATTTTTTGGCCTTTTTGGCAACGGTGGATTACTGTATACTTAACCTTTTGGGGACTATATATATTTTGTTACCTACTTTTAATTTTACCAATATTGTCTAAATAATCCAACCAGGAATTGCTTTGTCGCGATATAACTCTGATGCATGTTAATAAATAGAAATTCATATGATATTTGGTAATTATAAAAGGGAAACCCACTATCCGCCACCTGGAAGAGCGAGGCCGGTAGGGGTGTTACATTTATTAGGTTAGTTTTTGAGTTTTCTTCTTTGATTTGTTCTAATTTTTAGGATCCATTTGCATTGTCTTGACTTGGTAACTTCTGTGATGTTGTTTGCATTAAATTTGATATGATTTTGAGCTTATTTTTCTGAATTCACCATGTGTTTAGGTTTATCATACCATTTTTGCATCTCTGGTCATTTTGAAACCTCTCTTTCTTTTTCATTTGCATTTGTATATTCATGTATTCTTTTTATTAGTTTTTATAGTTTATACTTAGATAGTCATTTTGTGATTCATTGGGGATTTATTGTATTAAATTCTTATGGTATGGTTTAGAGGTAATCAAGATTTACTTCTGGAATATCACTCTTTTGTAGGCAATTACACTGAAGGGATGATAATGTCTCTCAAAGATCTCAATCGGTGCAACAACAACTAAACCACATTTTAGCCTGAATAGGGAATCTAGAAAGGGGTTCAGATTGTCAAAGAAATTCTCCCTTTCAATCTCCCTCTTTTGTAGGAGATTCAATTGGAAGGAAATATGTTTTCTCCCAATCCATTGATTCCATTCAACATACATTACAACTTCAAGCCAATTTGGAGAGTCAAAAAAGTAGTCGGTTTGATTAAGAATGTCATGGTTCATTTGGGAATTCTAATAAATCAATACAAATTGTAAACTGGATCTCGCAGATATTTCTCGATTTTAGCTAATGATGGTGTTATAGCTTCAATCTAATTAATTCTTATCAAATTAGTATTTGCAATTTGGAGCTATATATATATATATATATATATATATATATATATAAAGAATTATAATAAATAAAATATTTGGTTTGGGGAACTCCATAGATTTATGGAATCTGAACTGAAAAAGAATAGAAAAATTGAAAGCTCTAACTAATGACTCAGAATGACCATATTTATTTTATGGAGTGTTTACAAAAAGCTCAGATTCATCAGTCCTTGTGGGAAAATCTCTATTGCTGAACGGCATTACTCTAGATCCAAATTGCTGCACAGAAAGCAAGGAGGATCGCGAGCCGAAAGACTTTGATGTCACAATGTCCCCTATCGCTCCAAGTTCAGGGTTATCACACCATTCCATAAAATTTAAAAACATTAGAGAGTTCCTACGATTACCCCCTCGTCCAGCAATGAACAAATCATAGTCATCTTTATCTAGTTCATGGAGGAGTGAAATTAATTCCTCACCGTTGTGTACTTCCTCCTCTGAGTATGTTATAGAATCATTGTTATACACCCCCTTAAATCTGAACGAATCTATACACTCTTCGTCCAACAACTTTTGGCTCTCATCATCTTGTGCTGCAGATGATAGCCAATGAATTCCATCGTCCTTTGGCGCTTCCTTTTTTGCAGCCTCATCCAACAAAAGAATTCGTACCATGGAGAGCTGATTTCCCTGATGCCTGGCCATTCTCCAAGCAATAGCTAAGGCTTCACGATCATCAGGCCCGCCGATGAAGAGCATCATAATGCGTAAGTAGTTTCTGGACAAGGAACCAAGACCACGTTCAACAAAGATTGCCACAGAACAAGGTGCATCTTGCAGAACATTCTGGTTTATGTTTCTGCCTGCCTCATTACTGGTCTCCAGATCACCCCGTGCGTCTAGTTCTTTGTGAAAAGGCATGAGAATTAAAGCTGTTCGTTTTTGCTCTGCCAGGCTTTGTATGTCCTGGTGGATGGTTTCATAGGTTGACACAACATTGAGAGTTTCCACTCTAATTGCACCACTTGTCGTCTCTGATAGAGCCGTAAAGGTGTTGATGATGCCCTCCGACTTTAATTGTGAATGGGACAGGTTTTGCGATCCAGATTGGGTAGGGTGCTTTATTTGAGCAGCTAGAAGTGCAGTGGCGCGTCCGATGAGTTCAACAAGGTGAACTCCCAACACGTGTAATGGTGAAATTCTGGTAGCATTCATTGTTCTCAGCACCTTCGCCATGCAGGTGGCTTGCCGAATATTGAGTACATAACATAAAACTCGAAGCTCTGAATCCATCCTTAACTTTTCAATGGTTCTTAGCCTGTACTTCTCGTACTGTTTTCTTGGTTTGTATATTGCATTAACCAAAAGAGGCACCAAGATTGTCATTACGAAAACTGCACACACCATAATTGAAAAGGCTACCACAGACAAAATCTGCACGGCACAATGATTGGATCGATGTTGAATCGAGTTACTGTATATATATGATCTATACCTATATATACATGATGATGAATAACCAAATTAAGAATATAATTCTTTAATTTCATACCTTTCTATCCCAAGCTGTATTTAGTATTATGAGTGCCAAGACGCCTTTAGAGTTGAGAAGGAGCCCGATACCCAAACCGTCTCGAACGGGCACACCGAAGAAAAAGGTGGTTATCAAAGTGCTTGCAACTTTTGGGATGGATAGCAAAAAGATAACTAAGACCATCCAAGGCCAATACTTTTGTTGTGCAAGCATGAAGAAGTTAACCGTCAACCCAGTACGGAAGAAGAAGTTAGGTGACATAGCCACGGAAACAAAGTCATCCAACTTTCTCATCATGAAATCAGCGAATCTACCATGAGGTAAAACTAGTCCGTAGACAAAAGCCCCTACAATAGAATGCGTCCCAAGCACGTCCGTGACAAACGAGCAAACAAAGGCGCCTATCAACACCACGAGCAACAAAGAATTATCCCACGTGTCTTCTTCATTCTTGTCGCCCTCAATAATGCGCTGCCTCATGACAGGACGCAACACGAAGATGCAAAAAGCGATGAACGCCATCATACCCAACACCGACCAAAATGCCTGTACATTGTTATTGGCAAATGGAATTGATATTATAAATAAAAGCCAGCCACAGGTGTCGCTGATCATGGCTGTTGTCAGGGCGGCTTTGCCTAGGCCGGTGTAAAGGAGTTTGAGATCGGCAAGAATAAGCGCCAGCACCGGAAAACCCGTGACAGTGAGGGCTAAACTCCAGAACAAATAAGCTTTAGCTGTATGTTGACCATCTGTTCTAAATACCAGAGACGGAGGTTCTTGGTAAAGCTTTTGTATCACAGCATAGAAGCACATTCCCATGGCCAAAGGAATGATGATACCGGCAATGGCAATGGCTGCGGCCTTCTTCTGTACTTTTAGAATGTCATCTAAATTAATTTCCAAACCACTAAGGAACACATAAAACATGATGCCCATACTTGAGTACGTTTCGATGTTGAGGATTCCTTCCGAAGGTAGAACTAAGCGCACCAACATATTGTCTGTAGATAAAAGAAGACCCACACTCACGCCAGCCTGCACATATATGCTTGGTTATTTATTTATAATGAAGAAAACGCTCAACTTATCAATACAAGAGAATTACGTGTACTTACAAGAACCTCCGCGATAAGACGGGGTTGATGAAGAGGCCTAAGTATGTAGTGAAAGGTGTTGCACATGAAGATATTGAAAGCAATTTGCAGAAATAATAGAGGGGCATAGTTCGTGAGGATGGAGCCCGTTTTCCACATCTCATTAGGATTAAATACTTCTTCAACATAACATATTTTAGCTTCAGCCATATATATGATAATTCACTTTCCCTCCTTCCTTCCCTCTAATTTGCCCCTTGTCACTCAGGAATCACAATCTCTGTGACAATGTGACTCCACTTATATATTAAAAATCATTATGATCCGTAAACGGATACAGAAAGGAGAAACATATAGTTTGTTAAAATTCCATCATCCAGTATTTTCTGTTTTCTTTTTCACTGGACTCTAAAAAGAAGTAACAAACTCTCCCAAACTGAATCAGTTTTCATCCTTTGGCAGTGACAGCAAATATTTTTAAACAAATCGGTTTCCATCTTATTTAAAAAAAAAAAAAAAAAACACACACACACACACATATATCTATATATACATATACATATAACACACACACACACACACACACATATAAATGAATGAGCACGCTAAGATGTCAGGCTCCCTAGAATTCAAAAATTCTGAATCTTTATTGATTACACTACTCGAAAAAACATTCCTTACATTGAACTATCTACTCAGGTTGCTAAGGAGATGGGATAGAAAGTTTGGCTAGTGACCTTTTTTTTTTATTTGATTAATCGCTTATGAATTTTAGAGCATTTTTATAAATAAGATTTGTAACTTCTGACTTCTATGGCAATTGCTCAGGCAATTGGTTAAATAAAACAATCGGGGTAGATAGTTGTTTTAATTATTAAACTGTTTAAAATTAATAACTTTCTCCATCCATTGCTCAGCCAACCAATGTACTCTACATCGGATGTGCAAGCGAAATGGGTGTATAGAAAGTAATTCGAAACAGCTTTGCTTTAAAATCATGCTTTAGTTCTCTGTTAATTCATTCATGCCTATCGCACCATATCACGTGACCAATAATCTCTCCCTCATCTTCCTCCCAAATTCATTTTTGGGAAAATTACACTAGGTCCCAAAAACCAGAATTAGTTACAAAAAGTCTTAAACCAGAACCTCATTACAAAAAAATCCCAAAAAAGTCTCTGAGACTTTTTTGTAATTAATTGTCTAAGATGACAGAATCCTATAACAACTGGAAATGTTTTGTTAACAATAAAAATTCTCAGTTATTAATATGGCATTTTAAGTTACTAGTACGACTTTTCAAGTTGTGATAATTTTTATTGTTAACATAGCATTTCCAGTTATTAATATAACATTTCTAGTTGTTAAAGGTTTTTGTCATCTTGGTAATTAATTACAAAAAACTCTCAAGAGACTTTTTTGTAATAAGATTCTAATTTGAGACCTTTTTATAATTAATTCTGGTCCTTACGACCTCAATGTAATTTTCCCTTCATTTTTTCACATCAATTTCTCCCTTGTTTGTCATCTTCATTTTCGCAATTGACGGTCTTCATTAGCGCGTCTTCTTCTTGACCGTCCTCATGCTGGGTACGTCTTCATCGCAATCGTCGGTTTTATGTATATCGTTTCTTTTTGAGTGACTTGGGCACTTCGAGAAAGTAACGTCTGTGTATTATAATGTTATTTTACTTTTACACGTGTCTCTTTTTACACACACATATGTGTGTATATTATTGAGTTGTTATCCTTATAATTCAGCCTTTCCCTTTGTGGACTAGGGACAGATAGACAAACAGTTGTATGTTTGATAGGTTTTTGTTTTGAAGGATCCACCTACTCTATTTTCTTCTCCCTCTTATCCTTAATGTTAAGAATAAATAGGAGAATTAATATATGGAATAGTTTAGAAATGTAACAGCTGTAATATTCTCTCTATCCATTATGTTATGCAAATATGTTATTCATATCATACGTGTACACGGTTCACTCCTATAAATGTATGGTAAATTGAGTGCCTCTGTATCATTCAGAGGCTATTATAATTTTATCTGTTTTGAGTTTGATTTCTATCTTGGTATTAGAGTGTAGGATTTTCTTTCCAAATTGTTCATCATGCTTTCCCCGTCTCCTTCCTCCTAAGCTGCATCTCAAACCTTTGTTTCACCCACTAATATCATAGTCACTAATGTCTCCAAAACCAACCCCATGTTTAATTCCTTCAATCAAGTAAACTCAATCAAGCTAGATCGTGGGAATTACTTGCTATGGGAATCAATCGTCTTACTGATTATTGAGGGCAGTAGGCTGGAAAATCATCTTGATATAGCTTAACAGTGACACTGACCTGTCTCATCTCGATGGTGCTGAGATGAAGATGAACCAAGATTTCGAAGACAAGAATGCTACTGATAATATTCTCTTAGGTTGGCTCCGTAACACTATGAGCATCGAAGTTAGAGCTCAACTCTTACACTGTCAAACTGTTAGTGTTTAGGTATCCTAAACACAATCCGTAAGGATAGATCAGCACATTTTCTATATTGTAATATTTTAGTATTAATAAATGAACACATTTTATCTTTATCATATTTATATCTCACCTTTATTTTAAAGTAAATATGTGTTTGAACATAAAAGCCTTAGAAATGGAACATATGTAAATCTTGAGGATCAATGATAGAGATCATGATCATGAGGACTCAAGAACACTAGATATTTATTGCATAAAACTTGTTCCTAATCTTCAGTCACCAAGAAAAGGCATTGATGATCTCAATAAGACTAGTACAATATCATCTACATGTATAGAGATACAAGGTAGGGACCTCATGAAATATAGGCATGATGATGTTTTAGCTGATGTTGTGGGTAGATCTATTGGAGAGCAGATATCATCTAAAAGATCCATCGAAAGACTCCACAAAGAATCATTATAGAGAGTATCATTGAATATGAAAAGTCTCTCATCGTTTGGTAGTGCGGATCGTCCTAGATTTGAGGATGTCATCAAACACTATGTCCTAGAGTTATACTTTGATTATATAACTTTATCCGCATGGAAATGGGGAGAATAATATACTCTTGGGCGTAACTCAAATACATGAGTATAGATAGACCTGTTGAGAGGACTCACAGTCCCTTACAAGGGATTAGTCATTCACAAGACCGGTAGAGCTTGGATAGCTTCTAATTAACTCAAGAATCCATGCATAGCAAGTGATCATGAAGAGTCATGATCCATTATAGAGTTAATATAAGAAGATTCATACTTATGTGGATTAGCTACATTTAGTCAATTAAGATAGATTATACTCTATCTCTGCTCTCGACTAAATGTGAATGACGTTGTAAGGGGTGATGTCTACACAGTGTCCAAATATGAAAGGTAGATCGCTTGATTAACTCAATTAGTTCTAAGGTTGCAAAACATTGCTAGTGTCTTATGAGGTCATTAAATAAATTGGCCCCATTAAAGGAGTTTTAATTAATCCAAGTTTATTTATGTCAGTGACTAATTGGACCTAATGGGTCAAACACAAAGGCTATTCCCGGTTGCTTAAAATTAGCAAACTTGGGTCAATAATTATTATTGGGCTTTATTAAGAGTAAATGTGTAATTGGGTTAGAGTGGGACTCTAAGCCCAATAAAGAGCAAAATGGTGTCACATATATAGTCCTCTGTGGGAAATCAGTTTCTCCATAAAAGGGCTCAAATGTGTTAGAAGACCCAATAAAGTTTTAGGCCAAGTTGAATTTGAAATTCAAATTTTTTTGAAATTTGAAATTTTAATTTTAATTCTAAAAGGTTAGGTTATAAAAGATAATTATGAATTATCTAATATATATATATATATATATATATATATATATATATATATATCAGGAATGGCCTGTTGCTTTAATGAAATATTAGGAGTTTGAGGTTCAGAAACTTTATTAAGATGTCTTAATCTTTGGTCGATTTTTGTTATAAGTTTTGCCTTGTTTTTATCTTGAATCTCAGCCTTGATTTTTGGATCAAGTTGGAATGGTTTAAATAGAGGTTGAATTGGTGAAGATGGTTTGGAAGAAGTTTGAATAAGAGTTTGAGTAGAAGAAGAAGCCAAAGAGGTTTTGATAACTTGATCTCCAATAATATGAAGATATTGATTTGTGTAATTATTTTGTTCCATAAGACTCTTGATGTCTTTTGGACCAATTGCTTCTTCAAAGTATCGAGTTTTGAATGAGGAGGCAATAATAGGAGTTTGTGATCTGTCTGTAACTCCAGGAATTTGATATGACCTTTTTAGAGGAACTTCTGAAGAAATAGTTTGTCCTTCAGGAGTTTTCCAATCTCTCTTGGTCATGTTTATCATTTTTGTAAATGGATATTCTATTTTTTGTTGTAAAGCATATGCTTCAAACCAATCAAAAAATGGAATATTCACTTCATACTTGTCAAGGAAATTGTAAAATTTTTCTTGGACTTGTTGTCTAACAAGTCCTCTAAAATTCTTTAAAAACCAGTTCCTTTCGCAAGTATTAGATTCTGAATAAAATTCCTTTTGCAAACTTTGTTTATCAATTTGAAATTGATATTCAAGAACACCAATAGTTGAAGGTTCACCTAATTCAGTATAACTTATGGAGTCTACCGAATTTTGGTCATCTCTCTTTGATAGTATGCATGAGGGATTGTTCCAGAATTGTCAATTCCTTGAATTGAAACATTTGTAGATCGGTTCTCAGGTTGTTGGGGTGGTGGTTCAAGAGTTTGAGGTGGAGTATAGGTTTGAGGAAGTACATGGGTTTGAGAAGGAACATGAGTTTGTGGCGGTGGAAGAGGAATTACCGATGGTAAAGAGCGTTCTGAAAAACTAGAACTCCTTGGTAATTCTGAGTTTACAGATTTAAAATCCTTAGATCTTGAGGATGTAGATGAAGTAGAATTCCTATGTCTTTCAAAGGTCATCTTTACAGATCCTGACTGGGATTGGGAAATTCTACTGATTTGGGAAACAGGCTTTGGAATAGGTTGTACGGCCTTTTCCATAACCCATTCATTAGGAAGTGTTACATCTCTCTACATGATGGTTTGGGGAATTGTAGTGTTTGTGTGTGAATTATCTGTTAAGAAAACAATTGTTTGTCCATTGCCAGGCAAACGATGGACATTTGGTGCAGAAGAGTTGGAGACCTTATAATGTATTCTATACATTAGAGCTACAGGTATAGATCTAGACTTCATGTTGAGGCCATGCAGTTTAAGATTCAGTTTAAGAATGTCTAGGACGTTTTTGTCTCTAAGATCAACAGTTTGAGAAGGGTAGCAGTTGAAATAGACAAGACCATTGTGTAGTCCAAACTTAGTAGCAGCTAACAAAGAGTTAGCAAAGACATAATGTCTTGCATCTCTGAGACAGACTAATCCAGAGGCGTTAAGGCCTCTTCGGATCAAAGGTTTAAGAGTAACTTGTACACAACCGATGTATAAAAAGTTGAAGTTTTCTCGATGTTTTTGGATAGAGTTTGGAGATAGAAGAAAAAATTCTTCTTTTTCAGGTTAGACAGAGATGGATTCCTCAACAGTCTTGATTACATAATCAAACTTGCCTGCCCATCTCTTTTTATCTTTGAAGATATCTTTTTCCATGGCTGGAAGAGTCTAGTCATCGATCGTTTGGCTTATATCTCTAAACTGAATTTCTTCGTCAAAGATATGGTTTGAGGAAGAGAAAATGCTCTCAGAGTTTATGATTGTGTTTGGTGTGGAGGATGAGGAGGAGGAGGAAGAACATCGAGAGAAGGTGTGGAAAATGGAAGACATGATCAAAACAGAAAATACAAAAAATTAAATTGGAAATAAAAAGTGCAAATAAAAGTGAGATAAACAACAATAATTTAAATCTCCCTTCAATTAGTATCTTTAGCTTTAGGTTCCATAGAGGTATATATTTAAGAAATCTACCAGGAATTTACCAATCAATTGCTTGAGTAAATCTCCAAGACTCGCATGACTGTTTTTTCTTTAACTGGTTAGAAATTGACTAATACTTTACTGATCATAAAAATTTATCATAGGTTTATCCTCCAAACAGACAGTAAAATACATAAAATAAAATACAGAAATTAAAATATAGAAAATAAAATACCTAATCCGTCCAATCTGGCGGTTCTAGGTGATATCCTAAGCCATCCATTAAGGAGGTCTATTTGTCTGGTTTTCATTCAAAATTATAGACCTGGGTACATGACATCTTACAGTGGGGCATAGCTCGCCTGCCAACTCCCGGACTTATGGACTTACAGCCATTCAAGCATCCCACTACTGAAACTCTTGATATATATATATATAAGACCTAATAAAGATTGAATGAAAAATGATTTTGAATTTTAGTTTAAGAGATGAATGTGATCCATCATCTTAAATTATTATTCAATTAAGGGTAAAGGAGCAAAAATACACGTGTGCTTTACCCCCAGAAGTGCCAACACTATATGCTTTTTTCGGGAGTAAAAATACACACATGGTTATCATTTTAGAGCAAAAGTCACATCTCACTGTTATGTCACTATTCAATGCATCTCTTTCTCTCTCATCACTATGAACAATGACATAACGGTGGGATGTGACTTTTGCTCTAAAACAATAACCACGCGTGTATTTTTGCTCCCAAAAAAATCATATGGTGTTAGGCGCTCTCGAGGGTAAAGCATATGTGTATTTTGCACCTTTACCCTTCAATTAATCAAGATATGGATATAATCCATCATCTTCAATTATTGACTCAATTAATCAATCAAAAAACAAATGTAATATATTATTTTAAATGGTTGACTCAATCAATCAATCAAGAAATAAATATGATCCATCATCTTAAATGATTGATTCAATCAATTAATCAAGATATGAATGTGATTTATCATCTTAAATTCAATCAATCAATCAAGATATGAATTTAATTCATTATGATTTGGATTTTCAAATTCAAACTTGAATTGGGTCTTTCTTGTAAGCACTTAAATTAGGGTTAAGCTCTTATAAAGTGCTGATTTTGGAGTGCCCTCTTTTATGGACCTCTTTTAAGATAAAAAAACATATTGGTGTGTGCCTCCAATTCAAGAAAAAGGTAAGTTTTCAATCTTGTTCATCCTATCTTCAACCTGATTCCAAGAAACCACCATCTTCTTAAAAAGAGAAAAACTTAAGGAAACCAAACCTCAACCTTGCCTTCGCCTAGCAAGCATCCAAGAAGCAGGAGATTTCAAGAGAAAGAGTTTTCATTGCAACCGGAGGATAGCCATGTGGATCAACATTAAAGGACATCAATAATATTGAAGTATTCGAGTGATCTAAGGTAATATTAATCTCTAATAGTCATTTTATCAAATTATTCTAATCCCCAATAATTGTTTTAATGAGTAATCCTAAATCTCATGAATATTATAAATTGTTATGAATTCTCATGAGCACCGTAAAGAGTTATGATTAACAATTAATAACTAATTAACGTAATGAGTTAAGGTTAATAATTCATGAGGACCGTAAAGAGTTATGGGTTGCTAAAATAATTAAACAAAATTTTTATTTTTAACCTCATGAAACTTTGCATAGAAGTCATGTAATAGGCAAAATTAACCAACACAAACTGTGAGTGAGATAAGGGTTGAAGCACACTCTCTTGCTGGTGCTTCAACTAAAGCCAAGGTCATGGTGTATAAATCTAATTTGCATCGAACAAGGAAAGGTGGAATGAAGATGGAAGACTTTCTCAACAAAATGAAGACTATTGATGATCAGCTAATACTCGATGAAGCCTCATTACCACACGAAGAGCTTATCATTTATACCTTAAATGGTTTGGATGCTAAATATAATGCTATAGTTGTAATAAGATTTTGATAGTGCCATCTTCTACAAAAAAAATCTCTTGAGTGTCTCTTAGTCACATTTTGAATAAATGTAATGTCAAGTTTAAGCATAATGAACTTGATTTTTGTCAAGCTTGTCAATATGGAAAATCTAAGTATCAACCATTTACTTCATCTAGTTCTTATGCTTTGGCTCCTTTCGATCTCATTCATACTAATTTATAGGGTCATTCCCCTGTTATCTATTTCTGGCCATTAGTTTATATTCACTTTATCGATGATTATAGTTGATTTACTTAGATATACCCTCTTAAATATAAAGGTGACACAATTATAGCATTTAATCATTTCCGAGCACTTGTTGAGAATTAATTCAACACTAAAATTAAAGCAATTCAATGTGAAGTAGGTGGTGAATTTAAACCATTTGTTCCGATTACTAATTCTCATGGCATTCAAATGCGATATACATGTCATTATACTTCTCAACAAGATGGAAGGGTCGAAAGAAAGCATCAACACATTGTGGAGATTGGATTAACTCTCCTAGCTCAAGCTAAAATGCACTCCACTATTAGATGGAAGCCTTCCAAACTACTACTTCTCTAATCAATTGAATGCTTAGGTGCTTAAAAATTCAACACCTCTGTTTCAGTTGTATAAAACAGAAACATACTACAAATCTCTTCAACCTTTTGGTTGTACATGCTATCTTTTTCTGAAACTATATAATGATCACAAATTCTCATTGCATAGTCAACAATGTGTTTTTCTCGAGTATGCCTCTCAACATAAAGGCTTCAAGTGTCTCAGTTCTTCTAACCGTATATACACTTTTCCACATGTCGTGTTTGATCCAAGAGTTTTTCCTTTTGCTACTAGTTTTCTCCAACACAAAGCCAATACTAGTGATATCATAACAATCCTATGGTTATCAATCCATCTATGATTGTGTTTGTTTCACCAACTCTTCTTCTATGCCTCAGGTTGCGGAAAGTTCTTACAGTTCTGTGATAGTGAATATTGTTCTTTCATTGCCTATTGCATCTCTAAATAGCCCAGGTTCTTCTAATATGATTGATGGTTCTGGTGAATCTTCATAATGTGAGCCTAAGCTTATCTTCTGTTCATAATGTTCACCCAATGACTACATGAGCTAAAAGTGGAATTCATAAGCCCAAATACCCATTGTTAGGTTTTTACATTCTAAAGACACAAATTCATTAAAAACACATAGTTCAGCCTATGACTATTCTAGAAGCCCTTATCTTCTAGGATTAAAAACCAGTTATGGCAAAGGAATTTGACGCTCTTCAACAAAATCACACATGGCATCTCATTCCATACAATGGTACCTAGAAAATCATTGATTGTAAGTGGGTATTCTAAAACAATTTTCATCCGGATGGATCCCTTCATAATCAAAAGGCTTAGCTTATGACTAAAGGGTTTCAACAATCTCTGGGAATCGATTATCACGAGACATTCAGTCCAATGGTGAATCAACCACAATTCATATTGTTCTTACCATTACAACAACCACGTTCAATTGGGATATTTTGCAACTTGACATCAATAAGGCTTTCCTGAACAAATTTCTCAAAGAAGACGTCTTTATGCACAAACCCGAGGGTTTTGTTGATCGATCTTGACCAATGTGTGCAAGCTTGATAAAGTACTCTACGGTTTGAAGCAAGCATTGTGTGCCTAGTATGATCACTTATCATTCACTCTGATTCAGTGAGGTTTTTTGAAATGCTAAAAGTGAGAGTTCTCTGTTTATGTTGAAGAAAGACAATTTACTTGTCTATGTCTTGTTATATGTCGATGATATATTGGTCACTGTTAATAGCGAAGCATATTTGAATTCATTTGTTACCAAATTGAATTGTTTGTTTTCTTTGAAAGATCTTGGTGCTATTCATTACTTTTAGGGCATTAAGGTTTTTCAAGATAATTATGGTCTCTATTTAAATCAAGACAAATATACTTTAGATTTGCTTCGAAAGTTTGGAATGATTGATGTTGCTCTAATGCCTACACCTAAGGTTTTTGAAAAACAATTTTCAATTAATGATGGAAACTTGTTACCTAATCCCACTATGTTTTAGCAAGCAATAGGAGCTCTACAATATCTCACCACTACTAGACCTGACATAGCTTTTCCAATGAACAAGCTGAGTTAATTTTTATCTATGCTCACTGATGTTCATTTTCAAGATGTAAAGAGAATCCTACGATATTTTAAAGGAACATTTCAGTACAATCTACATATCAAACCTTCTCTTGGTTTAAATTTGATTGTTTTTTTTTAATGATGATTGGGCAACTAGTGTTGATGATAGGAAATCTATGTGTGGTATTGGTGTTTATTTAGGAGGAACTTTGGTTTCATGTTGTTCCCGGAAACAACATGTAGTATCGTGTTAAAGTGCAGAGTTTGAATATTAATCTTTAACTTATTTATCTGCTAAAATTATGTGGTTATGTTTATTACTTTCTGAGCTAGGTTTTAAATATAGAAAACCACCTATTATATGGTGTAGTAACATCAATGCAAAGGCATTGGCTTCTAATCCAGTGCAACATGCTAGATTCAAACATATTGAACTTGATGTTCATTTTGTACGTGATAAAGTTTTAGTGTGAAAATTAGATATTTGATATATTTCTCCTACACAAAAATTGTCGATGGTTTTACAAAGGCCTTAGCTCATCCTCAATATTCTAATTTTTGAAGCAAGCTCATACTGGTTGTTACCCTTTCTCGCTTTAAGGGGAATGTTGAGAATAAATAGTAATATTTATATACATAATAGTCTATAAATGTAACAGTTGTAATATTCTCTCTATCCATTCTGTTATGCAAATCTGTTATTCATATCATACATGTACAAATTGTATTGGTTCACTCGTTTAATAATTCTACAGTGGAGTGAATTGAGTGCCTCTATATCATTTAGAGGCAATTGTAATTTTGTCTATTTTGAGCTTGACTTCAATTTCTTAATATAAGATATACTTTGAGAGTTAATCTTGGATCTAAATGTAAAACATATTTTTAATAAGGGTAGCTCCGAAGAGACCAAAAGAGCATAATAAAAGAGGAATGTTGTTAGGTGAGAATCTAATCAATACATGGTGATAGATATGAGAGGTATCTTGGGCTTGTATATTTATTTAAGTGTTGTCTTTGTAACTCGAATATTCATTTAGGTGATGTCTTTGTATATTCATTAAGAAGACATAACTCATCGTGAATAATATTTTTAATTCATATTGAATTGTTCATAGCTTGTAGCTTAAAATATTGTCTTTTAGGTGTTGGATTGCATGGTTGGTAAGAGGAAGAAATAGAGTGGATATGTGAAAAAACACAAAAAAATTTAGATCGGATGTTATAAATAAAAGGTCTAAAATAATTAAAACGAGACTTTTAAAGCTGAATATATAACATACCTAGTCTTAAAAGTCAAACTTATAAGACCTGCTCTTTTAGGCAACTGGTCTTAAAAGTCAAACTTTTTTGACCTAATATAACCTATGTCAGGTCTAAAAAATTTTACTTATTAGACCTAATATTTGAATAACCAATCTAAATTTTTTTTTAAAGAACAGTTACATAATTGGTCTTAAAAGTAACAAACTTTTAAGAGCGACTAAGGCGATTTTTACCCGGTCTAAAAGGTGATTTTTGTAGTAGTGGGTTAAGCTACAAATTTTCTTTGAAAGTTTTTACTAAAGAGCATTGTTATCCAAAAAGCTTTTTTAGGTTCAATATTGCCCCAAAATTGTTAAAAATAGAGCACTGTTGCAATTTTCTAATATAGTTGACGTTAGTTTTTTAATAGTATAATGAGGCAACATTTTTACGTTTGGAAACTTTCAGGACGACAATGAACCTGAAAAAAATTTCATGACAACATTACTTCTGAATGAAAACTTCTTATGCAAATTTTCACCTTAACCCTTTTTATAAATGTCAATCATTTCCTAATTTACACATATTGATGTTTCCTCAACAATAATCAAAGAGGAAATTAAGGAAGATGACTAGATGTTTTATGAAATACTTGTCATATAATTAACTAACTTAACTAAGTTTTTTAATTTAATCAAATTAGGTAAATATGTTTTATATTAAGGACCAAAGAGAGTATATAAAAATAAATAGATAAACGAATTATATTGTGTTATTATTCTTGGTTTAATTTGAAACTGGGCACATACATTAATGTATGCATTAAGTAAACTAGTCATATATGTTTTTCTTGTTTGTTTGTTTGTTTAGAAAAAGAATGGGGCTGCTATATATCTCTTGTTGTCCTGCGTTTCTTACCTTAATATTCCTCCTCTCCTTAATGTTATAACTATATATGTGATTAAATTAAAGAGTTGGTTAAATTAGCTAGGTAGTTATTATATTATTTTGATTCTTAATATAAAATATTTTCATAATTTAAATTGCATTATAAATAAGATCTTATATTAAACACTGAAAAAATAGTAAATATGACTTTTCCCCCTTAAATTGTTCATTTTTCTAAAGTTATTGTTACTTTTTTCCCCCTTTTGATACCACCATGAGAAGTACAATAAGCTTCATATGTAGAGGAGCATTATTTTAAGGGAAAATCCCATAAAAAGTCATTTGGAATGTCCAAATTTTAATTTGGGTAACTAAATTTAACAAATGAATAATTAGGTCAGATAACCTAAAGTAGGATGATTTCTAAATTAAACGAAATTACTTTCATGCCCTTGAGTTATTAATCCAAGAAGTTGCTAAAATGTGCATGTTTTTCAAACAATTCTTGAACTTCTAATCTCTCCCTCCTCTTCTAGATCCTCCCCCTCCCTATTCCTTCCATCATTAAAACAACGTCTGAGATCAACTAATTGTCTCCTACAACGTTTATTGGTTCGCACGCAATCATTTTTGTAGGAATTTATATCTAAATCCTATGGGTTATGAATAAGAAGTCTGTAATACCCCAGATTATTATTATTTATATTTATAATAATAATAATGATATAGTATTAGTTTAATTTTAGTAGTTTAAATTAATTTGATTAGTTTAGATGAATCTGATTTTTTTTATTTAGATTGATTGATTTGATTGAATTTAATAATATTGGTAATATTTTATAATTCATTAATTGACAATAGCTAAAGAGTCAACCCATAGCTCAACCCTAACTTTCACTACAAGTTTAGCTCTAACTTAGACTACAAATTTAGCTTTAACTTAGACTACAAGTTTAGCTCTAACTATAAATATTAGCTCTAGCTGCCTAATTTTAGTCTTCGCTCATATTTCTCTTCTCCTTACTCATTTCTCTGTAAACTCTGTGACAAATTGCTCTTTTAGGAATTTAGCAAACACAGAGACCAGGTAATTTTAATCCCTAGAACATTAGGAACTAGTCACCTCATATACATATATAGACATTAATTCTCCTACGTGCTTGAATAATGTTATATGCTATGCCTCGTGTCATCTTTGGATTTTTTTGTCTTTTTGTGTGCGTCTTTTTACGATTTGATATATATAGATACATTCCTACAACTTCTCCTATACTGTTTCGTTTTGTTTTATTCTTATAACTGCTACTTTTAATGATAATGATAATAGCCATACTGTTTCTTTTGCTTTTGATGCATATAACTATTACTATTATTATTACCTTTTTCTTTTATTTCCTATTTTGTTTGAATGCATATGTATATATAGATTTGAAAAGAATTTTATTTTAAAATTTTCATTCTCTTTTATTTTTGTTGTGTGATTGAAATAATTTAATTGTGGGAGGATAGCTTTGGGATGGTACCTCCTAAAGTGATGAACACAACCCTTAGGTTTTATGCCCTTGAAATAATCTTTGATGTGAATCGATTGTATCCGTTCTTCCCAAAGTGGTATCTGGCAGGTTTCCAGGATACTAGTAGCAACTTTGGGAAGAGGTGTGCACATTAGGAAGAAATATTTTTATGGCCAAATTTGATGAATTGTGACTAGCAGGTTTCCGGGTCACAAGATAGACTGGCAGGTTTCCGGGTCTACCAAGGTTCTCTTCCCACTAGAAAATTTTAAAAAAAATGACATCTTTTGATCTATACATATACACATATGATGTCTTTATTTTATTTTATTTTGTTATTAATTTATTTTGTTTTATTTTGGAATTAATTTAATTTATTTTACAATTAATTTATTTTATTTTGCAATTAATTTATCTTATTTGATAATTATTTTATTTTGAAATTAATTTATTTTATCTGACAATCATGTTATTTTGTTTTTTAATTAATTTATTTTGTTTCAATTCATATCAAATTATTTATCTATTTATTTATTTTTGTTTTATTTTATCTTTATTTAATTAGGATTACTAGCTTTGTTGATGTTTGTGTTCTTGGGCTGCGATGATCCTTCGGGGGAGCAGAATTTCAGTGAAACATGTGCTAAGGGTTGGGGGCTAGCAGTGAGATGTGAGAAAGACGACAAATTCTAATTAAGATTTCATCTAGTTATTTATTTTCTTTTATTTTATTTTTCGAAATAAACTTTCTGTTTAAAGTTTAGATTTATTTCATGTAATAAGAAGCCTTGCACTTGTTCCATACAAGTGTGGCGGTGACACCTCCCGAAGTTGATTATTTCAGATTTTTAGTTATTATTTATGAAAACTATCGAATCTTTATGTTATTTTAACTCTAGAAATTCGGGGGTGTTACAAAGTCCTACTGGTTCGCCACTACCGATCATGTCAATTTGCCATGGTCGTGTCAGTTCACCAACAAGAGACAAGTCCATCTGATCATGTTTTTTCAAAGTCTATAAATAGGGCGCCCTAGTCACAGAATAAAATAACGTTTTTTTGCATACACTTTTTCTCTATACTGCATATACATTCTATGCATTCTAAAAGTAGACTCGTTGGATTTGCTTGGACTTCAGATAGACAGAGCCATCTTTCTGGAGACGAATAATCTACTCTATCCTAGGAGACAATTGCTCAGAAACCTTCGGCATCCATATTGAGGGAGCAAAATTGTCTTAAGGACACAACAAAAGTTGGGCCCGGATTTCTCCATTGTTCATTATCATATTCGGCAGTCTTGTGAGTTTTTTATTGTTTTTTTCCTTCTTGTGTAGACGTATGGCATGTTTACAGATTATATATTTTGATTACATAGATTCTTTCTTTTGTGAAAATTCCAATTTGAATTATTTTAAACAACAATCTTAAGACAATTTTGATGTATATTAGTTTGTGCTTTTGAAATTTAAATAAGATAAGATTATTTTCCAATGATATAAGTTATAAAACTAATAATATCTGTTGGTAGATTTTGTTGAATCTGTGTTCGATTGTTAAATTTAGAATTCTTGATTTTGGAAATTTAGAGTTTCTAAAATTATGAATTATAATGAATTTTGCATAATCATGAAGTGCACGTATATGGTATATGCATTTTAATTGTTTCCACGCACAGTTTTTTTTTGGTTTTGAATTTTGATTTATATGCGATATAGAAAGTCCGATATTATATTCTATCCAATATATATTATATTCTACCGATATAATATGTGTGTTGGTATGATTAATATTATGTCCGATGTGAATATTTTGGATTTGAATATGCATGATTTTTTGGATTTGGGGCAGAAGAGTTTATTTTGCATTCTTTAATGATATGCCTGTGGGTATAGAAAGTGGCGGTACATGGATCATTATGCCTTCATCTCTCGCTTCTATTATTTCTAAAAGTTCTCACGATCTCATCTTTTTATTGGCCCCACCATTATTTATGATTTTGTTTGAGAAATCATTGTTATGGTAAAAACAAAGAAAACAAACCAAAAAAATGTAAAGGAAAAACAGACTATTCCAATGAAACCGTTTTTACTAGAAAAACTTGGATGGAAACTTGTTTTTCTATCGGGTCTGTCGAGGATCCAACTGGGTCATAACAACCCATCTAGAGGTTGAAGAAGGACCAAACGATGTGTTCAGTAGAGAACCTAGAAGCAGTATTACAAATATTTTTTTTTTTTTGGGTGAAACAATGTGTTTCACATTCTTTTTATTAAAAAAAAATGTAAAGTCATGTCTTCTCCTCCATGATGCTACTGGAACTCATGGATTGTTGGTTTGAAAAGATTTTTCTTTTCCTTGCAAAGTCGTGAGTTGGATTATGGATCTAATTTTGTCCGTGATATGCATATGAATATTTCAAAAGTAATTTATGCATATGAATATGAATATTTTGTAATGAATATTTTCATATATCTCAGAGATCCAGAAAGGTAGGAGATGAACCGTTAGTTTTATTATTTTTTTTATTAAAAAATTATATATATATATATATATATATATATATATATATATATATATATATATATATATACTGAAACGGTGCCCCTCCTTGTAAAATGAAATTGTGTGTTTCATAATTTGTTATTATTATTTTTAATTAAAAAAAATCTGGAAAAGAAAAGAAAAAACAATACAGTTTGTTGAGATTTTTCAGATTGGATGAGGAAAAAATCATGAGTTTTAGGCAATGAAATTAGCATGTGGATATATATATATATATATATATATATATATATATATATATATATATATATATATATATATGGAAACGCACTGCCTAGGGGTGAAATTTGCGACTTTCTGCTTAAGAAACAGACGCAAATATCCACTGAGCAACCGGTGCTTGAATATTAATAAATATATTTAATATATATTAATATAAATATATAAAGATAATAAACAGGCGTTTTTGTTTAATAAATATATATTAAATAGGCGCTTGATATCCACTGAGCATGTGGATATCAATATTTCATTTAATGATTATCTTTAATTAATAAACATATTAGTTTTGATTAATTGGGTAGTTAATAAATCTCCTGTTATCTCTCCTTATTTTAGGAGGATAAAATTAATAAAGTGTGAAGATAATACATATCTCATGACTTGGTTTTATCGGGAGATATTATTCATTTCATTAATTAATATTTTAAAATTACATTAGTTATCAGAGATAAGACTTTGATATGATAATGAGATCATTAGGTTCATGCCTGTTATTTTATTATTTGGTTTCTTGTTGCAGAAATTAAATATATTTAACAGTTAAATGATAAGTTTTATTAAAAGTCCTAAATTTTAGATGGAAAGAGAATTTTATTCTCATTTAAGGCTTTATTATCCCTGGAGATATTAATTTGTTTGATAATCTCCTAAAATCTTATGAATATTTTTAAATTAATATAGCGGGATAAAAGTGGAGATTTGTTGTATTTATTTGATAATAGTTTGAAATCGAAACAATATCTTGTTTAAATAAATTTGATGATATTTGTGAATATCTTAGCCACTATATATTTAATTTATCAAGAAGGATTTGTTACCATGATAAATAAATAAAAAATTATGAAATTGTCATATGCCATTATTAATTAAATGAAAATTTAATTAAATTGTTATTTGCTATTAAAAGAAAATTGTGAATTATCAAATATTTTATTTGACAAGCATATGACAGTGATATGAAAATTTAATCATTTATCTGTGCTCTAATTTTTCATGTTTTATTATTCCTCTTATGGCATCAGCATGCATGATATCATTAATTCATAATATCACTTATCTGGTCAATTGATATGATAAACAGAGTTAATTTCATGTATTGGTAGTAATTTTCATGTATTGGTAGTAATGTAAGTATATCCTTAATTTTATAATTATGGATGATTTTGTGGTATGATTTTATGCTTTTGAAATATTGTGAATAGCAATCATATGAAGTTAAATATTTAAATTTTGGAATTTAGTATGGTGACTTTGTTAGTCACCAAAGTGATTAATTCTTTATGAATTATTTTAATTCCAAATATTGTGGTATAGGCATGATTGATTTGTTAGTCACCAAAGTAGTTACTTCTTTATGAATTATTTTAATTTCAAAAATTACAGTGATTACTCATAACCTTGATGCTGTGATGTTATGTTTGTGTTGTGACTTGTGATCAACCCAAAGGTTGATTATTTATTATTATAATTATTGAACATAAATGTTGGTAGTTTTATTTAGACACCCAAAGATGCTAAATATTTCTGGTGCCAAATTATGTAAAATTTTATAGCATCATTATAGTTGAATATTGCATATTAGTGAAAAGATTAAACATTGAAAGAAATGTTGAATGATGTTGATTACGTCCAGGATTCAAAGAATTTATGGGGGAAGCCATTTTAATGGATAATTTTATTAACGAGTACCCCACAAAATGACACGAAGCATACCATACGAAATATAGAAAGGAAAGAAATCTTCCTTGAAATATTTGAAAGTGTGGGGTGATTGGCAAAGGCTACAATTCCCAAACTTAAAAGGTTGAGAATCGAACCTAAGACAATAGACTGTGTGTTTATTAGCTATACACATAATAGCAATGCATATCGTTTTTCTAGTTTATAAGTCTGATGTATCAGATATCCATGTGAATACGGTTATTGAGTCGAGGAACGCTACGTTCTTTGAAAACGTATTTCCATACAACAAGAAAATAATGATAATAACAACTCTGTGATATCTCAGAATACTATGACTAATGATAATCTTGGAGAGGAGGAACCTAGATGTAGTACTAGACAAAGGACTTTAACATCCTTTGGCCCTGATTTTCTGACTTATCTTTTGGGAAATGAGTCTCGAAAATATGGAGAGGCTATGGGTTCTCTTAAAGAATCATTTTGGGAAGAGGCTATCAATAGTGAAGTTGAATCCATTCTGTCAAACCACACGTGGGAATTGGTTGACCTTCCTCTTGACAATAAGTCTCTAGGAACTAAGTGGGTCTTCAAAAGAAGATGAAAGCAGATGGCACTATTAATAAGTACAAAGCTAGGCTGGTAGTAAAAGGCTACAAACAACGTGAAGGCCTAGACTAATTTGATACCTATCCACCTGTTATAAGAATTACATCCATTCGAATGTTAATCGCATTAGTGGAATTGAATGGTTTGGTGTTATCACAAGCATACTATATTGCTAAAATTCTTTAGAAATTCAAAAGTTTAAACATAACTCCTGTGTCAAACCCTATAGATTCTAGACTGCGACTATTGAGATATATTGGCAAAGCTGAAAAACAAAAGAAGTATGCTCAGATGCTAGGCAATCTTATGTATGTTATGAATTACACTAGACTTGATATTGCTTACGCAGTAAGCATGTTGAGTCACTTTACAAGTAATCTAAATGAGCTTCATTGGAGAGCTATAATAAGGATTTTGGGTTACTTAAAGCAAACTCAAAACTTTGCTTTGCATTATGAAAAGTACCCTACAGTATTAGAAGGGTATTGTGATGCAAATTGGATCACCAGCTCTAATGACACAAGATCCACAAGTGGATATGTATTCACCCTTGGTGGTGGTGTTGTGTCTTGGAAGTCATCTAAGCAAACTTGCATTGCAAGATCAACTATAGAAGCAGAATTCATTGCATTAGATAAAGCTGGTGAGGAAGCTGAGTGGCTTTGGAATTTTCTTGAAGACATCCCTAGTTGGCCAAAGCCGTTACTAGCAGTGTGTATACATTGTGATAGTCAAGCAGCTATTAGTAGGGCCAAGAATGTCATGTACAACGGCAAGTCTAGACATATACATCATAGACATGATACCATTGGACAACTACTCTCAAATGGAATCATCTCAATTGATTATGTGAAATCAAAAGAGAATATAGCAGATCCATTGACTAAAGTGATTCTTATAGAGTTAGTTAAAAATTTGTCCAAAGGAATGAGTTTAAGGCCGATCCATTGTTGATTATTGCTGTAACTCTACCTAGAAGAGTGGAGATCCCAACTAAGTGATGATCGACTGTTAACACTGTGGAGTTTTAAACTCATACTCATTCCTAGACAAGACAGTGCATATATATAAGGGTAAGCTTTTAAGTTTTTAATGGTTTCTTAATCTGTTGTGTTCAAATGATGTATGTTGACTTACATCACAAGGAATCACTTATGTGAGTGTGAAGTGTGGGCCGCTTCTATGAGAATTTAAAACGGCCGATTCTCTAAAACACTCACAGAACCAGGCGATGTCCAAGGCCAAAATGGACACAGCATGAGAACCAATGATGCTAGAGGAGCAACTGTGTGACTCCTATTATTTTAGTATACACTAAAAGGTCGACAGTTCAAGACATCACATTCATTGATTGACCAGTATATCCGATAGGTTTTTACTAGAGAAGGCTCAAAGGTAACCCCTACCTTTCTCAATGCAGTTGTTTCTCGTAGAGGAATCACATTTTGCATACATGATCATACGCATTTGGTCATGATGGACTAATTTCTCGAAAATGTTGGATAGGAAAGGGGAGAGAAGAACAGTAGTGAGTTGATAATTTCCCAAAACTGATGGATGGGAGGGAAGAGAGGTAGTGTGATCAGGAAAGATATTTAAATAAGGGGTATGAAAGTGAAATTATCAAATTTTGATATCTTATTTTATGACAACCAATTTAATTTAAGATTTGTTAAGTTTAATGACCCAATTTAGAATTTAAGCAATTCAAATGTCTTTTAATGGAATTATCCCTTATTTTAATCTTTAAACAAATAAAACACATCATATTATATTGTTTAATGCTTATTGGTTTTGGGATTTACATACACACAAAGTCTCGGATTTTTTTTTTTTAGAAAACGCTTAAAAATATTCTATTTAAGAAATAGTAGAATTTTTTATATGTAGCATTAATGAAGCATCTCCTTAAATAATTGTAATTTTTATAATCCTTCTTTATAAATATCTTTTTCTCAATTAAAATTTTGTTAAATGTAAAAGGAGCAATAATCATTTAAATTTGGACCAAATTTTGCACTTCAATTAATCCAACGTCAGTTAATTTTATGTGTTGTGAGCCCCCAATGGCCCCACCTTTTTCGCTCTTTCCTCTCGCTCTCTTAGTTCATTTCCTTCCTTTTCATTTTCCCCCTCAAACTGTCGACTCCTCTCATTGAGATGACTGAGCTCAATCTCTAGTGTTTCTATAGAGCCCTCATCACTGCCCTTCTCTTCCTCTACATGACAGTCACCACTGTCATTGGCCACAAAAATCAAAGCGGGCCTTGCGACCATGTTGGCATCCTGGTCATCGCTTGGGCCTTCAGTGGCATGATCCGTAAGAAATGTCTCATGAGGCTGTGATAAATGTATATGATTTAATAATTAATGAAGGGACAAAATGACTATTGGTAAATGACTTTTGGGAAAAAGTTTATTGACTGCTTGGTGGGGCAGTCATATCCATAGGATGTACATGTCTTTTGGATACATAAATTATTTAAAAGATAGAAACTTGTCCGTTCATTCTAACCATTATAGACACCTCTAGTTTTCCATCAAGAAGAGAGAGTATGAAATGAATGGTAAAGAGAATGATAAAGGTTTCAATTATTATGTTGCAAGTTATATATTATGAAGTATCGATTCCGCAATAATGGATAAAGGTTAGTGTATCCTGACTTAAATTTATAATATTGTGAAAATCATGAGTTCTTAAGATCCTTGTTTATGTTCTTATTTTATTTTGATATTTGAACATGAAATTATAGAAAAACTTACATGTGGTATCAGAGGTTTTGATTTTAGAATTTATGGTTTTCCAGTTATGAATCTTATATTAAAACATGAATGATACTTTTGAATTTGTTCTTGAATGAATTTATTAATCTTCAAAAGTATGTGAAATGAGTAAAATGAATTTCAAACAAGTAATGTTATTTGTTGAATCAAAAGTACACATATTATTGTTTTGTGTGAGATTCTTGTTTGAGATAGAAATGCATATAACTGAATTTATTTTTGGTTTATGAATTATTTAGAGTTTACTGTGTGCCGAATAAAAGTATTTAGAAATTTTGAAATTGAGACTCTCAATTTTCTCTTAAGAATTTTGAGATCAAAGATAAAAGATGATGGTATATTATAATCTTTGGATTTTGATAATCGGGTCATAAAAAAAAAACCGTTGTATAGTCGTTCGAACGCGTGGCCTGGTGCTTTTGAGAATCATGTTGATTTCCCATTACAAGTCACAAGCTTGAATTTGCGTGACGCTTCGCTGAAACCGTTTTTTTTAAGTAAATATGGAACACATTGTTTCACTCGTAATGAAGGGAGGGGACGTTTTAATTGAAACAATGCTTGAACCAAACGCTGAAACGCATAGTTTGTTTGGTCAACCCAGTTGGAAAGGTGTTAAAAAAAATTAAAAATAATGCGATTATAATTTTCCAATTTTTTATATTTTCAGTATGGATGTGTCCTTGAAAATTGATATGCTATTTTTTATGCTAATTATTGATTACTGGGAGGGTGAATTTACTCCCATTAAAAGTTTGATTATCTTTAGTTGATAAATATATTAGTTTTAATTCATAGGGTAGTTAATAAATCTCCTACTATCTCTTATTATTTGAATGAGGATTTGATGAAATTAAATTAATAAAGTGAAGATAAAGTAAATCTTATGCCTTGGTTTCGTCAGAAGATTTTATTGGTTTTATTAATTAAATTTTGAATTACATTAGTTATCGTATGGAGAAGAAATTGTGAAAATCATAAGTTCTTAAGATCCTTGTTCATATTTTATTACTTGATATTTGAGCATGAAATTATAGAAAAACTTACATGGTTCAAGATTGAAAGATTGGAGATGGCACCTCTATTCTTGAATAAGAACACACGGTCTTTTTCTTGAACAACGTGTGCTTGTTTTTTATTCTTGAAAAAATGTTCAAAAATAGACGCTTAAAAATCAACAACTTAAATTAGGGTTTAACCTTAATTCTAGTATTTAAAAGAAGGGAAAACATTTTCTCATGTTGTAGGAAAATCATTTTTTCATGTCACAAACACATGAAATGGTGGGACCTACATATACATATATTAATTCATATATGTATATGTGGGTCCCACCATTTCATGTGTGTGTATGAAACTTTTTTTTCTCAAGTAACATGAGAAAACCAAAGCCCTTAAAAGAAAGACTTAACCCAACTAGAAAGGCTCAATCTTTTTCCAATCTTTATTGGATCTTATCCAACCTTTATTAGACATATATCCAATATTGATTGGATCTTTATCTAATCTTTATTAGATATGTTTCCAATATTTATTGGATCTTTATCTAATCTTTATTAGATATTTTTCTAACATTTATTGGATCTTTATTTAATCTTTATTTGATATCTTTCTAATATTTATTGGATCTTTTATCTAATCTTTATTAGATATATTTCCAATATTGATTGGATCTTTATCTAATCTTTATTAGATATCTTTCCAATATTTATTGGACCTTTTATCTAATCTTTATTGGATATTATTTTGGATAATTCAAAATTATCCTTTATCATCTAACCTCTTGAATTTAGAATTTGAATTTAAATTACTCTTTTAAATTCAATATTTAAATTCCAAATTCAAATTGGCCCAAGACCTCATTGGGCCTTCTAACTTATTTGGACCTATTAGTGGAAAAACTAATTTTTCACCAATTATTCAAATATGGCACCATTTATGATTGGGCTTTGTAATATCCTAAATTTGCTGGGACAAATTTCAGGTATGATGTATTTGCATTTAGAGAAAAGAAATAGTGGAATTTTGACGAAAGATTAATTTTACCTAGTTTTGCCGAAACTTAAAATTTTGAGCCATATGTTGGCACAAATGAGACATAAGGAATTAAGGATTAATTCCTAATGCGTATTCAATATTTGTAACTAAATTAGTGGAGACCAAGTTGCAAAAAAAAGTCTTGTAAAGGATCAAATAAGATCATATTTGAAAGAACTCCACAACACCTTATTTCACCAATTTATTAAATTGAAATTTCTTCATTCTTTTAAGCTCCATCTGATTTCATTTTTGCTAATATCCATTAATCCTCACCTTATCCCATTCATTTTGGATACACAATAGTCATTGGAATTAAATCCCATTCATTTCGGTCAACATTTCCATTGAAATTGAGTATTGGCATTATGGTAATTAAGTAGAAGGTTTGTGTCTCATGAGTTGCCTATACCTCCACTGACTTTGCTTTCTAATACCCAATATTTCCACTATCTAAGCCTTAAAGTCGGTGAACAAAAACAATGGAATATGAAGTTAATGGCAAAATTGTAAATAATTGGAAGAGCAATGTCCTATTATCCTTTCAAAGTAATCACGGACTTTGACTAGCTAATATCTATTAAATCCACTCTCCATTTTGTTAGTTCTCAACCAAGTTTTGATGATAACTAAACACTTGTAAATCATTGGTTTAAATAAGAACTCAATTTCATGTCTTAAAACTCCAGTTCTCATTTCAGCAAAATGAAGAACTTGAGTTCTTGAGTTAAGAACTCGAGTTCGCGACCCTTGGCCGTAGAAAAATTCTTCAAGTCTTAAGAACTCGAGTTCTTTAGCACCAAACTCGAGTTCAAGAACTTGAGTTCTTGGTAAAGAACTCGAGTTCTCTCTGTAAGAATGATTGAACCATATTTTTATGTGATTTTTCATAGTAAAATTGGGATTCTTAATGTATTTTGTTGTAGTTGTTGAGCTTAAAATGTCTTTCTTGTGATAAATTAAGATTAAGAGTAAATACATGAAATTAGGATTAAAAAAAGGGTAAAATTGTCAAAGAAATTGTAATTATTCTTAATCATTGATTTTCATGAGAAAATTTGAGGTTAGATTAATTATTTTCATTATAGATGCCTGAAAAGATTATATCAAATTTGAAAATGGAAGTTTGAATTTAAATTATGAAAGTTTCTAACTTTGCAGTTTGGTCCCTCAAGAAAACTTTTACACTTTTGCAAATAGGTCCCTGGTCAAAACTTGCGTTTTGACCAGAGAGTAATGACCTAATGGAAGACGTGGGACCTAGGGGAGCTGGAGAATGGAGAATGAATATTAAAAAATGAAGGAACAGAGGCTGGCGGCTGGAGTTGAAGAGAGCGAAAAGAACCAGAGGGACGTGAGGGAAAACGAACGGGGAAGAGGAGGAAGAATCTTGGAGCGCCGAAATTAGGGACCGGAGATCTGCCTCCTCATCATCTTCTTCTTCTTCGGACAGGCCAGAGAACACAGACGCAAGGGGGACGGCTGGAGAATTTTTGAAAAAAAACGAAGAAAAACGCAGAAACCGGAGGGAGGACGGAAAGGAAGGAGAGAAACCATCTTCTTCTTCTTCATTCACTCTACCAGGCTCCACCGTCGGACTGAACTGAAGAAAGAAAGAAAATCCCAGATTCTGGCGAGTTCTGGAATTTTCCGGCGAAGCTTATGCAGATTCCGGCGAGACTTTGAATTTTCCGGCGAACAATTTTCAGAATTCCGGCGAGTGATTTTTTTTCCATGAGTGGCTGATTTTTTCTGATCTTGGTGATGAAGATTTGTTCTTGAGCTCAATGGACTATGTTGGGGGAGTTTTATCTATCTTACTATTAGTCTAGGATTATAAATTTGAATTGCTAAATTTTGATATATGATTCTGGAACTGAGATTAATGGTAATTATCTCTGTTAGTTTGATATTTGTAGTTGAGATTGGAATTTGTAGTGTGATTTTCATATGTGTATGAATTTCTTTGTGGTTTCAATGAAGCTATGTTGATTAGTGTGGTATTGTCTAATTAATGTAGTTGATTTGTATCCTTGAAGGGCTGTTTAGCACTCAATTTAAGAAGTCTCATATTGCATAATTCCGATTTTAATTACACATTAAGTGGGGGCAAACAATATCTCAAGGGGTAGTAGTTAGCTATGGTTGTAGGAGCTACTATTAATTGGGAATATTGGACTCAAGTGGTATCTTGAGGTTTTTCTTAAAACTTAATGAATTTTAACTCCCATAATCTTTTAAGAGCAAGGATAGTCATATCTTTATCACCAAGAGCATTCACCATTAAATTTTCTATCCAAAGTATTTTTCCTTATCTCCAAAAAGACCAAAAAAATATAGGAATAGTTTCTTTATTTTTCCTATGCATTTTAATTAGAGAAAACTTATTTAGGAACCCCAAATTTCTAACCATGTTTATATCACTTAGTTTATCTTAGGAAATTCAAAATAAATTTGGCTCCTTGATTAAGAGAACGATCCCGAGTTAATTGCACTGTATTGCATTTAATTCGTGGTAAATAGTGATTCGACCCCGAGGCGACTAAGGGTGAGTCGAATCAAAGAAATTCGGTCAAGGCTAAGAACTTGAGTTCTTGGGAAAGAACTCAAATTCATGAACTTGAGTTCTCAGCAAAGAACTCGAGTTCCTTTATAAGGCATCTGATCAAGGTCTAAGAACTCGAGTTCTTAGACAAGAACTCGAGTTCATGATTAAGAACTCAAGTTCTTTAAAAATGAATTTGCCCTAAAATGAAAAACTCGAGTTCTTGATTATCAACTCAAGTTCTTGATTATCAACTCAAGTTCTTATCTTGTGGAGTTGAGTTGTTTAGAAAGAAAACCAAAGAACTCGAGTTCTTGTTTAAGAACTCAAGTTCTAGAACTCGAGTTCTACAGTGAAAACTCGAGTTCTTGTCGCTGACGCTAATCTCGGATTCTACAGATGAACTGCTATTGAGGTTATGGTTTCCAGAATCACTTAGTATGATATACAAAATGTTTCTAACACTATTGCTAGTGATTTCAGGGATTTAAACGCTGCATTATTCAAAAACTTCATAAAGCAAATGCTCATGTCACTGCATTTAATGCATAGCAGCAGAAACAGAGCAACAAATGGAATGAAGCTGTGCAGCAGAGAGAAACATTCTTCCAAGGATTACTTAATCAAGTTATTCTTCTGAAAAAGCTCTCTCAACGATCAACGCATTTAATGAAAGAACAGATTTCACTTAACGAAGCTTCAACGTTCCATTTGGTTGAATGAGGAATAGAGCAGCTATGTCTAACGGAAAATTAAATAAGTCACAACGGTAACTTTCAAGTTCCTCCCAACGGCATTAATGACAAAAGAGTATAAATGCTCAAGCATTCAATTCAGCCAACCACCGAAACTCTGCGCATTTACTCTGAGTTATTGATCTTATCAGTTTCATTACTCTCAATATCTTCAGATATTTTCTTGTTCTTCAGTGATCATTTATCATCTACTCGTGAGGAGTTATAAAAACATTCATTTCATTCAGTTGTAAAATCTTAAGGTTGTGGAACCTTAAGTGTGGGTGTAAGATTACAAGTAGTAAGGGGGAGTGAGTCCATGAGTGAGAGGATCATCCCAAGGTGTATTTGTAATCTTTGAAAAGTTAGTGAAAAATCCTAAGGGGTTCTTGGGGACTGGATGTAGGTCAAGATTAGACCGAACCATGATAAATTGCCTCATGTCCATTCTTCTTCAAATTCCTGTTCAATTAACATTCTGTCTTAATTCACCAAAATTTTGATTAAGCGATTAAATTTGTAAATCACCTATTCACCCCCCTCTAGGTGATACTCCATCTTCACATTTGACAGATTCTCAGCCAGATAGAGCAAGAGAGAGAGAAGAGTTCAAAATCATTCGAAAATGGCGTAGGAAAATGGAGAAAGGAGAGAGAAAATTTGTTTAGCCAAATTCACCTACCAAACCACCTCCGATCCAAAAACTCTCTTCATTAATATTGTTCTACACTTCGAGAGCTTCAATTTTATGGTTTCAGTTTTCTTATAGGAGGAGTTTCAAGTCATTGGGTTAGCCAAGCTTCTGTTGAAATTCAGAACCGATTGCAGAATCGTGATAAGGTAAACATAAGCTTCAATTTGAACTGATTGATTTGAAGTTTGGTTGAATTTTGAAAATGTTATGGAATCTTTTATTTTCATCCAATTAGGTATTTTGGAGGCTTATGGTAATTTATTCATGAATATATGATTATATGATTATTTGAGAGCATAAGAACCTGATTAGTTGGATAAATTGTGAATTGGTAAATTGTTACTATTAAATGTAATTTCAGTCTGAATAGTTATGGTCAAGGAGTAGGAATTTTGTCATTTTAATGGTTCCATTGTGTTCAAAATGAAAAATTGTGTAGGGCAAAGGTTTGGTAAAAATTTCAGAAGCTCCAGGATTGAATTATGCCAAAATCCTGAAATCTGCCCTGAAAACCCTGTGCAGGCAGTAAGTTTATGCCAAATTTTTGGAGTATTTAATGATGTTGGATTACCATGAAATTTTACAGGATTAAATTAGACATCATAAGCTTTAATTTGATAGGTTACACGTATTTTTCTGAATTGTGTGCTAAGAGAAATGAATTTTTGAAAATGATCTTCCGATTCTGAACTTGATTTCAAACAGTAGAGACATTTTAAGCTATAAATGGATTTTTTTTAAGGATGGCCAAAGATAGTATTTTTGGTTGAAAATAGACATATTAAGGGTCATTTAGGCTTTGGAATTAACTCAAAAGAAGGTTCCTAGATTTAATTGTGAATTTTTGAAGATTGGTCATTGTTTGTCGGAAAATCCTGAAAAATGATGAAAATAGAAGGAATATAAGCTCATATTAAATTCCTTAATAAGAAAAGGAATTTAGTAAATTTGGACACGTGAATTGGGCTTATTTTAAGTTATCAAAAGGAAATATTTACTGAGGAGAAATTAATTATATTTGTATTTTGCTATTATAGGGCTATTGTGATATTATGCACCGGGGAAATTCATTTATATTCATGGTCGACTGTCAGGTAGTAATCTTAATCTTCATATACTTTGTGTGACTTGTATGTATGTTTTACCATGTATATTGCATACATTTGGTTATCATTTATTTCCAAGAGCTTGGAGCTGAAACATGCTGTGTGCAATAAGGGCCTTGCTGTGTGCCGTGCCCGGTGGTCTGTACTGTGTGCTATTAGGACCACTGCAGTCTGTGCTGTGTGCTATTAGGAATGCTAGTTCCGGATTTGGCTGTGTGCCTTATTGTATGCATGATACTGAATGCTATGTGGTTGTGTGTTTATCCTTGGTTTTTCTTACATGCATTGTTATACATTTTATATAAGTTAATAGTTACTCTAGGATTCACTTATGAATCCCAGCCACTCTTAAGTCCTCTGGCTGTTTATCTAGAGTGGAGGGGGGAGACAGAGGTAAGACCCCGGAGCAAGGCTAGTAGAATAATGGATAGTGATGATTTATGTTGGATACTTATTGTGATTATTTGGATGACTGTAGTATTTTATTTTGGTTTGTCAGGCGCTACTACTTGAATGACTGTATACTTTTGATCCCTTAGGGGAAAATTTTATTTTTCTGTATTTTTATCAATATATGATTGTCCAAACTAGTGTATGCTCTGCCGCTGATACTCTGATGTGTGATGTAAATTAACCTGAGAAAAGTAAGTTAGAATTGAATATGAGTAAAGGATCACACTACCCGCCACCCGAAAGGGCGAGGCCAGTAGGTGTGTAACAGGCTTGGAGTCCTACTCCAACCTAATGACACCTATAGTCTTGACAAAGCCCAATAACAATTATTGGCTCAAAGTTGCTAAATATAGCAATAAAGAACAACCTTAGTGTGTGACCTGTTAGGCCCATTTAGACACTAACATAAATAAACTTCGACAAATTAAACTCCTTTAATGGGCCCAATTTATCTAATGGTCACATAAGACACTAGCAATGCTCTACAATCCCAAAACTAATTGAGTTAATCAAGTGATTCTACCTTTCTAATTTGGATACCATGCCATCATCATCCCTTACACCGTCTTTCACATTTAGTTGAGAGAAAAGATAGAGTATCATCTCTCTTGGTTAACTAAATGTAGTTTTTCCACAGAACCAGGAATCTTCTTTTATTGATAGAAGATGAATTTGTGATATGATAATGAGATCATTATTTGATTCATCCTTGTTATTTTATTATTTGGTTTCTAGTTGCATAACTTAAATATATTTAATAGTTAAATGATGAGCTTTATTAAAAGTCTTAAATTTTAGGATAAATGGGAATTTATTCCTGTTTAAAGTTTTATTATCAATGGAGATATTAATTTATATGATAATTTCATATCTCCTATAATCTCTCCTAAAATCTTGTGAATCTTTTTAAATTAATATGGCAAAATAAAAGTGGGGATTTATTGTATTTAACGTGATAATAGTTTGAAGTTGAAGCAATATTTTGTTTTAATAAATCTGATGATATTTGTGAATATCTTAGTCACTATTCAATTTATCAAGAAGGATTTGTTACCATGATCAATGAACAAAAATTATGAAATTATCATGTGCTATGGTTAATTAAACGAAAATTTAATTAATCTGTTATTTGCTATTGAAAGCAAATTTTGTGAATTATCAAATATTTTGTGTGACAAGCATATGAGTGATGATAGTGATATGAAAATTTAATCATTAATCTAGTGTAGAGATAAATTTGCTTTAATTTTTCATAGTATTATTATTTCTCTTTGTATAAGCATGCATGATATTGTGACATATTGGTGGTGGAATCATGTAAAGTTGATTCATAACATTGGTGTCTAAGAAAGTGGTTCAAAGGCTAAGCCTGGATTTAGTGATTACTTAATTAGTCACCGTTACAATAGAACGGAGAGACTCCCACTAGAATTGCACTTACTTGGCCAATTGATATGATGAACATAGCTGATTTCATGTATTGGTAGAAATGCGATTATAGATTTAATTTTATAATTATGGATAATTTTGTAGCTATGATTTTATGTTTTTTTAAATATTGTGAATAGCAATTGCATGAATGCTAAACATTTAAGTTTTAGAATTAAGAATGGTGAATTTCTTTATCACCTAAGTGGTCAAATCTCATGAATTATTTTAATTCCAATTATTATAGTGATGTTTCAATTACCCATAATCTTGATACTATGAAATTATGTTTAAGTTGTGGATGAATTAAAGTTTGTCATTATAAGGCAATTATGGATCAACACAAAGGTCGGTTATTTGCTTTTATAATAATAAACATGAATGTTGGTGTTGTCCATATACTTATAGTTTTATTTATACATTCAAATATGATAAATATTTCTAGTTGGGATATGTATCAAGCCAATTTATATGAAATTCTTATAGCATCATTATGGTTGAATGCTGTATATTAGTGGGTCCCCAAAGGTGAACATTGATATACATTGAATGAATTATGTTTGAATTTGTGAAGCATGTTGGTATGTGATATGTATGACTTGAAGCATTAATGTTAAGTTGTTCCTCGTGTTATTGAATTGATTAATAATAATGGAGAACAACAAATGAATGATCCCACTACTCATGATGAGATTATTGTTAATAAATGAACTCATTGTAGAAGAACCACAATAAATAACATTAAAAGGATCTCAGAGGGAAAAGTGATATGCTATTTCTAATGATTATGTGGTATATCTACAAGAATCTGAATTTGACTTGGGTATTTAGGATGATCCAATTACTTTTTCACAAGCCATGAATATTGAAAATGGTGACAAGTGGTTAAATGTCATGAAAGATGAGTTGAAATCTATGGAACACAATAATGTTTGGGACCTTGTTGAGTTACCAGAAAGATGTAAAAGAGTTGGTTGTAAGTGGGTCTCTAAGATCAAACGTGACTCTCATGGTAACTTGGAATGTTACAAGGTTAGACTAGTTACAAAGAGATTTGCTCTGAAAGATGACATTATCTATAAAGAGACTTTTTCACTAGTTTCTAAGAAAGATTCTCTAAGAATCATTATGATATTAGTGGCTCATTATGACTTAGAGTTACGCTAGATGGATTTGTAAACTGCCTAAGAAAAGGAAAGGAGCACTTGGTGTGCAAATTAAAGAAATCAATATACAGACTTAAATAAGCTTCAAGACAATGGTACCTTAAGTTCAATGATATTGTTGTTTCCTTTAAATTTAAAGAAAACACGGTTGATCGATGTATATATTTGAAGGTCAGTGGGAGCAAGTTTATATTACTAGCTCTATATGTTGATGATATTTTACTTGCAACTAATGATCTTAGTCTTTTACATGAGACTAAGAAGTTTCTTTCTAGTAACTTTAAAATGAAAGATATGGGCGAGACAACTTATGAAATTTCTCTCTAGTAACTTTGAAATGAAAGATATGGGCGAGACAGCTTATGTGATTGAGATAGAAATATTGCTTAATAGATCAAAAGGATTGTTGGGCTTGTCTCATAAAGTATATATTAATAAAGATTTTGAATGGCAAATTGCTCATCATCTCCGGTTCCAATTCAGAAAGGAGATAAGTTTAGTCTCATATAATGTCCTAAAAATGAATTGGAACGAAAAGAAATTGAAGCAATTCCCTATGCATCACTAGTTGGGAGCTTAATGTATGCTTAGACTTGTACGAGACCAGATATTGGCTTTACAATGTTGGAAAGTTGCAAAAAAAGTTTTGAGATACATGCAAGGAACTAAAGGTTACATACTTACTTATAGAAGGTCTAGCAACCTTGAAGTGATTGGATAAGCAGTCGGTAATTGCTGCATCCATTATGAAAGCTGAATTTGTGGCATGCTTTGAGGCCATGGTTCAGGCTAAATGGCTACGGAATGTTATTTCAAGGCTTGAGTTAGTCGACAGTATAGTTAAGCCGTTGAAAATTTATTGTGACAATTTCGTAGCAGTCTTCTTTTATAAAATGACAAATATTCTAAAGGTGCTAAGCATATGGAATGAAAATATTTTGTCGTTAAAGAAGAGGTTCAGAAACATAGAGTGTCAATAGAACATGTTAGCACCAATATTATGATAGTTGATCCTTTGACAAAATGGATTACCACCTAAGACATTCACTGGTCATATGTATAGTATGGGTATTATGTTTGCTAGAGAATGTTAAAATTATTGTTATGTATTAGTCATTGACACTTTGAGCTCATTAATATATATGTGTTTCTGAGGTTATCTTATTTTCAACTTTATGTATGCATGCATAAATAATGTTGTTAGAAAACAAGATTTGTCTACTATGAAGACTTTATTGATGGATATTAAAGTTACTTCCATTAAAGTGTCATGTCAAGGAGAAAGACCAATAAAGTAGTACATGGAAGGGACTGCGTAGATATACTGATGTACAACCGTCATGACTCATATTAGTTTTATCCTTAATCATGACTTACGATGTAACCAATATATATGAAATCTTTTAGCCAATGTTATGCGCAAAATTATTGATATTTTGTTAAATCATGAAATGACATATATCACATGAGCCAAGTGGGAGAATGTAAGAAATGTCTCATGAGACTGTGATAAATGTATATGATTTAATAATTAATGTAGGGGCTAAATAACTTTTGGGAAAATGTTTCTTGACTGCTTGATGGGAGCAGTCATATCCTTAGGATGTACATGTCTTTTGAATACATAAGTTATTTAAAGGATAGAAACTTGCCCGTTCACTCTCTGACAGTTATAGACGCCTCTAGTTTTCCATCAAGAAGAGAGAGCGTGAAATGAAGGGTATAGAGAATAATAAAGGTTTCAATTATCGTGTTGCAAGTTATATATTATGAAGTATCGATTCTGTAATTATAGATAAATGTTAGTATATCTTGACTTAAATCTATAGTATCGTGAAAATTATGAGTTCTTAAGATCCTTGTTCATGTTCTTATTTTATTTTGATGTTTGAGCATGAAATTATAGAAAAACTTACGTGATCTTCATCCTCGTCTATTGCACTGCCAATATCTCTGATAAGTTGAATTCAAACCCCACCTCATAATAATTTCCGAACCGTCTCCTGTACTTAGTACCTTCACCAGCCTCGCGATAATTTTTCCTACGCACCATTACTACATTCCAGATTAACTGATTGTGGCGAGTTCCCTGGGCCTGGATGAATCCAATGACGACCTCGATGTGAAATCACACCTTATTGAGTTGTCACGAACTTATCATCGTTACTGCCGGCATTGTCTTCAAATTCATCCTGTAGCTGAGAGGATCATAATGGAAACTGGCGGAGTGGCGGCAACCGCACCGATTCATGAGATGAAGTCGCTGCACTTGACCTTGAAGTATTGTGGCGAGTTCTGATTCGGTATATGGTTATGTGAATGAGCCTCACAATAAATGGTGCTTACATAGGGACCTGGCTTCCCTCCGCTTAGCTGCTTCCTACCCTCTGCTGCCATCCTTTGCTTTAAACGGTATGGTTTTACATGTGAAATGATTCACGAAGTAATCACTGTTTCTTAAAAAACAAAATACATAGACGAGTGCTTGGAGCTGGGCCCACCACAGATGTCAACAATGAATAAAATATCCATTGTTCTTAATTTCTTTCTTTCTTTCTTTCTTTTTTGGTTTGATTTCCTATGGAATTACCCCACCTACATTTATAAAACATGTATAAACTACAAAGAAGACGCTCCATATATTGCGGAAAATTATTTGTTAGGCTTGGATGAAAATTTACCGTGTATGTCTTTTAAATTTGTGTTGGAAATTTTGAAATTTTTAACCAATCGTAGGTACTGAGCAGATTGAAAATTATATGAATAATTGGGCTATTGGCAATTCAATATTTAGTTAAAATTTGTTATAAAAATAATTTGAATAGTAATTTTATTAAAAAAATATTAGTTAAATTACAAACAAAATGGAAATAATTTTTTTTCCAACGAAATTGAAATAATTTCAATAATATGAGAGGTTCTAAAACCCTATAACATGCAAGTCTCTTATGAAGTAAAAAAAAATTACATCATTTTTCACAATTGTTTAAGTTTTATTATTTCATAAATCTTATATTCATTTATATTACTCCCTCTTATCCTCAATATAAAATATGTTTTGGGTGTTGATCTTGATCCTAAATATAAGATATAATTTTCATATTTATAAATATTTTTCTAATTTACCCCATTGATAATTTCTCACCAATTGTTAAGGAGGATGAGAATTAATGAATTAAACAAGGTGATTATGATATGTTAGAAATTATATGTCATATTAATTAATTTAATTAACTTTTTTAATCTAATCAAGTTAAGTAAATATATCTTATATAATTTTTAATCTGCCCAATACCTAAGATTGGTTAAAAATTTTATAAGAAATTATTTTCCAACAAAAATTTAAAAGACATACGCTGTAAATTTTCATCCAATCCTAACAAATACGGAACCATCATAGTATCATAGTATATAGTATTTTTTAACGAAATGGTGGTTATTGGATCATTTACCGATCTAGAATTTGCCGCAATATATGGAGCATCTTCTTTATAGTTTATACATGTTTTAGAAATTTAGGAGGGTGATTCCATCAGAAACCAAACCAAGAAAAAAAGAAATTTAGAAAGAAAAGCTGGATATTTGATTTATTGTTGACAACTGCAGTGAGCCTAGCTCGAAGAACTCACCTATGTATTTAATTTTGTTTTTCAAAAACAGTGATTAGTGATTACCTCGTGAATCATTCCACACATAAAACGATACCGTTTGAAGCAGAGGATGGCAACGGAGGGTAGGAAGCAGTGAAGGGAAGCCATGTCCTTTTTTATATATATAAAAAAGTTTTGGAAGTGTTCGACACCAGTCCCCCACCAAGGCCAGGGCATAGCCCCGGGCTATATGAGCACTTATTGGGGACTTACGAGATCGCCTACCAAAGGAGTCCCAGTGACGGCAGAGGGGATCAAACCCACGACCTAAGGACCTAGTCCTGAATCTCTTACCATCTATATCAACTCTTATTGGCTCCTTTTGAGTGTTACATGGGAGTGTCATGTGTCCTTAATGATTAAAATTAATTTTATTAGTGATAGAGGGTAACATTATTATATTTTTAAACTTTTAAGATGATATTGAGTTTAAAAACATAATCAAAGTGACATTACAATTTCACAAATATTTTTATGCGAATCTATACCTTAACCCAAAAATTAAATCAATTTTTAGATTTTTTTTATTTCTTATTTCTTATTTTTTGAGGCTATCACTGCACTTGCACTATCCACCGCCACATCCCCACCAATGATGTCACTTCAAAAACTGATTTCTTTTTTTTTTAAAAAAAAAAAACAACTACCCACACATATTTTTTTGTTTTCAAAAACTTATTTTAAAAAATATATAAATCTGTTTTGAAAATAAAACACGTAAACATACCCTGATTTTCCCTATGAGTAAATAGGCATAGTTTTGTCCTACTAATAACTCTGTCAAAAAGTACTAATATAATATAGTATGAATAGCCATGTTTGAGATGGCTTATGGAATCTTATAAATAACTTTTCAATTGAAGTTTACGAAATATGAGTTAAATATATAAGATGAGTTTTATTTCGACTTATGAGCGTAAATCATAAATAACTATGAAGAACTTTTGAAATGAAATGATAAACACACAAAATATGTATGATAAACAACTTTTTCTTAATAATTAAACTAAAAATGGATAAAATGATTGAGATTTAAAATACTACCTCCGTGCCCGAGATCGGATGCAGTATTTTTTTTTTTTTTAACCGCTAGTATTTTTCCTTTGAATTTTATAAATTGGCATAAATGGGCTCATAATTATTTTTATTAAACTAATAAGTTGAATATAAAAAATTATTTTATTTCAAATTTAATTGAGATATTCTCTTACTGCATCCGATCATAAATATATAACCCAATTAAAGACCAATGGACCTTTTAAGCAATATTAAAACACAAGTTAAGGGAAAATTGTATTTAGGTCTTAGTAAGAGAAAATATGACAAAATAGTCCCTTAAAGTCTTAAAAATAATTTTAAATCCTATGAGACTTTTTTACAATAAATTTTAAATAAATTGACAAGTCCATAAACGCTACTGACAAGTCTATAGACGCTATATTGACAAATTCATGGGCACTACACTGATAAATCCGTAGGTGTCAACTAATAGGTTAATAAGCATTTAACAATTGAAATTTATTATAAAAAGGTCTCACAGAGTTTAAAGGCAATGTTGACATTTTAAGGAATTATTTAGCCATATTTTCTCTTGTTTGAGACCTTTAGGCTATGTTTGGGAGTTCTATTTTGAAGGGAAAGGAAAGAAAATGAAGGGTTCTGATAATCTTTTCCCTTGTTTGGGAGTTTAAAAAATAAGAGGGGAAGGAATTAAGGATTTTACAAATCCCCCAAAACCCTCCCTCTTCAAAAAAATAAATTTCCCCCAATATGGGAGGTTTTAAGAGGGAGAATAGATTAATTATTTTTTTACCCTCGTTCAAATAAAACACTCTCGTTATTTTTTATTTCTTTTTTCTTTTCTATTATTGGAATGCACACGAAAATATTTTTAGAAAGAGAAAACATTTTTTAGAGAGAGAAAATATTTGTCAGGGAAAATATTTTTAGAGAGAGAAAATACTTTTTAAATTTATTTGTACAATATAATAATTATATTAATTTTTAAAGAAAATGACAAAATGGTAAAAATAACTCCTTAATCTTTCATCTTCCTCCTTTACTATTTTTTTAACTCCCAAACAAGGGGAGGAATTATCTTCCATTTCCCTTCCTTCTCCTCCCCTCCAAACTCCCTGCATATCTTTCCTTTCCTTCTCCTCCAAACTCCCAAACAAAGCCGAAAGGAAAGATATGCAGGGAGTTTGGAGGGGAAGAGAAGGAAGGGAAATGGAAGATAATTCCTTCCCTTGTTTGGGAGTTAAAAAAATAGTAAGGGAGGAAGATTGAGGATTAATGAGTTATTTTTACCATTTTGTCATTTTCTTTAAAAATTAATATAATTATTATACTTTACAAATAAATTGAAATTGAAATTTTCTAAAAAATTATTTATGTAATTTTTATATTAAAAAAATTCCCTAAAAAAATATTTTCTCTCTCTAAAAAATATTTTCGTGTGCATTCCAACAATAGAAAAGAAAAAAGAGATAGAAATAACTAGAGTGTTTTATTTGAACAAGGGTAAAAAAATAATTAATCTATTTTCCCTCTTAAAACCCTCCATATTGGGGGAACTTCATTTTTTTGAAGAAGAAGGGTTTTGGGGATTTGTAAAAATCCCTAATTCCCTCCCCTCTCATTTTTAAAACTCCCAAACAAGGCAAAGGACTACCAAAATCCTTCCTTTCCTTTCCTTTCCCTAAAAAATGGAACTCCATTAATGGCCAAGATCGAGTAAATTTCCAGTCTGAAATCGCAAAAATAAAAATCAGTTTGTAGATAAATTATAGTCTTAACTCTTATGGTGTGTTTGGGAGTTGTATTTTTAAAGGAAAGGAAAGGAAATGAAAGGCTTTGTTAATCTTTTTCCTTATTTGTGAGTTTCAAAAATAAGAGGGGAGAGAATTAGGGATTCTTACAAATCCCTCAAAACTATCCCTTTTCTTAAAATTAAAGTTCTCCCAATATGGGGGGTTTTAAGAAGGATAATCAACAAATTACTTTGTTATCCTCGTCATCCTTATAGCTTGCCACAACATCCTTATAAACCATTAATCCTTCATTTCAGAAACTGCATAAGTTCTTCTCCACAAGTCAAACTATTTTTAAATACTCCCTCCGGTCCTAATTATAGGACATATTTAACCGATTTTGGGGAGATTAAGGAGAAGAGTTAAATTAGTTAATTTTACTCATTTGCCTAAAATGCCCTTATGTAAAATTTAAATGACATCAATAAAAGTAAATTTACAACACTTAGGACATATATGTGTGTGTGTCTATATACATGTGTGTGTGTACGCGCGCGCGGACACACACACACATATGTAAGTATTTATTTATATAGGCATATAACTATACACACAGACCCCCTGGGACATATACACAAATGCACACACATATTTTTTTATATGTATGTATATATTTGTGTGTGTGTATCTGTGTGTGTCTACACACACACATATATATATAAGAGACCCCCCCCCCCCACACACACACATATACACAAATGCACACACATATTTTTTTATATGTATGTATATATTTGTGTGTGTGTATCTGTGTGTGTCTGCACACACACACATATATATAACAGACCCCCCCCACGCACATATACACAAATGCACACACATATTTTTTTATATGTATGTATATATTTGTGTGTGTGTATCTGTGTGTGTCTACACACACACACACATACTTTTTTATATGTATGTATATATTTGTGTGTGTGTATCTATGTGTGTCTGCACACACACACATATATATAACAGACCCCCCCCCACGCACATATACACAAATGCACACACATATTTTTTTATATGTATGTATATATTTGTGTGTGTGTATCTGTGTGTGTCTACACACACACACACATACTTTTTTATATGTATGTATATATTTGTGTGTGTCTACACACACACACATATATATAACAGACCCCCCCAAGCACATATACACAAATGTACACACATATTTTTTTTATATGTATGTATATTTTTGTGTGTGTGTCTATATACACATATAGATATATGTGTGTGTTTATATAATATATATATATATATAGTGCGCGCGCACATATATATACATATCTTTGGGTTTGTTTGTGTATATGTATATACGTGTGTGTATTTACAAATTAATGTTAGCTAATCGATAAACAAATTTAAATCCAATAATTAAAAGTTTCACTAACTATAAGAGTCTTCGCACCCACATGTATATACTCACCAAAAACTAAACACACTTGAGTGAATAAAATAGGGGTATTTTAGGAAGAAATTGGGAAAAATTAAAATTTTGTCCTATAATTAGGACCAAATCCAACTCCCAAATGTTGTCTTATAATTAGGACCGGAGGAAGTAGTAAATTCAATATATCTCTCATATTAAAAGAACATTTTTTTCAGAAAAAATTTACAATCTTCTCTCTATTTTCACTCTCGTTCTCAATTCAATTCCTTCAAAAATTCTTTTCCATGCCAAACGACCCTAACTAATGATGGATTCTGCTTTCGTTTGGTGCCATTAACGTCCGTTGTCCTCCTATATTGCAAAACCGTGCCGTTTTAATGCAAATCAGTACGGCTGCCTCCTCTTTTTTTTAAGAAAAAGAATATATATATATCTCATAGTAACTAAAATGATACTTTAAAATATACTGATTGATGTTAAAAAAAATATTTTATCATTTTAAAAAATTGTTTTAGGATCTTAAAAAAATGTTATAGCATATTTTTAGTATTTGTCAGTAATGTGAAATATTTTTTTAGAAAATTTATATTTAAATTTATTTGTAAATTATAATAATGATATTAATTTTTAAAGTAAATGACAAAATGGTAAAAATAACTCATTAATCCTCCATCTTCCTCCCTTACTACTTTTTTAGCTCCCAAACAAGGGGGGAATATCCTTCATTTCCTTTCCTTCTCCTTCCTTCCAAACTCCTTACATTTCTTTCCTTTCCTTTCGCTTCAAACTCCCAAACAAAGCCTTAATCTCTTAATCTCTGATCCGTTTACTCCCTCCCTAGGATTAAAGATAACCCAGGAAACCGAAGTGCACGAGCATTTACCTTAATTACGGAAAAGCCCCAGATCAAATTAAGAATCTAGCCACCAAATCCCAGGATAACTCATTAACTAGGAAAAGTCGGGGGAAATCTAAACATTCGGCAAAGCCACAGATCAAATTAAGAATCTAGCCACCAAATCCCTGGATAACTAATTAACTGGGAAAACTCGGGGGCAATCAAAAAATTTGTGCTCACAGACTTACTCCTCCTCCCTCTGCAAAGATTCTATTTACAGGATCAAACAGTAAAGCACTTGTGTTTTTACTGTTGGAATAAGCCACTTATGATTTATATTCCCTTAATTTCGGTTCTAGTTTCAATCTTTTTGAATTCTGATCCCCTAAAGCGTTATCAGCTCCCCACTGAAGTGACATATCATGCTGATAGGGGCAACTGGAACCATTGCGACACCCCCTTGAGCTGTTAAAGTATATGCAAGTTTTCTTCTGGATTTTGTTTTTAACTTCTCCAGGTTTATTGTCATGTACCAATTTCAAATTTTGGAAGTTACTATGCCGGATACCTATTTGTGAGTCCTGCGCCTCTTTCTTATCTGAACCGTGTTGCCTAATCAGATTCTTTAAATAGTTGGCATCCTTAACAGATTGAGCTTCCTTGGCAGCAAATGATCGCACCTGACTTGTCATTGAATGTTGCAAGTTCCCATTGGGAAAAATGGTTGGAATGGAAGTCAACGATGCCGCATGCATCGCCCCAGTCGCCAGAAAAGCATCTCTCTGAGGAGGCTGGGTATCTAAAGTTGGTACAACTCCAATTGACAAATGGTGGCAACTTTTGTTCACAGGTGCAGGAGCCCGCAATGGAACAGAGCCAGGCATTGGTGTTGACAATGAGATTGGCGGAATTTCAGCCTCCAACCCTGAAGAAGATGACAAACCCACAGTGATTGTGGGTGTAACTCCATGTGTGGGTGTCGACGGTGGAACTGAAGGCGCTGCAAGCTTCGGTCCAGAAGTGGGTATTGCCATTGCACTGGATGATTGCCTTGCAGTTGTGACAGCAGCAGCAGTTCTACGATCATTAACTAATTTTTCAATCATTAATGGGTCATTGAATATTTTAACGAGTAGATCCATATCAATCAAGCTTCCTTGCTCACTAATCTTCATAATGGCACTCACAACAGCAGAAGCAGCTGCTAAATCTACTTCCAAGCCAGGGGATATCCCAGGTAAGGAATTTCCGGTCACGGTTAAAGCAAGAGAAGAGGAATGACATTGAATTGGTGCCGTGATAGCTGACATATATTGGTCCAAGTTCTGTGACTGCACAGTGGCAGGAGCTTCCCTAGCTGCTGCCAATTCGAGTTTGTCATCCATTGACTCATCTTCCTCAATGGGAACGATAGGGACAGGAGGAGTGACGTTATCATCATAATCTTCCTCTTCTACATCCAAAGCAACGGAAGGGCTATAGCAAATAGAAGGTAGCAAGGTTAGTAAAGGAGAATATCCAAGTGACATAAGGTTTTCCTAGATATGCAACATATTACCTGGGAGGAATTGCAGAGAGACGAGGGTAAACTGCTTCAAGCACTCTGAGATCTCTAAGTTTTTGATTTTCTTTTTCCATGCTTTCTTCACCAGCTACGAGATGCCAATTATAACTGAAAACAAACTGGTTTGAAACATAAACAGATCAACAAAGTTGTCAAAGAATATTAAACCAACCAACTTGATAAAGAGCATAAACAAAAAGGAAAACTATAAACTATAGAAAGACCATTACAAAAGGAACCGCAAACAGGGTACACGTTCTAATAATGATCGACATCTTTTAGTAAATGCCAAATATCTCATTACCGGGGGAGGGCATCTCCAACTAATCTGAGGAATGCAAGAGAGTTCATGCTTTGATTGGTTTGGAAGAGGATGGCATTCAAACCCAGGGGGTAAATCAGTAAATTCAATAGTACTTGAATGCAACATTGATGACATCTTTGCTTGAAGATGATCTTGAGATTTCTGGCCAACCCTTGAAGGGCAATCCTCGGATACGAACAATTTTACCTATTAAATAACAATTATTAGTGCCAGAAAAAAGGAAACTATCACCAAAAGTTTTAAATGAAGGCATATTTCTAAATAAAGACACAGGCACAAAAAGTCTATTGAGAAGACATATAACGAATAACAGAAGGAACTGGAAAATTCATAATTACAAAAATCATGGTTCAGCAATACAAACATCAAGAAAATAAACAAACAAACAAGAAAAATGGGAAAATTCTGCCACGTTGTACAGCCTACATAGCGTGTGTTAATGTGACGCCAAAAACACTTCCACCTTGCACATAAATGAAGAAGCCGCGAAATGTTGCTTCTAAATAAAAGTGCTTTGGCAAGTGTAAGCCGCCCCAAACACACAAATAAGAAGCTTCGCAATGCAGTTCAGATTTCAAAACCAGATTGCAAACAAGAACATTTAAGAACATCAGGCGCCCAGTGAGTCAGAGCCTCCATCAGGAAATAGCTTATTATATTGTTATGAGATGCTTTTACGAGGTCAAAGTGACCCACGAAAGTAATTATAGCCGATCATCATAGAGAGAACTCTTGAACTCACTCTGCATATTTAAGAGAGGTTTAAGAAAACTTAGCAAGTTTTTTAATATGATTTAGAGATGAACATCACAAAACAAGCAGAAATCTGCAGCTTTAATTTTAAAACTACTGTTTCATAAATCAAAATGATACTAACTTGTATTGCTCTATTGTTTAATGTCAGTCATAATAAAAAGCCATTCTGCTAGAATATAAGATATGGAAATTTTCCGGGCTCAACTTCATTAAATAGCTTTTATAACGAGAAGATATACACGGCAAATATTGGCTGATGGCATAGTAATGCAAACTGATATCTAATGTTCTAATCTGTATTACTGATAAGTATTAGCACCCGTTACAGACAAATAGCTGTGTTATGATCCAAAACATTATCATCTCAAGTATATTAAGGTTCAGCCAACTCTATTACCAACGACAAGAAACAGGAAAATTGGTTTCCAAATATTGGCAACTGAGCACTACATTAAAAATCACATATTTTAAACGACTGCCAAAAAAATGTTTTCAAGAGCTATTACCTTAATCATGTCAGTCTTCTAGAAGTCCTACTTGCATCACATATACATAAGATCTAGTCTGAATAAACAACCCGATCGTATTACAGAAGTCTAAATAACCATTTTCACTGGCAAATAAAACAACTTCTTTTCCTTAAAATAGACATGCTAATGGTAAATAACTTTGTATAATCATTACACAGAGAGAGAGAGAGAGAGAGAGAGAGAGAGAGCTACATTTTTGGAACATTACAACTCATATCAAACTCCATATGACGCATGAGACCCACATGTAATTACACAAACTTCAAAAGCTTAACAATTTTTGTTCCCATCTATAAACAATGGAAATTACATTTACTTTTAAATCAAAATCAGCATCACACAACAGTAATCAGATAGGGATAAAAATTCGCATACATGGGACGTGATAAATCATTGTCTACACGTAAACTTTATAAAGAAAATACAAAATAATGTGGCCCGTCAATTAATTAGCGTTCCCAATCATAAGTAGGGAGTCTTGTAATTTTATGCATGCAAAGTTTTATTACCATAACGGTTCTGCTCCAAATAGAATCGTGGTCCCAGGGAAAACGCAAACTCTTGAATGAAAAATATTTCTTAGTGCTGAATCAAACCCCGTCAGACAACTTGCTAGGCCTAGGTCACGAAGTAAAACGATTCGATACACAGTATGGACACTATTTATCACTGTTATCTTTCTTTCGATCAAAAGACAGGCAAGTGATGGAACATTTAGGAAGCACAACATTTAGGCAACTGGTGGAACACACACATTCTGTTAGACATTAATTCCAACGCTAGCGTTTCTTAGTAAGTCTGTATCGCTTTTTTTGGATTCGCATGACAAATTAGGTGTCGATTTTTTTGCCATCTATCATATCCCAAGGTTAACACATCGTCATGTAAGAACAAAATTGTAGAGTAATCGATGATGATGAAGGGTCTGAATTCTTCAGAGATTGAAGCACTAAATCTGAGTACATAAAAAATGTCACTGTCAATAAATAATTTCATAATACGGTCGTGAGTGTATTAAATATCTACATCTAATTAGCTAATGTCCATTGATATAATCAATTACTTCCAATCCCTCTCGTTTCTTAAATGAAAAATCCCTTTTAATGTCGACAATCCATGAAATATTGGATACCTGTACGAAAATTGATTTCGTATTTTCATAAATAGGGCTCGATTTGCAACTATCAAATGACAGATTATGGTATAAATGTTGAAAAGGAATTTCCCATTAATTAAAAGGTAAGGAAACAACCTTTCAACTTGAAGTCTTCGAACTGTAAAAGTATTCAAATTATTATTTTTAGTGGCATTAAGGGTGAATAGGTCTAGCTTATTAATAATATGAGACGAGATGGAACAACTGAGCGTATAACTCATCAGGATTAATGAACTATTCGCCAGGTGTAAACAGTGGCATGAATGATCTTGTTTTAAGACTCACAAATATAAGTAATAAATTTACTCTGCATTCGAATTTCACTTTAAGCCCCGGTTAATTAATCAAATGTAACTTAAAGCAACAATAATTAGTGTTTAGAATGTGAACTGTTGAATGGATTCTCAAGGGGCACTTGCTCTGGTTAAATTTTATCACTTATTACCGGGCCACTAATTCCCCTGTTTCGTCCACAGCTTCCAGAACGTTAACGTCAGGGACAATGGTTAGAAGTTTAGGGGAAAAGGAAGGGATCGTTTTAACATGAAGGAAAGCAAGAGCAGAGTGAGTAAGAGAATGACGCGGTTATACCTGACAGAGATTGGGTGCAGGAGCCCACGAAACCCTGTTAGATGATTTCCTTGCCCGCTTCATGGTAGATCGTGAAATGTGAGGGATGGCAGAGCGAATTATGTGAGAGGACCGTTACGGCCGAGTGGAGAAGCCCTAGAGAGCGTGGGTGCGGTTAGGTTATATAGTGTGGGGGAAGAGGGCTATCATATGAGTGATGACCGAAGTAAATAGAGTAATGGGGTGTGCAGTGCAAATAGGCAAACCTGCGACTCCTCGACGACGTGATGGAGCGACAACGCATCACGCAACAATCGCGATATATACGGGTTGAGTTGCATACTCTGCTTGATTCATTCTCATCCTTCGTATTCAATTTGGGGAAAATTTCAACGGATATATCTTTAAAATACGTAAAGTACAAATCAGGGTGGTGGACATGCACAATTCTGATTGGACCAATTTGAAATATTGATATGTAACCAAAAGACACTACTACCCCTAATTATTATCTTCTCACTCCCCACTGCTGATACTCACTCCACGCCTGCACTATCCTTTCTCACTCCCCTCAGCCCTCATGCCGTCATCTTCCCCAACTATAACTTGACGTACGTCACCACTTCACTATCCAATTATGCTTCGACATTTCTCTTACCCTCTCTCCTCTAATTTTAGTGTTGTTATTGTTGCTTCATGAGTTAAGCAAAAGACGAGAAATGCAAAGACAGACACAACAATATGTGTATACACTTATAGATAAAAAGATAAAGACAACATAACTCGAGTCGTATGTTAGGGGGCTCATCGTTGACTGCATTGAGTTAATCCTTGATTTGGTTCTCTTTCTACGATTGATTAATTGATTAATGTACAATAAGAGATCTGATGTAGTAAGAATTTCTTAATTCCTCAACTTTCTAAATTATCCTGCTCTAATTCTTTTTCTTGTTTGTATTGGTGAACTTGCAAAATAACTGGATCTTACTATATAGCAGTGTTATATTTCGCTTTTCTTTAGTCACACCCCTCTTTTTATCCGATTGAAGCGGGTATATTAGGAACTTTAATTTCATTTTGAAGAGAGTGGAGGATTTCCATAATTCCTATTCTTTGGTTTAGAATATAACAAACGCATAAGTTGGTTTTGTGGGGCCTACTTTTGGTCCTTTTATAGATTTCTTGTCGATAAAAAGTTTTCACTGGTAGAATTAGAAACAAGCAAAAGGAAGAGGATCCAATTACACGATGGAGGGCAAGAAGACGAAGATTCATCTTATTGGTCAGGTAAAATGGAATATGTTGGAGGTTGAAGAAAGCTATGGGAGTTGAGCAAGTGGTCAAGGCTAGAAAACATAGAAGCAAGTTGTACCAAGATAGCACTGTAAAAGATCAAACTTGAACCAAAAAAAAACCTTTGTTAGGAGATAGAAGCAAGACAAATTGTCATTCAATTTAGGCAAGGTTGTTGTTATTGCTATACTGATTTTTAGGTAATTGCCACTACTAGGGCTATTACTACCTTAAAAAACGTCATTATTTAATAAAGGGAAGTTAAAAATGAAAGCAATGATATTCTTATAATTATGTGACTAAATTCTATGTGTTTGTCGTCCTAAATTATAATTTAGGAAGTCTAAATTAAATTAAGGTGTCCTAAAATAATTTCAAGACACCTAAAATGTGTTACTTTTAGCGCCAAAAAGTAATTGTTTGGCACCATGGTGCTAGGGGGAATTTTTTTTGGCACCAGCTAATATATTTTTAATTGTTGGTGTCCTTCATATATATAAGAAAGCCTTAATGGACTTTTTTGGCGGCCTCAAAAAAACTTAGAACGCCTAAAAGGCGTAAAAATTAATTGTTTGGCGCTATGGTGCCTATTTAGAGAATTTTTTTTGACGCATAATTTTTAATATTTGACGTCCTTATGTGTGTACAGGACACTTAAAACTTTATTTTTGTTGGATTTTTTTGGTTTTGTAGTGTCCTTTATGAATACAATGACGCCTTAATTGAATTTTTCGGTGTCCTTAGGAATTTATAGGACGCCACAAAATTAATTAAGGCGTCCTTATCAAATTTCAGGAAGCCTTATCAAAATTTTTGGCGTCCTGTGTTATGTGTAGGACACCAAAATTGATAATTAAGTTGTCCTTATCGAATTTCAGGAAGCCTTATAAAAATTTTTGGCATCTTGTGTTATGTTCAGGATGCAAAAATTGATCATTAGTCATTGATCTCTCGCTCACAGAGCTATTCATCACTCTTCTCAGTGGCGGAGCTACAATAGGTCACGGGACCGCACGTGCAGACGTAAAATTCAGGCTTTTCTTTTAATTATTTTTTATATATGATAGATAAATCAAAAATTCAGCCTGTGACCTAAAACACTCCTCGGCAAGATGATTTTCGAGTTGCAGATGACCTAAGTTTTAAGTTTGAGTTGCAGATGATTTTCCCCTCCTTCTGTAATTAGCGAGTTTCCTGATTTTCCCTTCCTTCTGCAGATCTTGATTCTTCTTCAGCTTCTTCAATTGCAGTTTTGTAGATCTAGATTATTATTGTTTTTCTAAGTTAAGTTGAAGTTTTTTTTTTAAAAAAAAAAAAAAAATCGGGCCCCGAATCTGCTAATTATACGGACACAAACTTAAAGTCCTAACTCGATCATTGACTCTTCTCCTCTCCTCGTGCACTCCCCTCCCCCTGCTCTTTGATTCATCAGGTCGAACAAAACCCTCACTCTCCCAAAACCCTAGCTTTCATTTTCCTCACATTGTGCCTCCGTCTCCTCCGTCTTCCCTCACATTTATCTATCTCCAGCACTGCTCAATCACCGTCGATCCTCAGATTCTCGTCACTGTAGTTCTTCATTCTTCAATCTTGACACTCTCTCCTTCTCTAGTTTTCATTCTCATCACAGATCCATTATGCGAGAGGTAAGTCCATAACTGTGATTTCATTATCAATTGGCTCTGAAACCGACATTACAATTTTTTTTCCCCTTGCTTGCTGCCTTGGATCTGTCACCGTGGAAGAGTTTGTTGTTTTAAATCTATGTTATTGCTTTGTATTTGTTAAACTTCTTTATTGTCACAATGATTGTGCTTTCTCTACTATTTTTATGATTGATGTGCTCCTTAATATACTTGTCTTTAGAAATTTTATCAGGAATCATTCTCGCATATGGTTCCTATGGAAGCATATTTTGTAGCCAGGTGTATTTTCAAAACTTCATTGAAAGGGTCTTGTCTTTTAAATTGGATATCTCAACATTTGTCACAGCTGCTAGTCTTTCTTTTTTCTGTCTGACATTTGAGATGTCTCTGTTGATGGGGTTTTATGGTCTCACTGCATTGAAGACATTTTAATGAAATATAAATTGAAGATTTCAATATTGTATCTTGCCCTTAGGATGCAGATTACCTTTTTTTTCCTGGACACCAATTTACAAATTTTACATATAGGTTGTTATAGCTAACATTTTTGTACTTTGAATTGCATACTCTGTAACTGTATTGGTTAATACAGCCACTTCCCTTTGTGCTCTTCTGAGGTAAGGCTAGTTCTTATTGCTGCAAAGAAACAAGACTTTCAAGCTAAGAAGCCAACTGACTTGGATATGGGATACAACACTATACGCACTGAGAAAATTATATGTATGGCCTTTTGAATAAAATTTTAGGCGCTTTAATTTATTGTGCCCAACACTCTTATCTGATACAATATGCCTCCATTTCTTTTTTAACGAATGAGTATTTTTTAGTTTTAAGCTTCTGCATCTATGAACCAATTTTTGCTGCAAAGGTATAGGTCTATTTTCTACAAAATACATTTAACAACAGGATTTTCTCAAGATTGGTCTTGGAAAAATATAGTGTTTTAAGAGCATTAGAGGCATAATGTTGTACCCTTTTGAGGCAAAGGGTAGCTCAATATTTTGCATCAGTCTTTTCATGAACTTTTCTTTTCTAATCTACTTGATAGATAGGATTGAACCATGCTTAATCATGAAATTCTCGCTTGTCAAAAAGCAGAGATTAGAAATACTCTGGAGCTAGATACCTGTGTACTTGCATTGCATTGGGAAAAAAAAAGAGAGGAATTGATACATGATTAAAAAGAAATGCCAAATAAAGCTAGAATTACTACTAACCCACCTGTGTGCTTTAACGGGAGATATCGGTCCCCCTTTTCTGGTAGCCACTCAATCTCCAAAAAATAAAATCAAACCCTAAATCCTTCTTCAGACCCAATAGACGGAGAAAAAAACCAAAAAATAAAGCATCTCTAACAGCAATGACTGGTCCTCCTCTAACGAAGGTTTGATGGTTCAAACGCCAAAGAACTTCGAGAAGAAGACGAGATATGAAGGTTGATGTTGGCCACATTAATAGGAAAGGCCAGTATGAGCTTCATGTCTACATCGCCAAGAGGGATCTCAGAGGACCAAGTTTGATCGACCGCAACCTTCATCGTGAGAAGAGAAGCACGATAGCAGAGTACTCGAGAGGATGGAGACGTATGTTTTTGTATTGGAATTAGGGGCAATTAGGTCTCTCGTTAAGATTTTAAAATTCCAAATTGGTTCAAGTGGTCTGATTTAGGATTTGAGATATTGGAATAATTAATTTTTATTTTTTATATTTTGAGAGTAATTTTTTAGGATTTTCCCTTCAATTTAATACTTTATAAAATTATTATTATTATATTTCTTAAATTAAATTTTTCTATTTTTGTATTGTACATGTCAAATTTTAACAGTTTATATATATATATATATATATATATATATATATATATATATATATATATATATATATATATATATATTATTTTTATTAAATTTTAAATTTAAATCATCTATTTTTTGTAGTTATTTAGGATTGATATGAGATTCTGAATAAAAAGATAAGGTGGAAAAGAATAAAATCTGGTTCCCGTTTTCTTCGCTTTTTAATTAAATATTCAGTTCATCTTTTAAAAAATTAATTACTATCATAATAATGCTAGTTTACATTCTCTGATAGTATATTTTTTGGAATATAAATTAGCATTACCATATTGAGTAATTGATTTTAAAAAAGTCGGGCAAAAAAATTAATTTAAAAAAGATAAATTATTTATTTTAATAAAAGAAACGGGGTGATCGAACTGGGTGAAGTGGTTGGAGATATATATTAGACAGAAACAGTATATTAACGCAATGATTCGGGGGTGGTAGTTTATATATTCCAAACAATATATCAAACATAGGATTGTAATCCACCTTTGATTGTAAATCATCATGAAAGTCTCACGTTTATACGCTAATTGCCTTCATCATATCTTTTTAAACTTTTTGAAAGGATATAGCAGCAATTGTTATCACTATTAGCATTTTTTTAAAAAATATTGTTTCTAATCAATAGTTCTAATTAAATTTAAGATTATTGATTTCAAAAGTTGGTCATCTTTTAAATGGTAATTTGATTATTTGATTTAACCTGATCTGATTTGATATTTCTTAATTAAATTCTTGTAATGTATTATATTTAGTATTTATATATCAACTAATCCTTAATATAGGACATAATGCATCATCATGTCGTAGGGCTTCCAAATAAAAATTAAGCTAAATACAATACAATGACTAACCAAGGTCGAATTTACAAGGAGCTTATGGTTTATCCTAAAAACCATGTGTAAATATCAAGTTAACTAAAGAGTATAGGGTATGGGTTTCAATTATCTAATTAAACTAAACTAGCTACTTGTTTAGTTATTTTCTTGAAGTATAATAAAATCCCAAAAAGATAGGTATAAACATTTAGCTCTAACAATTAAATTATTATTATTATTATTTTTTATAAAAGCCCAACAAAAGTTGTCTGAATATTTAATAAGTTTTTTTTGCCCCTCATTAATTATATTATTGCATTAATTAGCAGGTTGGCAATATTTATATTTACTCTATTTCTCTTTCTTACTTGCCCCTCATAAATAAAGGCATACTTGTGAAAAAAAGTTTATTTTAGACATATTTATTATTTTTAAATAATTTTAATCATTTTCTTAAAATGTGTAATTCATTTATTGGGCTTTAATAAATAGAATAGAAGAGAGTATTAGCTAACCAATTAATTAACGGTTGGCTCACAACATTGATTTTCTAGTTAATTGAATTTTTTTTCCACATCAATTAATTTATTTATAATATTTATTTTTTAATACCACATATGCCCAGTGCCCAAAATTAAATTAATAATGTTCAAATAAATAATAAAAAATTATTAAATAGATTATATTATAATAAAATAAGAGTGGACCCCATCTAATACTTTCAATAAATGAAATGTGAAATAATGGAAAAAATTAAAAATTAATCAAGATTAAGTTACAGATTGACCAACAAAGTTTTACACAAAGAGCACTTGGACAAAAAAGTTTTAGAGGGCCCAAAAATACATATGAATAATTGAAAATGGAAAAAAAATAACAATGAACAATTTAAATGAGGCAAATAACAGAATGTCATTAATTTCAACTTAATGCTATTGTCTCTCTCCAAAACTTCTTTGTGGAATGGGAAAATGGTAAATTAAAAAAAGTATTTGCTGAATTTTTGGGCGATAATATCGCACCAAAACCCAATTTGGCGATCCACAGCTTCTAATCGGAACTCACCTTTCACCCTAGTTTTCGTCTTCTAGGTTGTGCCTCCGATGCCATATGCAGCCCCCCCCTCCCCCGGCTGTTGTAGGGCTTACTCTCGTGGGTCCTATAGTTGACAATTTATATGTGATGGACTTGGGACAAATGGAAAAGGAAGGCAAGACCTAAAAGCTACAAGAGGACGATTAGAAAAAGAGGGAGCCACGATTGGAAGGAGGAAGTTACAGTAAGCACAAAACAGAGGTGCGGCATGAACTATTGGAGAAAAACAAAGGGCACACACCAACACTTCATCAGCTTCCTTCTACACTTCCATCACTAGCGACTCTTGCCTTCATCACCATCATTGCCGGCGACATCTCTTCTTCCTCCTCTCTATTGCTGTGCTTCATATCAGGAGCAACAATCAGAGCCATGATTCATCATCATCAATCATTTTCAAAGAAGGAGAGTGGAAGTAGAATATAGGCGAGCGGCATTTTTCTGGAAGTTACTTTGAACGTTGTAGTGGTGGAAAGATCCTAGATGCAGAGCAGCTTCATTTTTCATCTTTCATCCTCTTCCTTGGAAAGCACAAGCTCATTTGTTCTTTAATGTTATTTCCCTTCCACTTTGATTTTCTACCTAATAGGATTGAGGAAAGGCTGTGCTGGTGGCACCGGCGACAACATCGTCATCCTCCGCCATTGACATAGACTGTCAGGTTACATGTGGGTTGAGTTCAACACTATCCATGGATGACTCTTCATGGGTCACATAATGTTGTTAGCCTCCTCCTCCATCTTGCTATCTTTCCTATCTGATATCCCACAACTTCCCTCACCGTCTTCTTCGGCAGATCCATCCTCTATGACCATCACAGATGAACTTGAAATCGAGACAGACTTGTCAACTCACGAGTGTAGTTTGATATCCCACGGGTGCATATTGACTAACAGCGTAAAGTTAAAATTAACGGCATTGGTTTTTTTTTTTTTTTTTGCCTATTTGAAATTGTTCATTGGTATTTGTTTTTCCATTTTCCATTGTTCATTTGTATTTTTGGTCCCTCTAAAATTTTTTTTGTGCTAGGTGCTCTTTGCGTAAGACTTCGTTGGCCAATATACATCTTAACTTGAAACTTCTGTCTTCTAGAAATACACTCAATCAATCAACACACGAACAAAAGAATTATGTAAGGGAATGTTAGAATAAATTGTTACGTGTGAGGCCTAGGGAAATCCTAGTAGTTGGACCATATGCCCCCTATTTAGTAGCTATATTCAAGGTTATTAAATCTTGAACCAGCTACTAAATAAGTTGAAGTATTAAGTTAAGGGTTGGTGAGTCAAATTAAAGTCAAACTAGAGCTAACCTAAGCTTAAACCGGTGATGAAGTAAATATTTTAGGGTTATTTATATGAAATTCTGAATAAAATTAAAAAAAAATGAATTAAATTATTTTTTTTTTTCCAAATTTAAAAAGGTTGAACCAGTCAAACCATTCTAACTTGATGGACTGGATCAGTTTGCCGGGTTTTGGCTCAAACCGGCTTGTCCAATTTGATTTTAATAACATTGGTTATATCAGCTATGTGTCAAAAGCTTATAAACGCAAAATAAAAATAAAAGACGAAAAAGGAAAAAGAATAATAAAGTTGTGAATCCATGTGTCTCACATTATCGAGGCAAGTGAAGCATAGGTCTCTATACATGCAAACCAAAATATATATAATTATGTAAGATGTTCAAGGGATAATGTAAATAAAGTTAAGTAGCAAATCGTTTTGGAAGTATAGGTTTAGAAATAATGTTGTCCTAAAAATTTTTTTTATTTGAATGTTGCCTCGGAAATTTTAAAACATAACAATGTTACATATTTATGTTAAAGAACTAACATTAACCATAAAAAAATTGTTGTTGACCGTTAATTTTTTAGCAAAAATGGGCACCATAACTACGTTTTAAAACTTTTAAAGTAACATTGAGACAAAAAAAACTTTTAGGATAATATTGTCTATTAGCGAAGACTTTCAGAACAAATTTATTTTTATTTAACCCACGTAAAATAATACTAACAGGACCATGAGGTCCATCCAAAAGTTGCAGGGCTAAATGTGCATCGAGTTCAAAATTTTCCTTTCAAAGAATCACTTGAGGTCATAAGCTTACATTAAGAAACTATACTGATTTTAGTACATGTAAGCATGTCTAATTTGTCGCGAAGAGGAAATAACTTGAGGTAGAAAATTAAAAAGGAGAATCTTGTGTGTTTGAATTGACAATGGTAGATATGACTTTTTTGGAATCTGACTTTTAGAAAAACAAGTTTAGATAAAAAGTTAAATATTTTAATGTAATTTATATTTAAATTAACAGTATTAAAAATGGTTTTTTTCAAGCTGAAATATGTTTAGATAATTATTTTGAAAAGTAAATTTAGATAAAACATGAGTGGAAAAAACATAAAACTTGTTAAATAATAAGTATAAAATTATAGGTATACATGCAATAAATTTAAGAGAAAAGTTAAATTATGAAAGAACAAAAAAAGTTAATTTATTATTGGATTGTTTTTTTAAAAAAAAAATATTGAAATTCTTAATTAAATATATTTAAAGAATAAACACTCATAAATTTAATCATACAAATGCTAAAAAAAAAAAAAAAAACTAAAAACTAAAAAATATAATAATAACTACCACCTAATATATTTATATTCAAAAGATATTATCATCTAACATGTTTACAAATCATAAATCTAAGATTTTGGTGAAAAAAACCATAAATCTAAGATATTATCCTCTCTTTGCCTCTTCCATCTGAACTGAGTTAGGCATTGGGAAGAAATGAGTTGAAAAGAAATGCAGATTTCAGAATCGGAGACAGAGAGAGCCTAACAAACATCTTGAAGAGAAAAGGTCGACGACTGAGAGAAAAGGGACAAGAGGCAATGGCTAGAAGAAGAAATGAATAAAAAATGGTGAGTGACAAGAGAGAAAGGGCAAAATGGGATGGGAAAAAAAAAATTAATGAGCACTAAATGCCCCCACCAAGCTAATTGTGGGTAGAAGTAAGGAAATGTGGACTATAACTTTAAGCTCCTTTTTCCCTAAAAGCCCAATAGACAAAACGCTCATCCAAACACGGAAGCTAGCTATACATGGTGTCAAATTAAAGTATTGCTCACTGTATGTTCGTGTTGTGTCAAAAAAGACAGCATGCAGAACATTATGCGTGCGAGACCATTGGCGGAGCCACATATGTTTTTATGGGGTAAGTGCACCCATAAAAAAATAATAATAAATATATATATATATACACACACATATAAATTGAGAGAATTTAATAACAATATGTATAGATAGTATAGTTGGTTAAGATTTCATATTTTTAGCTTAAGGTCGCCGGTTCAAACTTCTATCTTCTCTTTTACCTTTTTTTCCCCTTTTCCCTTTATGTAGGTATTTGGTGTTGAACCTATTGAAAGGGTCGTGCTCTTTAGTGGATAGCCTTTTTTGAGGCATGCTGAAGTTAGAGTGCCAGTTTGTAACTATCCTTCTCTTATTCCTTTACTCTATGATGAAAACATGATAATAAGTCTTATTTGTATTGAATATTGGTATGACACAGCTTCCTTTTCTGCTTTCTTTTGCAGATTGGTTTGCTTCAAGAAATAACTTTATCCTCTCGAATTTTTTTGGAGGTTGATGCAGCACTCAAGGCTAAGCAGATGAAGGCTGATATAAATGAATATCTAAAGGTAATACCCCACCTTGTGATTTTTGTTTATGATGAATTGAAGACGAAGCCAGCATTTTGGTTTGCTTGCCCACCTTCTAATTATTATAATTCTTTATTTTTTGATTTCTTATAGGTTTCAAGTTTCAACATGTTCTTTAATCTTATCAAACTTTTTTCCTTCCAAAAAATGTCAATGATACAATCTTAATGTATTTAAAAATTTTCTTTAAAAAAAAAAATTCGGGGGCAGCTCTTATACTAATTGCGCACCTATTAACTCTAAATCCTGACTCTGCCCCTGAGCGAGACAATGCATGGACCCACATAACTCATTCGACCAGATTCACTAATTTTCTCAACATTTCATTTCATATATTCCAACCTTTTAATTTTCAGGCGCTATTGCTGCTTTCAACTTGGGTTTCTGTGATCCATCTCCTTTTAATCAAAGCATCTGTATATTTGGTTCCTTTCCTTCCTTCTTTCTTCTGTTTTGGTAATTCTAGCATGTATGAGAATTTTTCACTTCACAATTTAGATAATTTAGAGTGCTGAATAAAAAAAAATATTGCAGAATGTTGGATTCACAAAAATTAATTGAGAACACTAGAGGCATCTGGAAAAAAAAAATTACTTTAGGTGTGCACAAGAAAAAAAATTCAGGATATTGAGTGCACACAAAATATTTTAGGATATTGGATATACATGAAAACACATTTTAAGCTAAGGTACTGGGTACACTCTAAGTCCCTAACCCATTAAGTATATGTGTGTGGGATTGTGGGTAGGCTTGAAGAAACACATGCGCATACGTGTATACTCCTGCCAAGCATGTCCATATATGCAATGGATGGATGATATATGCCTTAACCCTTAGGCATGATTTTTTTTTTTTTTTTTTTACCAGACTCTAATTTGGAGATGAAGGTTGAAACTGTGAGAATAAAAACCATCATTAACTAGGGATCGTGTTTTGGGGACAAGATTCTCTTCACTGTCTTCAGTTATGCAACAATCTATGTAATTAAAAAGAGATAGGCATATAGCAACAGGCGTTAATTTTAGTAAAAGAAGTTATAACAGTCTTAAACTTGATATATTGGGTTTGAGTTACTCTAGTATAAATGGAAAAAAAAAAAAAAAAAATCATTGGAAGAGAGTAATCTCAAATTAAATTTGACCATGCTTGAATCTGATCCAATAATATTATATTCATGTAGTTATATGAAGAGAGAGGAATTGGGGAGATAGATTAATAAGAATATCAGCATTTTCATCCAATACAAATTCATATGTATATATTAACATATTAATTGATGATGTTGACTAAGTGCCAATGAAAACACTTATATTTCCACTGACTTGCTGTCAAATCTTCATTTTTCAAAGACGCATATCCCAATATCACAGTCTGATGAGGTTCTAGTATTAAAAAAAGGGCTTAAGCTTAACCGGTTTCCTTCGTCTGCTTCATCTCTGGTAGCAGTATTCTGCAACAAGAGCATGGATGAGGTGTCGGAGCTGTTATATTTAGGTGTTTCAAAGCTGTCTTCCTGGCTCAATTGGGAAGCCACAAACTTGTCGAGAGCCCTCCAATCAGTAGTCACTTTCTTTGTGGTTGGGTCATCTTCCTCGTTGCTGTTTTTGTTGTCTGATGAGCTAGACCACTTTGTCAATACCAGAGAGGGCCTTTCTAGCTGAGGAAGCTGCTGTATGAATAATGGGTCTGATGAGTGAATCAAGGTGTCCACTTCTATCTCTTGCTTGCACGTGTAATTGTTTTGTGTTACGTTATAACTCTGATGATGATGATGATGATGATGAGGCTGCCTTGCGATTAACTCAATAGGATCCACTCCACTTGCTTCCTCCAGAAAGTAGCTTGAATCCCATCCATCCACGGCCTTCGTTTGGCCGTTCGTCTTTTTCTTGAAAGCTCTACATACAACCCATCCTTCCTCCTGCACAAAGTCACCCACTTTTTTCCCTTAAAAAAGAAAGAAAGAAAACAAGTAGACAATACTTTCAGATTTTATATAGGACTTGCATCATTGGCTAGGCTACGTACCCATGAACAACACAAACAAAACTGTATGCAATACGTTCGTTAGAGAAAATAGTAGGAAAAAATTACAGGTGTGTACAAAGTCACATATTTTTGTGTTATACTCGTTTTCAATTCACTGATATTCAAATTGGTATTCAGTCATTTATCTACCCAATTCTGTTTTCATGTTATTATGGTTAGGGTATTGACTGGCTTTAATTAAGTCATAATCAATATAATGTCCTAGCTATCAAGGCAAATTGAAGGGATCGGAGCATTCTTTCAAGTTAGGTTTGTACATGTATAATTTTATTCTTAAAAAATTAAATTAACTTGATTGCTAGAGACACTGTGTCTTTTTACTAATTAAGCTAAGCCCAATGATGTTTAATTTGTATGATTTTTCTGTTGCTGTTGAATATTATTTATTTTCAGGTATGGTTTTGATAGATAAAGTGCAAGTAGGCGTGCAGTGTATCAATGTAAGAAAAATATTTTCCTTGTGAATATATTTCCTTGATGCTTTTGCGGATTTCTCATTTACTCGATTAATCAGGAGACTTATTAAAGTATGAGTTGGCATGGTCAAAGAATATTGAAAGATATTGCCCACACAATAACAAATATAACTCACAGATCCGAGTCTACCTTTTGTAGTTTGACAAGTGAAATGGCAGGACAATGTGTACCAGAAAAAGGAATGTCATAAGGATAGTACTATCAATTATGGTTCGCTGCTGAAAGGAGAGAGACTTTTTGACTTAATGTTGGTGAAAGTCATGTCTTAATAAAGCTTGTACGTACAGCCTTGGTGAAATATATATTCACATGTTAGTGGTCTGGGAAGCAAGCTAACAAAATTTCTTCCTTTCCATTAATTAAGTTATAAAGAGATTAATTTACAAACACATGCAGTAATCAAGAAAAGTGCTGTTATACTTTAAGACCAATTGTTTATGTGCGTGTCTGAAAGAGGAAAAAGTGAAGGGATAGGTTATCATGGACAACCAACCACTCAATAGTTGGATTCACGAAAACTCGAAACAACAAAATAGGGAAAGGATATGTGCAGAACTTGCCTGTTGAGGTCCGTTCTCATCAGATTCGAGTCTGTATTCGTGCATGATCCAGTCAGTTTTCTGGCCATTCGGAGCTCTTCCTTTATAGAAAACGAGGGTCTTCCTCATACCCATAAGCTTTGTCTTGTCGTACACCGCCTTGTCTCTTCCTGTCGCCTTCCAGAACCCCGCCATGGTAGCTCTGTTTGTCCTCGTCCCTGTCGGATACTTCTTGTCCTTGTGGCTGAAGAAATACCACTCGTTCTGCTCCTCGTATCCGATCCTGCATCTCTCTGTCACATCATTCGTCATTATATTTTAGGAAAGTATGGACAAGCATTGCGGTGAAAATTCTGAAAAAGACCAAATATTACATGACAGATCCAACAGGGATTTGAACCAAGAATCTCTTGCGAATTGTATATCGCGATACATCTCCACGTTATATGTACCATAACTAGCTGCTTTAAAACAGATCCAATATATAACTATACAGATATTAGGATATATACATAGCCATCCAAGATTTATGGGTGCATTAATCTAGCTAAAGACCTAATAAGAACCGATCTATTTAATCCATGGTAAGATACGAAATGAAACGGATATGTATATTTTTATGTGTGTATGTGTGTCCGATCCCCGTACCTCATTACATACAAATATATATATAGATGCAATTGGAATCATGTCGGGACTACTGTATGTGTGGATACATATACATATCAGTACGTAAGAGACCGGCGAAGTATCGGTACCTGTAGAATTTGACATTGAAAACCCTAACATGGGATGCAATGACAGAAAAAAGAAGAGGGCTGTATATATGTAATGTATTTTGTACCTTGAAGATCCCACGGTTCTATACGATATAGATCGATCTCTCTGATAACGTCAAGGTCAATCTTCTGAGAAGCAACTTTCTTCTTCAGATAATAGCCAACTAGCTCTTCATCGGTTGGGTGAAAACGAAACCCAGGTGGGACACTTGACTCCATCGACTTCATCATAGCAATAACTGCTACTGCATAAAATCCACCAGCTCCATTAATGCCAACCACACTTGATTTTCATCATGTACTCCATCTGGTCCTTATTATAAGGCACCAATTAACAAATCACACAAAACAGTAAAAAAAGTTAAAGTCAATAAAGTTGTCTTATAATTTAAGTAGTTTCCAATATTACCCCTACTATTTACACTAAACTCTAATATTATATTATTATTACTCTCACCTATTACCTCTATTAATTATGGGCATATATGGACAAAATAATCAATGCTCATTGAAAACAAGCAAGTGCCTTATAAAAAGAATCAAATACATTTGGTAGTTGGTACATTATAATAAGAACCAGGTAGAGTATAAATTATAACCAAAGAGAACCATAGTGAATGAGAGAAGAGAACCCTTGACTTCAAAAGGGGGGGGGGGACATTGTAAAGGGGAATTATACACTATAAGCTCTTTTAGTGCAAAGGTGACAAGTGTTATCAGAGATAATCATTAGCTCGTTTGGTGTTGAGCAACTGCAGTCAGCAAAAATTCAATCTGAGTATAAGATCAGCAGCGCGTGATAAAAAAGAAAACCCATAATTTCAGAGACAATAATGATTTTTCCAGGTGTTAAGAGATAGAGAGAGAGAAAGTGAATTATGAGAGTTTGGGTTACATTAGGGTGGGTGAGTGGAGGGATCTGTACATGAAACGGACAACTAGAGGCTTGTGCTAATGATGTTGTCTTGTGTTAGTGAATGGGAGGAATGATTCAACAAGAACGGGGTTCCCATTTCATTGCTATAAATAATTATATTCAGAAAAAATTAGACACACACGGAGGTCAGTGACTAGGATAAAACAAACAAAAAGATTTTATTTTTTATTATTATTTTTTTTAAAAAAAGGAAACACTAGATGAAATGAAGAATTCGAAAGAGGCTGGTGAAAATTAAACAGGAGGAGAAATTAAAGTAGAGAAGTGAAGAGAGAAGGAATGGGAATATTGATGATAGGAGGGAGTAGTGAGGATGACGTTATCACAAAATGGCACGCGTTTCTCGAAAGGGAAAAGGCTTTAGCATTGGATATAGGCCGGGCATGGGAAGGATAAGAGAGAGAAAGTGAAAAAATATATATATATGAATAGTGTGTGGTTTGCGGAAACTGAGGCTCTGACTCGCTTGTCTGTTTGTCGAGAAATTTCACGGCACATCTGACCTCCTTACTCTGGATGGACTCTCACCAGAGAAAATATAACTTTAGTTTGAGTATTAGGGATGGATCTCTCAGAAATATAAAAAGACTATTTCAATAGAACGATGGAATTAATGTGAAGTTGAGAAACTGATAATACCTGTTAGGTGTGCTTCCCTGAGTTAATTAGTAAGTAGGGTGTAGGAGAGTGGAATGATGAAGGCGGCAAAAGGAGAAATGTAAGAGGTTGGAAACAAAGGGGGATGAATGGAGAAGGAACCAGAGTAATAAGGAGGGAGAGAGAATATACAGTAATAAAAGGAATGCGCTAGCTGGGAGGGAGAGAGCTAGGTAGGGTGGGGAGAGAATATATAAAAGTTGAGAAATGGGTGAGGGGTGGGGAGGACCGCTGAATTGCGCCATGGCTGTCCCCCCCAGTAGGTGACGTCACTAGCTCCCTTCTCATTTCCAACTTCCGTGCTTTTTTTTTTTCAAGAAAAAATATTTGAATTACAAATTTTTTCCAACGAATTAAAAATTTTATATCTATGTTCATTATTCATAATATTTAATATTATTATATTACCGTCCATTAATATATTTATTAATATATGAAAATCATAATAAATTATGCTATTAAACAATATAATGTCTTATTCGTGAGATTTTATGTAAAAAAATTATAAAACATTAAATCATATTATTTATTAATAAGTAATCAACAGTCTTAAATTCTTAATATAAGATCTATTTTGTAATCCAATTTTTTTTTAATTAAAGTAGATATTATATTAAGAATATAATAGAATATTATATTAATTATGCTTTGCCGTGGTTTGTTTAGCTACCATTATTCATAGGTTGCTGTTGCTAAATTTTTTACCGGGAATGCAATTCTCGTTTTGATGCTATTTTGGGAATCGTCTTCTATCTTTGTTGAATTGTTGCCTCAAAAGTTTTCCGAGACAACTTTTGTGCTGAAGATATAAAAATGAAGCAATTTTGTCATGACCATTCCCTTGGTTATTTTTGTCTACTAGTTGATATAATATGTTGAGCTAATAGTTCGCATATTATTCACATTATTTTTGTTCACGAGCAAATTTGTCCAAAAAAAATTTAAATTTAACTTTTAAAAGTTGAAAAAAAAGATGAAGTAAATGATACATTGACTTCCCACGCAAATTTATTTATACCTTTAAATAATGACATGGATGACATGTGGACTATCAACTTAGAATATTTACTCAACTAATAGTCAAAATTAATTGGAATAACGGTCATGACAAAATTTCCCATTTTTTACACTTCTGTGACAAAATCGCCCTGGAAAAACTTTCAGGACAACATTGCTTATAGGTGAAAACTCAAAATTGTCCCTTAATCCCTTATTATTATTTTTTTAAATATTAAATGAAATTTTAATTAAAAATGTAACGCAGAGAAACTACTAAATTATATTATTCACTATGAAACAACAATTTTCTACATAGTATTCCTATACATACTCCGGCTTTCAATTAATTTTTTTTTCGCTAAGCATGCATTGGTACGTAAACTATAATAAACCATGAGCATTGAAAAATAAATTATCTGAAGCCATGTTTGGCTGGCTTGTACTTATTGCGGTTGCAGTATTCACTTCCTTTAAAATGATGAATAGGCCAAGAGGCTAATTAGCAGATTGATCAATATGCGTACGCTTGCTCAAGACGACCGGTTACGCATGTCTATCAGAATGGGATTTACCAAACCACCTTTATTAATTCTCATTCTTTTCATCAATCTACGGTCTCCATATATGATTGGTCAACAAATGGGAAGTATAGATCGACGAGATAGGAGAGCAATCATAAGTTGAGCATCAAACAATATCGGTTGGTGGGTTTGTCTTCGGCTTTAAGTACAAGCCAAACACGCCCAAGAAAAATAAAAGAAATAAAAATAGATACTACGTCTTAAACATATGCATGCCTTTTTTCTTCTTTTTCTTTTTTATCAAAGAACATGTGCATGCCTTTGACTATCCATCTTTCTTTGAATTAATTGTCCATCAAGGAGGAGGCTAGTACCTCTAACAAAGGTTTCTTATAAGCTTCTACTACGTACTAATAACCACACACACTCACACATTAACCGATATCAAATACGAGATTATTGAATAATTTGGATAGATAGACATAGACATATATGTGTGTATGTGATTTAATAATTGATCCATTCTTAGCCTAGGCAAAGTCCATCTTGTTGTGATAGAAAGGAACAAGAATAAATAAGTTTTAGCTAATGTAATGTACACACACATTAACCAATATCAATTACGAGATTGAATACTTTGAAGTCCAAATTTTTTGGGTGCAATTAAGTACTTTAATTTCTTTAGTTAATTGCAATCAGCTAGGCCAGAGCTCGCTCTTGAGATTCCGTTTTCAGTAGTGTTTTGGTTATTATAGCTAATATTATATGTGATAGTGGCGACTTCGGTAAGTGCACCGGTCGTTACAAATAATAAAGTAGTGAGAAAGTATCGCCCCACGAGGAATAGTATTTCAACTACTAATTCGCTATTTTCGCTTTAGTTGGATAAATAAATAATAAAAGATGAGTTGTAACTAAACAAGAATTTCAAAAATTGAGGAAAGAAAAGAACTCAAAATCAAGAATCTTAAGAAGATGTTTAGAAAAGATAATCAGTCAAGTAAAACATAGCTAGGACTTAGAATCCCCCTATGCTCTTTCAAGTATTTGAATTAAAGATCTAATTGATTATGATTCCCAAATTGACGATCGATTCTCTAAGGTTAGACTAAGTCACAATGTCTTGATGCTGCCTTAGTCTATTTTGTCTTTAAAAATAACCTAATGTCTTAGTATTGTTTAGAAAGATCAGATCTTGAACCAGAATCCTTTGATCGCATAAATTCGTAAGCCCATGTCTAGGTCATGCAATTTTATGATGAATTAACAAGTTCTAGTTAGATGCACCAACATCTCTATTGTCATATATCAACCTATGGTCAATCTTAAAGGTGATCAATCTTCAAGAAAGCATTAAGCAAAGGAAATTCATTCAATCAAAGAAATCAAGATTTATACAAGAATTCAACCAAATACTTAATCTCGCATAGGGTTCATCATAGCCCTAACTACAAAAAGGAAATTAGTCAAGCATGGCTAGAATAACAGAATAAAGAAGAAAGGATGAAGATAGAATGGTTCTTCAGAAGTTGAGGAAGGTTGATTTCCACAATTACTTTGATCCTCCTCTTTAATGCCGTAGAGTTCTTTCTTGTGCCAAAAGTTCTTTTTTTTTTTCTTGCTAGGGTTGCCTCCTTTTATGTTTTAGGTCCCATTGGATTTCCAAATCTCAAAAATCCTTAATTTTCCTTCCTTTTTCGGGCCCTAAAAACTTTCCAAAAATTAAAAAATAGGAGTTTTCGCACTTCTGGCGCCCACTTTCTTCAAAGAGGCAGAAAGTTGGCGCTCTGGGCGCCAACTTTAGGCTTCCTTTGTGGCTTCTTTTTTTAACTTTCTTGGGCTCTTCCAATTAGCTTCTCTCATGGATAAAGACCTATAAAACACACGAGAATACTTGTGAGGGTATGTCTGACTTCAAATCCATGTTTATAATTTATTATTCTTAACCGTTTTAATCATATTAGATCAATTTCACGCTAATCTTGTACTTTAAAATATGATAAATTTACGGCTCATCAGTATGATAATTATTATTTATGTTATTGCAAGAGATTCAAATTGATAAATTGCCAAAGTTCTATAAAACATGTGTAGTTGGAGAAATATGGTATGGTAATGGATGAGCTACCACAAGAACAAACTTCTATGAGGAGTATGAATGGATGATGCATTCATGCGTGTTATATAAGAAGGCGAGGGAATCATTGAAAACTCTATTTTTCACACGGTTATTTGTGCAAAAACTCTTATATTATATTGTACTTTCTAATTAGTATTTTCATGATTAAGTTTGTGTCTACATGTTTGGGAAAGCGTCGACGAACCCCAAACGTGCATTCATAGGGCAGAAGCCTAGTAGAAGCTAGTGGAGGAAAAATTCCCTATTTGGGAAAGCGTTGTCTCCATCTTACTTTTCCATCTAAAGCTCAGTTGCTCCAGAAGCCACAAGTCAAAGTGTTTATGGAGCTTCCAGCATTGGGCATTTATGTTTTTCGTATAGCTTCTTTCCTTTCTCTTCCATCTCACTTCTCTCTTCTTTCATCATCCTCTCAGCTCGATCTACTTCTCTCCTCTCATCATCTGATCTCTACTTGAATTTGCGGAACCATTGGAGGTAGCAAGATAATATTTGGCGCCTCAGAGACAAGAAAGGCTGGTGCACTACCAAAAAAAAAAGTAATTTTCTATGACAGAATTTTTCCGTAAAAAAAGAAAAACCGTCACAAAAATTGTTTGCGACAAAATTCGTCCGTTGCATAAAATAGCCTCGCAATTGTGAAGGGAAACATGAATTCCATCGCAAATTTCATTTTATTAAAAAAAATAAAATTATAAAAAAAATATAATTGCATCAAAAAGAATAAAAAAATATGAAATAAAAAAAACTTGTATATCATAAAAATATATAGTAACAATCATAAAGAGTTTACATAGAGAAAACAAAATATAAATAATAATGTTGCAAACAATATGTACTAAAAAACAATCTAAATAGCAACAATATGATCATCATCGTCGTCACCAGGATTGTCCTCATTATCAGCATGATTATCATCACTAGGAGCTGACCACGTACCCTTGTCCTTAGTTAGGGACTAGAGTACAAGCTACATCTGCCTCAGCTTCTCCTATGTTTATTGCAGCTGATTTACTTGTTGCCTTATCTGCTGCCATGTTTCGCTCAGCTGAGATGCTTGCTCTTGGACCAACATCTTCATCTTCTTAAGCTCATCTGCAAAAACAACATTAGGAAGTGAGTTTAATTTTTGTACTTCATTTAAATGGACAAGGGAATGAAAATGTAACAATCTATATCAAATGTATTACATTTACCTGCAGCAACACCTTCACTACTGGATAAGGAGCGCTTCGTAGGCTTCAGTCGGCTGGCAAAGGCACCTACCCTAAAGAGTCTATATTTCTTGTTAAATCCACCTGCAACTTGAATGAATAGATTCTCGTCATCGGACTGAGAGGATGCAGGGTTGCCCTCACTTTGCGAGTCTCTCTTCTGCGTCAGCTTCTGATAGGTTTCCTACAAGCACAAAAATACATCATAAATAAGGCATGTGAAATGAAATAAATATGTTGGCGCCTAAAACAAATAATAAATGCAATAAATGTCTCACCACTACTTGCTGCGACTTGGTGTTGATCCAGCACCTCCCACTGCCTTCAGACTTCGAGGAAAGGGTCCGCTCAAAGGTAGCCTGCTCAACCAATCCTGAAAGAACTTCCCCAGACGCTACCTGCAGACACAAATGATGACCGTTAATTAATTATTTAAAAGTACAAAATATTGAATACTGAAATAGAAAATAACGTGTACTCACAAATTTTTGTCGATGCTCACTATATCGAATGAAGCCACCAGTATATGACGATCCATCCATTTAGGCCCTATTTTATTTATTTTTCTCACTTTTCTCCTTAAATTTAGGATCAGCGACCTATCTTTGAAATAATTGTTTTGCAGTCTCAGGTTGAATCTAATCTTGCCTGCCTATACCATTTCTCAATTCATAAAATTTATCAAACAACCACTTACTTCTCTTGTAGTTGTAAGCTTTTTTCAAATTTCCCACATGGTCAGGCAACCACTTAATGAAAGGGTACTTGGTTCTCCTAATGATCATTGGGTAACGAGGAGGCAACCAGAGTTGATTACCACGAGGAAGAGAAAAGGTTACAAATTAAAATCTTTAATTTACATTTATTAAGTTAAAACCGTTAAGTATGTTGGTTTTTTGAAACCACAATAAATGAATACTTTACGGTTATTAATTAATAATCTAGAAGTATGAAGTTATTTTTTTTAACTTATTTTTAAAAAATACAATAGTAGTGTTTAGTCATTGCCACCACTATTGTCGTCATCCTCCTCCTCATCATCATCATCAAAGGAAGGAGATGAAGGGTTTGACTGCAAGTCATATTCAACCTCATTGTGATGAAGTATGAGGTTTAACTTCCTGTTTAGTGTGCTGGTGTATGCCATGAAATGCCTTGTGTGGCTGTCAAGGCCTACCAATAGTTGCATCTGAGCCTTCATTTTAACAAGAGGAGGATCGGGAGAGGTGGTGGCGGCGGAGGAACTCCTTGGGATGTTAACATGATGGAGAGAAGGAGGTCGATAAAGAAAAGTAGTAAAAATTACAAGGAATGTATGAGTTTAAATAGAAATCTAATAGATGTTATGAAGGTTTAGGGTTTACTTATGAATGTTCAATGATGTTAAAAAAGGATTAACATGACAATGCGCATAATTAACCGTTATATTGAAGTGTGATATATCCTTGTGTGACCTCCGTCTCAACATACATAACATTTATTAGCTGTAAATGGTATGTATTAGGCGTTATAAATGCCCAAATCTATGGTAGTGCACTTTGATTAAATTACTTTTTTCTCCATCTAAATTTGTGGGACTGAAATTACCAGCATGTTAATCAACTCCTAATTGTTTTCAATGAGATCAAGGTGATTGATCATCATGGTCATTCCTTATGTGTCTGCCGAAATCGGTGTCAGTCTCTAGATATTTGGAATGATTATTATTGGATATTGCACCGTTGTTCTTCACGTTGGAGGAATATAAGAGGTCTGGTTCATATTATGCGAATGCATATGTGAGCGAAGGTTGAGCCCGTCGGTGGGGGCAATTGTGAGATAAGTCCCCATTCTTTGTATCCTCAAATATTAATGAAGGTAAGACAAACATGATTGCAAATGCAATGTGATTAAATGGGGATCAGGTGATGATTGTAGAAGAATTAGGTAGAGGAGGAGTACAACAAGAATTGAGATTGATGAACGTGAATAATGGGGACAGCGACAGGAAAGTGAAAGGAACAATGCAGGAGGGTGGTGATGATGGATGAATTGAGGGGCCAACTAAAATGAACAAGAAGGCGTTAATTTGTTTTGGAATTGACAGTTGTGTGTTAGATCTTTTGTTTCTGGTAAGACACACACACACACACACTTAGTTTCGTTTCACTTTCCATGGATACCTACAATGCCACTTTGTCAAAAACGTGTGGTTCTTCCTCCTTCCATCAAATTATGCCTTTTTTCTTACTTTACTTATATACCCCTCTATCTCCTGTCAGTTTGATGGAAAAGATCCCTATTGCTTCCTTCCTAATATCCAAATTCCAAAATGCTAATCAATTATAAAACCATCCATTTTCCTGTTTCAATGCTAACTGCCGACACACCCACTTCCCAGTATTGTACATGATATTTACTTCCGTTCCTATAAATTTAAAAATAACCAAAATAGAGCAATGTAACAAAAAACAATAAAAATTTCTTTGTAAGTTTGGAGACAAAATCTATTTTCTTCAATACAACCAAATGGAAAATTAAGCTGAAAACGCTCTCATCGTAAATCCATTTTGCAATATTAATTATAATGATTAAAATATATTAAGATGTTATTTACAATTAAGGTTCAATTAACCTCAGAACGTTTTCCAGGAGCTATAGACATCTCAAAGGTTTTTTAAGTTCAATATAACGTCACTCTGAAAGTATGAAAACATGAGCAATGTTGCCCTATTCTAATGATAGCAAAACAGACATTTGGCACATTGGTTCTTATGCCATGTACGTATGATTCTATATGGGTATAACTGAGACTTTTTTTTTCCCCTTCTTCTTTTGCCCTAGAGTTTGTTAAAAAAGAACAATGTTACCTCAAAAGTGGAAAAAAAAAAAAAACAATTAATGTCACTCAAATTTAACAGCGAAAAAAACTGAAGCAAATGAAAGACTAGTATAATGACAACACAAAATGAACTAGGTGTTAGAGAGTATGAGGAATATGGCAAACAAATACCAAAGAGAATATGAGGTAGAAGCAGATGATAAACAACTCTCTACGTACTATGCCCCTTTTTATCTTACAATCAACTGTTTGGGGATTCTCTAGGATTTGTTCCACATGCTTTCTCATTGGGCAACCTCTCATTGTATTGCATTTGTAGTACCCACTGTAATACCCCCAAAAAAAAAAAATCAAAATTTCATACAAAATTTTATTAGATGAGTGAAATTGCAACATTTGGATATTCATGTTTGACTGTGAAAAAAAAGGAAGTTTAATCTCTTAATCCTCCAATGTTTTACTCACTTATAACTTAGTCCTTCAACTATAACTGAGTCCCTAAACTTTAGACTCGCTTATAATTCAATCATTTGTCATTTTCAATTTTTATATTATTATCCTTCTCATCCTATGTGGCAAAAATATCTAATAATTATATTAAAAAGTTGATCCCAACTCAGCTCCATGTAGCCACCTCCCCCATCTTCAACATCATCCTCCAAGCTACCACCACCGTATCACCTCCAGTCCTCTATAGTTGAATCGCCACTCACTGCCCAAAATGGTTCATCGGAGTTAAAATATGGGAGATTTTGACTGAAGTCACATCTTTTGGTTGGGGCAGTGAGTGGCTACTAGACTGTGGAGGACTGGAGATGTGGCGGGGGTGGTAGCTTGAAGGATGATGTTGAAGATGAGGAGCTGAGGCGCCTACGTGGAGTTGAGTTGGGATCAACTTTTTAATATTATTATCAAATATTTTCTCCACATTGGATGAGAAGGATAATAATGTAAAAATTAAAAAAGGCAAAGATTTGAATAGTACCAAGTCATAGTTGAAGACTGGGTTATAAGTGAGTTAAACAGCTAAAAGATTAATTTTCCCACGAATTCAACTTGTTTGTGTGGTAATGCTGAAAGGAAAAGGGAATTGAATAGATTAATATCGAAGATATATAGTGTGAGCCATTGATGGTCTTAGTTATGTACTCCATTCTGTTATCTTTAGTGGTCTTTCATTTTTCTTATATATTTATTTTGATGTTAAATTTGGACAATATTGATTCCTTTATAACACTTCCAGTGTGATAGATATTGCTCTTTCATGAAGACTCCTAGTCGAGACAAAAATGATTATAGAATAATGCACAATCATGCCCACAAGATTCATCTGTAGCTTAAGGTCAGACATGACAAATGTATGTTGTTTAATTATCAAAGTAATGCGGCATTGTTCATATTTTAACACTTCCGAAGTAATAATAAACCTAAAAGAATTTTTAGATACCCATATGTCACACACAACAAGGAACACTAGATATTCTGCGTGCACAAACACTTTGGAGGTTTCTAGATGGTTCCACATTGTTGTAGATGCATATACATAATATTATAATTGTATAGAGAATTCTAGAGACTCTCTTATAAAGTACAAATATCTAGATACTTTGGGAGAAGGTTTTAGAGAACCATTCTCTACCATTAGATGTAATGAATCTAGACCGTTCATTGAGGAGGTGATAGGCTATAAATAGAAGGTGCCTCCCTCATTTGTAACCATCAAAAGCAATACAAGTTATTTTCTTTTCCAGAGCTTCTATCTCTAGAATTCTACTTCTCTCTAAAAGTTCTCTTTGTCTTTACTCTCTTTGCCTACTTGCATGTAAGAGTTCGACTGACTTAACCAAGATCAAAGGAGAGTGATCAAGCTAAGGCCAACACAGTTTTGGGAGGTATAATCTAAGACTGTGACAACGTGGTATCAAAGCTTTAGTTCAAAGATTTGAGTGTGGTTCGTGGGGAGCCATTACATACGCGAGGAAGGCGGGCACAACCAGGGACATTGTCATTGTTGGAGAAGAGAGGGGTAGGGAGACTCAACCTCTTCATCAACCAAAGAAGACTCATGGCTCAAGTAAGTCCCGCCAAGCTGCGGACATTACCACCTTGACGGTGGAGGTGGAGGCCTTGGAGGAGGCTTTACAGGAGGTGGTTACTAAGGTGAACAAAGTGGAAGGGGACTTTGTGATGCTCGAATCCCACACCTTAGACCAATTAGACAATTTGAGATCAAATCTTGATTTGCACCTTAATGATGAGGAGGAACGATCCAAGTCCATGAGGCGATTCAAGGCAAAGATAATGGATGTCATTACCGCCATGCAGGAACAACTTAACTCTCTTAAGACTTCTTTAGAGAAGCAAGCTAAGACATCTTCGGTAACTGGTACCAGTGGAGCAAGGGAGGTAAGTTTAGATCTCCCTAAGCCGAAGGAATTCAAGGGCATTCGTGATGCCAAGGAGGTCGAGAACTTCTTGTGAAAAATGGAGCGATATACTGAGAGCCTGAACTTGGCCGACAACATAGACAAGGTACGCACTACTTCCTTATTCCTTACTAATAATGTTATATTATGGTGGCGCAAGAAGTATGTCGATATGGAAAAAGGCCTTTACACCATCACAACATGGGAAGACTTCAAGAAAGAGCTAAAGAAGCAGTTCTTTCTTGAGAATGTGGTCTATGAGGCTTAAAAGAAGCTAAGGGAACTTAAGCATAAAACCACGATTTTTGACTATGTAAGGGACTTTACCACCCTCATATTGCAAATCCCTAACCTGACCGGCGAAAAAACATTGTTCTACTTCATAGATGGTCTTCAAAATTGGGTCAAACACGATCTTAAACGAAGTGATGTGACAGACGTGAATGAAGCCATTGCAATTGCCGAGAGCCTTGCTGAGTATCAAAGGGGAGAGAAAGGCGAGTCTTCCAAGCCTAAGTCTTCCAGACCTAATCAAAGAAAAGGTGGGGGAGACAAAAGAAAGGGGATTGCCAAGGGAGGAGCTGGAAAATCCTTCCATAAGAATCAATATGAGGAGAAGAAGAAGAACTGGAACTATACAAAAAGTTGTTCTGTGTGCAAAGGGTCGTATCGCATGAGCAATTGTCTTAAGCTTGGTAACTTGTCAGCTATTGTTGAAAGGGTAAAGGTGCAATTTTACACATAACCTTTACCCCGAGGAGCACCCAGCACCATAACTTTTTTTTGGGAGCAAAAGTACACATAACGTTACGTTTTGGGAGCGTCCAGCACCACGGGTCGTTAGTTGACCGACGTTAACCGTTAAGTCTGACAGAAATGAACAATAACCCCACTGAAATTACCATTTTGCCCTTAGTTTTAAGCTGAAATTACCATTTTGCCCCTAGTTTTAAATAATTTTTTTAAAAAAACACACTAAAATAACTCCTCCTCGCCGGTGGGCCCCACCACCGGCCACATCGCCGATGGCGGCCGCCCTCCCCCCACCCCCGGCCACCGACGGCTTTTTTTTTAAAAAAATAATTTTTTTTAAAAAACTAAAATAACCCCTCTCTTGCCAGTGGTGGGGGGAGGGTGGCCGCCACCGGCGGTGTAGCCGGTGGTGAGGCCCACCGGCTAGAGAGGGGTTATTTTAGTTTTTTTAAAAAAATATTATTTTTAAAAAAAAAAGCCCACTGGAGGAGGTGGCCGTCGGTCGCCGGCGGCGGCTGGCGTTGGGGGTAGAGCGGCCGCCGCCAGCAGTGTGGCTAGTGGTGGGGCCCACCGATGAGGAGGAGTTATTTTAGTGTTTTCTTTTTTAAAAAATTTTATTTAAAACTAAAGGCAAAATGGTAATTTCAGCTTAAAACTAGGGGCAAAATGGTGATTTCAGTTGAATTACTGTTCATTTCCGTTAGACTTAACAGTCAACGTCGGTCAACTAACAGCCCGTGGTGCTGGACGCTCCCAAAACGTAACTTTATGTGTACTTTTGCTCCCAAAAAAAGGTTATGGTGCTGGGTGCTCCTCGGGATAAAAGTTATGTGTAAAATTGCACCTTTACCCTTATTGAAAAGCAAGATGTGCCCAGTAAGGAGGGGCTTAGTTCACAAATAGGATCTCTCAGACTTCAAAATGCTTTAAAAGCTAAACCTGTGCAACCCGCTCCAAGAAGTAATGGACTCATGTATACAGAGGCAAAGTTGAATGGGAAGCCGGTGAAGCTGATGGTGGACATCAGGGCGACCCACAATGTTATTACTCTAGAAAAGGCTAAGCGGATTGGCCTCTCGGTCACTCAACAACGAGGGGGATAGTTGAAGACTGTGAATGCTTTTGCCAAACCCCTTAGCAGCATAGCTAATGGAGTAAAACTATGCCTTGGCACATGAAAGGGAACTATGGATCTGACAGTGGCCCTTATGGATGCTTTTAAGGTGATATTTGGGATGGACTTCTTGCGCAAAGCAAAAGCATTCCTCATGCCATGTTATGACTCGATGTCTACCATGGAAAAGGGGGTTGCTTGTACCGTACCTACAACAAGTAACAACCAGGTTACCTATTTGTCCGCTATGCAGGTAGAAAGGGGATTTAAGAGAGGGGAAATCACCTACCTTGCAGTCTTGAAAGAGGTAAGCCCTGATAAAGAGGATAGTGGAAATATCCCTTTTATGATCCAGAAGGTCCTAGAGGAGAACGAAGATATCATACCACCAAAACTTCCCAAGAGGTTGCCGACAAGATGTAAACCACAAGATTAAGTTAGAATCGAGAGCACCACCGCCTGCCATGGCACCTCATCGCATGGCACTGCCTGAGTTAGAAGAACTAAGGAGACAATTGAAGAAGTTGCCCAATGCTGGACATATACAACCTTCCAAAGCACCTTATGGGGCACCTATCTTGTTCCAACGCAAACACAATGGATCATTATGACTTTGCATCGACTATCGGGCCCTTAATAAGGTGATTAATAAGAACAAATATCCTATTCCTTTTATAGAAAATTTATTTGATATGCTTAGTAAGGCAAAGTACTTCTCTAAGCTTGATTTAAGGTCGGGGTACCATCAAATTCGCATTGCCAAAGGAGATAAGCCCAAGACCACTTGTGTAACAAGGTATGGGTCCTTTGAATGGTTGGTAATGCCCTTTTGCTTAACCAACGCACCAGCAACATTTTGCGCCTTGATAAACAAGATCTCCCATTGATGAGCCGCAAAATTACCATGTATTAAGGCACAAATTGAGTTTGAAATTGAGTAAATATAATTAAAAACCTTAAGGATAATAAGCTAAAATCATGGATTTGATGTCAGGCATACCCTCACAAGTATTCTTGTGTGTTTTGCAGGTTCTATCCATAAAAAGAAGCTATTTGGAGACTCCGCAGAAGGTCAAAAAGTTAAGCCACAAAGAGGAAACAGTAAGTTGGCGCCCAGGGCGCCAATACTGTGCAAAAGTGGGGCCCAGGGTGCCACTTCTCGGGGGAAACAGCAAGTTGGCGCCCATTCTGGTGCCCAGGGCGCCAACTCTCTGTCTAAGTTGGGAAAAGTGGTGCCCAGGGCGCCAAAAGTGGCGCCCAAGGCGCCAGAAGTGCGAGAAGCCTGATTTTCAATTTTTGGAAAGTTTTTAGGGCCCGAAAAAGGAAGGAAAATCAAGGATTTTGGAGATTTGGAAACCCAATTGGATCAGAAAACATAAAAGAGGCAACCCTAGCACTAAAAGGCAGAACTTGGGACACAAGAAACTACTCTACGGCATTGGAGAGGAGATCAAAGCACTTGTGGAGATCCACCTTTCCCAACCTCTGAAGAACCATTCTCTCTTCATCTTTTCTTTTTTGTTTTGTTAATTTAGTCATGCTTGGCTAATTTCCTTTTTGTAGTTAGGGTTAGGATGAACCCTATGCAAATTTGAGTATTTGGTTGAATTCTTGTATGAATCTTGGTTTCTTTGATTGAATGAATTTTCTTTGCTTAATGCTTTCTTGAAGATTGATCACCTTTAAGATTGTCCATAGGTTGATGTATGACAATAGAGATGTTGGTCCATCTAATTGGAACTTGTTAATTCATCATAAAATTGCATGACCTAGACATAGGCTTACGAATTTATGCGATCATAGGATTCTGGTTCAAGATTTGATCTTTCTAGACAATACTAAGACATTAGGTTGTTTTTAAAGATAAAATAGGCTAAGGTAGCATCAAGACATTGGGACTTAGTCTAACCTTAGAGAATCGATCGTCAATCTGGGAGTCATAATCAATTAGATCTTTAATCCAAATACTTGAAGGAACATAGGGGGATTCTAAGTCCTAGCTACGTTTTACTCGACTGATTATCTTTTCTAAACATTCTCTTGCGAATCTTCATCTTGAATTCTTTTCTTTCTTTGATTCTTAGTTACAACTCATCTTTTATTACTCAAAATTGTCCAACTAAGGTGAAAATAGCGAATTAGTGATTGAATAACTATTCCTCGTGGGATGATACTTTCTCACTACTTTATTACTTGTAATGACCAGTGCACTTGCCGAAGTCGCCCCTATCACCCATCCTTTCCTTGATTAGTTTGTGGTGGTCTACTTGGACGATATAGTAATCTACAGTGACACCTTGGAAATCCATGTAGAACACTTACGGGCCATGTTCAAGACCTTGCACGAGAATGAGTTATATGTCAAGAAGGAAAAATGTTCTTTTGCTAAGGAAGAGGTGCACTTCCTTGGGCACATAATTCATCACGGGACTCTTATGATGGATAAGGAGAAAGTTCATGCTATTGAGGGATGGGAGCCACTCACCCGAGAGTCTGAGTTGCGATCTTTTCTTGGGTTGGTGAATTATTACAGGCAATTTATCAAGGGCTACTTTGCTAAGGCAACCCCTTTGACAGACTTGTTGAAGAAAAACAAGTCGTGGGAATGGACTAAAACATGCCACGATGCCTTTAAAGACTTAAAGGCGGCGGTAACAAAAGAACCTGTACTAGCTCTCCTGGATTTCTCCAAGACCTTTGAAGTTCATATGGATGCTTCTGACTTTGCTATTGGAGGGTACTAATGTAAGAAAGGCCTCTGATAGCATTTGAGAGTAACAAGCTCAATGATGCCGAGCAGTGTTATACAATCCAAGAGAAGGAGATGACAGCCATGGTGCATTGCTTATGCACTTGGAGACATTATTTGTTGGGATCAAGGTTCATGATTAAAACCGACAATGTGGCTACTCGCTATTTCCGAACTCAAAAGAAGTTGACACCCAAGCAAACCCGTTGGCAAGACTTTCTTGCCCAATTTGACTATGTGATGCAGTACAAACCCATCACAGCTAATGTAGTGGCGGATGCATTGAGCTGAAAAGTAGAATTAGTAGCAATGAGTCAAACTAAGGGCGATTGAATGGCAAAAATCATTAAAGGTATTAACCATGATCCCGTAACACAAAAACTAGTAGAGATGGCCAAGGAGGGAAAACCAAGAGGTTTTGGTTAGAAGATGGTGATAGGGCAAAACTTTATAGCCTAAGACTCCGCAAGCATATCAAGTAATAAAGAATGAGTAAAGTATCGTTTTCATGAGGACTTAGTACCCACAACTTCAGTTAATAATTAAATTTTCACTTTCGTTTAAGTTGAGCAACCAAATTGAATTTAATTAAGAAAATAAACCAAAATTAAGATAAACAATCTATCGCAATAATCAAATGAGCAACCTAGAGTCACTAATTCCTTATTAATTTCATGAACCTTTATTTCACTAATTTAACTACTCTTAATAACAATTTTGTTAATCTCGAGTATTAATAGCTATAAGTGTCGGTCGGTCCACTTATAGCCCTATCTTGAGTAGAAATTATTATGCCTAACAAATTTACTCAGGAGGCAAGATAATTCGGACACACTCTTCTACAATTATATGGGGCTATTAGGTATATGTCTATTCTAATTGCAAATTAAATCGTAATGTAATCCCATATTACTTAATCTCATAGCCTAATTAAAATCTCCTTCGTCAAGGAAAATCCTAATGCTCGAATTCATATTTAATGATGGTCAGTCACTAAATAGATAAAATTTAACAAGATTAAGCAACCAAAATCAATACTAATTATAACTAAACCGTGAATTTTTTTTTAATCCATTAATAAGTTCATAGGTCCTCTAGGTTGTAAAGCAAATTACATGCCTAAAATAAACTCCATAAAAGAAATAAAATCCAGAACAGCAGCAACAATAGAATCAGAGACAAAACAATAATGGAAATTAGAGAGAAAAGGAATAAAAACAGAGCTGTGAAATTAAGAACATGATCCCCCCTGCTTCGAAACTCTTTCTCCGTCCAGGTCTCCTCCCGTCAATCGCACCTCTGCTTCTTTTTAGTTCGGCCATCAGACTCTGTTCTCGCGTCCCAACTCTCCCTTTGTTCCCTGCGCAACACCCTCATTTAATTAGATAGTTGTTAGGGTTTTTTGCATCTTCTATGGCCCCACGCGTTTGTGTATTTGAATCTTAAATGACCCAAAAGCATTACGAAATAATGGTGCTCCACTGCTCCCTCCTGGTGCTTCTCTCAAAACAACATTATATAATAGATAATTGCTACCTCAATCCTTGCGTTTTGATCCTATTTCATTCTTTTCTTCTAATATCTGATACACTGCAAAATAAAATTGGATATGAAATATATTTTATATAAAAATATCTTTTTATCCTACATTTAATTAAAAGATAGCAAGGTATGTAAAAGATAATTAAATAAGTATAAAATATTATTAAATTCAATCTAAAATATATCAGAATCTATACTTATTTAATTATAAAATATATACTTATCAGATGGCCTTCTCTATACCACTAGGAGACGAATCTTTGTTCCAAATGGGAGAACTTACGAAAAGAGCTCATCAAGGAGTGTCATGACTCCAAGTGGGCTAGTCATCCGAGATAAAGACACACCCTTGCTTTAGTAGAAGAAGCATATTATTGGCCGCAAATGAGAGACAAGGTGGAACTCTATGTGAAGACTTGTCTTCGATGCCAACAAGACAAGATAGTAAACCAACCATCTGCAGGACTATTGGAGCCTCTACCTATACCAGGGCAACCATGGGAAAGTGTTTCCATGGACTTTATTTCAACATTACCAAAGTCTGAGGGGTATGGCTCTATCATGGTGGTGGTAAACCAGTTTTCAAAATATGCAACATTTATACTTACTCCTACAGATTGCACCAAGGAAGAAGCGGCCAAGTTATTCTTAAAAAATGTGGTGAAGTATTAGAGAAGTGTAGCTTAGTACCCAGGAGCTTGAACAATTATGTCCACAGTTTTCTAGTAAAACGGGGTCCCTATCACTAATGGACAAATAGAAAGGGTGAATTCGTTGTTGGAGTGTCACTTACGGCACTTTGTGAGTGCCAACCAAAAGGATTGGGCCAAACTCCTCGATGTGGCTCAATTCTCTTATAACTTACAAAAGAGTGAGGCAATAGGAAGGAGTCCCTTTGAAGTAGTGATGGGTCAACAACCGCTCATTCCTCATGCCCTTACTACTACCTATAAGGGCAAGAGTCCAAGAGCCTACCACATGGCCAAATCTTAGCAAGAACAAGCCCCACGGTAACGAAATCCTTTCTTGTCAAGGCAGCCAAGAGGATGAAAAAGTTTGCAGATAGGAAGAGGCAAGCCTCTGAGTACCAAGTAGGCAACATGGTTATGGTGAAGCTTCTTCCTCAAATTGTTCCAAAAGGTACACAAGGGCCTCATCCGCAAATATGAAGGCCCATATAAGACCATAGGGAGGGTGGGAAAGGTTTCTTACAAGCTGGACCTACCCCCGAACTTGAAAATTCATCATGTCTTCCATGTTAGTATGCTCAAGTCGTTTCATGAAGACGTGGGTGATCCAGATCGAGCCATCTCAACAAGAGCGCCTCCGACCATGATAAAGTCATTTCATCGGCAAGTAGAGGAGGTGCTAGTAGATTGAGTGGTACAGCGACGAGGGGTACCACCAAGTACCCAATACTTAATCAAATGGAAAGGATTGCCAAAGAGCGAAGCCACATGGGAACCTCAAGAAGATCTTTGGAAATTCAAAGACCACCTATATACACCGATACAGAGATAAATCTGTGATGAAGATGTCACCGGATTAGGTAGGGGAGAGTGTCAGGTACAACAAGGAATGACACTCTGGAGGTTTCTAGATAGCTCCGCATTGTTGTAGATTCATGTACAAAATATTATAATTGTATAGAGAATTCTAGAGACTCTCTTGTAAAGCATAAATATCTAGATATTTTGGGAAAAGGTTCTAGAGAACCATTCTCTACCATTGGATGTAATAAATCTAGATTGTTCATTGAGGAGGTGATAGGCTATAAATAGGAGGTGCCTCCCTCATTTGTAACCATCAAAAGCAATACAAATCATTTACTTTTCCAGAGCTTCTCTCTCTAGAATTCTACTTCTCTCTAAAAGTTCTCTTTGTCTTTACTCTCTTTGCCTACTTGTAAGAGTTCGGCTAAGTTAGCCAAGATCAAAGGAGGGTGATCAAGCTAAGGCCGACACGGTTTTGGGAGGTTTAATCTAAGACCGTGACACATAATTCCTATGCAAAAACTACCCTTTTATTTAATTGAATGTTTGTCTTCATGGTTTTTTAAAAATCAAACTTCATCGTGCTAACTACGAGGTAAATGAGGGTATACATCTATTAAAACCCGATAGAGTTACGTTGAATGAATTAGTGAAGAATTTTTAATGCTAAAAATCTATCTTTCTAATTTCTGATATTGCTCAAAGTTGTTTAATATTTATTTTTCCAATTACAAGCCGTGCATTTTGTACTTAAATATGAAAAAACCCCCAAATTTCTACATGATAAGTGGGACAAGGAATATAATGGCTTCTTTTCTTAGATTGTTGTGAGACTTCTTTGTATGTAAAAATACTGAAAAAAGAATCCCCCAGGAGAAATATAAAAATGAGGATGTGAACGACTCATTCTAACAGGATGTTGTTGTACTAAAGTTATTGTCATATTTGTGATATGGTTATTTCTCAGAAAGAACCATGATTGCTTTGCAATTTAAGTCAAAAAAAAAAAAAATAGTGATGGAAAATCATAAAAAGCCGTCTCAATATAAATATTCTTTCTCCACCACAGGTGGAAACGCAAGAGCAGTATAATTATGAGCTAGGCACCAAAATGGATTCACTGTGAAGATAAATAACACTTCCAAATATAAGTTTCCACACACACACACACACACACACATATCTGTGTGTGTGCTTCTTATAATTATTTATCAAACGCAATTGATTCATACATCTCCGGGGCCCTTATATACATTTTAAATGGTCGTGCGGACAATCCCAATTTATGTACTTACTGATAGTTCTTCACTGCGAAGATTCCGAAAGAAACATTGGTAAACAGTTTCCGTTGTGATTATTAATTAGCTAAAAAAGTTAATAATCCTCTCTGATCCTAAATGTAGAACCTAATTTAGGATTGCATTTTGGTTTTAAATATAATAGTTTTTCTCATTTTATCTCACATTAATTATATTTATAGTTTTTGTTCAAACTAATTTGTCTAATTTATAAACTGATACATATTATGTTATGCAAAAATATTTTAGCGGGATCGTGTCATATATGTTATAATTAAGTAATTTATTTAGTTTTTTAATCCCTTCAAATAAGAAAAATATGATATTATATAAGGACAATGTAAGTATACTTTAAATGAGGTGAAGTCGTGGGAGGTGTCGTAGACAATCTATTTGTCCGGGCAATGTTTCTAGATAAATTCAATATAATGATGAAAACAAGAGTATGATGTTGAACTAAAGCATAATTAATAGACTTGCATTATATGCTAAGCATTCAACCTCGTGTTTGTCTGGTTTATTATTAGGTTATAGTTAGTTGTTCAGAAAGTGCTGGAATGGTATGTTAGTGTGTGGATCTCCACATCAATTCATAATTGCGTCTCTCAATCATGTGGGAAGGACGCCTCTCTTTCTTTTTCAGTTGAAAGTAAGAAGTTCAGTCAAGAAGCAACAAAAAGAATACAGGGTTAATTATTGAAACCTCAATGGCCAAAGTCTTGCTTTCTGGAACAGGAAGTTCAAGAACGGCAGAGCACAAAGGGTTAAGGGTCGTTTTTATCTCGAAAGTTTTCATAAGAGATTGTGAGTACTCATAAGTTTTTTTTGGCTCAATGTCATCTCAAAAACGTTGAAGAAAGGAGAAACATTGTCATGCTCCAACGGTAGCCAAACGGACGGAACTTACCTTATGCCATTTATGTTTGCATGTGGGCATATCCATGATCCTGAAAGTTTTTGTGAAGAAGCAAATGGGGTTTCCGGAAATTTTTTTGGCTTAATGTCCAAATGTGTTAAAAAGGTGTAATATTGTCTAAATTTAATAGTGGAGTGAAAAAAATATATATATATGAAAGGCTGATAAGAACGCATATAACGAAGTATATGACACAGATGATTATGGACTCACCCTTCCCTTGATATTAATCACCCTTCCCTTTATTTCAGCATCACCGCGAATAAGTTGAGTTCGTCAGAGAGTCAAACATAAATCTCCAACTCTCACAATTTAAGCCATCTGATAAATTTTTGTGTGCATTATGACTTAAATTATTTTTTGTTTAGCTGTTAAATTTAGGCAACACTAGTCATTTGCAAAAACTTCCACCAAAAAAAAAAATGCACCAAAGAAGAGAGTTAGTTATACCCACATGAAATCCGACTTTGGAGTAGGGCAAGATTAATTTTCAAATGCTTCTAGGTTGACATTGGGTCAAAAAAAAAAAAAAAAACTACCAGGTACCCATGTTTCATTGGCGAAAACTTCTAGAGCAATAACCCTTAACCTGTGTTAGAAAAATGTGTAAACGAGAATGAGGAATACACTCTCATCTTCTGTAAAAAGATATTTCCGAGGCAAAATTAAAGTGATGACAATGGAAATAGGAATTCAGAATATAGTGGATATTCTTTTGGCTTAAGTGAAATAAAAAGAAGGATGAGAACAGATGATAGGGCATTGTAAAGAACAAAATGAAATTATTTAGAAAAGATATGGTAGCAGTAAGATAGTTCGGGTGAATTGGAAATTTTGTGGGAAAAGACATACAAAGAATTTCCAACACGAAAAGAAATTTTAGGGGGCACCAAGGTGTGCATCTTAAATAAGTATACATGTGTGTGTAATATATTTCATTCTGATGGATTTGTTTGTACATAACTGCTTTTTCATTAAAGTACATCAATGCATATAATATATTATAACTTCACAATGTTTTTATGTAGACATGAGAGTTTTAGTTGAGTACTTACATGTTGATCCATTACTAAGGATTATACCGTGATAGGAGTTGGAGTACGCTCGCAGCTAATGAATTACCATGAGTTAACAATAATTACTGATAAGAAAATTGTGTAAATGATTTGCATTTTAGCACTTCTAGAATAGTCCACAAATAGGACAAGTGTGATTGTATTACTTGTACACAATGTTTATAAATTGTAATACACCATTCATTGTGGAGCATTATATTTTATTTCATTTATTTTGACTTGGTATCAAAGTTGTCTTTATCAGCAAAGCAATGGCATCACACCTTGGGAATCCCACTGGCAAGCTAGAAAAAGATACTCTCATAATCTTTTTTCTTCTTTTCTTTTCAGAATCTTATCTCCACCCTTAGATTAAAAAATAAATGGTTTAGATTTAATATTTTTTTAAAACTATGATTATAGTGTTGTATAATTTAATTTTTTTTTAAATTTTTTTTGTATTGTAATTATAAATTGTGGGGATAAAATTTTAATCATTTAAATTTATTTATTTATGTTTAAAATAACAATTATATGAAATATAAAATATGAACCATCCATTTTTTTAATCTGATAATAGAGATAAGATTCTGAAAGGAAAAAAGAGGCAGAGAGAGTATTGAGAGAATCCAAATCCTCACTTAAACTACGACTCTCATCAAACTCTACCTTCTCCTTTGTCTTGTCGTCCTCTACCTCATCCCCTTTACTTGCTTCATTTTTCTTTCTCTACCATAGTCGAAACTTCTCTTCTCCACCCAAATAGCTTCATTCCTCCGTCAAATACCTTCCCTTTTTTTCCATCGTATTCCTCTTTCACCAATCTAACTCACTCACCATCAATCTTTGTTCCTTTCACCAGTTTGACACTTACACACCCCTACTTGTTTGTTGATCAGCACACTTCTTCAATTCCCTATCAATATTAGGCTCTACAAACACCGAATGTGGTCACACGATCGGTTCCACTTTTGAGCTCTTTAAATTAGTCTAGTCACGTCAAGTTGGACGGTGACAACTATCTCACCTGGGAATCCACTGTAATGCATATTTTTGGAGGCCACTTACTCGAAGGATACAGTCATAGGACCAAGGTCGTACCTCCTAAGTACTTGCAAGATGTGGCAAAGCAAGTTTTCCTTAATCCAGCGTACAATAAGTGGCAGTAGACCGATCAAATCTTGATCAGTTGGTTGTTTGGTATAATGATAGCCGAACTTACTTCTCAGATGATCCATTGTAAGACCGCAGCTGCGCTTTGGAAGGCCATAATAGAGTTCATTAGAACAAACACCAAGTCTCGACTCACCTATTTGAAGGATGAATCCCAACTTACCAAAAAGGGGTCTTTGAAGATGAGAAAATGCTTAGATGAAGGCTCTATTTGACAATTTGACACTTTCTGATTCGCCATTGTCAATCACCGATCTTATAATTCAAACCTTTGCTGGTCTAGACACTGAGTACACTCTTATTATTTTGACGTTGTCTGAAAAGGAAAATATGAGTTGGTCCGATATTCAATCTATGTAAGTCACTTACAAATTAAGGATGGAACAACTTCATAGTATTTCACAAACATCCTTGTCTACTGCTTTTGGTAATCTCTCTTTTCAGCAGAGTAACCTGAGTCAGTCACTCGCCAAATTGGCGTGGCAGAGGAGGTCATCGGGGCAAAAATAGAGGTGGTCATTCTTATAACAATGGCGGTTGAAAACAGGACAAGATATACTATCATCTGTGTCATAAGACTAGCCATAAAGTAACAAATTGTTTTCACTGATATGATAATAACTACAAGAGACCTAATTACAACGAAAATTCTTATGCCTATGTTGCCACACCAGAGACAACTACTAATCTAGCTTGGTATATTGACACCAGTGTTACAAAACATATGACACACTCTTCAGATAATGTTGAGCGCAACGATGTGTCCTCAGGTATAAATACTCTTTCAATGGGTAATGGAGCTTTTATTAGTGTTATAAATACTAGAAATTCTGAAATGATATGTGATAATCCATGTAAATCTTTAAAGATCAATAATGTACTTGTTGCACCCAACATAGCTAAGAATTTGATCGGTAGTTATAAACTTACTAATGATAATTCCAATGTGTTTGTTGAGACTCACTCATGGGACAGATATTACTCTACAAACTGTAACCTACAAAAGGAAAAAATATACTCGTGCAACATGACAAGTTGATAACCACTGCATTTTAACAATTTATATTCTTTTGTCTTTGATGACAGTTAGGATTCCTACACGCAGTGGAATGAAATTTATCTAATAAATTACGAATCTCAAGAAGAGGATCTATCAACAACGTTTAAATCATGTTAGTAATTAAGAACCGTACCTATGCAAACTTATGTGTGTGCTTTACGAACTCCTGGGCTAACACCTTCTTAGTCGATCAATCTTTAGGAACTGACTTTACAAATCCACTCCCTCTACCGGTATCCACACCGAACAGCACTCCAACACGAACAGCAGTGTGCTAGCGCCTTCAAGCATTTTGTCTCACGTCTCTCTTCTAAAGTTTTTTTGTGGCTTTTCAATTATCTTGTATGTGTAATCAAATTATTTACAATCTAAGGGTATTTATAACCCTAATGGGCCGCATTAAATATTCAAAATCAATCTTATTAATTTTGAAATTGAATTGGAAATTAAATCTATCTAATCAATTCAATCCAATCTATTTATTTAATGTGAATTAAAAGCCAGCTGATTTAATTTATCTTCATAAATAAAATCTGAGATATGATATTTATCTTCATAAATCAAATCATTTATTTATCTTCATAAATTAAATATGGAAGTTATTTAATGATTAGCCCCTAAGGCATAATTTCTAACATAAACATTTATGTATGAGCATTGAACCTTAAAAAATTTATTTAGTTTTGTTATTAAGAACTCACTTACCTTTTCAATTTCAAGGTCTTTTTCCTTCAGTAATGCTGCAGAATCAGGTGTAAAGCAGGCTGAATGTGACTTTTTCAATTCACTTTCTAGTTTAACTACTTCTCTTTGCAATTGCTTAATCAATGCTTTGTCGGACATCAGTACATTGACCTGAGCATTAGGTTTCACTTCTTTAGCGCAACTTGCAAATAAGAGGGTGTTTCTGGTTTTCTCAACGTGGCTTCGAGCGGGGCTGATAGAGCCGATTATTGCAGTTTTAGCATTGCCTCCTAAAGAGGACTGCAGCATGCGGGTAAACTTTGAATCTCTGAAAGGAATGTGTCCATTTCTCCCCTTGCTAAAACAAAAATGATTTCGTTTAGATGAGGCGAGACCAAATAAAGAAAACTAGATACTAGAATTTCAATATATCAGACGTCAACAGTATTGATTGATTCGGGAGTCTTGGAAACAAAAAGGAAGCATTCATATGTTCATGAAACCACAAATTATTGCACTATTTGGCGATGGATGCATAAAAATGTGGTTGCATAATTGCATTCTAAAGTATTCATGTAGTTTGGGGCTAAAACAAAAATGAATATTTTTAACGGTAGTAAATTATCTATGGGCTTTACTTAACGGTTGAGTTGAAGTAGATTTCTGACATGATATTGAAGTCTCTCAGACCAAGATCGATGTGAGTTCAATTCTAGCCTCTCCCATTCTTTCTAATTGGATAAAATTTCAACACAAGATAGATGGCCCTTTTCTTTGTCCAAACTTTAAGCTTGACTTTCATGTGAGGGGTTCCATTGAAGGTTATGAACTAGTCATGAGATTTCGAGTTGAAATGCCCTTTGACAAGAACCAACCTCATATCTGGTCAAACATTAAGTTCTCAACCTTTCTATCAATGATTAGGACTTATTTGCATTAAAGGGAAAAAATACTGAGCTGAAGGTCAAGATAAACCCAGTGGAGTTTTCTCAAATGCAAAACCCAGTGCCAATCATATGAATCAACAAGTAGTCAGTAGAGGTAAAGAAAGATATATTAACTTAACCTATGTACAACTTTATTGGTAAAATACAGTCCTATGTTAGACAAAAAATACTCACATACTTCCTTTGTTTCACCTTCAACAATTGCAATAACAATCGGCAGGATCTCATTATTTCCATCTTGGGCGGTAGCTATCAATAATGTCCCCTTATACTTATTGTATAAATGTGTATCGTCCACCTATATGACTGGTTTGTACCAGTTGAACGCCTCACGACATTGACCGAAGGTTCAAAAGGTACAATGAAAAACCTGAACCCCATTAACTACTCGCCGGTCAACAATATATGGTCCATGTTGAATATGATAATAGGATCCCAGGGAAAATAAACACATGAACTCAAACCATCTTGACATGAACGCATATGACTCGTCCCAATCACCGTAAATCTTAACTATTGCTTTTTGCTTTGCCTTCCATGCCTTCCTGTTAGAAACATGATAACCAAACATTCCAGTTACCCTTTCTCGTATCATGGCCACAACTATTGAAGGTGTTTCCTTGACCATGTCTGCAAAACTAATCACAAAAATTGTAAAGTAGGAATGTTATTTATGTTCACTGACAAACACGAATAAATTCAACGTGCCGCAATGTTACCTCCCTACCTCCTCACTGACAAACACAAATATATATTTTTAGCCTTCAAAAATCAAAACTAAAAACCAACCGCGCTAGAACGAAACTAGGCGCTAATATTAATCAACGTGCCGCAAAGTTACCTCCCTACCCATGGGCTTCACGCAATAATACTTCTATATCGAAATATACATACAGTGAATAATGTGTTCAGGACAAAAATAATAATAATAATGTGCTATTATATTATTGATCTATAAATTTCACATCTATTTTTAAAGTATCTCTCTCTTATTGTTTGCCCCAAAAAAAAAATCTCCCTTATTAACTTGATTATTATGAACTTAGCTTTCTTAATTAGATGCCTAATTCATTAGATTTATTTGAGTCTCTGATAATTTGTATACCATTTTTTAGTAATTAAAAGTATGTCATTTTGACATTATAAAAATATAACGATTTATTGCATGTAATTCCACTTACAAAATTGTGATTGGCTAGATTTGATTTGAATAACAGTTTCTGAAGAAAAGCAATAATATTGATTTTAGAAAATAAATTTTTGTAACTAGTTACTGAAAATCAGAAAAATTTGACTTCTGGAAATCCATTATTTTTTCAAAATAGTATACAGGAGGATAGATAGCGAGAAAGTACCTGGTTGAAAAAGTTGAAATACACATACACTTCGGATTCACCACCACTAACAACCCTGATTAGTCTATGGAAAGATAGAACCATGAAGATGTGAGACCCTGGTCATTAAAACCCAACTCCAAAACCGAACCGTGAATCGAAGTCACTAATTGAGATCTCAGTTGTTGAAGCCCTCAAATCCGTTTACTGCCGCAAAGACACGCAACACGATCATCAAAAGCTCAAAGAAACAAGAAAAGGAACTGAGACCAACACAAAATATTGACGACTCCGCCCCAAGCCAAAATGAGCAGGAAGACGCTGTGAACGATGCTCAACCAACAATGAGAGAAAAGCTCTCACCACCACCCAAGAGGATTAAAGAGGGGGAGAGGGGCTCGCCCAAGTTTCAACAAATTTAATTTGTTATAACAACGCATTTTGCTAGAATATTCTATACATATCACTCTAAATCACCCTACAACGTATAACTGCAGTTTTTTCACTTCTCTCCCCACACCAAAATTCCACCATGTAAAGTCGGCACAGAAAAGGAATATACAAGTGACTATTCTGATGTTTTGTTACAAGAAAAGTTGGAAGATTTGTCCCGAAGATATCTGACTTGTTTTCCCTCAACAAAATCAGTTTCGTCACATTCACTAAAACTGCTTGCAGAGTAAGCAGGTTTAACATGATTACACAAGAAGCCACACGCCTTTTACTTTATTTGTTAAAACAAGACGTAATTTCTAAACAAGAGAAAGTGTTCGAGCAATCACACTAATTTCCGTCACAGCTGAGAGAAGATACTGGACCGGAAAGAATATTGTTATAAAGAGGATAAGGCGAATTCAAATCAAGCTGGTCTAAGATAGTCTGCGTAGCCCATAAATATGAAGAGTGGCCTTCAATGTGATCCGTCACGTCAACCTGCAAATCCAAAGATCACCCATTTGTCTGAGATCAAAATTCAATAAATGATAACATTGCGTCAAGATCTCAGTACATAGCAATTTTCAAGTTCGAATAATAGTTAATAGAAGGTGGATGAACATCTTACATTTTGGATCCCAGGAATATTGATAGGCTGAATTCCAGCTAATCCTTTAGTAAGTAGACTGCTCAAGAATATAAGTGTTAAAATTCTACTTTCTGCCTAACAAATCAATCTCTGTAAATTTTCTGGAGTCATATAACTAACCCCATCCCAAAAAGAAAACTTTATAGAAACAACACAAATTGAACAAGCAAAATCAGAGAGCACGTGCACGCGCGCTCATTGTTCTCATGCTTTTCTCAAGTTGAAATACCTCATCCAAAACTGTGAAGAAACCATACAAAGTGAACAAGTAAAATCGGATTTGACAACTGCTCTCTCTCTCTCTCTCTCACACACACACACTATTCTCACACGTTTCTCAAGGGAGAAGCTGGAATGAGGGTATAAAGAAGTATTCCAAAAATAAAAATAAAAATTGCATAAATTCCATTATCTTTCTTCTTGTTTTGAAGTTAATTTCTAAAATTACAAGTGGTCAATAAGTTGAATAGTGCGGATCAACTGGAAATATCCACACTCTACAGAAATTCTACCAATCTACGTTTTCACGTACCTGGCACGGAAAGCAACTCCAAGCATCCAATCATTTCTAGAATAAGCATTTATGAACCTTCCTGCTGCCATCTGTAGAAGACCACAGAATCTCGAAAACATAAAAGCATGCAATGGAACCTCTAACGATATGATATTATTTAAGAAATAAAACAGCAGCAATCCTTCTCTCAGACAGCATAGACTGGAAGAATAAATAACGGCCTGAGATATCACATCAGAAAGCAAAAGAGAACAAGATGCAGAAAGAGGGGAAACAAAACCATTGAGTGGCTTACAAGAGGCCAGCAACTTATTGAATACCTTTCTTCATCTTAACGTAACTCAACCACAAACATACCCCCCGGTAACAACTTATACCCTCTCTCATCCATCAAATATTACATGTGACCCAAGGTGCCCAATTAGTTACGAGTCTCCTTTTCCTTTTGTTAAAGAAGCTCCTTTGTTACCCTCGTTCGTGTTTTTAAAACACTTCCACCATTTTGGGTCCATCAGCCCCGTGTCCATCAGCATGGAATGCCTCATTGGCATAAGAGTAAAGCAGAATAAGGGGCAACGAAAAGAAGAATGTAATCACCTTTCTAGCAGCTTCCCAGTTCTCGTCCTTGATTGAGATGGGTGCTCCAAGAAGAACAACTCTTTCGACAAGTTCAGCTGCCAATAGACAGAACAAGAACCTTAAATCAACTAAACGTAAATATTGCTCAAGTCATCAAGGACGTGAAACCACAGGTAGACATTTTCAGAATTAGAATTCTATGAAAACAGAAAGGAGTAGGCAAGTAGTGCTACTTACCATTGTTTTCAGTTTCAGATAAAAACTGGAGACACTTGAAAATAACTCGTGCCCCAAGTGAGTACCCAATGAGTGTCACAGGCCTGAAACTCAGGTTAACAGTAATGCTTGTTCCAAAATTATTGAAAAGCAGAATTAACAAGGAAAACTCAAAATTAGCCTAGTACCTATTCCCCTGCAGTCCTTTTACCAATACTTCAGCCAGTAGCTTTCCTGCTTTGTCTGATCTGAACACCAAAATTTAGATAAGCAGGGATTCGCCTATGAACTAAGGATGAACATTGCTCATCAAAAAAGTTTTCTTTGAGACAATAAAGCCATCACATCCTGCACAGCCTTTCATATGAAAGATAAGATAAACAGGTACGTGCTTGGCAAGCCAAACCGCCTTGAAATTTCATGAGTCATTCTCATCCAAATGCAGTTTTTGTTCACTTGAAATATGACCCTTTTCATTTAGACAAATAATTTTCATTAGAGAGGGGAAAGAGAAAGTGTGCTTAGGTCATGGAGGAGGATGATATATCCTCCAAAACAGAGAAAGTAATAGGAAATAAAAAACCAAAAAAGTTCTCAAACTCTCTGGAATAATGCTGCTCAACTGCACTTTCTGGAAATAAAAAACCAGTAAGGCGCAAAAAAGCTGCTCAATCTCTTTGCGTAGCATAATTTGGAAACTCCGTTGAAAATTTAAACAAAAGCGGCTCATTGAGAATAAGCCATCAACGTGATCCTATCCTATTCATATTTGGGCTTTGGGGAAAAGGCACACTTGATGGTAGGGCTGTTTACTAGGATCAAATAATCTTCAAGGCCAGGATGAAATGAAGTCATATTGCCATAAAACTTTGTCCCCTCCATTTTAACTAAAACCTTAAAATGTATCATGAGAACATGTTCTAAAGTGGAAAGACACACGCAATTCAGCCAAAACCCAAATAAGCAATTATTTCTTGGCAATTTTCAAGTGTCATGTTGGTCTTGAGGAAGAGGATCCTCTAACATGTCATGTGTTACATTGAGAAAGGAGAAGAGTGAAGAAGAAAGTAGCCATCCAATATATGTTCTACTGTTTCCGAATTAGATCTACACATAATCCATATATGGAAAATTAAAAATGAAGCCAAAGCTGAATAAAAAAAAGTAGATTTTAGATAATATGACATCCAATTCTTAGAAGACTTGGCCAAAAAGATAAGCCTTGTATAATAAATGTAAAATTAAACACAGTCAAATTATCAATCCTAAGCCATATGCTTGGAATAGCATGTTCTAACACATCTACTAAAGAAAAACCTTCAATTACCTTATTTTACATTAGCCTACAATGGTCAACTTCCACAGTTCACTTTCTTCAAATTCAAGAAATATCACAATATCTGATGAACAAATGAATTTCATCCCTTAAACTTCCAGTTTTACAGAATTCAAACCTTTAAAGTGCATCCAAGATAAGTATTAACAAAGAGCAAGTACCAATTCCCAATGCCTTGACAAGTGTGAAATTCTAGTCATAATCAACAAATATAAGGTGTAAACCTGTCAATTGCAATTGCCCATTTACTATCTATGAAGTCAGTTGCCGCAAGTAAGGTAGCAGGCCAAGCCAAAGCAGTAAAAAGTGTGCTTAATACAGTCATCATGGCCCCTTGCTTCATCAGCTCCATTGCAAGTCCTATAGAAGATGGCAAAAATATTGATATCATACTCAACTCTAGTTATTTTACTACTAACTATATAGTATTAGAAGTCAGAGATCAAATCCAATTACTTGAAGTAAGCCAATCCTGAATTGCAGTGCTCACAGCTATCAGATTTTTTGACTCCCATTGTAGTGCATACCTAGCTTTTATGCAAGACCAAGTGAAAAGTCAATTGTTTTGCTGGGTTCATCAACCACGAGAGCATAAAGTATATCATCAAAATAACACGTGAAGGAATATACAATGTAAATCATTCTACCAAGAGTTGAGGGACACACTGCAAGGACACCAATCAATCCATGCTGAAATTACCTTCATTGATTTCCTTACTCCTTTGCAAAGGATAAAGAATGATAATGGATAAACATTCATAATTGTATCATATGTTTTAATTTCTTACTCATGATTATTAACCAAATATCGGGGCCAAGTAGGGAGAAGGAAGATGGTAACAATGTGTACCTATCCAAATTGTCATGCTGCCCTTCCCATGGCTTTATAAAATCATCCTCCTCAAAAACAAATCCTGAGACCAAGATCTCAACTGCCAGCCTCTGAAGTAGAAGTTCAAAAATAAATTAATTTTGAGACCATAAGCTTAGTGTCAAAATATGTATTGATAAAAAAAATAAAAGGTGAGATAAAATTGACACACATCCTAACAGTTCATAAGATTAAGACCAATCCAAGATGCTCGGTGAAGAATTATATACCATCAAGTAGTGTAACATGAAAGCTATAAAAACTTACACCCTGGTTATGGTTTTCTCCTATAGCTTTGAATTCAAATTCGTCCACACTACCAACTCTCCTAGCCATTTTGCTCCCAGTAAGACCAGCACCAGCAGCTGGTGTAAAAGTGTTAATAGAATTAATACATGAATTGTCTATAATTAAATGCAGGAAAGAAAGCTAGAGATGTCAAATTCATCATAAAAATGTATAGATACAGTGAATGAACGTCATGTGGGCTGCCTGTAGGATGTAATGGCTAGGCATCACTTCTTAGGTCAGTTTTAAAGTTTACTGCAAAATGAGATACCACTTTGGTCCCTATTATAAGTCACTTGTAGGAGAAAAGTTTGGCCTCAAATATAAATAAATCATTTGGAGGGTTATTAATAACTGTTTTCCAATTTTACTCTCATTTAATTTATGTTGGAAAGTGATAGGTACCGCCTCACTTATTAGAGGTGAAAGAATCAGAATCAGTTCTTGTGTTTGAATTAGTCAAATCTGATTTCTTTTATTAATTATTTGATATTTGCAAAAGTCTGTTTTTTAGTTGTTAGCTGAATAATAGGATCACTGTTCAGTTGTGAATCCTTCGAGTCAAAATAGGTTTGTTATGCATTTGAATCCCCAAAAATGTAGGAAGAGTCTGTTATTTCAATTGTGATTCCTTTCCTATAAATATCTTAGTCATTCCCAAAGCTAAGATATGAGTGAATAAACAATATTTCAAATATTTGGAGATTCTCTTGGGCTTCTAAAACTCTTAATAGTGAGATTCTTACTGTGAGAGAAGTAGGAGAGAGGGTTTTTTATCATTTATTTCTTTTCTCTTAAGAGAAAATACCTGTGAGCTATCATTTGGTATTAGAACTGTGTTGATCCAACATGGTGATGACACGTTCTTTTCACGCAACTCAAAACCCAGAAGAAAACCCCTTTGGCGCTGATCCTTTAGCTGCAATTGCTGCAAAACTAGACACACTTTACGAGCTGAAAAAGAAGGTCATAGCTTTAGAATTCCAATCCACCACCGTAACCACGGAAAAGGTCAATGGGGCCGAGATAGTGATGAAGAATCCAAACCTTCCCATTGATATCCAAGGCTTCAATATGCAAATATTGATTTCTGAAAATTCAGTGGAGGTGGCCCACAGGGATGGATCCTTAAAGCAGAGACATTTTTCTAGTATTATGAAAAACCAGATGATGACAAGGTGGAGATCATTGCCATGTACCTGGAAGGAGACGCTTTGGATATGTTCTCATGGATGAACGCAAAACGTGCTATGTTGTATTGGGATGAGCTAGTAAAAATTTTGCAAGAACATTATGGACCCCTGGAATATCAAAACCTGGATGAGCACCTTTGCAACATCAAACAAACTGGAAGCATATCAGATTATTGACAAGAATGGGTAAGAAGAGTGGCACGTGTGAAGAATTGGCTAGAACATTGCCTTCTCGATGTATTCCTAAACAGGTTAAAGGAGGAATTACGATCTGAAGTTCACATTCATAAGCCGCGAACAGTCTACCGAGCATCCAGTCTAGCCCTAGAAATTGAGAAAAAATTTATAGCCACCCAAGGGCCCAGGCCAATGTTTCCTATACACAGAACCAGTCCAACATGGTTTATACCCAAAACTATTCAACTTGCGAAAATCCAACAAATTTGTCTAAAGCAGCGAAACCAAGTCCCGCAACCACATCTTCGTCATCTACTCCATTCTCGAATCAGAATCGTGAGACACACTTGGATGCCGAAAGACAAAGACACAGTGAGAAAGGTCTTTGTTTCTGATGTGGGGAGCATTCCGGCCAAGGCATTGCTGCAACTCTTCCTCCTTCACTTTGCTTGAGGTCAACGACAAGGGAGTTCCAATTCAGGAATCAAAAAACGAATAAGAGGAAGAAGCGCTAGAAGCTACAGAAATCTCGTTTAATACAATACTTGGAAAACCCACTGCAGCAACCATGAAACTTAGTGGTTCTCTTCAAGGATGAGATGTTCTTTTACTGATTGATAGCAGTTCGACACACAATTTCATTGCAATCACTAGTACAAGAATTAGGTCTACCTACTTCATCGATGCCTACGTTTAGGGTTCAGATTAGGGATGGCGGTGTTATATGCTACAATCAAGTTTGTAAGGTAGTTAAGATTCAACTTCCAGGATTGATTATTCAACAAGACTTTTATCCTGGTTCAGATTTGGTACTGCGTATTAAATGGCTTGCTTATCTCAACACTATTCAAGCAAATTAGAATCAACTGTTCTTAACTTTCTTGGTTGATAGAAAAAGATACAAGTTACAGGGAGTTCCATGGGCTGATCAAAGTGCTAGTTTACACTCTATGTCATTGCACAAGTTGCAAATGGGGTCTGGGGACTCAGAACCTTTAGACTTGGATGACATTTTGACTAATTTCTTTGCTGTGTTTGATAAACCCACTAAATTGTCACCTACCAAACAGCATACTCGTGCCACTTCCTTCCCACCCGAGACACCACCACCCAATTTACAGCCTTATCGGTACCCTTATGATTAGTTGGAGTTAGTCCTTGTGTTTGAATTAGGTACCGCCTCACTTATCAGAGGCGAAAGAATCAAAGTCAGTCCTTGTGTTTGAATTAGTCAAATCTGATTTCTTTTATTAATTATTTAATATTTGCAAGTCTGTTTTTTAGTTGTTAGCTGAATAATAGGATCACTATTCAGTTGTCAGTCCTTTGAGTCAAAATAGGTTTGTTATGCATATGAATTCCCAAGAAAGTAGGAAGAGTATGTTATTTCAATTGTAATTACTTTTCTATAAATATCTTAGTCATTCCCAAAGCTAAGATATGAGTGAATAAACAATATTTCAGATATTTGGAGATTCTCCTGGGCTTCTAATTCTCTTAATAGTGAGATTTTTACTATGAGGGAAGTAGGAGAGAGTGTTCTTTATCATTTATTTCTGTTCTCTTAAGAGAAAATACCTGTGAGCTATCAGAAAGAGAGAAAGAGGAGAGAGAGGTGAGAACGATTTGTAATTGTTTAGAGAGAGAGAAATTAAATAAGAGCAAATTTGGAAACAACTTTGATAACTTAACTATCATTCCTTGGTATGTCAAAATGACTTACAAGGGACTTATAATAGGGACCGGAGTGGTATAAACTTTGTAAAATCTCTTTTTCACAACTAAAAGATAAAATAAAGAGTTTCTAACATAGATTACTGCCAATTATTTTCAAGCAGTAACTGTGAAGATGTCAATCAATTATATACAGCAACAAAGGAATTACCACCTTAGCACCAAAAAAAAAAAAACAGAATCACCACCTCTGCGACCTATTTACTTATACAGAATATCAGTGTCAGCTAAGCAGCAAAGTAGCCCAAAACCCACCATGTTGAGTGTGCACTAGAACCCTATGTTGAACAAAAATACACCTCTAAGACACATGAACATATACGTAAGAATTTCATAGTCCTGATCATATCTTTAATAAACATGATAAACTCACAGAGTTATTCTATGACAGCTGAGGTGAGATTTAAGAAGCCTTAGTAAATTCCTGCAGATCAAGGCACATGTAGCCAAATACATACCTCCAAATGAAGCTGCAACAGCAACAGAACCAGCTACAGTTCCTGCAGCACCAGCAGCTGCAGCAAATCCACTTCCAATTATAGGGACCAGGGTACCCAGAGTTGGAGCCAATGCACTGAGCCCTGCAGCAATTGCAGGGGCCGCTAATCCTATTGAATGCTTAAAATAGGTTAGCAACCAGTCAAATACACAAGAAAATGGATTCATTTGCAAACTAGATATTTCAAAATTACAGGTTGAAAAAGATATTAAGGGACGCATACCACCAGTAATGGCCAACAAGGTTCCTCCAGTTATTGCAGCAGCGCCAATGATGCCACCACGCTTCCATTTAGCCCACTTGCTTTCTTTTGAATTTGTTTCTTCTTGCTTTAGCTCTTGCTCTTTAACAAAGGCCATTGCAGAACAAGCAACCATGGTCTCAATGGCCTCCTGCAAAGTGAAATATTCATCTTCATCACTAAAAGACATGAAAGTAGAACCCGTGAATCCGGGAACATGGAAAATGGGAATTTTAAGTGTTCCTCAAAAGACATGCACAGTTATGATCAACTAGATCAGACAAGTTTGGAAATCAAGTGTAAAAATGATTATCACTGCAGTGAAAATAACTTCCTGACATAGCTATTTATGACATTAGACACATTACAGATCAATTAGGCTTGTATCTCACGGTCACCTCAATTTAAAACAAGATGTTGATCAGCATAAAATTGTCTACTGAAAGTTTCAGTATACAAACCACTTTTGTCCACTTGATATCAAGCCAAGTTGCAAGCAACCGCAGTGCCACACGATGTCGAGCATCATAACCTTTTCTTCTCCGGTGATATTCCTTGTTATTTTCATCCAAATCTGAAAGACAAGCAGAGAGAAGTTCGTACAAAACTGATACTTTCCTCTGATAGCTAAGCAGCGTTACCTCTTCAATAGGCCTTTCATTAATCATATTATTAGTAAATCCCTGATGTGGGCCAGTACAGTCAAGGAGAGGAGTATCTGTCTCCTGATGAGCCATCATATGCATATCTAGGTTTTCAGAATTTGATTGAACTTTAGGAGGTACATATTTTTCTCGACATTGATTCACATATTCATGATGCCTTTCTTTAGACTTAGAAGACTCTGCACTTTTTACCATGCTGTTTTCCATATTTGCAACTGCTTCTGATAAAGCAAGTTCTTGATCTAATTTTGTGGAAGAATCATCATCACTTTCTTCAGATAGTAATCTTATGAACTGTGACATTCACATACATAGTCTTAGAGCAGAAGTTTAAAAAAGTCATTAAAAGGAACTAAGCATATGAGAAGTTAGAAGTAATACCTAATGATAATAGTAATGGTTAAGGTGCATCCAACAAAGCATTTTTCAAAGGCATCCAGTGCCTTAAAGTATTTTATGGTAGACCTAGCATCCAAAAGTTTTTTTTCGAGGGTGTTCATCACCCTAAAGTACTTTTTTGTGCAATTTTGCACTTAACAATTAGGGTTCTGGATATACCTAAAAAAAATACTATAGGGTGTTGAATGCACCCAAAAAATGGTTCATGGTAATGGACACACCTGAAAAAATACTTTGCGGTGCACAATACTTCAGGTGCTGGGTGCACCACAAAGTATTTTAAAATACTGAATGTACTTGAAAAAATACTTCAGAATGCTGGATACTCCATAACCCTAATAATAATAATAATAACAAAAACAAAAACAACAGCAGCAAGGAGGTGAGCAGTTGTGCTCCACAGCATGAGCATTTTAGACAAAAGAAGAAGATTGAATACGAGGTGGCATGTGTTGTAGAAGAGAGGGAGAGGACAACAGCAGTGGCCTAATAGCAGCAGTCTATATGATGGCACTTAAACTTTGATCATGTCAAAATTTTCTTGTTTTCTAGATTGTCACATGCAAAAAGGCACAAATCATTTAAGTAGCGTTTACTTATATTTTCATCTGCGTAGATGTAAAATTAAGGTCAAGAAACTATTGAAAATATTTTTAACTTCTTCAGATAAAACAGTTCTTGACACATGAAGGAATTAGTCATGTCCATTTATAGCATAAGATAGCCCAAAAAGAAAAGAATAAAATATGGAATTCAAAGACGCAAGAGCCAGACATGCCTGAGCTAAAATTTATCACCTCTATTTTAGTTGGGTCAACGGAGGCTTGCTGGAGACAAATGCAAGCAAAGGTGAGAGTAAATCAAATCACAAAGTTACAGGCTTGCAGTTACAGCTATTGACCTGCCCCTGACTGAATAAAGTACTAGACTACTAGGGAAGCATAAGAAAAGCTAATCAGTGAAAAATTTTAATAGCAACATCAAAACAAAAGCGTCACGTTATTAGAAGGCGTAAACCTAAATACTTCAGTATGTGTAATTGTATATGCAAGCAGTGAATTATTTAGGAGCGATGAAAAATGTAAAATGACATACTGGTCCCACGGGATGGCCAGACCCAGCAGTTTCTTCAAGCGCACACCAAGCAGCAGAATCAATGTCCAGAAACCTGTTCAGAGAAAGAAAATGTGAAATACAGGTTCATTTTGAAAAAAGCTAGAGGCATAGGTGAAAAGAGTACAAATTAGGGGGTCGAAGATTAAGTACGATACTTGAAATGAAAAATGTATAGAATATGAGTAATGATATGAGAAAAACGTGTCATCTTCAACACTAATATCAGTGTCATTAAAAATGGAGGGGAAAGAAAGAAAAGAACACAACGGTTTATTCAAATGTAATTATTCAACTATCAGAGAACCAGACAACACAATACCAGTGATCCTTCGAAATATAACTACTCAACCAAGAGTATCCAATATAAAATTCAAAGTAAACAGCGAAAACGATCGTGCATACTTGAATACGGGACGGAGCAGACCCGAGTTTTCATGGACCCAAAGATCCGGACATTCGGAAACTGAATCGCTGCCGGAACTACTGCTACTGGTTCGTTCCCCGGATTGATAGTCATCGGAGAAACCAAATGGGCAGGTCTGGTGAGTCTGAGCATGGTGAATAGCGAGGCTGAACAGGGCTCCAGCTGCATACTTCTGGGTTGGCGTCAGAAACAACATCGCTGGCGTTGACTAAAATTCTAAGAACAGGGATGGAGGTGGAATTGAAGGAGACGAATGAACATCATTCTGGGGCTATCCCAGCAAAAGGAAGTAGAGAGATCGTCGCTACGAAATCGAATGAGATTGAAATTGAAATTTGCGGTGTTACGTAGATTCAAGATTGTACGGCGTTTAACTTAAAAACGATCGTACTATGTTCATGTTGTTTCCTTGGTCCGTTACTTGCAAGAGATGTTCTGGTGGTTGGGTTCTAATAATGGGGTCATATTTTTTATCAGGGACTTTTGTAGGATTGCAATAGAAAAAAAAAAGTTAAATTATAAATGTGATTTGTGTTTGAATTTAGGACGATAGAAGTGACTTTGTTCAAAATTGAAACGTATTTGAATTATTATTTTAAAATTTAATTGAAATAGAAAATTATTAAAAATAACATAAATTTAATTAAATAATATATATATATATATGGGTTTAATGTTTCTTTTTTCAATACAAGTGAGCAGCCAAAAATCAACTACGTGATATCATTTGCAGGATCCTCTCCAGCTCCATGTTAGTTTGCAGCATGAACTGAATACCAGGCATGGCAGAAAGACTTGCTTTAGCCAGATAGTCTACCGCTGAGTTCACCCATCGACTTACAAGCTGAACCTCAAAGTTCCAGTTCTAGGTGACCATGGTTTTGATCTCCATGACCAGTCCTCTATCCTCATGCATATGATTCAGTGGGGTACGTAACAGCTCAACGACCTCCACGGCATCAGTCTCTAGTATGACTTCTTTATAACCCCTGTCCCACACTACTTTAAGACCATGAAGGCAACCCCATAGTTTGGCAGTCAGGCAATCTCCCTCTGCACCTTTAAACATGAACGTAGTAATGAAATTCCCATTCTCATCTCACAATTTTATTTTCATTTGCTGGCAGAAATATAGAATTATTGTATCCACTATAAAATAGTATGCCTCATCATAATCTTCATAAGCATTTGTTAAAATCTTTATTTTCATTTAAATATTTATTTAGTGCATATTTCAACTAGGATTGCATGTCCATAACTTTCACTTATCAAAATAATGTAATCACATTTTCACTACGTCTTTTCCCTTTTACATTTCCTTCTTGGCCAATGTGATGTCCCACATCGGCGGGGGAGGGGAACAAAAGACGCCTTATAAAGGTCTGGATACTTCCCCCCCTTAATGCGTTTTAAAGCCATGAGAGGCGATAGGTCCCAAAGCGGACAATATCAAGAGCGACCCACTAATGTGGGTTGACCTGCCAGCAGGTTGCTCCCACATCGGAGGCTGATGTCCCACATCAGCTGGAGAGGGGAACGAAAGACGCCTTATAAGGATCTGGATATCTCCCCCTCTTGACGACTTTTAAAGCCGTGAGGGGCGATGGGCCCTAAAGTGGACAATATAAGGCGCTTCATCGCCCCAAAGCGGACAATATGAGGCGCTAGAATGTTACTCCGAGATGATAATGATAATGATAATGATAATGATAAAATAAAATAAAAGTAATAATAATAGTAATAGTAATAATATAGTATTATTTTAATTTTATTAATTTAGATTGATTTGATTAGTTTAGATAGATTTGATCTTATTAAGTTTAGATTGATTGATTTAATATAATTTAATAATGTTCGTATTGTTTTGTAAATTATTAATTGTCAATAGTTAAAGAGCTCAGCCCATAGCTAAACCTTAAAGTTCAACTATAAATTTAGGTCTAGTCGCCTAACCCTAGCCATCGCTCATTATTTCTCTTCTCTTTACTTCTTTCTCTGTAAACTTTGCGACAAACTGCTCTCCTAGGAGATTAGCAAAAATAGAGACCAGGTAATTCTAATCCCTAGAACAATAGAAATCCATTGCTACATGTCATAATTCTTTTTTTTTAATCCCAAAACTATTGTCTCATTCTTTCTTGTGATTTCCATTCGGTACTATAAATCTTGTGTTTGTCTTCCTCTATGAGAAAGTTGTTTTCTTCTTATGATATGATTATGGGTGATTCAGAATAGCCTTCATGTGAGTGGCTTTAATGTCGTATTTTTTTTTTATAGTTGAAAGATTCCAATATGTGGAAGAAATTAATTTTCTAACCAATGAAATATGAAGCATAAAAAAAATAAATTGTCTAGTTAGATGTTGGTGCTTTCCATGATTGGCTGTGTTGAAGAACTTCAGCACCTTCTACTGAACGGTACAGTATGCGATAGAAATAGCAACACTGAAATTATTAGGACTTCTTGTTGGTAAAAAGTGATATTTAATCAGAATAGTGACAAAATTTGCATCCATGACAAGTAGAAGCAACAAATAATGCTAACGAGTTAATCGAGACAAACTTTTGTGCGATTGTTCTTAACCTTAGTTGCAAAGGTGTTTATCTAGAGGGATATAGGCACGTGATTTGACGACAATTTTGCTTTGGCTCCAACTATGAATGACTGCTATGTATTTTTCCTTTGGTTTGATATTTTTACAGGAAGCCCATTGCATGCGGTTGATCGCAAAATCAATTTCTTAAATTTTTATAGTATAAAATATTAATAAATTCAATTTGGGCACTATAATGTATATAAATAATTTAGGAATTTTATTATGAGTGCATTTAAAATAATTTAATTGTGGAATGATAGCTTTGGGATGATACTTCCGAAAGTGATAAACACACCCTTAGGCTTTATGCCTCGAAATATTATGTGATGTGAACCGATAGTATCCGTTCTTCCCAAAGTGGTGTTCGGCAGGATATCCAGGACACTAGTAGCAACTTTGGGAAGAGGTGTGTACACTAGGAAGAAAATATTTTATGGCCAATTTGATGATTTGTGACTGGCAGGGTTTCCCGGGTCACAAGGTAGACTGATAGGATATCCGGGTCTATCATGGTTCTCTTCCCACTAAATAGACTGGGAGGGTTTCCCGGGTGTAAATAAATTTAAGAAAAAAAAGATAATGATTAATTTTGATGCAATTACCGCATGATTATATATATTTGGTTTAATTAATATATTTGTGCCATTTAAATTGTGTCTTATTAGAATTACCAGCTTTGTTAATGTTTGTGTTCTTGGGCTGCGATGATCCTTCGGGGAGCAAAATTTCAGTGAAACAAGTGCCAAGGGTTGGGACTAGCAATGAGAAGTGAGGAAGGACGTCCAAATAAATTTTATTTATTTCCTTTTTAATTTTTATATTCTATGTAAAACATTTTTATTCAGGTTTATGTTTATATTAATGTAATAAGTAGTCTTGCACTTGTCCCAATACAAGTGCGACAGTAACACTTCCCGAATTTGATTATGTTAGAATTTTAGTTATTATTTATAAAAACCATCAAAATTTTATGTTACTATAATTATAGAAATTTGGGGGTGTTACAGCCAATCATTATTATGTCTACTTGCAAGATAGACTTATGCATAAGATTGTCACTTGATCACATGAAACTATTATCAAGACCGTTGTCAACAACTTAACTCTTTGGTTCCATTTTTCTTGTGATATAATTCATTGAGATCTCTTTATTGCTTTGAGGTACCTAAACATCTTTTGAAGTTTTGCAATTAGTTATGTCTTGGCATCTTCTAGAGTATTTGCCTTCTTAATATGATCATCTTGATTATATGTTCATTTCTCTTTTCTTTTGGAACCAATTATTCTCTTAAGCTTCGGGCATATCTCACTTTCATTTATGCTAATAAGAGCATTTTTAGTTGAAATATGAGGTTTAGTAATTCTCATTTAGGTCAGTAATTGCATCTAACAAATTTTATGCAATATTGAAGGACCTATACTTGATAGTAATAATGTATTTCTTTTGTTCTCTTTTCCAACTATTCAATTTCTCCTCCTCATATTAAGAAAACTTTGTCAAATGACAATAGACTAATCATGTAGTATAAATCTCCTAAATCCATTTGTTTCCATTATAAACATCCTTTTGTTTCATTAAGAGACAAACAAGAAGAATGAAGTTCTTACCCAACATTCATCTCAATTTCCTTTAAATATCAATCTATGTGCATTGTGGTGGATTAATAGGAATGCACATTAAAACTTTTTAAGATGAATTCCTGACCAAAAGTCAATTTTATCAAATGAATTAAATTGGCTAGTATAAGTATTGCAACATGTAAGATCAAATATGCCAACACAGAAATAGAAATTTTGTTCTCATGAGTATTAATCTAGCCATTTATGAAGACTTCAATGAATGAATCATATATTCTAAAAATTCTGCTTAACTAAATAATTTATTCAAATATTCTTACAAATTTTAGGTTGCAAACTAATAGTAATATCTCATTGAACAATCTTATAGATGCATCTATTAAAATTATTGAACACTTATGTGGTTTTCATGCTATTTAAATTTGCCTATATATTTAAATTTGATTTATTTCCAAAAATGTAGAGATCCATTCCAAATCATAAACAATAATACTCTCATAATCAATTTTCTTTGAGAAAATGCAACACATCTTAATTCTTTAATTATATAATGTGTTAGTTATTCATGAAGAATCTTCTGGATCTTCAATGGATGTCAATACATAATATTCTATAATTTGTTGCATTATACTCGGATAACCAAACAAGTCATGCCAACAATAAATTTGTTTGGATTAATAAACTTCTAGTTTACTGTATCATGTTTCTTTAACAATATTAGATCTTAAAACTTTCATATCATGTTGATATAAAATCTTAATCTGACGTTTATTTTTATGAAATTAATTAGGCTTTGTGAGGAATTATATGAGTATAACTTTCCAATATTAACTCACGCTTATATTCTAACAATCTCCCCCTCAAGTATAAGTCAAAGAAATACACTTTATTTATTACTATATTTCAAAGACAAATCAGTATATTGTAACATCCTAAATTTTGGGATTTGGAAAATTGATATTATAAGGAAATTAATTGGGAAATTTAGCACCTTAACAGCTCCCTTAATATTTAATTCTTCATACAAACCAATTTTCCCATTTAATTATTTTTCCATTTCGGCTAAACACTTGCAGACACTTAGGCACTTCACATTTCTTCATTCATTAACTAAGTGGCCAACACAAGCACCTACTCTCATCTTTTCATTATGGGCCAACGTACAACATATTCACAAGCACATCATCAAACTTTCGGCTATCTTATATTCACTAAAATCCAAATTGTCTTCCACTTCTATTTTCGTAATATATAATCATCACTTTCTCAATTGATAATTAGTCTACTTTTCTATTGTGTTCACATGGCTATCTTCTTTTGGTTTCACTTTCCAAAATACGACACCATTTTTGCTGAATTGGACAAACACACTATACATTCACATTTCATTTTTATTCACTCACATGCACTCTTGCTATGCTCTTTTTCTTGAAAAAAATTCAGACGTATTCTCTCCATTTCATTCCACAAGTCAACAAGAATGGCCCTCTCCCATTCACATGCAGTACAATGCTCCCTCATTTGTCTAATTAAAGTAATTATCAACACATCATTTGCTTTCATCCGGCTAGACACACACCTCTTCATTTCCTCACGAGCACACTCTTTTCTCTAATCCATCCAACTCCCAACTCATAACTCATGGTCTCTCCTCTAAACTCGTTACCATCAACAACATCCAACTTTTAAAGAAGGGTCACAGTTGGAAGCAAGAACACAAAGAAGGTAAGAATATTCATTTCTTCTTTAAGGTTTTGAAGCTTTTGATTGAAACTCAGATTTATAATCTGAGGCAAACTCAAATAAATAGGTGGAGTTTATTAAATCTGAACTCACCAATGTATTTACCACTGAAAAAGGATTGGGAATATGTTGGTGAATGAATTTTTAAAGGTATTTTGGAAAATAAGATCATAAGCTTCATAACACGTTGACACCGTTAGTTTTAAGGGTCTGGAGTCAGTTATCTTTCGTGTGTGGTTTGACTAAGAAGATGGGCTCTAAAAATTATGAAATTTTTACATGAGATAGTACACTTTTTAAGATTTAAAATGAACTTTGGTTCACCCTAAACGAAGGTCTAAAACTTCAGTTATGATTTTTGGAAGTTGGGTTACAAAACGGGAAATATTCTTGACTATCTCTGGAGTGACAAAATAACGTTGGATTTAGTGTTACGTAAACAAATTCTAAAAATTATGAAAATTTCCAGATGTGTAGTAGACACATAGAGCTTTCTTTTGATAGGTAATTTGTAATTTTTGAAGCTCTATGCAGAAAGTTATGAATTTTGGAAGACGAGTTACACATCAGCAACTGTTTCTGAACAGTGATTACAAGTTCGAAACCTGGGAATTAATGGTTTATGATAAAATGCTAAAACCAATTTTCCTAGAAACTAGACCTATAAGGAGTTCGTACAATTTTGATTCACCTAAATCCGATGTCTAGAATTCAAATATGAATTTTTGAAGTTCAATCACTGTTACTTGAATTTTCTGTGCAATCCGAAAATAAAAGGGATTTTCACCAATAAAGGATTTTCATTTAAGAAGAAGGAATTGGAGATGGTGGAAGCTTGGAAAGTCATATTACAAATCAAGAAGTTAGATATTTAAATAAGTGAATTTTCTTAAATAAAGAGAATTTATTTGTGTTACTATTTGTGTTAGGGATATTTTCATCATTTGTGCACCGGGGAAAATTATTAACATTTGCGGTCAACTGCCAGGTAGTAACCTTAATCTTCATATGCCTTGTGTTACATTGTATGTTTGATTTTCCATGGTTGTGGATCCTTGTCTCGTGAGAGACATGCGTTTATTTGTGCATTCAGGGTGGTCTGGGTTTGGCGCTCGACTACCATGTCTTTCCTAGCGTTGTGGATCCGAGGTTTGCTATCTGAGCAACCCTGGGTTTACTAGGACTTGGTCCTTCCGCAGTAAATAATGCATATATGTGGTATGTCTTTATTATACTGCGTGTTATTACTGAATGCTTTGTATTTAATTATTTTCATGATTATGGTAATATACATGCATTGCATACACTTTCCATATGAAATTAATGGTTACTCTGGGATCCAATTATGAATTCCAGGCATTTGTAAAGCTTCAGGTAATACTACTAGAGCAGCGACAGGTGATCATGGTAATGGTGCAGAGTAGGAATGAAGTTTATGGTGATGACTGTTGCTGTTTAATTAAGTTATTTTATTTAAATTTGGATGACTGTATCTAATCCCTTCAGGGAAAAATTTATTATCCAATATTTTATGTTACCAGTATATTTGTCCAAACCGATAAGTGCTCTGCTGCTAAAACTCTGATATATGACATAATTAAGTAAGGAAAATACTTTATTAAAATTGGACTAAGCTTAAGAATCACACAACCCGCCACCTGAAAAGGCGAGGCCGGTTGGGGTGCTGCATATATAGTAAGCAAATAATCTATCATTCACTTGAAAGCTCAAGTACTCCACACCTCAGATACAATAACAGAGCTAAGTCCATTGTGCTATCACTTAGACTCTTTAATAGAGTGAAACTTTGATGTAAATCTATGGGTCATAACTTTTCATGATCAATTCTTCTTCTACTTATAAAGTTAAGAAAAAACTATATTAGTTCTCCTGGAACTATATCAATTTTGTTACATATATGTCCTCTAGAAATTAATAATAATATTCTTCAATTTGTCTCTTTTGATGCATAGTCAAAGTATGAAATGTTTAGAATTGTCCACTATATAAAGAAATATGAGGAGATCCATAATCAAAATACATAAAGATCTTATTGCAATGATTTGTGATACTTAGGGGCTAAAATTAATTTGAGAGAAATATAGAGACAAATGCATTATAATATAAAATAATGAATAATTATGATATACGCAGTCTTTTTTCAAATATTCCCTACTATTTGATCATCCATAAATTTGACTTTCACCATATATATATATATATAGTTCACCCACATTAAAAAAATGGTTCTGTCAAACAAATCATAAATTATTGATAATAAATTTTCTCATAAAGTGAAATAAATTCTCATTTTCTTAATTCAAATGTGATATATGATTTTTTTTTACAAATGTCATGTAAAACCAATTTGATTATAATATATATATATATATATATATATATATATATATATATATATATATCATATATCATATTATATCATGATTAATGTATGAAACTTGCATATATCATATGAGAATGCTAATGAGTAGAAGAAATGATAATACAATAAAGTGGGAGAGAAAATAACAACTTATCAATGCTAAAATAAAGGGTTTTAGTTTTCTCATGTTGCATAAGAAAACTAAACTTCCTACACACACATGAAATGGTGGGACCCACATATACATATATGAATTAATATATGTATATATGAGTCCCACTATTTCATATGTGTGTCACATGAGATAATTTTTTTCCTACAACATGAGAAACATTAATCCCTAAAATAAAATACAAATTACAGAGTATTTGTAGGCTTTCAATAATGAAACGTTTGGAACTAAGAAAAATTGCATATATATGGAAGACAACATGATTATGCTCAAGAGCAGAAAAAAGATGAAAGACATAGTTAAATTGAAAAATAAGACTAATAATGAAAGAAAGTACCTTGATGTTGAGGTATGAGTTAAGTGTTTGATGAGAAATCTATGGTGCAACAGAGAGTCATATGTCCCAAGAAGAAAATAGATGTATGTTTGATGTGGTAAACTCCATTGATGTATGAATTATATTCACATATACTATATATTTAAAGTTACAGATAAAAGTTATAGGGCATAATGACAATAACCATAAGGTAGCTATAATCCTAAAAGGCCATGAAATCATGAACATCCACACACTATAATGTTTAAATTTGTAATTAAATTGGTACTATATTAAAATTTTAAAATGATTGATAATTATATTTTTGTCTGTTTGATTTTATATATCACTCATGTCAATATCACAATATCAAATAATAATTTCTCTTTCACAAATAAATCGCAATGAATTCAAACATAATTTAAACACTAATCAAAATTATATAGCCTTTAGGGTTTACAATTATTTCTTTTATCTTCATAAGTTAGTCACCTTTCTCTATAACTTATTACTTTAATCATCATAACTACTTTTGATATTTTTCTCAATATCTCAACATGGTCCTTTTGGCTTCACAACCATTTTGATCTTTATTTTTAATAAATTGATATATATTAGTCTATACTCTATATGACTTCTGGATATATTATACAATTTTTTTATCCACATAACTTCTAATCATAGAATAACATTTGCTCATAATTTTAATCACCTTAGAAATGCTATTATTTCCGCGATTGTGGTTCAATAGTTAAGATAAAGTATTCTTATATATCATGTTCATTTTCACTCTTATAGATATGTTATTTGCTTTAATAGCACATCATCAATTTCTTCAAATATTGGTCTTCCCAACCTTAGAAAAAATCCTTCAAAGCTAAAAAGTTTTTTTTTTTTTTTAATTTTTGAACTTTTAGCTTTCAAGGCTTTGATATTTGTAACAATTAAATTATTAAAGTGTCAAAGTTTTTCTTGTCAATCTCACCATTTAATGAAACCGATAGCATTCTTTCATATAATAACTATTACAAAAGTGATATGACTTTTGGTGATCTGATCACAAAATTAAGAATATTATGACTTTTAGCATTTTGATCAAATTAAAATACAATAAAATAAATTAAGTAAATTCAAATTTATTATCAAATATAAATAATTGATAAGCCCATAATCATATAGATCACATTATGTGATTATATATAATACTATTATATATTAATTTAATAATAAATAAATGAAAATAAACAATTGACATAATGATATAACAATAATATATTAATATAAATAAATGAAATGTAAATAAAATAACAATAAAAAATATGAAACCAAAAACATAAAATGTAACATAAAATACAAATAAAATAAAGAAATATAAATGTTAAATAAGTAAATAAACAAATAAAATGTAAATAAAATAAAATAACATAATATAACAACATAAAATGTAAGGAATTCTAGAATATAAAATTAAGAAATATAAATGTTGCATAATAAGATATTCCTGAAAAATGATAAATAAAAGTTTTAAAAAAAATTGTGAAGGAGAGCAAAGTACCAATGATCTCCAATTATAGCCATGGATCCAATATATAAAACAATTGGTAAAAAGGTCTTTTTAATTCTATATAATGGCCTAGATCATCCAGATAAATCAAATAGATATATAGTAAAAGAATGTAAGAGAAATCTTCAAACCAACAGTGAGAAAAATATACCTTAATTAGAGCTTCATATTGATAACGTGTTATGAAATCAAGAAAATATAAGAAATTGAGATGAAGGACATGAAACGATATGAGAAGAGAATTGGAGAGAAAGATAAAGCAATATCTCATTCATTTGAATGTAACCAAAGTGTAGTGTAGTACATAATTCGAGCAAAAAAAAAGTGTAGTACAAAATACTTTATTTATAGGCTCTCAACTTCAACCAAAACTTACATGAAGTTCATAACAAAGTTATTCCTCATGAGTGCACAAATTGTAATAGGGTTAAGTAATAAATCCGCTTCCGAAGTATACGCTTAAGAGCAGTATTGCCCTAAAAGTTTTTTTATGTTCAATGTCGCCTTAGAAATATAAAAATGTAGTAATGTTGCCATTTTTAGTTAAAAAACTGATTTGACCATTAACTTTTTAATAGAAGAGAACAACGTTGCTACATTTTTAGACTTTCAGTGCGACATTGGATTTTAAAAAACTTACAAGGTAACATTGTTCTTAGGCGTAAACTTTAAGGGTGGATTTGTTATTTAACCCATTTAATATTTGATTTATTGGCATAAAGACTATTCATTAAAGAAGTATGGAATATAGAAAGTTAAAGGCAAGAGTTGAGAGTTTGTGGACATCCACATCATCTAGTATTTTACAACAAATACAGGTTTTTTTTTAATAAATCAAAATTATTTATGAGTTATTTTTAACCCAGAAATATTTGTAATTATTATATTTACGTTTTTTCTATAATTATTATATATATTTTTTGCGTTGGCAAACAAAAAAATATATAGAAAATCTCTTTGAAGTTTTAAGGAATTAAGAAAATATTAAAAAAGTCTCATAGAAAATTCTGATGCTCAAAGGTGTAGAGGAGTTGTTAAGACTAAAGATGAACTTTTTAACGCCATACTGAATGAGTTGTTAATAAAATTTTTATCATATCAGAAATTTCCGTGAAATTCTTTTAATATTTTCTTAATCTCTTGGATCTTAAAAGGATTTCCCCAAGAATATCCTGGATTGTATATAATTTAATAAGAAAAAGAAAAAAGGATCGCCCATTGCGGAAGTTGACGATCCGTGTCGGGGAGGCCTCATCTTGCTACGTTATAAAGGGCAGAAACGACCCCTGCGCATTCAATTGGCGAAAGTAACGGCGGAGATTTTCGTTCCCGAGAAGTACACCTAAACAACCCCTCCAGCGATTATGTTGCAGAGAGCTAGACGACGTTGCGAGGGCACTGCCATGGGCGCTATTGTTCTTGATCTTAGACCTGGCCTTGGAATCGGGCCCTTCTCACTTGGTAATTGGCCGTCATATTCATTGAGCGGTTACCACTTAATGTTGAATCATTAAATTGGTTTCAAATTTTGACGCTCTTTTTTTTGTTGCCCGAGAATATGTATGAGGAAAGTGAAAGAATAGGTTCTAAGATTTTCCAATGATTTGATCCGTTCGATTGAAACCAACTCAGGATCACGATAATTTAGAGTTCATTTTTCCTGTACGGTTTGCTAAAGATGGATAAAATTTTAAGTATTTTATGGGTTTTGATTTTTACTAGTCGCGCATGCCTCTGAAGATATAGGTCGACTAATTGAAACTTGAAATTCTCTTAATCGATGGGACTGGAAGTCATGTCGTTCAGTCTTGTGGTTGTTTTCTGCTGTTGAACGGACTTCTTCTTATCCATGGCTGAGCTATCATGATATTTATGCACATGAGATGTCAATCCTAGTAGCACCTATATATTACAGAATTACTATGCTCGTTCGTTTGTTATTAATTACGCTTAGCTTTTCAAATTCTGTTCAGGGATGCCCATATGTGAAGCATTTGCTCATATAGAGCAGCAGCCTAACATTTATGATGTTGTCCATGTGAAGTACTTTGATGAGGTTTGTGACAAACGGTCTGATGACTTATAATTTTTTTCATCTATGTTCACTATGTACTCATGCAACGATTGTCCATAGTTTCTTTGAAATTTCCTGGATTCTATATTGGACAGTCTGCGCAGGCAGACTGTAATTTAGTGATGTGTATCTGCGAGACATCTTCCAGACTTGTTTAATTGTTGGTTCAACCTCATGCATGTGCAGGAACCCTTAAAGTTGGATATTGTTATAAGCTTTCCAGATCATGGTTTTCATCTTCGGTTTGATCCATGGTCACAGGTACTTGTTCATATTTTCTGTTGGAAGCTACTAAGCCTACTTGCAAACGTGAAAAAAGAGGTTACATTTGGCTAGTTTAAATTATTTTATCATGTCACTGATAGGAGCGATACTAGCTTATTGTGTGGGTGGACTGTAGTTGTCTCTTCCTTTTTGGTATTGCACCTGATTTGATGGGACTGGTTACCATGGTTAATATCTTGGTTTTTAATGCTGGGATGTCATGACCAAAACACTGAAGCACAATCAAATAAGCTGTATATGTATTGAGTAATTCAAGTTTTGTAATATGTACTTTGGGGTATGAATTTTTAAGGATTCTCTTAAATAACTCCTTTTTTATTTTAGTTCTCAGTGTTTGTCTAGAACAGTTTACATTACCATCAAGTGAATCCTATATGTATGTGTGAATTGGGTGGATCATATATTTTGTTACATTGACGTTTCCCTTCCTGTCAAGAAAATGTTTCGATCGAATAGTTGTAGTATTATATTACAAATCTTGGTAGTGGATTTTGGACCATGTTTTATTCTTCATATAGAGCTGATAATTTAATTTCTCTATCTTGCGGTTCTTGTTGAACCAATCAATTCAAGTTTCTCACATATTGCTTCTTTCTGTTGTTGTTAATAATGATAAGATGACCTTGTCATGTTATTGACTTAATATATGATTACTACCTTAGAGACTGCGCCTGATTGAGATATATGATGTGAAGAGGCTTCAAATGCGCTATTCCACTTCTCTTATTGGGTGAGTCTATGGACTTCAAGTTTTACTCATCTTTTTTATTTATATCAGTATTATTGACCATCATTTTAATTTGTAGAGGGCCATCGACTCTAGCTACTTTTGTTGCTGTCTATGCACTCTTTGGACCAACATATCCAGGAATTTTTGACAAGGATCGAGGCATTTACACTCTATTTTACCCGGTATGTATTTGGTATTTATAATTCATTTTCATAAATATTTTATATTCTAATTTTTTACCTATTTTGGTTTTTAGGGTCTTTCCTTTGCATTTCCTATTCCAAGTCAGTATACTGACTGCTGCCATGATGGAGGAGGTATTTATTATATTTTCTTGAAATCAAAATGTCCCATTTAGTTTTCATATTCTAATTTGTTGACCTTTTGTTTCGTTTTTATTATGAAAGTGGAGTTGCCGTTGGAGTTTCCGGATGGCACTACACCAGTTACATGTCGTGTTTCTATATATGATAGTTCTTCTGGTAAAAAGGTTGGTGTAGGGTCCTTAATGGATAAGGCTTCTGCTCCACCTTTACCTACTGGCAGCATTTACATGGAAGAGGTTCACGTTAAGGTTTGGCTTCTTTTAGCCCTATGTCTGTACTCTTCAAATACTTGGGTTCTTTGGGATGATAATTTATTATCTTTGTACATATCTCTTGGGAGCTTTACCTTTTTGCAAGATGTTGATTTCTGAGAATTTTTCTGCTCTACTTCACTAAGTTTCCTGTAATTCTGGGGTTTAATTGGTTCTCTCTCTTTCTAATATAGCTTGGAGAAGAGTTGTACTTTACAGTTGGTGGTCAGCGAATTCCTTTTGGTGCATCTCCCCAGGCAAGTTTTATGTTGCATATAATCAAGTCTGTTTTTGCTTTTTCATCAAATTATTTTGTTGTCTAGTCCTTTTGGTTTTTTCCTGATCTGTCAATCTTCGAGTTGATCCTGTATTCTTTTGTGTGAAGTGAGGTTTTAATGCTATTCTTTAGCTTGTTATCTATTCTCCTTCTAATTATAGGTTTCTGCAATCTTCAGGATGTTTGGACTGAACTAGGTCGCCCTTGTGGAATTCATCAGAAGCAGGTACCATCAACTACTAATCTTTTAATGGAACTTAATGCTTTGTAGACCTATAAAGAAGTCAACAGATCTAATTTGCAGTAATAACTGAAATTTTAAGGTCACTAATTGACCCTTTTCCCTTGTTAGAATCCTTAGACTCAGTGTCAGAACACCAATTGAACTATATATTGCTGAAATAACACAATGAGCACTGCAACACTGATATAAAGGCAATATATATCCCTTGGACAGATGTTTACAGCACATACAGTCGCTCACTTTATAACAAACAATTTTCACCTAGATACAGTCGGACCAAGACGTCCTTACTACTCAAATAGATGCACCTTTGACAAAAGTTTACAACATCAACAATCATACTAATGTGTTACTACTGATTACAACCAACTCTATACACAACGCAGCAATACAAACAAGAAGTAACTGATACTCAGCAACTACCCAAAAGAAATGGAAAATGAAGAATGACAAGTGCTAACTGTGCTAATCCAACCAAGAAAAAGGGAAAAAAAGAATGAGAAATGCCAACTTTCAAGAGGGATGGCTTTCTCCCACCAAAACCAGATTCAGGATTCTTATAGGGCCACTCCTTTCTCTGCTTTTCCCTCAAACTACTTTTTAACTACTCTCCCTACTTCTCAATCATTAGTCCCTACTCTTGTTCCTTTATTTTTCCCATTTATGTGCATCAACTTTCAGGTCCTTTGTTCCACTATCAGTTCCTCCCTCCCTCCCTCTTACCTTCCTTTTGACCCCTGCTGTGTTGTGGCTGCGTGCATTTTCAGAGTCCCATCTTTACTCACCCAAATAAGATTCACATGGTCCTCAAGGTGATAATTATACGCTCACGGGTTGAATTTTGCACTTTGATTAGTCTCTTCCCTTGTAATTTGCTCTGTCAAGTGTCCTTATTTAACTTCTCTAGGCATTCCAAGTAGCTGGCAAAGTTGTTGTCCACAAGAAATAATTCTGTCATAATTATGTTTGCATCAGTTCATTCTTACTGTAAGGCCTTAAAATGTCATACTTGAGACTCTTCCAAAATTGGATCAGGGACTAACTCTTACTATACTTTCTTTCCTAAGATCCAATTTCATGAACATTGGGTCCGAAGTGGAAGAAATTGTTTACTCCTTCATCTCGGTGTATATCAACATTGTCATGTTACAAAGTTCCAATCTTTGAGCAGCCATTAATAGCAAATATCATGCTGCTAGTTCCACTGATCTCCATTCCAGCTGAAGTTATATGTTGTGACAAGTTCCTACCTATCTGTAATGAATTGTCTCATCTGATCTTGTTGTGGTACATGTAACATGGACAACTTTAAAGACTGTGGGGATGAGGATGAGTCTAAAGTCAAAATAGTAATTTTAGAGAGGGCAATAGTTTAAAGAAAAACTAAATCTATTTGATTATTCTCGTTATCTCGATATTATATGCTCCCTCTCCATGGTTATTACTGTTTACTTGAAAGTTAAGCTTTAGCTTTTCAATCTATGGAGGTGATACTGATATCTCAGTCTCACCATGCGAACATATTAATACAGTGATATACTTAACTATCAACTGCTTTCCTAAGTATTTTATGGATGGATACTGAAAGATTAATATTGCAGGTGGATCCAATGGTTATTCATTCTGCCTCTGATCTCCGGCCTCGAACAACTCTATGTGGGGATTACTTCTATAATTATTTTACTCGTGGGCTTGACATTTTATTTGATGGCCAGGTTTCACCTCATCCATTCTTTTAACTTATGTACATTGATGGCAATTTGCCATTTTGTGATGGATTTTCTTGTGTTTTTGTTACAGAGTCACAAAATAAAAAAGTTTGTGTTGCATACCAACTTCCCTGGTCATGCTGATTTTAATTCATACATGAAGTGCAATTTTGTTATCTATGGCTCAGATCGTAAGCTATCTTCTATTTGCAGTATTTAACATTGATTTTTCTTCAAGGGAAGATATAAGATCATTTTGATTTTCTTTCCAGCAGTTGGGGCATCTTTTCAGGATGGAAATGGCAGCAAGCAAAAAGTCATTACACATTCCACAAAGTGGGAGCAGGTTAAGGTAGTATCAACTGTTGTATAATCTGATGAAGAAAATGTGACTTGCTTTGATTCCAGTTTTCCTTTTTTAATCGATTGAATTCATCTATGATAGCATGTATTTTAATCTTTTAGGAAATTCTTGGTGATTGTGGGCGGGCTGCTATTCAAAAGCAAGGTTCTACTAGCAACCCTTTTGGATATACTTTCGTCTATGGGTATCAAAATATTGCGTTGGAGGTGAGTCATTCTTTATTCTTGAAGTTTTTACAGCTAACCTTTGTGATTATAGTTTAATTTAGTGTGTGGCTCTGAAGAGACTGCTAATCTATATTCTGGTGGGGGTTGCAGGTGATGAAAAATGGTTATATTGCAACTATAACTCTCTTCCAGTCATAATAAATGTGGGACATCCTTTTAATCATGCACCTTTTAATTTTGAGTTTTTTCCCTTCTTTTTGGGCGACGTATAGCACCAATCACTTTCTATTGCAGGTTGCTATCATGTAATAGATCAAGGTAATTTGGTACGCGCTAGCACAAGACCCACGTCTTAGTATCTCCCAGCTTCAGTCTAATTGTTGCTCTGCTGCATTGATTGATTAATAGGGGTATCACTCGAAGGAATGAGCCCGTGGGCATCCACAAGTGTTGCTAATTATTCTTTGTTCCTTCACTCGTTGTTTAAGCAATTGTTCCCAGGTTTATGTGGTTTAGCAAGGAGCAGCGGTATTGAAGTTTGTACAGTCCATGTGTAAAAAGCCACACACAAAAAAGTTCATTCATGTACATCATGGAAAGGACCAATAATTGTACAGTTATATGACTAATTGTACGTTTTATATAAACTATTATACAGGCGTAATTTTCTTGACTAGCCAAGTTTTTTTCATAACGATAAATGAGATTGTGTTTTTGTGCGTTTGTTTTGAGATGGAAAACGTGCAAGTCATTTAATAATTGTCTAGCTGCTATCGTGTGGACGTTATCTGTGTGATTCAACGGGTCTAAAGTACCACCTCTATGATAGATAATTGATATATTGTTGAATGGATTGTTATACATACAATATTAGTTAAACCTCTTTGGGGAAAAAAATATTGGCTAAACTTTATTTTGGGTTAAGGTGTGCCTTGCACCTTGAACTATATTTTAAGGCGCATCGAGTACCTTAAAGTACATCAAGTACCGTAAAGTATTTAATGATGCAATTTAGTTTTCAACATGCTAAAAATGTAGTAATTTCACTTATCCACCAACTATTAATTGCACAAAAGCCACAGTTTTTTTATTAAGTGAGGGCATTGGTGTTTGGCTGCCTTAAAAGCTCAGTAGTAGCCATGAGTAAGGGGGGAGGGGGGTGTAAGTGTTTTTTTGGTGTTTGGGATAGTTTTTGTTTGTGACGGGCTTACTTAAAAAAGAGACTTGTAAGCGAAGTCACCATTTGCAATGTTTGGCGTTGACTTTCGACTATTTGCACAATGCTCTTGTGTCATCATTGGAGCTACCTCTTTCCACACGCGAACTACTTCCTTAGATGAAGAAAGCATGAGGTTTGAATGACTTCAATGATGGTGGTGTGAGCTTCGTCTCCCTCGCTTCTCCGATTTCCTTCTCTTTTCCTCATCTTTCTTCCCTTAAAAATCTATTCGAGTCTCACAGCCTCAACGATGAAGGTTTCAGTGATAACGGCGAGTGAGGATTTTTTTTTGGGGGGGGGGGCACCATAGTTGCCTTCTCCATTCTCATTCACTATCTTTCCATCGATTTTCCTTGACTCACACCATAATCTTTTTTTAGATTCTTTTATCTTCATTCCTTCACCAAAACCGACTAAGGTCCCGTTTGGTACAGGGAATTGACGAGAGTTCCTGGGAACATAATAACATTCCCATGCAAGAAACATGTTTGGTGCGCAAGCTTCCCGTCAACCTCACTTCCCGCCTGGCGTGATCTTCCCTTAAATGTGGGAAAGTGAAATCCCTCCCAAAGTGGTGGGATTTCAGCATCTTCCCGGGAGAGATATTTCATAGGACAAAAAAGTCCCTCAGGTCCCATATGAAAGTAACGATGTTATCGTGGTGGTATGGAGGAAGACGAAGGAAGACACTGGTCGTGTTAAAGCCGTCGACCCTCCTCTTTCTCTTTTCCTCGTTCAATTTCTGTCCTAAGGTCCGACGAGGTCGACGGTGATGGTGGTGTGATGCAAGAGGACGCTGATGATGGTGGATGAAGGAGAGGCCTCCGGCGATGGTGGATGAAGGACAGTGATGGTAGATGAAGGAGAGGGCGCCGAGTGAAGGTCATAGCATTTGAGAAGGCCAAATTGCATTATTGTAATTATTTTCACCCATTATGCTTGTATTCAAGCTTTCCTTGATGAAATCTTGATCTCCTGTTCAATTCATTCAAAACAAAGTTAAATAGAGGATCTCTTCATAAGTGCAGAGTGCATGTCATTTCTCATTCCAGTAAAGGTGATTTTCTAAAGGACATTGCGCGAGGAGTGTTTTATCTAGGTGTCAAGTTTTAAAAAATTGTGGGTGTCAATTAATCAGTTATACTAGCTATATTGCATCAACCCAAACTCTCAATTATAAACTGTCAATTATTGTTGGGCTTACACCATAGAATATAAACTTCAAATCTTTATTTTCCCCTTTACATTCGTGTATTCTTGTTTGTAGAATATAAACTTCAAATCTTTATATATAACATGAAAACTACATTTTCATCCTATCATATACCACAAGTTCACATAGTTGAAGTATGCAAGTAATGCTAGGCTCGAGTTTACATTAATTCAGATGATGAGACTTCCTCTCAGGCAAACGTGAGCTCTAGTTTAACGTAATAGGCTCGAGTTTGACCAAGTTCAATGGTTGTTAATGTTCGAACGTGATGAGTATGTTCGAATGAATGCACTTTGTTACATGTTACATTCGAATGTAAATATTTCGTTCAAACCAAGTAAGTGAAGGTCGAACGTGGACAACAACAACTATTATTTGTCTATGGATTTTATGCACCATTTATGGGGTGCATTATGGTACTTGTATCCAAGCTTTCCTTCATTCTTATGCAGCATTTGAGAAGGCCAAATTGCATTATTGTTATTACTTTAACCATGTCGTTTGCTAGCTTTTCTTGGGATAAGGATCTCTGATGTAAATAAACTTAGTGGAACGCAGAAAACTACAATATACATATCAGTGCAGCATAGTCAAGAATTCTTTGAGAATTCATTTGAATTCAAAGAATTCTTGAGAATTGTCGGGTCTGATTTTTTTTTAATTAAATTGTGTCGCATACAACACTCAAAGCTGACAATGGTGGTGGCATCCAAGACGACAGGTGCAGCGTCGACGGTGGCGGGAGTGGCGTCCAAGGCAGGGGAGTGGCGGCAATGCAGTGGGTCACGACGCCGAACAAGACGCACATGGTGAATTTGTTTTTTTTTTAATTTAGGGGTATTTTTGGTATTTCACCTCATATTCTCACTTAACTAACACCCAATTCTTCATACCAAACCATTCATTTTTCCTCAACTTAAATTATGTTCCCATGTCTACCAAACAACTCAACTTTTTAATTTCTCTCACAATCTTCCCTTCCATTCCTTTCCCTCCTTTAAATTCTTTTCCCTCTTTAAATCTTTCTCGTACCAAATGGGCCCTAAATTCGCTCATTCACTAATAGTCTTCTTTAATTTTTTTCTATCAAATTTAAATTTAATTTTTCATTTTCAAACATGTGTGTGTGTGTGTGTGTGTGTGTGTGTGTGTGTGTGATTCAATAATATTTAAGTCATTTTCAATATTTTCCATTTCAACTGACTTTCCAAATGTTATTCCAAACAAATTTTGGTTTGAAAAGAAAACCACTTTTACCACTGTTATTCCAAACATAAACCACATTTACAATTTGATTTTTATCTTACCTTATGTTTGCAAAAATCAAGTTGAAAATAAATCACTTCTGTTACCGTTATTCCAACAAGCTAGATGATAGTTAATTGAATTTAATGGTTTTGTCCCAATTTTAAAAGTCAGTTTTTTTATTAAGTGGGGGTATTTTAGTATTTACATATTGTAATAGATAGAAATTAGTTGGATTTAACGGGTTTGTTTGGATTTTAAAAGTTTTTTGTTTCTTTTACTCCAAAAAATAGTTTATTTTACCGATGTGTTTTTAATAAAAGTTGAAAGTTATTCTTACATACTAATTCTTGATCTTTTAATGTTTTTATTAAATTTGGTTTTCAATAGAACACAATGACGTTACACGATCTATTTAGCCGACCCTATATAGTGGAATAAAAACTTTAAAAACTTTGTTGTTGTTAAATTTAAAAACAATTTGCATAAGATAAAATTCAAAATTCACTTAAATGTTGGAAACCAACAAAGGCTATACAACATGGGATTAAGTTGGGTGGAGTCAAAGCACAAAGATCGGTGGCTGTAGCTCTTTCAATACTAGTCAACCAACGAAAACAAGTGACATGTCTCATTTGCCTAGACTACTCATTGCTTAAAGAAATAAGGAGGAATAAAGGAAACAATGACTGATACACGAATAAAGAATGTTCTCCCTTCGGCAGTGAAGGTGTTTACAACCATGAAAGTCTTCATCAGTGAAAGTAAATGACTGTCTTCTAAAGTTCTAATAAAGACGGACGAGATGCTCTACTATTTACAGCTGCCACAAACCACAGCTGCAGAACATTGTCACTTTTTTCTCCTAAAACATCTAATCTCAAATCCTCAATCTTTGCGGAATAAGATGTACACATTATTGACAAACATGCATGGTGATGAATGACCAAATTGTACTCCTTATGTCTTAGTTTGTGGACTCCTCATTTGCCGAAAGAGGATGTTTACACTTTGCCAACAATGTAACTTGCCTACTTGAGAATTATATGACTAATTTTTGCCCCCCATAGATTGATGGCGTACGATACTTGCAGAAACTGAACTCACAAGTTGCATAATTTATGGCTGCCAGGAAGAAAAGAACCATTTTACACAAATATGCTGGTGCATGCAATCCACAATGTCAAGATTCAGCTCAACTTCGCGCTAAAAAACATATCTGTCGCAACTCACGGTCCTTCCAGACCAATGATTTATATGTTTTTTTTTGTTTTATAAGAATCTTATAATCTCTGTCTTGGAAGGACGCAATACTTAGAAGTTGACAAGTTTCTTTTTGACTGGTGCAAAACCGTTTCAAAATGATTTCTAATGGACTCTTCATAATGTGTCCTCATATGCAGGGACCAAGAGATGATCCTTCAAGGCAAAAGCTGGGAATCAGACTTGACAAAACGTGGCTAAGTACAACAGTGGAGCAAGATATCAAGCATCAAGCAAGGTTGATAACTGGTTATTCGCTAGGCAGCCAGCTTAACACTTGGTGGATTGAATCATGACATTGTTCAAATAACTTTTCTTTTAATATATATCCCCAAATTCCAGTTGTTCCAACTCTACAGTGTCATTCGTATGAATCACGACGACCTTAGTTATCAAGACCGGTTAACAGAATAGATAAAGTAATTGTTTTTATTTTCCTTCAAGCCTGTGAGAATTTGAAGTAACTAATCATTTATCTGAAGCAAGTATGAACCAAGATAGAGATTTCTAACTATTCAAAGAAAATTGACTTCTCATGCAATCTAACCTGACTATTGGAAGCTTGTTCATGTATTCTCTGAGGCTTCATGTTCAAATCAATCATGTTAGTTTCCATTATGGCTTGGCCGTCAGCATCATGTTCAGGTGCTGCAGCCAGAGCCAACCTATGATTTTGTTGTCTCTCTCCCACTTTTACTTTAGGCAGAGGATTTTGTCGTCTTTTAGTCTCACCGTGTTCCAGAGGCAGTGAAGCTGAGTTTTCTGGGAGACCAGTTTTATCCCCTGGAAACTAAGGAGCAAACAGGTACATAATATAACACAAAACATGGAAGCAATATCAGAAATTATGCACAGCTTAAGGTGGAAGGAGAGGCATACCTCAACTTTCTGCCTAAAAAGAAGATATCTTCCGTGTGTTCTTTTACCCCCAACATGAACCATCATGTCACACTGCAAACAAAGTGAACTTCCATCCGTCTCGCAATAGAAGAATGCTACATCCAAGTTCAAAAGGCATAACATAAGCTTAAGGCAGATGAAATTTGGATAAACATTGAGAAAGGAAACTGTATACCAGGTGCATTTTCACATATGTCACAGCGAGGCACATCACTAGGACTTGCCAGACCAACCCTTATATGCCGGCTAGCTAGCTTATTACACATATGAACCTGCCACTCAAACAGATTAAACTCCAAACCATTGCTTTAAGACATTCTGAACCAGGATCAACGTTACCAGTTACCAGATAATATGACACTGGAGTTAGACTTCAAATCTACACAAGTTCAGTGAAAGATCTATTCAAGTATGTTGATGAAGCAACACAAAAGCCGTGTGGCCAAATTGCAAGTCCTCCTTTTTATGGCTGAAGAGAATACCTCTAAGTGCTCAATTCCTCTGTCAACGGACTTTTATTTCCCTAAGTGTTCGATCAATAATTGCATTTCTTGTAGTTGTATTGATTACATCATAATGATGAGCCCAACATTATTATTAAAAAAAAAACGACAAAACGAAAGCAATAAAATTAAAAAGCATTAGAAATACTCAGAGAGAGAAATAGAAAGAATAAAAAAGAGACAGTCCATTGCTCTTAGACTAGTATACCAGTCAACTTTGGTTTCTTGAAAAGGATCTGGAGTCATTGTTTTGTTTTGTTATCCAATTCGACGGGTAGAAGGATTTTAAAAAGAGAGATACCTTCTCGTCACAGGCACGGCAGAGAGCGGCCTCATCGGCGGCGCAGAAAACGATGGCGGCGTCGCTCTCACAAGCGTCACAAAGCGGTCTCATAATTGAAAGTTGCTGGCAGTTTCATTGCTGGAAGCATCAAATACAAGAGAAGTGAAGGGAGTGAGAAGAAAGATGGTGGATCTGCTAAAGCAGGAAGGAAAAAAGAGGGAGACAGAATTTCACCAAATCCATGTGGGTACGATAGTTTTGTTTTTGGGGGAATCGTAGCTGGAGTTGCAAGTCGTGGTGGCAGATGATGATGGTGATGATATTTGATTAGAAGGGAGGAATTTGCAAGTGCAGGTGGGGGGACCTTGAAGCTGAGCTGAGTGTCAAGCCAACGTACAGCAAAAACTATACAAAGTAGCATTTGATAAAACATAAATGAGGGTAGGCTTGTCAATTCTGTTCAACTCCAACCTAACTTCATAGCCACAAACTAAAGCCACTGTGCCATTGACAACTCCCCGCTCTTCATTCTCGCCCACCACTTTTTAAATTACCAACTTCTCTCACAAGCCAATTACATTACTATTTTCTATCTTTCTTCGCTTTTTAAGTTTTTATTTCAGATAGGATGGCTTCTTATATATTATTATAAGGGTTTAATGTTTCTGTCGTAAAAATATTTTATCTATCTCACTCACATAAAAATGAGTGGGCTCCACTATTAAGAGAAGAAAGAAAAAATAATAATGGGACCTACTCTTGAGCCCATTCACTTTTATACGAGTTGGGTAGATAAAATTTTTCTGACTCAAACACACAGACACATATTATAATCCACAAATTCATTCATCTTGACCCATACCCATATAATTTACATCTTTAAATACTCGTCCATCCTACACATAAGACTATACATTTTTTCATATTATCCCTCACGTTGTACTTATTTATCATTTGTTATAGATAAGTATTTTAAAGAAATCATATCATATATATTACAATTAAATAATTTATTTAAGTTGATTAATCTAATTAGATTAGATAAATAAGGTTACACAGAGAGGACTAGTATTTACATGAAACCATAAACATGCGCTTTAAATTCAATTATTGATCAAAACTCTGATCTTTTCTTTTTCATGACAATCTTACGCCACTAGTTAAAGTGAAAATATAAGGACTTCCTAAGAATTCATATTAATAATAATAAACATCCATAGAATCATATTGTTGATCTCCCCCAACCGCTTTATATAATAATGCACGGTGCCAACTACTTTATATAATTTCATGGGAGCACATAAGGGTGCTTCTTCTTATGTACTCTTTACGTACTTCTCTCTCTAATTAGATGGAGAAGCACATTTGTTTTTTAATTTTTTAATATATTCTATTTATTTATATTTAAATTATATGTTACTTTCTGAAATATTTTTTGCACCCAGTATCTCAAATTAATTATTTTCCAGAACTGCATCCAGAAATATTTGTCCTGTAATACCAGTATCCTGGAAAATAATTAATTTGAGATATTGAGTGTAAAAAACATTTCAGAAAGCAACATATGATTTAAATATAAATAAATAGGATATATAAAAAAATTAAAAAAAATGTACTTCTCTCTCTAATTAGAGAGAGAAGCACATAAAGAGAAGCACCTTATGTGCTCCCTAATTTCGTTGACACCTTCACTCCGTCGTCTATTTTTAAGTTGCAGTGCATGTATTTTATAATAGCTTCGTCTTCTTTCCAACTCATGAATAATTGCGTCTGTTAAAAATTAATATTCGAAAGAAAATAAATTAAGAAATCGAACATAAATATAAAAAAATGCTTTGTGCGTGTGAATTATTTATTTTCTTCACTGCCCTCAAGTGTGTTCTCCCCTTTCCATATTCAAAGTTCACCATGTGAATATGATGGGTAGGTTAAAAATATATTAAAAATGCAAATTAAAATCATGAGACGTGAGTGTGTGTGTGTGTCTGTGTAGTCATATTTTGTTGTTTTACTTTCTTTAAATACATAAATGTATGAAAGAATTCCCAAAACCAAGAGAATGCCAGTTCTTCTTTTCCTTCTTATAATTTGTAACTCTAGTTTAAGGGGACAACAAATGTTAAGATCAAGAAGCTAGCCAAATCTTCTGTCGAATTCATTCGCACGCTTCCACTCTTTAGACATTAGACTCCAGAGGTTTATTTAAGTAATAACTTGACACGCAAATTTATTGATCCAAATGTGTGTGTTGAACAAGCAGGGGAAAGCATAGGTAATATATATTAGGAGGTAAATAAAGTGTGTTGGTAGTAGAGGGGTAAATATTACAGTACAATAACATCAAACATATATATCTCACAATTTCTTGCAAACTGCAGCAGATGAAGACAAGACTTTGGTCAGCCTTTTACTTACTAACCACATGCACAATCTGAGAAGGAACAAGCAACTTAGTATGTTGTGTGTGGTTGAAATCCTGACAAAAAGTAGAGAAGTGGTGGAATTAAAAGGAGAAGTTCAACAAGTCCATGCTCAAGCTCTCCATCATAACATTCTCCATGAATAAGCCGCATTTGGCGGGTGGCTTATTGATGAAGGTGTGGGGAGGAGGGGGCTCGAAGGAGCAAGAGGAGATGGGAAGGATTGGGATGTTGTCGCAGTTGCAGAGCTCAATCATGTAGCCGTCGGGGTCGTGGAAGAACACCTGATCGACCCTGCTGTCTTCCTCATCCCCCTCCACCACCGCCGTCACGTACCTCATCCCCAGCTCCTCCAGCCTCCTCTTCACCTCCTCCACGTCCCTGCACTGGAACGATATATGGTTGTCCTTTGGGTTTATGGGCCTCTCAAACCCATCCTCCATAATCTCTGCATTCTCGATCAAGTGAATCCCAATGCCATAATTGTACAACCTGTGTAATGAATTAATATATTTATATATATGTATCAAAGACGCATGCATATATATAATTGGTGTGAAACAAGAGAAAGAGGTAGCGGTAGCTAACCAGGCCCCATTGAACTTGAAAGAAGAGGGACGCTTGATGAGAACGAAGCCCAACACGTCTTCGTAGAACCTCACAGACTCCCACACCGATCTGCATAACAGCGACACATGATTCAGCGAGAGCAGGGGAAGTGCCTCCCGCCCGCCTACTTCCTCGATCTCCATTTCTCTCTCTCTCTCTCCCTCTCGATCGATGTCTGAGTTTTCTGTAAATCCCATTGCCAGAGTTGGTTCTTATACATATCAAGCATTCTGTACGGTCATTTTCTGCGGGAACTTTCCCCGAAGATTCTTTTCATCCATGGAATGGAGACATACATGAGATGATGCTGCTGCTGCACTCTACTCCTCATTAGCGCAACATGTCTTAGAATGAAGCTCGACTTTTCATGTTCTGTCGTACTTGTTTGTTCGCTTCTACTCCTAACACTCGATATTTATTCCAGTACACCCACACTCAGAAATTTCTGCGATGCTTCCCCCAAATTTCTACGAAGCCCACTAGAGTCTTCCATTGTTTTACTGTAAAGCTTGTATTATAAGTTATAAACTTTGTTCTATATTTAAAACACGATCATGCTTCATTCAAAAATTAACACTCACTCTTCTATTGTGAAACGGATTATTACATTATATATAGAAAAAAAAATGGAATGTTCATGATGTGCTCATTTCCTTACGCTAAAATAAATTTGAATTGAAGTGCTTTAATTAAATTTTGGTCCATTTTGGTTCAATTATAATTTTTTGAATACATTAGTAATAAAATCAAATTTCAATAACAAGTTAGTAAATAAGATATTAGAGAATATATGTTTATAAAATTGATGGCATCACCATTAAGGTTTAGCCAAAAGAGCTAGAAATTAAAATCGGGCTAAACTTATAATTTAGAACTCTAGAAGAAGTCATGTTTAAAAGAGTCGGTCCTTTAGAGTTATAGGCTTAAATGGGTTAACCCTATAGGACTGCAAGCCGACTCATTTAAGCCTGCCAGTTTTTTAAGATTTTATTAAATAAATATAAATTGAGTTTTGCTTTGAAAAAAAAAAAGAATTGGAAATGTTTTTGAAATCATATAGTGTTGTTATCTGAATGTTTTAAAGAAAGAAAAGTTAAGAGAAGTACGTTGATGATATCATAGTTAAAAGTTTTCTAATTGATTTTTCTTTAAAAAAAAAATTACTCACTTTTTAAGAATATTTCATTTGGCTATTAATATTTCCCCAAAGAAATTTTTCCTTATAAAATATTGAAAGTATCTTTTTTTAAAAAAAATTATTTATAAGGTAAACAAAGAGAACAATTTCTTAATTGTATTTGTAGAGGTTTGAATATTATGCAAATTATATCAAAAAGAGATAGTAATAAAATACATTGAAAAATGAAAAAAAAAGTAGAGTTTCTACCTCGTGAAGAATTTTGCTTTAAGGCAAATAATCACTTATGCTATTTATAAAAAATAAAAAAAAAATTAATACTTTAAAAATATTTTGTTCAATTTAAAATTTAATGTTTTAATTTAATTTCTTTAAGAAAATGAAAAATATTTTTTTTTGTTAAAAGGGCTTGAGGCCTATGGGCCAGCGCGAGCCCATAAGTAAATGGGCCGAACTTTAAACTAAAGACTTTTTGTAGGAGTTGGGCCTAAATAAGCCGATCCATGAAGAGTCAGATCATTTTCTTACCTCTAGCCAGAAACATAAAAAAGTCTAATATATGTACAAGTCTTGAGCAAGCATTGTAAGCCAGGAACATAAACATTAACTAATCTCCAATCAAGATAAGAAGCCAAGCTTGCTCCTTCACATCCTCCATTGAAGCTAAACAATCCGATTCAACCTCCAGCTTGCCAAAGGAGTATGCTTGATTCAGTGGGGATTAGAACTACTAAAAGTATTTATTTACATAAGTCGAAACAAAACTCTTTTTACATACTAACCTAACCTCGTTTACCGTAAATCACAATTGAAAACTACTTTTGAAGACTGTAATCACTATTTCAAATAAGAATACCTAAGGAATCACATTGACATGGCCCCATTCTTCTGTTAAGATCCTACTAAGGAAGCATAGATATTCAACTGTAAGAGATTCATATTAAAGATTGGAGGAGTCCAAGCCCGGTTCTCATTTTCTGCACAAGCAAACATTATTTAAATGATCAAACCAGTGTCTAGAGATTTAAAGCTCTTTCGCACTCAAAACAATCCAAAGGCTTATTTTTGTTTTTTGTTTTCATTTTTGGGTATCTCTATATTTAAGTTTAACTCACCCTTTCTCTGGTTTTTCCCATTTAACTTTCATGCCTATAGGATTCCTTCCCCTTTTCTTTAATTAGTATCACCTCCCTTACCTCCTTGACATACTACATAATCACGATTACAGGATTTCCTAGTCGTACAAATCCAGAAACAAACATCTTACAGTTCCCCAGTACCAGAAGAACCAAGAACTTACATCAAATATTAAATTACAATCAAACCACATACATTTGCATTTTGTAAGGTTGTGTAGAAACCATTATTTGATAGGTAGCTCAAAGAAATTCCTCGCATTTATGTCTTCTAATAGCTGGATCCATACCCTTCTAGTCACCACACAGTCCCTTAAAACATGAGTTACATCTTCATCGGTCAACATGCAGTTAACACAAAATGCGAGAAGTGATTAGTATTTTGCTTCTCCTAATCAAAGTTAGCAATCCATCATCCATAGAAACACTTGAACTCTTCTAGGTTGTCCTTTCCACCGCTAAATCACCTTCCAAAGTTTGTCTGAATTGCTAACATTAAAACATGAGGGGTTCTTAACCATTTGATCACATCATTATTATCATCCCTCTTAAGGGCAAGCACGCTTGAATTTTCTCCATGATTTCTTCTGGCGACCAATTACTTAACTCACTCAATCTCCATTGGCCATTTTGATCTACATAGTCCGCCAATGTCTTACCTTGCATATCTTCATTTAGTGTATTAGCACATTTTCCAAGAAGGGCTCCTCCCTAATTAACTCCTCGTCCCCCAACATCAAATCCTCTTTCCATCTCCAACTTCCTGTCCAATATTTCCCACTAACTTCTCCCATAATTCTCCCAATCTCTTCCACATGAAAGAATCACCTTGTTTCACTACCACTTCTCTTGTAGTTTCCGCCTCCTCGCATAATTCGCTTCCAAGACTTCTGAGACTAACTTTTCTAGTTTGCCATCACCTCCCAGTCTACTTTACAAATCTCATTGTCCTCATTTTCTTTTAAACCATAACCTCCTACCTCCTTAGGTAGACACAGTCACTTCCACCCAAGATTATTGAAACACTCTAGATCTGAGAACCACGAAGGGATTGAGGAAATGAATGAAACGATGAACACGATGGAACTGAGGAGGGGAGAGAGAGTAAAGAGTAAAGTTGAGAACAATGAAACTAAGAAATATGATAGTCTATTGCATATCTTCTCCCTGCTGCTGTATATGTGTGTTGTTTATAGGAACCAGATTTCCCTACTCGAAGAGTAGGGAAAACTCTTCCCCATCTAGATCGTCTAGATAAAATTTGGACGGTTTGGATATAATTTTTTTTAAATTGTCAATTTTTTTAATGAAAAAATAATTTTTTTAAAAATATGTTAGTTAAAAGATTATCTTAATTTTAAATTCTATACCCATTAAAATAATTTTTTTAAAAAAAATAAAAAGTAAAAAAAAAAAAATTGGACCGTCTGAAACCCATCTAAACGGTCCAAATGGAAAAGCTCTCCCTACTTATCTTGAAGATAAGTAGGCAAATTGATTCCGTTGTTTACATAAGGAAATTAGAACCAAATAAAATAACAACTTAACTTCTTAAAATAACAACTCAACGACTTGATATTACTTATCTACTAGTTTCTTTATGTTGAGTTGTACATTTTGTCAACCCTTGCAAGTTGAAGAATGGATATCAATCATGTCTAACTTAGAAACAAGAAAATAAAAGGGAGCAGGACCAAGCAGCTTGGTAAAAATATATGTAGCTAATTTTATGGTTGAATAGACAATAACCAAAGAATACCTCCAGAACTTTATCTCGCAAGATGATAATCCAATTCTATATGCTTAGTATGACCATGTGAAAAGCAGGATTAGAAGCAAGTTGAATAGCATATTGGTTGTCACACTACAATAGTGTTGCTCAAGAATGAGATACACGTAGATAATCCAACAAATACAAGAACCATTGAATATCACAAGTAGTCATAGCAAAAGCACAGTATTCAGCCTCACAGGAAGACATAAAAACAATACTTTGTTTCTTGGATTTTCACGAAATAAGAGCACTATCAAGAAATAAATAATAACTAGTAATAGAACGCCTAGAATCAATACAAGCACCCTAATCTTTATCATTGAAACCTTTCAAAGAAAAATCTGAGGTAAAAGGAAGAAAAGGCCCTTTGAAGGAGTAGATTTCAAGTATTGTAGGACTCTATGTGTAGCCTTAAGATGAAAGTTAGTAGTAGTAGACATAAACTGACTCAATTGTTGTATAGTGTATGAAATGTCAGGTTTAGTAGTAGTTAAATATAAAGGCCCCCAACCAACTGACTATAGGAGGTGATATTATATAAAGAAGTACCTAAATGCAAACTCAACTTAGCAGTCTTGTCTATGGAAGTAGAAGTAGGTTTACAATCAAGGTATCTTGTCTTAGTAAGAAGATCTAAGACAAACTTCCGTTGGCACAAAGAAATTCTAGAAGTGGAACGAGCGATCTAAAGACCAAGGAAACAACATACTGAACCAAGTTCCTTGATCTTGAACTAATGATCAAGAGCATATTTCATAGTGTCAATTTCAGCCAAATCATTCCCAATAAGAAGTATATCATCCACATACACCAAAAGAGCTATAAAGCTAGAACTGAAAACTTTAATAAACATGAAATAATCTACCTTGGATTCAACACAACCATATAAATTAAGAGCATAAGAAATCTTGTGAAACCATTGTCTACTAGCCTGTTTAAGGCCATAAAGATATTTGTGAAATTTATAAACAAGAGAAGAATCAGAGGAATAAAATCTAAGTGGTAAAACCACATACACCTCCTTATAAAGATCACCATAAAGAAATGCAATGTTTACATCAAGTTGCTATAATTGCCAATTATTAGTAGAAGTAAGAGCGAGTAATGACCTAATCGTAGTCATCTTAGCAACAGTGGAAAATATAACAAAATTATCAATTCCCTTGGTTTGAGTAAAGCCCTTAGCAACAAGCCTAGCTTTGTACTGATCAAGAATACAATTAGACTTATATTTCTTAATAAAGACCCATTTGCAAACGTAGGATGTTTCCTATGAGGCAAAGAGGTGAGGATCAGAGTCTTATTTTGTTCGAAAGCAGAAATTTTAGCATCCATAGCATCACACCAAGGTTTATACTTAGAGGCTTGATGATAAGTAGTAGGAGTATCATTACTAGAAAGAATAATACATAATTTGTATAGGAGGGAGACAAAGAAGGAGAAATAGCAGTAGAAAATGGATACTTGTCACTAGAAGAGAATGATGTAGCTGAAGTTGTGAAGGCCAAGCAATAATAATCTTACAAATAGTCTGGAGGTTTGTGGGGTCAACTAGAGTCACAAGTAGGGATAAAAGTAGGCAATAACGAATCATATTGAGGAACCAATGGTGAAGGTAAGGGAATTACATAAGGTATAGAAGCAAAAGAGGGATGAAAAGCTTGAGAAGGTGAAGATAAGTAATCAATAGATGGAACATCAGCTGGAAGAGGTAAAGAAGAAAGACTATCATCATGTGATGTATTACATTGGTAAGAAAAATAAGATTCATAAAAAAGAACATCTTGAGGAATGAAAATTTTATTTGTGTGAGAATTTAGAAATAAATAACCTTTGGTATTTTCAGGAAAACCAAGAAACACATATTTGGAGGCCTTAGGATTAAACTTAGACCTGTTTGCAGAAATAGTATAGGCATATCACAATGAACCAAAAACTCTTAAATATGAATAAGAAGGAGATTTATGATATAATAAGGCAAAAGGAGTAGAATGATGAATAATTGGAGAGGGTAACCAATTGATAAGGTAGATAACATGAGAATATCAAAACACCAATATGACTTGGGAAGTTTAGGTTGAAATAAAAGAGTTCTAGCAAAATTCAAAATATGGTGATGTTTGTGTTCCACAACACCATTTTGTTGAGGGAGTTTCAATACAAAAAGTTTGATGAATAATGCCCTTAGATTTATAAAAAGATTCCACAAAAAAATTCACGTCCATGATCTAATCTTATAATTTGAATTTTGGTATTGTGCTGAGTTTCAACAAAGAGAACAAAGTTTTGAAGATGAACTCTATTTGCATATTTGGATTTCATAGGAATAACCCAAGTATATCAACTAAAATCATCAACAATGGTAAAAAAAAAAAAAAAAAAAAAATCTAAGATCACGAATAGAAGTGACAAAAAAATGATCTCAAACATCTATGTGAGTCAAAGAAAAATTTCCATTACTTAAAGATGTACTTACAAGAAAAGACAATTGTTTTTTATTAGCCAAATTGCATACATCACATGGAATAGACTTTTCATTACAATGAATAAAGGGAAATTGCTAATGTAAAAGCTAAGGCAAAATAAGAAATGTGACCTAGTTGATGATGCCATAGGTCAAAGGAAATTGTTGGTGAATTAGGTAATGGTTCAGTTGGTGACATAGAGGTTGCAATAGTATGCAAAGGAGTTGTAAGATTCAGGAAGTATAAGCCTTCAAAAACTTCAATTGTACCAATCATCTTCTGGAGAGAAAGATCCTAGAGATGACAAACAAAAGATAGGAAAGTGAAACAATAACAAAAAAAGTACAATTTAATTTGGAGATAGACATGATATTAAAGGCAAAGTCTGGTATGTATAACACATTATGAAGAAAGAGGGAATACGAAAGACATATTGTACCATAGATGGTAGTGGTAAGATAACTATGGTTATGAAGTTTAATAAACAATATCAATATTCTGGTATTTAGAAAAACAATCAAGAGAATGACAAACATGGTTTGTAGCTCCCTATCTATTATTCAGGAATTTTGAGGAGAAAAATAACTAAAAGGAATTGAAGTACTTGGATTCTGATGAGAAGAAGAAATAAAATGAACATTATGAGCATATGAAGAATAGGTAGATTGAAGATGAGTAGGTGAATTCGACTGAACCATAGCAAGTAGTTTCTGGTATTGATCCTATGTAAATTGAGGAGATGGCATAGGCAAGATACCAGTAGTTGTAGTCTTATGCTCTATAACAGAATTGGAAACAAAATCCTTGGTTTGAAATTGATTAACTGATGATGGAACTTAAAACCAAGAGGAAATCCATACTTGCGATAACATGTATCAATTGTGTGACAAGATTTATTGCAATAAGTACAGAATTTCATATTAAAATGTCTAGGAGGCAAAAAATTTCTAAAACCAAAACCAAAATGAGAAGAACCCGAGGATCTTGGTGGTCCTTTATTAAACATAATCACTAGTTCTACTTCATAATGCATTTCACATTATTGTTGAAAAAGCATAGAAAACACTCTATTCATAGAAGGTAATGGATTAAGCAACATGATTTGAGATTTGACAGAATCAAAACGATCATTCAAGCCTTTCAAGAATCTCAAAGTATAATTGTTATCATGATATTCAACATGAGAATAGGTGAAATTACAAGGACATCATGTGATTGATCTCAAAATCATATTTTTGTCGCAAAAATTTTTCAATTTGGTATAGTATTCACTCACCAATAGGTCACCTTGTTGGAAAGAATAAATTTTGTCTTGAAGTTCAGTTACTTGAAACACATCACTCTAAGCAAACCGATCCCTCAAGTCAATCCATGTCATATGCCTTATCCAACCACAATATACCATGAGCAATAGTTGAGGAGAGTAATCTTGTCAGCTATGTACAAACCATCATGTTGCATCTTAACCAGGCAGAGTAATTTGGATGTGAAGCCGACGACACCAAATGGTTCCATATATAAAGGCAAGCTAATTCTTTGACTGGAGCGCCATTTTCATGGTGCGAGACCATGTATGGTATTTTAGCCTCATCAAAATCAAAGTAACTAAAACTAGTGCCAATTTTTCATTAAGGTGAAGGTAATAAGGGCTTGAAATGTTCTAAGATAAGTAGAATGAAATTCCAACAGTTGCGCCACCGGTGGCGAAGGAATAATCAGTCATACTAGAGGCGGATTGCTCTTATACCATGAAACACTCTGGATCTAAGAACCATGAAGGATTGAGGAAATGACTGAAACAATGATGCAAAAGAACTAAGCAGTGAGAAGAGAGAGTAGAACAAAGAAGAAGAGTAACATTGAGAATAGTGAAACTGAGAAAAATAATAGTATATTGCATATCCTTCTCTTTGTACATATGTGTTGTTTATATAAGGAAAGTACAACCAAATAAAATAACAACTAAACAACTTAACTTCTCAAAATAACAACTCAACAACTTGATATTACTAATCTGTCCATTTTCTTTATGTTGAGTTGTATACTCTGTCAAATATATTTTCATCTTTCCTCCTTCCACACCCCAAATAAATTCTCTTTGAATTTTTTCAATTGGTTGGCATATCCCTTTTGGAGTATTCTCATATAACATATTATACACAAGAATTTGTTGGGTCGTTGATTGGATAGGTATTGATCTTCCTGCAAGTGACAAGGAGTTTCTTTTTCAGCTGCTTAGTCTTTTTTGAATCTTATTAGTAAGAAAGCTAAACTTTTGCTTTGACCTTCGACCTTCTGTAATACTCGCCCATAGATGTCTCTATATCCTTTGTTTTTTAAAACCCATAAAGTTGAATTAATTCTTCCTAGCTTCTAGTCTCTCGTTCTTTTAAAAACATATGTTTGTCTTATGTGGATTGACTCTGTCTAGAGACTGTAGCAAACTAGTTCGAGCATAAACCCTCTAAATGGTTTAGAGCAACAAATCACTTGCAAGCATCAAATGTGATATTGGTACTCTTTTCCTTTCTAAATGAATTAGATTCCATCTTTTTGCTTCTACAACATTAGCAATTATATATGATTATTTATTCATTCCCATCACAAATAGGTATGGATATAGTAGGTCATCCTAGAATATCCCTCTAAATGGTTTAAATTGTGAGGATTTTGTACCATTCTATAGGATTGGGAACATGGAGGAGCTAAAGCAACCCTCAATAACCTCCAATCTTTTCCCTTGAATTCCTATCTCCTCTAGTACCTTGATTAAAAAATTTCACCTCATTCTTCAAGATTAATGTTGATTGCCATGTATCCTTTCCTCCTACTCATCTTATGCATTGTGTTGTAGATTCTTTTTGCTAATAATAATATTTGATTGTATCCATCTATGTGGGACAAAACTAGCTTCAAGTGGTGATATTATTGGCCTTATAATATGCTTTTGTCTCTCAAGCACAATCTTTGACCAAGCTTTATACACTATATTGCTTTATGAAATAGGTTTCAACTGGGTCATGACTTCTAACTTCTCCACCTTCGATATCAAGACCATTAGAGTCTTATTTACCTCTACAATTCTACCTGATTCTTCCAACATATTTAAAATCAACTATATGATTGTAAGTCTATAACACTAATCAAATCCTAGTTATTATAACAACATAGTGCAGGGAACCATCTTCTCATAAAGCTTTATATGCTCCAATATTGAAAAATGCGCTCATTATCTCTTCATACTACACGATAATTCAAAGCATCTAACAATCTGCTAGGCAAATCCCCCATCTTTGCTTATATTTAATTGATATTATTATAATAAGGATTACGGCTCAATTTTTCCCTGAAAATTTTTGCTCAAGAGTGTTAAACATTGTTTTGACCATTATCTTTTTTGTTTGACTGAAATAATACATGTGCAGCTAGTACATTACAACAACAACAAAGTCTTATTCCACTATACGGGGTCGATTACAAGGATCAAACAATGTCATTGAATATGGTCACAAACCAACTCTCACCATAAATTATTAACTAAGAGAGGTTGCTTAATAGCCTTATTAAGCGTTCTTTTCAGTTTTTCTTTACTCCTTTTTATTGGGCTCTAAACAATTTGATCTACTACTCCTACTAATATATCTACTGGCCTTCTTTACATATATACAAACCATCTCAGATGATTTTCTATCATTTTTCTTGGATATGTGACACCTCAACCCTTCCTCATACATTCATGCTAAACAATCTTTACATACAAACTTTGGGGGCAAAACTTTTTTTTTAATTTGCCAACAAGGATATTTCATGCATTCAATATAATAACATACATTTAGATCAGTTCATGTTCTACATCCAAAAAATCAGTTATAATTACAACTTCATTCACGATCTATATATACTAAATCATTCATCAAAATATTTTGAAAATGTTGAGGGGGCCACATCATCCAATCCCTTAGACATGACCCTACAAACAATGCCTTGGCCACCCAGTCAGTCTCCAAGTTTGTTTCCCTTGGAATCCATCCAGAATGATGATATTTTCAAAATTAACCCCACACCTCTAGTTTTGTGGGCTAAACATCTTAGTAATGCATTTTATCGAAGATTGATAATTTGACTCAAAATAAACATCTTCTAGTTGAGTGTTAATAACATACTGCACAAACTTTTACTTTGCTAAACATTCCCCTATGTATACCAAATCAGCTCTCAGTACTCTAGTGCCTCCATCAATCAGCCACCCATTCATATCTTATACCATAAAGGATATTGCTGCTCTACCATCTTCTTCCAAGGAACCACAATTTTTTTAGATTTAGGTTAAGCTGCAAAAATACATATATGCTTTTTTGAGGAGCAAAAATATATATGTGGTTACCATTTTAGTGCAAAAGTTACATTCCACCGTTAAGTCACTATTCACTGTGATGAAAGAGAAAGATATGAGGTGAATAGTAATTTAATGGTGGGATGTGACTTTTGCATCAAAATAGTAACCACATGTGTATTTTTGCTCTTAAAAACAACATATGTGTATTTTTGCTCCTGGGGAAAAAGCTTACGTGTATTTTTGCACCTTAACCCTTTAGATTTTTAGGCGGTCACCTTTCGGTTTCCTCCATCTTTTTATGATCCAAGCTTCTTCCCTTGTTCTAGTTGAGGGATGGTTCTCCTCTAACCTCCAACCCCATGCTTCCCAGAATTCTTGCAACATAATCCCTGTATGAGGAAATGTGAATATAGGGTCAAGGTCTATGCTCTCATATATAAACTTGTTTCTTCCCTTCCAAATTTGCCAAAGTGTCATTGCAGGTAGGGATTTTTTTTTCTTCTAATAATTCATTTATAGATCAAAGAAACACCTCATTAGCCATCCTTTGATGTCATAGTTATCACTTCTTTCCAAATTAAAAGAAAAGGCGTTGTCAAACCATGTTCTTTACACCCATGGACATTGACAAAATAGATGAGTAATTGTTTCATATTTGTTTTTACAAATGAGGCACAAATTAGTTGCACAAACTCTCCTTTTACACAAATTCTCAAATGTGTGGAAGAACTTTAGCTTCCATTAATCCACACTTAAGAAAGTCTCTAGCCTTCAAGATTTTCACCCATAATTGTTCGGGTTCATGAAAAATTCTCCACCCCAAATTTGCTAACAAGGCCAAGTTGAAAGCTTCAATTCTTTGAATCCTAAACCCCCTTCCATCTTATGTTTCTTAAGTTTGTCTTTTGCTATCTAGTGCAATTTCTTCCTATTATTAGTATACTTCCAATTAAATCAGCAATAATTTGTTCTATTTTCTTTATCATATTTTTTGGAAAGCAAAAACAAGACATGGGATATATTAGGATTGAATTGGAAACTAAGTTTAGTAATGCATCTCATCCTACATCCGATAGGAAATTCTATTAGCACCCTTGGATCTTCTTCTTTAGACAGTCTAGTATAAAATTGAGCACTTGTGATTTTGATCTTCTCTATGTTATTGGCAAGCCCAGGTAATTTTTAGGAATATCAGCTGCATGTACCTGAAAAGCATGCCCAATCTCCTTTCTTAATAAGTTGAGAGTTTTTAGAGAATAACAATCTTGAATTGTTGATATTTATTAGTTGCTTATAAGCTGCACAACAATCTTCTAACACCTTTTGTAGATTTCTATAAGCTTCCAAATCTGCTTGGGTGAATAAAATAAAGTCATCCGTAAAAAAACAAAAAAAAACTATGGGTGAGGGATGGACATCTACAAGCTATTTTGATCCCTTTGATATGATTATATCTTTCAGCCTCATTAATGAGTCGAGATAGTACATTGTTGACAATAATAAACAGATAGGGAGAAGGGGGTCTCCTTGTCTCAAGCTTCTTAGGAGCTTCACTTTGGAAACCCTTTTACTTGATAGCATAACTGAGAAAGACACCAAGCATATGCCTCACAAGAATATATCTACCTATTCTTTAAAAAAAAAAACCCTATTTTTCTTAAAACATCACAACAAAATTCCCATTCTACAAAGTCATAGGCCTTATTCATGTTTAGCTTAAGTGCAACTTCACGAACACCTATTTTCCTTAACTTCATATGATGAAACGCCTAATGTACAATGATAATGTTATCTTGGATAAGCCTTCCAGACACAAATGCCCTTTAGTTCTCTGAGATAATCTTATCAAGTAGTGGTTTCAATATATACAAGATTACTTTTGAAAATATTTTGTAAGAAAAGAAAGGTTCTGAAATGCACACCGACTATTGAACTGGCGAGGATGGTGGATTAAAGGTTAGTGGGTCAAACTAGTATTAATTAAAAAAATATAATTTAATTAAAATAGGTAAAAATATTCATATTTCAATAATAAAAAATATTTTGTGGTCAAAATATGGGAGGATGTGAAATATTATATTGATTTAAAAAAAACTAAAAAAGATATCACAGTTCACGAGCAAACAATTGTGTGTGTGTCTCTCTCTCATTATGGGAAGGTCTAGGACTTACAAATAATCACATCAACACTATCTTTTGCTATATATATCTCTCTCTTACTAAATATTCACTATTTAGAATTTAGATCTCTCTCTCCCCTCCTCATTTTGTTTCTCCAACTCTCCATGTTCTCATTCTTGTTTTGTCTTTCCTCCTTCTCTTTTCTTCAAAATTCTAGAGACTCTCAATGTTAAGAGTTGAGACTCTTGGTCACAAAGAAGGTAGAGAGCCTTCAGCCTCTACAATGCCATTGCTAGCGTCGACATTGAGAAGCACTTCAAATCTCTCTCTCTCCCTCCCTCCTCTCTTTCTCGTTTTGTCTCCACCATAAAGAAGATGGAGAGCTTTTAGCCTCCATAGATCATTGTTCCTCCTTTGGCCTTCACAGCACCATCACCAATGTCAACATTGAGAAGCATTTCAGATCTCTCTCCCCCCTCCTTCTCATTTTGCACTTCTGTGTTTCTCTCGCTCTATGACTCAGTCAACTCGAAACCCAGGTTTTCCCCTTAATTTGGACCAATTTTTTGGCTGGTTCACTAGTTTCTTGTCTAAATTGCCTTGTCTGGTCCAACTTTCAAAACCTTGAAGAAAAGTTGCACAAACTAATATGGCTATAATCACTCACTATTTTAAGACAATCAACCTTTGGGATAAGTACAAGTTTGTTTCATCACTTTTATCCAAGTGAAACCCATTCATATAACAATCTCGAATTAAAGAACAAACCTGAGATCCACCATGTCCCACGCTTGATAATAGAAGATTCTCATAAGACCATCTGATCCAAGTGCTTTTAATCCTCCAAGCTCAAACATGGCTTTCTTAACTTCTTCATCAGTTATTTCCCTCATGAGCTGATTATTGTCTTCTTGATTAATTATCTCATCCAAGCAACTCAATACTTCATCAAATTCTCTATTATGGAACTCAGAGAAGCGACCTCTAATATGATCTTCTTGCTCCATCCAACAATTTTGATCATTTTTCAATCTAGTGATTTTGTTCATGGCTCTCCTCTTAAATGTTATCATATGGAAGTATTTTTAATTCTGATCACCACATTTTAGCCCTTGTATCTTAGATTTTTGTGCCCAGGATAGTTCTTCCTCCCACCATAACTTATCAATATTCTTTTTTAAGTCCGCAGCTTCTTTAACAATTTCTCCACTCCAATCCCTGCCTAGGCATTTTTGAAATTTTGCCACCAGTTTGTTAATTAGGATGGGACAACTTGCAAACTTCCTCTTACTCCACTCTTGAAGAGTTTTGCTGAGATGTTCTAAATTTGTTACCAACTCCTCTAACAACGTACTCTCCCCCTCCTTTCCAATTGGACTTGACAAGCTCTATAAGCTCTAGGTGACTTAACCATTGGGCATCAAATCTAAATAGTCATGGGGTTTTAGCCTCATCATGTGAAAACTCCATCCAAATTGGGCAATGATCCGACTCAAGAGCCTTCGGTACATTACATTGACCTTTAAAAAAATTCTCAGACCATCTACAATTCACAACCACCCTATCTAGTTTTTCTCGAATAAATCCTTCAAATTCTCGATTATTAAGCCAAGTGAATTTACACCTTTTTTCTTTCCAATTCCATCATATATCAGTATATCATAAAATTTCTAAACCTTTGCAACTCACTATGCGTTTTTTCAACTCTTCCCTCAGCTATATAGTAAACTATTAAAACCCCCCAAAACGCTCCAGGGACTATCTTGATTAGGGCATAAGTGTTTTAGATTTTCCCACCATCTCAACTTTTGTCCATAATCTTGAGAGCCATATGCTAATATCAATGACCCACAATACATGACTAGCAATTCACAAATCCACAACATGAATTACATACATGCTTAGAACAATTACTTGAAGTTGTACACCTTCTCATTCCACAAGCCCAATCCCTTGGATCTTCCCATTGGATTAACATTTACACCATGCTCATATTTTAACTTTCTCCTCACCTTTTTGAACTTCTCTTCATTTTCGTTTTCGACAAAAAGACCACATCAAGCTTAAGACGCTTGCATTGGAACCTCAAGTTTTAGATTGTCAAGGTGGTTCCCAATCCTTGATAGTTCAACCCAGGACAACTCATTAATTCTGGATGGCTGCAGTTGGCCGCCACTGAGCCCTTCATCATTTACTCCAGACATGATCCTAGTAAACAATGATCTTCTAATTTTGTTTCTTTTGTATTTTACCGTGCTTATCTCTTCAACATGCCCCCCATGGACGACCATGATCTTGCCTTTTACATCTATTCAAATAGAACTCTTCAAAAACCTCCACCTCCAAGCTCGAACTTGCTATATTAAATCTCTGCCCTTTACTATTGAACTTCATTATGCCCAACTTTTATAATTCTTCCTTTGCACTTTGGTGTATACCTAAGAAGCCTAGAGAATCCCTCTCATGAAATTTTCTTCACTTGTTTGTTGGGGATGTCCAGTTAGCCTCCGCCCTTCTTTTAAGATTCACTCTCCCAATCTGATTGACCAAGGACCTACCATCCCCTTCATTTTATTGCACAATTAAAGCCTATTGTTCCTTAGCTTGCTATGCTCTATTTTCCTTCATTTGCTTAATTTCCTCAGGTTGGATTGGCCCATTATATGTTAAGGCTTCCTCATTTTCCATTAAGTCAACTTCTTTTATTTGGACCGAGGTGTCGGGATAGGTTGTCTCAACTTTTGGCCTAATGACTATGCTGGTCTCATTTGACTTTTCTCCTCCTCCACATAAATCCCGATCTACGTCAATCTAGCCGTGGGTCCCTCAAGAGCCTTTCATTCCTCAGAGACGTCTCCAAAATTAAATGCTACAGAATTCATATCATTAAATGTTGCTTGCGCCTCCATCTCACTGTAATCTGAGCTATCTAAATTCTCGTGTCCTTTGGTTTCTCTCGAATTCTTATGCTCAGTCACGTGTCCTCCTCTCTTCATGACTTCTCCTCTGGTTCACCGTCTGGCTACTTCCCCTCCCCACCGGCATAACCTGACCTCTTTTCTGAGGTTGGGCACACATATTAGCATCATAAGCTCTTTTTGGCTTGTTCGACAGGTTATCTTCATCCTCTACCTCACAGGACCTATCATCATGTCCTTGTTTTCCACATATAAAATAGAACTTGGCAATTTTTTCATATTTTACCTTCACCTTCGCATCATCCAGGTTCTCTCTGGATGTGGCACTTTAAATATAGGCACTAGACGTTTCTCCTCAGTACCTCCACCGTACTATACAAAAGCTTCATGACTCAAAACACTTATTTTTCAAACTTTCTATCTCAATAACCTTCCCTAATCTGCTAGCCATAGCTCTTACATTTACTTCCATCTTTCCCTCTAGTGGGATGTAGTGAAATTGCACATTAAACGCACATGTATTAATTTGTATTTCACTAGTATAGAGAAACAACCTTCTTTTTTTTAGACTCAGCATATGTTGTTTCACCACCCATGGACTTTCCTTTAGTACTTTCTGTGCCTCTACCACATCATCGAAAGTGAAAGAGAATAGATTGAAACCTAATACATTGACTTATAACTTTCGCATTGGTCTCTAGGCAACTATTACTTGTTCCCTCATAGCACCTATCCCTACTCTGGTATTTGAAATCACCCTCCCAACAAGTAAATGATCACTCTTCGCGCTTGAGATTCCCTTTTTATTACATTTGAAAATCTAGACGTCCCGATGCCATTTCGCTTCTTCTTTCTTACTCACTTCAAGAACCACAATGGCCCTAAAGAAAGCAAAGAAGTATTAGATTATAGTATTACCACTGAACACCAATTATAAAAGTGAAAAAGATGCTCCCTAGGGTTTACTAGGAAAAGATCAAACTAGCTCTCAAGATGAGATAGAAAATTTTTTACTTTTTAGGGCAAAACTGCACATTAACCCTCGAATAAACTACTCCGTCTAATTTTTATTATAAGACACCAACTATCAAAATTTGGTCAATTTTGTAAGATATTGGTTTGTTTCCAAAGAGTATTAAATATTTCTTCTTCATCTATGTATGTCCATAATTAATAAAGATAGTGAGTGAAAGTAATGATTAATATGATATTAGACTTTAATGTAATTATTAAAAGTAATATTAAAAATTACTTAAATTTTAAGATAAATTTAATGACTTTATTATATCTATTAATTTATGAGAATTATTAATGGGTATTAATGATATGACAAATTGACCATGTGCATGTTTGCCATTCCATTTTAAAAACTTCTTATGATTTATACACATAAGTTGATAGAAAATTTATGCTATATACTTACCTTGTATTCTTGTATTCTGTAAACTCCAATTTAAAAGTATGATCTAGCCCCCCCCTTTTCTTTCTTCTCTCCTGCGCTCCCATCTACATCTTGCCCTCTCGCCGGTGGCTTGTTCACAAGCCACCGGCAAGCCTACTTTTGTGTCACAGACAAGTCAGAGGTGTAGTTTTGAGTCCAGATCTGACATCTGTGATCCTCTCACTTTAAGTTTTGTCTATTGTGGCCTTCTCTCGTCCTTGTGGCGAGTCTTCTCCTCTCCTTCTCCAGATATGATCTGCAGATGTGAGATTTCTTTGTTTTTTGTTTCTTTTTTTGTGGTTTTGAGTTTTGTGGTGGTGTTTTTGTCTAAAGAAATAAACAAGTATGTAAGATCTGCATTCAAATCCTCTTGGTTGGATGACTGTTTGAACATTATTAGATCTGATTATCTCTTGGTAGCTCGGATCTGCGTTCTTGGGGGAAGATTTAAAGAGGTGTTTTTTGGTGTGTGGTCAAGGTCATCAGATCTACTTGATCAGAGGAGCAGAAGTTTTATTTAGGACATTATGGGTTTTCTTCTTTCTGAGGTTGGGTTTTGTAGATTCTTTACCCCAATATGGGGTGTCTGTACAACTGCTCTAATTGCAGCTAATCTACTTGATCAGAGGAGCATAAGTTTTATTCAGGACATTATGGGTCTTCTTCTTTTCTGAGGTTGGGTTTTCTAAATTCTTTACCCTAATATGGGGTGTCTGTACAGCTGCTCTAATTGCAGCTAATACTTATAAGGATGTATGCCATTCAGGGTGGGTTTTACGACCAATACTTCATTTGTCGTCATTTCTAACTTTGGATATCGAGGAGACTGCTATTGCCTATGAGTTTTCTTCTACTCTTAAATCTGTTATGTACTCTTGGTTGTTTTTATATTTGGTTGTATTTAAGATTGTTTTGTTTGTATTTATTTTCATCTACTATATCAGTCTCAAGTATTAATATATATTTAGCTTTCGATGAAAAAAAAAAACTCCAATTTAAAAGTTATTTTTGGACTTCATAAATCAAGCCAAAGATATCCACTAATACAATAATACTACAAGAGAGGGACTAATTATTTGGCTTGGATGAGATGCTGCGATTAAGAGGAAAAGGGAAGGTATACCTAAATGTCCGTAGTCCGGTTGTTGCTTTCACATCCCGCCGTCTCATCCCTGCCTCTCAGAGTCGTGATCGCTTCTCTCTTTCCCCTTCATCACCGTCCGCCCGTCTCAAGCTCACGGCCGTTCTCCCTTGCATCCTCACACGGTCAGCCACTCGAACAAAGCCCTCGCCTCTCGAAATCGAAGGCTGAAGCTTCTTTCACCAGGTTCCCTGGCAGCTCAGATCCCTCTCTACTCAGCCTATACAGTCTGCTCGTCCTCTCCTCAGTCTTCAGTTTTCTCGCCGTCTCCAGTCTGCTAGCGGTTTCCTCACTCGCCTCGACGTCCACTCAGTCTCTCCTCAATAAATTTCCATCAAGTTTTCGGATATTTAATTTCTACACCATCGTGTTTTTCATAGGGATTATTCTGGGTTTTGCTTCAATTTCAAGATCCACTCGCAATTTTCCTCCGATTCTTCAATTCGTGCCCTCAATTCTTTGATGATGCTCCTTCTTGGGTAGGCTCCGCTTTTGTCTCTTCTGAATAAATAGAAATTTTTTATCCCCATATGTGCTTGTGAGACGAGCCTTGAGTTTTTCTTTCCATAATTTTTTTTGGTTGGTTTGTTCGTGTGTTTTTATTTCAAAGTTGTCTTTCTCTGTATTGCTTGTGGAATTTGCAGCATTGGTTTTACTACCGAGTTCTAATCTAGACCTTGTGCTTTGGTTTAGTGGTTTCTGTCATTCCATTTTTAATTGGTAACTTTGCGTATTTTTTTATTGAGCACTTGTTGATTAGATACTTAAATCATGGCCTGCTCTCCACAAGGCACTCAAAAAACAAACTGAATCCGAAATAATCCGTTTTTTTTGGGTTGTTGATGTATTCAATTCTGTTTCTGTTCTGTGTGTAATTTAGGAATACTTCAGTTATTTGAATATTTGGGCTCCTGGCTTTTCATATCTTTGTTCATGATTATCCCCTTTTTGTTTCATTAATGAATTTAGGCATTGAAAAAAGTTTCTGAAGATATTTGTTGGGCTTTACTTGAGGAATCTGATGGCTTGCAAGCGGGTGGGGCAATTAGGCTCAAATTTAGGAATGGGCTTGATTGACTTAGCACCTCCAAAGGTGTACTCTTCACCTTATAGGGCGTCTTCAGCTCTTTTGCCTCTGTGTACTCCAATTTGCTGTAAACACTTTTCTCAACTGGCGAATTCCAATGGAAAGCGATTGTTTCTCGTCGACACATTAGCTCTTGTAATTTACTCGACTCTTTCTTATTTATTTGTACTTTTGATTTGTAATTTTGAATGTCTATGATATGTAAGCTGTAAATAAGAAATAATTAGGGTTAGGAATTACCTAATTAGCTTAAATAATTGGGAAATTATTGAAGGCACAATATTAATTCCATGAGGCTTTAGGGGATTAGTTGGTTGGGATTAGTAAGTTAGTTACTACCTAGCCCTTGGGAACTATTTGATTTGGCTAAGTTATCTATCCTATGTAAAGGGGAGACTTAGACTAAATCTGGTTGAATTATGTATGATTGAATGAGCAATGCAGCAGTTTTGTCTCTCACTTATCTCTGTTCCTTCCTCCCTTTCTCTCTTCTCTTCCCAAATCCTCTTCCTTCTCTCTTTCTCTCCTAATTTCTCTTCAACATATCTATCTATGGTATGAGAGCCTTGGCTTGCTTTTGTTCATTTTCCGACGTTCTTGAATCCAAGCCTTGGCCACTCTCCTTGTCATGATTCCGCCTCGACGTTAAGAACGACCAAACAACTTCAACAAGATCTCTAAGACAGGCTTTTGCCAACCGAGAAATTTTATGGGTATTCGCTCTACCTCATCGGATTATGAGTACTTGAATGGTCATCACACGAGCCTAGACCGCCACTATGTCTAACGACGCTCGGTTTCAAGCAATTGAGGAAACTTTACAAACCATCTATGCTCAAATTGTATCCTTGGCGGCAGGCCAAGAATCTCGTTGGTGTGAAGATGAAGCTTAAGAAGCCATCAATCATCATTTCAATGATCAGCGAGGCCTCCATCGGCCTAGAATAGGAGAGGGTGAGTATGCTCCCTCAACATGATTAACCAAGATTGATTTTCCTCAGTTCCAACGTCACAACATTCGGGTTTGGCTCGACAAATGCAAAGGGTTCTTCGAAATCGATAGTACACTAGAGACATGGAAGGTTTGGTGGCCAATGTTAACCTTGACGACAAGGGCTATCTTTGGTATTAGGCTTTTGTGGAAGAGGAACAAGGTTGCGACATTTCTTGGCTAGAGTATAAACAGGCTCTTCTGCTTCGCTTCGACTCACCTTTTGAATCTTCGATAGGTGACTTCAAATGGCTCTATCGAACAAACTTGTTAGATGATTATAACAATGAATTCGATATGCTTTGTTGTAAACTCCACCTCTGCGAAGACCATGCTATTCAGGCATACTTTGAAGCCCTCCATCGTGATTGTGCACGACAAGTCCAACTCCAATGATCACGTTCGATATTAGAAGCGAGGAGCATTGTTTATGAGTATAACCTTCAAGATGAGTCCAACACAAAGACTCTGCCACTACGGATGGATAGTGAAGTTTCTGGGTCTTCGTCTTGGTGGAAGAATTCCAAGACTCAATCTTGGTCTAATGGCTCATCAAAAGTTGTGAATCAATCAAGTTTTCTGCCTAGAACTAATGGGTCTTCAACTCAAGTCCTTGACTCTGTTTATGGCTCGAACAAGGGTATCACAGGCAAAGGGTCAATTGACTCTCCATCATGATGATTGGGATGCACTCAGAGTTGAGAATCTTTCTTTTTATTGTCTCAAACCATACTTGGTCACTTATGTTCCCAACAGCTAGGTATTAACTAACTTAGTAATCCTTTAAGTGAGGCCTCATGGAATTAATATTGTGCCTTCACTAATTTCCCAATTATTTAACCTAATTAGGTAATTCTTAACCCTTATTACCGAATTATTTATTATTTACAACTTACATATTAGTCTAGCCCTGTTTTTTTTTTTTGGTGCCTTGATGACCTTTGGTAAGCTTGATTTTGAGAAGTCTGTAGAAGATTTTTGTTTTTCTAGAATTTTAATTTTTAAAGACATGAGTTTGTTATCCTGTCATTTGTTTAGGTTAGGAGACTAGAAGGGCAAGGTGTGCCTTCAAAGCAGGCAGAGGCTATAACTGCCGCCATAACTGATGTTTTGAATGACACGATGGAAAATGCATCTCAGTCATTTGTTTCAAAAGGTGAAATACAAAAAGTAAGATCTTCTGCTACTACATTATACTGTTGTTCACTTCTTGGTGCCATTTTAAGCTTTTCAAGGCTTATCATGAGGATCAAGTCAATTTTTGTCTAGTACCTCTACTAATGTGTGATTTCTCTCTTGTTTTTCCTAATCATTTTTAACTCAATATGAAAATATTCATTACAAAATCTAATATTAGCTGATTTAGTTCCTTTTATGTTTTTAAGATCGAAATGATTCAAGAAGCCAACGTTTCAAAATTCAAATCAGAGGTGCAGAGTTCACAGGTATTCTTTAATTATGCCAATTGTGATGATGATGCGTATAATTGCTGAGTGGAGTGTAAATAATTTATTTTCCATATTGTTGTGGGTGTGAAGATGATTAAGTCCATTTGTTGTTTTACTGTTGTGAATGCTTAGTACTCATTCTTCTCTTTCTTAAGCAGCTGCAAAACATTCCAATGCCCCTTTTGGGCCGACTTTCTATAGTGAATGGTTATCTAATCTAAATCATTAAATTAATTTCACTACTTATGAATTTTGAATTTTGTTTACAATTAATTCTCTTTCCCAAAATTCAATATGTTGTGTGTTTCCATTCATAATGTTTCCCGGTCACTTTGGACATTGATGCATGTATAGAAGTTGTCGAAACACGTTCTTCATGTTTCTACTATGATAATGGGCTTGTTTGGGTTGGCGGTGGGAGTGGTGGCTTATTTTCTATCTGACTTTTGCATAAGCCAGATAGGAAAAAAATCAGGTTGTAGATGTGATTTGTGTTTGAATTAACAGTGACAAAAGTGGCTTTTTTACAAACGGAGATGTGTTTGAATTATTATTTGAAAAGTTAGTTGAGACGAAAAATGACATAAATCTTATTGAATACTACATATATTAATATTAATTGTATATATTGCAGTAATTGAAGATTAAAAATTTAATTTAAATTTTTAAAAAATTAAATTATTGTTAAAAAATTACTAAATACTAAAAGTCCTTAATTAACAAGATATTTCTAGGGGGAAAAAAATTGTCCCTTCCCTCCCTCATCCCCTTTCTCTTATTTTCTCTCCCCCATGTGATGCAGAAAAAGCAAAAAGTCAGAAGCTCCCCTCCCTAGCTTCTGAAAAAAAAAACTACTTTTTGGGTATAAGCCCAATGATAAAAAAGCCAACCCAAACACCTGAATTTTTTCTCACTGAGCTTTTTTTCCTTCTTAAAAGCACATCCCACTACTTTAGAAGCTCAATCCAAACAGGCACAATTTCTAGTTTTCACTTAACAGTTGACTTAATGTTCTGTGAAACTTTATGATTTTAGGTATCCCTCATATGTTTAACTTCTACTGCCACCCCCCCTTGGTTAAATTGTTGTATTTGTTATCTCCTGCTGCTTAAAAGAGTTCACAAGAACATCTAGTATATAATTTTCCAACAAAAGCATGCGAACATATGATGTATGTAATATTTGATTATGTAAAAAAGCAAACAAAAGGAGTGAATATGATTTTAACAAAGGAAGAACACTATAGGAAAGAGAATATTAGCATCTTATATTAAGATGAATGATATCTGCTATTTAGGATTTGTTCTTGATAGGAATACACATACACGCCCTCTTTTGGTCTATACTAGAAGAAATAAGACGTAGGAAAAAGTAGTTATCTGCTGTTAGTTTCTATCCTTATCTATTGTATAGGAAGTTATTGTTTCTTATTCTTATCTAATGTATGGTCAATGATCCTTATTTGTTTAGCAAGTTAGTTATCATAGGAAATTGGTTGTCTAGGAAATATTATATAAGCACTTGTATTGTATTTTAGGGGAATTATGGAATATATATGATATTACAGACCTATTGTTTTGGCTAGAGTTCAGATTCTGTTTTAGATTTCCTTTTTCTCATCTTACATTATGCTATACCTATCAACTTGGTATCAGAGTGGTAAATTTTGGGGTCTGTTTAAATCATGGTGAACACAAGACATTCATCCAATGATAATGTTTCACCAACACTCCCAAATCCAAATCCAGAAAAGACCACTAATTCTAATCCCCAGGATGATCCTGTTGTAATCTTAATGCAACAACCAATACTAAACCAGCTAGAACCCACCCAACCACAATTGGCAGCCATTCTTGCCCAGTTGTGCTTAATGAATTCAGAGATTAATTCTTTGAAGAAAGCAAAGGAGCCAACAATTAATATGGGTGAGACGAGTCATACTTATAGAGATCCTTTCAGCGAGCAAGATGAATTTGAGATGGTAAATCTTTCCTGGAATAGGAATTTTTCCAAACGACCATATTCAAAAGTTGAGTTTCCTAAGTATGAAGGAGGAGAACCAAGAGGATGGATTTTAAAGGCTGAAAAATACTTTCGATATTATCAGACTCTCGAAGATTTAAAGGTGGATGTAGCAGCGATTAATTTAGAAGGAGACGCATTGGACACCTTTACCTGGGTTTCTTTAGGGAGGATGATACGACATTGGGAGGAATTAGTTCAAATGTTTCAAGAACAATTTGGCCTTGCTGAATTTCAGAATCCCGATGTTCATCTTTGTGGAATAAAGCAAATAGGCATGGTGGGAGAATGTAAACAAGAATTTGTGAGACGTCAATTTCAAGTTCAAGGCTAGCCTGACTGCCTCTTAGACGTATTTTATTAATGGGTTGAAAGAAGAATATAAGGTCGACGTAAAAATCCAAAAACCACGCACCATGTACATAGCCGTTAGTTTAGCGTTGGAATTTGAAGCCAAATTACAATCCCAACGAACCTATCGACGGAACTGAAACCACATGGCATGGAGCAAAATTTTTATTCCCGTGAAAATAAGGGAATTTTTACACGTCAGCTAGGGGATCCCAATTATAATTATAATTCAGCGACTTCATCCAATAAGTCGTTATATTCAACGGTTACTTCCAATTATTCAACCAACACGCAAAGCTTGGCCACACTTCCGCAATGGGTCACACCGAATTAGTCGACGATCGCACATCCATTAGCAATCAGCGAACAACAGCGGCAATATCGATGCAATAAGGGGCTCTGTTTTCGTTGTGGTGATCGATTTGCTCCATTTCATTGTTGTTGCACCTCTACTTTACAAATAATGTAGATTAACAATGAAGACATGATTGAAACTGAACTTCCAGACGAAGAACACCCAGACAGCCACCGAACACTTAGCAACAATCTCACTTCATGCGATTATGGGCAAATCGACAACACCCACAATGAAAGTTAAAGGAAAGTTGAATTCTAAGACCGTGTTAATTTTAATTGATAGTGGCTCTACTCATAACTTTATATCGAGCAACCTTGTTGAGGCCTTGCAGTTAAAAATTACTCCCCTTCCTCATTTTGGCGTTCAAGTAGGAGATGATAGGATAATTCCTTGTAAATCAATTTGTCCACAATTGGAGGTTACAATTCAAGACTTAACTATTACAGAGGATTTTTTCCCATTAAAGCTGGGCGGTGTTGACATGGTGCTAGGCATCAAATGTTTGGCATCATTAAATACTATGGAAGCAAATTGGCAACAACTTTTTATGGTCTTCTGGATTAATGGGAAACGATACAAATTACAAGGAATCCCACAACAAGTCACTTCAGCAACTTTGTATAGCTATGTTAGTGCTCAGATGGTCCAACAATTTGACACTCTAGAAGCATTATAGCAGCACTATTTTGGGTATTCCAAGAGCCAGTAACAGTATCTCCAATGAGACAGTGCAGTCAATGCCATCCCCCTTTATCCTAATGCAATACCACCTAACATAAGGCCTTATCGATACCCATTTGCTCAAAAGGATGAAATAGAGAAGCAGGTGGCCCCTTTGTTAAAAAAGGGATTTATACAACCAAGCGTGAGTCCCTTTGCAAGCCCAGATCTTTTTAGTTCCAAAAAAGGATTCCACTTGGAGATTTTGTGTGGATTACCGGGAGCTCAATCGCCTCACTATTCCTGATAAATATTCTATCCCTACAATTGACGAGTTAATTGACGAATTACATGGTGCTAAGTTCTTTTCAAAGATTGATCTTCGCTCTGGCTCAAATTAGAGTGCTTCTTTCTGATATACACAAGACTGCTTTTCGTACTCATTCAAGTCATTATGAGTTTATCGCTATGCCCTATGGGCTCACAAATGCCCCAACAACCTTTCAAGCTACCATGAATGATTTATTTCATCCATACTTACGAAAATTCATTCTGGTATTTTTTTGATGATATTTTGGTTTATAGTAAGACCTTTGATGATCACATGAAGCATTTAGAAATCATATTCAGTCTTATAGCACAATGACTTTTATGCTAATCCCAAAAAGTGACTTCCTTCAATTGGAAATAGCATTCTTAGGCCATATCATTTCTGCAATTAATTATTGGCCCTTACCAAAAGATCTTTCAGAACTTCGTGGGTTCCTCGGCCTTACAGGTTATTATAAGCGCTTTGTTTTTCAATATGGACAGATTGCAAAGCCACTTGTGGACATGACTAAGAAGGGAACTTTTCATTGGGATACTAGTTCCTTGGTTGCTTTTGAACATCTCAAATCAGCCCGCACTTGTGTTCCAGTCCTAAGGTTACCAGATTTCACAAAAACCTTCATTGTTGAGTGTGATGCATCATCTATTGGTATTGGAGCAATTTTACAGCAAGAAGGGCACCCCATTGCTTATTATAGCAAAGGATTATCAACTTTTAATCAGCAAAAATCTGTGTATGACAGAAAATTGTTTGCTCTAGTGATGGCTCTAGAAAAGTGGAAGCATTACTGAGTAGGGCGCAAATTTCAAGTGCTTACTGATCACTTCAGTTTGAAATATCTTCTGCAGCAAAGAATCACTACTCCAGACCATCAACGATTGCTCCTCAAGCTCCTTCCATTTGACTTCACGATTACTTATAAACCGGGTGCCAATAATCAAGGTGCTGATGCATTGTCTTGCCATCCTCATTCTGGAGAATTTTTCAACCTAGCCATCCCTCATGCTACTGATTTTTCAGATCTGCCAATATTATTGCAACAAGACCCATACACCAATCAGATAATCCAGTCACTTCAGGCTGATCCTCATTCAATTTGCCATTATTCTTTGGTGACCGAGAAGCTTTATTATAAAGATCGATTAGTTATTCCAGCAAAATATGCTCTTACTACTTTGCTGATTTCAGAAGCTCATACTTCTTTGGTGGGAGGGCATGGAGGAATTTTAAAGACCTTGAAAAGGCTGTGGAAATATTACTTTTGACTAGATATGAAGAGTGAAGTGCAGACTTTCATTCAACAATGCCTAGTTTGTCAACGAAGCAAATATTTACCACAATCATCGGCAGGCTTATTGCAGCCTTTACCAATTCCTCAGCATATTTGGGAAGATCTTTCACTCAATTTCATCTCGGGGTTACCAAAATCCAATGGTATTGATGTGATTTGGTGGTGGTTGATCGTTTCAGCAAATATGCTCATTTCATTGGACTTTCCCGCCCATTTATTGCAAAATCAGTTGCCACTACTTTTTGTAGGGAAGTCACACGTCATCACGGCGTGCCTAGATCACTCCTATCTGACAGGGATCCTATTTTTCTAAGTTCCTTCTAGCGGGAATTATTCAAACTTTCAGGTACCAAACTTAAAATGAGTACCTCATATCATCCCCAAACAGATGGCCAAACAGAGGTGGTGAATCGTTGCTTAGAGACTTATTTTCGATGTTTCTGTCTAGACCATCAAAAATCTTGGTATCACTACTTACATTGGGCCGAGTTTTCCTATAATATTGGCTATCATACCTCTACTGGCTACACTCCTTTCATAATTGTTTATAGCAAGGATTCTCCTATACTAGTACCCTATGTCCACGGTTCTACACCTATTTTAGAACTAGATGAATTTTTTATGGAAAGAGATGCTATTATGGAATTGACCAGATCCAATCTTGAAGTAGCACAAGCAAACATGAAAAATCAAGCAGATGCTCCTAGAAGACAGTGGAATTTCAGCTGGGTGACTTAGTATTTCTAAAAATCCTGCCTTATCGCCAAGCTTCTATTTCTGCTCAGCGATTCACCAAGCTTTCAGCCCGTTATTATGGCCCTTATTCTATCATCCGACGGGTTGGAGCTGTGGCTTATGAACTCCAACTGCCACCTGGATCCCAAGTACACCCCATATTCCATGTTTCACTACTCCAACCAGCATATGGCTGTGATAATCAGACCTCAGTCAATCCTCTTCCAGTGAATGAAAACTGGGAGTTTAATCTTCAGCCAGAAAAAATACTGGACTCTCGGATACAGTCTACCAATGGGGAGAACATCATTGAGCTGATACACTCTATTTAGTTAATACTGTTCCTAAATATAGTAACTAGACAAGGGTTTATTTTGGCCTCAAATATAAGACCTCAATCCACTTTATCCCCAAAGTTATAATTTTCTTCCTAAAGTACCTATTGAATACAGATAGGAAGGGGAGTTTCTATCAAGAGTAGTTACAACCCACATAATTAGAAGGGTGTTTCTGGTTATCAAATAAAGAAAGGGCTCGGCAAACCAAGACATATTTGTTTCAAAATAACTAAGTTAACTTCCTTAATATCCACAAATTAGTTATCTAGCTCTTATATTGAAAATCGGAGGGAGTATCAATGTATTAGTATGTAATCTCTTTGGCTTGATGATCACACTACTATTTGGACTCTATGGTCTGGAAATTATTCATGTTTCCTTCTTCTGATTTTAGGGCATCTGAAAATAACTGTTTTAATCTTATCCTGTTGTGTTGTCTTGTCTCTATTAGTCCTAGGGGTGGTATGTGATATTTGTTTTTCTTAAATGAAAAATATTGTCTTTTCACCTAACGCTGATAACACTCGACAAGGGAAAAACATACTTCTGCTTTATTAACTTCCACTCTTGTCCTCACCATCAATTCAAATGGGTTATAGAAACAATTCTTTTGATAGAGAGAACAGATAGACAAGGGAGGAATTTTCTTTGACCTGTAATGTCAAACCATTTGTAGAAGGACACCATGATCTTCTTGTGGGAATATCTTTGTTTTTTGAGTTTCTTAATATCACCCCAAGTTCTTGAGTAGATTTAGTTTTGCTTGCTTGCCTAACCTCGCATATCCTGAAAAATTTGTTATGCAGGGCCATCATTTTTCTATGTTGCAACATGAAACTGAGAAACTGAGAAATGATATAGAAAAGATGCGTAATGAATTAAGGTCTGTTATATGGCTGTCAACTTTGATCAACCTCTGTGCTTCTATTTATTTTCTGATGTTATGATTTTTAATGTGCAATCACTATCACATTGGTCATGATACAGATATGAGATAGATAAAGTCACTGCGGGGCAGCGGCTGGATTTGAACCTTGAAAGGGGGTGAGATTTAAATTTCAAAATGTGTTCATGATCGATTATAATTAAACTTGTGTTAAATAGGGTTTTTTGTTTTATTTAATCTTGATTATTGATGGCAAGTGCAGGAGAATAAGGGATGAATTAAACAATCAGAGTGCTGAAACTACAAATCTGACTAACAAACTTGATAGAGTAAGGATGTTGTTCCTGTGAGCTTGAGAAGCATGTTTTTTAAGTATTCTCATGATTTATATATCTCAATGTAATGTAATGTTCAGGAAATTCATTCTTTAAAAGCACAGCTGGAAGCAGCAAAATATGAAGTTATAAAATACTGTATAGGGACCCTTGTTTCAATCTCTGCAGTTGGCCTTGCTGTTGTTCGCATTTTGATGTAAACATTTGTTGTCCACTAACATTCGCATAGTTAAGTTCGAAAATACCCCCAAGATTAACTGTTTCTAGACTTGATTGTGCTGTCGGAGGTGGAGGTGGAGGTGGAGAATGCAGCTCCCAGTAGGTTGGAAACATTTCCATATTCTTTTTGTGATTTGTTTGCACCATTGGTGATAGGGTATTTTCATAGTTTGTACAAGCCAGTTCAACGATAATACATCAGGTCCATAGATCATAATCTATAATTCTCTTCCTTAATGGGGATGTATTAAAGATGTCGTTGTTGTTACAGTTTAGCTTTGCTTGCGAGTACTTTTATACATGCTTTGGATGATGGATTACTGCACAAGTTGAGGTTAGACTATAGAGTGTGGGAAGCCTGTATCTTGTTCATATGTACTCTACCACGTAATCTTTGCTGGATACGTGTGGGACTTGAATTTCTTAAGTTGATAGAACTGCTGAATTTTTGATTCGAATGTTAAATATTGACGGTAATACTGTAGAGAGGGCTTAATATTGACTTGAAGATGGCCTAGCCGGGATATAAAGAGCGTTGGTTACATAGTTAATATGGGGTGGGAAGGGGTTGTGGGTTGGGGCCGATGGCTAATTCATGTTCGGTTGAAGTGAAGATGAGATACCACTTGTAAATGAGTTTGGTGATAAAAGTTAATGCAAAAGGAGAAATATAATGAGAGTAGGTAGAACATGACGTTGTGGTTCGAAGAGAATCAAAGGAGAAGGAAGCGCAGTCAATTTCATCTGTTGGAATTGAATGCCGTGTCTAAACCACAAACATCTTCACGGACCACCAGGTGTCAGCCCTTCAAATCAGGATGATGTATATTGTGTGGCTTAGCAGCGAACCATTTTGATTTTGATTTTTTTTTTTTTTTTTGTGCTCGGGAGAACCATTTTGAATTTAAAGGCAGGCCCTCTTCCTCTTTCATGCTATTCCTTCCCATGACCCATCTATTCTTTTTTGTTTTTATTATAAGTTACAAACTAATAATTCTCATATTGAAGTCAATAAAATTATCTTAAAATTTAAGTAATTTCTAATAATATCTTTACTAATTACATTAAACTCTAATATTATATTATTATTACTATTACCTACCACCTCTATTAATTATGAATATATATAAAAAATAATAATAATTAATACTTCTTAAAGATAAATAAGTGCCGAGAAATAAATAGGCTTGTTAGTTGGGTTCTAATAATAAACATTAGAGGGAGTACAACTTCTGAACTTCCCTCCTGTCCCCAAATAAATCGCCACCATTCATTCCTTTTTTGGACAACACCATTCATTCCTCATACTACTGTCATCTAATTCTATCTATTCATTACTTCAAGCCAATTATTTTGAAGTATTCATTCATTAGTTTAGTTTGACTTGCTAATTTTAGTTGCCCTTTTATTATTCCGCTCCAAGTACAACTAACTCAAAACCGGAGGTGGTATTTGTTTCTTGTTTTCATCAATGAGAAGATTGACGTTTTCAGTAAAACTTGGCCTTTAAATTTATTTCGAATAGTTTTATTATTATAATAATAGATAATTCAAATTGAATCATTTTTCATCGGCGAGAGGGAGAAAACAATATATTCATGTTTCAAAGATAAGGTTGCGAATCCATTTTTATTTCAAGGTAACTAATTGATCATCAACACTGAAGAGGGGCAACTTACAACCAAACGACCTAAACGATTTAACATAAAGATCAAACGAACAAGAGCTTAAAGACAATTGAATTCCCCCGCGTTCATACTCTTCCTCTTCTTTCTTTGAATCAATTATTGTTGTTGTTGCTGTTCTCCTTCTTGGTACATTCAGTATAAATTGACAGATATTTGAAAGGCCAAAAAACAACAAAGACGAAGGCAGGCTCTCGAATTGGATCTAAGAGAGATTGCACACCACGCGCTTACTGGGAATGGCAACGAGTCGACTCGCTCTGGGAGCGGTGAGTCCAAACACGTCACTCATATCCATCTCACTCGGCTTCATCCCGTCCGGCAATTCCCAAGTGAAACAGTGAAGAAGGTGAGCCACTGCCATGTCCAATGCGTAAAGTCCGAGTTGCATCCCGGGGCATGACCTCCGACCCGACCCGAACGGGATGAACTCGAAGTTGCTTCCCTTGAAATCGGGCACGCCCTGTTTCAAAAACCGACAAGGCTTAAATGTGTCCGGGTCGTCCCAAGAGTTCCTGTCCCTGCCGATGGCCCACGCGTTGATCATGACGCGCGACTTCTTGGGGATGTAGTAGCCGGAAACCTCGGCGTCTTCGGCGGTCTCATGGAGGAGGAGCGGGATGGGTGGGTGGAGGCGGAGGGTCTCCTTGAGGGCGCATTTGAGGAAGGTGAGCTTGTCAAAGTCAGTCTCTTCAACTCTGCGATCCAAGCCCACTACGTTAGCAAGCTCTTGTTGGACGCGCTTTAGATCTTCTGGGTTTCTCATCAGCTCCGCCATTGCCCACTCTATTGCCGACGCCACCGTCTCTGTCCCACCAAACATCACGTCCTGTCAAGCATTGTCTTTTTCTCGTCAATATAAATACAAATTTTTGAGTTACTCGTATTTGCAATTTATATTATTTTGGGACAAAGAAGCACACTTTATTTATTTATTTTGAATTCAAAAGGTGGCCAAACTGATCTGTAGGGAATAGCAACCTCCACCACTCTTTAGCTCATCACTCGTGCAAAAAATAATTTATATTTTTTTATTTAAACTAAAATATCCATAGAATAAAATATTGAATTGATGTAAAATACATGAAGACAAAAATATATAAAAAATGTATCATATATATATATATATATATTAACACTCAAATTATTCACGAGTCCTAAATTGCACAGCATATATATTGTTCGAATTTTATATTATATATTGAAAATTTATCTAATCTATCATCATAAATTTATAGTTTGGAAATAATATGATACTTATAGGAGGCTGGACCTGGACTGTTCGTAATCTAATAGTAGTAGGACTTATCTTCCATTCCATACAACATAGGACGTTGATGTGTGTGTGAGAGTGAGAGAGATTCTATTTCTGTCAGATTTAATTAGAAAATCTTGTGAGATCAACAAATTAAAAATTATTTGACTTTACTGGAAAACAGGGAAAATTCGCATATACAGACAAAAAAAAAAACATTATCAAAATAGACCAGTACCAAAAAAAATTTTAAATTTAACCTAGTTGGTGGCGTCACATCAGCGGGCACCACATGTGACGCCACATGGCGTGGCACCATCTTGTGTGTGACGTGCCACGTGGGCATGCCACAAAGTGGCGCCGCCACGTGGGGTGCCACTTGTGACGTGCCCACATGGTACGCCACACAAGAGGCGCCACGTGGCTTTAACAATTTTTTTTTATTTTTTAATTATTATAATTTTTTTCATTTTTAATTATCATAATTTTTTTAAAATTTTTAATTATGATAATTTTTTTAATTTTTAATTTTTATGATTTTTTTTTAATTTTTAATTTTAATTATTATAATTATATATTATTATATTTAATATATATTAAATTTAAATTTAGTGAAAATAAATGAAAACAAATTTAATATAAATTTTTAAATAATTTTAAACTTTTTGCACGTTAATTCTCCACGTTACCTCATTCCCACGATTCTAAAATTGTGGGAGCAGTTTAAACATATAACGTGCAAAAATGGTGGGACCAAAAATTCGGAATTATTTTTTGAATTTAGTGAAAATAAATGACGTGCAAAATTATTTAAATTTAGTGAAAATAAATGAAAACAAATATTTTTTGCACGTTATATGTTTCTGCTTCCGATCCTGCAAAAATAATTCTAAACTTTTTGCACGTTAATTCTGCACGTTACCACATTCTCACGATCCTAAAATTGTGGGAGCAGTTTAAACTGCTCCCACAATTTTTACTAAAATCGGTATTTAGTGAAAATTTAAATAATTCTGCACGTTATTTATTTTCACTAAATTCGAAAAATAATTCCGAATTTTTGGTCCCACCATTTTTGCACGTTATATGTTTAAACTGCTCCCACAATTTTAGGATCATGGGAATGTGGTAACGTGCAGAATTAACATGCAAAAATGATAATAATTAAAAATAAAAAAAATTATGATGATTAAAAATGAAAAAAATTATAATAATTAAAAAGTAAAAAAAATTATAATAATTAAAAATTAAAAAGAATATAATAATTAAAAAGTAAAAAAAAAAATTGTTAAAGAGACGGGGCGCCTCTTGTGTGGCGTGTCACGTGGGCCTGCCACAAGTGGCGCCCCACGTGGCAAGCCACACACAAGGTGGCGCCACGCCACGTGGCGCCACGCCACGTGGCGCCACGTGTGACGCCCACTGACGTGGCGCCACCAATTAGATTAAATCTGAAATTTTTTTGGGTACTGGTCTATTTTAATAATGTTTTTTTTTGGGTCTGTATATGTGAATTTCCCGGAAAACAGACTTCAATGGTTTCCAATCTCCGTCCCCATCACGCCTCTTGTATTTAGGTGAACAATCTTTACACCGTCCATTTGCTCCAATAAAAACACAAGAGAATGTAGCACATAGTAAAAGTCCTGATTTGTGCTTTTCTTTTTCTTAATTCCATTTGGTACAAGTTTATGTAATAGACAAAACATGGATATAGCCATCACCAATATAATAATAAAACAAAACATGCGGGTAGTTATTTTTAGGGAAAATTAAAAGTAAGAAAATTAATTTTGTGCAGATCGAAGACACGGAATCACGAAGAGGTTAGACAAATTAAAGGGGTGCATTATATGCAGGTTCAAAATATGTATGGATCTTAAATGGTATTGACACCCTCACAAGTTTATGTTCCCATCAACCAACAACTTATAACTTATAGGTTTAAACAGTATAAAAATTTAATATTAGAATTACTACTAAAATTTGTGATATTTCTAGACTGTCCTAAGCAACTATATGGTAAACTTTCTTAAAGATTAATAGTAATTTGTATAAATAGTAATGTAAATCTTGTAAAATTTTACATATGATAAATAGGAGGTTCAAAACTTATAATTTTAGGAGTATATATAATATCCTTAATACAAGATATATTAGAAAAAAACATAATTTATATATTTATCAATTTTTTCTTAATATAAGCGTATTCCTAATCCCTTAACAATTATCAAAGAGGGGATGAAATGAAGGAAATACATGTTATATATATTAACTAAATTTGGGAAATGCGTGGTGAGTATGTGTGTTTATTCACATTAATAAAGAGCGGGTGGCAGAAATTGGTGGGAGATTGAAGAAGGTGATGGAAAGATGAAGGAAATGATGAGGAGGTTTTATTAGCTTACCATGATGATGGCTTTGATGTTATCCTTGGTGAGTTGGATGGAGTTCTGGAGATCCTCAGAGTCACTGACTTTAGCTTCGACACTGTAGAAGGCCATCAACTCGTCCACCATGTCCGTTTCCTCATGGCCAGAGCCATCGCTTTCGTGCTTCCTCTTGTCAATATGTTCGTCGATGATTTTGTCTATGAATCCGTCCAGAGAGGCACGTGCCTTGGCCAGTCTGGAGTTGAGTCCCTGGGGGTCGATCCAGCCCAGGAAAGGGATGAAGTCGGCGATGTTGAATGCTCCGAACAACTTTGAGAACTCTTGCAATATCCCTATGAACTCGTCCTGTCCTTCCTGCGAACACGACCCGAAGGCTGCCCGATATATAATATTCTTTGTCAGCGAAAACACCAGCTCACCGATATTCACGGGTTTGCCGACGTTGCTGGCCACCGCGCGGACGACGGTGTCCACCTCGTCCCGGACCGACTGCCAAGACTCAGCCCGCTTGCGGCTGAAGAGCTTCATGACGCACAGCTTACGCATCTGGCGCCAGAAGGGGCCGTAGTGGGCGAAGGCCATGTCGGCGCGGTCGTAGGTGAGGTAGCTGATGGCTATGGTGGCAGGTCGGTTGGAGAAGATGTTGTCGTGGACCTGAAGGACTTGACGAGCGGCGTCCGGGTCGGAGATGGCCACCATGTGGAGGAAGCCCATTTTGAGGTGCAAAACACCGCCGTATTTGGAGGCGAGCTTGGCCAGACCTCTGTGGGTGAGCTGGTCCATCATGGACATGTTGCCTATGATGGGGAGGCCTTTCGGGCCAGGCGGGAAGGGTGAACGCCGGCGATATCGAGCGAGGAGACTGAGAAGTAAGAAGAGTGGGACGATGAACAAGAGTGCCATGGGCAGAGGTTGGTACAGAGAATCCATGCGTATGGGTGTTGATTTGCGCAACTTTGATGTTGCTACGGTGAGGGAGATATCGTGTGCCCTTAAATAAACCCCAAATCTGTTTATTAATATTTGTTTTTCCTCTTTAAATTATTGATTGATTCATTGATCCTGGTAGATCTTCTCCAATAATAGAATACGATTAAAAACATGTGATTGTATATATAATTAAAATTAAGATTATTGCATATATATATATTTTTTCCGTATATTAATTAATTAACCGAATTGGGATATGATATATTAGCATTATTCAAAATGGAAAGTATATAGAGTATATATATATATAGATAAGGAGTTAAATGAGGAAGGGTGTAGATAAGATTTTATATCTATTTTGGGGGAGATCTAGAATGGGAAATGAGAAGAAAAGGAAGGGAAATGCATGCAAATTTATTGGGTATAAAATAACAAGTGATAGGAAAGGAGGTAGGACCAAGCCACCAAGGAAAGAGAGATGCAGTATATTTTGTTTGTTGGGTGTGATGTTTACTTACAAGGGGCGCCTTGTGTTTAAATGCCTCCAATTAAAACACCTCCTCCGCTCAACGTAGTACTACTTGTATTGTATTGCCACGCGCGCACACATTTAATCCCTATATATTTATTTCATTATTACTCCTAATAATTCATTATTTATGTTGCTTCTTCACATTCACCTGAGGTAATTTTTAAGGTTTCTTTTGATTACTACCACTTACCCAATCCTTGCAATATTATTAATGACGTGTATGCTCCCGTATAAAATAGAGCCATAAATTTCCAAATTTAAGGAAAACAATCCATTTATATCTTTCTTTTTCATGCTTTTTTTTTAAGCTGCTTATCATAAGTACATTCATGTAAGCCTTTTATAAAATTCATTTCAAATATATTGAAAATCAGTTTTTGAATGTTCCACTCACTATGCCAAGCATGCTCTTAGAGACCACACACCTTATTTTCAAGCATGACTCCAGCATTTGGTTTATGATTATTTTTAACTTTTAAGGACTACGGATACTGTAAAATTTAAAAATACTTACTATATATGTGGTTAAGTCTTGCTTATACGAAAATAAATTGAGATTATAATTTTTAAAATCTAATAATGAACACCTTTCTTCAGATGACATTGTAATTTTCTTCTCAGGAAAAGTTTATGATAATTTCACTATCGAAAACAATTATAATGTTTATGGTTTTTAACTTCGAAAATAGAGCAAAAAATATGCTAGTTTAACCTGCTTGTGTTTTAATTAGTCCATGAAAATATAATTTTTAATGTAAATGCGAACCTTGACATATATGACTTGTATGCATAGATGTTTCTGACTTTTGTGTTGAAACTGTGGGATTTTGAAGTTTATACATACTTTCAACCACTTATTGTTCATCACATTTGTTGGTGGGGAAACATTAATGGATGGATGAGGCACGACGGCTTGACTCCCTTGGGATTTTGAGTTTGATTATAGTAAAAAGATGACGAAACTATGCAATTTGAATTTTGACCTTTAAAAAAACCAATGCAATTTTCAAATGCATCGATCTTATTATATATTACATTACGTCATGCATCGACATAATTATTTTTTTTCATTGAGAAATTAAGTAAAACTTGACTAGCTAGAGAAGTTCTTACCTAAAGTATTACTTTTTCGAATGAGCCGAAGCCATATTTTTCAAACTCCTGTTAACGTCTTCCCTGAACATCAATCAGTGTATTAAAACACATCAACCTATTGCAGAACTTATTGGGGTAATTCATGGACTTAATATGCATGCGTTGGGCAAGACGCTACTTGCTTAAATAAGGCCATTAACTTTGAAGAGGATGTAAGATTAACCATCCTCTTAGAGGCATTGTGGATAAAGCTAGGTCTCACCACTTGTGTACAATACATATTTATCTAGTGGGGAACTTTTGTCTATATATTCATCTCCTAATTAATTCAAGACATATTTATCTAATTTGATTAGATGAAAAAAATTAGTTATATTAGTTAATATAATATGTATTTTTTAAAATTCTATAGTTATCTTCCTTAATTCCCTACTTCCTTCAACTCTCCTCCTTAATTCTTAAATGAGCATTAATAAGAATAAATTATGAAAAGATTGAAAAATATAAAATTTTGTCTTACATCTAGGATAAATATAAACTTTCTAGATATACCATATATTAAGGCCCAGGGGGAGTATCTTTTATCAACAACCACCCCTGTGGATGAGGAGGCGGTCGTTGTTGAGAGAGGTTATGATGTTTTGGTCCTTGTTGTAACGTGTCGTTGCTGAGACAATAAGATTATTGTTTTTTAAAAAAGAAAAAAAGAAAAGGAAAATACGTGTTCGCACTGATACTCCCTCTATGAGACACATATTTTAGAATTATATAAATTAAAAAAGTTGACTAAATTTGGTTGAAGATAATAAATGCATAATTTATTTTAATTTTTAAAAATGCCTTATTTATGGGAAGAAAGTGAAAGGAAGAGAAGAGGTAAGAAAGTGTGTGCGCGCGATAATTAATGCAATAATAATATAACATGTAACCAATGGAGTTAAAAACAAAAAATGTTGGTTAAAATTTCAGACGTCTTTAAATATATTTTACAAATAGGATGATGTTACTTACAAAAATTATATCGTATAAATAAAACTAAAGGGAGTGTGTGCGTATAAAATAATAGGAAAATTAGAGTAACACTGTTTTCAAACATGCATATGATAACTTACTTTTCAAAATCTGAATAATATACTAAAGATGCCTAACTATAATAATATTAAATGGATTGGTCTAAAACGGTTTACCTTTTTGTGTCACCTAAAATCACTATGGTTGAATTTTAATTTCTCCTAGTATATATCCGGTGGCCGTGTATATCCCCATCCATCCATCAGACCCAAAGGGCCGGGCCACTGCATTAAAATAGTCATTGATTATCCCTCTTCTTATCACTCATGGATCGCCATCATATTTTAATATTTCTGACCGTTTTGCTAATTCAGTAGGCACACATTTTATTTTATCTTTTTGGAATTAAAATGACTGAGAGCGAGTAATTGAGTTGAAACGATTCCGTTGCTTTTTGTCAGTATTTTAATGAAATAAGAATACAAGAGCCAGGTAGTGTGATAAATTTTCAGAAAAATGATACCAAAACCTACCACAATCTCTCATTTGGGTTGACAAATTAAATTAAGAGAAAAGAAATTCAATAAATGATCTCAAGAAGGACGTAGACCAAATATATTTAATGATTTCTTGTCTGTATTAATGGGATATGATCTGGCCTTTTCTTTATTGTCCAGTTCCGTCGTCCCCAACAACTACAAGCAATCTATAAATATTTGGTTAATAATAAGTCATCGAAAATTATATATATATATATATATAGATATTGGTAAACAAGATATTTTGTAAGAATAGATGGATATATAGATGGATGGATGTCAACCTTGTGATGTTTAAGTTTGCTTTAATGAGTTAATTAAATCATAGTTTGCTTTCCATGTATGTTTTGATTTTGCTGCCTTAGCAAGAAAATCTGAAAGGAGTGAAAAACTGGTGGCTATCTACCTCTAGTTTTGTCTTTCTTATATATATATATATATTGAAATATGATCCACACGTTATCCGATCTTGATATCACAAACTCTTCAGATATTTTCTCCCTCAACAGTATTATTGTCCCGTTTGATTCATTATCAAGTAATTTAATATCTATATCTATTTATTACAACTCAATATTTTTCTATAATTAATCAACTAATAATTTAGAAACGGAGGGAGTCCATGCACATATGAGAGATTCAAGAATAGGTCGAACCTAGTGATCATCCATCGGCCTCGAAAGCTGACATATTTGATGTCTCACCTTATTATTCAGGGGTCACTCTCCTGGATAGACATCATAGACCCATTGACGGTGTCGTTTCACCATTCCTCCAAATTACCTTCATCAATTCTCACTCTATAGCTCCCGTTTCTGGAAGCTCCAATAACTCTAATTTGACGTGCTTCATGGTCAATAAGTTCCCATAAGATAATAATTGAGAGAATATATATTATAGTAGTTACTACTGTATATTCAAACTGGCCTGGTCACAAAACAGGGGAGAAAATTATAATTATAGAGAGAAGTATCGGATAAAAAGAATGTTATACGTCTCTATCGGAGAAAATAATTGAATGAAACTATTAGGGGTTAGGAATTGAAGGATCTTTCGTTACCAGAAATCGTGAAAAGAACCCTCAGAATGCGGTAGAACGCAGGAGCTGGCCACGTCATAACGTAGGGTTATGAAGTTGGGGATTCTTGTGGGATCCATATGTCTTGATGAGAGGTTATTTTGATTGCAACAAAAGTAAATACTAAATCGAAACCCATCACCAGTTCTCCACACTTACTGTCTTACTTCACTGTTCATTTTGTTGACCGTGTACGGGAATATTAATTGGTCTCGCCATTTATAATATAAAAAATGATTTAATTCCCAAAAACTATCACTTCCAGGTTCCAAACTTCATGGAATTTAAATCACAAACTCGACGTGTATTTTCATGCGTTAAAACCCATGAATTTTAAGGCATATCACACTATTAGACGTACTATATATAGATATTATAATACTATTTATACAACGTAATTCTTTTGCATTATAAATAACTATGAAAAAAAAATAAAAAACGACAAGTGTGTTTCGAAAAATAATTTTTAAAACAATAAAGACATGTAAAAATATATATATTATCCTACCTAAGTTAAAAAAACGTTCATTTACATAGGAGGAAGTAATGACTCCATTCTTATAGTCAGTCAAAGTGTCATTGATCTTCATAATATACTACATATATATACAATCATGCACACAACAATCTCTAAAAATTAGTTACTAGACACTACTATTCAATTAAATTTAAAACACAAAAAGAATTGTAATCATTAGATTGTTAATTCAAATATACTCTCTCCTCATGCTGCCCAATGAGATAAAGCTGACAAATGAGAATTGCACCATGTCTGTGTCCAGCAATACATCATGATACAAGTGCCTATATAGAAAACAAGAGGGATTAGATTGGTCATAAGAAAAATGTATATGGGTAAAATCTAGGACATTGTCTTAATGTGATCGAGCTGCATTACAAGGTTGTTTTGTGCTAGTATTTACAAAATAGTTTCCCAGTATAATTAACACACCCAAATGGAGACTTCATACCCACACAGCTGCAGCAGAGCATTTAGTATAAAAGAATGATAGAAGAGAAAGAGACCTGACCTACAACATCTTATCTATCAAGTCTGAGTGGGAAATGTTGAAATAATAATAAAATCGTTAACTCAATTTTTGAATAAAAATTTGAGTAAATTTATATAGTAATACCTGTCTCTTCTTCCACATATAGCAATCAACGAGGTCAATAGTTTTAGAATCGCTTAATGAGGCAGAGGCTTAATAGGCAGTCAACATGCGTGCTAACAAAATAAATAAATACTGATTACTTTTGGCTATTCAATCACTCATGCAAATATTTACATACACATACACTTACCTATTGAACAACCACAACACATCAAAATGGTTTTCTGGAAGACCTCCAATTAGAGGATCCACGCAATAAATGAGAAGGCTTGAAGGTTCCGCTGGATTAATAACAATCAATATCCAATGTGGCTTAAAATATTTTGAAAATTTTCTTCAACAATCATGTGATGGTAAAAGTGAAACCATAATAAAAACATATATTAATATACAATCGCTAATAAATTACCTTGCATTGTAAGAAACTAGAAATAACATATTAGGCATTGCTTTCTTTCTGAAGTAATTTTTGAAATCATTAGATTGTTAATTCAAATATACTCTCTCCTGACCATGCTGCCCAATGAAATAAGGTTGACAAATGAGAATTGCACCATGTCTGTGTCCAGCAATACATCATGATACAAGTGCCTATATAGAAAACAAGAGGGATTAGATTGGTCATAAGAAAAATATATATGTGTAAAATCTAGGACATCAGAGGCATTGTCTTAACGTGATCGAGCTGCATTACAAGGTTGTTTTGTGTTGGTATTTACAAAATAGTTTTCCAGTATAAGACACCCAAATGGAGACTTCATACCCACACAGCTGCAACAGAGCACTTAGTATAAAAGAATGATAGAAGAGAAAGAGAACTTGACCTACAACATCTTATCTAGTAAGTCTGAGTGGACAATGTTGAAATATGCCTAGTTCACTCTTGGTGGATTAGGGCCCAAGCTCAATTGATCTGGGTTTATTATGAGAAATATGGATCAAATAGAGAAATTTATCTGTGATTTAAAATTCAAATTCAAATAACTTCATAGACAGAGATATAAGAATATATCTGTGTGATGGGAGTCAGTTTTTAGGGACCGATAAAATAACCCATCTTTCCTTTCTATGGTGCATCTTTCATATAGATGTGATCGAAGTCTATATCGATGGTTCAATCTCATGTGGATACTCAGCGAGTTAACGGATTTCAGGTAGCCCCGAAATCCTTCAAAACTAAAAGAAAAAAAGAAAAAAGAAAAGAAAAGAAAACTTATATATTACCCAGCCAACTCAACCAACAAAATAGTTGTCGTGTTAATCGGGAAGGTTTTACCAGGTGAAATTAAAGCTTTATGATTATCTCGGTAGGAGAAACTTGTGGCTATGAAGTCCCGCGAAGACAAAAAGCTAGGTTGGGGACGAAGAGGTCGCTTTCAAGCTTTTGCTAGGTCAAAATAGCCTGTTATTATTTTCAAACAACATTAATTAGTCTATTACTTGGAAGGCAAATGTAACAAGGAACATGGGTGCATGTTGTGTCGACAGTGATAGGATTTGTTCTTAATTTCATTTATCCTCTAAAGTCAGAATATACAAAGATTTTAATTAGGAAGTTGTATCACCAATATTTGAATCGGGAAAAAAGTGAGATCTTGACATTTTATTTTACTCACGGAAGTAAGATTATATAATATTTTGATAAGATGTTAAATTTAAACCATTAAGATTTTGATCTAACAGTGGAGATAAAAAAAATAAGGGTAAAAGATAAAAATGGTATGGGAGAGAAGCTGAATCTTAATTTTGTCATTACCATATACGCGTCTTGCTAACTACCTCCTTAATTAGACTATATTATAGACATTATTATACCGGTTTTACGTGATAAATGGATGAAAAGAGGTGAGAAATAATTTTAATACACACACCTTGTATCCAATAACTTCGAAACACACATCTCATACACACATACAGAATGAAAAATACACATCATTGTTGGGACATACCCAAAAAAAAAAAAATCTGTCCTTAATTATGTTTGCCTGCAAGATGAGCTATTTCATATTGTTTTCATCAGAGAGGGTGAAAGGAAAAAAAAAAAAAAAAAAAACCAAAGCCAAGGCCTCATTTGTCAATTTACAGGCACTAATGGCTTGAGGGTACCAGTGGCCGCAAACCCATAATCATTGACATGATGATCTCTTAGAAGTTAATTACTCATTAATTAAAACCCATTGCTTCATGCATGGGTCAGTCCTACCTCATGGCCCCCTTTAATTATACTTGTGAATCCATTCCATAATCATATCGTGCCATCCCATCATGACAACGACCCTTCTGGTTTCTTTCATAGTCGTATATGTTTTGGCCTCTCAACCTATGGGGATACATGCAATTTTCACACTAGATAATCTTCTTTAAAGAGAACTTTTTTTATTGTTTCCTAATATTATATAAACACACACACACCCTAAGTAGGGAACCAATTTTGGTTCATATCCAAAGGATATTTACCATTAACCTATCCAATTTAGACCGTCCAGATGGGATCTGGATGGTCTAAATTTGATATTTTTTAAATTAAAAAAATATTAGTTAAGATATTATTTTTATTTTGGATTTTTTACCCATTAAAATAATTTTTTTAAAAAATAAAAATAAAAAAACATCAAATCTGAATCGTTCAAATCTAATCTAGACACTTTAGATTAGAATGGGAGATGATGCCTATCTAGTTCCCCCAAAGTAGTAGATATAATTTCCGAGTCCTCCACTTGGTGCATTAATTTGCGCGTTGTCGTCTGCAGATGTTAAAACACTAATATGGTCGTATTGGAGTTGCACGTAGCAACAATACTATATATGTGAGGTGGGTTCACATTAAGTGTACATGCCTGGTGAATGCATTATATATATATATATATATATATATATATATATATATATATATATATATATATTATTTAAATTAAATTATATACTATATCCTGAAATATTTTTTTATATTCAGTATTTTAAATTAATTAATTTCTAATCCTATATTTATAAATATTTTTCCTTTAATATCAACATCCTGAAAATTGATTAATTCAAAATACTGAGTATAAAAAAATATTTAATTTAACGTAAATAAATAAAATATTAAAAAAAATTATACTCACCCTAAATTAAAAGAATAAACAGATAAAATGTACATAAAGGATGCCCTACTAATTAATGTGAACCCAAGATTTAGGGGTATTGGAGGGGAGGGTACTCGCTGTCTCAATTATTGCGCCTTCATCTCTGCAACAATGTCAACTTGGACTGACTCCGTGGGAGGGCGACAAAAGCTATGGTTTATGTTGATACAACGCAACCAGAATGAACTAACAAACAAACACATGCCAAAATATGTAGAGAACTTCTCTTGAACATTTATATTCAATTAGCTGTATTGCGAAATTGTCACGTCCAAGATCTTCTAATCAATAAGCGAATCATGAGATAAATATTTTGAGAGGTTAAATGTATATTCATTAATTAATTAAAAAAATTATATTAATTTTTAGATTAACAAGAAAAATTGGGGGGCCAAAATTAAATTTTATATTATAATATTAAATCTTAAAACAAAAAATTCTGAACAATTTTTTGGCCCCCATTGTCTCTAACAAGATCCCCCTGCCTATAATGATGGAGTAAAGTTTAGCGCCAGCTATTTACTTCAGCAGAAGGGAGAGAAAAAGAGGATCTTAATGGAGTTAAATAACAAAGTTAATCAAAATGTATCATGCAAAACAGTGACTGGGAAGGTATTATTACTTCTGAGTGGGATGTTTGATGGGAAAAAAAAAAAAGAAAAAGAAAAAGAGGTGTGGAGAGGTGTTTCCATTGACCTTTCTCTCCATTTATTCTCTATTTAATGTCTCAACCATTAGATTAATTTTTAATGGTTGGGATTAAAAAGGTGGCTAGTGGTTCCTGATTTTAAGGCAACATGGTTGCATTTTCTATTCATCTCCAATAGTCTCTCTCAGCCTACAAATCCGGTACATTGAAGATAGGCCCAGTCTTCCTCTTTTGGGCTTAACGGAGCAAAATACTTCACCTTCAAAGTGTGGAATAACATCGAATATGAGATGTGGGCTGAACTCTTAAATAGGAAGTATATGCTGAGAAGTGAAGACTCTTGGATGAATGCAAAACCGTCGGACTCCAGCCTCTGGAAATTCATTTGTAAACAAAGTGAGATTATCAACACCGGTATTAAGGGCAGATCCGGAATGGTAAATCTGTTCTATTCTTTCATGATAGATGGCTTTTCAAGCACAGAAGAATTAAAGATTTTTGCGTAAGGCAGCTGAATACAGATGAGGAAGGAAGCAGAGTAGTTAATTGGGTTCCATATGGCATGTGGGACTTTGCTCGTTTCACAAATGTCATTGGTAATGAGGTAATTCAAAAACTTATATCTATTCTACCACCTATGGAAGAAGCAAGGGAAGATATAATGATATGGAATCAAACCCCAAATGGAAATTTCTCTACTATATGATTGAAAATCTACCATCACATTTGTTTAATAGTTGTTATAAAAGCATCTCGACATGGCAAGGAGTTGAGAAGATAAGAGTTTTTCTATGGCTCGCTTTCCATGACAGACTAGTGACGAATGAAAGGTACAACAAGTGGTCATCTTCCTCAGCTTTCTGTCACTATTGTGATATGGGGATTGAAGACGAACTGCACATATTTCAGGACTGTTGCTATGCCAGACAAGTTTGGCATGCCCTTATCTAAGGTATATCTCAATCTTTTTCTCCTACTCCCTTAAAGATTGGGTGTTGTTTAATCTGAAAGAGGAAATAGGATATAGTAGTATGGAGAGATGGAATCTAATATGGGGAGCGGCTATTTGGTTATTGTGGAAATGGAGGAACAACTACTGTAACATCCCAATTTTCAAAAGCGGAATAAATTTTTTTTTGATTTAGAATCAATTCAAATCATTAGAGTAGAGCATCAGAGCAAATAAAACAGTGAGTAACTAATGTATCATAAACTATGGCGTATCTGTTTGTATACAATGTACAACACATTTATCAAAGTGAAGTTGTAATGGTATTTGTCTAAATAAATGGGATCTTCGGTCGGGTCCTTACGCTTTCTGCTTACTCCTATCTTCAGTCCTTGGTTCTCCGGACCTGAAGCTATGATAAGAGCTGAGATTCAATACTCATCGGACCTCAGGTAACGGTTAACCTCATGCTTATGTAAACAGTTTATGACAGATATCTCATAATAATTACATAAGTATAACTTTCAAAATCATAACATATAAGGTAATAACATAACACAGCCACTGCAATATGTATGTTACTCCAGTCTGCACTATTCACCAGTGCCACGATAGTCTATCGTGTCCTCAGCGTTGGGAAAACTCAACGGTGTTATTAAGACTATAACCCGTATTCAATTCAATATTCTTAGAGCAAACTTTCAAAACAAGGTTTCAACATGTGAAAACAACTATCATATATAAGCATACCATAAGCATCAGAGTTAAGGTTACAATACGCGTCCGTACTTTCGTTGATGAGTTTTGGGGTACGTTTCACGGTCAGTACACGTTCACAGTTTATCCTATAAAGGTAATATCGTTTCTATTAATTCATAAACATTATTCCAAGAACCATCTTGGCCACAAATGACAATTTTACCCTTGAAGGATTTATTTTCAATTATTTCCTCATAATTTTCGGGAAAAAAACGTTGATTCAGCATTTCTAGGCAGAATTTCGTCTAACTTTGAAAATTATAACTAATTCCAGAAAAATCAAAACGAGGATCCGTAAAATTTCTCGGAATCCTTGAGATCTCTATTTTCAAGGAAAAATACTAGAACTTACCCAGAATTCATGGATAATTCTCAATTTCCACGTTTCAAACCAATGCTCAGAATTTTCCCCAGAAAACGTAGCTTATCTTCTGGAATTTTTATCTTTTTGCACAAAACTTCAAATGACACACTCTTTATATATTTAGAAAGCCCTATATGTCTATTTTCACCATGAATTTTCTCAGAATTTTAGAACATCATCTTCTTCATAAAATACCAACGTTTTTGCTACTGGCTCCAGAAATCGCTAGCTGATGAAATTTCGCCAGAGCTTTGCTATTTTGATCATAATCTTTCAAAAATTTTGCTATAACCTCTTCTTCATCAAATTTTCGAAATAAAGACAGTGGAACCCATAAAAACATGAAAATAAAACTACATTTGGAAGATTAAAGATCAAAATAACATTTCCTAACATTTTTACTACAAAACTAAGAACTAGAACTAAAAGACTAAAAACTTCCTTACCTCTTGAAGAATCTTGCTTCTTGCTTCTTGAAGCTCCTCCATTCTCTCCCTTACTCTCTAAATTTCGGCCTATACCTTGAGGAATTGGTGAGGAAATTGTGAAACCTAAGGCCCCTATTTATAGCAAAAGGGTGATGGCATTTTTGTAGTTCTTTCACCTTGCATTTTAACCATTGGATTAACCTTAACCAAGAAGCTTTAATCCCACCCTTTAATCCTCCTCCAAGCCGCCACTCCCCCCCCCCCTTCTTCATCAAATTGTTTTGCTTCTTCCCCAAGTTGTTTTACTTCTTCCCCAAGTTCTTTGCCTCCTTTCCTATTTACTTCCAAATGCTAATTTAGTTAGGTGTATGTTAGTGTTTTTATTCAAGATCTAATTTTACTTTTGAAATCCTAATTTTAAGGCTAGATTTATGGTGATTTTTAACTTCCCAAAACACTTAGGTATGAATCCTAAAAGTATTCGAAAATGACTTTGGGAATAGTCAAGTTAAAACTTATAATTCACTGGTTCCAAATATGTATTTATATTCAATACTTAGCTCCAATATTTCAAGATATGATTTATTCTCTTTGAATTCTCCTTGATTTGCATTTGATTAAAAATTACTTGCTCCCCAAGTTTCCTTTTGGATTTCAAACCATCATTTACTTTAGTTAATTTTTGACTTCTTTCTTGTTCCCCAAGTATCAAAAACCGTCCCCCTCTATTATTTTTAATTATCAACTTATGTTTTAATGTTCTCACAAACTCTAGAAGAAAAATCTCTCATTGGTCCAATTAATTTCACAAAGATTTAAGATTAAGGGTTTACATAATTTCTTCACTCTTTAATCAGAAATTTTCGTCACTTTTATTAGCTAAAGGAAAAATCAATTAATCCTCGGTTACTATTGCTAATATAGTGTTTTAGGAGTTACTAGACCTAATTACCAAAATTTGACAAGTTTCTAATTTAATTTTGATGATTAACAACTCCTTGTATGCCAATCTTAGCTTCTAAATATCATTTGGTTTTTAATTTAATTAATATTTCCTTAATTATGACCTTCATAAATTAATTATTAACTAATTTTAAAAGTTACTAAAACATCTCAATTATTGCAATTCCAATTGCCCAATAATTGTTATTAATTTCCTCTAATTGATTTTATTATCTTCTGACAATTCTAATTGCTGAAATAGTATAATTATAATTATACTAAATTGTGATAATCTTAGGATATTTTATGATCCTCAATATGATTCAGAAAAATTAGTCTTTAGACTTTCTAATTCTAGGGAAAATTGCTTAGGAATAAAAATAAATACAACACCAAAATTTGAAACCACATATTCACCTGTTTTTAACAGGTATTTTCTATTAAAATATAGTGGCTAAGCTAAATAGGATTTTTAGGGTATTACAATTACATTTTCTCTACAGACTGTCAGAAACCATTAGACCCCACTGTGGTGATTAGAAAGTCCTGGAGGTTTTACAGTGAGCGACCTGATGTAATAGACCAAAATGAAAATCGGTATCCTTCCTTGACCGCTAAGTGGTCTCCTCCACCAACTGATTGGGTCAAACTAAATACTAACGGAGCAGTGGTGTCATATACACATAAGGCTGGATGTGGGGGTGATTTGAAACTCCAAAGGTGAGTGGTTAGTGGGCTTCACTCCTGTGCTAGGTCAGTGTGACGTGTATGAAGCGGAGGAATGGGCGATTCTCCTAGGACTTTGGACAGTGTGGGATGAGGGTTACAGGGAAGTTCTTGTTGAATCTAATTCTAAACTGTTAATTGATAAGATACTAAAGAAACAAGCTGAGGATAATAGCAGCATGGTAGTTTTGCAAATCCGAAACATGCTCCATCGACATTAGGAGGTGAAGCTTTCGCACATACCTCGGGCCAATAACGTTTTGGCGGACACACTGGCTAAGGAGGGTCTTTAGTACTCCTCTATTTTAAACTCTTGTCCAGATAGCCTAATGGCTATGTTTAGAAATAATTGTATGGGACTTGATCTCTTTTTTAGTTCTCATTAATTATTATGAGTGAGGCCTCTCTTTACCAAAAAAAAAAAAAAAGAAAGAAAGAAAGAAAGAAAACATTGAATAAGGGAGACCCATAGCGAACCAATCGAATAAATACGTAATCACAGTGAGCAGATCAGGAATGTCTGATGGCATCGAAGATTGTGGAAATTGCTTGTTCCTTATCAATTGACTTTGTAACAAACTAACAATACCATATAGATGATTATTATTAATCCAACTAAATCTATAAATTTAAATATAGCCCAATATCAATTTAGCGCAATAGAATATACTCAAGCCTACCTGACTTTGTAATCAGACTGTGAGATCCTCTAGATTGTGACTATCATAAATTACATTACTGACTATCTCCAAGAGAGGGGATAGAATTATATATAACGTTTTCAACCTGCCAACCTGGAGACTATACAACCCCTATTTGTAGACTGAAGCTTGTTATATTTATTATTTAGCCCCTCAACACATATCAACATCACCCTCGTCTCTTAATATAATTCCATGACAAATGTGCCCCAAAGCTCCAAAAGCTTTGAATCCAACCATCCCACTTTATTGAAAATTAATTACATAATGGCCACATTCACATTTTTAATAGAGAGAATTTTAGCTATCCTCTAATAATTTGACTTACTTTTAGCCAACTTTAAAAGATTTTATAAGTTCACCTTACCTCCTTAGTCAAAATAACATTAAGTTTTATAGATGAAAAGACAATGATACCTTTACTCTGTTTGTCTTGTGAATTGTCTTATTTGTCTTATAAATTTTCATATTTGTTTTACATTGGGACATAATATTTTTAATTCTCTATGTTCTTTCAAATCTATTTATTTTTTTTTATAAATGTCTTTATTCATCTTGTAAACGCTTTTATAAAAAAAAATAAAACAGTATTATTGTTTTTTCACCTACAAACTTAATTTCATTTTGATTTAAGGGAGTCTAGTGAAGTTGTAAAATATTTTAGAGTTGGCTAAAATTAAATTACATCCTTATTTCTATGGCTAACTGAAATTCTCCCCTTTATTATTAACCTGTGTGGCCTGACTTTTTATTCCAACAACATCTTCCCTTGGGCACCAACCTGATACCCGCACAACCCGTCAACCTTATCTTGTAATGCTCTTCCAAGTTTCCCTGATCAAACCGTATCTCTGAAGCTTGTGACAACCAAGATTTAGGTAAGTATACAAGCAGCTCTTCACCAAAAAGAATGTTATAGGTGAAGAAACAAATGTTTCTTGTTCATTAAAAAGAAACTCGCGAAAAAATAGATTTTCAAATACTGTCCCTTTAGCTAATCAACTTTTTGCGTTGTCTTGAAGACGCTGCTGCAACTTGCACAATTCTCGTCGTTAAGCAAAAGCCAAGACGCACCCACTCAACAAATCACATGGGCACTCTACAATATGCGCCTAGCCTCGTGCATTTCTTTCTTTAGTGGGTATTTCGTGGCATGTATATGATTGGCAGATACAAGTTAAAACACGAAATGTTAAGCTCGGATCGAACATGTTACTTAAAATATTATTGAATGACAACTCCGAAAATTAAAGTTAAGGCTTATGCGATCCCCGTCAGTTTATCTTTTCTGTTAATCATGCGCACCAAGGACAGATAGACATGGTCTTATTCACAACTTTATCCTCTCCAGAATATTAACGTTAAAAATGGCCCAACCATACGTAGGCCCTTCTGCTTACACACACACACACAATATATATATATATATATATATATATATATATATATATATATATATATATATATTGTGGCCAGTTTAGACATTTAAGATATTTATGTGTAGCTAAAAACCCAGCATGTTTGGAAGGTTAATGAAGGGTAGTAGTGTGTCGGGAATGAAGTATGAAATAGGAGTGGGGACAAATTGAAGTGCAAAGGAAACGACAGAATCTCTTCATCATCTGCTTGCAACCTAACTTTTGCAGCCTTATGGGAGGCCTACGGTTTGGGTTTTAGTGTGGGGACTGCACTTGGTTGTGAATGGGAGTTAAAGGCACGGCATTATACAAATGCAAAGGGTATAAAAGGATATATGGGGTGAGGAAATTCATAGTGATATATGCATTTGTAGGTTGAGGAACTGGGCATTATTAGAGATGGAGAAAACTGGAAGAGTTATAGGGATTATTGTGCTACTTGGGGTGGCCTTGGGTGCTTGTTTGGTTGATGGGAGAAGTGAAGATAACGTGGAGAAAGTAGAAGGCATTGTCGGGTTCGTTAATTCTACGACTGCAACTCCTGATGAGATAGCAGTTGAGAAGAATATGAATGTGAGCAGGACCGGCGGAAAAGGAGGAGGAGGAAGTGGTAGAGTCAGAGGCAGACTTGAAGGACGGGGAAGAAAGTATAATGGCAGGAGTAGAGGAAATGGAGGGGGTGGTGGAGGAGGAGGCGGAGGCAATGGCAGGGGAGGGGGCGGAGGGGGAGGCAATGGTGGAGGATATGGATGGGGTGGAGGAAGCGGCAGTGGCGGGGGCGGAGGAGGAGGCGGAGGCAATGGCAGGGGAGGGGGCGGAGGGGGAGGCAATGGTGGAGGATATGGATGGGGTGGAGGAGGCGGCAGTGGCGGGGGCGGAGGAGGAGGAGGAAATGGGAAAGGTCATGGTTGGGGGGGAGGAAATGGTACTAGTGGAGGAGGGGGAGGCGGTGGTAGAGGTGGAGGAGGTGGCGGTGGGGGAGGAGGCGGAAGCAATAGTAATGGTGGAGGTGGTGGGGGAGGAGGTGGTGGGGGAGGGGGAGGAGGTGGGGGTTGGGGTTGGGGAGGGGGTGGTAAGGGGAATATAGGATGTTGGGTGTGGGGATGTGGAGGTGAGAAGAAATCAGAAGGAAGCAGCAGCAGCAACAGCAAGATTCCGTCTAAAGCTAAGAATGATCACTCACCTTGACATGTTGGTTACCTTTCATGGCTTGCGTTTGTAGGATTGAATAAAATTTTGTTGATGTATTTGAGATGACTATTATATACGATATACAAAGGCAAACTATAAGTTTGTCCCATATTTAGAGAGTCTAATGTTTGATATAGAAACGTGACTAATGACTATATCTGTATGAATAGACCAACCATTTATGGACTCGAAGTGTTGTTGTATACGAGTTTGAAAATAAAAAGGAAAATTTGTGTTTTATGTTGATTTGATAAGCTATTTTGAGTGGCTGCTCTATATATTCCTTTTTTTTAAAAAAAAAAAGAAAAAACAAAAAACAAAACGGTAAAGCCCTACAACTTAAAAGAAACTAGTCTAGAGGGACTGTAATCCCAGTCTAGGGGGTTGATCAATACATGTGTCCTGTCTTTAAATGAGGATCTTAATTTTGGGCCGACAATGGTGATGGTACAGACTTGGGCTGTTGATCCTTTCTGGAATGCATCCCACAACTTTGATGAATGAAACGATTAAGAAGCAGAAATCCAAATAATTGCCAACAAATTGGTCCAGTTGGCTTTGGATTGGCAAGTTGATGTTAGATCAGTCCCAGAGACAACAACCGTGTAGCAGATGCCTTGGCTAAAATTGGCATTTCCAATACTTCAATATTAGATACATGTTATACTTATCTTAAGACTTAGGTGGACCAAGAGTGTTTGAGATTCTTATCCCCTTCTATGTAACCCTTTCTTTTGATTTTGTAGGTGTTTATCCACTTCATTTATATTTTTTAAAAAAAAAAATTGGTCTAGTTGGTAAGAAGTTGGCTTATAGTCACAAGGATGTGAGTTCAAATTCCACTTTTGATGTGAGAGTCTTGTTGGTAGGCAATTTGTAAGTGTTCTTTAAACCTAAATGTATGTCCTCACCCTGGTGAGTCATGAGATTTAGCTCACATAAACTTTTATTGTACAAAACAAAAAGGCCCTTAGACTCAACTCACCACTATTAACTATTATACTTCATGGTTCTTAACTGTCATATTTGTGGGCAACATATATGGTCTGCACAGATAAATCAAGGTTGCTAACAATTATTTATTCTAGACCTATTATAACGGTTATAAAATAACACCCGTTATATATTGTAGTTTTGTGAGGCCATGATATGCACATTGATACGATAATAATTTACGGTCACAAGTAAACAACTGTAATAATATATAGTAATGCTTACATAATAAATAATGCTTCCTCTTTAACAGTCGTTGTATAGGTATTGGTAGTAACACTACTATAAAAAAAAAAAGTAAAAAATATCTTGAATTAGAGGCAATAAACGTCTTTTTTTAAAAGGACATTTGAAGAAGGGAAATTATAAAAATAGGAATAAGGCGTCCTATGTTAAATATAGGACGCCTTTCATAGGACGCCTTATTGGTAGTTTTTTTTTTTAAAAAAAAAAAAAAAACCCGTAGGGTTGACCTCGAAAAAAAAAATCAAAAATTAAATTCCAGAAATACTTTTTTCAAATCAGAATTTGATATTCAATCACTAGCCAGACAAACAGATCAAGAAGCAGTGTTTCAATTGGAGAGATCAAACAGAACCAAAAGGAAACAGATCTGATCAGATGAAGCAAGGGAAAGAGAGAGAACCTTAGGGAAGGAGGAGCTCTGAGCCCAGACGCTACCATAGAGGCACGTGAGGAATTCGGGCTCACAATCACTTCCTCCAACCTCTTCACCTTCAATTGCAACGACCTTTTCTGGGGAAAATTAGCGGAAAGAAATTTGAAAACGAATTAGATCTAAAACCTAAAAATCGAGCAAACTGATGAAAATCGGTAAGCGTAGAGAGATTTACAGAATGGAGACGTCAGACTGTTGGATGGCTTCCTGGAGTTCGGAGACTGAGATCGAGGAATCTCTGGCAGTAGTGGTTGGCGGTAACAAGGAGGTCGGGGAGGGTGGTTTAGGTCTGAATCTCCATGGCAACGACGTCCTAATCCTTAAAGCCATGACGATGGACGACGCAGGCAAGCAAAAGCTAGACCCGAACCACATGAAGGTGAAGAGTGAGACCGAAGTCTACTGTTGGACGAACCCATTATGAGAAGAAAGAATGAAAGAGAAAGGAGAAGGAATGTGCAGACAGAGAGGATGTGGAAAAGAGAGGCGCAAAGAAGTTGATTCTTATTATAAAACTGAAAGAATTTTAGAGAGAAGTCAGAGGAAATTCTAGAGAGATGAAATCTATTCAAGTCTAATGAATAGTTACAGGAGATCTCTATTTATAGAAGGATGTAAATAGTAGATTACTATGCGTATATACCATGTCATCCTGTATTTGGAGATTATGGGTCAATGGACATCCACATAATAAGAATATTCATAACACTCCCCCTTAGATGTCCATTTATGAATATGCCTCATTAAAAACTTTAACTAGGAAAAACCCAGTGGGATAAAAACCTAGCCAAAGAAAAGAGTACAACATTCATTGATACACTGTTGAGTTTTGCCTCATTAAAAACCTTTCTAGGAAAAACCCAATGGGACAAAACCTAGATAAGGGAAAAAGAGTACAGCGTGTATCGTCTCCCCCTCTTGATTACATCAAACTTGCTCCCCCTGATGACCACATTGCTTCATTGTCTTTCTATCATCAAGTATTCATTGTATACCTGCAAGATCTAAATCTTTCAAGTAAAATCATAAATATACATGTGCATATTTATTCAGATAATAATATCACATGCACGATAAATGCTTTATGCTACATATGAATTCACTTAATTAATTATTCTCGAGAATTTGATGCTCCTAGCATCTTGAGTCCTTCAGGGACTTATTCTAGCGCCTTATGTTCTTCAAGAACATGTGCTTCTGGCACACACTAATATAGTATGACTCATGATCCTCATTATCATCATTACAGCATATGTTATCTTATAAACATAAATATCATCAATGTCGACTTTATTTTTTCGGTCCCATCGGATTTCATTCATAATTTATTGAGATCTCATTATATTCACATATATTAGGTACCTGGGTCTCCTTTTAGACCACAATACACTCTTCTTGTAATATCTCTTCTAGAGATAACATCTCTTTAGGAGATGGCTCTTCTGGAGCTTTTCTTACTTATCCTCGACTTGATCATTTATATTTTATTACTCCTTTTTTCTTTTGAGGATTTTTTATCTTTTAAAACCGATGGACCTGCAACGCTTCAGGAGTGCTTTATAACAATTCATATAGGAGCATTTGCAGTTGGGATATGTGACTTTGTCACTTTCTTTAGGTCAGTAAATGCTTCTAACATTCGATTAACTAAACTCTGAAATTGAATTATCATTTTGAACTTTTAGTGCACAATTCCTTGTACAATGATCAATATGAGCCAATGATAATACATTCTAGTAAATCTTTACCCAATCTGCTTATTTTTCTCCCCCTCATTAAATCATCAATTTTCTTTGTATATCCATCTATGTGCATTGAAGTAGATTAATAATCATTGCACATTTAAAACATTTTAAGATGGAATTATTCTGGCTCCTGACCAAAAGCCAAATTTTACGGGGAGAATTTTGTTGGATTATAAGCTGCAAATATACACGTATGAACAATGTTCTCATAATCATTGATCTATCCATTCATAGATACTTTAATACATGATTTATGGATCATTCAATCTGGAAATTGCGCGCATAATATATTGCAAACATCTGGTTGCAATCATCACTGCAAACTTTGCAGATCAATAATTTCATATGTACTCTTTCAATTTAATATATTTCCAGAGATCCATTTCCAATAATATTTTCATAATCATATCTATTTGAGAACAAGCAGCACATAATATGACTCGGATGATCAAACAAGTCATGCCAACATTCCATATAATTTATCATCAAATCCAATATCAATCTTGGGGGAATCAACACACAAACATTCACAGAAAATTAACACAAAAACACTCACACTTGATATATATCAATCTCCCCCTCAAGTATGAGTCTGTAGAAATTAATTCATGTAATTTCATACAATATTCCATATATGATATCTATTTCTACAGATATCATTAAAATTCCACAAATGCATTATCAATGCATTATTCTGTTACTTCTGGTAACAAAATTTCAATTTTCCAGAAACAACAATCAAATAAATACAAAATCATTGAAATTATCAAAATACTGTGGAATCACAGATGCATTACTGTGGAATCACAGGCGCAACATGTATCACTGTGGAATTGTCGTATGCATATATAGTCAAAAAGTGTCTAAGCTTGTGCTTGACAGGGTGCAGATCTGTAAAGATTCAACAGGACTGCGCATATCTGCAGAGATTCAATAGGATTTAATTCGGCTATAAATAGAAGAAGGCAAACGAACATGCCTCACAAACATTCAAGCATCTGATAACATTCACTACCATATACTAACTTATCATTTTTCTTCTAATCGAGTATATTATTGCAATGGCAGGTCCAAGTAATTTTATCCCAGTTTCTGATACATCTGACACAACATTACTTGATGCTTTGTTGTATGATGATCAGACAAACCTGTCATTTACCTCTTTATTATCTCCTAATCCTTTTGAGATGTTTATTCCTCCTTCTACTATTCCTCCTTCTGCTTCAAATATACCTACTTCTCCCCCAAGAACAAATGTTCTTCCTCAATTTAGAAGGAATGAAGGTACAACTGAAGCAGGTTCATCAAGGAGGCCTGTTAAAAGGTGTAGAACTATGGCTGAACTAATGGAGTCTACCAGTCAAATTCAACCAATAGTCACAACAATCAATGAGCCAGCATTCATGAGCCAGCAAACAACCACCAGCCAGCCATCAACCACGATCCAGCTAGCAACAATCAGCCAACCGACAACCATTAGCCAGCCAATAACAATTAGCCAACCAACAACCACTAGCCAGTCATCAACTACAAGTCAATTAGCAACAACTAGCTTATTGGAATGTAGTTGTTGTCATGTTTTACGAGAGATCATACATACCAACGAACTCCAGTACCATAAACTTGAAGTTCACAGAAGAAGAACAGGTATGATTACCCATGCTGTTTTATTTGAAAAAGTACAGGATAAATCTTATAATACTGACAGGCTTCCAATGTTTGATTTCACAAAGAAAAATTTTGAAGAAATCAAACAATTTCTGACACAGTATTGTATAGATTTACAAGCATAAGGATATATCTTGATGCGTGATCCTGTATTAGCCTATCATGAGGTTCTCTGTGTTGGTTCGGAATGGGCTATAAATCCAAATGACCTCCATGGAAGTTCATTTCAAACCAATATTGAACACTCATTAGGCAAAGGAAAACAACCTGCAGTAAGTATACCCTATGATACTTCATCCCTTAACCAGGGTGAATTATATAGGTTATCTATGGAGCAACGAGAAAGAATAAAGAAAACAACGCTCCATGATTTAAGAAATTATTTTCACTTAACCCTTGATGAAGCGAGTAAACAATTAAATATGTCTACTCACACCATACAAAAAATCTATCAAAAAGGAGGGTTAACTGAGTGGCCACACAAGAAGCTTAAGAAACTTATGACGCAAATCTCGATATTACGAAGAGCTTTGCCTCATCTGGATCCCATCTCAAGAGAAGCAAAAGAAGAAGACATTAAATATCTTCAGAATGAGATGATTAAAGTTTGTAATGATGTTGAGCCACTCGCAATTAAACTTTGTTGAAATAATATTTCCTTTTGCTTAATTATTTTGTTTATGAATATTCTTTTCTCGTATTTATAAAAATTGTTATAATCATAGAAATCACATAACAACCATAATAATATATTTTCTTTATTCACTTCTGGGAATGAAGTTGGATAAAAATTCATGATCCATAACTCACTGATTTGTTTGATCATGGCAAGAAATTAATCCACAATATTGCTACTACAATAGCAAATTGAATATATTTATTTATAATATCAATCATGATCATACAATCCCTTGTCTCATAATTTAAGGGAATATTTAATGCCAAATATACAATTTTGAGGCCTTTATACAACTGATAACATACAAAATTTATGGATCAAATATTGTTTCATAATTTGTCTCTTGTTATCAGGCTAACTTGCCTCTTGGCTTCAGGCAATCTTGCCTCTGAAATTAAGGCTATCTTGCCTCTTAGGCTCAAGCCAATTTATGCCTCATCTCTCAAGCCAATCTATGCTTCATATCTCTATGGCATTTTGATCTCATAATTATATATATGATCTTTTAACAGTTTATCTTCAGGATAAATAAAGTATAAGCATAATAAAACAAATAGATGGAACCCACTAATATGTATATATTAGTGTCGTTGCCATAAATAATAAAAGGGAAGGGGGATTTATATAAAGCAGTAAATAAATAAATAAAAATAAAATAAATGACTGGAAATAAACGTGCTAAATAAATAAAAAGAAGATGAAATAGGAATGGTAGTAAACTCACAGCGAGACCTATCTCATCCAAAGGTAAGAAAGAGGATGCATATGCAAATGCAAATATATATATATATAATATATAGAAAGCAGTAAATAAATAAATGGAGCCCACAGTACTAGTGTCGCTACCATGAGAAATAAATAAAGCAGTAAAGAATTAAAATAAATAAATGGAGCCCACTATAGTGTTGCAACCATGAGAAATAAGTAAAACAATAAATAAATAAATAAATAAATAAATGGAGCCCACTAATATAGTGTTGCAACCATGAGAAATAAGTAAAGCAGTAAATAAATAAATAGAGCCCACTATAGTGTTGCTACCATGAATAAATAAAGCATAATAAAATAAATAAATAGAGCCCACTAATAGATACTAGTGTGCCATCATGAAGAATAAATAAATGTAAAATAAAATAAATAAATGGAGCTCACTAATACATACTAGTGTGTCCCCATGAAAGATAAATAAAGTAGTAAAGAATAAAATTAAATATGTAAAAATAAATGTTACTAAAGTTAGTAGCATTAAAAAAAAAAATAAATGTATAAAAGTAAATGTGAGTTAAGTTGGTAACAATAATAAAATATCAAATTAAAACAATTTAAAAGAAAGATTAAATCTAGACTTCCAATATGGAGTCAAATTAACAACAATAATAATAAAGATAAAGTTGAAAAATCTACTTTCCTCAATAGCTATACCTCTTGCCACCTAAAAAAATAAAATAAGTATTTTTTTTTTTTTGGGCTACCGACAGTTTGAGGTTTTTTTTTTCCTCTTCTTCTTCTCTCTTCTTTTGCTGTTGGCGCAAAAAAAAAAATAAAAATAAAAATTGCAAAGTGCAAAAATGGACCCCATGTGCTTCCCACTATATAATATTTTGATGTACTCTCTTGTCTTCTCATGACTTTAAGAACAATAATTTTTTTTTTTTTAGAGAATCTGTCGGAAGAAACAGTAATTTTTTTTTTAATAAAATAAAAAAAAAACTATTCTGTTCTGTCGGCTGCAAATTTTTTTTTTAAGTGACGAAAATAAGAAGGAAGAGAAGCTTGATGAATTACCTCTGATGATAAAGCTGAATGATGAGAATGAAGTGCTATTTTCCTCCCATGATTCAGCGGCAAGAAGCAGAGGATGTGATCTTTTGTTTTAAGCTTTCACTCGACCCTCTCTCTCTCAGACTTTTGCAACGTGAAAATGATCACAGAGTCGCAGTTGGGGAATTGAAAAAGAAGAGAGACACATACAAGTTGAGAGAAAAAGGAAGGTTGCGACTTATAGTGGGTGTTGGAAACTCAGACCTAAAGCAAGGACCCAAAGATCTTCGATTCAGTACTCAAATAAAAGAAGTTCTGAGCTTGTGTGATTTGCTTCCTGCTTCCCATGATTATCGCAACATAGTGTCGGACTACACATCATGATGAAGAAAATGGAAGCAACAAGATCTGGTGAGCTTGGAGAAGAAAGAGGAAGACCAGAAGAAAACATGATGAAGGAGGAATAAATAAGAAGAAGCAATCATGCTTAAATGAATCTATCAGCCGACCGAAGAAGAAGCTATCGTGCTGATAACGTATTATAAAACTGAAAGAATTTTAGAGAGAAGTCAGAGGAAATTCTAGAGAGATGAAATCCATTCAAGTCTAATGAATAGTTACAGGAGATCTCTATTTATAGAAGGATGCAAATAGTAGATTACTATGCGTATATACCATGTCATCCTGTATTTGGAGATTATGGGTCAATGGACATCCACATAATAAGAATATTCATAACAATTCTCGTGATGATGAATTAATAAAGGAGATAAAGGGGATAAGGCTCCTATATTAGTATTTAGGTTGTCTAAAGTCTCTATCAATTTTTAAGAATTTTCTTACGTGAAAATAATTAAATAGGGTTAAATATTTTATTTTAAGCGACCTAAATTTATATTTAGGTTGTCTAAAGTCTCAAAATTGCTCATTTTAGGTGACCTAAATTACTATTTAGGTTGTCTAAAGTCTCTATCAATTTTTAAGAATTTTCCTACACCAAAAAATCCTAAATGGTGCCAAATATTTCATTTTAGGCGACCTAAATTCATATTTAAGTTGTCTAAAGTCTCAAAATTGATCTCAATTTTCAAGAATTTTCCTACGCCAAAAAAATCCTAAATGGCGCCAAATATTTCATTTTAGGCGACCTAAATTCATATTTAGGTTGTCTAAAGTCTCAAAATTGATTTCAATTTTCAAGAATTTTCCTGCACCAAAAAAATCCTAAAAGGCGCATTTTAGGCGACCTAAATTCATATTTAGGTTGTCTAAAGTCTCAAAAAAATTTTAGGCAACCTAAATTAATATTTAGGTTGTCTAAAGTCTCTATCAATTTTCAAAAATTTTCCTACGCCAAAAAAATCGTAAATGGTGTCAAATATTTCATTTTAGGCAACCTAAATTAATATTTGGGTTGTCTAAAGTCTCAAAAAAAATTTTCAAGAATTTTCCTACACCAAATATTTCATTTTAGGCGTCCTAAAATATATTTAAGACTTCAAAAAAAAAAAATTAGGCGTCCTAAATTAATATTTAGGTTGTCTAAAGTCTCAAAGTCAAGTAAATAATTACGACAATGCCACCGCCTTCACTTTTTACTTCCTTTTTAAAAAAATGACGTCTTTTACAGTAGTAATATCCATATTTTGTAGTAGTGTATAATGCTAGATTTATTTAAACAACCATTATATATAGTTGTCATAAATAGCGATATAATAATGGTTAGGTAATACCCATGATTTATCGAAGCTTTTTTTAAAAATGGAGGGTATTTCTGCTTTCTATATCTCACATGTACATATTCATTTGTACATAATAAATCACAATATACATTTACATTCATATGCAGAATAATACAATAAATCAGAATATATTTATAGTCATTCATATACATATATGCACTATTAAAACTTAAATTTTAAAACAAACAAATCATCAGTATCAAGAAATGTATAGTCATTTTATATGTATTTACTATCCTACTGATGTTGCACAGGTGTTGCCAACTTTTTAGCCCCTGCTTCCATTTGTGAATTGCTAAACATCGTGCATGAAGCATTGAAATATTGTACCTAAAAGGAAACAATATATGAAAGTTAGATATTGTAATATATAGCTAACCGAATATATGTATGAACATATTGATTATATGATGTACCTTACTTGTATCAATATTTTAAAGATCATGGGTGATGATGTCCTTCATGTACTACACCACGTAGTACCCACGATCATTACTATTGTCCAGTTGCTTTAAGCACTATAAAGAAATGAGAAGAAAATTTTGTCAGTTATATATATATATATATATTGCTTCATCAATTTATTAATATAAGCTATGCTATCGGATGCATCCATTGGAAGGCGCATCTATAACTGGCCTCAGTGACCTAGTTTTTTGTGCACTCGAGACCATTTTGAGTGTGATAATTGTATACCACTATGAGAATATACAATATATATATATATATATATATATATATATATATATATATATATATATATATAGAAACATATAAAATGAACTGAATTAGAGATGATGAATGAATAACTTACAAGTTGAATGTGTGTGTATGGTCTTGTGTCTAGAACCTCACTCATAGAGTCTTAGTACTAAATCCTTTTGCGCATTCGATTTACAGATATTAGCATCCAATGGTTCATAAGTACAATAATAGATCACACCATTAAAATAATTACAAAATAAATAAAAATGGATTTAAGAAAAGTTAATGATGTTTCACCCTTGAATGTAAGGTATCGAGAAGCAAGTGTCACTTCTTTCTGGCGCGCTCCTGATACATTCATCCCTAAGAAACATTCTGTGTTGTTTCTTGACATCTTCCTTCATGTAGTCGCCCTAGTTATTGATTTAGTCAAGGTGGATGAACATGATCTTTTCCTCGAGGTCGCAAGGGACGGGGTAATTATGGTACATGTGTCTGAAATGTCAAAACTAAAATATCAAAATTTAATCAAAGTTCTAAATAGCCAACTATTCAATCATAATTAAAGAAATACCTCATACAAAAGTTAACAAGGTTTGAACTTGTCATGCCCTTGTTCATGATCTCAGAAACAAGTTCTTTGCTTATAGCTTCCTCTTGGTTTGGTTCATTAAAGACTTCTCTTTCAAATGTGATCGTTGGGAATTGGTTTGAAGCAAAGCACTTGTCAACAAACTCCTGGAAGGACTTCCTAGCATATTGCCCAACTTCCTAGCAGTAGCTCTCCTGCCACTTTTGGATGGAATGAAGGTTTCCATGTTTAAGGGAACTTTGGATAGGGCGGGAACCCATCTTTTAGGAAGATAGGCGTGCCAAACATGTCTAATTAGAGGGAATTGTGTCAAGTTCACTTTCCCTGGCCTCAGTTCCGTCGAATAAACAAGGCCTTAGAAAAGGAAAAGAAAGGGAATGGAACATTTTAAAGAATGAGAGAAGATGGCTTGAGAGAAAGAATTAGGAAATATCTATTTTACCCCCAAAAGTAATTGATTCAAAATGAAAAGGAAAAATAACTTTTTTGCTAAAATACATTTCAAAAAATAATATTCTTATTAAGTTTGAATTTGTCTAAAAAAAATTCCTGCCAAATTTGAATTTGCCTAAAATATTCTCCCGCCAAGTTCAAACTTATTGTATAAGTTTGAATTTAATCATATTTTCTTACATTATAGAAAAAAAAAGAATTATGAGGGGTAAATATGTCCAAAAGTGTTATTGTTCACGTGGAAACTTGAAATTTCATCAATTTTAGTTGGATGTTATCTTCCCACATATAAGGGAAGTTTGGTGGGCCTGGGAATTTGAGTTCCCAAAAAAGATTTAACACAAAAAGTGTACCAAACAATGAAACTTACTAATTTTCCTTTAATTCCCACCGAATCCATGTATCAAATAAGCGCTTAGGGTTTATTTGGTTTGACAAAGGGAAAGGGAGGGCTTTTAATATTACCTTATTTGGATTGAACAAAAGAAAGAGGAATTGAGAGATTTCAATGTTACTTTATTTAGTTCAGGAAGGGAGGGAATATTTTCATATAAAAAATTTTACTCTTATTTTATTTCAAATTTTTTTTAAAAAAAATATGGTAGAAGGTACAATCCAAATTCAGTGGATTCTGTCATTCTCAGTATATTCTTCTTCTAGTTTGGGAGTTCTGACTCCATCCTCCATTGTAGATGGAGTATAATCTCCTTTCTCAAACACATTCCATAGTCCAAATTCAGTGGCCATGACATAGACTCTGAATTTTGATTTCCAGAATGAATAATGTTCCCCATCGAAACCTGGAGGTCTGTTGATGGAAGCTCCTTCAGGTAGAATTCCCTCCATTAGGATCCTTCTCGGGACATTAATCCTTTAAGAGAAGACCAAGCTCTGATACCAAATGAAAACGGAGCAAATCACCAAGAGGGGGGTGAATTGGGGATTTGAAAATTCTTTTTCTCAATTCTGGAAATTAATCACAGGATTAGAATAGTGCAGAGGATGAGAGAAGGACAAGACACGGCAAGATTTATACTGGTTCGGTCTAACTCCTTGACCTACGTCCAGTCCCCAGACTCTCTGGGATTTTCACTATCACTCACAATCAGTTACACACTTTGTACTCGAAAGTTATCCTCTCACTAGGATACACTCCCCCTTACAAGTTGTACACTGATATTCCCAATCTCCAAGTCCCTTGACTTGAGATTCTTACAGCAAGTGATCAGAAACGAAAGCAAATTCTCTCGAAGAGCATATAATGATAAACACTGAAGCTCAAATGAATCTCTCAAGATATTACAGAAGATAAGAAGTGAAAATGTAAGCTAGTAAAAAACAGCTTCTGTTTTCTTGTTCTTGGATTCTGAATAGTATTTATAGCTGTTGATGTTCATTTTGAATGAAGAACATAGCTGTTGGAGGTTCACTTCGAATTTGACTGTTGGAGCTCCACTTCCACAACTAGCTGTTGAAAATCCACTGAATATAATCTTCATGGGAGGATTCAGCCTTTGTCTAGACTGTTCAAGACATTCTTGCATTGTGGTATATTAATTAATATGAAGATAATGTTAATACCCCTGTGTAGAATGGGCTGTGCTTAAAGATGTATTAATTTAATCAAAGTTGAAGCACTTTATAAGACAACATATTCTTTCTCTCTGTTGCTTTACAGCTCATGGTCTGAATCTTCACTGTTTACTTCAATAAGTCATCTGAAACTTGCTAACAGACTGGTTAAAAGACGTTAGGAATAGTAGCAATTAAAGATATGAAGTATTAAGATCATTGAAATGGTTTTCGCAAATTCGCGCCTTCTGGTTTTACAAATCTGTATGATACAAACTCGAGTTTACAAACCCAGACTCGAGTTTGGAGTTCATCCAGAGAGCATCTTGTTTTGAAAGACTTCCTAAACTCGAGTTGATTAGTGACTGACTCGAGTTTGGTTCTTACAGAAAGGAAAATCGCGAATGGCTCTTGGATGAAGTTTTGAGGCCATGCCTAAACTCGAGTCTTTTAGTGACTGACTCGAGTTTGAAGCTTTTATGAAAATCTTGAGTTTAAGTTCAGAGCTTCAAAACTGGAGTTTAGAAAACGCAAACTGGAGTTTACAAAATCTAAAATATTGTTTAGTTCTCTGTATAGCCCAGACTCGAGTTTTGATATCCAAAACTCGAGTTTCAGTGTAAACTGAAACTTTTGAAAAATCTCTTCATATGTAAACTGGAGTTTCCATTTTTAAAACTGGAGTTTTCAAAACAGACATTTACTCGAGGCTTTCTGTTTGAGCTAAACTCGAGTCACCAAAACCTTGACTCGAGTTTCAGTGAAAAACTGAAACATTGAAATACCTTTTGAAAGCTCAAACTAGAGTTTTCATTTTCAAGACTGGAGTTTAGAAATCATGTAATAGTTCAAGTGTTTCCAAAACAGTCCTAAACTCGAGTTTCCAGAAATCTGACTCGAGTTTCAGTGAGTATTCAAACTTTGAAAAAATCTTTCATTAAAGTGTAGAGTAGAGTCACTGAAACCAAAACTGGAGTTTACAAAGCAAGTAATAACACAAGTGTCTCTGTTTATCCTAAACTCGAGTTTGCTTAAAACAGACTCGAGTTTACTAATCTTTAGCTCTTAAACTTTTCTTGTAAACTGGAGTTTCTCAGAATCAAAGGTAGAGTTTGGAAACAAGTTGAAATTCGAATGTCACTGTCTTTGATCTAAACTCGAGTTTATAAATACAGACTCGAGTTTACAACTCTTAGAAACTTTGATTGCTCTCTGTAACTCTGCAAACTCGAGTTTGCCTATGCAAACTGGAGTTTGACTTTCTTTGTTAAAAACTGAGCTTCTGTCTATCAAGTCCAAACTCGAGTTTAGCTACCTAAACTCGAGTTTGCCTTTAAACAGAAAGTTTTACAACTTTCAAAGACAAACTTCAAATTAAGTTTACAATTATTAGTTATCATCAAAACACCTAGAGAACTAACAGTATTCACTTCCAGAACCTGATTTTCACTGTCTTTAGCTCTGAATTGACCCTCTTCAACATCCACTTGATCATAGTCACTTCTATAACAAATCTTGGGACTTGTATAATGATATTTTCATCAAGTTCTTCCATGTTCCATCTTCCATCTTGATCAATCTTTATCATTTAGCTTGGGCTCATCATCTTCTTTAATATTTCCTCTTCTTCAATTTCTTCTTGATGAAATCTCTTGATCATTCTTTATACTTCAATTCTTTCTTTCTTTCAATCATTCTTCACAAATAAACTTGAGCTGATCTTGAATAAGGATATTTCATTCAAAGTTCTTTCTTCTTTAATGTCTCCTCTTTTTCTTCTCTTCTTTTTCCTTATCCTCATCTACATCCCCGTTCTCCTTGATCTTCATCTTTTTGACATTTAATGCTTTAATGTTTCTTGATTATTCTTCATAATTTAGCTCTCTCTCATCAATCTGAGACTTCTTATCTCTTTCTTGATTAACTTTAACTTGAATTAATCTACATTAAATGCAACAGTTAGTTAATGTAGGATATAACTATATTACTCAATCTTTTTGCTATTAAGAATGACATCTATGTAAGACATCATCAAAACTAATCATATCTAACAGTAGTAGATTACCGCCTAGCTAAGGCCATATATCTAATCTGAGATTGGGAGCTAGATTTTAGTGAGATATGATAGATATTTTCTGTAAGTTAATATTTATTTTAAAAGTAATAGTAGTATTATATTTTAATCATATTAATTACCATAACATCCATACTATATATGGTGGGTATTCATTGATCTTGTCATCTATTATATTTTCTGCAAGTTAATATTTATTTCTACAAGTTAATATTTATTCAATGCAAAACTCTTTATGATTGTTATTTTATATTTTTATCATATGCAAGATTTTATTGAAATTTATTTACTTTTTTTTAATCATTTTTATAATTTTTTTATGCAATTTTATATATTTTTCAGTAATTCTATTTTTTTTATTTATAAATATTTTTTATGATTTTTTTAAATTTTAAATTTATTTTATTAATTAAAATGAATTTTGCAACGGCATTTCTATTTTATGTCGCAATTACAACGCTTTTTTTGTGACGGACGAATTCCGTCATAAATTCTGCCACAAAACTGTTTTACGACGGAAATTTGGTTTTTTGTTCTATCGCAAAAAACCGATTTTTTTGTAGTGATTTATGGATAATAGCATATATGTAATATATCTAAATACTTAATTATACTTATAATAAATAATATAATATATACATAATGATTAAATATATAATTGATATATCATCTTTCGCAGGCTATGAGTTTGAGACGTTGCATCACCGTCTTCTTCAAATTTTGAATATCAAAACCCATCCAAACATTGCTTCACTCTTCCTAGTTTGATGCCTCACTTTCAAAGTCGCTATCCTTTGCTATCATTTTCCTCTCCATCAGCCTAACACCGTCTATTTATTTGTCTCAGCTATCTCAAAATATTCGTGTACCTTTACACCAAAGGAAGGTAGCTTCCTCGCGACGTCCTTGATTCCAGCAAGTTGTAGGGTGGTGGTCGCTCTATGACAACAAGCTATAGTGGATACCAGTGGCAGACCCAGGAATTTTACTGATGGGGGGTGAAAATAGGCTACATCATTAATAAAAATACTTGAAATACCATAAAAACCTAATATACAAAAATTGAAAAAAAAATCTATTATAGAAATTAATATTACTTCACTTAACTCTTACTCTACGTATGTAATTAAAGAATTTGAATCTATACTAAAACTTAAAAAAATTTCTTTTTCAATCTATGTAATCAAAAAATCATCAAGAAATTGGTCTTCATAGTAAAGAGCATGAATTATTTCATGACCAATATGATTTTAAAAATATTATTTATAACAAAAGTAAACCGATTAAAATTAATTATTAGTCATCATCTATATTCCCATAGCAATCTTTTAACAAAACTCAAAACTTGCCTAAAATCCTAACCCTGAAATATTCTCTCAATATAAAAATAGTATCATTAGAAAAATAAAATCATGTAGAATAAATTTATGAAGGAAATTTAATGAAAAGAGGTAATTTTGAATACCTTATTGATTCTCAAAATTTGTAATAAGCTCTTAAAAAAATGGTGGATGAGAAGCGAGCAAGAGGAAGAAGATGAAGGCAATTTCAATAGGGTTGGGGATATATTAAATGTCATCAAATGCATATCAAATTACATCATAACAAAAAGAAACTATATATAATAACGGAAGGCGTTTTGGAAAAGATGAGTACATATCAAATTATATCATAAAACAAAATAAACAAATAAAAATAGGCATTTAATATATCCCAACCCATATGCATATCAAATTACATCTTTCCTTTTTTTTAAAATGTTGGAGGGGGGCACCCCTAGCCCCCCTGTGTCCGCCTTTAGTGGACGCTCTACGGTGGCAAGCCCAGTGTGGAGGAGAGTGTAGGAGAGAGTAGCATTCAAAAGGAAAAACAAAAGAAGCATAGTTTTTGGAAATAATAAAAATAAGTATGAGTAAACTGATCAAATCAAGCGAAAATATTACCTTTCCCCTCCATATCACCTCGATTTGGAGGGGGGAGACAAGGGAAAATATTAATTTGTCATGCCAAACGAGGGGAGTAGAGCAAAATCATATCCCTCCCGGCCCCTCAAACCAAATCCTCATTAATTGATCGTCCCTTTTGCTCCTTGGATATGCGCCTTAGTTCATTGCTCCGGTTGTCATCTCATCACCCTAACATGACCGTGTGCATCTTCATTGACCCTTCCGTCGTGAACTCATATGAGAACATGGATCGAATCAACCAACCATAGGTAGAACTAGGGAGGGGCTCCCCCCCCCCCAAAAAAAAACTATAGAGTAGAACCCATATGTTTAGAAAATTATATTTTAGCCTCATAAATTTCAATATTTTCACTTTAATCTCTATCTAAAGTTTTGTGGAGGGATTAAAATGAAAATCATGAAATATTTATGGAGTTTAAATGTGATTTCATGAACATCTAAGTTTATTTTATAATTTTCACCCCCTTAATTACAGTTTCTGGTTCTGCCTTTGCCGGCCCACGAATGTCACCGTGTCGCCCTTTCTAATGAAAATCATGAAATATTTATGGAGTTTAAATGTGATTTCATGAACATCTTATTATAAAACTAAAAGAATTCTAGAGAGAATTCAGAGGAAATTCTAGAAAGATGAAATGGATTCTCATTCCAGTCCTTGAATAGTTATAGGAGACCTCTATTTATAGAAGGATGTAAATAGTAAATTACTATACATGGTACTATGCGTGGGTCTCATATCATCTTCTAATATTTTGAGACCGGGAGTCAATGGACATCCATATAATCAGTATATTCATAACACTCCCCCTTGGATGTCCATTTATGAATATGCCTCGTTAAAAACTTTAATTAGGAAAAACCCAGTGGGATAAAAACCTAGCCAAAGAAAAGAGTACATCATCCATTGATACATTGTTCAGTGCTGCCTCATTAAAAACCTTTCTAGGAAAACTCAGTGGGACAAAACCTAGATAAGGGAAAAAGAGTACAGCATGTATCATCTCCCCCTCTTGATTACATCAGACTTGCTCCCCCTGATGACCACATTGCTTCAATATCATTCTAAGCATATCATCCTTTCTATCATCAAGTATATTATTATTCGCTATGGAATAATAGAAACACTCAGTCTGATTGTTCATTGTATACCTGCAAGATCTAAATCTTTCAAGTAAAATCATAATAATCTTTTCATAAATATACTTGTGCATATAGAATTTTAATAAATGTTCATGAAAATGCACACTCTAATTGCTTCTGGCAATATATGAACTTATCATTATTCTCGAAAATTTGTGCTTCTAGCATCATGAGTTCTTCTGGGACATATGTGTTTCTGGCGCCTTACGTCCTTCAAGGACATGTGCTTCTGGCACACACTAATATATTGTGACTCATGATCCTTATTATCATTTATTACAGCATATGTTATCATATAAACATAGATATCATCAACGTTGATTTTATTTTATCGGTCCTATCGGATTTTATAATTTATTGAGATCTCATTATATTCACATATATTAGGTACCTAGGTCTCTTTTTGGACCACAATACACTTTTCTTGTAATATCTCTTTTGGAGATAACATCTCTTCAGGAGATGGCTCTTCTAGAGCTTTTCTTAATTATCCTCAACTTAATCATCTATATTCTTATAGCTCCTTTTCTCTTTCGAGGATTTTTATTTTTAAAACCGATGGACCAGCAACGCTTCAGGCGTGCTTTATAACAATTCATATAGGAGTCTTTGCAGTTAGGACATGTGATTTTGTCACTTTCTTTAGGTCAGTAAATACTTTTAGCATTCGATTAGCTAAACTCTGCAAATGAATTATCTTTTAAACTTTTAGTGCACATTTCTTTGTACGAGGATCAAAATGAGCCAATGATAATTCATTCCAATTAATCTCTTTACCCAATCTGCTTATTTTTCTCCCCCTCATCTATTCATACAGTGTATATCCATCTATGTGTATTATAGAAGATTAATAATCATTGCACATTGAAAACTTTTAAGATGGAATTTATCTGGCTCCTGACCAAAAGCCAATTTTATGGGGAGAATTTTGTTGGCTTATATAATTGCTACAGATATACACATATAAACAATGTTCTCATAATCATTGATCAATTCATATATGATTTCTGGATCATTCAATCTGGAAATTGCGCGCATAATATATTGCAAAATTCTTGTTGCAAACATCACTGCAAGCTTTGCAGATTTATAATCTCATATGTAAACTTTTAATTTGATATATTTCCAGAGATCCATATTCTCATAATCATTTCTATTTGAGCACATAATATATGACTCGGATGATCAAACAAGTTTTACCAACTTTCCATATAATTTATCATCAAATCTAATATCAAATTCTGGGGGAATTAACACAAATATTCACAGGAAATTAATACACAAACACTCACACATGATCTATATCAATCTCCCCCTCAAGTGTGAGTCCGTAAAAATGAATTCATAAAATTTCCATATAATATTCCATATATAATATCTATTTTTACAGATATCATTAAAATTCCACAGATGCATTATCAATGCATAATTTTGTTACTTCTGGTAACAAAATTTCCATTTTCCAGAATCGACAATCAGATATATAAAATACAAAATCATCAATCTCATAAAAATATTTACGAGCGCAATACTGTGGAATCACAGATGCATCACTGTGGAATCACAGGCGCAATATGCATCACTGTGGGATCACAGATGCAACAACTCGGATTGTCGTATGCATATAAAGTCAAAAAGACTCCAAGCTCGTGCTTTATAGGGAGCAGATCTGCAGAGATTCAACAGGATTGCGCATATCTGCAGAGATTAAATAGGATTTAATCGGCTATAAATAGAGGAAGGCAAACAAACATGCCTCAGAAACACTCAAGCATCTGATAATATCAACTATTAGATACTCACATATATTTCTCTAAATTTTATTGTCATGGCAGGACCAAGCAATTTTATCCATGTTTCTGATACATTCGACACAACATTACTTGATGCTTTGTTATATGATGATCAGCCAAACATGTCATTTACTTCATTATTATCTCCTAATCCTTTTGATACGTTTATTCCTCATTCTGAGATGTTTATCCCTCCTTCTGAGATGTTTATTCCTCCTTCTGCTTCAAATGTTCCTACTTCTCCCCCAAGAACAAATGTTTTTCCTCAATCTACAAGAATTGAAGGTACAACTGAAGCAGGTTCATCAAGAAGGCCTATCAAAAGATGTAGAACTATGGCCGAACTGATTTAGTCTACCAGTCGAGTTCAACCAATAGTCACAACAATCAATGAGTCAACATTCACAAGCCAGCAAACAACCACCAGCCAGCCATCAACCACCAGCCAGCCAGCAACAATCAGCCAGCCAGTAACAACAAGTCAGTTAGCAACTACTAGCTTATTGGAATGTAGTTGTTGTCATGTTTTACGGGAAATTATACATACCAACGGACTTCAATATCATAAACTTGAAGTTCACGAGAGAAGGATAGGTATGATTTCCCATGTTGTTTTATATGAAAATGTACAGGATAAATCTTACAATATTAACAGGCTTCCAATGTTTGATTTTACTAATAAAAATTTTGGAGAAATCAAACATTTTCTGACACAGTATTGTATAGATTTACAAGCATCAGGATATAACTTGATGCGTGATCCTGTATTGGACTATCATGAGGTCCTTTGTGTTGGTTCGGAATGGGCTAAAAACCCAAATGAACACCGCGGAAGTTCATTTCAAACCAACATTGAAAATCCATTAGATAAAGGAAAACAACTCGCGGTTAATATTCCATATGATACTTCATCCCTTAATCAGGGTGAGTTATATAGATTAACAATGGAGCAACGAGAAAGAATAAAGAGAACAACGCTCCATGACTTAAGAAATTATTTTCACTTAACCCTCGATGATGCGAGTAAACAATTAAATATGAGTACTCACACCATCCAAAAGATTTATCAAAAAAGAGGGTTAACAGAGTGGCCACACAAAAAGTTTAAAAAAATTATGATGCAAATCTCGATATTACGAAGAGCTTTGCCTCATCTTGATCCCATCTCAAGAAAACAAAAAGAAGAAGACATTATGTATCTTCAGAATAAGATGATTAAACTTTGTAAAGGAGTTGAACCACTTGCAATTAAACTTTCTTGAAATAATATGGTCTTTTGTTTAATTATTTCATTTATAGATATTCTATTCTCGCATTCACAAAAATTGTTATAAACATAGAAAATACAAAATAATAGTAAAACAATCATAATCACAATTTCATTAATTACTTCATTCACTTCTAAGAATGAAGTTGGATATAAATTCATGATTCATAATTCACTGATTTGTTTGATCATGACAAGAAATTAATCCACAATATTTCTTGAATTTATCACAATATTGCTACTGCAATAGCAAATTGGATATATTTATTTATAATATCAATCATGATCATACAATCTCTGGTCTCATAATTTGTGGGAGTATTTAATGCCAAATATACAATTTTGAAGCCTTTATATAACTGATGGCATACAAAATTTATGGATCAAACCTTGTTTTATAATTTGTCTCTTAGCATCAGGCTAACTTGCCTCTTGGCTTTTAGCTAATTTATCTCATGGTCTTAAGCCAATATATGCCTTCTCATAGTCACAAGCCAATTAATGCCTCATATCTTTTAGGCCAATTTGTGCCTCATATCTCCATGACATTTTGATCTCATGATACATATGGCCTTTAACAATTTTTCGTCAGGATAAATATAAGAATAATAAAATAAATAGATGGAACCCACTAATATACATGTATATATTAGTGTCGTTATCATAAATAATAAAAGGGAGGGGGATATATATAAAGCAGTAAATAAATAAATAAAAGTAAAAGGGAAGGGGGGATATAAAGCAGTAAATAAAATTAATAAATGGAGCCCACTAATATAGTGTCGTAACCATGAAAAATAAGTAAAACAGTAAATAAATTAATAAAATAAATGGAACCCACTAATATATAGTGTCGCAACCATGAAAAAATAAGTAAAGCAATAAATAAATTAATAAAATAAATGGAGCCCACTAATATATAGTGTCGCAACTATGAAAAATAAATAAATCAGTAAATAATAAAATAAATAAATGGAGCCCACTAATATATAGTGTCGCAACTATGAAAAATAAATAAAGCAGTAAATAATAAAATAAATGGAGCCCACTATACTAGAGTCGCTAACATGAAAAATAAATAAAACAGTAAAGAATAAAATTAAATAAATGAAGCCCACTAATAAAAACTAGTGTGCCGCCATGAAAAATAAATAAATGTAAAATAAAATAAACAAATAGAGCCCACTAATAAATATAGTGTGCTTCCATGAAAGATAAATAAATGTTATTGACAATAAAATTAAATGTGTAAAAATAAATGTTAGTAAAGTTAGTAGCATTAAAAATAAATGCATAAAAGTAAATAAGTAAACATTGAAAGGAAAAATTAAATATAGACTTCCAAAAGATAGAGCCAAATTAATAACAACAATAATAAAGATAAAGTTGAAAAATCTACTAACCTTAATAATAACTTTTTTTTTAACTTACCTATTATTCTATCGGTTGGAATTATTACATGAAACACATAGAGCCAACTAAAATTTTTTTAAACTCTGTACCTTCACGTGGTATCTCTTTTTCAAAAGCATTTGCTACTATTTCTTCTTCTTTCAAATTATTATTTACGTTAAATAGGAAAAAGAAACATACCTTGGTGTATGTCGACCCCACTTGCAGAAACTGCAAAAACTAAATGGTCACCATCTTCTTCACAAGCACTTAGTGAGCATCAGCCCCACTTGCATATTATGATTTATAAGACTCTCATTTTTTTAATCGGCAGTATTTTTTTTTAAAAATCTGTCGGCACAAACAGTGATTTTTTTTTAATAATATATAAGGTGACAAAAAAGAGACTTCACGTGAAGGGGGTGCAAATTTTTAGTGAGACATGTAGGGTCCATAGGTTTGAATCTGAAGGGAAAGGTAGGAGCTTGTAAAAGAATGGAGAAAATAATCATGCAGACACCGAACTAACAAACAAATAGAGAAAAGTAGCTAATAATTAATTGTACAGAAATAAAGAAAGAGGAAGCCATCACCGGATTGAGGATATCTCCAGCGACCCAAGTGAGAAGAAAAACCAAGGAAAATGAGGCCAAAAAGGAATGAAAAGTCATCTTCTCAACCCAAAATACACATGGCTCTCTCTCCCTCACATAGTAAGAAAACGTTACTAACAGAAGGCGGTCAGGTATGGAAAAGCAGAGAGAAGTAAAGTCGGGTGCTCGTGGTGGTCTTGCTTCTTCGTTTATGATGCTTCTGATGGCAGATTGAGAAGAAGAAAAATCACCTATCGTGCTGATAACAACGTATTATAAAACTGAAAGAATTTTAGAGAGAATTCGGAGGAAATTCTAGAGAGATGAAATGAATTCTCATTCCAGCCCTTGAATAGTTACAGGAGGTCTCTATTTATAGAAGGATGTAAATAGTAAATTACTATACATGGTACTATGCGTGGGTCCCATATCATCTTGTAATATTTGAAGACTGGGAGTAAATAGACATCCACATAATCAGTATATTCATAACACATCTAAATTTATTTTATAATTTTCACCCCCTTTAATTATAGTTTCTGGTTCCGCCTCTGTCGGCCCACGAATGCCACCGTGTCGCCCTTTCTAGGCACAACAAATTCTAATCAGCGAAAGTTACTCCCTGGACGAGCGTACAGGGTTCTGACATGCAAATCCAACGCTGAGAGTGGTGTTTGCGATGTGTACTTGGTTGGCACTACTCATATTTAATTTCTCAGGTAATTGCTTGGTTAAGCCCCCTCGCTGTGGTTGGACTGGACTAAAATGCCCCTTTTGGAATTTGGTGTTACCGATGGTGAAATAGGGAATGGTGAGTGATTAACATCTATTCTAAGCTATATGAATTTGTTTACAGCAATCCTGTGGAGAAATGCAACAAATAATCAAGTTTTTGAAACCATAGGTGCTTTCCCTTTTGAACTCCATATCTACTAGTTGATGAATGAATCATTCTCCTGATTAGCTGCCTGCATTTTTATTTCATGTCTTCCCTCCAGCTTGTACATTTTCATGCAAAAATCGCATGCCTTAATTTTGTTTGTCTAGGTTGTCATCCTAGAACTGTTCCCAGCTCGTTGAACAATATTCTTTACCTTGGTAATACTCACATGCTAAATATTACATTTTTGTTAGAGGACAGCTCTTATACCCTCATTAATTTTTTATTAGTAATGCATATTTTTTCTTGAATTAGAGGTTCAACTTTTATTTTAAATTTTTCTAAATATTATTCTTTTAGTTTTTGTCATACAAAAGAACTATTTAATTGATAAATGATAGTAAAAATTTTAATTAATAAATTTATTAAAATGATAGAAAATAATGGCATGTGGTTTAATATTATAAATCAAAATTTTAAAGAAATTAAATTTAAATTTTGAAATGTCAAAGGGGTACTTGTGATTGATGAAAGTTTAGGGGAGCTTTATGAAATTAATAATTTACACAAGATGCCATGTAGGATAACACGTGTTATCTCAAAATTTGACATGTCATTTTCCATTAAAAACATAGTGGTCACTTAACGACATGGGATTAATAGTTAAAAAATGAAAAGCCAAAGGCTTTAAATTTAAACTTTGAAATGTCAGAGGGTTAAATGCAACTAACCTAAAATTTATAGGGTTTTTGTATAATTTAGTCTATTTTAAATTCCTTTTTTTATACGTGAATTCCTGTGTTATATATATATATATATGATGCTAGGCTTTTGGTTTCGCGGCATTTTCAATTTTCACCTTAATTCTGATTCAAATTATTCACTGAATGAATGCTTCCAAGTAGAGTGAGTTATACATAATAAGCATAGTTTGTCCATAAAAATAAATAACATATTCATACAAAAAACATAACTCAAAAGAATTTTAACGAGAAAATTTGTGTCTACCTTTCTTTTCTCGGTGAAAACGCAATTTAGTCTCCTAAAAGGTCAAAAAAAGCTGCAGGTTATTTTAAAAGATATCACCATCATAAACAACATATTGGTGGGGTTTAGGTATGCGGGGATCCTAATTAATATACTCTTTTCTGTTTTTGGTATAAGATGTATTTATCTTATTTAATTAGATTAATAAGATTAATTGAGTTAGTTAATATGACATGTATTTTCTAAAATGTCTTAGTCATTTTCATCCTTCATTCAATCTCATCTTTTATTATTTTTGAAAGAGTATCAATAGAGGTAAATTAGGAAAAGATTAACAAATATAAATTTTTTTTCTTATATTTAAGACTAATATCAACTTCCCAAATATATCATATATCAAGAATGCGAGGACTAATATATTTTGACTCTCTTATATATATGGATACAAATATGATTGACTACTAATTAATATAAGTACTAAATATACATATCATAAAATATTGAACCACAAAAAAAAAAAAAATCGCTTCAATTTTTAATATAAAATATATTTATGGAGTTGATATAGTCTTAAATATAAGACATAGTTTTTATATTTGTTATTTTTTTCCTAATTTACCCTAATTGATACTCCATTAGTAACAATTAAAGAGGAGAGGGAATGAGGGAATAAGAAAGATAACTATGATGTTTTAGAAAATATAAACTATATTAATTAACATAATTAACTTCCTTAATCTAATCAAATTAGGCAAATACATTTTATATTAAGTACAAGAAGAAAGGAAGGAGTACATGTCATAAAGCAAGTCATGATACATAAAATACTAATTATAAATAATATCCATTGTGAATTAACTCCGATGTATATTCACCCTCTTTATGTGATTTATTCTGTATTACATAATATTTCTCCGGCCTTAAATATAAGATATAATTTGTAATGTACTATATATTACAAATTATGTCCTATATTTAAGACCAAATTACGTAGTATTCTATTATTAACAAAAATGTACTTTTACCTATACCTTTGTCTTGTCTTTAAGAGCCATTTCACCTTTTTTTAAAAAAAAAAAATAAGAAAGCTAAATAAGTTACATTAAATATTTTATATTTATCGTTTTTCTTCAAATTAATTTACTTAACTTATAAACTGATATATAATGTAATGATACACAATATATGTATGATTAAGAAATTTATTTAATTTCCTTAATCTCTATTAAAAAAATGTCAACTAGCTAGCTTCTTATTAAGGGTTGGAAGGATCATAAGTTTCACTAACTCAAATGTTGACTCAACAAACTTAAATGTTGCTGGTGCAATTGACAAAGCTTGTGTAAATTAAATTTCAAATATTATTAAAACCATTTTTATTTTTCTAGTAAAATATAACAATTGTTTTCAATTTTTCTCATAATCTAATTATCTACTCTTTTCTCCAATGTAAAGAATTGTAAATAATTAAGTAAGGTTATATTTAAATAAATATTCATAAAAAAATCAAAACTAATAAACAAATTATTTTAAAATTAATCAGTAAATTAAAATTATATAGAAAAGTAAATTTAAATATGCCAGTTTTAAAGTCATCATTCAAGTTGCTATCGTATTTTGGTCATTCTCACATAGGCCAATGAAAAGCAACTAATGCTACAACAGCCACTGAGATGGAAACATGCACAGCCACAATCAAGTAGGATATGGCTCACTCATCACTCGTTATTTTGCCCCGTCCTCTCATCTGCATTCATGATCAAACAAGGTCACGTCCAATGCACTATGTCTACACTTCTCTCTCTGGGCTGATCGATCGATGTTATTGTTGGTCCACGTGGTAATCTTGCACAACTAAAGGAAATTAAGTGCTACACATACGCATATAAGTTAGAAGGGGGGTAATTTAATAATCTGACTCTTTGCTTACGAAACCAGATGCTTGAAGACTTAGAAAATGGCCTCTGCTTCTTTATTTCTTGTAATTTCTAGTTTTCCTCTTACAGAGGGAATCTTGAGTCTTGACTTTGCTTCTTTATCCCCACTTAATGCACACTTTCCTCATTTCTCCATATATGTATGTACGTACCCCACTCTCTCATTTACGTCTCTTCCGATCGAAGCAAACAGAAGAATAGGGAAATGGACAAGTTTTGTTGAGTACATACACTGCAACTATATATCCAGTCCTCAATCCCCCCGCCACGTACGTGTAGCTGCCTTCCATGAGATGAAACCAACTTGTAAGGTAATTTTAAATTTACCGAGTGAGAAATCAATAAATTAAAAGCCAGGGCTGATGCGACTCCCTGGTCTAATTGTAAGTAGTGTACGTGGTGGGATTGTGTTTGTAAGCAAGGTTGAGAGAGGATAAGGAGCAGAAAGGACTATCTGTTTGGATGTGTGTATTATTATTAATTTGGAGAAAGAATAAGAATGAAAGTGATGATGGTTGGGGCTGGGGGACAAGGCGTGGCTTAATTAGAAGCAAAGGTCGTTGCATATAACCAAATATGCCAGCTTTTGTCCCTCACTCCCCCCCGGGTCTCATCATATCATTATTCCCTTTTTACACCTCAATCAACCAACTCCTTCCTTCCTATTATATTAGATGAACAATCCCACTCAACCAATTTTAATTTTCAAAACCTCCATTCTGTCCTTTAAGCTTTCTTTCTCCCCATCTCTCATTTTTTCATTTGGATCGTTGATTGAAAAGAGGAGAGAAAAATAAAAATAATATTATATTGATTACATGTATATGATTTAGAAATTATAAAAAAGACAGAAAAAAATAATAAAAGAAACCTGACCCATATATATGCATGCATCCCACCAAAGTTAATTTCTGCTCTTATACGTCCGCATTTTTAGTGTAATTGTGTCATTGCTTATTCATATCCTTCTCTATTTCTATTATTTATACTCTATCCTTTTCTCATCATGCATACCAAATACAGATTACTTTTTCATTCGCTTTTCTTTATATTCACTACTCTTGCATTGCCCAAAAGAAATAACTTTTTTAAAAAAAAAAAAGAAGAAGAAGAAGAAGCAAAATCCCTTTGCTTGTGGGATCATGCACGTACACCGTGAACATGCTTTTTGTCAGCAAGTTTTGTTCCCATTTATTCCTTCAACGTCATCTCATTTCCCACGCCATGTGCTCCTATTGGCTGCTACCAACTGCTTCGCCACATCAACACATCCTCACTCGTGTCAGTGTCACCGCACCATTTCCAAAGTTCTCTACATTATTTCATCATTTCATGCATAGATAAATACTAAAAGAACTGCTACTTGTAAACATTTATATCAGTATTTACGCAGAATAATTCATGGTGGATACGATGGCGATCAAAGGCATGCATGCTCTCCAACCGGACGGTGTGTACATATATATCATCTCTCCTACAAGTTAAAACTGTTATATTGCGCTGACAATGCAGCAGCTGACGAGAGCAGAGGCACCTTCCTCTGAAGCAACGCCCTTGCACCATATTTTCCTGTTCTCTTCTTCATATTTGGCCAAACTCACTCTCAAAGTCATTATACATCTTTGCTTCTGAATACTCCTCTCCATATCACCCCATTCATACATATACGTCTTGGCATTCCTTGCTAAGTGAAGGGTACTTCGCGCAATAGGTCTTTCTTGGACAATACCACTCTGCATGTTTGTCTTCCCTGACCTGAGCAGAGGGACAGTTTCCTCTTTAAATTCGCCTCCTCATTCGGGATGCTGAAGCTTAATTTCGTCAGTTGAATGAATCTGTTGTTAGATCAAGTGTCTAAATATTGTGTGCAGAAAGACAAGTAACAAGGCCCTGTTTGGTAGGTAGGTAGGTAGGAATTCTTCAGAGTCAGAACACACGTTTGATTCTCAAGATTTGTCATTCTGGCCAAAAAGCATTAATTGGATTCCATCCTTTTAAGCATGGAATTCACATCTCTGCCGCCCATCTCCCTCCTAGCTTCCTCTCTTCATTTTTATCCAGTGACGGCGACAACGGGTTTCAACGAAAATAATTGTAAAAGCTGCAAGAATAATTTGTGCACTAGCTGTTCTTGTAAAACCAACATTTAAGAATCAAACAGCCACTAGCCCTTCTTTGCGAGTACCCACAAATGAGAAATAATTATAATATTTAAAACAACTATAATGTAGCAAGTTCAAGTAAGGTTTACATAAACGTGTGACCGCTAGCTTAAGCCAAAGGGATACAAGAAGCAATTACACTAAACTATTTTACTTTTAAAAGATTTTCCATGACAGAAATTATGAAGGTTTCCTTATCTCTCGCCCGGATCGAATTAAAACTTGAAATAGCTTTCTCTATACTTCATTATATTCCCTGGTCTCTGGTTGAGTATTTCACAATTTTGAAGCCCTTGTAAACTTAAGTGAGCAGAATGCAGCTCACTTGAATACCCTGAAAGTAAAAGTGACCCAATCGCCATTAACTATTAAGATTAATTATGAACTTGCTATATGAATTAAGCTTGAAAAGAAAGAACAGAACAAGGAAGTGTTAACAGACTTTATTATAATTGGCTTCTGTGCAGAGATGTTAGGTATAGGTATGCTACATGCATTGAATTTAGCAACAACTTTCTTCATTTGAGACTCATTGAACCCCTCCAAATTCCGAGCAAAAAACCCCTCCAAATTACAGCTACCTTTTATTTACTTGCTTTGTATATCAATTGATTAGTTTCCTTAATTATTTGTGTCCTGTCTTTTCCATAAAGTGATCAAATATGAATCGCTTTGCTCATTTTCTTTTCTGCTAAATAGGAATAATAACACGTTAACAACAACAAATCTTATGTCATTGAATAAGGTTAAGTACAAACCTTATGTCATTGAACAAGTTAAGTACATGCTAGACCACTCATCACAAAATCCCATGTTATAAAATTATTATGCATGCATGTTTCTTAATTTGCTTTTGTTCATAACACTAAATGCCATTAATTTGGTCCACTTTTTTTTCTTAGTGTCTCTACTCTCTAGCTGTATCAACATTATTCCCGCATATATATTTAAATCACCTTAAATAATTTACTATCATTACTCTTGATGGATATCACACCAACTTTTTTTCTCGCATTCAATCATTATGGATAGCACATCCATATCAAAATTTTCATTTATGCTACCGTCGTCCTTGTTCTTACTTATTCCCCATTCAATGACCAACATTGACTACTATATAGCATCACTATTCTTTTAATATTTTGGTAAAACATGTCACTAAGCAGAACTTGTTTTAGCTAATGCTTTGTAATCTAGGAAGAATATGTTACTTGGAGATGAGTATGAGCTGATGCTTCGGCATTAATATTAGTGACATGTGATTCTGTGGCCATCACAATAATTTTAAACCTTATTTAAAATATTGAAACCTCCCTGGATAATATAGGCTAATGGATAAAAAGGTCACATTTAGAGACAAAGTAAGATGTTTAATTTTGATTGATGAGTAGTTAGAATTGACAAATGTGCAATCAGTCATAGATTGGGCTTGAACTTTTGGTTAACAGCATAATAAATTGAGGGTGTGTGTGTAAATTTGTTTCAAAATTTCTTATTAAAAGTAATATTACCCTTCAAGGTTTTTTTAGGTTTAATATTCCCATAGAAATATTAAAAATGGAGCATTGTTGCTATTTTTTGTTAAAAAATTAAAATTCAACGTCAATTCTTAATGGCTCTAATGTTATAAGGCAACATTATTTTGAAACTCTTAAATTATATTGAATCTAAAAAAAATTATAAGGGCATATTATTCCACAAAGAATACTTCTGGGATATATTTACACCTTAACCCATAAATTAATACTACTAATAACCGGGTTTACTTTGGCGCAATGTCAGCGGTGTGGGAGCTTGCTATTATGAGAGATCGTACGATGATTTCATCCAATGCGACGCAAAGGATTGATGTTGACATCAGAATCCCTTCCTTCGTGTCAAGGTTTAATTAGGATTAACTGAATTAATTGGAAATGTCCCCGTCCCCCCTCATTAATTAATTATATATTTCAACATCTTATCCATTTCCCCCGCCTCTCTTGCTTTCCAATAATCTTTTTTGTCCCACATGTGCATAGCAGTTTAGGTTCTCTTTTATTAAAGCAACAGCAAGGAAGGGTAGCAAACACTAAACATGATGCTTGTTAAATTTCTTTTACAACGTAACAACCAAAAGAAAACGGAGGAGGAACTGTGGACTTCACTTCGAACGTATGAATCAATGAAAGAAGTACTGCCTTGACAATATAAGATCCGGTTAACATTTTTTTTCTTGAAGAAATAAGAAAGCTAAACAACATATATAATATATGTTGTATATTATTATATTAGATTATGTATCAGTTAGATTCTCTAGTTTGAAAGAAAAAAATAAATATAAACATTTTAAAATAGTTGACTTAATCTCTCAAAAAAAAATCAGCCAGATCTTTTATATATATTTAGGATAATAAGTAAGAATAATTAATATCAACGCATAACCGACACTCACCTAACGAATTTCATGATTTAGGTTGACCAGGGTAGCCATCCAAGTTCCTCTGGCCCCAAAAAAGGAAAACAAAAAATGAAGCCATCAAAGTCGGGATTTGGTCCTAACTCATCAGTAGGAAAGTTGTTGTTAGGACGGAAATCCACCTGGGCTAGCAAGCTCAATCAAAGTTGCTCTGATTTATTCCTCCAGTTATAAATATAGAATATATTTTATAGTATAAGTTAATTATACAACAAAATATATTTTATATTTAGGGAGTACTATTTGCAAGGCAAATAAAAATGAAGATAAACAAAAAGATAAAAATCTTGCGGAAGAGCAGATGGCAACGGTCAAGTGTGGTTGGCAGCTAGTGCTCCTCATCAACATCAACATCTCCAATAATTCAACTTTCTAGTCTAATTACACACCAAACAATCGAAATCGTCATCTAAGGGATGAAAGGGCTAAATCTGTTGCATACGTGCAACGATTTTTGTTGGTCGCAGAAAAAGAACCTCAGTGGGCATCTAAACAAACAATTGTCTGCTAATGTCACATTCGCAGAACCCGGTTTGAGTAGCAGCAAGGGGCTGGGTATGCCCCCAATCAGGTAATTGCCGCTCAGTATTAGCCTCCCAAACGGCGATACTCCCACTTCCGGCAACACCGTCTTCAACGCATACTGCGTCGGAATCATTCCCGCAAACTTATTGTTCTCCAACGACAATGCCGACAGCTTCGGCATCACTCCCATGAACCAAGGCAACAGCCCTTCAATCTCGTTGTTGCTCAGATCAACCGCTATCAGCCCACTCTGTGATCCCACATTGTAAGACGGCGCTTCCACCGACGAGAATTTGTTGAACGACAGAGTCAGCTGCTCCAGCGAAGGAAGCTCAAACAGAACTACGGGTACAGAGTCCTTCAGACTGTTATAACTTAAATCCAGAACCTGCAAATCGATCAAGCTCCTGAAGCTTTCCGATCTTAAACCTCCGCTCAAGCTATTGTTCCTCATTGAAATTTGAATTAAGGATTTGGGCAACGTCGCCGGGATTCTGCCAGTGATAGCGTTGTCACTGATGTCGAGATAGTAAAAGCTTTCGAGAGAACCAAGATCAGGAATCTCACCCGTGAGATTGTTGAGTTGAAGTTCGAGCCTTTTCAAGCTCTTGAGCCGGTTCAAGCTAGAAGGGATTGTCCCTTGAAGATTATTGTTATCGAGGTAAAGCTCTTCAAGTTTCGAGAGGAAGCCAATGGAAGAGGGAATCTCACCGCCCAACAAATTCCCGGAGAGAGCGAGCCGGCGCAGACGGGTCAAGTTGGAGAGGGACTCAGGAACCCCACCGGAAAGGTAGTTGTTAGACACATCGAGAGTTTCTAAATAAGGAAGGTTCCAAGACGAGGATGCGAGTGAGCCGGCGTAACCCACCTGATCCAGTGTTATTTCGGTGACCCGACTCGACCCGGAGACGACAGCGTCGCACCGGAAGCCGCACGTGAATTTTTGGCTAAAGAGGTTGTCGCATGGGTCGACAGAGAGGTCCCAAGAAGTAACACACGAACCTGGATTCAAGGAAGCATTGTGAAGGCCGTTCTTGAGTTGCTTCAGAGCCTCTATATCACCCCAGTATGTGGTTGACTCCGCCGGAAAAAGAGACCAAGCAGCAGAAAGAATCAAAATCAGAGAAAACAGAGGAGGAGGGAGACAGGCCATCTTGGAGGTGGATGGATAGTAAGAGAGAGAATTGAAAGTAAAGATGAATTATGAGGGAGCGGAGGAAGGAGGGGACCGTTGGATGGGGTGAATCAGACAGGAAGAGCTGAGATAACTTTGCAGGGCACTCAAGGGAGTCAGAGATTTTTGAGTGAGTGGGTTCAGTTCACGTCACGGGTGTTATTTGTCAGAGAATTGGCAACACAAGCAAGCAGGCTCGTTTTGTTTAAAGTTTCAACGATGGAGTTGACGCCACGGAAGAATATTTTAGCTTTATATATATATAGTGAAGATTGGTGCCGAGAGGTGGATCCTGTGACTATGTTAGTTTTTTTCTTTTTTGGGTGAACGACTATATATGTTTTTTAATGTATGGCGGTTCCGGTCTTATTTTTATTTTTACTAACGGTTAGATGCTTCACAGAGACTAGAGTCCCCAAATTGCCATTGGGATTGACGCATAAAATCAGATGCATGTGCGCATAGATCAAAATATGAGGCTCATAATTAATAGCTGCACAGACAAATATATAAATCCATGCCTCATCCCCCAAAAACATACATTAAGGACTTATGGACTATGGGTGGGTGCGTGGTGGGGATTGAGGGCATTTATATTTTCTTTTTTACCGAAAAAGTATATCTAACGAAATACTCTATATGTGAAATAATTGGTTTTTCTCACAAATGCCTGGAGGGTGGGGCATCTCTTGGCATGGGCATGGAGGCCCAACATTAAAGGACCGCTTGTGGGCCAATTTGTGTTTAATGATGTGGGTCTTTAAAAACAGTGGCCATTTTTTTTTCAATGGGGTAATATTCCCTGAATATTCGACATTCTCACAAATTTAATTGTTGTACTTTTAGATTCATTTGGGATAATTTCTTGAAAGGTTAATACAGCTGGGCAGCCAATGAGAAGATATCATAAATTTTAAGGGGAGGGATAAAAAGGAAGAACAAATGAGCAGTATGGACTTATTCATGCTATTATGAGATTTTTTTGACAATCACATCTTTCTTGGCCCTTCCTAGAGATTTTATCCCTTTTTTTCCAAGCAAAACTTTTTGATGTTAGGTGCTTCTCAACCAACCACCTTACTCAATCATACGTCGTAACAGAAAACTTCCACCAGCCTCCACACACACACACGCAATCATGCCTATGTTTCCCCATAGCTGTATAGATTCGTTTTAGATTATTATATAATGAGATGGGGGTCAATGTTGTCTTGTCCCTAACACCTAAAAATCAGATCTTCCCCCCCTTAACTTACTCCGAATGACATTCAAAAATTAACACAATCAAGTTGAACAAAATAAGATACACAGAGTACCCATCTCATCCTTAAATTTTGCAAGTAAATCTTTCAAACTAGCACAATATCTTCGACAGCATCCTAATCAGAACCAAATAAGAAAAGAAACAATCACAGCACAACTCCTAAACTGTAGAAGCTACACACAACCTTGAGTGACATCCAAAGACTCACTAAGCAACTAATAAACGAAAGCAAAACATAGGTCCATAGCATTAATGCAGAATACCCAGATTACTGTGTTATCTAAAGGATTCCAAGGCTAAAATATGAGGTGGTAAATGATAACTTTACAAGTCCAACGCAAATATGACAACATTCAAGCAAGGCGCAGATCGTCTGATCTCAATCCCATTCCATTATGATGTAGATTCATGTGGGTAGGGTGCTGCGGGTGGCACAGTCCATGGAAGTTGGAGACACCTGTGGCCACTGTAACTGCTGATTCCTGATCTCCTTCCTCGTGCACCAGATATTGTGAATGGATCACACACTTTTCCTGCAATCATTCCATTAAACCACAATCAAAACATGCTCTTTCAAGCTTACAGTCTTTCATTACAATCTGTTCAACACAAGTTCTTACAAGTTCAAGCAGCAGATTCTCGTTCATCAGCTCCATGCTTTTCACCTTCATGTTAAGTCAATAAAGAAAATTGTAAAACAGCAATGGTTTCTCAGAAGAATAATCTTATGTGTTTTGTCATTTGTGTGTGTGAGAGAGAGTAAGTGTGATATAAAAAGAAAATGACTCTTCTGACCTTTTTCTTACTGGTACTAGTCCGAGTTTTGATCACATGAAGCTGTGGAAACATAAATGAAACTAGCACATTAGTACAAACAACAAACGTTCAATGAGAAAATTGAATTTTTTTTAAATCATTTGGAAACCAAATGGGAGAAACACGTGGTTCTTGGAGTAATGGTTGAGTAAGGAATTAAAGGGAAAAAGAATCATCAACCCGGAAACGCTTTCAGATCTGCAGATTAAACTGAAGCAGGTACGAATTTTTTTTCGGCGGGAATAAAAATTGAGTCTTTAATAGCTTGTACTTGAAAAGTTTGAACCTTTCGTTCGCGTATGATCGCTGAGGCAGAAACCATATCCTCCTCAAGAGTGCGTAGTTGCTGGAAGTTCAGATCATTTAAATCCTCACCTATCCTCTGCCTTGAAAAATCACAACTTCATGAATCAGCTTTGGAGTACAAAACGCACATAAATACATTCCTGAGATTTATTTACCTTATCTGTCTTCTGAGTTTATTATTAATATCCTTCAGCTTCCTCATGGTTTCGAGCATCCTCTGCCAAACATGCAGAACACATAAGAATTCACCAGCAAAACCCATAACACAATCGTTAAATATCACGTAAAACAGGAGTGTCCAACTAACCTCGTATTGGGCACTCCAGAGATCGATATTCCCCAAACTCCTCTCGTACTGATCTATTATATGCTTTGTCCTGCTCATATATAACAGATGTTAGATTACCAGAAAATATAAATGGTAAGGGAGAGATAGTGTGAGGGAGAGATCGAAGTGTACGGACGTAAAGCCAGGAGTGGTGTATTCATGCATCTTATTGTTTTTGGAGAACATGATAAGGGAAACCTTAGCATCACAGAGAACACTGAGTTCATGAGCTTTCTTGAAAACGCCATTGCGCCGTTTGGAGTAGGTGACCTGCCTGTTGGTGGCATTCTCGATCAACTTGATCTCAATCTTTCCCCGACCCATTTCTCACTTCTCTATCTTTCTTCCTCCCAAACACAAATCTGAAGGGCATTATTAGGACATGTTGGATTATATAGAAGAGTTGTGAACTTGGCAGAAAAAAAAACATAAAGCAGAGGAATGGGAGAAGAGTGAAGAGGCTTTTCTAAACCGGGAAAGCTAAAGGGAAATTGAAAAAGTTGGGTTGGAGAGTAGCTGCTAATATTGCTAAATTGGTGAAAGAGTGTATAAAGCAAGTGATGAAATAACATCAATTATTTCCTTGAGATATTCATCTTCATGTGTAGTGATTCGATGGCCACTAAATGTGTTTATCGCTACTCATTCTCATAAGAAAGCACATTACGGTAATCCTCTGGTGTATTAGACCAACCACAAAACTCCATCGAGTTTGAAGCTTTGTGATCCAACAATTGATTTCATCAGTAAAGATGGAAAAGAAAGGACAAACCATTTGAAGAAATGTCTTTTTCTGTCAAACAATTAAGAGGATAGCCGTACATAGGAAGGTGGACCTTTCCCATTTTTCGGGAATGTTCATTTTAATGTGCTAAAAAGGGATTGAACACTATTCCCATTTTAGAAAAGCATCCCTGTTCTCAAACCTTTCTTGCTTTGCGCCATAAACCCATAATCAGAGTAAGAGAATTTTTTTTAGTACTTCAGAGATTAAGAGATTTAAAATTTACACTGTTCACAAATGATTCAGATACATTTGCCTTTGAAATTAGAATCACGCGAAATAGGAGAAACAAAAGTGGGTTCCCCAGGTAGTAACAGTGTCATGGCAATAGGTAGAACTAGTACTTAGAACTATAATCCCACGAGGTGAAGGAGAAAGTTCGAAGCCATTAATGTTGTTTTGTTTTGTTTGTTGCAAAGGAAAGAGGAATAGGGTCCCATCCCACCTTTCTCCCACAAACAAACGAAGGTAAGTGGGTCTTCTGACTAGTTGAAAAGCTGTGGTGAATTTCACTTTCTTTTCAGCCTCATCCAGGCTTTCTTTCCCCTTCCTTTTATCTTATGGCGACGAGTAGAGACTAAAGACGCATTATTAATTGTATTTTAAAACAAAAAAACGCATTTAGAACTTCTTGTTGTCTTCTGATATGAGGTCATGGAGAACGATGATTCAGACATCTTAAATACTCAATGAACATGAAAAGGGATAAATATGAGGAACAGGCTTCCTTACTTTCATCGGCCGAAAGAATTAAGTTTCCTTATTTTCTGTACCTAGGCCTAGGCCTTGCTGGATGTGACGCAATCCTCGGGGTACTTAACACTACCACGTACGGATGGTAAAATATTGAGAGAATCCCCCCTTAGGACTAGATGTCTAAAATATTGTAAAAAAAACCAAAAAAAAAGTGACGAAGAAAAGGCTTAGGTTTTTTTTTGGGTATTATTTTAAAAAACGAAAGTATGTTATTGTACTAATATAATTGTTAATATGTATTAATATAGTTGTTCCCCCTTCCTCCTAGGTGATGTTAATATTGAGCAGTGTGAGCCGTCTATTACATTCAGACGTTTATCTAGGCACCCAGAAGTTAAGATGTCTCCTCTAACGTTTTGACCAACTCAAGGATCGAATTTCCTCCCTTTGATGAGATATTAATATTGTACTGATATAATTATTAACGTTTTATAAAATAATACACACAAAAAAAAAGGCCTTAAGGCCTTTCAATTTTTGTTGAGCCTTTTTTTGACTATATCTTGGACCTTGAGATAGATTTTCCCTAAAATATTGGTCAATGGTTTTTTGAAATTATCTACGACAATTTTCTAGAGAGTATTTCCTTGTTGGCATCAACATAATATATTTATTTTTTCCTCTTATCAAATGGCTTAATTCTTTGATGAACTTCGTGACGCTAATGCCAGAAATAAGTCAGACATTCTTAAAACAAAATGGTTGAGACATTCCCATGTGAAACTGGTGCAACATGAGGACATGATAGAACCCAATTTGATCATATAAAATTTACGAAAGAACAAGCCACAGGTTTAATAAATAGTAGACAGTTCATCTGCATATGCCGGATAAAGTTAGCAGTTAGAAGTAGAACACAATGGAAATCATAGGAACCAAAAGCACTGACCATAATCAATTACCAATCTTGGGAGGTAGTCAGAGTATCTATATCCAAATCCAACAACCTCACATCGCATAACTACAATTTTCCGGGAGTTTATTTCCTCTTTCCGGTTACTAGAGACACCGTTTACTCTTTCCTTTACAACCACCAGGAAATGCCAATTTACATAATTGTTATTATGCATTAAAATTGGATCCTGGATTTTAGGAATGCCATCTCTCTTCAGTTTTCTTCCTAATGGATGGCCACTACTTTTGAGAAATTATTAAGGAAAACCGGTTATTATACTTTATCATCATGGAACCACCACCTTGTCTCCTTAGGAGATCTGCCATTTCTGCAGTTCTTTACATAGCGGTCATTATCTTCAGGACGTTGCTGCACAAGAGATGGAGATACAGTCATACTTCAGGGAAAAATGCAAGCATTTAGATAAGGGGGTGTTAATTAGAATGTCGTCCTCTGTATGGAGATCTCCAACTGCCTTTTAAGTTAGACTTTTATCAAAAACAGATTTAAGCAAATATATTAATATGCCTTTGTGGAATCAGTATCCAGCCACATCTAAAGCATGTATATATACAACTACCGTAGAGATGAATACTGGGAGAGGAAGTATTCACTATCACTAAATCCACACCTTCATAGTTGAGCTTGAAAGCATCGAGAGAATACTGATGCATATAGAACTAACTGTCATCGCTGGGGACCATGAATCGTACAATATGTCTGCATAGGTTCATCAAGTATTAAACATAGAAATGAGAATGATGTCAAATTGCAGGTCTTCAAACATTAAAACAAGCTAAGGAGAGATGAAAACTAAGCTTCACATTCATATGTCAAACTGAAGAAGTCTGGAGGTTTAATACAAGCTAATCACCAAGAAGGAGAAAACAATTAGATTTTTTAATAAGATGTTACAGAGATGCTAATATGCTGCCACCTTCATATATTAGATCAACTAATCCAGATCCTCAATAAGCTTCAAGTTGATTGAAAAAAGAATTCATTCCTAATTCCTTCACCACTCAAGCTCAACAAACTTTCAACACAGCCAATCGGCAGAATCCCCAAAAAACACCCACACCCAAACCCACACATAAGAGAAGAGACATTTGTCATAACCAATTCTATGAACAATAACTCTTAACATTTATATACATTTGGGAAAATACCACTCCAAATCCCTATACTTTAATCGTGTTTTGTTTCAGTCTCTATGGTTTATTTTTGCAGTTCCCCGTCCATTATATATGCCTCATCTGAAACATTAATCCTTTTAAGGAAAATACTACAAAGGATTATGAACTGGCACAAATATTGCGAATTTGCTTAAATGGACTTAACATGGTTAAATGATTAGGTAAAAAACATGATGACAAAAAAAAATGCTCACTTCATGGACAGATAAAAATTTAGGCTACAGGTTTGTTGGATGCCCAAATGTGTTTTGTGGGCCTTGGGGATGCAAATACTTTGGTTGGGTTTAACGGTACCAAGTCAAACTGAGCAAAATTAACAGAGTTTGGGCTAGTTAATGGTCCTCCTAACTCTTCTGGTTCTAAATATAGGACATAGTACAGTGCAAATTACACTACAAAATATGTCCTATATTTAGAACCGGAGGTAGTATTTCTCGAACTAAAAGAAGTAATGCTTCAGGTTGAGGCATTGAGCAAATAAATTGGAGAAGAAACCACGAAAATAAACTTCAGGGATTAAAACAAAACATGATTAAAGAGTAAAGACTTCAAGTATAGAGACCTGGAGTGATATTTTCCCAATACAAAGGTTTGACCCGTTTGCTGTAACACACAGTTACTTCTCATAATGAATGGGGAAAAGACTAAAATGTGCAAACAAGATAGTAAACTCTAAGCACCAAAAGCCTGCAGAGAAAGCACAGAAGGAATGCAGACTAGAAAATTAAAAAAGAAAAGAAAGAAAGAAAGTGGCCAAACTTCATCTAAATGTTCCCCGGATATACCATAGTTTTGCTATCTCTTTTGGGAAATGAATCCTCTCATTTTTAAGCAGGAAAATTACTCATTTTCGTTGAATCTCCAGCATTCAAGTAATCTAATGATATAAAAAATGACACATCATCAAACAAAAGGCACCCAAGCAGAGAAAGCTCTTTCATTTTAACCAACCAAAAATGCCATGGCTTTCTTCCTCTCGTGCAACGGACCTTCATGAGTAGGAAAATTCATCTTTCTTCAACTGCTACTATTTCAATCACATTTTTTTAGTTTCATTTCATTCCTCACAAACCCAATTGCAATCCTTCACCTTCTTCTTCCTATTGGGTACTTTCACCCTCACTAGCGGGTCACAGTTCTGAGGTTTCTATTTCAACTTCTCCAAAATATATTGGTTGTCCTTAGCTGTTTTACATGACTAAGGTATCTCAGATTATCTTTACCAGTGAAATAGCACCTGACACACAAGGAAGCTAACAATTTCCTACACAGCCCTTGTGGATGCTGTAACTTCCATCTTTCTGGAGGCAGGCTGCTTCAGATGGTAGCTAATAATAAATCATAGAGTTTGAATTAAATGACACGTCACTTTTGCTGTGTTACTTCAATTGTCAAATCCTCTATTTTAACACACTTTCATCTGGTTCTTTCATGGGTAACAAGAAAAGAAGGGCACCACCAGGAGTACTCTCATAAACTGAGTGGAGTAAATAAAAGTTAGGAGTTCTTTTTCTTCTCTCTCATGCATCAGGTTCTCCCTCACGCAATATCACACTTCATTTAAAATTGAATCCATCCTCACATACTGAAGGAAGCTTAGGGATACAAAAGACATATTCAAACAAGAAAACCAATTCCCACCACAAGAGGCTTTGTTGCATAAAAGGAAAAAAAAAAAAAACCAATGGCATTTGGGTTGATAAGAATGAAGGTGCTTTATGCTTCCAGTGCCCTTCAAACGAGGAATTTTACAGGTCATTCTTGTATGGAGATTCAACTAAAACTAGAGCACTTTCCCCATTTTAAAAGAGAGGATCCGTTTGCATCTCCTTGTCCTATATAAGGCTAGCCACAAGACATGTTCAATTGAGCAGATAAAATTACTTTTTCAGACATCATTGGAGCTTAAACCAACTATTCAATGGCACACTCTTTCCTGTTCATCTTAGTAAGAGTAAGCAATGATAATCATGTATCTCATCATAACAAAGAAATCACCAAACAAGAAATAGTCAATAAAAGCAGGAATAACAGGAAATCAATGTAAACATCATGAACAAAACTAGAAGTGCCAAAACCGTCCAGTGAAAGGCTGTGCAATAGGCGATAGCAAAAACAAAACATGGGCTGTGACAATCCCAACCCCCAAAAAATAATGTAAAAAACAACAGTTGACCATGAGAAAAAGTAAATGAGGTCTAGAAAAAGTAGCAATGAACCCCTCCTCAAACACATACCTAGACAGATATGCCCATTGCTGTAGATATGGGGATGCAATGGAGCTGGATGCAAAAAAATGACCTATTAAACGCACATAATAAAAGTCAGAATAAAACAGTATTAAGGAACTGGATCCTCTAAATTATGAGATAAATTGACGGAATCAATTTCTCGAAATCTCCACCACAGAATCTGATAAATCTTCCATCCATGGTGAATGTCAAAACACGTCAGAATATGAGGATATCTGTACCCACTGATTTATTCACCTTCAAATTCGCTTCTTCTCAGAAGATTCAATGACTGACCTTCCAAAATACAAAAATTCCTATATTAATTGGAAAGTGAATCACACTGAATGTGAAAAATGATACTCCCAATGGAAAAATGTGTAAAGGTACAGCAACTTGTTTTGAAAAATAAACTTTTTGTTTCAGTTTCTGTGTGGATCTGGTGAAAAAGAAAGAAGAAAGGGCACTGGTTGCTAGATAGAAATCAACTCGTTAAGCATTAATACATATTCCATCTCATTGTTCAACTATGTGCATGAAATCTCCAATTTATCACCATTATGCTTTTGAGAAGCTTCTCTTTCATTGGAATTGATGTCTAACCTCATTCATGATCTTCAGGCTTTACACAAAAGACAAGTCACAGATTCTCTCCTTTCTGTTCTTTTCATGCAGCATTGATGCTAACTGAACTTTTAAGACTTTGATAGTTAGTTTCTTAGCCACATGAAATCCTCTCACTTCTGTTATTTTACCTCTTCTTACATTTAAAGATCAACTGAGTAACTCAGCGGAGAAAGAAGCAAAAGTGAAGATAAATATACGATGTTGTTGACATGGCACGACATCTACCATGGATGGAAGTTTTCTGGCTCGATCAACAAATATGTAGAGAAATTAACTGGGGCAATTTACCCAAAATTTGAAAGGATACAATTCCCAGCAATAGCGAACACCAGAAATCACTACAAAGAGGGATTCACAACCTGTGGAGCTTCCATAGGATAATGCTCGGGAAAGTCAACTTGAAGTTGATAGGTCTCATTGGCATAAAGTGTCCCAGGAGCTCCAGTCACTTCAACAACCCACCTATGAGAAAAATCGATGGCAGCAATTTAACAAAACCTCAGGAAAAAGGAAAGCATTCGATCGATAAACCAAATCAAAAACAAGAGCAAGGGGTGGGTGAATCGTCAAAACCGAGATTAAGCCAGAACCAAACAAAGAAGCCCTCGAAATCAATTAGACCAGGAAGATCATTACAGCCCAGTGACTACCAGAACACTCAAGCAACAGCCAACAGACAACAGAAAAAAATTAAGAAAATTTAACTCTTATACAACAACACGGAAACAAATTCGGGAGGTGAAAAATGAAAAGGGGAAAGACAGAGAGAATACCGCTGGAGATTGTCAGTGACTCTGTGTTTGAAACCGGCGGGAGGATTAACCTGCCACTCGACGAGTTCCTTCTGAAGCCTATTGCAGGCGATCTTACTGAGAGCCTGAGGATGGGAGTCAAAATAGAACCAGGCCAACAAAACAATCGGTAAAAATGGAAAAGAGGGCAAGGAAATTGAAGAAACTAAACTAGGGCTAACCTTGCGAGCTACAGCAGAAGAAGAACTGGTCATTATTGTTTGCGCGTTGTGATGGTAGATGTGATAACTCGGAGAAGAGATAGATTGTGCAATGATATTGCAAAACGGAGAAGGTTATACGAAAGGAACAATAAGACCACGGCCACTACGGTTCCTCAGTTTTTTTCTCTCCTTTTCTCTTCTCTTCTTCTTCCTCTTTTTTTGGTTTTGGGCCCAGCGGTTTCTCAGTTTCTTATTCACCCGAGTTACCCGCCCATTTATAACTTTTAATTCGATTTGTTCAAAATTTAACTTTAAGATATTTAATTTAGTGCTTATTTCATTTAACGGCTGTATGTAAGAAATTTGAAAATAAAATAAAATTTTCATAATTTAAAAGTAAGAAATTTTTCTACTTTATTTTGTAATGGATAGTTATATTCTATCAAATGTTTTTCTGTCTTTCCTTTGCATTACAATATAGATTTTTAGCTTTTCGGCATGTCTGTTAGGGCAGAGCTTACCCAACCCGCCCATTTAATTTTAAATGGCTATGGGTTAGTTCACACCCCTACCTCCACCTATTTAAATCCGTATAAATAGGCTAGTATATAAATGGATGGGCTAACCAGGTTTTAGGTGACCCATTTACATTTGACATGTTTATTTTCTTTTGAAAAAAACATACATAAGCTTTAAGAATCTATTCAAATTCATCATTCTAATTTCTAAAATCTAAATTTTCATAGTTTAATAATCACAATTCACACAAAACAACATAAGAATTATACAAGCACCACCATAGCATAATTTTGATGTTCAAACTCCAACTTTTAAATTAGAACATTACAACTACAATTTTACAAGTTCATAAATTAACAAGATGACATGCTTCTATTGAAACTTCATGTTTCAATCTTCACTATCATCTTTAGTTCACTTAAGGAAGGAACTATAGCTCTAGACACTAAATTTTCTTCTACAAAATAAATGAAGAGAAAACATATAATAAATAATAAAAAATGAAACAATACAAATTCAGAATTTTATTGAAAATACTAGTAACAACATTTGCACTCTCATCAAAATTATTAATATCAAGGTTTTTAAATTTAAGAGGTGTCTTGAATAGCAAATTTTGAGCACATATAATGCCTTAACCATCTTTGAAGATAAGGAACTCCTGAAAAAATCTAGTATCCGACCCCAATATTAAAAGCTAATCCTGAAGATATTGTCATTACTGGTATAGCCAATAAATTACGTGCCAATAGATTTAGAACTTGATACTTGGAAGTATTCACTTTCCATCACACCAAAACATCAATTTTTAGATCTCAAAAGCCTAATAATTTAGTTTGAAGATGTTTATCCACTTCTAAAATCTACTCTACATTACATGTAGAGCTAGTAGCGACTCACAAATTCAAACAAATAGAGCCACATAGAGAGAGAGAGAGTGAGAGCAAGATTGAGTTGGTGGCCGTTATGGTTAGGGATTAGAAGAGGTCAAATACTCAAAATCTCAAATAGGGAGGGAGGTAAGAAATGCCTCTATTTTATGGCGGAATACTGAATGAGATGTGTAGTTAATAAAAAAATTACATTAATGGGTGGGTATGGGCAGCCCATAGGTATGCCATAGCTCGCTCATTTAAATCTTAAATGGGCGGGTTTTAACCCGCCCCATTATGAATCTTTTTGGACGGGCTTAAAATGACCCAATTACACTAGGTTATGGGTTCCATGCTTAACCCTACTATCTGTCATGTTTTTTACTGGCACGATTTCCCCTAAAGGAATTGTTACAAACAAAAAATCTCCATTAAGAGAAAATTATTAGCATAAATTCAAATGGTGTCTCAGGTTTTGTCCCAATAATTACTTCATTGTTCATGTAATATAAGCTTTCTCTTCTAGGAAGACTTTGCTTCAAACCCCCCCCAAAAAAAGGAACATTTCTTTTTTTGATATTATTATCTAATATCTAATCAGGGATACGTACTTACCCCTTTCAATATAAGTATCTCATTTGGCATTCCAACTCAAAACCTAAAAAGATATAATGTAAGACATATTTGAAGTAAGTGAATAGGTAAGTTATTAGTTTAAGCTTTAAGGGTGACATGAAATTGGTAAACCATTATTTTTTTCCCATCAATTGAATATTGGTTGGTCATTATTTACAAACTTTTCTACAAAATCCAGTGCTTGTTTGGTGCAAGAGGAAAGGAAGTGAGATGAGGAAAAAATTTTGAGTTGGATTTAAAAAAAAAAAAAATTAGAGGAGTGGGGTTAAAATTTTTTAATTAAATTTTTTGTACTCTTTCATCTTACATCTTTTGTTTATTAAAATTTTTGTAACTTTACTTCTCTAAATTTTTTAAAATTCAACTCATAATAATTTTTCTCCCTTCCCTTCCCCTCCAAATCTCTTATATCAAAAATATACTTAATGAAACTGGTTAGTCATTATTTACAAACTTCTATACAAAATCTAATACTTGTTTGGTGCAAGAGGAGGGGGAGTGAGAGGAGGAAAAAAAATTGAGTTGGATTTAAAAAAAAATTAGAAAAGTGGGGTTAAATATTTTTAATTAATTTTTTGTACTCTTTTATCTTATATCTTTTGTTTATTAAAATTTTGTAACTTCACTTCTCTAATTCTTTTAAATCCAACTCATAATAATTTTCCTCCCCTCCCTTCCTCTTCAAATCTCTTATAACAAACAAACACTTAATGAAATATTAATAATTAATATTTAAAAATGGCTTTGTCTCTTTATAATAGTTTTTTTTCATCCCTCTACCCTTATGAGTTATATCGATCAACTCATTATTAGAGAAACATTAGAAAGTTGTAAAAGATTTTAATATATAATTAATTTCATTAATATTAGGAAAGTAGCTAATATATCAAATCTTATATATCAAATAGGTCAAGAGAGTAAATTAGTATTTTTCAAATCTTATCTATCAAAATAAAGTAAAAGAGTTTTTTTTTTTAATAGTTTTTAACTTTATACCAGATATCAAGGTTTTAGTTTAGTCCCTTTATTTTATGAAGTTTCTTTTTGATCTTTTAACTCTAGCACTATAGTCTCAAATAATGATTTTTGTATCGTTATTTTTAAAATTAAACTTAATAAACCAATGCTTGTAAATATTTAAAATCTTGATGTCAACATTTTTTTAAGAAAATTAATCTTTTGATCTCTAAGATGTTCACTCAATTGTAACCCAGTCCTCACACTTTGACTTGATACAACTCTATTTCTATAGTTTTCATTTAATTGTAACTCAATCCCTCAATTTTGACTGACTACAACTCAGTCCTTATAATTTTAATCATTTTATAATTTAATCCTTGTGTTTTAGAATAAAGGTTAGGGACTGAATTGCACTAAGTCAAAGTTGAAAGATTGAGTTACAACCGAGTTAAAATTATAAGGACTGAGTTACACAAAGTCAAAATGTATAGACTAAGTTACAACTTAATCAAAATTATAGGGACCAAAAAATTATTTTCCTTTTTTTGTTAACGGCATTAGGATTAGACTGAAAACACACTATATAAAATTTGAGATTCAAAATAAAATTGTGTGATGGGGCAAAAGATTACATTTACCTTAAAGTATATAATTTATGGGAGTAACTAACTAATAATATATCATCTGATTTACTTGGTTAATATAAAGAGGAACATAAAATTAGATGATAGATTGTTGGCATAATTCCAGCAAATACACTGTGTAATCTGAGTCACGTCCATGGACGTTGTCTTTAAGAGCTATTTCATCAGCCATTGACTGATACGAAGTGTTACTCCTTAGGATTAAAAAAACCCTTCCTACAGATATAGGGTGAACAAAACAATAAAATATAAAAGCAACTATCAGGCAACGAGAATATGAGATGAAGAGCATGACTAAAAGCCTTAAAAGAGGAAGAGAATGCTCAAGGTTTTTCAGAACGTAGTGCCTAAACCTCTTTATGAGCTCTCCTTATATAAGAATGGACCTGAGAGACATTAAACACAATTTGATTTTCTTGTAAGCATTTTCACAAAATAAATTTTGGATTTTCTCAAAAAAAAAAAATATTTGATAAACAGCTCTCAATCCATAGTTAACACATGTATAGGGGGAATCGATGAATTTCCACTGCATTTGCGTCTTGGTGGTTGTGCGGCAAGCCCACTTCTCCTCTTGGCTCATTTACTAGCCTAAACTCATAAGGAGTAATATATACACTTGTATTTTGTCTCTCCCAAACCATGTGGGACTTGTTCCAATTTGACACACCCCATGCAATGTAGTAACTACAACAATCCCCCAATTGTGTCAAAATGAATGCCATTAACTAAGTTACATACACGAATATAACCATTGTATCTGGTGGCCTTAGGAACTTAAAACCAAACCTAAACTTATAACACTTATTACAAAGAAATGTTAGTGGCTCTATGAACTTAAAACCAACATCTCTTAGGCATGTACTACAGGTATTAAGAATCAGATTATACCCTCACATCTTGTTGTTAACACGTTTTTCTACATTAAGACAGCCTTAAGAGAGCCTGGTGCATAACAATTGCTCTATAGATTTCACTATGATCTCATAGGTGTGGCCCCACTCCACATTCGTAGAGGTAATTTCATGAAATGTACCTGCAATAAGCACATCATCCTATAAGATTATGAAATCATTAAGAGCTTTGCTCATTCTCACCAAAATGTATTCTTGCACATTCTTGAAATCATAGAAAGAGGCTAACAATTTTACTTCAGTGCTAGCAAAACTAACACATGACTTGTTCTTACCCATTGAACATTCTTCATGCGATCATCAATTACAAAGGTCAGGTTGCCATTCATGTTGATTTTGTATTGGCTTAAGTATCATTCCCCTCAATGAATCAAAGATTTATTTCTTTCCCAGAGGTTTTGTAAATGGATTCATTATATTCACCACTGACCTTACACAATCGATTGAGTTCACCCTATCTTTTAGTAGCTTCCTTATTATATTATTTCTCAATTGAATATGTCTACTCTTACCATTAAAGGTTTTGTTTTTAGCCATAGCTATTCCAGATTGACTATCACAATGTAAAGAAACTGATGGTGTTAGTTTTTCACCCAGTGGGATATTTGCCAATAAGTTTTCAACCGCTCAGCCTTAGTATTAGCCAGCTCCATAGTAATAAACTCAAAAACCCTTGAGGAACTAGTTAAGATAGTTTGTTTAACTGACTTCCATGTTGCGGCGCCACCACTAAGAGTGAAAACATAGCCACTAGTGGATTTGATCTCATTTGAATATGAGATCCAATTAGCATCGTTATATCCTTCCAATACAAGAAGAAATCTACTATAATGAACATCATAATTCATGGCACCTCATAGGAATGCGATCTTACCAAAGCCTTATAATGTTCATTGCTTGGACAATGAGTATATCTACTCCATCTACACACATAACATGCTATGTTTGGCCGGGTATAGTTCATTAAATGCAACAAACTCCTAATAATTTATACATATTTAGATTGAGCGATTGAATCTCCTTCATTTTTCTTTAAATGCACATTAGAATAATAAGGAATATTCATTGGAGACTCATCAAATAGTTAAAACTTTCTCATAAGTTTCTCAATATAATGTTCTAGAGAAAGTATGATCCCATTATCATTCCTTATGATCTTAACACCCAAAATCATTTTTTGCTTCACCTAAATCTTTCATATCAAAATTAGAAGAAAGAAAATGTTTTGTTTCAAGCACAACACTCATGCCAATACCAAAGGTAAGCATGTCATCCACATACAGACAAATAATCACTCAATCACCAATTACAAGTTCTGTCTCAACACAGCTTTTTACCTAAACGATAGAGAAACTATCATTTAACAAAACTTGATCCAGTTTTTCGTGCTATTGTTTCAACGCTTGTTTCAAACCATACAAGGATTTAACAAGTTTTAGAAACTTTGTTTTACGATACAGCCTTCAGGTTACACCAAATAAATCTCCTTTTCTAAATCACCATTTAAAAAAGTTGTTTTAACATCCATTTGATGAATGAAAAGTTTATGAATAGAAGTTAGGGCAATCACGATTCTAACAGAAGAAATCCTAATTACATGAGAGAATGTGTCAAAATAATCAACATTTTATTTTTTAGTATACCCTTTAGCTACCAACCTAGCCTTGTATTTATCAGTAGTTCTATCAAAAAAATACTTTTTTTCAAAAAAACCCATTTATAACCAATAAGCTTTGCTCCTGGACAAGTCTACCAAAACCCATGTTTTGTTTTAATTCAAAGAATCAATTTCATCTCTTATTACTTCTTCCAAAAAGATTCATCTGGAGAAGAAATAGCTTCATGGAAATTTGTGGGTTTATCTTATACCAAGTAAGTATAAAAATCATCTCTAAAAGATGCTTGTTTTCTTTTTCTTTTACTTCTCCTTAAATATTCAACCAAAACTTCGTTTAAATTTTGTTGAGAAGAAGAAGAAGAATTTTCAACTCCTAGGAATATGCTCAACCTTCATAAGAAATATATGTTCAAAAAACTTTGCATCTTTTGTTTCAATAATTGTGTTATGATCCAAAACATCACTTTTCAAAATTAGAAAATGATAAGCAGCACTTTGTTGAACATATCCAATAAACATGCAATCATAAATTTTAGAACCAATTTTCCTCTTTTTAGAATCATGTAGTAAAACTTTACCAAGACACCCCCACACTTTTAAATATTGAAAGTTAGGCAAAAAATTCCATAACTCATAAGGCATATTTTAGTTTTCCTGTTGGGTATTTTGTTTTGTAAAAACAAGCAGATAACAAAGCTTCACCCCACAGGTTATTTGGTGCGGCAAAACTCACAAAAAAAGCATTTATCATTTCTTTTAGGGTTAAGTAGAAAATCTTCCCCGAAAGTACACGCTTGAGAGCAATGTTGCCCTGAAAGTTTTTTCAGATTCAATTTCGCCCCGGAAGTCTAAAAGCGGAGTAACGTTGCCCTTTTCCGTTAAAAAATTAACATTGACCATTAAAAAATTGATGTTGCCTGTTAACTTTTTAATAGGAAAAGACAATATTACTCCACTTTTAGACTCCCAGGGTGAAATTGAGTCTGAAAAAACTTTCAAGGAAACATTGCTCCTTGATGTATACTTTTAGGGTAGATTTACTACTTAATCCTTTATTTTAAAGTTTTATCTTTCCTTTTTGCAATGCCATTAGATTCAGGTGAATAATGAGGAATCACTTCATGAATTATCCCTTCAATTTCACATAACTCTTTTAATAATAATAAATATTCCCTTCCTTTATCCGACCTGACCCACTTATTTTTTATTCAATTGATTTTCTACTCATGCCTTGTATAAAAGAAATTGTTCAAAAGCCTTATCTTTATTCCTCATCAAATGCGCTTTGGTATATTTTGAAAAATCGTTAATAAAATATAACACCTTTCACCACCTTTGGTCTCAGTTTGTTTTAAATCTCACAAATTAGTATGAATTAAAGCAAACAACTCAGCTTATCTTTTCGTAGAACAATGTAGTTTTTTAGCTTGCTTAGTTTCTACACAAACTTCACACTTTTGAAAATCATTTTTAGTTTTAGAAATCAACCCAAGATTTTGCAATCTTTTAATATAAGATTTGGGTCCTAATCTAGCATGCCACACATCATAAGAATCAACCGAGTAAGTAGAAGAAGTTGCACTCTCCTTCATTTCAGCAACACTTAGAACAAATAGACCCTTATTACAATGATCTTTCCCAATAAGAACATTGTTCTTGGTCATGACAATCTTGTCAAATTCAAAACATACCCTAACCCCAGCTTTCCCAAGCATCACCATAGAGACTGAGTTAGCTCTGACTTCATGTACATACAACACATCAATGAGTGCCAAGGTATTTTTAAATTAAGCTTCAGTACCACTTTTCCTTTTTCTTGAACCTTAACAGTTCGAGAGTCATCCAGATAAATGTGGTCTTCCCCTCTTTAAAAGAGATAATCATTTCTTTGTTTACAAATATATGCCTGGTAGCTCCCAAGTCTACCACCCATTTATTCACATCAGAGGCAAGAAACACTTGTGACACCATAACAACAATGATTTCTTCATCATTGCTATCATATCCTTCAACCAAATTCACATTTAGGTTAGGAGGCTTTCTAATCTTTTGAGAGCAATCTCTGTTAGCCCTTTTTCCTGCACTTCCGCTGCATAATGACTTAGTTTTCCACAAACAAAACAATTATCTGTCTTCTTCTTGGGTTTAGTATCCTTAGGCTTGTAATAATGTTTCTTATTTTTATTCTTATCGTTTTTAGGGTTATACCTCTTGTGCGACTTTTCTTCAACTAGGTTTGCTTTAGTAGCCATTTCATTACCCTTTGTAACTTGTATTACCTTTTAGTTGGCATCTTCACTAATGATATGAGTGATCAAGTCATTCAGAGATATTTGTTTTTTGTCTATGTTTCAACTGTTGCTTGTAGTCATTCCATGAATTTGGCAGCTTCTTAATCAGTACTTCAGCCATGTACTCATCTAGTAGATTTATTTTTTTCGCATGAAGCTTCTCATTTAGCTTATGGTACATGTCAGTCTAGAGCTTGATGTCTTTGTCATTTGTCATCTCCTACTTGTAAAAGTTTCCTATCATAAACTTCTACTTCTCAGCATCCTCAATAGTATACTTGAAGATAAGTGGTCCCTATATCTTGCTTGCTTCTTTGTAGACATGGTACACATCGAACATATCGTTAGATAAAGTAGTAATAAGAGTGTTTCTGCAAACCTTGTTAGCACAGACCCAAGCAATATAGCCTTAATCAGCATCTAGGGAAGGTACAAGCTGTGTAAGTGTATCAGCAACTCTATGCATGTCAAGAATAGTATAGACATGTTCTTCCAGCGTTTAAAGTTCTTCCTTTCAAACTGCACTATCTTAGAAAAGTCTGGAAATTGTCTCGCCATAGGTACTGCCATTGGGTTAGAACTAGTATCGATGTTGTTAACTTTAGAACTAGTAGTATTGTTAGCTCTGGTACCAGTAGGAGGAACAAAAGTCATAGTAGATCTTAAGATTGTTGGCGTAGTTCCATCAAATACATAATATAACCCGAGTCATGTTCAAGGACGCCATCTTAAGAGTTATTCCATAACCAATAGTTGATAGGAAGCATCACTCCCCAAGATAAAATGGACCCTTCTTGCAGATACAAGGTGAACAAAACAACAAAATATAAAAAGCAACTAGCAGGTAGAGAGAATACTAGACGAAAAGCAAGCCCAAAAGATTCAGAGGAGGAAGAGAATACTTAAGGTTTCCAAAGTAGGGTGCTTGAACCTCTTGTTGAGCGCTCCTTATATACCTGATAGATGTTAGGCACAATTTGAACCACATAAAGACCATTAAATCACTGGTTACAATGGCATTGAAAATATATTATGTGGCAGTTTCTAAATGTTGGATCAACAAAATGCATTTAAGAAAATGTTACTGGTGACTTAAAGGCAATTAAAATCCCCAGCATTAAGATTTCAAAAACTGAAACCATGAAACATGTGATTTTTTGGTAGTGGTTTAAAAAGGTCCTAAGGGTTCAGATGTTCACTGATTCAAGTGGTATGTGAGTTGGGCTTAGAACGTCGGACAAAAATGAATTTTCGGATTAGTCACTAGTGAAGAACCCCTTTCATTGTCAAATCACAAGAATTAGCACTTAGAAAGAGAGGCGCTAAACCAACTATGAGGGTACTTTTCTTGTTAGTTGAGAAGTAGCCATTTGCTTCAAATAGGCACCTTAAAGGCCTCGAATGCATAAGATAGAAAAGGGACCCCTCAATCAACTACTAATACACTCTACACGAACCAACAGAAGATTCTGTTGATGCCCTTACCAACTTGCTAGTAAGCATTTTCACAAAATAAATTTTGGATTTTCTAAAAAAAAAAATGATAAGAAGTGCCTAGTCCATATTTAACTAGTGCGCGCAAGGGGAAGTTACTGGATTTTCACTGCATTTGCCTCCTGGTGGCTCATTGTTATTTGTGCAAGCCAACTTCTCCTCTTGGCTCTTTTACTTGCTTAAACTCACAAAGTATAAAATATACACATGTACTCTCTCCCCCCCCCCAAGCCACATGGGACTTGTTCCTATTTGACACACCTACATGCAATGCATTAACTTCAATTGGTCGAGTAATAAAAACCAGAGTGTTTCTTCTTCTATTTTTGAACCATCATAAAGAAATGATCTTTATCATGTGGACCATTATGGATTGTAGATTGTAAATTGATATTTTTTTTTTCACGAGTGTGAATATATAATGATTTATATACATTACATATAAATCAAAGAAGAGGGGGGGGGGGTCCGAAAATTAGAGATGGGTATGGTGGGAAATTGGGAGTTGATGGTTCTTGAGATAGAGAGAATGTAGGTGAGAAGGAGAGATTGAAAGATAAAGATGGTTTTGGGATATATTAATTCATGGTTGCTGAGCAAGTTTCTACAATATTATTGAAGGCTTCTGCTAATTTTGGCCCCTAACGAAGGCATATATGCTGATAATGTAGCCTTGCATACACTTGGATATTATGGAAAACATATAAAGTAGTAGAATTGAAGACTTGGGCCTAATAATTAAACACTGGCTTCGATCATCACTTGTCACCTGAGTACTTTGTTTACTTGTTATTATAACAATTTTTTTAAAAAATAATTTAACATCTCTGATTTGCTGCCCTTACTTGAAATGAGAAACAATGAATGAATTATTTGATCCAGGCACTTACCTAGCTATCTTGGAAGAGAGTTGCGTGGTACCATAGACATGAAATGTGTGTGTGTAGTGTTTGTGATGTGTACGTGGAGGCAAAGAGAGGTGGTTAATTATAATATTGTACTAGTGTATAGTTTTAGAATGATGAAAGGAAAGAAGGAATTAAGTAGGGTCTAGTGGAAATGGGGAGGGATACGTGCGATAATGAAAGATTGTGACCCAACATATAAGTAGGGAGTGAGATTGGAATATGATTGGCGAATGATATAAGTAGGTAATAATAATACATGTATGGGATCTTTGGGGGGTGGTAGTGCCTAGTGGGATGTGGTCCATTATTCCCTTCATATATATAATAATAACACACACAACCACACGTACCTGCCCTTTCCTTGCTTCATATAATGTTAGATCATTTTGCATAAAACACACCCGTTTATCTCCTCCATACAATTTGTTACTGATATATATATATATATATATATATATATATATATATATATATATTCTAAAATTGTACCATTTTCGCATTTCCTAAATCATGTGAAAAAAGTACAATATTAAACAAACGATTTTTTTTTAATGAAGTACCATCCATCATGAATAATTAATATTACAGACTCCATGAACATGTATGTTTATAGTTAAGTCACAGAAGCGCCAGATAGAAAAGATGCAGGAGAAGCAATTGTTTGCATGATGAGACCTTTCCTTTCTTCTATAAAAAGGCTTTGCCTCTACTGATTTTTGAGTATTTGAATATCATTGTAATGATTTGATATGGTGAATTCGTAAATGATAGTGTCTAATTTGAATGAACTAACCACATTTTCTTATATTCTGCGAGAAAATTTTAAAATTAAATCACCATTACCGGTTATGGTTCATAAATATTTTGACTTAACAAAAAATATGCTAAATATCACTACCACAAAAATAACGATTTATGGCGGTTATTATCTACTATATATAATATGCAAACGCTATGAAAGCTCTGCACAAATATATTATGGTTCCAAACTGTTATTTATTCCGGACCTATCATAATAGTTATAATATAACACTTGTTATGTATGGAAGCTTGGTGAGGCCATAATATCCATTGTTGTGATAATATTTAAGATGCACATGATTATAATACATAGTAATACTTAAATCATATATAACAGTTCCGCTTTAACAACCATTATAGATAGGGGACATAAATAATGGTTATTAGTTGACAACATTGATTTATAGGAACTAAATTTTTTCAAATATTTTTTTTTTGGGGGCGGGGTTGGTTTGCTTTTGATATTCCTTTGCATATACATTTGTATAGAATAAATCACAATATGTATTTACATTCATTTATATACATAACAATGCAACAAATTAGAATATGTTTCCAGTCATTCTTGTACATGTATACTATATTAAAATTAAAACTTTAAAACAAACAAGTCATTAGTATCTAGAAATTTATAGTCATTCTATATGTATTTACTCTCCCATTAATGTTTCACGGATGTTGCCAACTCTTTAGCCACTTCTTCCATTTGTGAGTTGCTAAACATCATGCATGAGGCATTAAAGTATAGTGAGCAAAAAGGAAATGAGATAGAAGTTTAATATTGTAATATATATATATATATATATATATATATATATATATATATATATAGTTGACCAAATGTATAATGAATAAATTGAACATATAATATACCTTAATTGTATCATTTTTTGCAAGACCATGAGTCCTTATGTCCTTCATGTACTATATCACGCAGTACAATGCAGTACCCATAATTGTTGTTGTTGTCTGGTTGCTTTAAGCACTATAAAGAAATGAGAAGAAAAATTTCTCACACACAGTGTACTTCATCAATTTATTAATATAAAATGTACCTTCGGACGTAGCCATTTGAAGGCCCATATGTAGCTACTATTAGTGACCTTGTTTTTGGTGCACTCAAGACCATTTTGAGTGCAGTAATTGTATACTGCTTTAAGAAGATACAATATAAAATTATATATATAGAAACATGCAAGATGAACTGAATTATAAAAGATGATGAATAACTAACTTACTGGTTGAATGTCTCTTGCATGTATGGTCTCATGTTTGGAACCTCAGTCATAAAGTCATAGTACTAAATCCTTTTGCGCATTGGATTTATGATTACAAGCATCTAATAATTCATAAATACAATAAAATATCATACCATCAAGTTGAGTTAATGATGTTCCCTTCCTTAAACATAAAGCAAAAAGAAGTAAGTATCACTTATGTGTGGCACCCTCCTAATGAATTCATCCCCTAGGAACCTCACATATCGTTACCCTGATTATTGATTTAGTTACAACAGGTGAACTTGATCTTGTCTTGGAGGCCACAGGGAATGAGGCAATTATGGTAGAGGCACCTGAAATTTCGAAACCAACATATCAAAATATAATCAAAATTCTAAACGGCCAACTATTCAATCACAGTTGAAGAAATATCTCATAAAAAAGTTTTTAGAGCTCGAACTCGTCATGTCCTTGTTTAGAATCTTGGAAACAAGCTCTTCGCAAATAGCTTCCTTCTGGTTTGTTTGGTCGAAGACTTCTCTCTCTCAAATGTGATCATTGGAAACTAGTAAGAAGCAAAGCACTTGTCAGTGAACTTCTAGAGGGACTTCAGGGTAGATTGACCAATGAGATTCTGTAAGGAAGACTTCTTTTCGAATTGATTTTTAAAAGTGAGATGCCATCTCTTCTTAGACTGATTGAGGTCTTGGAAGGGGGGGGGGCTTCGACTGATTATGGGGCTTCGACTGAGTAGCTGGCTTGGATTTAGTGGGCAGCTTCTTTTAAGTAGTCGACTTCTTTTGAGTGGGGGGCTTCCATACTCTAAGTAGATGGTGAGAACACACAATCCCACAATATCTATGTCTTTAGTGGGCATAGGGAGTGGATAGTTGTGGTCGATCTTAGTGTTGATTTATACCTACACATGCTAACGATGAGGGATAGGCTTTTTATAAAGTGTGTTATCCTCCGAATGGTTGAACATATAGCCCATTGCAATTTTATGGTATCCATGGTTATCAGCAAAACACCCAACATATGCCAAACCCTCAGGTAGATCATGGGGATAAATGTGCAGCTGCCTTTAGTACTTAAGCTGTCATTTCCCCTTTGTTGCTTCATAGAACGCTCCTTCATCAACTCTTATATATATAAGAAATCATATTTGTTGCATTTCATCACATTGTTTTTGAAGCTTTTTATACTTTTCATCTCTATTATTTTTTCAAGGTTTTGAAAATGTGCTTTTTATATTTGTTGTTTACAAGACAGTTGTATATTATTAAATGTCGTTTTTGTCATTCTTACTTTATAGTCAATAGATATAAAGTAAGATTGGAAGATGAATCATTTATCATTGTTATATGACGGTTGTTTCAAAAGAACCATCATTTTTATCACTAAATAAATTATAGTTATTAAATACAACTGTTAATTTTGTGTTTTCGCGAATTTCGTTTTGCAAGATATAATGATGCGTATAATTAACCGTTACTTTTAAATGTTATATATTTTTACACAACCTCCAACACGATATACATGATGTTTATTAGCTATAACGTTATATAGCGTTAAAAAGACGTAAATCTCTAATAGCGTTTATTGAAGGATAGTGTCAATGACCGCCAACTGTCACAGTGGCAAACATTTTCATCTTTTCTTAGAGGTCACAGCTCTTAGACTACATGATTTTGAGTGTGAGATTTCTTACTTGTTAGGAAGGGGGAAAAATCATGAGTGATTTAATTTATTGATATATAGATGAACCTTTTATTTTGTCAGGGAAGGCAGATATTAGATATATTCTCGTGTAACTGGGAAAAATGTTTTTTTTTTCTTATTAAAACTGTAGATCTCACTTGATACATCGGATAAGATACCAAAATGATTGTGAAAGTTCGTTCCATACCATAATGATTGTAAAATGTTTGATATACATGAACTATAATGTATACCTGAATTATTGTTTGATGTCGACTGGATAACTTATAAAATTCAATACCTTTTTTCATAATATAATTTTAAGTTTTTACGCTTCATATTTTTTATTACAAACCTACGTTTGAACATATAAATTTCTTATTATTATTATTATTATTATTTGTTGAAAACAGAATAGGTCGTATTGATTTTCGTTTTGGATCACGGTAAGGAATTCGAATTTCATGCATTTTAATTTCCTACCAGCATCAATACTGTCAAAGGCAGGAAGCAAGAACAAAATCTGAAGTTTTCCTCAGCAAATATCTTAGTTTTCCTTTTATAAAAATCACCGCTATTAATCTAATATTTTTAGAATGAGAAAAAGGGAAGAAAAGTAACGAGCAACAAGTTCGTCACCAGGAACTTAATTAGAGGAAGAAGATGAAGTACGTACGAGCATCGATATACAGACACCATGGGGCCTTAAGCGTGAATTCTGAATTTCAAGGGCCTGTGTATCTCAACAAGATCAGTCCCATAACAATTGTGCCGAGCTGGTTATTACTCACTCTTATTGATCTAAATACAGGATACGTTCATTTGTTTTGTTTCATTCATTTAATATATTTTTTTACGTTCTCCTCATTAATTAATTCATCTTTCTCTCACTAGCTCTCTCTGTCCCCCACATTAATTAATCTGATGCCCCCATTAAAAGAGTGATACCATATTTTAGGGAATTGAAAGTGAGTCACAATTTCTACATATATACTACTACATATGTAACTCTTGTATTTACGCGAGAAGGGAGAAATCAAAATACAGTACACTTATCTTCTGGCACACATTCCATGTCTTTCTAGTACTATTGTTGGTAACCACGAAATATGATTAATTGGTCACCCATATGTTTGAAAATTTCTCTCACCCATGCTCTTCTTTTGCATTAAATATCTTGCTATCTCCGTGTTTTGGTTGGTGCTACTTTTATTCATCAACATTTAAAAATAATTACGATTATGATTTAGAAGGGTTAAAACTAAATGGTGTTTATTCATTGTACCATGTTTTAAACAGATTAAGTAATGTATGAGAATGTTTGCTGTGTGGTCCATCGCTACCTCTGATAATAACTAAATTATTTAAATTTTAAAATCAAATATCCTAATCAAACAAAATTTTCCTCTTTATTATATTATACGTTCATAACATATATGCTTAGGTTCAATTTGGACAATTTAAAAAGAAAAATTGGGGAGAAATTCTGTTGTAAGGATTTTTATTATAAAATAGAAATGAAAAATAAAAAGAATCTCTTGGCTATAAAATTCTTACTTTTCAATAAATGTGTACGCTTGTGGAGTAAGGAGATGATTAGAGGAATATAATTTAGAGATATATAAAAAATGATGAAAAAAAAAGATAATAAGAGAAGCTCAACTCTGAATTAAACTAAACGTCTTAGAATTTTTTTTTTTTTTTTCCTTTTTTCTGGGCAATCTTTAGTTGGATGGATGTGGAAACAGGAATTGTTTTATGGTGAGAAGGTTTGTCAAAAAATGAACCGTATGGCGAAGGCCGAAAGAGAAAGCCACGGATACGCTTTGTTCGGGAAGAGACCGCGAAAGAGGTAGGGTCCAACACCAGATATGTATTTATACCTACAATTGCCTCTGTTTTTTTTTTTTTTGGCCAGAACAATAATATAGGTGGTACATAAAAGACTTGAAGGATCAAATGATGTAGCAATGGGGTAAAAATTTATTACTTGGTATTTTATATGAATAAGTCTTTTAGTTAAAGTGTAACGTAAATGAGGTCATTAATTGGGTCAAGTGGGGATGCATGAAAAAAACAAAGAAAATATGAATTAAGGGAAGAAATTACAGCTGTAGGTTGGCGTGGAGGACTACAAAGATGGGAAGGAGTGGAGTGGGGGTGAATAGAATCGGAACAGGGGACGCTCCCATATCATTAATTCTTTCATAATGCTCTCTTCCTTCCCCACGCTGTCTGATATCATCCAATGGCTGATCCTGCCGCTGTGTGTGGTGGTGCTGCTGCTCCGCCTTCTCAAGCGCCCCCCCAACCCCAAATCTCCCCCGGGCTCCTCTGGCTGGCCTCTCCTTGGCGAGACTCTCCACTTCCTGGCCTCCGCCTACACTTCCGGACCTCTCTCCTTCATGCACCACCGCTCCTCTCTGTATGTTCTTCTTTCCCTCTCTCTCTCTCACTTTTAATTTCCCCTATCCTGCTTAATCCCCCCCCCCAATTCCCCGCCACACCATCCAAACTTGCTTCCCACCTCCATTTTCTTTTCTTGGACCGCCCATTTATCACTTGATTTTTCCTCCACCATATACACCTGCATACTTCGTGCTCCATTACTTTATCTGCCCTTTTTTTCATCATTATCATATCGATACTTGTATATGTGTGTGTCTTATTAGTTTGGTCTCACATTTGTTGTGGGTGTAAGTAATAAAGTATACGGTTAGAGGGTAAAACGCACTTGAAATGACATAGTAGTACTGCTGAGAATAAGAAGAAGGTGAGTCAAGAGAGGATGGAAGGTAGAGGGGACTAAATAGCTGCATGAATCCAAACATAATAGATATTACTTGGTGGAAGCAAGCATTAAAGCCGAAGCGGGGTGGGTTCAATAAATATTAAATAAGGAGTGCATGGGTTGTTGCCGTTGGAGAGGAGCATTACCATAACCAAGGAAGTAAAAGCAGAAAAAAGGCTGCTTTCTGCAGTCACTAGGTAGACCTTAGACTTGGCTACTCTGGTTGCTTCTGCACACTGTAACTATAGCAGGATACCACTGTGACAGCAGCCACTTTTCGAACCATTAATTAACCAAGCCATTGAGATCAGAGAGAGAGAGATGCTGTACTTGTGTGTGTGTGTGTGTTTAAGAAGTAGAGTATATAGCATAAGTATGTATATATATGGGTATAATGCAGGTATGGGAGGGTGTTCAGGACGAACATATTGGGAAGTGAGGTGATAGTGTCGGCGGATGCGGAGGTGAACAAGGTGATATTGCAGAACCAGGGGAACGTGTTCGTGCCTGCATATCCCAAGTCGGTTAGGGAGCTCATGGGACAACACTCCATTCTTCAGATCAACGGCAACCCCCACCGGAAGCTCCATTACCTCATCGCCGGATTCCTCCGCTCCCCTCTTCTCAAGTCCAGAATCACCTCTGACATTCAACGCTCCGTCACCCTTTGCTTGGCTTCTTGGAATCACCACCCTCCCGTCTACGTTCAGGATCAAGTCAAAAAGGTCTCGCACACTGATTTTTTTTTTTTTTTTTAATAAAAAAATTGCATCCCATATCCGGGTAGGAAAGTTACATATTTTACGTGGGAAACATATAATTTAATTGATAATATTATATAAGTAAAAAAAATTAAAGGTATGAACATTATATATGAGGAGACATAATGAATTAAATAAAATATATTAGGATTAATAGAAAGGAATAATAAAGTTGACCGGTATGGAATTGAAAGAATTGAAACAAATAAGATTCTTTGAATGAAATGTGGGTGTGGCAGATAACATTTACAATTCTGGTGAGAGTTCTGATGAGCATGGGTCCGGGAGAAGAATTTGAGGCGTTGAGGAGAGAGTTCGAAGAATTCATAAAAGCCTTGATATGCGTGCCCATCAAGTTTCCAGGAACAAGACTGTATAAATCTTTGAAGGTACAATGTGATGATTATATATATATATTTTACTGTTGTTGATAGTGCTGATGGGAGTGATCAGTTTTGAAGCGTGGGAATAACGCATTGATTCATGCAGGCGAAGGAGAGAATGATGAAGAGGGTGAGGAAGATAGTGGAGGAGAGGAAGACGGCGAGGGAAGAGGAGAAGCGGGGAGGAGCAGAGAGAGATGCGGTGGACGTGCTCTTAGGGGATGAGGGGCTATCGGTGGAAGCAATAAGCGAGAATATCATAGAGATGATGATCCCCGGCGAGGAGACCCTCCCGACGTCAATGACCATGGCCGTCAAATTTCTCTCCGACTCTCCTCCCGCCCTCTCGCACTTACGGGTATATATGCTATGCACCTTTCTTCGTCCCATTTTTCCAATACTTCACATCATCATAAATATGTGCCTCTCTTTCTTGTTCATCATTCTATTATTTCATGTTAATTACCCCTTAACATCAACACATGTGCGTCTATCATAGTTTTAAAAATTATTTTGAGATAAATTAAAAAAAATTAAATCCATAAAAATGATTTTTGAAAAAGTTTATTTTCAGGGAAAAACTTTTATTTTTTTTTTGGTGGGGCTTAAGATGAATATGGAAGAGAAGTGTTTGACTCGTACAAGTGAGTGAAGGGGAGGGGGCCCACTTTGGGAAAGATATATGGCTTTGGAGGGTGTTTATTACCCGTACGATTCTGGATTCGACGGCTGAGAGTTAGGCCCATCCTATTAACTTCACGCCCACCCTCCTTTCTTAATTATTGCAGTCATTTTCCTGCCGACTGTTTTTTTGGTTGGTTGTTTTGTTTTGCGAGTGAGTGTGGTGACTGGTGGCCTACTTTCTCTTTCTCGGTGGAAAAAACTGCAAGACAAGTTGTCCAGCGACAATGAAAGCTGGAAAATGCTGTGCATTTCATTTGCAAGAGTACACAAGTACATTTCCATATTTACGCTACATATGTTTGTCAATTTGCAAGCCTAGAGCGAGGCATGGACGATTTCAAACCACACGCCATCCATTATACATATCCAAGTGGGAAGCAATAATTCACACTAGCTCGATCTAACTTTTATTGATGATGGGCAGGAGGAAAACATGGAACTAAAGAGGCAGAAGACGGATCGCGGTGAAGATTATGAATGGACAGATTACATGTCACTGCCATTCACCCAAAATGTGAGTCTCCATCGATGGGAAATTCGCCAAAATAGATCAAAATAAAAAAAATTGTCAAAATAGACTAGTAGGGAAACATTTTTCATATCTAACCTAATTGGTGGCGCTACGTTAGCAGGCGCCACTTGCAAAGTGGCGTGCCATGTACATAAGTGGCGCCAAGCACTTTCACAATTTTTTTTTTAATTTTTATAATTATATATTATTATATTTAATATATATTAAATATAATATATATTATATTTTAGATAATATATATTATTTTAATTATTTGATTTTTTATTTTTAATTATTATAATTATATATTTCAAAAATTTTATGAAAAATTCCTTTTAAAATGATGTTCTATTTTCGAAAAAAATTTCTGGACGAGGCGCTGCCCCTTGATTCCGCCCGCTAACCGACAAGCGAGTCCGCCGTGCTAGTTGTTCATAGCGCGATTAAATTGTAGTAATATAGTATCTCGCGATTAAAAAAGTAATAATTAGTAATAATTAAATCACGCTATGAACATCTACGATTTAATCGCGCGATACTATATCATTACGATTTAATCGCGCTACGAACAGCTAGCACAGCGGTTCCGCTAGCCGGTTAGCGGGCGGGGTCAAGGGGCAGCGCCCCTTGCGGAGTGCGAGGCAGCGCCTCGTCCAGAAAATTTTTTCAAAAATAGAACATCATTTTAAAAGGAATTTTTCATAAAATTTTTGTAATATATAATTATAATAATTAAAATTAAAATAATATATATTATCTAAAATATAATATATATTATATTTAATATATATTAAATATAATAATATATAAGTATAAAAATTAAAAAAAAACTTTTATGAAAGTGGCGCCACTTATGTGGTGTGCCACGTTGGCACGCCATAAGTGGCACCACCAACTAGGTTAGATGTGAAAAATGTTTCCCTATTGGTCTATTTTGACAGTTTTTTTTTTTTGTCTATTTTGGTGATGGTTAAGAGAATTAAACAAATATACATAATTGAATTAGAGGATTAACTGGGGCCTATTAACTGATTGTGCTGAATTAATTATATATGATGAACGGATGGGATGCCATGATGAAAAGGTGATTAGTGAGACTCTAAGACTGGCCAATATAGTGAATGCGATTTGGAGGAAAGCAACCAAAGATGTAGAAATTAAAGGTGAGTGATGTGTGTGTGTGTGTGTGTAGATGGTGAGGTTGAAGTGTAGGTGTTGAATGCGCGCGTGATATTAATTAATTAATTACGTGACGCAGGGTACATAATTCCAAAGGGGAATAGCGTGGTGGCATCTCTAATGTCAGTTCACATGGATGAAAGAATGTATGAAAAGGCGTTCGAGTTCAATCCTTGGAGGTGGGAGGTATGTGTACAAGTGTGATCAAAGCTAGGTAGTACGTGTTGTTAATAATAAGTAGTATTGTTGGTGAATGAGGTAATGAATGAATGGAGCTGATCAGGGAATAGAAGGGGGAGGGAGCAGCAGCAGCAAGTCCGGGTACAGTCCGTTCGGAGGAGGGCAGAGACTGTGCCCGGGGATGGAAATGTCGAGGCTGGAGCTGTCCATATTTCTGCACCACCTGGTCACCACTTACACCTGGCACGCCCACCCTGATCGCATCCTCTACTTCCCCACCGTCAAGATGACCAGGAAGCTCCCTATCTCCGTCCAACCCCTCTAATCATATGTAATTGCCGCGTCGTCTGGTGGGGCATCCTTTAACTTCAACTTTCGTCTCCATTATGTATATGTGTGTGTCTGTCAATAAATACTTGCATGTGACTCTTGTTTTCCTTCTCTCTCTCTAATTACATATATGATATTCAAGCCCAACCACAAGCTCCATCAATTGGCAGCGTAAACATGATATCACATGGCCTGCACAACAAAAGAGACTTGTGAAACACCAAGTTCATCGTTTTCTTTTTACGAGTTTCTTCCATGAATTTCGTTTTAATTCCCTCAAAACCAGTCTTAATTCGCAAGAGGCTTGTTGTCTAAAGTGTAGGAAAGTTTTAAACAAGTCTAAAGAAGTAACCGTGTAAGGGGAACTAAGGGTAAAAATGATTCTTCTCAGGCTCCGGCTTGCCAGCTCATTCCAAAAAAAAAAAAAAGTTGGTAGATCCATCAGAAAAGTCCGTGGGAGAGGAAATGTGGAGTATAAGTGGGCCATTACAAAACTCTGTGGGAAGCCCATTTACATATGTTCCTAATGTTAAGCCCTCTTACGCGCGTCAACTCAAGTCTCACCCGCCACACAACTCTCGCCAAATTCAACATCTCAACTGTGCAACGATTCCACCTTCACTGTCGACAAACGGTCCAAATTGATCCTCCATTCGGCTTGGGACCTCACCTGGTCCTAAGGCAGATACTTTTAGTTACAGTCTCATGCAAATAAACACATCATTCATATGATGCATATGAGCTCATTGAAACTCATAGTTGCAGTTTTTTATTCTTACAAATTCGGAATTTCATGACCAACCATTGGGACTTGCAGATTACTCACATCTCATCTCAAGGGATCATAACAAAGTTGCAGATGCACTGACCAAGGACGGCATTATTTCCTCTCTGTTCTTGGTTGCTTGGTTACAAACCAGAAACTGAGACCTGGTTCCCCTTACTTATTTGGCTTCATTTCTGTTTGGAATTTCATCACTATCAAAAACATAGAAAACCTTCAACATCATTCGACATGTCATCTGGAGCTAGTGCTTTAGATGGCTACGCTCTCTTTTATCCTCAACACCCTCCCCTAAATTGAACACCATTTAAAATATAACAAATCTTGTGAAAAAATATTCGTATAAAATATAAGAGGTTGATGGGATAATTAGTTATTATTTTGGGTTACTATAAATTCATTTTAATTTTGGTCTCTCAAGTTTTAAAATAGAGATTTTAGACCATCAAGTTTCATTCATTTAAAACATTGGTTCTCATCATTAAGTAAAAATCTGAACCATTTTACCTATTGAGGGACCAAAACCTTTTATTTTAAACTTGAGGGATTAAAACCTAAATAAGGACAAACTTGAATGGCCAAAAATTATAATAACTCAATTATTTTTTTTATTTTTGAATACATATTTGAAAATCACATTCTTTAATAATAGTAAAATAAATAAGCTTTATCAATTTAAAACACATTAAATAACTTAACTAATATTTCATTATTGATGTGAATTAATCAACGTTTTATATTATGGGTAGGAGGGAGTATATGTTTTTAAAAATATTTCCTTCACCTAATTACTCATAGGGAAGGATTGAACACACCCGCATACACCCACTTTAATTTGAAATTAAATCCTACAACCTCCCATTTTAAGTCGTCCGGGTTGCTACTTGAGTTAAAGGTTCCTAAAGATATAAAGCTTGCCTCTGTGTCCTCATATGTATACGTTCAAAACTTATTTATTACCTTTCATTAAATTCCATATTTATTTTGCTCCTTTTAAAATATTAAAGAAAAAATAAACTCAACTATGAATTCTCCAATCGCCAACTTGAATGATTCATATTAAAAGGACGAGATTAAATACTATTTTTGTCATGGAAATTTATTCTAACGAGTACTGATCACTCGAAAGTTTTTTTTTTTTTTTGTCTCAATTTTGCCCTAAAAGTTTAAAAACGGAGCAAATAGACCTTATAAGTTTTTTTTTTTATGAACAAATTTGCCCTGAAAGTTTTTTTAAGAAGCAAGTTTGTTTTTAGAAGTTTACAAAGAAGAGCAACAATTCAACAAATTAATGAAAATGCAAGATTACTACGTTTTTTAACTTTTCGAGGTAAAAATGAGACAAAAAAATTTATAAGTAATCAATATTCCTCTTGGAAACTTTCATTGACAAAAATAATTTTTAACCCAAATGAGTATCTTTAAAGACGCGCAATGTACTAAACCGTAGCACTGTATTTACTTTTAGTCAATTCAGTCAAAAAAAAAAAAGTTGACCAAAAAAAAAATTCAGTGCAAGTTATAGTAATTATTTTAATTTAATTGTTTGGTTGGATTAAACCGATGGGGAAAACAATAATGAAAAATTTCACTCAGGCCTCGAGAACTAAATAAAATATAAAAACATTCCTAATTACATTTAACTATAAAAAAAGTTACAATATGGATTTCCTAAAAAAAAAAAAAAAGTCCTTATGGACCAGTGATATAAACTCCACTTATGAATTGATATTATTAATAAATGTATGTGATTATATCAAAAAGATAACAGTGATCATTGACAAATTTATATATGTTAACTAAAGTAATTTTCTTTGACAAAATATATGTGACTATATTGACAAGTTATAGATTGACAATTGATAAACTCATCTTTATTAACTAAATTAGTTCATATATTGACAAGTGTAACTCCATATATTGACAAGTTATATAGTGTTTATTGACAAGTCTATCTATATTAACTAAAACAATTTATGTTGATAAAAGTATATAATTATATTGATAAGTTATAGAGTGGCTAATGACAGGCTTATTTATGTCAGTAAGGTCTCTAGGCACTTTTTTGTAGATGAATCTACATTAATACTTCTTTTTTTTTTTTTTGTCCTTGAGATGTGAGTGAGATTTTCTATAATTTTTTTATTATATTGTTATTATATAAGTCCATTTTAACTCACTCTCACATACTAATAAATTATAGTTAGGTTATTAAATATGCCTTAAATAAAATTTTTGAAATCTACCATGTTGAAATTTCCTTTTTCAATAACTTTATAAATCGGAGTTGGCTTTTCTTCTTTTCTTATTTTTATCGTTGGATTAAGATCTCAACAGTTTAGATTTAAAATATTATAAAAATATTATTATCATTTTACCTTAAAGATATAATATGTTAAATCTATACTTATTAGTGTATATAGTGATTTAATTGTAATGATTTAATTGTAAATATTAGAATTAATTGTAAATGTTTTAGTTAGTCTTTTACTGAGAATTAGTTGAGTGTAAACAGAATTAGTTAGACTTACTTACTGTGTATATATAGGACAAACATATCTCCAGATTAATTCAATTCAATACATTCAGTTTTCATTCTCTTCTTACTTTACAATATGGTATCAGAGGTGTAACACCCCGAATTTAAGGCAGATATAATAACATAAAATTTCCATATACTTTATAAATGTTAACCAAAATTCAAAATACCCAAATTCGGGAGGTGTCACCGCCGCACTTGTACTGGGACAAGTGCAAGGCTACTAAGTACATTAAATAAATCTAAACCTAAACAGAAAGTGTTCTACGCAAAACAAAACAAAATAAAATAAAATAATTAAATAAAATCAAAATTGAAATTGCACGTCTTCCTCACTTCTCACTGCTAGCCCCAATCTTTGAAACATGTTCACTGAAACTCCGCTCCCCCAAAGGATCATCGCAGCCCAAGAATACACATATCAGCAAACGCTGGTAATCCTAATTAAATAAAGATAAAATGAAATAAAATAAAGCAGAAATAAATAGATAGATAAATAAATTTGATATGAATTGAAATAAAATAAATAAATTATAAAATGAAATAAAATAATTGTAAAATAAAATAAATTAATTACAAAATAAAATTTAAATAATTGTAAAATAAATTAATTCCAACATAAAATAAAATAACTATAAATAAAAGTAAATTAATTGTAAAATAAAATAAAATAAAGACATAATACGTGGATATGTATAAACTAAAAAGGTGTCATTGTTTTATTTTTAGAGTTTTCTAGTGGGAAGAGAACCATGGTAGACCCGGATATCCTGCCAGTCTACCCTGTGACCCGGAAACTTGTCAGTCACAAATCATCAAAATTGGCCATAGATCATTTTCTTCTTAGTATGCACACCACTTCCCAAAGTTGCTACTAGTGCCCCGGATATCCTGTCAGACACCACTTTGGGAAGAACGGATATAATCAGTTCACATCAAATAACATGTCGGAGGCATAAAGCCTATGGGTGTGTTCATCACTTTGGGAGGTACCATCCCAAAGCTATCCTCCCACTTGCTAATTTATTATAAGCAGTTTAGACTCATAAAATTCCTAAATTATTTTTATTAGGTGTATTCAGATATCTGTAACAATAATAATAAAATCTTTTACTCCTATAAGAAAGGGTTGATTTTAATTTCACAAACTCAAGAGTTATAACTCTTTATGAGAGCTCGTGAGTTTTCTCAAACTAAACTATAGGGTTCCAGGACTATAATTTAAACCTCTATATATATATATATATATATATATATATATATATATATATATATATGAACAAATGAAAATAAAGTAAGGGACTCCACTGCTTTATCTTGTTTTATGAATAGATGAGTCTTATTTAATTTAATTTTTAATATATAACACTCTTAGGAATATCTAAGAATTTCAACGACATAAATAGGAGCAGCTACTACTCCCTAGGCTTCACACTCCGATGATACTGTCTTGTTCGTCTTTTATAGGTATCTAATGATCATTTAGTTTGTAACCAGAGTTCGATTCATGTCACCCATTAATGCAATTATATGTACAAAAAAACGCAGGAACAGAGACGCATAAACTGCATTCATCGATTCTTTAATTCAATTAATGAATCTCATTCAATCATTCCAATTGCCACAAGGGCCTACCTCAAAATTCATTATTTCACCTCTTCTCATTCACGCAGGAACTTCGCACAGGCATACAGGGAGATGATTCACAACAAGACACAACTCCATTCAATTAATTACCTATTCTCATTCACGCAGAGGTATACATGTACGGGATGGTGATTCACAAAAGATAAAACAATAAACATATGTATATATTTTTATCTTGCAAAACGAAAGGTATGAAGTATTATGTATATATCAAATATAATTCCAACATAAGAAACCTACAAGGAAAACGAATACTCAAAGTTATTGTCCTGGGGATTAGGATTACCTGGTTTCCGTGGTTGCTAAGCTCCTAGAAGGAAAACTCTGCTGCAAGGAATTTTTTTCAGAGAGAGAGAGAGCTACTGAACAATGACTAAAGTTAGGCGGCTAAACCTAACTTATAATTAGACTTTTAGGGTTTAGTTATTAGTTGGGCTCTAGGCTCTTTTAGCCATTGACAATTAAAAAATAATTAAAAACCAACAACATTTACTTTGTGATTTAATATGTTATTCAAAGATGGAATAGGTAAATCATTACATGCAAAGGTTTTTTTTTCCACGGAATAGAAGAATGAATCTTCCTATTATATTCTTATATTTATATAATAGCTTTGTTGAACAAAAATATTTGTTATTATTTTACAAGATATACACAAATTTAAATATTTTTATATCGATAAATAGTACAGTTATTTTTAAAAAATTATATTGCACATAAGATATGTTCTTATATTCATAAAATATCCTTGCGGTTACGATCATATAGGATACAAATTTGAATAATTTTATTTTGATGAATAGTACTGTTTTTTTAAAGGAAAATTATATTGTAGATAAAGATAAGTATTTGTTTGTTTTATAAAAAAAACAAATCATAAAACAATATTATTAAATTCTATCAATCAATATAAATTTAATAGAATCAAATATATCTAAACTAACTAAACTAATCAAATTAGATAATACTATACTATTATTATTATTATTATCATTATCATTATCATTATCATTATTATTTTATTTTTATTATTACTACTGCTACTACCATTATTTATTATTATTATTATTATTATTATTAACAATAATAATAATAATCTAGGGTATTACAAGAGGACTTGAGTCATTGACCAAGTTTGACTTTCGTTTCTTTTTCTATACACTTTACTCTTACTTCCTTCCTCGAGCTCTACGCTCGAGCTTTCTTGAGACTTCTTCTTGAGTCTTCGATCATTTTCCTCTTTTATTCACTTCATAGTGTTCTCAAATTGCTTCAGATTTCTCAGATTCGCGATGGCATCTGAGCGTGTTACTTCCTCTTCTTTACTCGCCGGCAATTCAACCGGTGATTCTAACCCTGATTTGATTCAAAATATCAACAATCCTTATTTCTTGCACCCAAACGAAAACCCTTCCCTCGTTCTTGTTTCTCCAGTCTTATCTGGATCGAATTACCATTACTAGGCTCGCGCCATGAAAATGGCATTAATGTCCAAGAATAAAATCAGATTCATCAATTGCTTTTCACCAATTCCACGTCAGAGTGATCCTCTCTATCCGGCCTGGGAGCGTTGCAATATGATGGTTCTTTCATGGATAACCCAATCATTATCTCCGTCACTTGCTCAAAGCATTTTATGGATTGACAAAGCTTGCGATGTCTGGGAAGATTTGAGCGCTCGATTCTCACAGAACGACATTTTTCGTTTGGCTGATCTTCAAGAAGAAATTTAGAACTTGAAGCAAGGCGATTTATCTGTAAGTGATTACTTCACCAAGCTTAAGATACTATGGGATGAATTTCTGATTATTCGTCCTATCCTTTCTTGTTCATGTAATCCTGGTTGTCGTTGCGGAATTGTTGAACAGTATAAAATTCATTTGGATCAAGATTATGTAATTAGGTTTCTAAAGGGATTAAGTCATCGATTTGCCACCGTGAAATCCCAAATTATGTTGATTGATCCCCTACCTAATATCAATCGGGTATTTTCTTTGGTAACCCAACAAGAGAGGGAATTAGGATTTCAGCCTATTGAATCTATTACTTTGTTTACTAAGACTTCGGTTCCACGGTATGGGAATCCGAATTACAATAAGCCTAATTCGACTACTATGGGAAAACAGTGTACATACTGTGGGAAACCAAGACACATAGAAGCAACATGCTATAAAAAGCATGGTTTCCCACCTGGTTTTAAATTTCGGAATTCCTCTGTTAATTCTATGAGTACTGACTCTGTTTCTGATGCTAAAGGGCCACTTGAACCCAAAACAGTTGTTAATCAAACCTACAGTTTTACACGTAAACAATATCAGAAGTTGTTAGCTCTGGTTCAGCCTAACAAATCTTCTATTCAACCCTCTGCTTCTGTCAATCATATCTTAGCTAATGGTAAGTCTTCTTTTATTAACACTCATTCATTTTTAGACTCTTGGATTATAGATTCAGGAGCTACAGATCATGTTTGTTCTAATTCAACTTTATTTACTTGTTCTAAATCCATTTCTCCCATTCCTGTCAACTTACCAGATGGCTCTAGAGTCCTAGCTACTTCTAGTGGAACAATTCATTTTTCAGATACCTTTTATCTTCATAATGTCCTATTTGTTCCAGAATTTCGATTTAATCTCATTTCTGTCTCAAAATTGACTCAAATGCTTCCCTGTGATGTCTCTTTTCAGATGCCACGTTGTCTCATCCACCACCTACCTTCAAGGAAGATGATTGGTTCAGCTGATTTGTTTGAAGGGCTTTACATTCTCAAGCAACATGCAAGTTCTATACCTACTGTAATTGGTACTGTCTCCACACCACTAGCACTTAATCATACCTTTGATCTATGGCATTTTCTCTTAGGACACCTTTCTAAATCTACATTGTATTCCATTCATCAAACACATCCTTATGTTTCTTCTAGTTCATCTTTTCATTGCTGTGATGTTTGTCATTATGCTAAGCAACAAAAGTTGCCTTTTCCTGTAAGCTCAAGTCCAATAAAATCTTTAACTTGGTTCATATGGATATTTGGGGTCCCTATCATTTACCTTCGGTTCATGGACATAAGTATTTTCTTACCATTGTTGATGATTTCTCTCGGTATACTTGGATTTATTTGCTCAAAATCAAATCTGAAGTTCGTTCTCTTATTCACTCATTTGTTCAAATGGTTTCTACACAATTTGAGACTTTAGTCAAAATCATTTGAACTGATAATGGTGCTGAATTTCTCATGGAAGATTTTTATAAAGAACATGGTATTATTCATCAAACCACTTGTGTAGAAACCCCTGAACAAAATAGCAAAGTTGAAAGAAAACATCAACATATTTTAAATGTTACAAGAGCTTTATTGTTTCAAGCTCATGTTCCCAAGGTATATTGGTCTTATGCTCTTTCTCATGCAGTCTATATTATTAACCGACTGCCTACCCTTGTTTTGGACCAGAAATCACCTTTTGAACTTTTATATCAGAAACTTCCAGATTTAAGCTCTCTTCGAGTTTTTGGTTCCCTATGTTTTTCCTCTACTATCACTCAACATCGTACAAAACTTGATCCTAGAGCCCATAAATGTGTTTTTCTTGGCTTTCCTCACGGTACTAAGGGTTTCCTCACTCTAGATTTGCATAGCCGTCACATCTTGATTTCTAGAAATGTTTAATTCTATGAATCTATTTTTCCTTTTTGTAATTCAGACTCTCCTTCTCTCCCAAATTCCATTCCTTTACCACAAGAGTTGCCTTTTCTAGATTTTTCCACTCCCTCTACATCTCATGTCCCTACTTCGGAACCATCCACTTCTACCCCTTCTTCTACATCCTTTTCTCCATTGGTTAGGAGATCCACACGTTCTCGGCAGTTACCAAATTATTTGCATGACTATCATTGTGCCTTTCAATGCAATTCAGATTTACCAGATTCCTTGGAAGCAGGTAGTTATCACCCTCTTTCTCATGTCCTTTCTTATAATCATCTTTCATATCCTTGTCGTCGTTATGCATTGTCTATTTCCATTGATGACATTCCTAAAACTTATTCTCAAGCTATTAAACATGAGGGTTGGAAAAATGCTATAACAGCTGAACTTGATGCTTTACAACAAAATAACACATGGGTTTTAACTGATTTACCTCCTGGAAAACGACCAATTGGGTGCAAGTGGGTCTTTACTAAGAAATACAATTCTGATGGTACTTTGAATCGTTATAAAGGACGCCTAGTTGCTAGGGGATATACTCAAATTGAAGGCATTGACTTTAATGATACTTTTTCCCTTGTTGCAAAACTTACTACTGTTCGTTTGCTTCTTGCACTTGCCGCTGCCTAGAATTGGCATTTAAAGCAATTTGATGTCAATAATGCTTTTCTTCATGGAGATCTCCATGAGGAAGTTTATATGTTACCCCCTCCTGGCTTATCTGTTTCTTCTCCTACTCAAGTATGTAAGTTGCAACGTTCTCTTTACGGTCTTAAGCAAGCAAGTAGACAATGGTTCTTTAAGCTATCTTCAGCCTTACTTGCTTGTGGATATCATCATTCTTCCGCCAATCATTCTCTGTTTATCAAGCAATTTGCTACTTCCTTTACTGCTTTATTGGTTTATGTGGATGATATTCTCATATGTGGCAATGATTTGATTGAAATCAACAATATGAAGATTTTTCTTGATACCTCTTTCAAAATCAAAGACTTGGGTGATGCTAAATACTTTCTTGGATTGGAAATTGCTCATAGTGCTAAGGGTATTTCTCTTTGCCAACGTAAATTTGCTTTGGATATTTTGTCTGATTTTGGTTTTCTTGAGTGTAAACCTGCTGTTACACCTATGGCTGCTTCTTTGAAACTCTCTCTTGATTCGGGTACTGCTTTGGAGGATGGCTCTAGTTATCGAACTTTAGTAGGTCGTCTATTGTATCTTGCTAATACCAGGCCTGATCTTTCTTTTGTTGTACAATAGTTAAGCCAATTTATTCAGAAGCCTACTGATTTACATTTACGTGCTGCTCATCGTGTTCTTCGATATACTCAGGCTGCTCCAAGTCGTGGTCTATTTTTTCCTGCTGATTCTGTTATCAAATTAAATGCCTTCACTGATTCTGATTAGGCTGGTTGCATTGATACTAGAAGGTCTATTTCTGGTTTTTGTGGCTTCTTAGATCAAGCTTTGATTACTTGGCGTTCCAAGAAACAACAAACGGTTTCCACTTCTTCTTCCGAGGCTGAATATTGTGCTATGGCTGCTACTATCTGTGAGATACAATGGTTATCTTTTCTGCTTCGTGACTTTGGTCTTCCACTCACTTCCCTTGCTTCTCTGTATTGTGATAATCAGTCTGCCCGTCATATCGCTGCTAATCCAACCTTTCACGAACGGACAAAGCATCTTGACATTGATTGCCATATAGTTCGTGAGAAATTACAGAATGGATTGATTCATTTACTTCCCAGCAAGACTCAAGACCAATTGGCGGATATCTTTACCAAACCACTGCCTCCTTCTCCTTTTCTTACACTTTTATCCAAGCTGGGAATGGTTGATATCCACTCTCTAGCTTGAAGGGGGTATTAGTGTATATAGTGATTTAATTGTAAATATTAGAATTAATTGTAAATGTTTTAGTTAGTCTTTTACTGAGAATTAGTTGAGTGTAAACAGAATTAGTTAGACTTACTTACTGTGTATAATAGGACAAACATATCTCCAGATTAATTCAATTCAATACATTCAGTTTTCATTCTCTTCTTGCTTTACAATAATACTGTTGATATTTTTTGATCCAACCAGAAAAAAAAAAAGAAACAGGAGCATGAGAGGAAAAAGAAGAAAGCCAAATACAAATGATCACCTCCCTCCCTTTTCTCTCTTATTCCAACTAAAATTAAATAAAGTTAAAATTAGAAAATAATTATTGATAGCTCTGCATATTCCTACACAACGTACTGGGAGGGGTCAGTGGTATGCCGGACTAGAGTGGCATCTGGTATGTTAATCAATTTTCCCTTATTTGGAAAAATTGATTACAGGGCCTAAGGAAGTAAAATAATTACAAAAAAGGCCTAAGAAACATTCACATGCCATTCTGATATTTTTTCAAAAAACGTTAGCAACTATATCAGTAGCGGTTAACAACTATATCAGTTCTCGTTAACAACTAAATCAGTCTAATTAACAACTACATCTGTAGCAATTAACAACTACATCTATAACAATTAGCAACTATGTCCGCACACTTTTTTTAAAAAAAATGCCAGAAAAGGCCTGGTATGTGAATGTTTCTTGAGCTTTTTTTGTAATTATTTTGTTTTCTTGGGCCTGTAATCAATTTTCCCTTATTTTATCTTCTCACGCAAGAAATCAAGAATTTGCTTGCAAGGAGCTTGATTCGCAGAGTGTTGTCAACTTATTTTCAATTCTACTGTGGTTTGTTATTTCAGACCGTCAAATCACTTGAGCAGTTATGAGGAAGCGCGATTTGGCTCTTCTTATGCTTTCTGCTTTCGCTGTTTTCTTCTCTTTTCAGGCATCTTCTTCAGCTCTTACTCTTTTTCTTTGCCAGCACTTCAGCTTCTTACTTTTATTTTTGACGCTATCGTCTCTCTCAATAGTAATACGAAGTTAAACACTGAAAATCCAGTTCCGCCTTCAAACTGATGCAATCTTGTTCGAAGTGATCTGCCTTTGATTTTTATTCTGTTTTCGTTATATTGATCGTGACCGACTTTGTTTGTGTGTTTTATTCATCGTGCTTCGTTGAATCCATTTCAGCAAGATGGCGGCATTTCGTTCAAAGATGCTTGGATGCATCTGTTTGATGAATTTCCATTTAAATATGAAGCCGAGCGCCTTCCGCCGCCGGTGGTTAGTGACCTAAACGGGGACGGAAAGAAGGAAGTTCTTGTTGCTACTCATGACGCTAAAATTCTGGTAAATTCGCGGATTGCTTCCTTATTCTTCAGATTTTTTGCTGATCACAGTCTGAACAGTTGTCATGTTTGTCTTGCCTGCTTGGATTGTTTGTACCGTGCAATTTATCCGTTTGTGTGTATGATCAATTGAGCATTCGCGCCAAAAAAAAAAAGTGAACTCGCGCTTAACTAATAAAAAAATTTCGGGCTATCTGACAAGAAAATTTCTTGTAACTTTCGCTTACTGATTTTGTTCCATCACCTTGTTACAAGTGTCAGTGAAATACTAGCCATTTAATTGAGAATTGTGGTGGTTTTCTCAGGTTTTGGAACCCCATAGTAGGCGTATGGATGAAGGTTTTAGCGAGGTGCGTGTACTAGCTGAGGTTTCTCTGTTACCTGACAGAGCACGAATTATGTCAGGGCGACTCCCAGTTGCTATGGCTACAGGATATATTGATCGCTATAGAGTAAGACAATATCAGAAACAGGTTCTGGTCGTCGTAACATCAGGTTGGTCTGTAATGTGTTTTGATTCGAACCTCCAAAAGCTGTGGGAAAATAATTTGCAGGTTGGTTCGTTATACAATACTTTCTTGCACTCATTACCAAATCATAATTTTGGTTTAATCTCTTTAAGATTATCCAATTATTGTTTTGTTGACAGGAGGATTTTCCGCATAATGCGCACCACCGTGAAGTTGCAATTTCTATAAGCAATTATACTCTGAAGCATGGAGACACAGGATTGGTCATTGTTGGTGGGAGGATGGAAATGAAGGCACATGTACATGTCATTATCCTTTTCCTGGGTTATATTTATTTGCTAAGAACGGCGTCCTAATTACATACTGCTATTGATTGAAAGACTTGTCCGAGTTAAAAGTTTTATCTTTTCTGAAAATAATAACGGTTTATTGCTGCATGCATTATGCTATTTTATTTACCTACAGGGATGCTGTAAAGGGAGTTATTGAAAAAATTTGGTTGATAAAAGTACGATGCCAATGTAGATTTCGCGATAATTTTTAATTTCACGAATTTCTATTTTCACGAGGGACATTTGTCAAACATCAAAAACCATATGGCCACGCACACTGGAGCTGGTTTTAACATCTTATGAGTTCCCTAATAACACTCGGAAAAGTCAAATTTTTTCTTATTAGTGTGGATCCAAAATTCATTCTAGTTCAGACAAAATTCTGCAGAAAAGTCGGGTATCGTCTAATCAGTTTCCATTTAGACCAAACTTTCTTTATTTCTATATTTTTGAGTCAGAAATAAACCTATTAATATTATCTTTCAATATTAGTTTCATTTGTTTTGCGTGATATTGAAAACTTCTTGTTTAATCTGTCTCAGCTTGTGAATTTGACTTTCAGTATGGCTCCTTTTGATTGCTTTCTAAGAAAATTGTTATGCCACTCTCAGATGTTTATGAATCCTTTTGAAGAATTGGAAATGGGACCAAAATATGCAGAGCAGCTTCGAAGAAGCGCTGCTAAAAAGGAGGTATAGACATGTAGCTCGTGAATGCAAAACTGTGCAAGTTTTCTCTCACTATCATGTTGGCATGCTAATGCAGAGGAGCTATTGCTTATTTTCTTGTGCTTTTCTGTTTTGATTATTAAGAATTTCTCTTTCCACTTAAAAACTTGTATGAGGTAGGTATAACTTCTCTATCCATGCAAATGAGGAGAAATATGATGATTTATGCTATTTATTGTCTTCTGTAGGATTCTGAAAACTTTAAAACTGCGGATTCGCGCCATTTTGCATTATATGCGTTCGCGGGTCGATCTGGTGCAGAACGATGGAGGAGAAAAAATGAGGTCTGTGCATTTTATAATAGAAGAAAATTTTATTGAAAAATACGGAATTAGAGGATGGAACGATGGCAAATCCTTGTATTACAATGAAACAGAACTGCTATCAGAGAATTGGGTCTACAAATATTGAATATGGCAGATTACAGTGACAACACTATGCTGAGATGAGAAGATATCAGAAAATATAAGAGACCTTTAGCATCTAAAAGGTTACATTTTTTCCCTCCCCCTTTCTATACATAACCCGCGCCTAATTTAATACCCCCAACAGCCCTCCTTCTCAAAACATGCCCCCTCAAGCATCATGTGACTAGTTACAGGGAATGCCCATTTCTATCTTTATCTCTTTTGGGCTTCCCAACCCCATTGTCTATCTTTATCCCCTCATCAGCACCCCTTTCCTTTGGTTCATTAACATTGGGTCGATTAGAGGATAAAACATCCTCCCAATTGGAATCCCAAAACAGTTTCAGAGTAAAGAGAAGGACTTCAAATTAAATATGCATTATGCCGCAAAGCAGTCTAATCTCTTTCTGAATCTGTGATTGCACCCCTATAAAGAAAAGCAGAATATTAAACTGAGGACATGAAGATCATCTTCAGAGTTGTAGAAACATCACTCAATTCCATAAATTGCACATCGCCAGTGCATTAGGCTCCTCTTTCCTTCCGAAACCTGCTAATCTTGTACTAAGAAAGCTTTCCAAGAACTTGAGGGCATAGTCAATGATCTTACAATAAGTCATAGTTTGGACCATAAGGCAGCAGCGGAGCAGTCTAAAATTAATACATGCCCATAAAACAAATTTGTATAATTTTGGCTCGTTTGCTATTTCTTTTGGCCTTGAACTTGCCCTATTGTCAAATATTATCATGGTGCTAAATTCAAACTGAATTGCTTTTCCCCCCTGAGAATACTTATTCTCTATCTGTATAATTCATTAGCATCTATATTGATACATGTCAACCTTCCCCTCCATGACAGCAACTTAGGCTTTTGACGATATGTGTATAAGAATTTTCATAGCGACTAAGAAATTGGTGAAAGATTTTTATTATTGTCTCAAAATATATAATGTTAGTGCCTTAGGATAACATAGTGCCTTAATTCTCTTCTTGAATCCCTCTCCCTAATTCCCTCCCTAATTTTCTCCTTAATTTCCTTTGTGCTTACCTTTATGTCCCCCCTCCTTTCTACATAAATAGGCAATAGGCAATCCTTCCTAAAAACACTTGTACACACTTATGTAAATATATTTGTTCTCTTTCTCTCTGTCTCTCTAAGTTAACATGGTATCAGAGCTTAGGGATTGTTCTTGGCTAGTTTGAGGGTTTTTTTTTTTCCTAGTGGCCACTGTTACTGTAGCATGAATAGTGATAGTGGCCAGTCTCCAGCCTGAGCTCGTGTCATTCAGTTTCTGCCGATTTTTTGGTTCAGTGTGGTACTGTTCTATGAACAGTGACCATGACTCGTCATTAGTCACAAGAGGGGAGAGAAGTGTGCCTCGTCCTTTGGTTGTTCTGCTGTCTCTGGTTCTGAGACAGCTACCTCAGTGGCTGTCGGAGCTTGTTTTGGGGTTGTCTCCTCTACCTCATTGGTTACCACCTCAGTGCAGTGGCGGACCCAGAAAACAATTGAAGGGTGGGCACATTGGTGGGGGGATTCAGGGGCTGCCCCCGAATTTTTTTTTAGAGTAAAGTTTTAAATGCATTAAAAAAATAAAAGAATATAAAGGAGAAAACAATGCTAAATGCTGTTAGAAATAGCAAGACTGAGCATTAAATAAGTTCAAGTACATATATTGTAATAACAAAAGCATATTACAATAATTACAATGTTATCCTTCTAGGCCTTATTTTTTGCAATTCTATCATAATTGTCTTATTATCAATGCCATCAAATACATCTTTTTCAATATAAGGCACTAAGAAATCATTTAACCATTGATCCCCATTCGATTGCGAAATGCATTCTTGATGTATTTCATAGCTGAAAATGCTCTTTCCACAGATGCAGTTGCTACAAGCAAAGTTAATACTAACTTTACAAGTAAACTGCCGCGCCTCTGCAAAAAACCCTCCCTCTCTCTTTGCTCCTTGCGCTCACGGGAATAAGAAGTAGGAGCAGATATATCATTATGTTATTTTTTAATTTTTTTTAAATTTTGCATTATTATTTTTTTTACAAAAATTTAAGGGGGGGGGGGGCACAACTCATAACCTGCGTCCGCCTCTGCCTCAGTGGTCGTTTCATTCTCTGTCATTGTTAGATTTGTTGTTTTGCCATCAACGATCACGTCACCTCCATCAAGACCACCACTTTGCTATGTCTAGTGAGATTCTTTGATTTTCGATGAGGTTCTGACTTTCTAGCGAGATTTCTAGATTCTGGCGAACTTTTCCATATTCCAGCAAACTTCTCCAGATTTCGGTGAACTTTGTTCAGATTTCATAGACACTTTATTTAGTTGACACTTTCCTTTTTTAGCTAGATTCCAACGAGATCTTTGCATTCTCTAGTGAAGTTGTGAATTTCCAATGCTAAGCTTATGGCAATATTCTGAGCTTTCTAGGCGACCTTCAGTGTTGTCTACTTCTATTTTTTGGTGTTGCGTTTGGTTCTGCCGACTCCTTTTGGTATTTTTTTGGTATGACTTCTTTTGAGTTGTTTAGTCCAACATGAGGTATTTGGTGTTTGGTTACTGCTCTCTTTAGTTTCAAGGTATTGTTTGGTTGCTGCCCTTATATTCTAGTCATGCTTCGTTCTTCGACGTAAATCCTTCATTCTCAGTGTGTGTAGGCTAATTCTTTGCTTCGAAGGTTGAGTTGTGAGACTAGGTTTGATTGGCTCTACTATTTCAGCACCTTCGTCGTTTCGTTTCGCGCACTTTCACTTGTTTCTAGTGGCTGGGCTCTTCGTTTGCTACGTTTTCCAGCATGTTCATGAAGTGCTTTTTTGGTTTTTGTCTTGGGTGCCATGCTTGTAGTTGGCTGCTATGGTTCTACTTGATTCCGTTTGGGATTCTAGGTCTGGGTTCATCTTTCCAGATCTTGAGTTTGGTTCTTCTTGATTCAAGTTGGTTACTTTCGTGTGTTGGCATTTGTTGTGCTTTGTGGCTTCCATTAGTTGGCTATTCCAAGCAATTATTTGCTATTTTGTGGTCCTTGTGTGACCTATTCGTTCTTTGCCTCCGGTGAGATGTTTCATTTGGAAGATTGTTTGGTCCTTCGTGAGACTGTTTGATGTTTGTCTCTGATAAGATGCTTGGAGTATTGTTTGGTCCTTTGTGAGACTGTTCGTTGTTTTAGTCTCTTGTGAGACTGTTTACTCTAGCTTCTACTCTGGTTTAGTACTCTTTGTTGTTCGAGCTTTTGGTGAAGTTGTTGGATTGCTTTTTAATGTCCTCAGTGTGACATTTGGTTGAATTATTCTTGGATGTGGTCAAACTTACTACTTGATTCAAGATCTAATGAAGAAGAAAATTATTGGAGGTAGTAGCAGCTTACATTCAAGTTGCTTTCAGCTTGAGGGGGAGTGTGGTGTGATAACAAAGTTGCTCTACACATAGCTTCCAATTCTGTGTTGTAAGAATGCATGAAACACATTGAGATCGACTGTTACTTTGTGCGTGATAAAATCAAGGGGAACTTCATTTCTACCGGACATGTGAGGTTTAAACACCAATTGGGTGAAAACTCATGTTGATTATCTTTGTAACAAGTTGGGTATGATTAACATCTATGCTCCAACTTGAGGGGGAGTGTTAGCGCCTTAATTCTCTCCTTGAATCCCTCTCCCTAATTTCCTCCTTAATTTCCTTGGTACTTACCTTTATGTCCCCCTCTCCTTTCTACATAAATAGGCAATAGGCAATTCTTTCTAAAGACACTTGTACACACTTATGTGAATATATTTATTCTCTTTCTCTCTAAGTTAACACATAACATATAGAACTGCTGCCTGGTGTTGATAGTATTATGCCCATGGAGAAAACAGTCTTTGAAACTCCGTTGTCCACAGGAAGTCATGCCCTATTATATGTTCCAGCATAAGTTTTTGAAGGATCACCTGATAGCCTTACCTCAGCCTTAGCCTCTATCTTTGTGATTGCATTATTTTTGCATTTCTCTCTGTAACAAATGTAACAGCTCCCTTTGATACACTCAAGTGGCATATAGGCAACCCTACCCCAAAAGCTAGATATTGAGGCAGGAGAACCCACCTAATTTAATACCCCATTAAGCATCCTATTCTACTCAACGTGGAACTTAAGCATCTCATACTATTTAAGTTTCCATCATTACCTGGAGGTTATTATGATAATATTGTGAGCTAACATCGTGAAGTTTGATTGAATGCGTCATTGATGTTTGTTTGACATTTCTTTGGTTAATTTGTACTGTCTAGTGTCTAGCAATTTTCTTTATTCATTTACTTCTTCTACTTACTATTATTCTCTTTTGGTTGTTCAGAACATTGAGGCACGCTCTTCTGATGTGTCACAATTACTTCCACAGCATAACTATAAGCTTGATGTCCATGCTCTGAAAACTCGTCATCCTGAAGAGGTATTCACACTTTAGCTGTCATTCAAGTTATACACTGCAGTGTTGTAGTCTCTTCCCTGTATCAGTGTCTTAGTAAAGAAGGATGAGAAGATAAATATACTTATTTATTTTATTAAAAGTATTATATTATCTGGGAAAACCTTAATTTGTAATTAAATATATTGTAGTAGTTTAGCATCAGACAAGAGTTATTAGTTTTGATGTTTGATATAGGATTAGGATTACCTTTTATATTTAAATATCCTAGTAGGATTAGGATTTCTTATTTTTGTTTCCTACACATAGGTACTTAGTCATTATCCGTACCCCTTTTAACAAATTAATATTCATGAGTTTTGAGCTGAGGGAGCTTTAGTGAGTTTTGCCATCAGCTCAATACCTCCTTATAGTCATAACTTCATGTTGGTGTAGTTCCTTACGACCTTTTTCTTTGGAGCTTTGTCATAATTTTTATGATGCTGGGAATATCTAGTTTTGCTTCAATGGACCTTCTCTCAATCTGTTCATGGGCTTCACAAGAAGATAGAATCCTCTGACGTGTTGAATTTTAGTTTGAATGTAGAGAATTCAGAGAATCAATATTGGGAGTTATGCCTCATCACTGGGTATGATATAGTTGCCAACATTCTACATTATATATATATAAATATATGTGTGTGTGTGTGAGTGTGTGTGTGTGTTGATCTCAGACACCAAAGAAATTTTACTTTGCGTAAATTGCTTTTTCAGGAAAGGAGAGAAGATACATTGTTGAAGTTGGCGCACTTTCAGCCACACAAGAGGAAAACATTGAAGAGGTCAACTGGAACGACAACGAGTTACCCTTCTCAAAAGCCTGAGGAGAACCATCCTCCAGGCAAGGGCTCAAACAAAAAAATTTCGCACATGATAGGGAAAGCAGCAAATTATGCCAGTTCAGTAAAGCGTAAGAAGGTTAAATTTACAAACTATGCGATCTTGAGGATTAAATTTAATAGGACAAGATTTGATGAAATTCTTTAGGTGTTTTTTTAGGTTCCCTAACACTTGGATATTTTCATACTCAAAACTATATTGTATACTCTTCCCAGAAAGTTCCTCCATGTGTCATAATTAGATGAAATAGCCTGATCGCTACTAGGCTTAAATTTTTTCCCTATTTGATATTTCTGAGATACTAGTATTTTTTCACATAACGATAATTATTTGTCCAGATAACTATGAGAAATCCAGAACTTCAAGTTCTATTCCAACACAATTTACGAGGTTCTTTCCGGGCCTATTTTAAGCTAGAAGCTTTTGCTGAGTTTATATACGGATGAACCTGCCAGGATGCATGTTAAGAGTCCTTGTTAGTTTCATGTGATTTAGATTTGAGAGTTGATATTCATTTACATAAATTCTTTATTTTATTCTCTTTTTCTTTTTTAATCCTATTAGTTTGAATGAAAGTGTACATTTAGAGAGAAGGGTACAACGCCGGAGAATCATGAGCCTTCCTAATAGAGAGAGAGAGAGACATACACACACTGACACACAGAGATTATCCCAAAAGTATCCATCTGGACCTCAAACAAGAAACCTTGTTGAATAAAATTATGATCAGAAATCCCCAAAAGGCTAGGAAAATATCCGATCCCAAAGAGGATTCTGTTAGAAATTGCTGATGAAAATTCTTGCCTGTAACCAGACGCACCACCAGTCTACTAAAAGATCCTTTGTGCTCAATTCCTTAGCCTCCACCCTTCTCCCGTGACCCTGTAAAGCAATGTCCTGGAAGAGAAACCTATGTGGTTTGTCGCCTGCTGTAGGTCATTAGTTTTTAACCTCTTATGTGTCATTATCTTAGATAAGATCCTCAGCCTTCATGGGAGCTCTAAAGTCTAACATGGAAATGCAGAAGGCTTTAGCACCATGATGAATATGCAGTCTTCTTTTCTCTCGCTAAAATGATCCTTCCGTTTTTATTTTTCTTTTTATGTTTGTGATTATTATGGGAGTAATGTGATGCTTATGGGTTCTTGTGAAATATAAGAAGGCAAAACTTGTTCATCGGGGTACGGATTATTACAATTTGTTGTATTGTTTTTGTTTAATGGGAATGCAGCAACTACCTTATGTTGTTCCAACCATAACAAACTCCACTGATCTTTGGTGGGTTCCTAATGTGGTGGTAGTCCATCAGAAGGAGGGGGTAGAAGCCCTTCAGCTAGCCTCTGGCCAAACCATATGCAAGGTAAGCATAAATCCCTAGTATGTTTGAACCTTAGTGCTGCTTTTGAAGTTTGTATAGTGATTGTAAAGCTGTATCTCCTGTCTGATACTGTTTCCTGCTTATAATAAACATCGTTTTTTGTCTAAATTAGTACTTGCACTCCTTTGTATGTAGTATTTGAACTGAACAGACCTGGTTCACATTGTTTTGGGCGTTGGATTAAATTTGATTTAATTGTTTTATTATTATTTTATAATGATGCATATTCAGTGCAATGATGAATTAGTGTGTTTTTCAGCTTCACCTTCAGGAAGGGGGTCTTCATGCTGACATAAATGGTGATGGAGTCCTAGACCATGTGCAGGTGCGTGTTGTTCTTACCTTGTTTTTTTCCAAATAGATTATCATTTTAGACATGGAATTATGATAACATGGAAGTAAACGATCCCTTATGATGTGGGGATTACAATTATGCTTTCAGGCTGTTGGTGGAAATGGTGCTGAGCAGCTAGTTAGTGGGTCAAAAGAAGTTCTGGGACCATGTTGGGCAGTTGCAACATCTGCTGTACCAGTTCGGGAACAACTTTTTAATGTATCCATTTGTCACCATAACCATTTTAACTTGTTCCGACGTGGGGGATTTTCTAGAAGCTTCAGTGGAGCTTCAGACATTTCGTCTCTAGAAGTGGCTACCCCCATACTCATCCCTAAAAGAAGATATGGTCATGAGCACGGTGAGGGAACCAATGGCGATGTTATCTTCATGACAAACCGTGGTGAGGTATGCATATATAGTTCAGCTCCCTTCTTGTGGTCATCAACATGAGAGCTTGTTGAGAACCAATCAAAACAAATTAAACTGTTCGATTTTGTTCATCGCAATTTGACTGAAAAATTAAGTTGGTAGATCACCATTTATATTGCGATCTCATGAACTAAGTGATGGTTATATAAGTTAAAGCTAAACCTTGATTCTATTGATGCTAACAGTTAATGACCTGAAATAGTATGTCTCTTGCAGATTACATCATACTCTTCTGGCTTGCATGGTCATGACGCCATTTGGCAATGGCAACTATTAACTGGAGTTACTTGGAAAAATATGCCTTCCCGATCAGGGATGATGAAAGGTGGTGCGGTGGTTCCCACCCTGAAGCCCCTTTGCTTGCATGTGCATGATCATAATCATAATCAAGAAGTGATCCTTGCAGCTGGGGAACAAGAAGCTGCAGTGATATCTGCCGGAGGCAGTTTATTGGCTACATTTGAACTGCCTGGTCCCCCAACATATCCACTGATCTCTGAGGACTTCTCAAATGATGGGCTCACTGACCTTGTTCTGGTCACCTCTAATGGAGTGTATGGGTTCGTCCAGACCAGGCAACCTGGAGCCGTCTTCTTCAGCATACTGATTGGCTTCCTTATAGCTGTGATGGTAGTTATCTTTGTCACTCAGCACTTGAATTCCTTGAAGGAGAAGCCTTGTTGAAACTTGGAAAACCCGAAATTGATACTAGTTGACTAGCTGAGCTTTTAGGCGAACTTTTGAGGAAACTTGAGACATTTGATCATAGGATGCGTTGATCCAATATAAATAAATAAATATTCATATATACATATAAATGAATGATCATTAGTTGCAAGCTTCTGGTGTGAGATTTGTGGCTGCTTTAACCTTTTAGAACTGATTTCACCAAGTACAATGATTGGTATGTGCGGAATTTTACCTCAACTTACGTAAAAGTATTTTTAAAAGGATGCGAAGGGTATTACCTCCGTCCGCTATTTGAAGGAAATGTAACAAATGACAGTCTGAAATTGGACGCACACGTAAATTTGATGGAAAAGCATAATGTAATTTTTCTTTTATTTTTAAAATTTGGGTAGAAGAGATGGCGACGTTTAGATTTATATGTAAACATATAAGATAATATTCAAAATGTTTACATTAGAGAATGAGCAAGATTGGCGCTAATTAAAGATAAAATAGTATAACATCTATCGGGTGAGATGGTTTGGATATACATAAAGAAGATTGTAAAGGGTGCGGGTGATGGGGAGGGTGTATTAGACCCTTGAGGATCTGGGAAAATGTTTAATGAAGTCATCCAACAAGATCTTTAGATTAACAATATACCACTTCCGATCCTAATTATAAGATAAAGTTGATTTTTTTTTAGGGATTAAGAAAACTAAATAAGTTACTTAATTATTTTATATGTTGTGTATTCTAAGATTATATATTAGTTTATTAGTCAAACTAATTAGTTTAAAGGAAAAAAATAAAAATACTCTAAAGTAATTTAATTAGCTTCCTTAATCTCTAAAAAATAGTTAACTATGTTTTATAATTAGGACCGGAGGGATTATTTGAATATTTGATTGCTAGCATAACGCAATTATGGCGTGTGAGATCATATAGCTAATCTCACATATTAAGATAAGGGCGGTTGTGATTTAAAATTGAGAGATGGTCACAGATGGTAAATATCCTATAATGAATTAGAATGCATTTCACCGTATATTTACCAATTCATTTATGATTTTTTTAAAAATAATATTGACTTAAATCTATTTAGTTAATTGGTACGTAGTAATGCTAAATATATCTAACCTATTTGCATTGAATTCGAATTATAGTTTTTTGTATTTTGTATTTTATATTCATGGCATGTTTTCATAGTTTATATCAATTTGAAGTATTTGCATTTTATTTTCATTTTATTCAATTCATTTTATTTATAATTTACATGTAACAAATTATTTGTTGATCCATGTTCATAAATATAAGATTCAAAATGATTAAATATGTGAATAAATTAGAGTTGCCTCTATTAAAGAGAAAATAGTAAAAAATCATTTAATGTGGTTTAGATATGTTCAAAGAAGGTTATTGATCAACACTCCAATTAAGGGGTTGATCAACACTCCAATTAAGGGGTTGATCAAGCAGATATATAGGCCTTCAATCCTCTCAAGAGTAACAATGTCATATACATAAGAATTAACCCACATTATGGTGTAGTTACAATGTCATGATAAGCATGATAATTAATCTATAACATAAAAATAAATAAATTAAACCACTACAAAAAAACACCAGATCATTGATGGAATTCCGTCCGTTGGAAATTACAGACAGAATTCCGTTAGTAATTTATTTGCAATGGAAATTACCTACAAAATTCTATCAGTAAATTGATTTGCGACATAATCGATAATGTTTTTTGCCACAGTTTTCCTATGATGAACTAATTCTATCGCAAATTCAATTACAGATGGATTTCCGTCGGTAATCCTGCCTTTTTTTTTTTGTTTTTTTGTAATGAACCATGGGAGGTTATAGGCATTAAGAAATCATAAGAGACTATGAACATCCACTACTACAATATTCCTAGCAAAAATAAAATTATATTAATTTTAATAAAACTCAAGATCTATTATAATTTATTATATATATTAAGCCAATAAAGTTTATATGATTTATCTTTATTTTAGAATAAATTTATGTGGGTTAAGAAATTCATTTAATCTTTTCTTTTGCCAAAGAAAAAAAAAATCATTTAATGTTAATAAGATTAAAAGATCTAAAAAATCTATTATATCATGAAAAACATGAAATGGGTTTAGTTTTTACTTTTATAAAAAGAGATTAATTGATATCAACATGTAATATCAATCAGACAAATTGATAATATGAATACGAAATTTGGTGGAAGATAAAAAAAAAAAAAAAAGAGTTTAATTATTGTTGATTAAATAATATATTGAAAATTAAAAAAGATATCATCATATACTTTTGGTTAGGGAATGCTGGAAGTTTGGTTAGAGATAAATTTAGTAATATTAAATTTATATTATTATGTTTGATCCTTTTAAGTAATTATAATTATAATTTTATGGTCCTTTACAATAAATATTATTTTTTTAGGTCCTTTATTTTCATTTCCTCTATAAAAACAAATAATATTTAAATTTAAAGTAAAATCCTAAAGTATTGTAATCATATACTACATCGTACATACTTTGCTGCCTTCCCATTGCCCTCTCCACTATTTAATATGAAAAAAGTAAGCATAATTAACTATTAAAATTATACCTCTTCAACACTTAACTTTTAATAACCACGTATGCATGATTTAGTCACTATTAGATATTGTTGCTAATTCAAAATGAATAGTTTTTTTTTCCTTCCAGTTTCAAGATGCATAAAAAATTTAGAGACATTAGAAAGATTTAGCAAGGGATGATGGAAGATGGTAAAATGAGAAGGAGGGAGAGGATATGCGTAAATATAGGCAAATAAAAGGGGTGTTTGATTGTGTTGAATGGTGAGAATTAATTAGTTGAGGAATGTAAGATGTGTGCCTGCCGACTCCCAAGAACGCAGTATGTATTTCGTGCCCTTTATTTGCTATCAATATTAATGAGAGGATCGGGGCTAAGCGATATATAGATTCCAAGTTAACAACAAGGAACAATATAATGCAGTTCGTCAGATTCTGGATGAGGGTTTCAGCAAACATGCATAATTGGTTAGAGGCTCTTTCATGGATTTTAATCGACAGTTTCGTCTTTCTGTTCCCTCAGAGGCCCTAGCTAATTCATGTATGGTATGTATGTATATAAACATCAATTGCGCTCCAAGCATTAATTTCTTCCAGACCACTCTTGCCAACACACACACACACATATTCCAATCGGTCAGGACAAGAAACCTAATTGTACAATGCAACTTCAATTCACATTTAGTTTCTCATCTTGGATCACATCTACTGTATGCCACAACATGTGTATAAAATTTTCCATCACATCTGTCATTATATGTATATATGTGCGCAACACGCCATTGCATTCTCTCTCTCTCTCTCTTTTAATTTGAAGGAACAAATCAAGTAGTCACTAATGTTTATACATACGTACGTAATTGCCCACGGAACTACTTGTGCGCTGATTACACACGAGTATGTATACGAAATTTTAGAAACATGAATCCCAAGTCACGAGAGAGTGAAGGAAGTGATGAGGAATGGGCATAATTGATTGATGAGGGGGCAACGTTAACATATATGTTCAGTGTCGAACGAACAAAAAGAGCAGCGTTCATGTACGCTTTGTACGTACAGTGTCTAATGTCAAGTATGGCAAAGAAAGAAAGGAAATTGAATAAAAGAAAGGGAAAGAATACAGGGTGTTCCGAATGCGATGCACTTTCCCTACCCATCTCTAGAGATGGGTAGGGAGAGCTTGTCCCAATCTGGACCGTCCAGATTTGATCTGGACGGTCCAGATTTATTTTTTTTTCAACTGTCATTTTTTAAATGAAAAAGTTATTTTTTAAAAATATGTTAATTGAAAGATTATCTTTATTTTAGATTCTCTACCTATTAAAATAATTTTTTAAAAAATAAAAAGTAAAAAAAATTAAATCTGGACCGTTTAGATCCCATCTGGACGGTCCAAATGGGAAGAGCTTTCCCTACCTATCCCAAAGATAGGTAGGGAAAGTAGATCCGTTGAATGGCGAAGGCATTATTCCCCAAAGAGCAAAGAGCAGACACCATTCTCCTATCTACCCACCCTTTCCTATGACCTACCTACCTCCTCCGGATAGGTAGGGAAAGTAGATCCGTTGAATGGCGAAGGCATTATTCCCCAAAGAGCCTCCTATCTACCCACCCTTTCCTATGACCTACCTACCTCCTCCCCCCATCCCCCTCTCTAATATTATCTATTTATTCTTTACTCTTTATTATTCATGAGTAGCAATGATTTTGTCCAATTCACTCTTTTTAGACGACATTCCTTTGGTTGTTATATCTAATTAAAAAATCATTGTTTTACAAATATTCAAGAAAATTGGTTATTCTTTAATTTCTTCTTAAATTTACCTATTATTAATTAGTTATGGTCATCATTGCAATAATTATAACTATTTTTTTCCTTTTAATTTTGAATGAAGGGAAAAATTACAAACGTATATGCATTAATTACACTTAAAATTGGGTAACCTTTAGTCATGATCATGAGTTTATGACCAAGAAAATTTGATAGTTTTTGCTTATAACCGACACGAGCAAGGGAGTATATCACAATTTAGAATGTTATATACACTGCATTTGGATTAAAATTAGGCGAATTATTGTAAGACCCTAAAAAGGAGTCTTAAGTACTAAGTCTGATAAATAAAGTGTTGTCATTTTTTGCATAAAAATTTGTTATTGCATACTTCTCCATTGTTATTAGGACTTTTTAATAATTAAATCTATTCTTTCAGACATTAAAGTACTTTGCCCTTAAAATTATATACTCTCTCTGTCCTTTTTTATAAGAGCTTGTTAGTTTTGAGATTTAAGTTATCAAGGAAGTGGGTAAGATTAATTAGTTCTTGTCTTAAAAGTTTTAGTTCTTTTCCTAATTCTTCCCTCTATTGAATATCATGTTTTTATTAATTGAATCGGCTATTTTATTATGGTGTGATCATAAATTAAGGGTTTATTTGAAAACATGTTCTAATTTTTCGATTTCTTTGATTTAAGAAAAATGCTGTTATAAAAAGAGACACTATATACCTCTCAAAACTGACTTGGGGGGGGGGGGGGGGAGTAATCTCCTGTTACAAAACTTTGGGACGGGCTTTCAAGAGTTATCTATAAATGTATTAATTAAAGACCATCATTAGATAAAATAGTCTCAATAATTTGAACCCTAGCATGTGAGAGAGATCTGAAATACTGCCTATTTCCATATTTGTACTCACTGGACAAAGCTGGCTTTATTTTGTGAGCAGCTTGGGATGTTGATCTGCTGGATAAAGCAACACGTACATATAGGTTAGCGTTGTTTTTGGTTGAAGCATGCTTTCAAAAGTAAAAGGAAATATTGGGAGTAAAGACATGATAACGGATTCTGATCTCATAAAGAAATCCAACAAAGTAAAGCGTGATTTACTAGAAAATGGCAGAACCAACCAGATGATATGATGAGATTGATGAAGATTTCATTACTCATTAGAATTGCTGAATACGACTATACGTACCACTGCTAGTTTTTAAGATTGTTTATTGTTTGAGCGAAATTGGTAATGCGGTAATGCCACTTTAGCAACCTGCAGGCTCAGACAACCAAGTCCCTGTTTGCAGAGTTTTGAGAAATGAGAAATTGTACATTGTGACTGCTACGCATGTCTACTTTCTGGCAATGGGTTTACATACAGATTGGGGTTATTGGGGTGTGATCAAGAATCCTAAATGAAATTAATTAATGACTTTTAGAAAATCTTTAGGGCTGTTCGATTCAATGCGCAAGTTAGAGGAGAGATATGGAAAATGGGATTTTCTATCCGGTGGCGAAAGTCTTGTTCATAATTTTTTAGAAAAATTATTTTCAATAGTGGGGCATTTTCCCTAACAGATAAGAAAATTGGTTCCTATCTATTTTGATGGGAACCCTTTTTCAGGCATGCTAAGAGAATGGAAGAAAACCAATTTACCCATTTTCAACACTAGAAATATGTTGGAAAGTTCTGAATAAGAAATAGAGCAACGGAGGTAGAAGAGAACTTGACGGTGGACATGGATATGTAGTGTCATCACTAAACTTGAAGGTTGAAGATGAAGGTGCGGGGGCAAAGAGGGGTCCAATTTGCCCCAACATATGTTCTGACGATGGTGGTCTACTTTCCAATTCCTCCTTCTTTAGTCTGTTATTGTCAATGATTAGAGTGAGGAAATGGTCTCTTCTCTCGTCTCCCTCGACTTTGACTTTTTCTTTGTTCCTAGTATGCGAAATCAACGGTGAAGTTGGAGGAATGGAGGGTGGAAGGTGATGGTGGAGAGGGATGTTGTGACATTGATGGTGAAGTTGGTGATGAGTGTCGCTAACTATGATTTTAGATAGGGGTGGGAATAAGCCAGATCCCTATCAGGCGGCTACAGCCTGACTTATTTAGGGCTTGGTTAGACGTGACTTGTTTGTCAAAAAAGTCAGACCAAGGCTTATTTAAAAGCCTAAATATGTAAATACATTAGGCCTATTTTGTTAAGGCCTGACCTGTAGGCCTTCAGGCCCGAGCTATTTACATATTGAATAAATATAATTAAATTTATATCATATAAATAACATAATATTTATTATTTTTCATTCTTATATTCTAATTTTAAATTTATATATATATATATATATATATATATTTTTTTTTTTTGATAGGTTCAAAGTGTATAAAGCCTATTTATGACCTCCAAGGCCTACAATATGAGAACTTTTTAAAGGTCTATATTGTAAGTAGGGCTTTAAAAAGGCTTTAGGCCCGATCAGAGTTTATGAAGATTCAAGCCTAAGCCTAAAAAAAAAAACATGAATTCAGGCTCAGTCTTAGGCCCTCTACGTAGAGAGCCTATTTAGCCGAAACCTGACCTATTTCCATGCTTAATTTTGGGACAGGGATGCGGATGAGCCATCCGTGGCATTGTGTGAGATATTAATGAAAAAGATGAACAATAATAATAAGGCAAAATAATTTGTCACATTTTCCCTTCTCATTTTCTTCAACCCAAACATAAATTTTCTTATCAACCAATGTTCTTTTCTAATGTGAACCAAACATGTCAAAAGTAAAATATTTTTCATTTCATTCCTTTCCAACTTTTTATGGAATCCAAACGAGCCTTTAGAAACCAGAGTTGATATAAACAATCGATCAAGCTCATCATTTTCATCAATAAAAAGTTCCTAAATCCTTTCTAAAATCTCGACATATTTTTTAAAAAAAATATCACAAATTTAATAGATTTATAATTATAAAAATATAAATGATAAATGCGTGGATAAAAATCCTTCTGTTGAAAATTCTTTGGTTACATCAAGCAGGCACTGGTTCCGAAGCTAATGATGAACAATCACAGACCCTCCAATAATTTTGCAGTCACACATCAGTTATAAGTGAACAAGTGGAAAATTGATGATGCTATCATGGTTCAACCATTTTGATTTATATATGGGTGTGAATTGGGATGATAAACTGAGTTGGGCAGCACCTGATGAGTGAATAACGACTCAGTATCATGCTTCCAACAAATTAAAGATGTCAGATGGAGCAATTTACATAACAAGCACATGTTATTTATTGATCATTCACAACCAAAAGTAGTAAACTTCTCCAAATATTATAATTACTATCCATGCATGCTCCTCAACGCAAACCTTGGACTTCACATATATAACACGCATATATACTTGAACTACTTTATAAATCCAACACATATATAACTACTTAACATTGGCTAGGTCGTTATAAAGAATTGAGATATTAAATTGTCTCCTTGCCCTTAGTTATATAAACCTCTTATATATGTGGAATCCAATCATTAATTACAGTAATGTTTTGTAGGCATTACATGCAATCATTCTTCACTTCAATTTCTCTACCCATCAATATGTAATGTTTCCCAAGAGATTAGCTAACCATAATGCTTTGCCCTAAATCTGAAGCATATATGCAATGTCTTCGAGAAATGTCAACATTAGTCAGTCAGAAGTTTTTGCTATCCAATATCCATCCACAATAGCGTATAAATGCAAATATCATAACCATACTTGCTCTCTACAATATTCAAGTGCACTTCTTTAGCATAATTAGTTATGTTCAAACAAATGCTCACACACAGTCACACACAAACAAACCCATATAATACTATTATTATTTTCATTTCCAAGTAGTTTTTAGAACTTATGATTCATTACCAACATAGAATTAGTCTAACGTTGTAAGATCTTACTAGATCTTTCTAGTATCTCAAGTTTGAGTCTCATGTGAGTCATTTGTGTTAGGGGAGGAAACCAAGAACCCCGGACACCAGGTGGTAATATAAAAGAAAAACTTATGATTTATTAATTTTAGCAACAATAAATATTAATAAATACACGTGCGACTATGCGAGCACGCACGCGCGCACCCATGAAATATTTTGTGGTTCACAACATTATAGTTTTGACTTTTGTGCTAGCAAGTTATTAGCAGATTCTGTACGTCTATAAAAGTTAAAAGAAAGAGTGTGTCAAGCCAAATAATGTATTTTCTCACTTATATGTATCATAAAAATTACTGCTTTCAGAGAATAAAGTACTGAACTATTATTCATGAGGATAAGAATGCATGATGCGCCAACTTGCTTGTGAAATTCTTGATATCTTGTTAAGCAGCTATAGCCTTTCCCTTTTGATTTCTGCACAGTTTTCTTGAACTTTCCTTCAAGTTATGGCCTGGACTTTTCTTGGACTTAGTTCAAGAAAATCTCATGTGTGTGTGTAATGTTATATATACCATTGCATCAATAAAATTATATATATATACACACACACACCAAAAATATGCTGCACACTTTAGTTAGATATAATGCAGTGTTCCCCTATATACGCATACTTGGCTTCATATGAAATAAATATGGGATTTCAAATCAAATAAAAAAAACGAAATAAATATGAGACGGGTATAACTAGCATTGAGCACATTGATCACCAATCTTTCCCGTTTCTTGATGAACGTCACATCTATATATGCAAAGTTTAATTGAATAATAATGGAAGCACAGTATTTCACATGGGAATAGGGGGAGGCATCTTTCTTTCACCTTTTAAACTTGAAATGCTGCTCCTAGCTACATCGTTGAGAGGCCCTAACCAAATATGAAAAGGGAAAAGTTCTCTTTGGGTTTCGTCCAAATACGGATAACTGGGAAAATATTGCAGCTTCCAAGTTGAAAAAGTGGATGTGAAGAAAATTAAAGATGAATGACGCACTTAGCTTATACTCACCACAAATATTAAAGTAAAAAATGGATCATTCTATAACTGAACCAAGCATTGAAATTTGCATTAAAAAGAAGGTCTACAATATCATAATATCTCTGAGTAATTTAACCTGGATGTTGTTTTTCTTGTACAGATGTCAAATTTTACTACAACAGTAATATCAAACAGAGAGAAGAAGCTGGAATGCAGTATGAACATTTTACTTGTTGCTATTTATGAAGATCTTGAGTGAGGGAAGAATTGCGTACCACTACCTCCAGACATGAAGGGATTAAGTGAACTTGCATACAAAGAAGGAGGATCTCCGAAAGCCCCACTCGGCGAAACCATGGCACCGCCGCTTATTGAGCTTGCCGGTAAAACAGACTCGCCACTGGTTGCACTGGCAATGAAATTCAAGGGTTGAACTCCGGCTACGCCAGCGGCGGGGGCGCTCACATCTCCAGATGTGTAATTGTATTCAGGACCCTGGTCGTACAAAATTCCTTTGAACACATGCCCTCCTATGTTCACTGCCGTTTGGTATGCATATTGTTCGTCCGTGTCGTCAACGGAGTTCACCCGCACGCATCGGAAATCCGCAGGCGAGTTTAGTACGGCTGGAAAATCCTGCTGCTCTAACCCTTTTATATAGATTTTATCACAAAGAAAACCACCAAAAGTTAAAAACCATTGATTAGCTAGTCAGCAGAATATGAGCCATTATTATTTATATGACATCAAAAGAAGAAAAATAACTCTGAGCAAAAAAAAGAAGAAAAATAACAACACAGAAAAAGAGATAGAGTGAGAGAGAATGATGGAAGAAAGAGGAGGAACGGTTTGTTTGTTCCCCGTGAATCAAGTCGTCAGGTTTACTAAATAACAGTGTATGAGGGGAAAAGGAAAAGGAAAAGGATGAATAATAGGCATAGGGGGAGAATAAATGAACAATAGAGCCAAAGCTTTGTCATGGATCACCTCAGGAGTCAATCGAAGCACAGAAACTAGGAGGATAAGTGCTTGAGGATAAAACAAAGGAATAAGAAAACAAAAGAAACAAGGGCATGGTGGTAAGGCATATACATACCTAATTCGCTGTGTGTTTTGGGAAGAGCGCGTGAGTGAGGATGATGCAATTGTTGACGCTCACGGCGCTTAGGAGCAGGAACCCAGGTGCTGTTGATGTGTGTTTGGCAATGAAAGCCTCTGCTTTTACAGCAAGTCCTACACCTCATGTGTGGGCAATTCTTCTTCGCTTTGTTCCCGCAATCCTGGCAGCTTATTCCTCCTCGACTACCCCACGACGACGGCTCGTCGTTGCTCCGGCTCGCCCCACCGTAAACATCTTGTTGCTGTTGTTGGTGGTTCCACAGCTCGAATCCTCTGTAGGACGGCACATCCTCGTTCTTGTACCAGTATAGGGTATCAGGTGGAGGGAATTCCGTGGTTGGGTTATGATGCCCTTGTTCTTGTTGCTGGTTGCTACTGCTTCCTCCGCCGCCTAGTGAGAATAAACCCGCCATTGATTCTCCACCTCTAAGCCTGTCCCACCTCTCAATTGAGAGTGACAATAATCCATATCATCAATTGGTTCGATGGAATTGGGGGTGTCACAAAAGGACATCCAATTCTAAATGTTGCTGACACTAACTCCAGGATCCTTCTTTTTATCTCTCTCCTTATTTTGTCAAAGAGCTGTTTGTGGGGAAAGGAATGGAATTGAGGAGGAAGGTGATGTGTTGGGATTTGGGATGCTTTGCTTAATGAATGGGGCCTTTAAGAAAGAGAGAATAAAAGAAGAAGATTACAAAGAGGGAGACAGATGTGGCTGCAACTGCGACTGCGACTGCAACGCCGCCATGCCCATTCTGTTGCTCTCTGCAAACTCTGCTCCTCCTTCAATTTTTTTAATTTAAGTCTCAAAAACAAATCCCCCCATTCTCTTTCTCTTTCTCTTTCTGATTCCCCATCTGAGCTTTTTCCTTCTTTTTTCTTTCCTGTTTTTTTCTCTTTTGGATGTGTGTAGTTCTGAGCAGCCCTCCTTTGTGTGTGTGTAACCCTCCCTGCCTTGTTGTTTCTTAGGTCAAGTAGTAATTTTGTGTGAGAAGTTTTCATTAGTTTTGTGTGAGACAATTTTGAGCAGGAAGTTTTAACATGTGAGCGATTTTGTCATCGATTTCATTTAATTTTTTATGGTTAGTTGATTAATGTTGGATTGACATTTTTGTTAAAGTGTAAATTTATCTCAGAAGTTCATATGTCATTTCTTTCATTTTTTTTAATGTTATATATAAAATTTCTAAGATAAATTTACACTTTTAAAAAAAATAATGTGGATGGCATATCACTTCAGCTTGATATATTTAATCAACTAATGATCAAAATCAATTAAGATAATGGCTAAAAAAATTGCCCTCATTTTAAAACTTTTGAGGTAAAATTAACCATCGAAAAAACTTCAAAACAAATTATCTTTTAGTGAAAGCTTCTAAAATAAAATTATCCTTAATCCTTTTTTCTTGCAAACTCCATGACAAAAAAAAAAAAATCTGTCCCATTTCCAAACCCATTCTCCGCTTGTCATCTCAATCAATATCTCATCGGATTCGAATTTCTTCAGAAACATCTTCCCTTCAGTATCTTTCAGAAGCGCTTTCAAACCGTTGATTTCCCTAAAAGTTAATTTTAACTATCCATTTCATCGATGAAATGGATGGCTGAGATTAATTATAAGGAAAATAAATGACTGAGATTGAGAGGTACTGAGGAATTTTAAGAATTGAGATACGCAAGAAAATCCGGTTGCATATCTCATCTCCTACGGTGAATAATGATCCTACGTGTCCAAGGAACAGCTTTCTGCGTCCTCGTCCTTTCTACCGGAAAACCCGCTGCTTTTCGTGACATATTGTTACCCCTCCTTTTCCCCATTTTTCTTTATATTTACGCTCCTTCTTTTTCCTCTTCCCCTCACAAAAATTAAAATATTGCAACTTGATTTTACAAAAATAATATAAAAAATACATTTTAACTAATTAAAATGTTGTTTTATTAGTAAGGGGAGGTGGGGCAGAAATTGAAAATTAAAATTCAAACCTTTTTAAAACGGTTTAAAAATTGTCTAGTTGAAATCTCTGTAAAATAAAAGCTATAAATAACATGCTCTTTTTCTTAATTTATTATCCTTTGCTCTTTTCCATTAAATCATGCAAACAATGAACGAAAATATGAAATATTGTGCATGCATAATGAAAATTATACTCATGTTATATATTCATTTCATTCTAGTCAACAATATCAAATAGACTCCTAGTGATATTTCATTATTTCTAGAAAAATTAACAAATGATAGTAATTTTAAAATAAAAATAATTTACTTTTTTATTGTTATAAATAAAAAAATTAATAAAATAAAAACCAAATAAGTTAAAATATGGAAGTAGGCATGGAATTTTTTACTGCCCATACACCTACATAAAGTTTAGAATGATGGCGCTGATTACTTTCAATTTTGATGAGGAACACTATTTTCTGTCAACTTCCTTAAATAAAGTGATTTGCTCTCTAAATTTTACTTGAATTTCAATTCTATGGCACAAATGGACTTGGAAAAAAAAAATATTTACATATTTTGATTAGCTTTTAGAAAATAAATTTTATGATTTAATAAAGTAAGGTAAGTATGTGAGAAAAATTGTCTTGATTTGAATAAAATAACTTTTCAAAATATGGTTTAAAGGAAAGATTTCAAACGAAATGGAGATAACAAAGGAATATTGGAGATAGGTCCCAAAACACGTTTGATTATATCCTTAATAATGATATAAAAATATTGAAAATCACGCATAATATTAATAGTTAGAGCGGATTTATAAATAGTATAACTCTTTTATTTATTTTTATATAATGTCATCAATTATAATTAGTATTAATATTATTAGGTTAATTATGAGGCTTTTGAGACAACATTTGGTAACCCATTGAAAATGATTATACAGTTAATTTTACCGCCAATGTTAAATTAACAAAAATCTTATTAAATAGAAAATTCTTCGGGCATAATTTTTTTGTATAACGTAAAATAAATTAAAAATATATCTTGAGGAAATATTTGAATAATCGGATCTGATTTTCTAATAAACAGATGAAATAAATTTCAAGGAAAATAAATGTCGTATATTTGCAAAAAAATAACTCCAGCGAGACGCTTATGATTATTAGTAATTTATCATAGTGATAGGGAAAAAAAAAAGAAATTTTCTTAAAAAAATATCATTTGAACTTTAAAATTTCAATTAGGTAATTTCATAATAAAAATAAATTTTTAATTGTCTTACATTTCTTATTAATCTAATTATTATTGATGTCAACAGAATTTTAAAATTTAAGTAATATTTTTCTGTCATTTTCTTAAGAAAATTGTTATTATTATGGAGGCAGTGATTAACTAATTATATAGAGGCGGCCGTCTTGCAACACCGGCGCTTGGCCCCTTAATCAATTTCGAGCCGTACGTACGATATCTATATCTATCTTATTATTAAATATTAAACTTTCCCTTTTCAATTTGGTTTTTTTATTCGATTCTTTTTTGTCTCAAATGAAAGAGATCTACATTAAAAATTTCTCAAAATTATTGGATCCGTTATCTAAAAGTATGAAAACAAAAATTTCATACTCAAAATAGAAAATCATATGTTTTTCGTATCAATGTTTCTTTAAAATTTTTTTGAGAACTTATGATAGAAATTTTTTAAAATATTACATTTTTTGTATACCTTTTTCACGTCATCAAATATCAAAGCCGGGGAAGCCATAGGATAGGGAATGTGGTTATAGAGAGAGAGAGAGATTATATACATATTTTTCTAGTGTGATGTTCTTTATATTTTCCCATAGAAAAAATAGCAGAACAAAATATTTGTATATATAAACATGTATTTTAAAAATAAAATATACATTAAAAAATTATTTGTTTTGTATAACCTTTATTGCAAAACTTCAATAATATTTAAACAATGTTCACAGCAGACATGAAGAAGAAATGAAATGAAAATTTGATGATTTTTATTTTATTACAAATTAAATTGCACTCTCTCTGTCTCCATTTATAAGAGAGTTAGAAAAAGTTAGTAGTGTAATTAATATACCCTTTTTCCCTTGTTCAGTTGTTATGAATTAATTAAATTAAAGTGTGACTCAGCTAAATAACTTTATTAATTAGGAACACCCTTTTTTTTGCAAATAAACACAAATTGTGGCATGTTTAAGCATTTAATTATAGCTTAAATACTAAAATATTGACAATGAACTGGTTTTTAAACTCACTTATATACTTCATTATGGCCTAAATACAGGACTTAGTTAATTGATTAAGTTGATTATTTGTCACTATTTTGTAAATGTGTATCACTTCTCCTGAAAATAGCCCCGGTATTGAGAAAGAGAGACCATTAATGCGAGAGACAAGGCTGAGAAATGAGAACTATAAAATTATAATAAGGGTAATATTGGAAGATAATACTACCTCCAGTTATAAATATATGATATAGTTTTGTAGTGTAATTTGCACTATACAAACTATGTCATATATTTAAGATTAAAGGAGTATTAAAAAGCGATAAAAAAGAATGAGGTTATGTTATTTTTTTCCACCGAAGAGAAATTTCATTACTTCAAAAATAGGCAAGGTAACATAATGATTTACATTAAGAAAGAAGAGAAAAACTCCTAACAATGTGAACTATTGTGGATCTAATATGTACTAATATCTCATCAATAGTAAAAGTTTCATGCACAAATGTCTCTATTCCTAATTTCTCAAAGTTTCCAAAGTGTAATGCAAAATCCAATTTGCCAACTAATATCAAGATTGCTATTTGCGAGCTGCTTAGTCACCTATGAAGAAATGTCTTTATTAAAAAAGTCTACACACAGTCATGCGAAAGAATTTTCTTCCAAATGGAGCTCGCTAAAGGATAATGTTTGAACACATGGTTGGTATTTTCCACGTTGCTGGTGCAAAGAGAACAACTAGAGTCTTGTGACATACCTCTTCGTTCTCTTTCAGAGTTTGTCAGTAGCTTCCCTTTAAGAAGTTGCCAAATAAATGGTTTAATTCACTCAGATGCAGGCAGTTTCCAAACTTTTTTCCATTTGCATTCGGCATCATCCCAATTAAGGGACTCTGTTGCCCTATAAGCATATTTTTCTGAAAATTTCCCATTGGAGGATAGGCTCCACAAGCAAGAGGGTGGACCCAGCTGATCATGTTGCTCCATGATGGTGCAAATTTTTTGAACTACGGTAGATGGTAGCAAATATTGAAATAATTGAGTTCACAAACTACTGTCCAATGAGGTTACATTATATTGAGGACCAAAATAAATCTTGTATTTAAAAATGAGGGCGTACATTAGAACACGCATATATAGATATTTTGTTACCAGCACACACATATGGAGATAATTACTACTGCCCATCGGTCTTCCATATTTCTATCCATATGTAATCTCATCCGTCCATTTCATTGTCCATGTAACTTAACGGTGTGAGATTGCTAATATGACATTAAATTAAATATATTATTAATTGGGCAAAAATAAAATAAATATATTATTCTTTCAATTAATATCGTTATTAAAGAAGCTTATGATATCGTCTTCAAAAAGTATTTAAGTGATAATAACGAACATATGGCCATTAAATAAAATAAAATAGTAAATAAATGGATGGAGGAGATATTGGAATATGAAAAGATGTAGGGAGAAGATCCTAATCCAGTCGAATAATCAATTGGTCAAAATCAAAGTGGGAGTACAGTCATTAAGTTGATGTCATTGGAAGTGGAAATAGGTTAGAGGCCGGTGGTGGGGCCCACCGGCCGGGGTGGGATATTTCAGTTTTTTTTAAAAAAAAATATTTAAAACTAAGGGTAAAATGATAATTTCACCATGATTATTGTTCACTCTATTAGAGTTAACGGTCAACTAACAGCTCATGGTATTTTTGCTCCTAAAATATAATCAAGTGTGTATTTTTTGTCCAAAAAAAAAAACATGGTGCTGGACGCTCCTGAAGGAAAAACGTATATGTAAAATTACACCTATAATTAAATTATAGGTGAGGTGCTTGCCCTCGTGAGCATGGAAACGTGGCCCAAGATTAGAAGAGCATATACCAATAGATTGTACATGTGCTTTAATTTGACCCGATATTTGGTAATGTTAATGTTCTTGTTATAGGAGTAAAACCTTCAATACTAAATATAATATTAGGTAATTAATTTTTTTTTAAAGATTAAGAAAGCTAATTAAATTATTTAAAAGTATTTATATTTATAGTTTTTTCTCCAAACTAATTAATTTGTTTAACTTATAAATAAATATATAATTTGATCATATACAATATATAATATAATTACATAATGTATTTAGTTTTCTTAATCTCTTAAAAAAAATCAATTGAATTTTATATTTAAGACTATTAAGTAGTAGATAATATGGCATTCATTTCCCATGGTAATAAAGATTAGTTGATGAATTTTGTCCCAAAAAAGAAGAAGATTAGAGTTTGAAAAATATGTGACAAGCTCAAAACTATATTTTGGCGATGCTTCTGCGGATGGAGAAGGGGGACATTGTAATTTTTCCCAATGTCAATTCTTTCGTACACAGGTTACCCTCCACAGTTCACACTCTCTGCATGCAAGGACATGATCCCTCGTTGGAGGTTCAAACTTCGAAATGATGTATATGGCGTATATGGTTTCTTAGACGGGAAGGCCAGTATATTGGAATTCTAATCAGTACCTGTCGATTTTAATTTCATTTATTTGATCCATATAATAAAATTGTACTTCCACCCATCTTAAATATAAGATAAAATTAATTTTTTGAAAAATTAAAAAAAGTTACTTAATTATATTATATATTTTATATCCTTAGATTATATATCAGTTTAGAAAAATATAAATATAAATACTCTACAGTAATTTAATTAATTTTATTAATCTTTCTAAAAAAATTAATTTTATATTATATTTGAGATTGGAGGCACTATTTAGTTTGTATTTTCTTTGCAACTCTCTTTTATAAATGGGAGACGTGGGGGAGAAAACTAACCAGCGATAGGTAGTGGAAGACACACCACACCGTACTTAGTTTTTAGGTTTAGTTATATATGAACTCTTCTTCTACTTTATTATATATTAGTACGTACTTATTAAGCTCAACTTTATCTGGTATAGGATTTTTGATAATTAATAAAGCATATTTACAACATTTTCTTAATTGTAAGTCCATTAGCTCCTTCATATTGAAGATGGTCACAAACACTAATTAATGATTGTTTGGAATACTAATTGGAGCCTTCATAAGCAATTTTTTAATCGTAATTTACATTATATGGGATAAGTATGTGAGAAAATTTTTATTTTAATTTACTTGAATAAACATTTTTAAAGGTCTCAAACATACATTCAAACAAACACTTAAATCTGTACTTTTATTTACAAGAGATTTGCATGTCAAATGACATTGAACACGCAAATCTCTTGTAAATAAGTGACTTATGTTTTGAACACATAGTTGAATAAATCACTTTATGTTGCATAAACTCTTGGAAAGTGACTTATATGTACAATCATAAGTTTTTTCTAAAATACAAATAAGAGGGAGCATACACTAATTAATTTGGGAAAATGTTCTGTAAGAAATTGTTTGTTTTCTGGATCAAGCATGTTGTGTGTGTGAGAGAGAGAGAGAGAGAGAGGAGGGGGCCACAAATTTGAGAAGCGGAGGACTAAGATATGGAGATGTCATAAGTCAAGTGAGAGGCAATATGATGGATGTTTAGCTAAGCTCGTAAGTGGTCTCACCATAAAGCTTTTGGCATGTGAGTAGGCTCCTATATATATTACCAACTCTCTTACTGTTACTGGGGCGCAACCACCCCATTCTACCCAGCTTCATTCACAATTATTGGTGCTAACTGTCCAAGTCTGAAGTAAGTCTTCAGCAGCATCCATGCATCCTTCATGTCTTATAAATAGCATTGAAGTAATTCTCTCTAAGATTTTATAATTAGATCCAGCTAGAAAGTCAATTAGTTTGGCAGGGAAATAATTATTGAAGTAATTAATCAATGTATTGTTAAGTAATCTTGAATTTCCAAAACTAATTTAGTTACTCCTTCCAGTCTATATCCATGGTGATCTTGGACCTTTTGTTTTGTTTCAAACCATATGTTATTTCAAAAACACAAACCGAAGTCAACTTTTTTCCCTACCTATCTTTCTCATATAATTATCATCAGCACTATCTTTCTCATAACACTTTCTTTTCATCTCTCTTTTATGATCTTTTTTGTTTCTTTTCCTTGGTTGAGGGTATTTTAATTTGTGACATTTTCTCGACCTGTTTTTTAAATAAAAAACTGAGAGGATGAGAAGATTAGGAGATGGGAGAAAAATAATGTATAGGGTAGAGAGAGTAGAGATGAATGAGAAAGGGGCGTGAAAAGTAAATGAGGCGTGAAATTATTGAGGGGAGGGTGCGTGACCTCGAGCCGTGTGTTTGTTCCCATACTTGACTACTCTCTCTCTGTGCAACCCAAACCCAAACACTCACTCGCTATCCTCTTTTCTTTTCTATTTTTGGCCTCTAATGCCACTCCCCATTAATGCTGGCATGGCCTTTATCAGTGAAACGCAATAGTATTAGTGTTGCGAGGGGAGAATCTAGTAAAGTATAAAAGATGAAGCTTCAAATCCCAAAGTTAACGAACCCTCCTCTTATTCAACTAAATCCTGGCGTCATGGAGCGGCCTTAGCTTGCTCCTACATGCATGTATAGTCTTTTTTTTTTTCTTTTATAAAGGGACCAATGGTCCGGGCAGGGTTCAAACCCTTATACAAATGTTGGATAACCCAGCGTCATACCACTGCGCTATACTGGCGCTTGGTATGTATAGTCTTTTTTATAATACATTAGCTACTAACAATTTTTTATCTTTATTCGAAGGTACTAACTATCTTTAACTAACTTATTTATTATTATTTTCCTATTATACCTTTAACAAACTCCTCTAAATTTACATCATTAAAGTATGGGTAAAATTGGAAACCTTTATCAATTTTGGAACAATTTAATGACTTAATTTTCATTTCTTAGTTTGCGAGAAATGATAGTTAGTGCCTTATAAAAAATATTAGAGGGAATATATACTCCTTTTGATCCTTATTATAAAACACCAACCACCATTTCTCGTGGATCAAAGAATAGAAGTTAAATCATTACATTGGTGCAAAATTGATAAATATTTCCAACTTTACTCTTATTTTAATTATATATGTGAATTTAAAGAGTTAGTTCAAAATGAGGGTATAATTGAAAAATAGTAATAAATGAGTTGGTTAAAGGTAGTTAGTGTCTTATAATAAATACCAAAAACTTCTAATAATTAATGCGTTATAATAAAAACTAGAGGGAATAGCTTCACCATGGATTGTCAGAAACAAGATGTAGCAGAAAAGTAGTGCCCTAATATTGTGGGGGGGGGGGGAGGAAGCCAGCTGAGGGGTAAATAATAATAATGATGATGATGATGATGGAATCCAAACAAATAAAAGAGGATGCTTGCTTGGCTTGGGAAGAAGCAAACAAGAAAGAGACGCAAGAGGGGGTTGTCAGAGCCATGAATGAGGCAAATGCCCCATCAAGCATGTGATTTTACAACTATATGCAGACATTCAACACATATATATTCCCCATTCAAATATTTCCTTCTTCCTTTCCTTTCCTCATCTCTCACTTTCTCTCTTTGTGCGTTCATTAGAGCCATAAGAGCCATGAACTTGAAGAGACTAATATTGTTTGTTGGAACAATAATTGAGAACTTTAAAAATAGTTTTTCAATCTTAATTTATAATATATGAAGTAAATACTTGTAAAGTCCAAACAAGCCTTAAGCATTAAGTAATCAAAACAATATTTATAAAAGGGAGTAGAAGAAACAAATAGGCTATGTTGATCATCAGAGAAAAGACGATCAAATTGAGAAATGAGTAGTAAAGACTAATGAGGAGAATGAGAATGGGAGTGCGAGAGGTCCCGCCATTTGGGTGGTGCGTTGTTAAATCTTTTGGAATTCTTAATCTCAGCGTAGAGGTGTCTGTCTAGTAGGACCATCGCCTCTATCATCTACCTCCCTAGCCTTCCCTTTTTCACTGTTCCTATTTCAAATATCTCCCCGGCCACATCACTATCTCTTCATTTTCCCTCTTCCTTAATTCCATTTTCATTATTCATTCACCTCTCCCCCCCTTTCCCCTTTCCCCTTTCCCTATCTTTTTATCATTTCTTATTCATTATTTTCTTCTTCTTTCTTTTTTTTTTTTTTTTTAATAAAAGAAGGCATCACTCACTCTTTCTTCTAATTGTTACTCACTAAGCTACTACTCCGAATTCTATTATGGTAATTAATAATTACAATCAAGCACAAACAATATTTTGTAATTAATTTAACATAAAATGGCATTGCAAGACTCATGTACAATTCTTGAAAATTGAAATTCCACTTAATGATACCGTAGAAATAAGTTAGGCACTCAATAATTTATCGCTTATATTACGTACCTGAATTTTCAACTTCAACTTGCGTAGTTACCAGCTTTTCCTTTAAACAAGGTAGCGAATTAATGACTGAAGGTATTAATAAATCGCGAAAAAGAACTAACTGCAAATTAAGTACTGTTTCTCTATGATACGTTCTTCTTGAGAGAGAACTCAATTTTTAAAGTTCTCTTGTACGTTATCAATGTAAGTCGTGAATCTTTAATTTCCTTAGTTTATACCTTAAATAGATTTGTGTAGATGCGGATGAAAGGTCACTTGAGTTGACTGTAAAAGTGTATGATAGCATATCAAATTCACATGCTGTACTAATTACAGGCTCATAGTTAATTAGCCTAAGTGAAAAAAAAAAAGCAAATCGTGAAGCTGTTGTGGCAAATAAAGGGGGAAAAAGCATATCATGAAACTGCGTTGTGCATTACAGCTTATATTCTATACAGTGAAATACTCTCTCTGTCCAACTCCACTCTTTGTCTTTGCCATTTTCTTTCTTTCTGGGTAAAAACCTGCTAATATATTCGCATAATAAAAATAATAATGTACATTCAACTGATTAATTAATTAACTTTTGTTACCATGGGTTTCTTTACCTGCGGAGTACTTGATCCTTCTCAGCTTGCATGACCAAGTTGAGTTGATCCTTACTACACTCATATATACAAATTATAGTTTGACATAACCTCATCAAAGTTCATTGAAGAAGAAGCTAAGTTAAACCCCACAAGTGGGAAAGTAAATGATCATATATGGCGCAACACGCCAACCTGCGGTTATATATATCTCTTGATTAACCTCAGCTAATTTATTTTCGAATTAAGTATCGAGAATAATTTAATTTTTGGAAAAATATTTTCAAGTCAACTAAACACTGATCTTGTTTGTCTTGTTAGTCCGTGAAAGGATTCACTTCTTCGTTCAGCATCTTTTCACCGAAATAAATTTAACACCTGCCCCATGGATGAAGACTCTTATCACAGCGCCACGTACTAATTAATCAATGTGGCATTCAACGACAACATAATTAGCTAGCTAGCATGCATATCAAAATCTACTGACACAAAAGAGATGACCAATTATTTTCTTCTTATTATTCATCCTTTCTTGCTGACGGATGCACTCTGGCACTCTGTCACTGCACTACTAATTCTGACTCGGGATTAATCCTAGCTCTTGTTTGTTGTCATTTTATTACCAAAAACAATAATATAATCCGCTTGTTTATGTAGGAATGACAAGCTTCTCTTTTGAGATTTTATTATTCAAATTCAGTCAGAAGAATGAGTGAGAATAATTAGGGCAAAAACATTTCATGAATAAAATTATACTGATGCTCATGTATCATGAGTGAAAAAAATAATTACAATTATTGAGTGATAACAAAAAAGATAATAAATTAGGCATTCATTTTCATGCTACTATTTATACCTAGAGGCCCAAATTGAATTAGCATGAGCTGAAGGGTCTAAGAAAAGGACCAAATATTGAAGTGTTTATTATCATTTTATTTCATAACATGATAAGTGATATTTACAATTCAAAATCCATGCATGCATCCATATAATTGAATATTTATCAAGGAAAAGAAAAACAACTCTATATGCTTTAGTTTGAAAATTTGATGAACAAAGCATTAAAACAATTAATTTGACCTTGCCCTTCAATAATTTGCATAATTATTTTAGCAGGAAATGAGGAAGTAAAATGGAATCTTTAATCAGGCTTTCATTAAGAAAAAAGAGCTATAAATCTAGAAAAAAAATGAAAAATTTCAATTCAAATTGAAATCGCATGGGGAAATTGGGAAAAAAAAATCACTTGGCATCTTGATTTTCTTGCATTAACGGGCCCACAAACATGAAGACAAGACAAGAACTCGATTTCCACCTGATGGATGAGGAAGTAGATCAACTAGAACAACACCCTCCGGCCCCTACATGTATCGAAACTTTAGGTTGAACACAAGTGGCTCTTTAATCTTCATCACCTATAATTTCTCAAAAATTGACTGATCAACAAATTATATCCAACCAATTCTTTTCCTTCGTACGGGTTCGCTGCTCGCTTTACCAACGAGAATGACCCAACCCTTGTTTTATGTGCCTATTTAATTTAATTTCTCTACCAAAAGGGAGGGATCAACCTTTTCTTCTAGATTTATAGTATATGCCAACACATACAGCTTGACTTTGTATTGATCGATGCTGCTGATGAAGTATCGTTAATACCAAACCAGAAAAGGAGAATTATATAATTTTCTGAAAACCCTATGTGCACGACTTTGCAGCAGGTATATAGTTCTAGACTTCTAGCTGATGATTTTGTTGAGGGTTCAATTATTTAACCTTTTTCCCGAAATCTGACGACGGAAACTTAGCTTTAATGGTTGGTTTTGAAAATTGCAGTGGTGCGTGACATGTTATGGGGGTCATCTTATGGGGTGTCATTATTGATTGCGGTGGTGGCGGCTTAGTCATTTGTCAATGCCCACACTACATATCCAACTCGAAGGGCTTTAATTGTTTAGATCATTGACTTTTAGAATTCCTTTGTGCCTAACTGAATTTGATGGACTAATTATGCTTTTGTGGACTCAGCTTATTCTTTTTTCTTCTGTGTGTGTGAGTGTGTGTGGAACACAGACTCATCTTTTAGCTCTTCCTTTTGGGCAAACCTACTTTATGAATTGACATTGCTTAATGCTCTCTCTCTCTCTCTCTCTCTCTCTCTCTCTCTCTCTCTCTCTAGTATATTTATAAAAGCTCCTTAAGAGCAAAACTTAAGTGAGTAAATTTAAAAAAGAAGGGGAAATGTTCACTCAAGAAGAAGGGAGGATGAATAACCGGCCAGTACTTAATTTTGATAACGCATTTTTCTTTGAAGTCTGAAGCACTGAGGTGCCAATCATATGCATTAACAAATGTTTTGCAGCGCGATAGATTGTCTAATAACACTAAAGTATAGTAGTATTATGGTGTAGTTATTTTTAATGCTAAAAAATGGATGCATACATATAAAATCATAAAACAGCTAGAATCCCAAAATGTGGATCAAACCCATGTGTAAAGGACAATAATTCAAAAATGTTGGGACCATTGAGGTGTAGCGTTCTTGAAGAAGAATCTGCAATAATTAACACAAGCATTTTAAAAATGATTTCATTTAAAATTTAAAAAGTTCCCATTCAGAGATCACTATGCATAGGTGCCTTGGGTAGCATATAAACATCACACAAGCAGGCAAACAGTGATTAGAGGTATAGGAGAGAATCTTTTTAGATGTGCAGCGTCATATTGATTGTTATTGTTCCAAAAGCAAATGTAGCATATATAATAATAGTACTCTATCATTTTTGTCATCAAATGTCAGAATGATTATCTGTTCACGGGACTGGTTTTCCGAGGAGTATAAGAAAAAAAATAAAATAAAGAAGAAAGTAGTGTATACTATTTTTAAGGTGTAGGCAGCACTTTCATTTAAAATTAATTCGCACTCATACATGTTTTATCTCAAAGGGGCAGTTTTAATTGATGAACAAATTTTCTGTAGGATATGACAAAGATCTTTTAAGTATGGATTCCACTTCCAATGTTGAAACAAGACAACAATGAATTTTACAAAATGAGAATTTGACCTTATCTTTATGTGCGCTAAAGAAAAAGAGGTAATGAGTTTAATTTTTTGTTGTTGTGTGGTTTTTGATGTTTTATTGTTGGTCATAAATGAACCGATGGTGCATGGTATTTATAAACCATGAAGTGAAGCATTGAAGTAATTCCTCTTGAAACAATATCTTTTATAGTGTCTGTCATCAATGTTTATTTAAAATAACCCTTTTGTATATGAAGAGTTACACCTTTATAGTACATGGAGTTTTTATTTTAAAAAAAAAAAACCAACACAACATTCAACTAAGTAGTACTCCCTCTAGTCCTTATTATAAGGCATCAACTACCCACAATTTTTTGTCCTTTTTATAAGGCACCAACTACATTTAACTAACTTATTTATTACTATTTCCTATTATGCACTTACTTTAACAAACTTCTTTAAATCTATCTCATTAAAATAGGGATAAAGTTGGAAACTTTTATTAATTTTAGGCTCATTTAATGACTTAACTTCCACTTTCTTGGTTTGTGAGAAAAGATAGTTGATGCCTTATAATAAAGACCAAATGGAGTAGTTACCACACCTTTTTATAATTGCTTTTAGAAATTAAAATGACATGACTTTGGTGATCTTTAATGTTATAACTCTCTACACAACCCTTTATATATAAATTCCTTAATTTATAAGGACATGAATTTTCATAAAAAATATCTTTTCATTTTAGAATATTCCAACAATCCCCTCCTATTTTAAAATGATCACAAACTTTTATCACTTCAAAAATTTCATGTTGTCATCAGTAAAAGTATATCAAAAATTTGAACTTTTACCCAAGTAAGACATGGTTTCACCCATCTGAAATAATATGATAGACTAAGTTTTGAACCAATTATCCCATATGAACAAGTGTGTATGAATTATACATGAGATCTCATGCTATTGTACACCACTTTAAATGACACGGTTGCTTGGACTTGTGTACATATGGTTTTCATGAGAACTTTTTAGAGTTAACACTTTGGACTGTTAGAAGTGGCCTCACTTCATTCTCATATAGGTAGATTTTATCAAGAGCATCACCATGCATGATAAATTCTGTAGCAAATATATGCTTACAATTCCATTAATTAAGAGCCAATTAGAGACTTAACCTACCTCTTTCTAATCTCATGGTTACCAAGTACTTTTCAACATGGGATGTATTAAAGGTCAAGTACTTCCAATCACTCTAATAGCCTACTTTTACCATTGAACTTTAAACTTGATACGATGGTAAGGTGTGAGTTGGGTTTCCACTATTGGTGATCAAGGTTTATAGAGCTTCAATCTTATCCCTTTTGATGTTTTTAACATACACCAACTCCATTGTCAAACCTTTTGTCAAAGGATCTACAAGATTTAATTCAGATCTTATATATCTAATGGAAATCACCTCATTCAAAATCAAACCTAAGCATCACAATGAATAAACCTTCACAATGAATAGATATTGTTACCAACTTCATCCTAGAGTCAAATAATAAAGAACCATGACAACAATCAAAATTCTAAGCATGTCAACTATCAATTATGATTCATTTTCTATTATTAAAATTATTATAGCGAAACATAAAACTCATAATTCTATCATTCCTTCTTTTCTTTGAGATCTTATGAGTATGTCCTTCCTCCACTACATGTACCTTCTAATAACACTTTCTCATGAGCAATGTTGCCTTAATTTTCCTATCATGGATCTTCAACCATACTTCTCTTCTAAGAGAAGTTAATCCCCTAATTGCTGAAGAGAAATTTACTTTTTATGTTTAATTAAGACAGTTTTTCAAGTCTTTCCAGTTTCCATGAAGGAGGAAGTTTATTTATAATTGATAAGACAATAATCAATTCATCCACATGCATGTTAAGTTGTTTGAAAGTATTCAAACCATGTACAATCCATACATTTATTCTATAACACATATTCTATCAATCATTCTAATTAAAATTATAACACAACATGATAATTATCAAAATTATCTAATTGATTATAAAATTTCTCATGATAATCATGAATTTATTAAATTCAAAATCTATCATGCTTCTTATCACATTCTAATCATGATTCAAGAATATTTCAAGATAGTCACTAATCAATTACGTTTCTTATCTCTCGGATCATGATTCAAAATCAAATGGTTGACTTTTGCACACACTAATTTATTCATAGATGCCACCACATCCCTGGTAATGTTATCATTCCAGCAACCATTACAGCTCCCCCGTCATTCTTATCAATTAAGTCAGTTGAATTGTCGACCAATTAAATCTTGCGCACTTAATAGAGACATCACAGAACAAAGAGTTCAATTTATTAAGATTATGACGGGTAGTAAGGCATATTTATGTTTGAGCGGAAGAATAAAATAGAATAGCAGTATTTTAATCAAACCTTTGGCTGCCTTTGTCAATCTCTGGGTTCACGATTGTTGATGTAATATTTGTTTTAATTTTATCCTTTCAAATGGTTTCCACAAGTCAATAAACCATATCATTTAAAGAAAAATAATTGCATCACACCGGACTATGAATTAACTATATGAATTTATAATCACATTAAACGAAGATAGGCAAATAAATACCTATCTCTCTCCTTTGCCATTGACCAAATGGATTCAAAATTATATACTGCCTTGCAAACTTCCTCGTTCATACCATCCCTTTTTTCACTGAGCGAAACCGGTGCCACTTTAGAAAGTTGCATCCTTCAAATCTATTCCAACTTGATAAAGTTTGAAGCCAACTCATTCAAAGATGTCATTTGTATTCACAGAATTAAGCCTAAAGATTGTTGGTGGGACTGGTTCTCTAAGAAGCATAAGAAGAAGAGATGAATAAGAAAGTAGTGCATAATGTCTTCAAGACGTGGATAACACTTTCCTTAAAGTTTAATTCGTCTCCACCTATATCTACCTTATAGTATGCAATTTTGATTGACAGGCGAATTTCCTACTGGATACAATGAAAACCCTTAAGTATGGATTGCACTCTCAATACTTAATCAAGATAATAATGACTTTTACAAAATGAAAATTTGACTTTATCTTTGTGCACATTTAAGGATAAAGGCAATGGGTTTGATATCTTATTGTTGTATGATTTCTAATGTTTTATTGTCTCATAGAAATGAATTGATGGTGCAATATATTTATAGACCATGAAGTGATGCCTCTTGAAACAACATCACATCAATTAAAAGTTATAACGACATGTTAGATTCATGAAACCTTATAAATCAACGTAACTTTAATAACTAATGGTTATTTAAAATAACTCTTCTATGAAGAGTTACACCTTTGTAGTATGTATAGAATTTTCTTAAAAAACCAACACAACTTTCCACTAAGTAGTAGTTACCACACTTTTTAATAGTTGTCTTTAGAAACTAAAAAATGACGTGAACTTGAAAACCTTTAGTGTTATGACTCCTTACACAACCTTTCATATAAATTTCTTAATTTCTAAAGACACAACTTTTCAATAAATACATCTCTTTATTTTAAAATATTTGAACGTCATCAACTTTTGCCCAGTCTTACGTTTCTCTCTTTTATAATAAGAATCTGGCATGTGTGGCCCTTTGAGCTTGTCGCAATACATTGATCTCATCACCCCCTCCAATAATCTAATGATGAAGCTTGATGTATAAGCGTTCTCCAAATTATCACACAAAACGACATAGTTAATCATTGTTGGAAATAATTGGAAAAAAACATATATATGGTCGGGTCATGTCCTAAGACACTTTCCTTGTAAGTTATTCCGTCACACAAAGTAAAAATAGAAGGAGGTATTTTCTCATGATTAAATGAGCCCTTCCGGCAAGGGTACAAAACAACCGAAAATGAAAACTTCGGAGAAGACAGTGGAGGAGAGCTCAGGTAAAGAGTTTGGTGCCCTCTAACTATGCACCAAACATGGGCTTTCATAAGAAGAGAATGCAAACAAGACTGTTGGGCCACATAATATAATGATGATTAAAGACTGTTTTAATAACATTTTAAGGCTATAAAATCTGGTTAATGAAGGACTAAACTAACCAATTAATTTGTATCCCAAAAAAAAAAAAAAACTAACCAATTAAAACATACAAATACCTCAACATTTATCTAACCTTCAGTTTTAAAGATTCCCTTCTCAATCCTTTTACTAGCCCAAGCCCCAAGCTCACATCTTAGAGCTTCCTCAATCTTAAATAATACGTGACTTATTTTTGACACACCCATGCTTCAAAGTTCCAACAACTATCACACTTGAAAACTACATACAATATAAATTAAGTATATATGTTGATTGGACACTTTAATTTAGGAATCTGTTTGTCATGCGTCTATGACTTTTTCGAATTCCCCTGAATTTGAAGTTACAATTTGATTGAACAAGAACATAAGCTATTAGTTGATTCTTTGTAATGATGCACCCGTATTCGTAGATCCATCTTGTATTCAAAATATTCAATGAGAAAGAATATGTGAAGATAAAGATTAAGTTTATGTTGGTGATTTACTTCTTTACTGTTATATTTATAAATTAATTTTTTTTTCTTTCTCTCTAATAAACGTGGTATATCTACACTCAAATATATAACTGTACAAAATCATGTCTTTGAATTACTTGCCCTAATCTTTTATATAAGAAATATTTATCTAATTTGATCGTATTAAGAAAGTTAGTTAAATTAGTTAATATGACATGTATTTTCTAAAATAGTCTAGTCATCTTCCTTAGTTTCTCATTTCCTCTCTTCCTTGATTATTGCGAAAGGATTTTAAGAAAATATTAACAAATATGAAAATTATATCTTATATTTAAGACTACGATTAACTTTTTAAATATGTCTTATATATTAAGAGCATGAGGGAGTATATAAATACCATCAGGTGGGGGAAGATGCACCACCCGAAAGGCAGAAATAGTATGAAGGCAACCTCCTCTTTATTATTTGTTGAGATTGTGCTCTTCACACAATTCCAATATAATAATGAACACTCCAAGATTCTTTTTCCTACTTTTTTTTTTAATGCATACATTTTGCAGTGATTAGTGTTCTAATTAACATGTCCTGCTTATTGATGCGAGTACACCAACAGAAACATCATAATTTTTGAAAAGGCTAAATTTAAGGACAGGTATATATTTAATATTCATTCATCACCAAGTTATACCCCACTTGCATATATGGAGACTTTATTTTTTTCGGGTTATCTGCCTCATTTATTCATTTTCAAAAACGTGTGAAAAGAAAAAGAAAGGCTATAAAAAAAGAGGACTTAGACTATGGTGCAAATGGAACTGATGGTAGCGTCTTAACAATCTGATCTCTTCTTTTTCTTCTTTCAATGTTTGAGTCTTTAAATTTGATATACATATCAGGAAATTTGCAATTCTAACATAAAGAAAATGCTTAACTTATTCAAACCAAGTCTCATATATTTGTAAGTATATGTATTATTAGACTAAACTCTCGCCCCGCTTCTTTCTCTATATATATAGTTGCTATGCATATATTTAAACGTAGTAATTAATTAATTACATTATTATGTAAATAACAACAACTCTGCACGAAGATATGAAAATGACATTTTTTGCAAGTTGTATGAAGAAAATGTGACTTTATCTATATATATGTCTACTTGTATGAATTATATGAAGCACTCTAATTTTTTTTTTTTAAAAAAAAAAGATAAAGAGAGAGAGGACAATCTTTCTTTTTTAAAATACACACACCCCCATACTATCTTTGTCTTTTTACATGCCCGTTTCCTTTAACCAATTTCCTAAAAATTAGTTGATTATTTTAAAACTATCTCCCCCCCCCCCCCCCCCCCCAAAAAAAATATCCTCATCAAGCATGAAGAAAAGATTGTGGCTGATCAACAAGAAGTGGTTGGTTGTCGTAAGGGGCCTAATCTATTACACTCATACTGGTCTCACCCTTTCAGATAGTGGATAATATGATTCCTTTACATTATCACCTTATTTTTTTAAATTATTACTAAATGACATGTATCAGAGTATTACGCAGCAGAGCATTTAATCAGTTTGGATAACAATCAAATACTGGGAAAAGTAAATATAGTAACCAAAATGTAGTCTCCATAGGGTTATAGTACAATCATCCAAAATATAATGTATACAATATCTCCATAAGGCATTCCCTATTTCTTCAAATCATAGCTTTCAGCCCTTGCCTTTTAGCTTATAATAAGCTCAAGTAGAATGTTCTATAATTTTAGAATAATTTGGAACCCAAAATTAGATCCTAGAGTTATTGTTAAACTCATATATAGTATATATGCAATGTATGTATGTAAACCATAATCTAGAAAAACACATCAAAGCAGTAACACATACCACATGCATTCAGTATCACGTGCAGTAACATATCAAAAGCATATCACACATACATATGTTCATTGCGTAAGGACCTAGTCCTCATAAACGCCAAACAGTCTACCAAAGTAAGCCTGATTCCACAGTTGGGAAAAATAACAACTGTAGCCAGGCCTAAAACCCTGACTACACTGAATGCATTATTGATTCAGTAGCGACCCAAGGACACACAATCCACTAGGCCCTATAGCCTGATCACATATAACGCCAGACAACCTACCATATTAAGCAGGGTTCTACAACTATGGAACACAAACATAAAAAAGCCATATAAAGTATTTAAGTAAATAGTTACTACCTGACAGCTAGGGGTGGAAAAAGGCCAGAAGCTTGTGGTCTGGCTTGCTAAAAGCTTGGTCAGGGCTGGCCTATCAAGCTAAAAGGTCAAGCCAAGGCCTCTTATGAGGCCTATTTTCTCTTAATAGGCCAGACCCAGGCCTGTCAGGCCGGCCTGTTTATATTATTAGTATTAATTTATGTAATTTTAGTATGTTTTTAGCCTGTTTTCGACCTATGGCCTGTTATTTATATTATTAGTATTAATTTATGGTATTTTTGCCTGTTTAAAGTAGGCATGTTTTCGGCTTATGGTCTGTTAGCTTAATTAAATAAAAAAAATTAAAAAAAGACCTAAACAGGCCACAGGCCAGGCCAGGCCTAGGCCAAAAAATAGGCCTGTAACAGGCCACAGGCCAGGCTTAGGCCAGTATATTACAGAACAGGCCTAGCCTAGCCTGTTTCCACCCCTACTGATAACTGATCAATAAATATAAAAGGGTTAAGGTGCAATTTTACACATGTGCTTTTCCCCCTGGAGCGCCCAGCACCATGTGCTTTTTTTTGGACCAAAAATACACACATTACGTTTTAGGAGCAAAAATACCACGACCGTTAGTTGACCGTTAACCATGGTGAAATTACCCCTTTGCCCTTAGTTTAAAATAATAATAATAATAATAATAATAATAAAAGAAATACCCCACCCCCCGGAGGCCACCCCACGCCGGCAGCAGTCGCCTCACCGTCGACGACTTTTTTTTTAAGAAAAAAACACTAAGGGGAGCCCGACCTCCCCATCGCTGGCGACCTGCCACTACTCGAACCGCCACCGGCGATGCACCGCCACTACCCCATTGTCAGCAACCACCTTCGGCGACTTTTTTTTTTAAGAAAACTATTTTTTTAAAAAAAAAACTAAGGGGAGGACAGCCATCCCACACCGGCAGTGGGGCGGGAAGTCGCCGACGTGGGGTGGTTGGCTGTGGGGAGGCCAGCCTCCCCCTTAGTTTTTTTTTAAAAAATAGTTTAAAAAAAAAAGGTCGCCGCGGTGGGTCGGTGGCGGCTCGTTGTCGGCGATAGGGCGGGTGGCGACAAGTCACCGGCGTAGAGTGGTCGGCAGTGGGGAGGCTGGCCTCCCCTTAGTGTTTTTTTTTTAAAAAAAAAATTGTTTTTTTTTAAAAAGTGGGGTGGGGTATTTTAGTTTTTTTTAGTATTATTTTAAACTAAGGGCAAAAGGGTAATTTCACCATGGTTAACGGTCAACTAACGGCCGTGGTATTTTTGCTCTTAAAATGTAACCACATGTGTATTTTTGGTCCAAAAAAAAACACGTGGTGCTGGGCGCTCCTGGGGGAAAAGCACATGTGTAAAATTACACCTTAACCCAATATAAAATTTTCCCGATGTTTGAATTTACTCTAGATATGTATCTACCCCAACACAAAGCAAGTACATTCCAATTCATACACTTATGCAAACTCTCCTCTTTAATTTTATGAAATTCGATCATAATCTAGAAATTCCAGAAATTATAACCCATCTTCACAAATTCATAATTTATTCTAGAAAAATCTAATTAATGTGATTCTAATGGCCATTTGACCCTTAACATGTTTAGTTTTGACAAAAATATTTCCATAGGCCAGAAAAATTCATACAATTTTACTATTTCAAAATATTACCCTCTGGTCAAAGACAAAACCCAGTTTTCTGGGCTATTTTCAAAAGTTCATATCTCCTAATAGACATCTCGAAAAATTACAAATCGTATACCAAATTAAATCTTGGGATGTTTAATTTAAAAATGTAAAATTTCAAGGCCATTTAACATCATTTATTATTTTAAAATTAGGCTTTAACCACAACTGCCCAGAAATTGTCAAAGCTGACAGATTTTCTAAATTCTTGTAACTTAACTTTTGAGTTTCAAAATTATATTCCTTACTTGTTCCTATACAAATTTTCATTCTAAATACTTTGGAATCCTCAAAAACACCAAAATCACATTATAACATTCATGTATACATGGCAGGCCAAAAATCACACTTTAAAAGTAACAATAACAAGTTCCATTTTAATTTCACATCTTGCTTTGTTCTTGGTTAATCTCCCTTTTCAAGACCATAATCTTATCTTTAAAAAATATAATAATTCATTTTAGTGCCTAAGGCAGCATCTCCCTTTTATACATACGATCATCCCATGAACATCAATTATCTTGAAAAGAATCTAAGAAACCAAAGCACAAAGTCACAAACAAGCTAGTTTAGTGAATTTACTTGGCTTGTGACTTGGTTTTACTTGAATCTCTGCCTCCTTGCACCTTGCTATGGTTTTTGGCCTTGAGCACATAAGCACCATGAAAGAAGTGTTCATAAGAATCTTAAAGCTATTCATGAAAATTAAGGAAGGTAGAAGGCTACTCCAACATAATTTTGGTACCTACTTACCTTAAATCCAACTTTGTGTACCTTCTTCTTCCTTCTTGTGTATGAACTCTCTCTTCTCTCCTTTGCTCTCTTAAGTGACGTCTTGGGTAGCCAAAAATGAGGAAGAGGAGTCCTTAAATAATGGATGGGAGGCATTCAAAATATCTCTTTAATCTATGTCAATTTATCCTTGCATTTACATATTTGTTGACATGTGTTTTTCTTCAAAATTCTAGAGTTTTCTTATTTTGAACAAATTTGAAGCTTATGGAGGAAGGATTTTGAGCTTCAATTCTCATTGGTTAAGCATGCCAAAGTATCCTTCTTAAAGTCAACTTTAATTCCTATTTGATTACCAAAGTCAAAAACTTCTTTTACTTGAATTTCTTGGCTTCTTCAACAAGTTTTGTTGACTTTTCCCTTACTCCCCTTTACTTGGACCTTTTTTTATGGCTTATAGGGGAAGGAATTTGGCTTTCAAAAGTCATGAGATAAGGTCATAAAATATCCCATTTTTAGGTCACTTAATTCCCTTACAAAGACACTCATCAAATTGGAACTTATCTCCTTGACTTTTGTATTATCGTGTGGCAAATCTGTATATTCTCCTTTGATTCCTCCTTGGCCGAAATACATAGCTTCCTCATCAACTTGTGCCTTTTTAATTGCCTTTGGATTCTTGCACAATAAGCCAGCTTATGTCATCTTGATGATGCAAGCATATCTTGATTAATTTCCAAAGTCAAAGAATACTTCTTGTATAAGCTGCTTGACCTTTCATGTGTCTTATTTCATGATAATTCTCTTGTGTCCCTTACTATTCTCTATTTGATCGAAATCCTTGGCTTGTTGACCAAGATGGTTGACTTATATCTTGCTTAAACATGTCAAATATTGGTATATAATTGGAAAGCTTATTCAATACTCTTTGACTTTTTGACAGAAAATCACTTTTCTTTTTAGTCTAATATTTTGGACGTTTTTTTAGGCTTATTTAAGAAGCCTTTAAGTCATCCTTTCCAAAGTCAACTTTGCTTATAATAAAGACATGTGGCCAAAAATAATTATCTATGTTGACTTTTATTTGGAACATGAGAAACTTGTTTAGGATATTATCTTATCCTTTTTTCCCAAAACGTAGGGCACCTTTATTGGGCTAGAAAATGTTTTGTGCATACTTATTTTAGCCTATTTTTGTTCAACTAATCGTCTCATACATTAGGACATAGTTGAGTGGCATCTTTTATTGATCAATTAGTACCGTATAAGTGTCTTGTGCCTTTCTGCACTGGCATATTAATTTTATAACCTATACATACTAAGTTTACTTACTTAGTCCTTGAAAGGTATTTTATCTCGTCATTCTTGGGACTATTCTCAAACTGGATTTAGTTGCCCACCTGATTTAGGCTTATTTTCAAGTCTTTGTGCCTAAAATTCAGGATATTACATTACCCCTGTAAGAAGGAAAATACAAATTCAAATATCAGGAAGTATACTTGTTGAGAGAGGTGAGAACTATTTGCCTTATAAGCCTTGATGGGGAAACCTTTGATCAAATCAAATAAAAAAGATTGTGGCTAATCAAAAGTTAATTAATTGCTCCCTTTGCTATGTTTTAAAAGATACTCTTTCAAGTCCTAAATATAAGATAAAGTTAACTTTTTTAGAGATATTAAGAAAGCTTAGTAAATTACTTCAAAATATTTATATTTTTTATTTTTCTCCAAACTATTTTGCTTAACTTATAAAATGATATATAATCTAAGAATACACAACATATATTATGATTAAGTAACTTATTTTACTTTCTTAATCTTTAAAAAAAGTCAACTATAATATTATATTTGGGATGGAGGAGGTACCTTTTTATATATCTATCAGTTTTATTTTTCATAATATATGACGTGTGAATGAAATTGGAGAAATCATGAGTTGGGAGGTACTAACTCTGGTCTTTATTATTAAACACAAATTAACACTTCACAAAAATCAGTAAAAGCAGTTAAAGTCAATAAAGTTATCCTAAATTTTAGATAATTTCCAATATTACCTCTACTAGTTGCACTAAACTATAACATTATACTATTATGACTTTCACCCACTACCTCTATGAATTATGGACATATATGGAAAAAATAATTAATGCTCATTGGAAATAAACAAGTGCATGATTTATAAGAAGGATTAAATGCACTTGATAGTTAATGTCTTATAATAAAGACCAAATGGAGTAGTATTAAGGGACGTTATCCTTAAATACCCTTCATTATTTAATGAAAACGGTGAAAGTATGAGTTAGGAGGTAGTATGAAAAAGAGATATTTTGAAAAATATTAAAACATTTTAGCATGCTTAATTAATTGTTCTCATTGCTCTCGGTAATTTTTGGAAAAAAATATGTTGTAAAATATAATGGAAGAAATAAAAAAGAATAATAATGATGGTAAAGAAGAAAATTAGCGAGGACAGTACGATTTGATTCATGGGAGCCATTGATGAAGTTGATGAAGAATAGGACATAATTCAAACATTAATTAACTGTGTTGACACAAAAAAAAAAAAAAAAAGAAGAAGAAGAAGAAGACATTAATTAATTGTTCTATATAATAAAAAGAAGAGTTAAGGTGCGTCGAGCACAATGAACTATTGTCTCAGAAGCGTCCAGAACAATAAACTATCAAGTGGACCGTCCAGCACAATAACCTTCTAAAAAGGAGCGTCCATCACAATAACCTTTTAAAAAGGAGCGCTCAACACAATGCCGTTAATTTCAAGCTAACGTCCGTTTTCTTTGAAGGTTCAGCAAAAATCACAGAAGAGCACCCATATCTTTCTGAAATTATACTTACGCCACAAAAACATTTCAAAAATTTTATTTTAGTCCCTCCACCTTAGAGGGACTAAAGTGAAAATTATAAAAAAAATTTGGGGCTAAAAGATAATTTTCTAAAACTTTGGGTTCTTTTATGTAATTTTTGCGGGACCATCCCCCCTCCTCCAAAAAAAATCCACCTTTGGTTACAAGCCTTTTTTTCTGCTTTAGCCTGACCTGTGGCCTATTAAGGAGGCCTATAATTTTAAAAATTTTGTAAGCAGTCTAACAAATTACAGGCCTCACCTCAAAATAAGCATACTTTAAACAGAGTAAAAACAGACCTACTTTAAACAGGTTGAAAACAAACCTACATATAATAGCCTGTTTAAAGTGTGTCTTTTTTTGGTCTGTTTAAAGTAATTATGTTTTTGCCCTGTTTGAAGTCGATTTGTTTTGAAGTGAGACTTGTAGTTTGTTAGGCTGTTTACAAATTTTTAAAATTATAGGCCCCCTTAATAGGCCACAGGCTAAATTCTAAAAAAAGGCCTATAAACAGGGGTGGATTTAAGCCCCGCAAAAATTACAGAACATAACCCAACATTTTAAAAAATTATCTTCTAGGCCCATAAATTTTTTATAATTTTCACTTTAGTCCCTCCATATAAAGTACGTAGAGGGACTAAAATAAAAATTTTGAAATGTTTTTGTGGCTTAAGTATAGTTTCATAAACATATGGGTGCTATTTTGTAATTTTTGTGGACTCAGAAAACGACGTTAGTTTGAAACTAATGGCATTGTACTGGACGCTCCTATTTGATAGTTTATTGTGCTAGACACTCCTGAGACAATAGTTCATTGTGCTGGACATACCTTAACCCCAAAAAGAAATGTGCAAATAAGGTAAGTCGCTATCCTTTTTGGGATTCCCTTGATAACACAACGAATTCAACATGAAAATCAAAATGAACTATCAATCACGTGGCCACAGTAACTTGTGCATGTGAATATATAAAAACATATGGTTAAGATGTAAATTGATCAACAAAGTGTTACGCAAAGAACATTTGGTACAAAAATATTTTTGAAAGACTAAAAATACAAATGAACAATTAAAAATAGAAAAAAGAAAAAACCAATACAAGTACAAATAAGCCAACAAAGTGTTACTTCTGTCATTGGCAACTCTTACCTTCATCACCATTGTTGCTGGCGACATCACTTCTTCCTTCCCTCCATCATCATGCTTCATATATCAGGAGTGAGAATTAGAGCCATGATTTATCATCACCAATCGTTTTCGGAGAAGGAGAGTAGAAGTAAAAACAAAGGCGTGCAACGTTTTTTTGGAAGTTACACTAAATGTTAGAATGGTGGAAAGATCTTAGATGCAGAGTGACTTCACTATTCATTGTCCTCTTCCTTGGAACACACAAACTCGTTTATTCTTTAATTTTATTTCCCTTTCACTTTGATTTTCTACCTAGTGGGACCAGGAAAGGTTGTGTTACTGGTGTCAGCGACAATATTGTTGGCTTGTTCATCCTCCTCCTCCATGACCACCATAGATGAACTTGAATTCAAAGCAGATTCGTTGACCAACGACAGATTAACCAACGACGTTATGTTGAAATTAACGACATTATATTTTCCTATTTTAAATTGGTCATTGGTATTTTTTTTTCCATTTTCAATTGTTCATTTGTATTTTTGGTCTTTCTAAAACATTTTTATGCCACGTGCTCTTTGCATAGCACTTCGTTAGCCAATTTACACCTTAATCTAAATACATATCATCATCATTTGTTTGGATTGAGGTAGATGCGTTATCCATTTTTTCAAATGCATGGAGTCTTCAATATTCTTTAAGTATTATATGGTTCATCAAATATTCTAAAGTGTTATTTCAAATTATGCATCTAACATATTAAAATATATTTTGTGATTTATTCAGCAACATGAGGTACTTTTTAAAGTATTTTGTGAATTGATAAATCTTATATACAATTTATTCATCACCCTTGTGTACATACTAGAGAGATCTAAGTTGTCAAAATAAACAAAGGGTTGGCAGAAAAAAAAAACATAAACAAAGGAAGGGATAAAGTGGAGAATGAAGTGTGTAAATTGTTGTGTAACGAACTAGTATAGTCTCTGTCTCGTTTTGTGCATATCCTTCCTGATACATATCTCTTGACCTTAACCTTCAAACATTCATTCATTCAGCTCTATTGGTATGCCCACAACTGCGCACCCCTTTCCCAAGAAAACTAATCTCCTATCCATTCCTAACATTTCTTCTTTTTCTTTCATTTTTGCTTTTGGATCTTTTCAAAACATACACTTTTCTTTGGTCAAAGCTTCTTGCTTACAAAAGGTTTTTCTCTCTTTTGGGTTGCTTGCCAAGAACTTTCTGCATTAATTAGTGACATAAGTCAGCTCAAATCTCTATTGGACCAATCGACAGACTCTGCTAGCGATAGTCAAAATAAGAAGAAAATGGTCAAAGAGATTCCTTAAGAAATTATGGATGAATGTATGGATGAGAGGGACCAACACAAAGCTATTGAGATGGAAAAGATATGAAGGGGGAAGGGCATAATTAGGTTGATGCTATGGTTGGTGGCAAATCACAAGTCTCCTCTTGTAAGCAATCCCTTATGGGGTTTAACGGAGTTGCAAATGATGGTTTTTCAATGGAAATGAATGATTTGTTATGGGAAGATAAGGATTTCTACTAGAAAATATCGGAACCTTTAGATGCAGTCAAAAGGTTGATGGAAATTTTTCCAGTTGTTCCAATATCACAAGAAGAGTATAATGAGTGGTGCAAACCATGTAACTTCTCATTGGTGATAACGGTGTTGGGGAAGTGTTTCAGCCTTTATATGCTCAAGGAGCATCTTGCTAAAATATGGGGAATATCAGACTTTGAGCTAATTGATGTGCCAAATAATTACTTTATTGTGTGGTTTACAGGTTCTTATTGATGGAAAAAGCATTACAAGAGTCTCATAGCTCAGCACTGTAGCTTAGTATAGAGATGGACTTCATATTTTGATCCTTGTAAGAATCAACTTGGAAGGATTGTAACATGGGTTTGAATTCCCCATATTCCAGTATTATGTTATGACAAGCATTGCTACAAAAGGTATGAAAAGGTGGAAAGAGCTCGTTGTGCCAAGATTTATGTTGAATTGAGATTTGTAGAAAAGCTTGGTGCTAAGGGTGGTGGCTGTTAGAGAAATCTTTAATGTTGAGTATTAGGGTATCAAGTTAATTTGTTTTGAATGTGGTAAGTAAGGGCACTGAAGAAAGGTATGTCCCTGGAAGAGAAATACCCACCAACAATATATGAGTGATAGTTCGATGAGACAAAAGGCAATTCAACTAGAGATGGTGTTGAAGAAGAACCCACCTCTACCATGTGACCCTTTTAGGTCATAGATGTTTGTCTCCAAAAAGGATGGCTCATGCATCGAGGAGAAGCGAATAGAGGGACAGGCGTGCTACTTCTATTGTGCACGCAAAGGTAGGTAAGAGAGATGTCATACCGGTAAATAAATCACGGTTTGAGGCCCTATTGATGTAATGGCAGAGAAAGATGTCGAGCAAGGTTGAAAGCTCATCATGATAAGGGAAGATAGAGTCTCTGCTAGGAGAGATATGAAGCCGTATATAGGTCATAATCAGTAGGCATTAAAAATGACAAGTGAGTATTATATGAAGTTATATGCTAAGGATGATCCTATTCAAATCGTGGAGGACTAACCAAATGATTTCTTACCTTTACAGGTTAGATACATTGAGATTCTACACAAGGAAGTTATAGATGTGGAAATTAAAAATTCCACCTTTGCAATAGGAGCTTTTAAAGCCCCAGATCCTAATGGTCTACATGCACATTTTTTTCGAACCCAGCGGGATAAAGTTGGGAACAAGTTACGTGAGATAGTTAAAAAGGCTTTTCAGAATCCTTCTTCTATAGGCACTATGAATCAAATTAATATAGTACTTATTTGAAGACGGAGACTCTAGTGAATTGAAAAGATATGAGGCTTATCTCTCTTTGTAATGTGAGTTTCAAAGTGGTCATAGAAACATTTGCAAATAGATTTATAGGGGTTATGAATCTCCTAACAGGTGTAGAGTAGTGCAGCTTTATTCTCTCTAGGTTTATTTGTGACAATATCATTATTGCACAAGAAGCCATCCATTTTGACATTTCTTGAAAATACATTGCAAGCTATTGGTATCTAGAATGACTTGATTCAAGTTATCGTGACATGTACCAGCTTAGCATCCATGAAAGTAATTTGGAATGGTAGTGAAGGTCAAACCTTATCTCCTTCTTGAGGTGTCAGGTAGGGAGATTTGTTGAGTTTGTATCTCTATGTTTTATGCATGGAAAGACTTAGGCATTTAATTAAGATGGGGTGTACAAGGAGATGTTGGAACCATTAAAGATATCAACGCATGGTTGTGCTCTATCTTATTTATTTTTTGAGGATGATCTATTACTTTTTGCAAAGGCATCATCAAGGCAAATGAAGATTATCAAGGGAACTATGGGGAGGTTCTACATTGTATCTGGATATAATGTAGAACCTCCCCATAGTAGTTAATTTCACTACTATGAATGGTGCTTGGGATGTACAAAGGTGGAAGGAACATCTACCAAACTGGGTTATTAACAAGATGCTTACAATATAGCCCCTTGTTGGATCCCAATTGGACACAGTCATCTAGTATAATTTAGCTAATGGAACCTTCACAGTGAAATATATAAATTCTTAATTGTAGAGGAGGCTGGAGTTGTTAGTGATGGCATGTACCTAAAATGATAAAAAAAAAAAAAGAGTAATCCAAGAGAGATTAATGACTAATATCCTAAGAGTTAAAACTGGGCTTTCAAATACAAGGGAGTGTTTCTTGGGTTGTCAATGTGAGGAAACAATATTACATATCTTGAGAGATTATAAGAGAGCAAAAAACATGTGGAGGGACTTTATCAATCCTAATAATTATACTGTCTTTCTCTCACATGGTTTGCAGAATTAGCTTAGATGGAATGCAGCAAGAAATTCATGCCGTTTTAAAAAGTGGACATGGACTAGAATATTCGCACATGCCTGATGGCTATTATGGAAGGTAAGAAGAGTTTAGTTTTTTGAAGGCAAAACAACTATTCCAAGGGAGGTTTTCTATTAGTGTCAATACCATCTAATGGAAGAAGCTATGGTAGGGAGACCAATTGCTTGCAAGAACAACACGAACAGATAACCAATGGACGAAGCTAATGCCAGGATATGTTTATTTGGATGTGGATGCATTAATAAAAGAGCATAACCAAGCATTAGCTGACAATTAGATTAGAAATGATATGAGAAGCTATGTCATAGGTTTTATTAAGAGTATTGGGGTTTTTCCAGTGGCGATTGCATAGGTATTGGGCATTAAGACATGGCTTGAAGTTTGTCAACTTTATAACTTTTTAAAAAATACAGGTTTTCTTTGATTCATTGGAGACATTCAATTAAATATTTTGTTGAGGGATAACACATTAGAGCATCCATTCAAAGCCAAAATAGAGGCCACATGTTAGCTTATGTACGGGGATTGGCACGTTGTTTTGTCTTATTCAAATAGAGAGATTATTGAATGCCCAAATATTTTGGCTAAAAAGGCACATGCATATAACATGTTAAGGTTAATTCTAAAGGTGCACCCAAGATGCAGATCTTGGTTCATGCTCAATAACATGCATATCAGGGATGAAACTAGTTCTTTATCTTAGATGTTGTATATTTTACATTTCAAGCTTAGACTTGCCAACTTAAAAAAAAAAAAAAGAAAAATCTTGCTTATGAAGTGGTTGTGAGATTTTTTTTAATGTTCTCAGTTTGAGTCAAGGCCAGGTAGCTTTTTTTAATAATGAGATTAAAAATTGGCCCACATCAAAAACTATGGGCTCAATGGACCTTTGAATCCCATTGCTCAAGGGGCCATTGCAAATGAGAATCCAACCCCTCATGTGGCCTCCCACGACCTTCTCCGACCTTGAATACGCGGACCCCCACAAAAAAAAAAAAAAAAAATCGACGACAAATTACTCATCAACATCAATTAAGTGCACTTGTGAAATTAATTAGTGACGTGCATGCTACAAACTTATAATATGTTATTTATCCCCTATTAAATGCTAATAGCATTATTTTAGTAGAATTACAAACATCCAGCCAACCGATCACTAGTACAATAACAAAATCGGTACAGGAATTGGGCATATCTATCTATCCATCTTCACATTGTTGTGAAACGAGCATATGAAATGACAAAATGCATGAATTTAAACCCACATGTTAAAAATACTCTTGTTATTAATATCTTTAACTTATTTTTAAATTTAAAATTCATTTATTTCCAATTTAGAAATAAATGTACTAATTAAATAAGCAAAGCGGCCAAGTTTTCTAAGTCTTCTACTTCTATTTTATCAAGGTACAGTACTTATTTGAAAAACAGTTGTAAATTATGTAATACTGAGGGAGCCAGGGGGAAAAAAAGAAGTAGCCGTGGTATTGGTAATGGGGTCTTTGTCTCCCTTGTTTGGTCTCAAACACAACGACCACGTTGTGTCAACAAGACGTCCCCTGGTCCGACTCTCGTGGATCTTTGATACATTCCAACGTCCAATTTAAGGACTCTTTTCCTTCTTCCTCCGTCAAAAATTGCTCAAACCACTCTCTGAAATCAAAACACTTTCTCTACTTTCTTCTCTCCTTCAATCAATTAATTTGCCTACGAACCCACTCTCTAATGGCTCTGTTTAAATCCAAGAATAGCCGGAGATCGTCTTCCTCGCCTTACACATCAACCTTAACAATCTTAGTTTTTCTTGCATTGTGTGCTTTGGCAATATGGATGTTGAGTTCCAACTCTGTTATCTCACCGGATCAAGCCACTAACACCCGTGTCGTCGTTGATAACTCTGAACTAACCAACAATGACCTGTCTGCCGCCGTTGTCGAAGATTCCGGTGAAACCACCTCCAGAGTCACCGAAGAGCCCGTTGACACCACAAGCAGAATCTCCGATGAGTCAGGCGACAGCTCAACGACAACCCCAGACCCAAAAGAAACTCAAACCTTTGGGGACAATCCTGGTCAGCTCCCAGAAGATGCCATCAAGTCCGATGATAAAAACCCCAGCCTCAACGTCAATAATGATCATATTTCCACAGGTGAGGCTCAGATATCAGAAGAAAACTCGTTGATTCAAACACAACAAGCCTCTGAAACCATTACTGATAAAAAACCTGAAGAAATCCACGAAGAACCTGAGACTGTGAGTGTTAAAGACAATCAACAACAGAGCACCACCGACCGACCGCAAGAGGATGTTCAAACTTTTGATTCTCAAGAACCTAAGAAAGACATGATAGACGAACAACTTCAGCAGTTAAGAGAAGACAAAGGAGAGACCGTCGAGAAAGATCAAACAACGCAGCTACCCAAACAAGACGAAAATCCTGATTCTACGGCAGAGACTTCACAACAAGAACCCCAATTAGCTCAAAACGACCAAAGCTCCGATCTTTCCCAAGAAGACCCAAAGAAAAAGAAAACCCAGAAAAGTGAAGAAGAAATTGAAGAAAGCCAGAAGCCAAAAACAGAAAAGAAGAGGAAGCCCAAGGCATTGCCGAAGGAGCCCAAAAAATCATGGTCAACACAGGCAGATGAGTCGAAGAAGGAGAAAGAGGGACAAACTCAAGCTCGAACGTGGGAACTCTGCAATATCACGGCAGGTACAGACTACATACCATGTTTGGACAACGAAGCAGAGGTAAGCAAGTTACACAGTAGAAAACACTTCGAACACAGGGAAAGGCATTGTCCTGAGGAAGCACCTACTTGTTTGGTTCCGCTTCCGCCAGGTTATAAAAGATCCATCGAATGGCCGGAGAGCAGAAATAAGGTGACTATGAATGAGAAATTGATGTAGAGGAAATGGGAGACCTTTTTCCCTATACCTTATAAAAATGAAAACATTAATGCTATGTTTCAACAGATATGGTACCACAACGTACCACACACACTGTTGGCAGAGGTGAAGGGTCATCAGAATTGGGTGAAGGTGTCCGGTGAGTTCTTGACATTCCCCGGTGGAGGAACCCAGTTCATTCATGGAGCTCTCCACTACATTGATTTCATTCAAGAGGTAATCATGTGAATTGATTCATACTTGGGAAAAAAAGTATATATTTTGCAGATCAAAACAAAAGTTGTTGATGGTCGCAGGCGGAACCTAAAATAGCATGGGGAAAGCGCACACGAGTGATTTTGGATGTTGGATGTGGGGTTGGGAGTTTCGGAGGTTTCCAATTCGAGAGAGATGTTATTACAATGTCATTTGCACCAAAAGATGAACACGAAGCACAAGTACAGTTCGGTCTTGAAAGAGGAATACCAGCTATTTCTGCTGTCATGGGCTCTCAAAGACTGCAGTTCCCCAGCACTGTCTTTGATCTTATACACTGTGCACGTTGTCGAGTACCTTGGCATGCAGATGGTTAATTCTCATTCACTTATCTAAATTTCCTTGCATTCATTCTTATTAATATTATTCCAGTTTTCATTCATTAAACTATGATACATATGAACCCTAGGTGGCTTGTTGCTTTTGGAACTAAACCGTTTATTACGACCTGGGGGTTATTTTGTTTGGTCTGCCACTCCTGTATACCAGAAACTTGAAGAGGATGTCCAAATATGGAAGGGTACGTGGGATGACGTCATATCTTGTATTAGTATTACATTAAACACACACACATAGGTGCATTTAATTAGACTGAGTCTGGGGTGATGATTTTTGTTTTTAGACACGTCGTCACTAACAAAGGCCATGTGCTGGGAGCTTGTGACTGTAAAGAAGGATGAACTGAATCGTATTGGCGCGGCCATTTATAGGAAACCCACTACGAATAAATGCTACGAGGAGAGGGAGAAAAACTTTCCACCCATGTGCAAGCAAGATGATGATCCAAATGCTGCATGGTACGTGCCTTTGGAGGCATGCATGCACAGGGTGGCTGAGGATCCTTCAGAGAGAGGGACAAAATGGCCATACCCTTGGCCTCGTCGTCTTCACAGAGCTCCTTACTGGTTAAACAGCTCCCAGGTTGGGATCTATGGAAAACCACTTCCTCAAGATTTTGTAGTTGACGATGAACGCTGGAGAAATGTTGTGGATGAGTTGAGCAACTTTGGCATCACTTGGTCTAATGTCAGAAACGTCATGGACATGCGAGCTGTCTATGGAGGGTACGTATATATGACTGTACTACATCTATCTCTAAACACAACTTTATTTCAACCAAAATATAATCAGGAATTATGGCGGTGTATATGTGTGTGTGTGTGCAGATTTGCGGCAGCTCTAAGCGATCTTCCTGTTTGGGTATTCAATGTGGTGAATGTAAATGCTCCGGACACACTTCCCATCATCTATGAGCGTGGTCTGTTTGGAATATACCATGACTGGTGTGAATCCTTCAGTACTTACCCACGAACTTATGATCTGCTTCATGCAGATAATCTTTTCTCTGAAGTCAAGAAGAGGTACGGATGCAAATATGAAAGTAAAAAATATAGAACCTTTTTGGCTTTCACCCTGAGAATTTATCTCACATTGATCCCCCTTTTTGCTGTTCGCTGATTGGCTCTTCAGGTGCAGTCTTGTTCCGGTAATAGTGGAGGCTGATAGAATACTTAGGCCGGAAGGTAAGTTGATAGTTCGTGATGAACCCAAAACACTTGACGAAGTGCAAAGTCTGTTGGAATCTCTGCATTGGGAAATAATCTTATCCAAGAAGCAAGAGGGAATACTCTGCGCCAAGAAAAGCAATTGGCGACCTTAGTCTTTCTGTAGCTTCGTCCTTTGTTGTGCTGTGGAAGTGGCAAGGGGATTATTGGCTATCGTCGTGTTACATGACTATACATTTTCTTGCTCGCACTAGTCAAATATATATAGTTAACCCAGACAGATCCACATAGAATTAGGGAATGGGATAAACCCAACGGCAGAAATTAAAATTCTAGCTTTTTCCGTTTAATATAATGTGCTTACTTTGTGATCCTTGTATTTAGCATAAATAGTTTGCTTCTGATTTTGATTATTTAAAACAGTCATCAAATGGAACGATCTGATGCCCTTGTAACACTCAACATGAGAAATTATTTCAACCTTGAAGCTTTATCGTTCAAAACTTGAATGTTGCTTAAGCAACCGTAAATATTTGACAAACTGTATAGTTCTTACTTATTATTAGATCCACATTGCTTATTTTATGTAGTCCATTACTTAATTTCGTTAATTCAGTTTTCAGTTTAAGTTTCGGTTATTATTATTTAAGAATTTCGGTTTCCGTCTTCAGTTTGGTTATTAAAAAATAATTCAGTTAAAACCTAAAGACCAAAATATGTATCATATATTTATATTTAATAGATACTATTTGATAAGTGCATTTTTTATAATTAAATAAGTATAAATTTTGAATTCTATTAGATAAAATCTATAGATATTTTAAATCTATTAGATTTATTTTATATAATTTCCCCTTAGGTCTAATCTTGAGGATGTGAAGTAATATTTCTATTATACACACACACAAATATATATATGGGTTAAAGTATAAAAATATACATGAGTTTTTTCCTCAGGAGCGCCCAGCACCACATGTTTTTTTTGGAGTAAAAATACACATATGGTTATTATTTTGGAGCAAAATTCACATTTTATGTTACTCTTCACTGCCATTATGTTATTGTTCACTTTATCTCTTTCTCTCTCATTATGATGAACAGTAACATAACAGTGGGATATGACTTTTGTTTCAAAATGGTAACCACGTGTGTATTTTTACTCTAAAAAAAAAAACACGTGGTGCTGGGCACTCATGAGCAAAATACTCATGTGTATTTTTACACTTTAACCAAGAAATGGTTATTAATCGAATCAAAATATTTCGAGTGGTTTGGTTTTGGTTAATTTGATTAATCAATTTCAGTTAGTTCTTCAAAATTAACTCTATTCGATTTTCGGTTTAAAAATTGTAATGTCTTGATTTATGTTTTACCATAAACCCTGTATACTTGAGAATATTCAATAATATCTGCCAAGGTTTAATAACCAGTGGGATATTATTTACTTATTGAGTATTGAGTATTGGGGAGAAATTAGACAGCAAACATTGGAAAACAACTTAAACAATATCCACTTGAAAAATGTGTAACAGAACCCATACACGCAAATCGAGACAATGACAACAGAACCCATACACGCAAACCGAGGCAACAACAATAGAACCCAAACACGCAAATTGAGACAACGACAACAGAACCCATACAAGCAAACCGAGACAACAACAGAACCCAAACACGCAAATCAAGAATACAAATACTGAAAATTAACATATACGACACTTTCTCGAAAAACGTGCCACATTTTACCGCCTCCCGAACTGTGACACCTGGCGCCACATCACACACACACACATGCAATGCAACACATGTCAAGCATACACACACACACTATGCCACATGGCATACATGAAAGCACACACATGTCACATACACACATTAACTTCACTCTTCTTTTTTTCACGGCAACACACACACATAATTATTCACTTATTCCCTCTCTCACACATGGCAATTACACTCACACCACATTTCAAAAGCTGATCCATTCTCCTTCTTTGCTCATTCATGTACAATATCTCTCTCTCCACACTTCAAACCCATTTCTCCAAGTCATCTGGCCTCATCTCAACACTCACGGCTCTGTATCCCTCAACATCAATACTATCCTCAATCCTCATCCTCTCAAGCAACACCAATATTTCCTCAATCATTCTCTCATCCCCATGGCTAGAAGTAACAAGTAGAAGGTAAGTGATTTGCAATTTTGTTTTGCAATGATTCCTCTACTTGCATGCATGTTATGGTTAATGGAAAATAATCCACATGCATGTGGCTTTGAGTTCAGATTAAAGGGTGTGAAGAAGTGAAGGCGCTCACAAAGTCAAGAACAAGTTTGGTGGTAAGCACATCTTCTCCTTAAAAATTTGGAAATTTTCTTGAAACCCAGATTTTGTAATCTGTGGTAAACTCCATAATATGAATGAATTTCGAAAATCTGAGACCACCATTGTATTCCTTATGGAAAATTGTGTGGGAATAAGATTTTTAATACATTTTTAAAGGGGATTTCAAATATAAGACATTAAGCTCCTTAAGGAAGTAAAAATTGCCATTTTCGGAATTTTGAGGTCAATAGCTTCTCTGTGTAGTTTAACCAAGTAATACATCTTCAAAAATTATGAAATAATTCCAGAAGATAGAAAACTTGCATATCTTTAAAATGGAGGGTATTTTGTAAGATTTCAAGCTTTGAGTAATGAGAAACAATTCTTACAAAATGACAATGTTTCCTGAAAGAAAAACCTGATCAGAGGGCTTTTTTGTAGTATTTGATTAGGTTTTTGTTCTTATAAAATCCTGATATTTTCCGTTATTATAGAGGACTCTCTGGGATTTATTTTGATATATGGTTGGAAATTTTTAAAGCTCTGAGTAGAGTTACCAATTTTTAAAATTGACCCAAGTTTTCTAAGAAAATCACTGAACAGTGCAAATGTTTTGGAAACTGGGATTAATCTATAGGTGAGTAAATCCTGAAATTTTCCAGATATATAAAGGACTTTTAGATCATTTATATATAAAAATTTGGTGATTTTAGAAGCTCTGAAAAATTAAATACGAATTTTTAATTGTAGGACAAGTGAATTTGAGCAGTGAGTAAACGTTCAAAAATTTGGATTAATGAAATGTGCTCAAAGTTCTAAAATCATTTTTCCTTTAAAATAGAAAGGTCATGGAGCACGTGAGATTTAATTGCACAATTTTTTGATTTTTGTGCAATTTTTAATAAACATTTGAAGTTGCTGGATATTCTGGCTAGTAAAGAGATTGATGCGGAAATGAAGAGAATAAAAGATAAAAGTAATAATTTTTGTAAAAAAGGTTTTTAAGTAATTTCATATATAAATACAACTCTTTTATCTTCCCCAAATATTATGATTAATAACAAGGTACAGTGGTACTGATATAGGGATTTCCGGGAACGCACATTTTGCGAAGCAGTTGGTCGACAACGAAGAAATTGCGCGGATAGGTAGTAACTTTAATCTTCTATGACTTGTGTGCGATATATATGTATAATTCCCATATTTGTGGGGCGTGTCTTGTACATGGGCTATTTACATACGGTAGCTAATTGGCCAATAATATATGTTTTCCTACATGTTGAGGATTTGGAATTGATAGGATTCTGTGTTTGACTATGGGTGTGTGTTAATGATGCATGTCAAATTGCTTTACCTGAGTTATGGTTATTATTATAATTCAATTATCATATTATGCACGTACATTTCATAGAGATTAACCTGTTACCCTGGGATTCAATTTTGAATCCCAGATATGAACAAAGCTTCAGGTAGCGACCCGGGAAGAAAGGGGAAGACTGTCTTATAGTGTGGCCAAAAGAATGTGAAACTTGAGAAGAGTTCTTTAATTCTGTATATATATATTTTGGATATCGTAGACGATTGTATAAGGAGGTTTATTTCTATAGTTCATTTTGAGATGATTGTAATTATATATCCCGATGGGGATTAATGTTTAGTACAAAGTCAAGTTTGTTTATATCTATTTAAGTTATCAGTTACTCAATCGTTCAAACCAGATTCACACACTCTTTGTGTATTAACTCTGATGTATGTTGAGAGCCATAAGAGAGCGTTACAAAAATAAAAAATCGAATGGTTACCCATAATCTATTGTGTTAGTGAATAGGCAAAAATGAATTTTGATCTTTTAATTTTATAAATAATTTTCGCTTAGTCCCTTAATTTAATAAAATATATTTTCAGTCTCTAACACTAATATTGTTAGTCAAATGATTTTTTTTTTTTGCGCCCAATCACTATTATTTTCTTAAAAAAATTAAGTTTAGTATATCAGTTATCAGTAATTACGAATATTTTATCTAACCAAACTGGGCAAGCCGATTACGGTTTCCCACCGCATCTAGAAAAGATAGCTTAAGAAAATAATGAACAACTTCATGGATAGGATAAGGAAATGACCTAATTACAAACAACTCCCCAACAAAATTCAAAATGCATTAAAGAGATCTTAATTCAGCGCACATCATGTAATGGAAAACTAAAGCTTCAAATAGCCGTCAGAAGCTTGACCCATCAACTTGTACTCAAGAGTTTCTGCAATTCCCCACTCTCAACGGCAGCTTTGAGATCTGAATTTAAAAAGTGGCCAGTGAGAGTAGGACAAAGAATAAACTCATGGGAAGATGGTGGTAGAATTCACTGGCAATTCGAGATATACATAATCAATCATAAAAGCAGAGAGGCAAGAACTAACCGTCAGATCCACCAATATGTTTGCCATTCACAAATATTTGTGGGACAGTGCGGCGGCCCACGAGATCCAGAAGAACATTCTGAATTTGATACCCATCATCTACCAATCAAATAAAAGGCAACACTTTACAAATGCTAAATCATTGATGACATTTAATGTCGGTGCAATGGCCGGTGGTAAATGCTACATATACCTCGTAGATCAAGCTCCACAACATAAGGTTGCTCATTTAATTCTTTTAATATGCGTTTGGCACGAAAACAATACCTGGTACAATGAACTAAAGTTTATCATTCTGCAACAATGTGTTGAGGCATGCAAAATATGGGTGCGTCAGTGTGACAGAGATAGGTAATCATCAACACCAAGTTTGATAAAAATGATTTGACGATTGACTTGGAAACTATAAACACTAAACGAGTGCTTGTCAAATATCATCACATTCGTGACCTTTTTATCTTATTAATAGTTGATAGTTCCCTGATTCCATCTTGGGAATTTCATAATGCTCACACCTACAACTTGATTAAGAACACAATTGTCCAACAACTAAGGACCGAAGGACCATAAACAAGAACCTATGGAGTACTTAGAGTAAGCCAACCAGCAACAACCTAAAGAACACAATAAAACACAGTCATGAAGATGGATGCAGCAGGTCTAGCCACAACATAAGTGCATAAGTTTCGTTACGAAGGGATAGTAGAAGGCGGGAGGCATGTGCCTCAATGACAGAAATACTCTGGAGAGTAAATTATGCGCAAGACAGAACAAGGCTTAAAATTGGATCAATTCCCAGAAGATAAATAGCCAGTTCAGTCAAAAGCTCTAAATACTGTGGATTTGCTCGGCTTCCTCAAACTACCCAAGTCCATGGTTTGGGAGCAGGAAATTGCCGTATTTCAAACTAAGCTACTCGCTGTTCATCAAAATGATTGCAATTGGACTATATGCAACCTTCATATGGCTAAAGGATACAAAGAAAGGGTCGAGGGAAAAAGTCAAAATTGATACGAAACATTTCCTTAACTAGATACATGATTATGATAGTGATTGTCAAAATGAACACAGCTGATGGGCAAATCAAAGCGCCACCGTGCGAAAAAGCCAAACAGAAAGAGGATCACATAATAGTATAACAAGCAAAGTATAATTACACAGGCACCTGTGTAGTATTGCCAGAACAACCTTAATCGCGCAGAAAAACCATAAATCCTTCTCTATCATCTTTGAAATTGAATATCAGAAAATAGAATTACCAAAGGGAAAATCCCGTTCCTCCCAAACACACAAAACATAAATTAAGAAGGAGAAGAGATAGGGGAATAGACATACGGACAGTAGGATTTGGAAAAGATGGCAATTTTGCTGGAGTAGATGACGTTATGGACGAAGGCAGGAACAGAATTAGAGGATTCGACTGCCACGGGTTGCCTAGCAACCAACAGCGACAAAATCACCGCTATCAAAAAGGGGAGCCCTAGCCTCATCGTCATTGTCCCCTGCGGATATTTTGTCACAATCAGGGATATGTATGCTGCCAATTCTCAAAACGAAGCCAATGCCCCAGTATCTGCCTTTCTGGTCTTCGCCCCTTCAATGGAGTGATGGACCAAGTCCCCCAAAAGATGCATTGTACAAGGTTAAAAATGCAACCTGTCATAATTTTGGGTTAAATATCAAATTTGCTACTGAAGTAGTTATAGAGCATCCAGCATTCGAAAGTTTTTTGGGTATCAAATTTACCCCAAAAGTATTAAAATGGTACTAAAATTACCCTAGAAGTATTAAAAAGGGACCAAATATACCCAAAATTGACGGAACGTCAAACATCCGTTGGCCACGTCGTAAGTGTTTTTTTTGGCTTAAAGTCCGAATTTACCACGGAAGTTTTGCGAATGGAGCATCCAGCACCCGGAAATTTTTTTTGAGTACCAAATTTACCTCGAATTTTTGCCACATCATATAGACACGTCAGATTTTTATTTTCTTTTTTTTTTAGCAAGCTTCATTTTCTCTGGATCCCAACACCATTCTTCTCGGCCCATACATCCAATCCATATACTTACGGATCTTCTGTCATCCTCACTCCCTCTCGTTTTGACCCAGCAGTTATACATAAACAAAACAGATCCTGCACCATCACGTGAAGCAGATCCAGCGCCATTATGTGAAGCAGAGCAGATCACGTATCAGTAACCAAATCAGCGGAGATCATGGAAAGACACAAACCAACCAAACGCGCAAGAGCAGCTAATTTGCGATGAGCCATGCCTCTCGAGCCCTGTGCTCTTTATCTGAAAGTTCATGCGTCTAGACCCTTGTGTTTTATCTGGCCGATGAACTTCTATTTAAAGGGGTCTCTCTCTCGTCTCTGTGTCATTTGTTAGACGTTGAAAATGAATTCGAAAGCAAAGCTGAAAACTGAAACTAAAACAGAGGATTGTTTGTGAGCTATGTTTTTGGCATCGGTTTGTTGGGTCTGTTAATGGTACCAAAATTACCCCGGAAGTATTAAAAATGGACCAAATATACTCAGAACTGACGGAACGTCAAACGTCCGTTTGCCACGTCGGTTTTGGATATATTTGGTATCATTTTAATACTTCCGAGGTAAATTTGTTATCCAAAAAACTTTCGGGTGCTGGATGCTCCATTCGCAAAACTTCTATGGCAAATTTGGACTTTAACCCTATAATTTTTCCCCCTTCAAGAAGCTGTCATGAATTTTAGATCCTATTCAGATAGGAGTAGATAGATGGATAAAATATAAATTATCAGTTAGGACAAAACTAATTATTACTACATCCGGCCCTGATGATGAAGTTTGTAATGAAATTATATAAGTATCTCTGTAAACGCTCTTTTAGCCTGGAGGCATGCCCTGACCCTGGTGGGTTACCGGTGTCTACCGCACCTAAACTTTTTTCTTACAAAAAAAAAAACAAAAAAGGCCGTACTATTTTTCCAGTAGAAAATTAACTATTTTTCCAGGAAAAAACTAACTATTTTTCTATACTTTACATCATTTTTTAATTTTAGTTTAAGATACAAATATACCCATAAAATAATTCATCAAGGTGTTTTATAAAATATTAAATATAGATCATTAGATTTTAATTTCATGATAATAAAAAGAGTGAAGGATATGATGTGAGTAGATAAGAAAAAGAGAGAGAGAAATTATGTAACCATCATCGTTAACTTTTTATATGTACAAAAGTTGATATGAGAGTTTTTGAAGTGTTGCAAAAATGTAGAATATCGTTAAGTCAACTACTAATCAGTAAACATGTACGTCACAAAAACAATATGAAAATACACCTAAAGTTTGTAAAATTGTCACGAACGTTGGAGAATTTTAGAAACTTTAGATATTTTAGTAAATTTTTTTTTATTGAAATATTTATTAAACTGTTAATGTTATATTTTTACTCTATTTGAAAAACTTTATATACATTTTTACCTCGAAAAAAGTTTATGGTGCATTCATGATAAAATAGTTCATTAGTAGTTTTAAACCATTACCCTTTAATTTTCAATAGGTTGTGAGGCTTTGAAAATTTTCAAATCAATCTCAATAATATATATGTCTGTAATCTCTCTAATTTTTATTTTGGTCAACAAAGATACGAACTATATTGCAATCAAATAAAAATATAATATCTCAGAAAGTAGGTATAGAAGCATATAAACAAAAGACAAATGAAACTTCAGAAAAGTAGTGAACAAGTTAGAAGACACAAACTTTATGATCCAACAAGAACATAGTTCTAGACAAAGGGAATGAAACGCTAACAAGTTCAGCAACTTTGGTGAAGGTCAATATACCCGATCCACAGGGCAAGACGCTTCTAAGGAAGCTTTGACAATGCACTCGGCTGCAAAATATGCTTCCATGTGAACCCATATACAAGACTCTGAGACCAAAGTATTCTCAAAGGTAACAACACTCATCACCACAACAGCAAAAACATGGCCAGGATAATAATAAATAAGAGAACCACAACTCCAACCCAAAGAAGAACAGTAAGGCCATATATACTGAACTAGCCTATGTCTAGCTGAAAGATGAACAATGTTGACAACTATAATGAACAGGTACATGTTGAGCCAATGATGAACAGTTTGTACAAGTTTCTTAAATTGGAACATGATAATGATAATAAATTGACAACAATAATAATTTTTTAGTATTAGTTAATACCTAAAAGAAAAAAGTGGTGTGGTGCCAAGATGAATAAGGCTTTTATAGAATGGCGGTGGGAAATTTGCCATTCTAATCCCAGAAAAAAAAATTGTCAAAATAGACCACAGTGGAAACATTTTGCCAAAATAACCTACTTTGTAGCGCCACGTCAGATGGCGCCACTGCGCATGTGGCGTGCCAACACAAAGTGGCACCACAACATGTATAAAATAATATATATTATATTTAATATATATTAAATATAATAATATATTATTATAATAATTAAAAATTAAAAAAAAAATTGTTAAAGTGGCGCCACTTATGTGGTGCGCCACATGTTGTGGCGCCACATACGCAGTGGCGCTATTTGACCGTAGCGCCACAAAGTAAGTTATTTTGACAAAATGTTTCTACTTGATAATTTTTTTTTTTGGGATTAGAATACAAGTCACTTTTCTCACCCTTTGGCATCTTTAGGTTCTCAAGTTTTGTATTCTGTTTACATACCAAAAAAAAAAAAAAAAAACGGTGCGCTAAGGTAAAGAATGACAACAGAGCACTATAGCTATCTCTCCTAAAAACCTTTCACACCAATTCAAGAGGGACATTGACAGCTGAGAGAGAATTAGCTTAAAGTATGCACTGACCCAACCATAAGCATAAAAAGCCACCCAATAATGCCAGACTAACCGAGCAATATGTCGTTTCAAATCACTCAACATAGTGACACCAACTTCAAAAGGAACTATCTAACCTATCTCAGAAGTCAATCTCAAAGCAACATCAGCATAGAGGTGTTGAGTCTTGAATAAATCACTAACCTCATAGTCCATGGCTCACCGTAATAGCATTTCTTCTCATTAATGGCGAGAGGTAAAAGTCCTCCCCTCCCCTCAACGAGAGGGAAAGAAACCCATCTGAGGGAGCCCATGTTGACTGGTGCAAGAGAAAACCCCACGGAGAGGGAAAGTCGGGAGGACCCCCAATGGATCTAACCTCAATAATATATTTAGACATTAGTAAGTTGTGAACAAAAAAAGAAGATTTTAAGATTGGACCATTGCTGGGAGTCGGAGGGGCACCCAGTATATTTTACTTTATTATTATTTTTTTTATCCCTTTGGCCACAGCGCTGACTTTAAGCTGTTTCTTTGGTCAAACATATTCCTCTGCGAACGACTTCACGAACGATGACTTTTCAACGAAGATCACATTGCAAGAGCAAGGAGGCTTCTTGCTTCCATTCTGGAAGGTCCCTGCGTTCACTTCAGATCAATCTCCTCCGTTTTCGAAACAGCCGCTCACATCCTCCGGTAGTCTCAGGAGGAGCGACGGCCGTGATGGCCGAGGTTGCGGTATCAATAGTCGTTGAAAAGCTTTCAGAACTTCTAGTCGAACAAGCAGTAAACGCAATTTCTGTGCTAGATGGTGTGCGCCACGACGTAGAGAAGCTGAATAATGAGTTACGATGGATGCAATGCTTTTTGAGGGACGCCGATGCTAAACAAGAAGAAAACCAACTGGTTCGATTGTTGGTTTCTGATATTAGAGATATTGCTTTTGAAGCTGAGGAGCTAATAGAGATTTATGTTTACAAGGTAGCGTGCCAAAGCAGATGGGACAGAGTCTTCAGATCCTTACATCTCTACGAGGTCTCCAGAAAGATCGACAGAATTCGATCGAGGATACAAGATGTATCTAAAAAGCGAGAAACGTACGGCGTTGTCAGCGAAGAACGGGGGCAAAATATTATCAATGATAGGTTGAGGCACTGGAGACAGCCATGGCCGTACACTGAAGAGGAGTGTGTAATTGAGCTTGAAGATGACATGGAATTCCTGCTTAATCAACTGCTTGCAGTGGAAGCTGGGCGGGTGGTTTCTATAGTTGGTATGGGGGGTTTGGGCAAAACCACCTTAGCCAAGAAATTGTACAATCACAGCAAAATTCATAACCATTTTGATTGTAGAGCTTGGGTTTATGTGTCCAAAGAGTACAGAATAAGAGATATTTTGCTAGGAATTCTCAAGGACGCAGATTCTCTCGGTGTAAATGAAATTGAAAGATTGGAGAGATTGCGGGAGGAAGACATGATGAACCGGCTGTATACTCTCTTGGATGAGAAAAGGTATCTGGTAGTTCTTGATGATATTTGGAGCATGGAGGTTTGGGATAGCCTAGAATCTGCATTTCCCAGAGGGAAGATGGGTAGTAAAATTTTGCTCACGACTAGAGACATGAAAATAGGTAAGCATGCTGGTGGTGGTGGCAACCCTCATAAACTACGAACTCTGACTGAAGGCGAGAGTTTGAGATTGCTATGCAACAAAGCATTCCCTGAAACGAATAGCATCCCACCGGAGTTGGAGAATCTCGCAAGGGATGTTGTAGTGAAATGTGGTGGTTTGCCTTTGGCTGTGGTTGTGGTTGGTGGTTTATTATCTAGAAGACTTAAATCCAATGAGGAATGGTTGCGAGTGGCCGAAAATATCAGTTGGCACCTGCTGAATGAGCAAGATCGAATACGACGTATTTTGGCCCTGAGCTACAATGACTTGCCTTCTCACTTGAAATCGTGCTTTCTCTACCTAGGTCTTTTCCCAGTTGGCATCAACATTCAGACCAAAAAGTTGATTCGCCTGTGGGTTGCAGAAGGTTTTTTACCACAAGAAGGTGCAGAAACAGCAGAAGGTGTTGCTGAGAACTGCTTAAATGAGTTGATGGGCAGGTGCATGGTCCAAGTGGGCTCAGTAAGTTCGTTAGGCAAAGTTAAAACAATTCGTATCCATGATCTTCTCAGGGATATTTCCGTCTCCAAAGGGGAAGAGGAATATTTTCTTCGCATATATCTTGGCAGCCTGGAGAGTTCATCAGCATCTCAGGCAAACAGATCCCGCCGGCATGCCATACATTCCTGCTATGACCGTTATGACTTCTTGAAACACAGTGCTCATCATTCACGTTCCATCCTCTTCTTCAATAGAGAATATAATGCAGATATAGTGAAGAAAATAAGATTCAATGACCAGCAGTACAATATGAATTTCTTGCTAGAAAAGAAACTGAATTTAATTTTTAGCAAATTCAAGCTTCTCAGGGTTTTAGAATTAGATGGGGTTCGGGTTGTTCGTCTGCCGAATACAATAGGGGACCTTATTCAATTAAGATATCTTGGACTGAGGAAGACTAATTTGGAAGAGGAACTTCCACCTTCCATTGGGAACTTGCTGAACCTACAGACGCTTGATTTAAGGTACTGTTGTTTCCTTAAGAGGATACCAAATGTGATTTGGAAGATGATTAGTTTGAGGCATTTACTTCTGTATACTCCATTTGATTCTCCAGATAGCTGTCATCTAAGAATGGATACATTAACCAATTTACAAAGCCTGCCATATATAGAGGCTGGAAACTGGATAGAAGATGGGGGTCTAGAAAAAATGAAAAATCTCAGGCAATTGGGAATATATGAATTACCCGGAAAAGTGGTGAGGTTAGTTCTTTCTATTGCACAAGGATTACCTCACCTTCACTCACTGTCTCTCTCACTCCAATCAGAAGAAGATGAATTTCCAATATTGATGCAGCTTTCTCAGTGCACTCATCTCCACAAGCTCTCTTTGAATGGGAGGATCAAAAAGCTACCTGACCCTCATGAATTCCCGCCAAACCTTATCAAACTAACTTTACACAACTCCAATTTACAGATGGAATCCATTGCCAAACTTGAGAGGTTGCCAAAACTGAAAATGCTTGTTTTAGGGAAAGGGGCATACAATAGGCGGGAATTGATCTTCTCTGCTGATGGATTTTCACAGTTGCGTATTCTAAGGCTTAATGTTCTGAAAGAATTGGAGGAGTGGGCCGTTGAGGAAAGGGCAATACCAAGACTCGAGCACATCATTATTAATCGCTGTGAGAAGCTGAAGAAGATCCCAGAAGGACTGAAGGCTCTTTCTTCTCTCAAGGAAATAAAGATTATAGGAATGCCAGTAGAATTTGAACAGAGGCTACGGACTAAAGACTTGCTGGAATTCCAAAATGCCCCTTCAATTGAATCAACTACAGACATTTTGGCAAATGGTAAGCTAAATATCCATCACTGATTTTTATTTAAGCACGATTCCAAAAATGAAAAAGGAAGGGGCAAAGAAATTAAGGAAACTTATTTCATACAACTGCATATTGTGCTGCAGATTTCAACGGCAGGCACAATGTTGGCGGTTGAGAAACCTTTCATCTTGGAAGAGGAAACATGTCCTAGTTATGGTTTTTCTCTTCCATTGAACAGCATATGCTTCATTTTTCTTGTTGACAATATGCATAATTCTATGAGGTTGATCCAATCACTGGCAAGTTTTCCTCACCTTTCTCTGTTCTTTTGGACTCTTTTGAATTCATTTTGGGGTCCTGCCTATTAAATATACCGGTTGCATAACTCGAAGACAAAAGTCCTGGGAGTAAGCCAGGAAAGTATCTTACTGCAAAAGCTCAGAGTTCAGAGTAGGTTTCACAAATTTGTCCATCTAGACACACTGTAAAGCCTGTGATTTGAAAGAAATAGATTACAAACGTGAAGCTGAATAAGATTCTATTTACCAAACCACAATTCTGTACATTATAGCTTACTTCCTGTTATTCCTGCATTATGAGCTCTAGACCTCCACATTCATTACACCCTGAAGGGCTCACCAAGAGATTACTGGATCGTATACTTGATACATGACTCTATCATTAGGATGCATTTGGCAGTCTGCGGAAGCTTTTATGGGTTTACCATAGTTAGAAGTCTGAGCAGTTATTTCTTTTATGTTACCGCTTTTTAAAATTTTAAATAGAGTACCTTCAAGTTCAACAATTGATATTGAAACAATTTAGTATTTTGAAATTTATGTTACTTGCTAGGAAAATCCCCGCTGGCATCACACTCGATGTTAAAAACTGAAAGCAGCTATTCGATATGCAATCATAAATTCCTTTCCTATATAAAATGTTACTTGCATTGGCTTGGACTAACTTTGTCTGTTCGATCAACACAATTAGAGCTCCCCCAAGAAGTTTTTGGACACCGCATTTAAAGGTTTTCGTCAGATTGTTTAATTAATTCTTACACAAAAGAACACCGTAGTGTCCAATGAACTTATTACATTTCTGCCCCATTTATCATTATCATTTATAGACATTGTCGCAATCAAAGAAATCCACTTAATGGACTTTGCTATCATTCATAATTATGTGCTTCCTATATTTCAAGAACAGGAGAAGAGAGAGAGAGAGAGAGAGAGAGAGCAGGATATTATAGCTTCTTACAAACAAGATGCTCTTCCCCGTCATTTCGAGCACGGCCATAAAGCAGGGAAGGCCTATTGTGTTCTTATATTTAATTGGTTAAATGGCTCGTCACCACCTCAGATTTTCATTGATAATGATAGCCAGTGGAGTAGTTGCATATTGATTCTGATTTGGTAGAGCGCAGATAAGACAGAACAGAACAACACAAATTTCTTTACGAAAGAATTCATGGGAAATCAATACATAAAATTCAATGTCATACACACTGAGGGACACAGGAATCGCTCCATCATCTCTTGAGGAGAACAACGGCTTATTGACTATTGGAAACCAAAAGAACATAATGAAAAATCTTCAGGCAAAGAAATGACATAACTTAATATTTGTTAACCCTCCTGCAGATCTTCCTTATCTCTCCTCTTGAACCTGTCAAAGGAGAAATATTTCCCATCTTGACCATGGACTTAGCGAATTGCTCGAAGAAAAGATCAGTATTTTCGGCGTATTTCTTCACTAACTGTGCAGATACTTGATTCTTTGTGAACAGTACTTCATCAGAATTTAACAGACCCTTGTAAGCCAACAAGAGCTTGAAGTAACTGTTGTCAAATTTTGTTGGACTCACAAAGTCCAAGAAAAACAAATTCTGGTCACCACCAGATCTTGGGCACCCGCCTCGCAATTGAGCAGCATAGTACTGGTTAAGTGTGAAGTCTACCACTCCATTCCCAGTTTGGTTGTACAGTCTCTGCCTGAAGCTAGTGCACCTGGAGTTTCCAATTGTGTGGCTACCTACATAGCCATTGAAGTTTCGGGAACTTAACAGAAGACAAAATTTACACACAATTCTTGTGATTTGTATTCTCCAATAAAAACATCCTGATTTATATTTGCTTACAACTCTGCACAATATAACCGGCCTTTTTTAAATTTAATAAAAAAAAAGAAGCTCCATATACTATGTTTTCTCCCAGAAACCAACAGCAAACTCTCGAGAAGTCTAGGGATTATAATCTAGATAAATGAATTACCAAGAAAAAAAAGAAGGAAATTTCATATGGCAGACAAGTAGCAGGAATTTACCAGACAGAGCAACTAGGTCAACTATGTCAAGACCCTGAAGCTTGAATTTGGTTAGGATGGTCTGAAATGTGTTGTTTGGAGCAGGAATGTTGTTGTTGGAGCCACTCAAGCTTGCACCGAGAGAGTCCCTTCTACCCAAAGGTACCTCCCAGCTTGGTCCACCAGTCTGCACTTAAAAAATTGATAATAAATCAACCAGGCTCGCTAACAGTAGTTTTAATGGTGAAAGATGACGAAAGGGTACAAAAAAGAAGGAAAAACTTACAAGAACAGTTGAATCTCTAGCAGCTAGAGCCAAAATATCAGCACAAGACACTGTGTGAGGGCATGCTTTCTCTAGTGCTGATTTGATTTCATCGATAACTTCAAATCCTCTGGCTGAATTACGGTTGGGATTTGATCTCTTCTCACTGATGATAGTTCCACTGCTATCTAGCAACAATGATGCATCACAGCCCTGCAATATCAACTTAAGGTCAGTTACTTAAAACAGCAGTGATCCTATACAACACTTAAATAATGATCACTGAAATACTAGAACTCTGTTATTGGAGGGAAAGAATGAAGACCTTGACAAAACAATCATGGAAATGGAGCCTCAGAAGTGAAGCAGCCATACGAGGTTCCTTTTGAACCGCTTTAGCAACAACTGATTTCACAATCTCTTGAGCTCTTGGACATGAATTGTCATAGAACTGAGGGTAGAGGTAACCCCCCACTTTTTTGCTGCAGAAGCAAAAGGGAGCAAAGGCTAGTAGAGAAACAAGCAGAAGAAAGTTGACAGAATTGGCCATTTTTTGTATCGTCCAAAGGCTGCCTTGAAGAACAGAACTTGGATAGATATTGATTGAAGTAATGTTTTTCAGACTAGATTGGAAGTGCAATGCGGCCAGGGAATGGTATTTTTAGAGAAGAACTGTCTCGAAAAGTATTGCCCGACAGAGGAAGACAAAGGACAAGGTGAGACGGAAACAAAAAAAGTTGGAGTTGGTAGCTGACTACCCTGGGAAATTCATAAGCAATAGAGAAATAAATGGAGTTGGTACTGATGATTTCATCTTAATATGGTTAATTAATACACTAGAAGGACGGTTCAAAGGAAATATAGATGGAAGCTGCAAGTTTAAGCTGCACATAGAGCAGAAAAGTCGAAGTCTAACTGCAGATAGGCTTAACATAGAATAAGCAAGTGAAAAATTAACCATGGTCCCAGGTTGCCCCCAGCATCATCATCCTATTCTTTCATTTGAAGAAATTGAACAATTATAAGAAAAAAAAATTTGTACGCTGATCAATTATGATCAACTACATGCCTACCGAAATTATTATCAGCACGTCTTTTATTGGTCTCTTGCTTTATACTTGTATCAATTCCATTCTTTCAAGTTTCTTAATTGCCATGTTTTGATTTTCACTGGACACATAATGATTAAACCCAGCATAGATCCTCCATAGTTTTATAGGTAATTTTTTTTTTTAAAAAAAATCAATAAATAAAAGAGGGATAGACGTAGAATATGGAGCTAAGTATTATGGTTTTGAAAGTTGTAGCGAGTCCTACGCATACTCTTTTTTTTTTTTGGATGAATGAGTCCTTCATTTACTAGCACATATTTCTTTCCGCTATTTTTTTTTTAAAAAAGGGTTAATATAATCTTTTGTCCTTTAAGTTTACCCTCATTTTGGCTTTGGTTCATTAAGTTTCAAATTATTGATTTTGGTTCCTCTAACAATAAAATGGTCCAAATTTTTATTGAATTATAGGGACTAATGTTTTGAATGAAATGAAACTTAAAGGACCAAAATTTATGGTTTGAAATTTGAGAGACTAAAACTAAAATAAAGGTAACTAAAGATTATATTAACCTAATAAAAATTACTTCACATTTTGATTACACCTGCATCTCAACAAATAAATTCAATGGCCATTTGGTATCCAAAATGAAAGGGACTTGTTCTTAACCAAATAAATTTGAGTACAAACGTTTAAGACTTTGAAAATGTTATAAGATCATTTTACTACATGTTTGTTTGATCTTTTTATAAGTGTTTTTCCAACATTTAAAGAGAGTATATAAAAAGAGTTTTATCTTGGTTTACAAAAAAAATATTTAAAAAAACTCTTTTTTTACTTCCCAGACAAGCAATTAGACAATTTACTCATGTGTTAAGAAAACTATTGAGGCATATTAGTAAAGGCGGGTGGTCTTTAGTCTTATAAAGAGAGGTAGAGATATTAAGATGACACAAGAGGTACGGTTTAAGACATAATAGTGGTATATGATTCCTATAGCTGAACTCACTTAATAAGATAGAAAATGTGTTAGAATAGTATTTCATCATGTTGAATCATGTGGTAAGGTCATGGAAGCAAAGTTGTCAGAGAAACTAATTCATCACGTTGAACCTGTCTATATATTAACACTACCTAATCCAAATTATTCATTCGAAGACGAGTTCATTGACCTTCCAGAACCCATGGTGGTCAACCTGCAGGTTATTTTGCTCTCTAAGTTCAGAAAGCCAGCCAGTACAAGGTCAATATTTAATATGAGTGTGTGTGTGTGTGTGTAAAGAGGAGGGAATGTCTTTTTGACCTTATCAACTCCCTTCAACATAATCAAGGTAGATAAGATTATTTTAAGTGTGTATATTTTTTTAGTGGAGGCGTGATTGTGATATAAGGGTGGCTCTCTGAATAAATAATGTCTAAATGGGAACGATCGTCTTCTTTGACCACAAAAAGGTAACAATCTTACTGTAGATAATGAAATGAAGGGCATCTGTTCCTCCCACACGTCCAGGTTTAGCAGAAAGCGTAGCAGAGTGCCAAAACTAAAGAGAGAATGTTAGGTTAAGTGTTGATAAAGGAAATGGTAATGATCGAGTAGGATACCTACTTCTTCCAATCAATGTTTCAATATTAAAGCCATAATATTTATATATATTCTCTACCTCTAGGTGTCTAGCAGGAGATGCTTGGCTTTACTTGCCTTTTCTTTTTTGTGGGGCATATATGTTTAGCTTTAATTGCTGGAAAAAGCTAGGAATCTTTGATCAAACATAACTTTTAACAATGTGGTAATATGGGGTCATATTATAATGAAGACATAAAGTAAATAAGGTTAAGGTGCGTCCAACACAATGAACTATTGTTTTAGGAATGTCCAACACAATAAATTATTAAGTGGACCGTCCAGTATAATAAACTATCAAGTGGGAGCATCCAGCACAATGCCATTAGTTTCAAGCTAAAGTCGTTTTTTGAGTCTGCAAAAATTACAGAATAGTACCCATATGTTTGTGAAACTATACTTAAGCAACAAAAATATTTTAAAATTTTTATTTTAGTCCCTCCACGTACTTTATATGGAGGGACTAAAGTGAAAATTATAAAAAAATTTATGAGTCTGGAAGTTAATTTCTTAAAATCTTGGGTTATTTTCTGTAATTTTTGTGGGGCTTAAATCCACCCTAGTAAAAGGCCTTTTTTTTAGACCTTAGCCTGACCTGGCCTATGGCCTATTAAGGAGACCTGTAATTTTAAAAATTTGTAAGCAGTCTAATAAACCACAAGCCTCACCTCAAAGCAAGCCTACTTCAAACAGGGCGAAAACATAATTACTTTAAACAGACCAAAAAAAGACATACTTTAAACAGCCTATGAGATGTAGGTATGTTTTCAACCTATTTAATGTAGGTCTGTTTTCACCCTGTTTGAAGTAAGCTTGTTTTGAAGTGAGGCTTGTGATTTGTTAGATTGCTTACAAAATTCTTAAAATTACAAACCTCATTAATATGCCATAGGTCAGGCTAAAGCAGAAAAAAAAAGGCCGACAACCAGGGGCGGATTTTTTGTTTGGGGGGATGGCCCTGCAAAAATTATAGAAAAGAACCCAAAGTTTTAGAAAATTATCTTTTTGCCCCAAAATTTTTTAATAATTTTCACTTTAGTCCCTCCACGGTAGAGGGACTGAAATAAAATTTTTGAAATGTTTTTGTGGCTTAAGTATAATTTTAGAAAGATATGGGTACTATTCTGTAATTTTTGCCGAACCTTTAGAGAAAACAGACGTTAGCTTGAAACTGATGACATTGTACTGGGCGCTCCTTTTTAAAAGCTTATTATGCTAGACAGTCCATTTAATAGTTTATTGTCCTGAACGTTCCTGGAGTAATAGTTTATTATGGTGGATGTACCTTAACCCAAGTAAATATCTCCCATGAATATCATCAAATTGACTTAAGAAATATAATTGAACAAAAATCCATAAAAGCCCAGTGAGAAAATTAAGTGTTTGGATGTCTGGGATAACATCACTTTTGAATGAGCTTTTATAAAACAATTAACTTTTGGGAGAAGCCAAAATTTTTGGCTTCTAAGATGTCCAAACTTGACTGCACAGCTATCTCCTATTTTATTTCTTATTTGTCCCTTCCTTTTTTTCGTTTATTACCCTCCTGTAGGCTGCCTGCAAACTTTATTCCATCACACACGCTCACCAAGGAGCTCTTTTTTATTTTGGGTTAAGGTGCAAAAATACACATATATTTTTCCTCCAGGAGTGCCCAGCACCATATGTTTTTTTTTTGTGTAAAAATACACACGCCGTTAGATTTTAGGAGCAAAAATATCACTTCCGTTAGTTGACCGTGAACTGATCGTTAGTTGACCGTTAACCATGATGAAATTACCTTTTTGCCCTTAGTTTAAAATAATTAAAAAAAGAAAAGGGTTAAAGACAAAAGAGTAATTTCACCATGGTTAACGGTCAACTAACGGTCAGTTAACGGTCAACTAATAGTCAACTAACGGAAGTGGTATTTTTGCTCCTAAAACCTAACGGCGTATGTATTTTTGCACAAAAAAAAAAACATATGGTGCTGGGCACCCCTGGAGGAAAAACATATGTGTATTTTTGCACCTTAATCCTTTTTTTTTTTTAATCTTGTCTTCTTTATTTTATTATACCTTTTTTCCTGTTTTTCATTTGTCTTTTTTTTTTTTTGCATTTTTAATTTTATTGTTATATAAAAAAAAATTATACGATTTTATATAACGTGATTATTTACTATCAACTTATTGATTTATATTTGTATGAATTCTCATTTATATATGATTTTATCTATTAAATATATTAAATTAAGGACTTTATTTTTAAATTTTTTTTATAATACTTTAAAATTTTTTATTATCAAATTAAAATATATATTTTTATCTTCAATTATCACAATATATACAATTATTAATATATGTAGTATTTAATAAACTTTATTATCTTTTCAGTCATTTTACATCTTAATTGACTTTTCAAATAATAATCCAAATAAGTTTTAGTTTGGAAAAAAAATTACTTTTGCCATCGTCATTCTAAACACTATTGACATTTATCCTACTTATATTTATAAATTTCAATTTTTTTTTTGATACATAGGCAATAGAGGATGGGGGGATCGAACCCAGTACAAGGAAGTGGGGAAACTATTTCCAATACCACTGCACTACTAGTAGTGCCGGTGGAATTAAAAATTTGATCAAGTGGTCCAATGGAATGGGACTCATTTTTCTCGCAATATCACTTTTAATCTGCTCTACTTTCAAGGAGGTTCAAATTCCTCAGACATAATTTACCCCACAAGGCTTGTTAAACAAAAATGATACTTTCACATGAATTTGCATGCTCTTATTTGCATATTACACCCTCACATGCACAATAGTTCAGATCTTTTTTTCTTTTTTTTTTGTCATTATGAAAAAAAAGCTGATTTTTTACTTGATATCCACCTTCAATCATTAAAATTTAGTCGACCTTGTGGCTCTTAATTAAATTCAAGGAAAATATTCATTATCACCTACAAAGAAGGTCATTGGATGGCCAATAAAAATGATAGGTCAAATAGTATGGATTCTTCTAAAAAGTGTGGAAGAAGATCAAATAAAATCATCAATGAAGCTATTAAAAGTGACCTCTTAATTAATAATTTATCTAAAGATTTGATTATTAATAAGACACAATAGCGTCACGCGATACATATAATCAATTCCTACCTTATAGATAAGACGACTTGTTGCCGAAGTATTGATCACTTATACTCACTACAGCCTTCAGTCATATCTTAATTTTGTTTTTTTTGGGTAAGTATATCTTAATCATGTTGATATTGTAAAGATATTTTAATTTTTTTTATCATCTACCGACAAAAACTTTATAACATCTAAAAGAACATATCATATTTTTTTTACAGAAAATATGAATCATAACTCTTGAACAAGTATTATTGATAGCTTATTTGTTTTTCCTTTTACCCTCTTTCACATCCAACCGTAATCCATCAAGGATCAAACTCATCCCCACATTTAAAAAAGATGCCTGGTGTCATTAGAACATAAGGCCCTAACAATAACTTATTCGTATCATCTAGACTTTGTTTTTTAGTCTTCAACTATTATTAGTCAAAATAAGGGCATATGAAAAGCTAGCCAGAGGATTAGGATATGACTGGAGTTAAAGAGCGAATATTCCTCACCTCAAGAGGATCCAAGGTCAGTCCATGTTTAGCGATCATTATTGTATTCACTAACATTGCAACCGACATTATTCGAATGAATTCAGTTTCTATTGGTTTCTGTAACATGACACACGTTAAAGCACATAATGCAAATCTCAGGCTAATGCATCACTATCACTATCACTATTCCTTTTCTCATTAAGATTTTAAAATTGGTTTGAATTGTGTTCATAAAGAATACATCAGACTGAGGCTACAAAATCCCCCATTATCTGAGTTAATCGGTTGCACGCATTTAAATAGTGCCATACTTTCTTTCTGTTGGTCTCCATGCTCCTTGGGAAGAACCAGGAGGGCGCTCCCAAGAGGCTTCATTGGCAAAGGCACTGTTTTGTTCTTCAGGCCGCGAGTAGCCGCCTCGCCCTCCTTGACTCACCTATTTTTGTTCCACACACAAGAAGAGATGTTAGAAAAGTTGGCAAATAAGTTTACTAGCATTTCCTACAGAACGAACATGTAATTCTTTTGCTTAAAGCATTTCATTTCCTCCTCCGTTCTTGTTTTTCTTTTGGTCACAGAATAAGAAAAGTACGATATTATGAATTATGCTCCAGATGCACCTGAATGAAAACCGAACCATTTATAGCAATGCCATTGGTGATGTATATACCAGAGCACTAATGATTAATGAAAACTTAAATAATTACAGATGTACCGAATAAGCAATTTTGTATTTTGTGCGAACAATTAGTTGTACCCTCAAATTGAACATACTGATCTTCAGGACCACTTAATCTATCGTACAAGTGCCACATTCAACATTGAGTCAAAATGAAACGCATTTTCTCTTCATGTTACTCCTAATATGATCAATTTATTAGTTATCTGCATTGACCTGATCTATCAAATAATTCAGAATTAACTTAAATCAAGTATTAATATTTTCATGTCAAGTATTGTCAACAATTCCAGCGGAAAATTAAATGTCAGTTGGAGATCTGAACTCACAGTCTCTAAAAAGGCAGACAGTATAGTCATGCCAGGCAATGCATAAATTCCACGCTGCCAAAGGGGGGAAAATACGTTAGGCTCTATTGTGTAGGAAGACAAGACGTAACCAAGAACTAGTGGCCATCGCCCATCCTATGCTTGCAAGTGAAAAGACCAAAAAAAGGTTCTCACCTGGTTTTCCACTCTTATCTTGTAAATGAACCCTCCACAGCAAAACAGCGTCGAAGAGACAAAGAAACTGTACAATAGTAAGATGTTATGAGAACGTACAAACATTAGGGAAAAACTTGGGGATGCCTGTGAAAAGCCAATGCAGAGCCAAATAAAATTTATGAACTATGTATGGGACGTAAACCCTAATTATAGGTTCCGATTAGTGAAAATGAAATACATGCAAGAGAGCACCCCGAACGTTGCCCATCCTCTGGTGGCACCTCCCCCTTGATTCTGCTTGTATTCTGCAAAAATGATTAAACAGGGATACTCATTGGCTTGACTGAGACCTAAGAAAGTTGAAGGACCAAACTAAGAGGAGAGTAATGTTTCAAGGACCAAATCAATAATTTACTCAAACTATAAGTGAAACCCTCAATGTAAGCCTACACATTTCACTGTCTTCCTAATTATTAAATACATATAGAAGCCAAGAAATGGCGCTTGGGAATTTCAGGATTCCTTTAAGGCAAATCAGTAAGCTCACCGCACATCTTTGTAAGAACAAATTGAATTGGCTCATAGCCCATAACAGGGATTGAGATATCAACTTCATAGGGAACATCACGGGCCACCTCACCTGGAAAAAGTTGATAAAGTTAGAAAAAGAAACATTTTATGCGAAGTTGATAATCCTTGAACAAGTAAGTGGGGACATACATCTCCAATCCACAATCAGCACTGTGGGTGACAAAGTTGTAGGAGGTTCCCCATTGGCTGCAGATCCTGACAGTTTTAACTCCAAGCCCTTATTTGGAGAGACCTAATTAGAAGCAATTTGAAAATGTCATGATCTTTTATCAAATAAAAAATATCAAGTATCAAGCACCTCATAATGAGATAGTAACCATTCTCCACAGGGTACATACAAGATAAAAAGTACCTTGAAACTGGGTTTTTGAACCAAGGAAGAGAGAGAAGCAACTGCAGTCATATAAAGGACAACTTGAGACTGCTCGGTCTGAAAGCTGTAACATGAAAAAGTGAAACATATATTAAATAAAGTAAAATTCTTGATGAGAAAATAATAAAATGTGAATAGTTGACTAGATCAGCAGAAGAGATTCTGTACCTGAACTCTTTGTGAGACTTCTGAAAACCAAATTGAGTCATGCCATTATAAACCTGAAATCACATAAGAGGAAAGTTTAAGTAGTGCTATATTTTAATTCCTGGAACTATGCATATTCTTAAGTAGTTATGCATACAAGGAAATGATAGAGCTGCTCACCAGTTCCCATGATCGTGGATGAAAGCCAACAGTGCAACCTTGAAATACTCGTGGACCTGGTTTCTCACATGAAATAGCTAGTTCTACCAAAACTCTGAAGTAGACAGCAAAATTGACATAAGTTGTCTGAGATACACAAGCATCATCAAGATGTCTTAAAAATTTTTACATTCTTCCTTTTAATCTTTTAAGCCTTCTGTCAACACAATGTTTCATCAATGTAGATTAGTAGCTAAGAAATAGCTAAGTAATCCTCTCATGTTTTCCTAAGGGTCAAGGCGGTGAGGAAAAAGAAACAATAGAACTATTTAAGCCTCCTCTAGCTCAAAAGACTCAACTGTTCAATTAAAGCTCATTAAGAACTTTATTATTAACAAAGGACATGCTTTTTTTTTTTTGGGTTGAACATAGGACATGCTCACCATGCCTTTTGCTTAAATTTAATTTCACCAAAAGAAATGTAGCAGTGTGGCAAGTATTGAACTCTAAAGTCTAAACCACTTGCTCATAGAGGCTCTTATGCTATGTCATGAACTACTTTCATGCCAAGACCATGAATAATTTAATTGCAGTCTAACTAACTTCAAATAAACAGTCTAATTGACTCTATTAATTTGACTTACAGAAGCTGAAAAGTGCTAACTTAATAAAGTTTTTGACATCTGAACTTCGACCTAGAAAATGAGAGATGAAAACAACATAAATAATAGAAGACCTGCAATTTGATTCGTATGTGACATTGCATATGCATCCAAGTTGACCTGCTAGCAGAAAACACTATGAAGCATATGAAATATTTTGCATTTAAAAGCAAAGGCCATTTCAAAGAGATATTATGACAATCAGAAAGCAAAATCATAAAGGCATTATGTATTCCATACATCACTGAATTCGGCTATCTAGTAACCTATAATGCTACTTGGTAATTTCCATGGGCTTCACTTCTAAACAACCTAAAGTAATGGACATCCAAAAAAAAAAGGGGGGGGGGGATTGAGAATGGGGAAGGAATCAGGGTTAAGAAATCACAAAATAAACAGCATACGCTATACACACCTGTACATTGTCCATTTGGACAGGTCCCACATATGATATTCACCTGAAAAACATGAATTTACCATGAGGGAAGTGCATCCAGCAGAAAAATACATGTGAATCTTCGAACATAAGACTTACTATTTAAAGATGGAAAACCACTTAATTTTTTACCCCACCCACAAAGGGGAAAAAATCAAGCATTTTGGCATTGTCAACTAGGGCTGACAATTCAAAAATTAGGAAAAGAAAAAAAGGAGAGAAATCATTTCAAGGTATATCAACCTGGGCTGTTCGACCCTTTTTGTCATAACTATGTTCACAACCTGACAGATCACCATTGTAAAACCGCTGCACATATTGGACAAACGCATTAGACTTAGAAAAGGTGGGCATGCGTACAGTAAAGAGAGAAAGAGGAAGTGGATGAGTTGGAAGTAAAATTTTGTCAAGTTTGAAACAAATACAGTACTATGTAATTGAAGTGGGACCATGAGAGTCTAGCCCTATGTTTGGATGGCGAGAAAATTAGGGGAGGGAAAATACTAGGAGGGAAAACTCTCAAATAGTACATTTCTTTGCCATTTTGGAAGTTTTACTTTCTAGTATCCCCTCTCCCCCATTTTCCCATTACTTTTCTCTCCGTCCAAACATAGCCTAGATGTTCACATAGAACTATTAACTACTTCAGTCTTGGTGCTGTCCGTGCAGTATCACATTAGCCACAAAAGAGAAAAAAACTCCTTTAGAAGTCCTTATTTTGATACTTTTTCCAGTTTTAAAATCTATTATTAAAGAAAAGGTGATTAATAAATGATCACCATGTGCCTTCCAACATTTTTGCTTTCAATCCTCTTTTGGTTATCACTACCACATGTGTAAACTCATTTGATATGCTTAACTCTTCTCATTGATAATCACCTCTAGCATAGATTAAAAAAAGATGGGGGAAAAGTAATACATACTTACATAGTAATATTCCTCACTTGAAGTTTATGGCTTATACTATAGAAAGGACTAAAGGGGCTTACTTGGACAAAATCAGATTGGCCTGACCCAGCAGCAAAGTAGTTCAAGTTGTCATATCGGCCAAAATCAACATATCCCTAAATGGTTTTGGCATCAGCTAAAGAAATGAACAGACGTATAATGGAGAACAAGTGCACATGCAATACTAGATGAAGTTTGTGTCTTAGTAGAAAAAAAATAGGAAGCCAGAAAACCCAAGTAATCAAGTATCCAGCAAGAACTATTCAGTGAACACATAATAGACTGTCTTGATTTGAGACCTGGTTGGGATACGTAAATCTAGGTAAGATATAATTCACCAATACTTCGGGAGAACTTTGTGATTGCATTAACAACAGTGAACATGAATCCATGATTTATTTCCCTTTTGCCCTCAAAGAGGACTTGTTCGAAAATAAATCTAATAGAGAACAGGAGTCAGGGACCCCCTGATAAAATGTATTTGAAAAAGACAAGATGAACAAGACGAAGAAGCAGCAACAGCTATCCTTCTGCCCTTGTATTCTTAATAGAACGAATGAAAAAAAAAAAAAAGTTTGTTAAACTTATAATTTTCCAGCACATTCGCGGTTCATATTATAGAGATGGTGCCTCAGGTTTTAGAGAAGCTGATTGAAAAAGGAAAGTAAACAAAGAAGAACTACTGAACATATCATGTAACAAATAAATGAAGAAATGCTAATGTCCTAAATATAAGACAAAATTGATTTTTTTTTAGAGAGATTAAGGAAGTTAATTAAATTACCTTAAAATATTTTTAATTTTATTTTTTTATCCAAATTAATATAGCCACATGATTAACTAACTTATTTACCTTCCTTAATCTCTTTCCAAAAAAAAAAATCAATCTTCTATTTATGAAATTATATATGCACAAGGCAGGAAAATAAATAAAGCAGAGCAAGAAAACAACAAAGTATTTTAAGGAAAGGTAACATGGGCTACCGTTTGTGATCTAGTCTCTACATCTTTGCAAAATCGAACAGCCAAGTCAGGGTCCTGCAGCAGGGCAAAGTGACCAACTTACTATACCTAGAACTAGAAAGACGTTGAAAGTGTGAAGCAACTTATTCGTCTATAGGCCTTAGGACACCTATGGACATATCAGAAACAGATTGAGAGCATTACCACCCCCTTCGCGTCATACTCAAAAGTCTTCCCAATCCAGCTACTCTGTTTACCGGGTTAAGAGATAGCAACATCATCCAAAATTATCAAATCATAAATTCCATCAAGCTTTCTAAACATAAATACATATTAACACCAAATACCATGATCCCAATAGATGTTTCAGCTCCAAAGTGCCTGCTAAAAATTGCACTCAAAGTTCGTAACTTTGAAAGAGGTAGGATACGAAATCAACAATGTGACTCGAATTATTAAACGCATAGCAATTGGAACTCGGGAGCGCAACTGAAGCAACCCAGAGTGTCTGAGAAAGAACAGCTGAAACGAATTGAAAATCACAGAGAGTAAACAATTAGTGCACAAGAAATTCAAATCAAAAGATAACAGGCTACACAAGAGGTTAAAGATGGCAAACCGACCAACGCCCAAAACTGTTAAAATTGTAGGGTGATGCATTTTTTAGGAGTGGTTCAGCGTCAGCGTCGTTTTAGATTTTCAAGCGTCCGCTTGCGCTTAAACCGAGCCAACGGCCAACCGATGTTGCATTTGCGGCATCTTCCAATATACCAGAGACACCCGGTATTCGTTCAGGCACCAGAGCAAACGGCAGTCGTAATGAGCTTCAATCGCAGGACTTGAACTCATGTCGTTTAATGGGCATATTAAACGCCGTCGTCTTCGAAAGTTCCAACTTCCGTGGATTTTCCTACGTAAATCCCTGATCGATACGCTATCAGTAATCATAATGCAATGTAATATAATCAATTAACCCCATAACCATAACTAGTGTATACTTTGAGTTTGAAAAATGATTGTCAGTATCAATGACACAGGTGAGACTTGATAGAGTTTTTATATTATTCACACATTTTTTTGAACTGAAAATTATTCACACAAAAATATTGATATAGGGATATACAAATAGTGACTAAATAAATGAAATTCATCAATGAATAAAGTGAAATTCCTTTGACTCTGCGTCAAACCGACTTTATTTACAAGTCACTTCACCATTATAACCCAGAGGATGAGATTACTAATAAATGAACATTCCATCATGGACAAAATTCAGGCAGATTAAATGTTACTACGTTGAAATTGAGGCAACCGCTAAATCTTGTCACGCCACAGGATATTAAAATTTTTAAAACAAAATATGAGGAACAGTTACAAGAGAATTTTAGAGCGCAATCTTGATCCTTCAGCTCATCTTTTTGTTTTTTTGATCGAAAATCATTCAGCTCATCTAAAGTTCTTACAAATTCAATTCAACTACCATATTAAAAAGGATATGGCAGTCGGTAGGATTCCCAAAATCATAGTACACGCCTATATGGAACCCATTTTTGCTGGTACCGGTTCAATGCACCCAATTTTCTCCATGAATAAGGAGGAATAAGAAGAGGAGAAGATCTTCTTCAACAGGCTCTTAACTGACGTTGCTGTACAGTTCCAACGATACAACATGGGTTTACTCTCATTTAAGAGACTCCAGTGTTCTTCGCTCAGGCACACGAGTCGATTTAGATCACAAATGCTGAGTTTGAGTATGTTACTACCGTTGCAAAGACGACAAACATAATCCCTGAAGGGACGCGTATGAAGGTGGATATAAATCCCTTGCTGACACCAATGACGCCACCAATTCTTTTATTTGACAAGTCTGCATGAAAATACTTTCGGCAGAGTTGTTTGTTATCCATTCCTCGGTCATCCTGCACAAATTGTTGCTATTACTCGTTAGGACAAGATAACCACTTATTCTGCATTTGAGTTTATCACATAGAAAGAAAAACTCACAAGAGACATACACTCAGGTGAATTGATAATTTAGAGACGATTTTTCTCTTTTTATGAGAGCAAGGGACCCCGTAGGCAGAGGGCAAAAGGTTGGCTCCTCCCAACTAAGTTGCTACATACACAAGGCTATGAGATTCAAGACCCCAACCACTCGCTTAGGTGACGAAAACCCTTACCACTCATGCTACCCCGTTATGAAAGTTTTATTGGTTTGTTGGATGAATTCGAAAGTCAAATTTTCAATCATCAATAATTACGATGCAACGCTCCCCACAAAATATACACCATGTAATGTTCAAATATTAAGGCGACAAATCATGACTTCTATCTCAAAAATAGTTTGATGAACTATCTTCGTTGGGGAAAAAAATTAAGAGATGAGGGACAGAAGCAAGAAACATCTAGCCCATTCTCAATAGAAACATAAACAGAAGGGAAAAAAAAAACAATAGCTTCACATTGTAAAACAGACTTAATTATTGTAACAATAGAGATAAATTGATAACTAACCTTGAATGAAATTCTGTAACAGTATCGCATTCAGAAAAAAGCACCTTGATGACGGGCTGTAGTAGTAATTTAGTAATTTCAGAGTCCTCGGTGATGAAGCAATCACCAGAAATTGACCATGTATCTGGATTCATAAGAATGATTTGAAGGGTAGGGGATTTTGCTTTCAGATCTATGACCACAAACCGAAATGATGATTCATAATTTGCACACTCTATTAGCTTATTTGCAAACATTTTTTCCATCGTATACTGCCTGGCAACAAAATAATGTGTTGCAAATTTGTTCAATATATTATGTAACAAATAAGCCCAAAAAAAGTTAGTCTGTTCAATATAATATGTAACAAATAAGCCCAAAAAAATTTAGTATTTAACAAACAACTTAAGAAAAATTCATTCTGTATTCTTTTTAATCATTTTCTGTTAATTCTTCAAGGATTATGTCAATAAGGGAAAAAAATTGAAATTAAAAGCAACGAATTACAAGACAGGTGAACTTATGCACAGGAACTAGAAACTTGTTTCTAATGAGTATCATTTTCCTTTCATTATGATTTTTCTTTTGGATGCACAGATGAGGCTCAAAGCCCAGTAAACTTTCATCCTGAATAATTTTGGGGGCATTACTTTGAGGTCCCAAGTAAGGGACTTAACTACTAAAAAGTTCCAATGACAAGTGAAGTGTTGTCATTTCTTACTTTGGAACTTATCATTACATGTTCTTCAGTTGTTATTGAAACATCTTGTTAATTAAATCTCTTCCTTGGGACCTCATAGTAATTCTCCCAAATTTAATGACATAAAAACTACGAACTTTCAAGTATGCTGAGAACTTATTCTCCAACTGCCAACTCTTATAGGTATTTCATCACAGCCATATTGGCCGTTGATGATGAACATAACTGCATAACAAATAGGCAATCTTTAAGATCACATATTGAACAACTAATAAATTGACATATGGAAGAGATTGGCAGGCAGACGCACAGTTAAAAGACACAAACATGATCTCTGCAGCTGCATTTTTTCCATATAGATGGTCAGAAAAACAAAAAGTAGCATTTCTCCATAAAATTTATTTCATCCACTTATTCTAAAGTAAGAAGACTAATAAAAATCAAATTACCTGTACAAGATTTCAAGAATAACTCATAATCTATAAGAGCTATTTCTTCAAATCAGCAGCAAATGCAATCCAGAAAAATAAAATTTAGTCATCTTATTTTTAAAACTTTTCCTAAAAAAAGAATATTAATAAAATATTAAACAAACGAATCTTAGCTAACCTGAACAAGTCTCCAGATCCCCTAGCTGGCAAACAAGTTGAAGTATTACATTTGAACAATCGTACTCCTCCATCTACAGGTGCATCACCTTTACAACATGGATAGGCTCCTAGAACAGACTTGCACTGGGGGCAAGTGAATTCATTCCAATCAATATCTTCTGAAAGATTGGAAGATCTAGCCATGAAAATATCTTCAAGAAACCCATTGAGGAAAGATTTCTGACTTGCAAGAATTTCCATGGCTGCTGTATCTCTCTGTTCTTTTGTAGCATTTTCATTCTCAAGAATGCGAACACTGCTTGTCATATGAGCACAACAACTGGGAGCCAAGGCCACATCTGCAGGGACATTTGAATCTGGGTATGAACGAGATAAGTCATCATGATTGGATCTCTTTTTACCAACTTCATGTCCCAAGTTCACAAGAAGGTTTTCATTCTCAGCATCTGCAAACCTTGAACTCTCATCAGAATTTTTTATGGTTTTACCAATCTCACTGCTAGTTGAATATCTTTCCATAGATATCACAGAATTTATTGCAGCTTTGTTAATTCGTTCTTCAGATTTATCTGATTTAGAATTACACTCTTCTCCACCACGTTCAGGGAAGTTATATTCTATAAGATCATCCTTGCAAAGGGTAATAGATGTTGAGCTTAATAGGCATACCCCTTGGGCACAAGTATAAGAATTTGCATATTTGATCACCAGCTTCTCACTGATTCCTCCAAATGAACAACAACAAGCCCCAAACCAATTGTCAGCCACCTCGCGCCAATTGACAGATGGCATTTCAACGAACCTCCTAGATAAGTGGCGCCAAAAATAATGGGAAAATAAAAATCTTCACAGGTAAAAAGAAAACTATAAATTACCAAGCAAGTCTGCAGGTCAGACTTCTCAACGGCTGTAACAGATACGGAATTAATGTAAATCCAACTAGTCACCCCAAAATACACACGCACCCTACCTGAGAGGATTTCTAGTCAATTTGAACGAGCAACTTCTGCAGTAAAAATGGACTGCTGCTCCGGAAGATAAATTTTTTACATCTGAACCAACTGAAGAAGTAGCACACCAAATAACAAATAAATAAAATAAAATACAACTAAGCACAAAGCCATGCTAAACCCAAAATACAAGAGCGAGCTTTATCGAAAAGGCTAATCTTCAGTCTATGCTTGGTTAGAGTATAAATGGCAATGTTTGCAACACTATTGTGTGTCTAAATGTATAGACAATTTCATAACTGTATTTCAAAATGCCCACAGTAGCCTTGGTGTCCAACAAGATATCCGTTAAATGGAAGATATTAAATGCAAAAGACTCAAAATTGCAATCCATACGCACAGAAAAGGAAACAGGTCGAAGACAGTCATAGTCAAGAAAGGGCTTGAATCAAATATAAAACATTAAGTCCCGTTATTCACAAGTAATGAAGTTCACTACGTGCCGCCCCCACAAAAAACGTGTCAAGTTTGCTTTCAAATAAAAGCATAACAACCAAGAACATGTATGTTTCTCGGTTTTTCACGTTGGTATTGTGATTATGAATATGAAAAGGATAAATAACTGCAACCGAATAATCAATTTTAATCGAGAAATAACTTTGCAATCCCGAATTTGATTATTATCGAACAGTCAAACTAGTACATTCAGATTACCAGATCCCATTGCTAGAGGCTTTGATACATCAAGCAATGCATTTACTGGGTCATCGGATAGATTCATCACAGAATCGAAGCTCGAAAGAATGGGATGATCGACCGGCAGAAGGAGCAGGAGTTTCACTTCAATGTGATCATTCAAAGCTCGAAAACTAACCGGCGATTCAAAATCAACCAAAACCTTAGGAATTGGAACCCTAAGCGAGACTAGGGCGGGCTCAAACCAGCTCACGGTCACCAGAGACTGAGAAGGAAGAAGTTGAACCTTCAGATTGAGGCATTGCGAAGAAGGACTGGCATTTTTGGCGAAAAGCAAGAGCCGAAGAGTAGGGATGTGGGACTGTGCTTCCCAAGTATAACGCCATTTTCTAGAATGTTTCTCATCACCGGCCGCCATTCTTCGTCTGCTCCAATACTTCACAAGTTGCGGGGAGATTGCGCGCTTTAAGTTTTAACGAATTTCAATGTTTGGTTGGGTTGGACGACAAAAGGCAAAAATCCATCCAAAAAAAAATTTCACTGTGGCTGCTGGGATTCGAGCCCAGGTCTCCACGGCCACAACGTGGAATTCTTACCACTAAACTACAGCCACTGTTCACTAATTAGACACTAGTTCTAAATATATATCCATAAAATATATTTACCAATAAAATTCATGTTCCAGCCAAAAGATCAAGTGAAGGTAGGGATCAAGAAAAGGTAGTTGAAGATGACAGGGCTAACGGTTGAAGGTGGACACAACTTGAACAATTAAGTGAAAACATAGAAAAAAAGTGAAATTGAAAAGACTTAGACCTAAACTAGTTTGTGATTGGAAACAACCTCATTACCCCCTAGTGTTAGTTAAGAAGAATATAAACTTTGCTTATTTTATAGATATAAAATCCAAAGCTAAATTCATTTCTTAAATAAACTCTAGATGGCTTGAAAAACTTCTTTTTTGTTATTATCAAGAAAAAACTTTAATTTGAGTTAAAGTGCAATTTTACTAATAAAATTTTTTCTTAAAAGCGCTCAGTACAAATAAGTTTTACAAAGTTTAAAAATACATATAAAGTTTTAAAATGGGGCATAAATAACAAAATCATTAATTCAATTCAGGTAAAACTAGCTTGCATTACTTTATATATTTGTGAAACCCACAAAATCAGAGAAAAATTTCTCCCTTTTACCCACTTCATCTCTCTCTACAGTGAATCTATAGCAAACTTGAAGTTAGACACAATGTTTTTTAAGGTGATTTCGTTATGATTTGGTTGTAGCTAGGCCAGTGCGAACAAAGAGATAGAGAAGTCATATTTTAGACACTTTCACTATGGCTTTGTTATGATGAATCCACGGCTAAAAGGTAGATAAAGAGGTCATCTTTTGAGGTAACTTTACCATAGCTTGGCCATAGCGAAACCATGATGGACGAACGCATGTTTCCATTCCAAGGTGTTCACGCTTCAGACTTGAAGCTTAGGCTTCAAGTTTTCAACTTGAGGTTCTTCATGATTCTACAAATAAATAAATGTGTAAAACAAGAGATCTCGAGCCTTTAAAAACGGAATGCGCTTCCATGGGGTTCTTCTTTCTTCTTCTATTTCTGTATGTCACCATTATCTGAAAAGTCGTCTGATGGATGTCATTTGCTGTGAATTTCTAGTTGCAGAGAAAAGCTGAATTGAAAAAAAAAAAAGGGGGATCAAATTGCCTGTGCAATCGATGGTCAAAATGAAAAATTTATCTACTTTATTAATAACAATTATCACGTGTTAATTTAATCAGTGCTATTAATATATTGAAAAACTGACATTCATATTCATAAATCATGAACAAGTTTTCCAACACAATAATAGTGTTTAAAATTTCTCTTTATATGAAGCTCATCTGTAATGAGTGGGGTTCCCCTCTATATTTTATATATAACGATCGACATATAATTACACCATACACCAAGACACTGGGCAAAAATCTAATTTACATCTCGGAAAAAATGATAGACCGAGAGGGCACCAAGGACGACTTGGCAAAGAACAAATCAATCCACCACTAGTTATGGCGTCTCGTTGGTTATAGGCTTCTTCAGACATATCCATCACCCAAACTGCATTTCAAAGGGGAACAATAAAATGTTAAAAAAACAAAAAACCCGAGATCCTTCAGTAAACGAAAACTGTGAGCAACGTTATATGGTTTTGGTGGTGTACCCATTTCTTCTTCTTCTTCTTGTCAATATAAGCTAATAGCTCCTCTTGTTGGGCGAGTGAATCCTCCAAGGACTAAAGAATAGATAGTTAAAAACACTTGTCTTAAATGGATCAAGAAGCGAAACTAGTGCAAAAAGAGCATCATGATAGTGGAATGAAGCTAAGTATGTTATTTACCTTCTTGGTAGCCATGAGTTCTTTTTCCAATACATCGGCTCTGTTCATAGCAGCAACGAGCATTTCCTCCTTCTCGGGAGGCATGTAAGCAGGTATATTCATGGTGACCATTTTCTCTTCCAACTCAGCCATGCGTTTAAGAACAGCCATAAATTCTTCAGCAGAGATGGTGGGCATGGGGTCGTTGTTATTAGCAGGGGCCTGCCCTGTATACGTGGGCTCAGCACAGAAATTATTAGGGTTGGAGAAGTTGCCATTGGTGACGTTCTTGGGCATGTTTCGTGTCATTTTGACCATTGTCAGGATTCCCATTACAAAGGCCATGACCCCAGTGAAAAGCTGATAGTTGAACTTCTCATGGAGCTTGTAAGCATCAGCCATATTGATTAATGTATCTATTCCAGCTTCACATAACAAATAGCAAGGCAAGATATAGACGTGAATTTCTGAAGCAGTCAATGTTAGCAGACAAATAATATGCAATAGACACAAGCAGAAAACACTTGTATCCTTCCAGTACCTTTTGATAACGCTAATCTCTCGCTGTCTTCAACTTTTTTCATAGCCATTTTATCAGACAGTGGGACCATTCTGTCAGACACTGGGACTAAGTCCTCAGATTTGCAAGCTTTGATGGCAGGGACCTGTTAAGTTTATCATTTCATAAAGTAACAACTGGGAAACATGTAAAAAAGAAATAAATAATATACTCATCCGGTTCTTGATATAAGACATAATTGACTTTTTTTAAAAGATTAAAAAAACTAAATAAATTACTTTAAAATATAGATATTCATCTTTTTTATACTAAATTAACTCATATAACTTATGAACTGAGACATAAACTATAATCAACTAACTCATTTAGCTTTTTTAATCTTTACAAAGATAGTTAACTATGTCTTGTATTAAGGGCCCGGGGTTGGGGGGGGGAGTATGTTAGAAGGGTAATTAACAACGAGGGAGCCCAGAGACCTTAGATTGTATATTATCTGTACGGCCTATATTGCCCTAAGAGCTACATGCAAGTTCTTCCTGAGTAAATCCAGTCACATGCAACTACCACAATATATTCCATAAAACCTGCGTAACGTACTCTGTCCAAAACTAGGAGTCACTCAAGCCAAAAGGTGGAATCAAGCATCTACCCGGGATAAATATAAAATGTTTAAAAGGGAGTTTCAACACAATGGATTCACATACATGAATAATAAAGTGCATCCTTAAAGTTGACAACCTGATCTCTTAGAATTCAGAGTAATACATGGATCCCCAATTATTTAACATCTGACTGCAACAATCATTGTTGCTTCATTACTCAAGTCTAACAACTTAACCTGGATGCTGGCATAAAGAAACAGTGCTTTTGATGGCTAACAAGTTTATGCAAGGAAACTGGCACACCTCATTATGCACTGGAGTTTCTTCTGTGTGACTGATGTGGATACTGGTAGGCACTATTTCTTCAGACACTGGCAGCTCCTCAGAAACTGGTGTTGCCTCAGACACTGGAACTACCTCGGACATTGTCTTATCTTCTTCCACTACAGGTGACTCACTTTTGCTTGAACTTTTATGGTCACCATTTAGAACCTTCTGCAAATCCATATATCAATTACATCAACTTTCTTACCTACATGTAGAACACAAGATGTAAAAACTGAGAAAAAAGAATTACAGCCCACCCTTAATATTTCTTCATTCTTCCATGGACCCTTATCAGAAAGCATACAACCTCCTTGATCAGCACAGGTGCAAGTGCCTCCAAAAAAGTCTGGCAATTCACTGGCAAATATTTTAAGATGATGAAAATTGTGGGGGGGAATGGTCTACAGTACTTGCTAAATACAAACTTGCTCATTCACATCCTCACCTTGCATCAATTATTTCAAGTAATTTGCTCTGGTACTTGTTGCCAAGAACCTGATTAAGTGTAAGTTTCAAATGAATAATTTATTTACCTGAAAAAACAGGAAGATTTAGTATATGGTTTATTCTCACATTAATTTTTGCCGTGGTTTTAGGATCAAGGAAGGATTTTACAGTGCTCCATAACATTCTGAATCCAGAACCGGCATTGATTATGAACATACGATTCAAGCTCTGCAATGAAGCAATTCATGTTGTTGCAACTCTCAAATACAAAATGTGCGTGAGTGGCAATGGCAGATCCAAGGGGGCAAAGGGGTTGACCCCAAAATAAAAAGGTAAAATAGTGTTTATATAAATTTCATCCTCCTACATTTGTCTATTAAGTTTTAACCCCAGTGGTGTGAGAGTGTGATTGTATGTGCGTGTGCTTACATGTGTGTAACCTAACCAAATGAGGATATAATACCTCTGGATAATTATCGCCGTCAATCTTCTGAAGGGCAGTAACAAGGTCTCTAGCAGATTTGCTAAAGTTCTTGAGCCCCTGCAGCAATAAATTAAGATTGTAGTTAACACCTTCCCATATATTCTTAGCAAGTAAGATTCATTTTAGGTCACCAAAAAACCATTCTTTGGTATTGCCAACAAATTACAGATTGTAAATTTTGCTGATCCATGATCAATTGTCGATGTTCTTTTAAATTTACGACTTCAATCTTGAGATAGAATTGTTTCTTTCTCATGCATACCACTCCTTGCACATCCAGGATGGTTGTACTTTGATCAATGTGCTTCTTTGCTGCAATTGAACATGCTGGCAACTTTATGTCAAATGTCCTCTCAAACTCCCTCACATGGTACTTGATATAGCGTTCTAAGGTTGTCACTTGCATCATCTTGTTTGAGTCTACTAGACCTAATCTCTCGAAGTACACGGGTCGTCCATCTTTATCCACTCCATGATGCCCTTGGGGATAATATTTTAAAACTTCACTTTGTTCCTTGAAAACAAAATCCTGGTAAAAAGGAAAGACAAATGAAGATTGGAAAAAGGGGGAAAAAGTGCAATGGTATAGAAATTGTGAATACAGTCTAGTTGGGAACAAAATAGGAGTTAGAAAGGCACAAGTATAAAATAAGATTACAGATACCCCTTTTTCCTCAAGAAATATTGTTGAAACATGTACCTCCATAATTGTGTCAGTACCAAATTCCTTTCTCCACTTGAGCATGTCAGACCACATTTGCTTTGTTTTCTCAATATCAAATTTCCTGGCCTTAAGGAATCTGTACAACAACATCGAAATGTAGGTTAAGCATCCTAGATAACCTCAGAAAAAGTAGAAACATTTTGACATCACTCATTAGTAATAATGCTACCAATAACCAGTTTCATTTACTAGGTTATTTCATTGACTTGATATGCAAAGATCACAGCAACTATTGGAGGCAGAACATTATGAAGCATGGACATGGATATGGACACAAAACAATAACAAGAACAAGCCTTTTCCCACTAGAATATGGATATGGACACATTTACCAAATATATATAAAACACGATATGACACAGCATAATTCAAATTCTAATATTTCAAACTTTCAATTACTGTTTCTGATATTATTCTACAGAAAAACACAACAGACATCAATTATCTTCTGATGGAGATCAAGGTAGCATATATTGTTTAATCCTACATTGAGTGGTACAATGTACATGTTGCTCAATGATGTACTTTAATGGTTGATTCTGGAGTGTTTTCCACCTCACTTGGGTGTCCATTAATTGATATTAGAGCTTGTGAAAGGACTACTGAGAAGGTTCTGACTTACAAAACGTTCTATTCAGTAGTAAGCCAAGGCCTAAATGAAGTATTACAGAGTGAAATGCCGCAAAGTGTAGTGAATGGGACTTCATCTCTCCAAAGGTGGCCAATTGATAGAGAACAAGATAGTATGGATTGCTTGCTAGTATAATGTTGAGAAGTATGGATTGTTCTATAGAATACATAATTGGGTTAGTTCTCTTACTTCAATTGTCAACCTTTGGAGAAAGTTTCCTCACCCACTTGGGTGCCCATCATATTCCAATTGTTTTTACATAATTGTTTCCTAAAAAATATATGAAATGAATATGTAGATGCTAAACTATATTATTGAAATTATTTATGTACAACAAATGAAGGTATTAGGAAAAATAAAACATTAATCATCTCATCAAGACCAGGTTTCTAGCCCTGCAGTCTATTTTCATTTTTAGTCATTTTCCCTTTCTTTGGGGTCATCCATGACTGGATCTAAGTTGTGTTTCACATGTGTCCAAGCCCAAAAATTAAGGCTATTTTACATTGAAACCCATACAACATCAAACAATACGGTGGTATTAGCATCCGGTTTGTGATGAACACGTGACACACTTAAAGATAGGTGTTGTGTGTGCGTGCGCGTTAACTAAAACCAGCAATATATGTGACCTCAGCATCGTATGATAATCATCTTGCTTAGCAGGAAGAAGGTCCTCTGATACAAGAACTTCACGGAACTTCTCCACAACTGCTGACTCCTCGGCATCACGGATATCCTCAATTTCAACAGACATGACCTTGCTGGATCTCCTTCCCTTTCTTGACAAAGAACTCCTGAACTTGTTTGAGGCTCTCTTCTTACAAGACCCAGTACCATCAGATCTTTCAAGAGCTGAAATATTTTAACCATTTGATCAGATAGAGAAATTTTTAACAAAATTATCAACTGCTTTTTGAGGCATATCAAGTAAATTTGGATACATGAGTCGTTCCGTATGAAAGTTTAAGCCTTTGGGAGAATTGGTTTCTTGACACAGTATCAAAGTCTGGTTGATCAAGTTCTTAAAGTTCATTTCACCACCAAGTTTGGGATGGACCTTTGTTTTGTTCAATGTCAAGTTCAAATTTTGGTTCATAGTTTTTCCTTCTCTTTCTCTCACATTCGGGGAGGATGGTGATAATGGGAGGGACAGTTCAAGTAATTTATAGGCAGAATATACCTTCTTTTATTGCACCATAAAAAATGCAGCCTAATAGAGATGCAACTGATGATTGTAAAAAGAATAACTGACTCAAAGATGCTTGAACACTTGCCTCCTAAATTAGTTTACCTGACTTTGGTGAAAAAGTTGCAGACATAGTAGTCTCGCATTAATCAGTGGCTTTCACTGCCTTTACAAGTGAAGGCGCAAGGGGTGGTAGAAGAAGCAAGGAGTCACATCATACAAGACAGAAAACAAAGGACATTTAATGTCCTGCATGCAATATCGTCTACCAGTAATTCAAACACAAGGTATCAAAGACGATCTTCATTAAATTCTTATATCTATCACAAAATTCACTCTCAAGATTAGTAAACCCTGCTCATTGAACCAGATTTATACTGTGATGCCAGAAACGGAAATAAAATATAAATCCAGTGAAATGTGAGAGAGATGATGAAGGATCTATCATTACAATTAGGTGATGGGGGATTATTGAAACAAAAGAAGAATTCTTTTGTTCGTTTTTTTTTGGGGGGGGGGACGGAACAAATGAAGAATTCAGGGTTGAAAGCGAGTGACTTGGGGATGGACGGAGGAAATTCATGCAAGAGAGAAGGTAATTCTCAAAATAGCTTTTTTTGTTTCTGGAATTCGCAATTTGCTAATTGGAGTATAACAGAGAGAGAGAGAGAGAGAGTGGCAAAGGTTTTTGTTTTGGTTGTTTATAATTTGACCAAAGAGAATGACAAATATGGAAAGCAGGGATGTTGGCGAAGTGCAAGGCTGCTCCATTCATATCTTGCTTTCTTTCACTCTTCAACGTCTCTCTTCCCATTTTTCCGGCAAACTTTTTACTTCGTGTCCGCTGCCTGTAAAATCTTACAACGCCCGCTTTTTAAGGTAAAAATTAACTTTTTTGGTTCAGCACCACGTGGAAGGTCCATCCTCCTTCTATTCTACAATCGATTTTGGTCCAACTGTTAATTTTGCTCATCAGATTGTTTGCACGGTTCAAATTGTTCCCTTTGATTTTGATACGATAACACACACTCTCTTGCGATTTCTTCCCAACTTGTATTTCCAAACAGTATGAGCTGTGGCTTCCCTTTCAGTACATTCACAATTCAGCATCTCATAATGAAATTCAAATTCATTTTGTAGCCAACCACTCCCCATTAGCCATTCCCATGCACCGATCACTTCACAGATTCTTCTTCCACTTCTGCCTTTCATTTACATATCATTATTTCGATTCTACACCTCTTTACCCTGTAGCATTTCTTTTCCTCTCAATATTCTTCCCTTTCCCTTCTCACCTTTATATTTTTAATCTGTATAATCTCACTTGTTTCAAAGTTAGACTCTATTCAACGGTAGATGGTTGTCCCTCAAAGCTTTTCGTTTTCTTAAGAAAATTTTATAGTTTTTGTAATCTAGAATTTAGGTTATATTACAGAAACGGGATATCCACCTTCAAATTTTCGATCGTATGTTTTTCACCAAAATTTCTAAATACCCCTTTTAAAACCCTGATATAATTCCAGCCTTCAACGGAGAGTCTGACGCTAAACTGCGATGATTTGACAAGAAAAACAAACCCCACTGTACCAATAATTGGAACTCACTCCCAAACGGCCAAGACCAAATATATCTTGAGTTGCAACACTTCTGCGATCACCCAAAAACAAAACATAAAAACAAATATAATGTAACAGAAGTCATACAATTCAACAACCCGTCAACAAGGTAAACAGTGGGTCCATGTACTCCATTTCTTCTTCTTTTTTTTTTTTTTTTTTTTTCCTTTTTTGGAGGTATGGCAACAAACTAATATTAATCAGAATCAGAATCAGCAACAACGGAGGATCTGACTTTTCTACTTGAATTTTCATGATCTTCATCATTTTCGTCATCCTCGTCTCTTTTCTCGCTGATAATGCCTGTAAAATGACTGTTAATAAACTTTTCAGGTACAAGGAAATGAAAAGGACAATACGTAAAAGTATAATACCTTTCTTTATCAGCAAAACCTCCAGCGTTTTTGTGGTAAAATCATCTTTCCCTCCCAGATCTTGAAACCCTGTTAATCTATCTACTGCAATCCCTTGCCTGAAAATAAAATAAAAAAACGTCACCTATATTTGTGATGTTTTACATCAATTTCATACTTATGAGGCATGTTGTATCTTGTAGCAATATATAATATATCTTCTCGTTCTTTCTGGGGGCGTTTTGAACCAGGGGGTTCACAAGGCTTAAGTATGCAAATGAATGAAACATTAAAAAATGCAAGAGAAATGTGCCAGAGTCCAAACTAAACAACATAGGTACCAAAACAAGGTTCAACAATCACCAAAAGCATTAAACCTACAAATAAAAAAGAAAGCTCATGAACTTCTATATTATTGCGTTGCTTAATATTAACACTCAAGAAGTTTTGGTTGCGTGAACCGGGGAAAGGGGGGAACAGAATCTTTTGGATAACTCTGGCCATGGAAGACATGTGATGGCCAACATGGCGTAAACAACTGCAGCAGATGACATCATTGATATGCATCTGGGCAGATGATCAATTGCAATAGTTAGTAAGCATTGTGGAGCAGTCACTTGTGAGAGCAAAGGTTGACAATAGCAGATCCAGAGTGGAAGATGCGAGATTGCATCACTGTCAAACATGAGTAGTGGTATGCAGGCCCAAAAAAGTAGTAGTACGATAATTGCACAATATGGCCTTTTCATCATCAAAAAAAAAAAAAAAATCCCATCACATGGAAATATTGCCCCCAAAGCCACTCTCCCTCATTCAACCCCAGCCACCAAAAATAATAATCACAAAAGAAAATGGAAGATATGATCCATTTCTGGAATGCAAAATTTTCAAAAATATTTTTTGAAAACTAGAACCAAACATTTGAATAAATCACTTCCATGTCACATTTCCTAGTGTCCTTAAAGTATTCCACAAACCAATGAGCCTCATAGAAGTCCAACCTTTTTTCGTCTTTCTCATGTGAGATCTAATAGAAACAGCCACTGGCCTCACCTGAACAGTATGACGCAAGGTAAAGTCTTGACTGCCAGTTTTGCAACAAAGAAGGGGGCATTCTGCATTTCATATCAAGAATAAAATTCACATAGCTACTTTGGAAGGACATCATATTATGTTAAATGAACACGCCTATTGCAGGGCAATTCGTGCTGACCTCTGCATCAAGCTTAATGAACTTTGTATCAACATGCACCGGTGCAAGGGATTTTAAATGCTTATCCATTATCCTGGAAACATTGATTACTCAAAAATATTAGTCATTTGTATGCATGCATGTCAAAGAAATAGAGCCAATATGAGCTATTAAACTCAGGCATACTTGCATCGATAAAACTCCTTATGATAGAAGTGACATATAACTTTTTCACTACCAGTGACTTCTCCTAAGAAATCCCCCTCAGTTATCTCCCTGTATTCCCCATGGCCTTTCTTCTTCCATGCTTCTCGTTTCTCTGCTTCTTTCTATTCAAGATTAAGAAAAATTCAGACATAAGTAATATGGTACATGACAGATTTATGGAACGACAATAATCTGAATATCGTATTTCATCCTGGTACACCTGAAGGGCAAAACTATCACCTTAAGAGCTGCAATTCTATCAGCATGCAATTTTTCCAACTCTGGGTCCTAACATCAGCACACCATAGATCATTAAAAGTCTGAACTAAGGTATACATACATATATGATACAAGTAAAACGTTTACTGAACATACATCCATTAACTCATCAAGATCAACTTCCTGGTTTGCAGAACTTGAAGCCTGCGCCTTCTTTTGATCAATCAATTCCTGCATGGATCATCATGGAATGGGTAACTTTATACAAGCATGTAGCTGGCGGCTATATGGACTACAGATAGCTGCTGTTAGAATAATTGGCAGCAAAAATTACAGCATAATATTGGTGTTCAAGTAAATACTAATTAGTAACAAAATTTGGAAACTAGTTAAATAGAGAATAAACAGATCAATAAATTTCAATAATACATAAAAATAACTGCAAAATAGAACTACTAAACGACCTCTGATATTCTATTCTCTCTGCGTCATGAAAAGAGTGCACTATCATCAAGATTTCTTGAGAGAACAGAAAAGAAAATTATGGGGAAATGATTATTGATTATCAAGTTTTTGTTCTCAAACAATTCTGGATCATACAATAAAGCATACCCCAAACAACCAACCGGATCTTTAAGCTAGTAATTAAGTAACCATGTTTATTTATCTAGAGATATCAAGAAGAACACGAAATTATCTCAGTCAGGAGAAACTCCATAGAGGTGTATCATTGGCGGCCATGCATCCTCGCGCAATCTCCAGCCAACACGACAAATGAATTGTTTAGAACGAACGATGTACTCTACTGTGATCGGTGAAGATTTTTTTCCCCCCTTAGGAGATCGAGTTAGGCTAATAGGAGCACAATGCCGATTAAGGCTTCACAGGAAGAGCAGGTATGAGGACTCAACATTTTCCAATTCTTGTTTTGGCAAACATCTTTAAAAGAAAATAAACATAGCGAACTCACATCAACTTGGTAAATTGCCAAAAGTGTCAAAATCAGACGGAAAATGAAATAAAATCTCAGTCATGAACCACGAGGGTTGGTCTACCACCAAGAATCGCAAGCACATAGTAGATTTATGATGGAAAGAAAATTTAATCTTGAAGAAAAATGGTCACAGCGCTTAAGAAAATCAGGTTACATGGATAGAAAGTTAAGCAACACGTAGGAAACAAAGAAATGGTTAAGAAGATACCTTTTGATAATCACGGGCAGCGGCAGCTATGACATTTCCGAATGCCAAATTAGACAGAGTCGATTTCACAGTGTCCGGATCCATGTGGCAATTGAATCTATGTAATTATTACAATTCTTCCAAGAACTCTACCGAAAAACACAACAGAGACAGAAGCTTATGATGAATCAGCGAAATCTGTAGCTCTGCGTGGTCGATCGGAACCAGCGAAGGTGGAAGAACGGGAAGAGGGAGGGGGGGGGGGAGTCTAGGTAATGGGCCAGCTGAGCCCAACTGTAAATTGATTTTGATCCGCAGTCCTCTTCAATTTGTGATGATTCGGCCCAAATTTTCCCACAATAATCAAAATTTACGATAAAGAAAAAAAATGAGAGTCCAACCGTAACCCGAAATTTATTATAACTTGAAATTAAGCTTTGCTGATCAGTTACCAAAACATGACTCGCTAAATTTTCAAATTATGAAAGAATGTTGTCATATGATTACATTAATTAGGTTCCAAATTATTCTTTAATTTATCTCAATGGATCTTTATATGTAGCGTCATTTCTATAATTAACTACTAAATTTAGTACGAGAACATGTAATAATTCTCTTTCTATATAAGGTTCAGAAAAGAACCTTATATATATAGACCAACAAAATATTTTTAATTTTACAAATTTAAGGTCCTTAGTCCTTACTAATGATTATCTTACTAAACTGGTCATTAACTATAATTCCCCCAACTGCTGAAAATGGTTCGGCCAAGGCAGATATGCCTCTCTTTTCCCCAATAATAAATTGTTCGAGTAATTACTTTTTGGCCCTACAACAAGTCTTTCAATTAGAACTCTAAAATCTACCACAATACGTGTGTGTGTGTGTGTTTGTAATTAATCTTGTAATGTTCTCACTTACCCTAAAGTAACGCTAATGCATTTACTGAATCTAATTAACAAGACAGCATTCTTTATTATTTATAGACATTAAATTATCACTTATTAAGATTTTACTACTCCCTCCGTACAGATTTATAATAAGATACTTTTTAGAGTGATTTTATATATGTCTCATAATAATATAAGATGTTAATGACAAAAAACAGTGATTCATTAATGACCTTATCTTAAAAATACCCTTCATTAATTGAGTTGGAGTTAATTAGGATTCATCGTTAAATGACGCAGAAAATATTTGGAAGTTAATTACGACACTTCTTTTTTAAGTCTAACTGCATTTAATGAAATTTATGGATTTTTGAATTTGTTCAAAAAATACTTCATCATCATTTTTATAAGCAACATTTTCTCTCATAGATCTAGTCATTAATATAGGCAACTTTTTTTTTTTATCTCAAAATTTTAATCACATTTTCTTTTTTCTACCTTATTGAATACATAACTTTATATTACTATTAATTATCCTCCACCACTTACTACTAATTCTTTTTTATTCAATCATTTATTACTCATTCTCTCTCATATTTTTTTTTTACTTATTCTCTCTCATGTCCTAGTAACTTTTATTACCAATTCTCTCTCTTATATACTCTTTTCATAAATAGAAACATATTTAGAAAAGACATCATATTTTATTATTAATTTAATGTTTATAATTAATCTTAATTGTTAATTCATATTGTGCAATCAAGAAAACAGTTGTTTATAAAAATAACCATGGGTATCTTATAAATTGAGATGGAGAGAGTACTGCGGAGTATTGAATATGTTATAAATCCTGTAAATGTGAGACACCGTCAACAACTATGAACAGTTGTCTGATTTTTTCCTCTCTAACAAAAACCCAGAATTGATGATGTATAATTTAAAACACCGCTTTATTACATATGAAAATTATATTAAACATCATCACTTCTCACTTCAACACTCATAGTATCCATACATTAATAGTACGTTACCAATAAAGATATATAAACCAAGCGAACCCAAACATGAGTTGTCAAAAGATGAAGGAAGTTATTTTAAGAGACAACTCCGAACATGTAAATACTAAGTACGATCGATGGGTCTTGGTGATCACGCTTTTCTGGTCACAGACATGGTGACATTGATGAACTCAGTTTTCTCTCTGGACATACGATCTGTTAAGATCTCTTGGTACCTCCTGAAAACTTCTTCGATGATGATCTCTCCAAAGTGGCTGATCAGTAAGGGCTCAGCCACAGCCCTCATACACTTTGTTACATTACAGCCACCGTCACTCGCTACTTCGGACTCACTAAACTCACTGTTTTTTGTGTTCCAGCCATCATCGTACGCATTCCAATTCACTGCAGATACCTCCACACGGTTGATGCTAAATGACCCTTCTTTTACCACCTCTCGTTCCACTTCAGATGGGGATGGTGTGTATTGAGGTATATTGAACGAGTCCACCTCCCCTTCTTTTATAATTCCCTGTTCGTATATCATAGTAAAGCAAGTTAGGTATTGTTATAGGTATATCTAAATTCCATAGTTAGATGATATAGATGATGAACAGCTAGCTCACTAATATGAACCACATGTTTTCTACAAAGATATATATAGGAATTATGGCACCAATAATTTGTGTGATTCGTGAAAGGCAGCTCTGGTTCAGACACCCCCCCCCCCAAAAAAAAAAAAAAAGACAGCGGTGGGGACAATAGTTCAATTTTTTTTTTTCCCCAGTTCAATCAACAAAATGAGACGGTGGTAGTTGAAATTAGAAGTATGATTACCATGGAGGCCATGTCATTGAGAGCTTTAGCCATGAGTTCCCAAATAAGGCAGCCTTCTTTGCTAGAGGGATCGTCACTTCTTCTCCCTAAAAATGTGAGCACCATACAACCTCCTTCCACCACTTCCTTTGCACGACAATCCAGAAAGAATGAGAAATCTTTTTGAAATTGTTGGTAATAAGCCTTCAACACATTCGACGGGCTAGTGCTCGCCATATAGATGTTTCCCTTATTGTTCTCCACTCCCTCGGGAACCTAATTTATGAATTAAGTAATCATATATCATTCATATATAAGAGGAGAAAGAAGACCCCAACAATCATCTAAATTCAAACATATATGTGAATATATATATATATATATATATATATATATACCTGAGATAGCCATTGAAGGCTATAAGAAGCATGGACAAAATGGAGACTTTTTGAAGGGAAGAGCCTGCCATAGAAGGAACCAGGGGCTCCAGATAAGAAGCAAGGACCAACCCCTGAAACCATTTCCTGACTGATTCTGTCCTTGAAGCTAGCAACAGACCTGAAGATGTTGTTGAAGTCATTTCCTGGAAGATCATTCAAGAAGACTTGGTATTCTGGGGACTGATGGTTCAGCACTCGACAAAGCTTCTCCACTGTTTTGATTACTTCCGAAACCACAAAGAAAGTGTTTGGACCAGAAGAGCAGCCGAGGTCTGCAATCACTAGGCTGTCTGGGAGCATTTTGCGGTACAATTTGGTTATGGCTTCCTCTCGAATCGGCTTTGTCAGTGTTAGCACCTTTTGCTGTTTGCCCCATCACCATAAAAGAGTTATAAGATTTATGGCGCATGCCTTACTCACTCTATGTTTTCTGAAATATTAGCCTTTAATATAAGAACTCATTCATAATGTAATTTACAGTATAAATGAGATCCTGTATTAGGGATTGAACGTTGTCGTGCGTACCAGCAAATTAAAGAAGATGCAAATCGTTAATTGAAAGTGATGCTTATAATTATGAATGAATGATCAAACCTGAACTAAGGAATTGTTTGCATAGCTTGCATCTCCAATGCCCCCATTCATGTGCAGCACTTGAGTTACCTCCATTTCTTCTTAGTATCGTACGTTGATCTCTCTGATGATGATTCTCTTTTGTATATATGATTTCTTTATCTCCCGATTGTGTGGGTTGTTTGTGTTTTGAGGAATCTATTTATAGATGGTGCAGCTCTTTCATACGCGGGAAAAGACAAAATACGTACATTGATGTGGCCGGCTCTTTAATCTTTGTGCTAATGAGAATAAAATTCCTTATATTTTCAAATACGGGTAAAATACGGTATTTGATGATAATCAAAGTTGAGGTAGCGTTAAACGCCAGGTAGATATGAGTGAACGGGCCCCATATTTTACTCAGTATTTTACATTTATAAATAATGTGATGGGGATGTGGGCCGCAAAATAATGTGATTGATGGTTATAATTTAGCAGCAAAGATCGATCTGTACGATATGAGGGAAGCAGGAGTGAGGTAATCAAGAGTCTGATTCTCTTACGTCGGCAAAGTTGCGTTCGCCAATTAATTTAACCATTTCATTTGCTGCAACAAACCTAGGTTTGTCGCTTTGTTCCACCATGAACATCATCATGCGTCGTCCTCCTCACTGTCCTACGTCTTTTTCTAAACGTAGGTAGTAGGTAAATGACTAGTCTATATAAATTTAAAGTCAGACACGTACACCCCACCTCTCTCTAATTGTAATAGGTAGTAGGCAAATGGCTAATTTATATGACTTAAAAATAATTGGTTAATGTAGTTATTTGTTATAAAAAAAAAAGTGTGTAGATTTCCATAAAATATCTCTATTTTAATTATCTATATTGAAAATTATCCTTAAACTATATAGTCCCTCCTTTTAAGCAATGATTTTACATATCATATATAACTAATTGGGGTAGTTTGAGAGAAACTTATAACAAATATGAGAAACAAAGTATATAAAGAATCAAAATAATCTAAAAGAAGTATGTGTTAGGGTGGTTGGCCATGCTTGCAATATTTATGAGCCTTTGCTTGATTCTGATTCATTAGAAAAGAATTCGGACCAGCCAAATGAGAATTTAATTATGATAGTCCTCTCAATTGGGCCCATTTGTTTCAAGCAAAATTAAAATATCAATGATTTTCCCCCAAAAAAAAAACGGTAATACATGGCATTATATTAGTGCTCTTTGTTACACAGCATATTTCCCCTTCTATCCAAAGGGAAAAGTAGGTACTTAAGAATTAAGATGCCCCTCCTAACGTTTTGATCAATCCATAATCCAATCCATTCTTTTTATAAGAGTGTCCGACCCTTTTGCTAACATAAGTATGTCACATAAATACTCATAGACCAAGGTTAGGCAAATTAATTAGCTACAGATATACTTGTACGCGGACCAAAGTTGGGGCAAATTAGCTCTCTTTGCCTCTGGTTAACAAGTTGCACATGTTGCGCATTTCATACCAAACAGGCGCTTTAATACAAATACATCTTAAATACAAAATATCGTTTCCAATGTAATTTAATACTATAGACAAGATTGGTATAGAAATAAAAGAACCAGAATAATGTCCAACCAATTAATTTCTTGAGACGAATCGATCTGAAACTCATCGAATGAAAGCGGCAACAACCAAACAAGAATCAATGATAATTGAATCAAAGCAAATCATCATCATAACCAAAATTGAAGAGAGGATGTGGCTCAAATCAAAGTTTTGCTCGTACGCGTAGATGTTAACTATTGGGGTTCATGGCGGCAAGAGTGTGAGTCAGCTTGAGGGAGGGCTGCCATCCCACTGGTTTCGCCGAGAGTTGTAGAGGGCAGCAGTTGAGAGAGACACAGGGAGGGAGGCCAAGATAATAAGGGGTAGTTGTGTAATTTTATTAGATTCCAACTGATTCAACCTTGTGAATATTTACTGCCCTCGATTCTTAATATATATATATATATATAAAAGATATATTGATTTTAAATATAAGATATAAATTTTATATTTGTCAATATTTTTATAATTTATTTATGTATATATATAAATGTTCTTTCTACAATAATTAAAAAAAGGAATTAAAGAAGATGATTAGAGTGTTTTAAAAAATAATATTATATTAATTAACTTAATTATATCTTTCTTAATATAATCAAATTAGATAAATATGCTTTATATATTAATAACCGGATGGAGTACCAATTTTGTTGATCATGGTTTTATAGCCATCAAACACACTCTGCATATAAGTAACACAATCAGGATAGAAATTCCTTCGGATTTTAATCATTATCAAAGTTGAAAATTTTAATTGTTTTCCCAGCATTGTGATTTTTTTTTTTAAATTTGAATTGTCAGCACTATTTTATATTATGCAAATGAAGATTTGATGAATTGCGTGGCTGTGTGAGGTCTTAACTCTGGAGGGTTATGTCATTCAGATCCCTTCAGTTAAATCAACCAAAGTATTTTAAATGTGGAGAGATCAGGTAAGAAAATTCAACTCTGGAGGTTGTTATGTGCACGTTTTGCCGAAATACAGATAATGTCATTTAGTCTTATCAGTCCTGATTTCTGGATATCGATGGGGTCCCAGTGCTCAAATACTCAGGCACGTTCGTGACTGCTAAGAACAGTTTTATAAATACTTTTATGTCCATGCACTCTCACTGGTGTATGAAAGATTGAAAGGGCATTGGATACTTTTAAGTTTTAACCATTTATTTCTTTTTTGTTTTTAATAAGCAAAGTGTAAGTGAATTAGACTTTGAGAGTTTATTAGAGTAATTAAGTATATATCTTGTAAACTGAAAAATCACTTTTAAATAAGTCATTGATAAAATTTTATATCGACAGTGATATTTGAACCTATATTCTTGTGATATATAAAATCACCTATGGCTTGACTTGATGAATTTTTGTTAGATAATTTTAATTTTATGTAGTGATATTTAATTTACTGGGGATGTTTCTTAATTTTGTTGTATCAGTTTCATGCATTGGCTTCTAGTGTGTGTGTGTAATGAAATGTTATGTTTATAAGAAAAAATAATAAACATGAATATCATATTTATTTGTTGAGTTAATCTAGCTACTTATTTATTAAAATAATTCGAGCTACTTAAAAATTCATATATAAACGTAAGTACGTACGTCAATATTATAACGTGGCATAGACAATGAACTCCCTATCCGGATGAATGCAAAACTCCAATACAACGTGGCAATAAACAATTCCGTGACGGTAATTACGTATCAAAATTTGAATTACCCAAGCAAGTGTGATCTCCACGCATATTATATTTTAATATTTGTCGGGGGAGTTTGACTTCTTATTACCTCCTATTAAAAAAAAAAAAAGTTGTATTTGAATTTTTTTTAGAGATCAAATAAGTTAAATAAGTTACTCAATCATATGAAATATTTTATATGATATATATCAGTTTGTAAGTCAAATAAATTAGTTTTAGAGGAAAAAAAAACATAAATATAAGTATTTTAAAGTAATTTAATTAATTTTTTTTATTTTTCTAAAAATATCAATCAGATCTTGTATTTGAGATGGAAAATGGTACTAATTAAATTGAATTGGGTGTGTGCTAACTCCTAACGATGACATCATACTCCTGAGGTGGTGATGACTCATGAGTTTTGATCAAATGCTTTTTACTATAATCTACGAAGTATTATGAGCAAAAAAAAATCTACGAAGTATTCTTTTTTTTTTTTTTAATCTATTCATTTTTTTCATCCATCTAATATCTAAAGTTTCACCCTTATTAATACGAATCCGACTCAAGTCACACATCTGACTATGATTATGGTACGTGAGCCTCCTAGCTAGACTTTCCTGCATTCAATTTAATCTATTTAATTTAATTTGTGATGCATTAGTTTTAAAAACCCTAGCTATCTCTTAGTACAGTTCGGGAGGAATTGAGAATAGGATAGTGGGCTTCATTAGAGAGGAACGGAGGAGAGAGAAGAAACAACGAAAGGGAGATTTTGAAATGATACCCAATTAAATAGCAAGGGACCTCATTGGTAATTATCAAATCCATGTGATGTTTTCTGCCAATATATAAGTTTCGTTACGTTGAAGGGACTAAACTGTCACTTTACCATGTGAATTACTTAACTCGATTTCAATCTCATGCATACATATGTGCGTGTATTTCAATAGAATATGTACATTTAATATTCAGCAATGATGCTGGGCAATATATATATATATATATATATATATATATATATATATATATATATATATATTCAGTAATTAATGACGCTAATTCATAATATTGAATCAGCTTATAATTTTGTCGAGATTAATGTGGTGGCAAGGCATCGATAATGAACGACTCCTAAAATGCAAAGCAACCTCAAATCTCAATCCATCTGTATCACTCATCATCCACACACCATAAATAAAAATACGACTAAAATCATTCAGATATAAAATTAATTAAAGTGCTCAATGATTGTGTATCTGTTTATTTATAATATGAAATCACGTAATAAGTGGCATCAGTGAAAGAAACTAAGGGCCTGTTTGTTACACTGATTTCACAAGAGGGAAAGAGAAGTTAACGGGGTTCCCACTCATATTTAACTCGTTTGACGTGCAGCTCTCCTGGCAAGTTGATTTCCCTCATGGTGCCATCTTCCATAAAGGTGAGAATATTGAATCCCTCAAAAAGTGGCAGGATTATGAAAGTTTCTCGGAAGAGTGAAATTGGTGGACCAAAAAATCCCTGTCAACAATGGATCCATGAGGGTACAGTTGAAGAAGTAGAAGTTTAATCAGATTTGATCCTTCCTTCCTCCACCTTCCTTCTCCATTTTCGTCACTGGCGACTCTCACCTTCTTCATCATTGTCAGTGGCGACATTCCTTTCCTCTCCGGCGACGGTGCTTAATAGAAAGGAAGAAGAAGGCAAAGATTATGGAAGAGAGTCAAAGCTCTCTGTTCTCCTTGACACTTTGGTTTTACTTCTGACATCGAGTTTGTTCAACAATATAAACCTTAAGCCACGGTTAGATTTTACGTTTGAACATAGACGATTGGGTGCCTATTACGTTCAAACGTAATTTTTTTGTTCAAACGTCCAAAAGACATTTTAGGAATTTCACCTTACTTTCCCACCTAACCAACACTCAATTCTTTATACCAAACAATTCATTAGTTCCCTTCTCATATCTATCAAACAACTCAACTTTTTAAGTTCCTCTCAATCTTCCTTTCCATTCATTTCCCTCATTAAATCTTCCCCATACCAAACAGCCCTAAAAAGATTTGGCTCACGCAATAGAGATTTTTTTTTTTTTTTGGCTCGTTCTTTGCTGTGTCTTCTGTTTGTCCAGAAATGGAAGAACTACTATTCTTCACTTATTTTTTATTCAAATAATTCCTCTACATGTACCCTTCGCGCGGTTAAATTTGGACCATTCAAGTTCTTTTTTATTTTTCATATTTTTAATGCCGACCATTAAACATTGGTGAAGGCGATATATAATACTAGGGGTTAGTGTTGGCAGACGTTTGGGTTAAAACTCTTGAGATACAATTTTTTTTTTTTAAAAAAAAAGAAGTTAGAATATTATATTATTTTTATACCTGCTGCATCTTTTAATTAATAAATGAAAGATATTGGGAAAATATAATTAAATTGAGTCATTATGTGCTTGTTTGGGTAGAAGTATAGAAACTATTTTTTTAACGTGATTTATAGTATACGAGATAAGTTTGTGAGAGAAATTTCTCTCAAATATTTATGAGAACATATTTTTCCATTACCAACTCAATGAAACCCATAATTGATTTAGACGACCTAATTCTAAGTGATTATTCATCATTTGCCGTCATCTTATATATGAGGTTAGGCGTCATATTACCAAGGCAAGAGGATGTGTAAAGGACTTTTAATCCACCAAAACTTGATTATTGGACGCTTATAAGGGATCTTGGATATTTAAAATGATAAAAACAACATGACTTATTTTATAGGAATTGATCAAAGTTTATAATTCCTTTTTGCTTATTCAGAATATAGGAGTTGAACCTCGTCATGTTTAAGGAAATATTTAAAAAAAAAAAAAAATTGACATGTTTAACGATCAAAGAAACGTATAACTAGAGTGAAAATGGGAAATAATGACAACAGGTGGTAGAGGAAGGGGAAAAGGAAGAGTTGAGGAAGATGATGATTGTAGTAATTGAATGATGTGGATTAGTGGTGGAAGACAGGAAGAAACATCGAATATGTGGGAGTCAAGATCATGGTACAACGTATGTTTTAGTACAGTGGAAGGAGTGCGTAGGACCCATCTCCATTCGTGGCTCACATAAGGTTGGGTCCCACACCACCGTCGGGAGGAGACCATAGCTGCGGATTCATAGCAATCAGTGGGTGTCGTTAATAGGCGATCCCATGAAGGTATGTGTGGAAGCATGGCAGCCAATTGCTTGTTTCACAATTAAGCCTCTACTTTTGACTCCACTACGTACTGCTATCCTATGAAACATATCAAACAGGAGGAAAGTATGTGTGGGTGTGGCACTTACATGGTTAGATTATTTGAGCCTCACAACAGGACAGGCAATAGCATACCTACTGTAATGGCCTCTCAATAATACCACCTCAAGTCAACAATAAAGTTTTATATTTGAAAAAATCTGGATGAAAAAGAACATTCTAATAAAGATCCTCATTATAACAATTGCACTATAGACTTGTCCTATATTTAAGATCGGGGTAGTATATTGTAAAAAATTCGGGTGTAATTGAAATTTGATCGACTGTAATGGACCAAGAGACATCAGGTCCAATAGTGGAGGGCCCATTGAGAATTAGTCCAACAAGTGAGGAGGAGCTCGTCAGAAGAAGCAAGAGGATTAAGAGAAGACCCTAGAAACTTCGAGAAATAGAAGAGGAAGAGCGGCTATAAGTAATGACAGAAACGGTTAGGGATGGTGTGAATGTTGTTATTGGATCCTCTCTCTTTCTCTGGGCTCTCTTCTCTCTCTCCTGCTATTTCTTCCTTTCTGTTAGTATCACACATATTTTCTATTGAACCATACTGTAAACACGATATACCATTCATCGGATATATGAATGTTCATATCTGATTATCAATAAACACAGTATTCCTCTCCATTAATCCTTTACAGTATTTGGCCATAACATTAGGTGCTTTCGTTGGGAGTTACCATGGCCGATAATACTCGTTTAAAGGAATTACAAAAGGAACTACAGATAGAGCAAAAATGTACGACCAAGTTTGGGGAAAATGCAAATACTCGGTTTACGTGTTTAGAAAGCTTTATGGAAGCTGTTTTGCTAAAATTGGATAACCTGGACAAAAGATCTGAGGCCTCGGCTTCAGGAGAAAGGTGCGAGAACCCTTTGACTACGACGAACATGATGCAACAGGGAACGTACATGCCTCCGCTAAACCGACAAGTGAAATTGGATTTTCCTCGATTCAATGGGTCTGACGCGTTGCAGTGGATCTTTAAAGCAGAACAATACTTCAAATACTTTGAGATTCCAAACCGACAGCGTCTAGTCATCGCTTCAGTACATATGGACGGCAACGTGCTACCATGGTTTCAAATGCTCGACCGAGCTCAGAAAATTCCACACTGGACGGCATTAGTACAGGCGATCGAAGAACAATATGGCCCCTTACAGTTTGATTGTGCCAGATCTCAATTGTTCAAATTGGTTCAACAGGGAAAACTAGAAGAATATAATCACCAGTTCCTAGCATTAGCCAACTGAACACAGGAAATACCAGAGGCTACTATGCTGGATTGTTACGTGGGTGGTCTCCGACCTGAACTATGAAGAGATGTTCTAGTACAAAAACCATGCTCGGTGCTTCAGGCTATGACCCTGGCGAAGTTATTCACTGATGCAGCAGAATGGGGCAAGACTACTAAAATCCCGGGACTCAGTAATGTTCACAACTCCAATACAGGAAACAAATGGCAGTCCAATACAACTCATACCAGCAATGGTTCAGCCATCACGATGAGTGGAGGTGGCAAAACAAACTTACCACCATTGTTACCTATGCCCACACGACTCCCATTGAAGCGGATAACGCCGGCGGAAATGCAGATACGATGGGAAAAGGGACTTTGCTACATATGTGATGAGAAATTCTCCCCCAACCATCGTTGCCCGACGAAACAGTTAATGATTATGGTTGAAGATGATGAGCCTGAGGGAGACGTTGAACCAGAGTCAGACGAATTTCAGGTGGATGGGACCTTACACCACCTCTCATTGCCAGCATCAAAAGGCACTCATGGGGCTACTACCATTCGTTTCTCGGGCATGATCCACGGCAAGGCAATTCATATACTATTGGACGGAGGAAGCTCAGACATCTTCATACATCCTCGCATTGTACATCATTTGAACCTACTCGTTAAGCAAACCAAGGAAGTACGCGTCATAGGGGGAATTGGACAAATCATGCACACGAATCAGCAAGTCTCCAACGTCCTTGTACGCATTTGCGGTTACACTCTGTATCTAACACTGTTTGTACTACCAATAGCCGCGGTTGACATGGTGATTAGCGCGGGTTGGCTAGAGACTCTTGGGGCCCATGTAGCTGACCATAGTACATCCACAATAAAGTTTTTGGCCGATGGTCAATGGGTGACTCTAAAGGGTTTTAGAGGCAGTTCAACATCTCCGGCACAATATCAGCATTTATTACGGCTCCATCACACGGAGGCCGTTGCAGAGCTATTTCTTCTAGAACCAGTCACCGCAGATCCACCAACGCCTGACCCTAATACGGCACCTGAATTACAGAAGATACTCCAGACGTTCGCCTCTGTTTTTGAGACACCTCGAGGACTCCCACCACCACGTGATCACGAACACGCTATAGAGCTCCTTCCCAATACAACATCGGTAAAAGTACGCCCTTACCGTTATCCAGTAAGCCAGAAATCGGAGATTGAAAAGATTGTTGACGAGCTTCTCCATAACGGTCTGATACAACCAAGTTCCAGTCCCTTTTCGGCCCCAGTCATTTTGGTTAAAAAAAAAAGACAGCACGTGGCGCTTCTGCGTTGACTATCGAGCTCTTAATGCCGTTACAATCAAAGACGCATTCCCAATGCCCACAGTTGACGAATTGATTGATGAACTATATGGCTCTGTTTTCTATTCGAAATTGAACCTGCGATCTGGATATCACCAGATCCTAATGAAGGCTTCTGATACAGCCAAAACTGTGTTCCGAACTCACCATGGCCTGTATGAATGGCTGGTGATGCCCTTCGGCCTCACGAATGCACCTGCCACGTTCCAAGCGTTGATGAACTCCATCTTCAAACCATTTCTCCGTAAATTTGTCTTAATCTTCTTTGATGATATACTTATCTACAGTTCCATGTAGGCAGAACACTTAGAGCACGTACTCATCGTTCTAGCTATGCTCGCTCAACATCAACTCTTTGCCAAGATGTCCAAATGTGCTTTTGGGCAACGCCAGATTGATTATCTCGGCCATGTGATTTCTGCTAGTGGAATCGAAATGGATGAATCCAAGCTCACGGCCATCAAGAATTGGCCAAGATCTCACACCGTGACTCAGTTGAAGGGATTCCTTGGTCTCAGTGACTATTACCGACGCTTCATTAAATCATATGCTCAACTTGCGGGGCCTTCAACAAATCTGTTAGTTAAGGATGCTTTTGAGTGGTCCACTCAAGCCCAGCAAGCTTTCGATTCTCTCAAGCTCGCCATTACTCAAGCCCCTGTTTTATGTTTACCGGATTTTTCAAAGCCCTTCATCCTCGAAACGGATGCGTCTGGTGTTGGGGTGGGTGCCGTACTTAGTCAGGACAATCACCCGATAGCTTTTTTCTCCAGAAAACTATCTCCACGGATGCAGGCACAATCTATCTATGTGCGGGAACTGTTCGTGATCACAGAAGCAGTTGCTAAATTCCGTCATTATCTCTTTGGGCACTATTTCACCATTCGTACCGACCACGCAAGTCTGAAACATCTAGGGGAACAAGCCATTCAAACTCCGGAACAGGAGGCTTGCTTGCCGAAGCTGTTGGGCTATCGCTTTAATATCGAGTATAAACCAGGCCGTCACAACCAAGCCGCTGATGCATTATCCCGAGTCTCTTGCATGGCTTTGTCGTCACTACAAGCTTCTTTCATGGATCAAATTTATAATCGCGTTCGGACTTCCCCATTTATCCAAGACGTGAAAAACCAACTGTCTTAGGGTGCCCCAGTTCACAGTAATTACCAGCTCAAGCATCAGGATTTTAACTGGCGGAATCGTTTAGTCATCCCTCATACCGATAGGGACCTTATTCACGATATTCTTATTGAGTTTCACTACTCCAAGATCGGTGGTCACGCTGGTTTTGTTCGTACATTTTATCGGCAGGCACATCTGTTTTACTGGCCTAATATGCGACCCGATATTCGCAAATTCATCCAACATTGTCAAGCCTGTCAGCAAGCCAAGGTTTCTCACTTGCACCCCGCGGGTCTTTTGGAACCCCTCCCAATCCCGTCTTAGATTTGGGAAGACATATCTATGGATTTCATTACTGGCCTTCCTCCTGTTCGTGGCTACTCTGTGATTTTTGTGGTGGTTGACCGCCTATCGAAATATGGTCATTTTATTCCTTTGCTAGCGAATTTCTCTAGTCAGAAGGTTGCTGAATCTTTTGTCCTTCATATTGTCAAACTCCATGGTCTTCCTCGGACCATTGTATCCGATTGTGACAAGGCATTTACTAGCGCTTTCTAGAAACACTTGATGCAGTTACAGGGCTCTCAGCTGTGTTTCACCTCTGCATACCATCCCCAGTCCGACGGCCAGACTGAAGTTCTCATTAAATGCTTAAAGCTATATCTTCGTTGCTATGTTTTCGACCACCCTCGGCAATGGCTACATTTCCTCCCTTGGGCCGAATATTGGTATAACACTTTTCAGACTGCTATCGGCATGGCTCCTTTCAAAGTTATGTATGGCCAGGATGCACCACCCCTGTTATGCCATTCCTCCCTCGAGGATACTCCTTTCGATGTTCACAAGCAATTGTGCCAACGCGACGAAGTCCTTCAGACCCTCAAGCGTGATATTCAGCGTGCCCAAGTTGCTATGAAGCGCCAAGCTGATAAACATCGCACTGAGGTCAACTTTGCTATCGGAGAATTCGTTTGGGTTAAGCTACAACCGTATCGGAAGCATTCGGTGGAGCTGAGGAAGTATAAAAAGTTAGCACTGCGTTATTTCGGTCCTTTCAAAATTCTGGAACGCATTGGCAAGGTTGCTTATCAGTTGGCACTTCCTGCACATGCCAGGATTCACCCGATTTTCCACGTATCACTGCTGAAACAGTTCTTTGGGTCCCCACCAGCAACTGCCTCAATTCCGCTACCACTGCTATCCATTCCAGAAGGTCCAATTGTTTCTCCAGTTCAGATATTACAAGCACGACGTGTTCAAGACGGTAGGCAATGGATTACACAGGTTTTAGTTCAGTGGGATGATTCATCGGAAAGCTACCTGGGAAGCTAAAGTTGACATTCTCCGGCTCTATCCTAATCTAGACCTTGAGGACAAGGTCCCATTTGATGCAGGGGGTAATGTAATGGACCAAGAGACATCAGGTCCAATAGTGGAGGACCCATTGAGAATTAGTCCAACAAGTGAGGAGGAGCCCTTCAGAAGAAGCAAGAGGATTAAGAGAAGACCCTGGAAACTTCGAGAAATAGAAGAGGAAGAGCAGCTATAAGTAATGACAGAAACGGTTAGGGAGGGTGTGAATGTTGTTATTGGATCCTCTCTCTTTCTCTGGGCTCTCTTCTCTCTCTCCTGCTATTTCTTCCTTTCTGTTAGTATCACGCATATTTTCTATTGAACCATACTGTAAACACGATATACCATTCATCTGATATATGAATGTTCATATCTGATTATCAATAAACACAGTATTCCTCTCCATTAATCCTTTACAGTATTTGGACATAACATCGACTCATTAAAGTACCCATATGAAACCGATCGATCGAATTGAAGCGCCAATGTGGACCTCCATTATGTTGTACAGCAAATACGCTAATGAGAGAAATGGAAGAGAGCACTCTTGTGAGATAACCTTTTAAAAGGGGGGAGCATTATTTTGTATGTGATATATCTAGACTCATTACTTCCTCAATACCACATCCTATATATATAGCGTAGCGTAAGTATTAGAGCTGGGAATTAGGGCCCGGAAGAAGAAAAACACCTATTTTTCGAAGCCCTACCCGAGAGCACCAGAGCCAGAGCTGGCTCTTCAGGGCTTGAAAATTACTATTTCAAATTTTAACTATTTTCGTCCATTTTTTAAAAAATAAATATGATTAATAAAATACAACAATTAAAATTTTAATTTATTAAATAAATATTATCAACATTAATATCCAAACAACACAAATTATCCAACAAATGAACATATTCATCAGATCGTAATCAAAAGCAAACTACTGTATACAGTCCACTACTGTTCACAAATAAAACACATAAAATATAAGAAGCGTACCACTAACAGCAGATGATTATACATCTTCTTCATCACTATCATCAATGTCAAAAATATTTGATTGTGCTTCACTAACCGCAATAGGCTCTATTTCATGAGTAAAAATATCATGTATTTGAAGCGCCTAAGCCCAACTTCAACTTCAATTAAAAAAAAATTATGCAGGGCCTAACGGGTTGGCCCTTGGCCTTGCAAGGCCAGCCCTCCAGGGCCTGAGGAGGGTTGGAATGGTAATTTAAAACTAGGGGCAAAATGGTAATTTCAGCTTAATAATAAGGGTAAAATGGTAATTTCAGCAGAGTTACTGTTCATTTCCGTCCAAGTTAACAATCAACGTCGGTCAACTAACGACCCGTGTGACTTTTGCTCCTAAAACGTAACTACGTGTGTATTTTTGCTAAAAAAAAAAAGTGATGTTGGGCGCTCCTGGAAAAAAATTTCATGTATATTTTTGCACCTTAACCCTTTTTTAAACTTTTCAGAAGTTTTCTGTAATTGTCTTTGGTTCATGTCTTCATTATTACTACGCAATTTCCATAAATTCTGAGTTTGTTCTGTAATTTCTCCAAACTGATCTGCAATAAAAATAAACCTAAAATGTAATACCTCATATTCCAGAAATCAATCAATTAAGGTAAATTATGAAATATATGACATTTTTTCCCATTTTTAACCTTAATTTCATCCGGACTTGTACCTTTAATCACAATTAATCATAAAAGAGCATTTCAAGCTCAATTATTATGACAAAACACCTCAAATAAAATATAAAAATATATAATAAAAATAGAGATTTGTAAAGAGATTTACGTAATTCAGGTAAAACCCAAGAGTAGTTAATTTATTTTACTCTTTTATTTTCCAAAGTAGTAAATCTGAGCTTGTAATCGGAAGACCTGATTGGCTATACGTTTTGTGAGAACCGCGCGTGATCTATTAATTAATCAAACTTTTAAATAGATATTGATGTTGCAGTATGTAAATAATAAATCACTTAGTGGTAAAACTTAGATGGAAACATGTCCAGATCTGATTAAGTAAATTCATGCTATTAATCACAAAGTGATTGTGCTGTGACAACAATTCTCATATATATACACACACACACACACACACATACATACATACACACACACACCATTATGTAAAACCTGAAACACAATCTTATTACACGTGCAAATTAAACATCACAAGGTACGTACACGGAAGCTTTAATAATTGATCGATCAAATCTCAAGTTTTCTGGAAATTATTTACAGGGAGCTAAGCAAGCTTACGAGGACTGATCCAAAGATGAATTTATTTAACACGGTCGAATATCCATCTCAAGCAGATCTTTGGGTCATGGATAAGGTGACATTGAAGAATTGGGTTCTCTCTCTGGACATGTGGTCAGCTAAGATTTCTTGATACCTGTTAAAAACTTGTTCAATAATGTGCTCTCCAAAGTGGCTAATGAGCAAGGGTTCGGCCACAGCCCTCATACACTGTGAGACATTATAAGCACCATCACTTCCCATTTCTGTCTCACTAAACTCGTTCTCCTTTTTGTTCCAATCACTGTAAACATTCCAATCCACAGCTGATATCTCCTTATGGTTGATGCTAAATGACCCTTTTCCTTCACTACCTCCTCTTCTACTTCTGAAGCACATGGTGTGTACTGCGGAATGTTGAATGAATCCACCTCCTCCTCTTTTATTATTCCCTACAACATAATCAAACAATTTGGTTTAGTTTAATTTGGTCAATTATTCTGAAAGAAAGGACGGAGATATTGGTGGACCATGAGCTCAATAATATCGGCCAATAATTTCCTGTGGCAGCGTACAACAAAAAATAGGATCAAGTATTAGTTGATGTTACTTTCTCGTGAGTTGTCAAAAATATCTAGAAAGATGAGTGGACCTTGGAGGCCAAGTCATTGAGAGCTTCTGCCATAAGTTCCCAAATAAGGCAGCATTCTTTACTGGAAGGCTCATCACTCTTTCTTCCCAAAAATGTGAGCACCATACAACCTCCTTCCACCACTTCCTTTGCTCGACACTCAAGAAAGAATACGAAATCCTTTTGGAATTGTTGGTAGTAAGCCTTCAACACACACGAGGGGCTTGTGCTTGCCATGTAAATGTTTCCCTTATTGTTCTCAACCCCCTCCGGAACCTATTTAATGCATTAATGAATCAAATAATCACCGGTCAAAAATTTCTCTCTATACTACTCCCTCCCTATTTAATATAGGACATATTTATAATGTTAATCTTGATTCTAATTAATAAATATAAGACTTATTTTTTTATATTTATTAATCTTTTTATAATTTACCCTATTGATGCCCCTTAATAATAATTAACGATGGAATTAAAAAAGATAACTATAGTATTTTAGAAAAAACATATCATATTAACTAACTCAATGAATTTTCTTAATTTAATTAAATTAGATAAATATGTCTAGCGAGTATTATTGTTTACAATATATAAGAGGAGAAAGAAGAGCCAACAATCATCTAAATTCAAACATAAATGTGAATATATATACACACCTGAGATAGCCATTGAAGGCTATAAGAGGCATGGACAAAATGGACACTTTTTGAAGGAAAAAGCCTGCCATAGAAGGAACCAGGGACTCCAGAAAAGAAGCAAGGACCAACTCCTGAAACCAATTCATGACTGAGTCTGTCCTTGAAGCTGGCAACAGACCTGAAGATGTTGTTGAAGTCATTTCCTGGAAGATCATTCAAGAAGATTTGGTATTCTGGGGACTGGTGGTTCAGCTCTCGGCAAAGCTTCTCCACTGTTTTGATTACTTCTGAAACCACAAAGAAAGTGTTTGGACGAGAAGAGCAGCCCAAGTCTGCAATCACTAGTTGGTTATGGCTTCCTCTCGAATCGACTCTGTCAGTGCTAGCACCTTTCTCTGTTTCCCATGCATTTTCATCACGAAAAAGAGTTAATTAGCTAGTTTTATTCTGTGTTAATCACATAATTAACACTACTAGAAAACTGATTTTTTGCGGCGGAATTTTTCCCTCGCAAAACAAGCATTTTCCGTCGCAAAATTATTTTGCGACAGATTTTACGGCGGAAATTTGTCCGTCGCAAAAAAAGCCCTCGCAAATAATTTTTGCGGCGGAAAAAAGGAATTTCCCTCGCAAATTCAAATTTTGCGGCGGAACAATTTTCCCTCGCAAAATGAGAGATTTTGCGGCGGAAATATTTTCCCATGCAAATTCCAAATTTGCGGCGGATAAATTTTCTCTCGCAAGTTAAGATTTTGCGGCGGAAAAAATTTCCCTCGCAAAATTTTTTGAATTTGCGAGGGAATTATTTTCCCTCGCAATTTTTGAGACGGAAAATGTATTTTCCCTCGCAAATTTAAATTTTGCGAGGGAAAAACTTTCCCTCGCAAAATATGGCAATTTGCGAGGGAAAATTTTTTCCCCTCGCAAATTGCCATATTTTGCGAGGGAAAATTTTTCCCTCACAAAATTTAAAATTATTTTAAAAAAAAATCATTAAAAATTATAAAAAAAAATTGTATATCATAAAAATAAATTATACAATCATCATACAAGTTTACATAATAAAAACACAATATTATATAAATTATAATGTTCTAAAATGAACTAAAAAAAAACTCTAAATAGCAGTAGCCTGGCCATCGTCACCGCCAGTATCGTCGTCACCACTAGGAGGCAGCCCCGTACCTTTGTCTTTCAATAGGGCATGGAGAAGTGCTCGCATTTCACTAATAATATTTCCTTGCTCCCTCATCTTCTCATCTTGCTCCCTCATCTTCTCGTCTTGCTCCAGCACCTTCTGTTCTTGCTCCAGCACCTTCTGTTCTAACATCTTTACCCTCTTATCCTCTGCAAAACCAACATTATGAAGTCAATTTACTTGTAATACTTCATTTATATGAAAGAGGGAGTAATGATTTGCGATTGATAACAAAAGTACAACTCGACCTTCAGGACCACCTCTACTACTGCCGGATGAGCGCATCGAAGACGACTTCAGTTGGCTGGCAGAAGCACCCATCCCGAAGACTCTCCCCTTCTTGTCCATTCCGCCTGCAGCCTGAAGGAAGATACTCTCGTTATCGGAATAAGAGGACGACGGGTCGCTTTGAATTTGTAAGTCTCTCTCCTGCGTCAGCTTCTGATAGGTCTCCTACAAGCACAAACATACAACACAAATAATGCATATAAAATAAAAGAAAGATGTTACTGTTTGAAACAAATAATAAATGCAATTAATATCTCACCGCGAATTGCTGGGACTTGGCGTTAATCCAACGCTTGCCTTGACCCTCAACCGGCTGGGTATGAGTCCGCTCAAAGGTGGTCCAAGGAATCAAATCTGCAGGAACTTCCCCAGATGCTGCCTGCAAACACAAATGATAATCATTCATTAATTATTGATTAAGTATTGAAAGCTGAAGTAAAAAATAGCGTATACTTACAATCTTTCGTCGATGCTCACTAACTGGAATGCTGCCGCCAGCATATGACGGTCCATCCATGTGGGACCTATTTAATTTATTTTGCTCACTTTGCTTCAAAAATCTTTCGTCGGTGGCCCACTTGTCAAATAACTGGCCTGCAACCTCAGGCTGAATCCAATTTTTTTTTTCCTTTTTCATGCCTCAATTTATATAATTTATCAGACAGCCACTTGCTTCCCTTGAAGTTATAAGCCTTCTTTAAATTTGGTAGATGCTCGGGCAAGCAGCTAAACTTTCCCTGAAAAACAATACTAAACAATTAGTGCTCTAAATTATACAAGTAGTTAATCAATTTGCATTTTGATGAGAATAAAAAATTAATAACCATAAATCACATAACTTACCAATAACTCAGTGAACCAAACATCTCGCTTGCTCTGAGGAATCGCTTTCCATGTGGCCCAAGGTTGATCAAAATTACGAAATATTTGCTCGGCCATGAAATCCGCCACCGGCTTATAAGGATCAAACCTGAAAAAAAAAGAGAATGTTGCAAATAGTAGCATACAAACTAAAGGTAAAAAATCATAACATTACATGACTTACTCGGTGCTCCCTACAGGACGGATCCACATCTTCCCTATCGCAAGATCAATGGATCCCCAGACTGGGTCGTTGGAGGAACTAGCTTGCTCGCCCTGGCTATGAGGCGATGCAGTGTACTGAAAGAATAAGTATATTGAAAATGTAGAACATAGATGTTTTAACAAAATATATGTAAATCAGTCAGAAATCATAAACTGAACCTGCTCTGCCTGATGGTGTGGTGGATATGTATAAGTGAAAGGTTCACCTATATCGCCCATAACAGAGTCAGTAGTAGGCGGTGAAGATGAAAAATAAAGAGGCGGAAGCTCCGGGGAAGAGCTAATTCCGCCGCAAATTTGCGGCGGAAGAAACCTGCCGCCGCAAATTTGCGGCAGAATTTTTCTTCCGCCGTAAAGTTGCGACGGAGAAACATTTTCCGCCGCAAATTTTGTAATTTGCGACGGAATGAATATTCCTTCGCTATTTGGGACAAATTTGCGATGGAATTTTATTCCCTCGCAAATTCCGTCGCAAAATGACTATTTTCTAGTAGTGTAATATGCAATGACTGAGATATATATATATATATATATATATATATATATATATATATATATATATATATATACCTGAACTAAGGAATTGTTTGCGTAGCTTGTGTCCCCCATCCCTCCGTTCATGCGTAGCACTTGAGTTACCTCCATTATATTCTTAGTGTTACGGATATCTCATAAATGGGCCCAGCCCAATAACTAAAGAGCCTAGTCAAAATGACTTCAGTTATGCTCATAACCGCTTCCTTGAAAATAGGAGTGGTTTTATCAAAATATCTATCGTTATGATAACCGCCTATGTATCAAGAATATCTATCAAAAACGCATATCTTGATATCCCTAAAATAAAGGATGAATCCAACTGATTAAGATAAGGCACAGGTACGCCTATAAATAGGGTAAACCCCTTACAAGGTACACACTTCTGAAATCCTAGCTTTTCTATTCACACAGAGCACACACACCACCCCCTCTGGCTATCATTAGCCTGTCGTATACCCTCGAACTACGTGGACTTTGATCCACACTGTGGTACGTAGGACCCCGGGATTTCACCCTGGGCCAAGTCCAACCCAACTTGTGATCTACACCGGATCATTGGCGCCGTCTGTGGGGACTGTAAAGTCCTATTCCCGTGACCCGTGATGGCTAATACCAGAAGCAAAAGCCACCCGCATGCACACGAGCAAGGTCAGGAACAAACTTTTAGCGAGACCCAACAGCAGGACGTTCAAGGCGTTAATCAGGAACAAATGGAGGAGTCCCCGGACTCGAACCTGGATGGACGAGCAGGCCAAACGCTGGAAAATACTAACCACGCTGGTCCCTCAAAGTTTCAGATTGGAAGCCCGGACATACGGCTCCTACATAACATTGCTGAGTCAATGATGAAACGGATCGAGAATGTGGAAGAACGCGACAATCTTCAGAACCAAAAGATTGACCATATGACCGAGGTGATGAATCAAATTCTTAAACACTTACAAGACCCTCTTCAGGAGGAACGCCGGGATGATCAGCAGAATGAGGACGAAGAAACCAATCACCAAACTATTGATCCCCTACAGGAGGATCATCCTGGGCAAGGCCGAATAGTTTCAACAAAAAATTCTCAGCAAAATAATCACCGGGACGCGAGTCAGGAGGATCAAGCCCGGGCACATAGGAAGGACAGCCGTACCTCGGACAATCAGGGAATTCCGCAAGACTCCGGCAGGTACAAGACGTGGTATGGGGATGGAGGACAAAACAACAGCCCGTTCTCAGATGAAATTACGGAAGCTGAGTACCCAAGGAAATTTAATACATCCGACCTCCCTAAGTACGACGGAAGTCAGGATCCCCAGACACACTTGAACACTTTCGACACCGAGATGCTGGTCCGAGGATTCAAGGGGCCAATCATTTCCAGGCTGTTCACCTCAACGTTACGAGGAGCCGCCCAAATTTGGTTTCGGACTCTATCTCCCAAGTCCATTACCGACTTCAACAACCTGAGCGAGAAGTTCCTGCTGAATTTTGCGACAAGCAAGAAGCAACCCAGGTCGGTCTACACGCTGGACAGAATCAAGCAGCAACCCGGTGAAACCCTTCAGAAGTATTTGGATCGTTTCAAGGCTGCCGCATTACAAATCCAGGGATTAACGGAAAGCGTCCACGTACACTTGCTCATCTCGGGCTTAGATAGCAAATCCAGAATGGGGAGATCGGTCATATCTGGCGAGATCAAGACGCTGGAAGAATTCCATAAACGAGCCAAAAAGTATCTGGACATAGAGCAGATGCAGATAGCCAACGCGTAGGGAAAAGAGAGACAGAAAAGCCCACCTTCGAAAGGGAAGGACCGGGCAGCAAGAGACCGACCCCGTAACTTGGACCAGAAAACACGAGGACAAAGGCATGAGGGGAAGTATGAGAGGTATACTCCAATAAATGTCCCTCGTTCACAGTTATGGAGAGAGGTAGCCCTGACCGAGATGAGGAAGGTGGAGCGACCCCGACCACTTTATAATAAGGGAAAGTTGGACCGCACACGATTTTGTGAATTCCACAATGGACCCGGGCACACAACGGATGAGTGCTGGGACCTTAGAGATGCGGTGGAAAAGTTTATCCGAGATGGAAAATTATGTCAGTACGTTATCAAAACACAAGGGCAGAAAGCCAAGCGCAAGCAGACGGATCGGAGTACAAGCCCGGTCCCCCAGAGGAGAAAACCGGAGGAAGCCCAGAGAAAGCACGACAATGAGGACGAGTTCCCGGAAGCAGAGTTTGACTGCAATGTCATTAGTGGAGGTTACGGAGGTGGCGGCGATACTGCCAATCAGCGGAAGAAATACCTTCGGGAAGTCTTAACCATCAGGGGACGACCGACCTTCAAGCCGGAGCCATCGCAAACAGAAGAGCCTCCTAAGCTGTTCTTTACTCAGGAAGATCTGAGGGACGTAATCCCGGGTCATCAAGACGGACTGGTTATAACCGGCCTCCTGGGAAAATGCCGTGTAAAGAAGATATTCATCAATCCTGGCAGCGCGGTGGATATCATCCTGTGGGACGCCTTTAAGCGCATGGACCTTGACCCAGAGAATCTAAAGCCGTGCAGGACAACCTTAATCGGGTTCAACGGACAGGATACAAATCCCAAAGGATGTATAGAACTAAAAATGACCTTGGGCTCTAAAGAAGCCTTTAAGACTGAGCGAGTCAAGTTTATTGTAGCGGATTTTCCTTCGTCCTATAATATAATCTTAGGCAGACCAACCATTCATAATTGGGACATGCTCATATCAACTAAGCATCAGAAGCTGAAAATGGTAAGTCGGAACAATGAAGTCGTCACCGTTAAAGGTGATCAGAAGGAATCCCGGCAATGCTATTTCTCGACAGTTAAAATAATGAACCCGGAACATCCAGCTCGAAGTAGAAAGGAACTCGAAATTCAGCGCCAATTACGCCGAGCTCGGTCAATGTGGTAGAGCTGGATGTAAGAGAAGAAGTAAAGTTGATGAAAACAGAGCCTGATGGAGAGCTCACAGGCTACCAACTAGGAGAGGATCCCGGACAAATAACCCAGATCGGGAGTTCACTTGCCGAGCAAGAAAAAAGCGAGCTCAAAAAGCTGTTATGGAGAAACAAGGACGTATTCGCATGGAAACCTTCGGAGTTACCAGGAGTTGACCCGGCGTTCTGCTGTCACAAATTGACCATAAATCCACGATATACGCCGGTCTCGCAGAAGAAAAGAAAGATTGCACCGGACCGTCAGGAAGCCCTAACCGAGCATGTAAGAGAACTGCTGGATGCGGGATTCATCAGGGAAATCCAGTATACCACGTGGTTGTCAAATGTGGTAATAGTCAAGAAACCAAATGGCAAATGGAGGGTGTGCACCGACTACACCGATCTCAACAAAGCATGCCCCAAGGATGCTTACCCCATGCCAAATATTGACCAACTGGTGGACAATTCTTCGGGTTTCCAGCTGCTCTCATTCATGGATGCGTATTCCGGCTATAACCAAATAGCTATGCATCCTGAGGACCAGGAGAAAACAACTTTTATCACGGAAAAAGCTAATTACTGCTATAATGTCATGCCTTTCGGGCTGAAGAACGCAGGAGCTACTTACCAGAGGATGATGAATCAAGTGTTTGAGGCACAACTCGGCAGGAACGTCGAATTTTACATCGACGATATGATCGTAAAGTTAGTTAAGCGATCCAACCACATCCAAGATTTGCAAGAAACATTTGATAAGCTCCGGGCTCACAGAATCTGACTTAACCCAGCTAAATGTGCATTCGGGGTACCAGCGGGTAAATTTCTCGGATTCCTGTTGACAAACCGGGGGATTGAGGCCAACCCGGACAAATGTCAGGCCTTCCTCAATATGGCTGCCCCAAAAAACAAAAAAGAGGTATAGCAGTTGACTGGCAGACTGGCCGCGCTGACAAGGTTCTTACCGAAATCGGCAGAAAATGCTCTTCCTTTGTTCAAGTTATTGAAGAAGGAAGCACGGCATGAAGAATGGAACTCAAAGTGTGAAGCCGCGTTTGACAAGATCAAAAAATGTCTGTCATCACCACCCGTGCTGACCAAACCCGAGCCCGGGGAAGATTTGATATTATATCTATCTGTGGCCCCAGAAGCAGTAAGTGTCGCCCTGGTGAGAGAAGATTCGAAGGAACAGAAACCGATTTACTTTACAAGCCGGGCTTTGCAAAGTTCGGAGCTAAGATATCAAAGGTTGGAAAAGGTGGCCTTTGCGCTCCTAACTGCCGCGAGGAGATTACGCCCTTACTTCCAGGGGCATAAAATAATTGTCCGAACCAGTCAGCCAATACGTCAAATACTCCACAAACCTGACTTAGCAGGAAGAATTACGAGTTGGGCAGTCGAACTGTCCGAATTCGACATAGTATATGAAGCTCGGCGTGCTATTAAGTCCCAGGCTTTAGCCGACTTCATTGCAGAACTGGTGCCAACAGAGGTAGTCCCGAAAGCAGCCCTTGACGTTTGGAAAATATTTGTAGACGGCTCTTTAAACGCCAAAGGAAGTGGAGCCGGGATCATCGTCGAAAGCCCGGAAGGAGTTGCCATGGAACACTCCCTGCAATTACACTTCAGAACCTCCAATAATCAGGCCGAGTATGAGGCTTTATTAGCCGGGCTATCGCAGGCAAAAGATAATAGGGCCAGGAGGGTTCATCTCTCTACCGACTCTCAACTAGTCGCGGCCCAAATCAACGGTTCATACACGGCTAAGGGACCCTTGCTAATTAAGTATCTGGGGAAAGTCAGAGAGGCAATGGCCGAATTCGATGAGGTCCTAGTCACCCACATCCCCAGGGGAGAAAATGCGAGGGCAGATATCCTCTCCAAATTAGCAAGTACCAGGAACCCGGGAAATAATCGGACTGTAATACAACAAAGTCTCAAGGAGCCCACGTGTATCATGGTCATCGCGGTAGCAGAAGACTGGCGAAAGCCAATCTTAAATTACCTGGAAAAGGGAGTTAGCCCAGACGATCTCGGGGAAGCAAGGCAGATAGCACGGACCGCGTTAATGTACGCAGTGGTCGATGACCAGCTCTACCGAAAAGGCCTCCAATCCCCAATGATGAGATGTTTAAACCAGGCAGAGGCCGAATACGTGCTATCAGAGATACACGAAGGGATAAACGAACAACACATGGGGGCAAAGGCGTTAGCTCGGAAGGCCCTAAGGGCTGGATACTACTAGCCGACAATGGTCGCGGACTCCAGAGAGCACGTACGGACGTGCGAAAGCTGCCAAAAACATGCTCGGATCCTCTGGCCACCTCCAACCGAGTTGAAGACCATCACGGCTCCTTGGCCATTCTTTAAATGGGGTATGGACCTCCTTGGACCGTTCAAACCGGCCGCAGGGCAACTGAAATGGTTTGTGGTGGCGGTGGATTATTTCACTAAGTGGATCGAGGCCGAACCACTGTCGACCATCTCGGCTGCTCGAATACAAAAATTCTTCGAAAGAAATATTGTTGCAAGGTTCGGGATTCCTGCCGAGATCGTAACTGACAACGGTACTCAATTCATTGATCAAGGTTTCCAGAGGTTGATGTCCGAGCTCGAAATCAAGCACCATTTCGCCTCGGTAGAGCATCCGCAATCTAATGGGCAAGCCGAGGCAGCCAACAAAATCATTGTTGACGGGCTCAAGAAACGGATGAGCAATGCAGAAAGTAACTGGGTCGAGCAACTATACCCGGTACTCTGGGGATACCAAACTAGTGTCTAAACCTCGACCCAGGAAACACCCTTTCGAATGACATATGGATGCGAGGCCATGATCCAGGTTGAAATTGGGCAAACATCATGGAGGAAAGCCAAAGTCATGGAAGAGGGAGAACACGCTAACAACAAGCAGTTAGCAGCCGACCTAGACCTCATCGATGAAGTGAGAACGACGGCACACTGCCGAGATCTGGCAACGAAGCAACTGGTGGCTGCTAAGTATAACCGCAAAGTTAGACCACGAGCATTCGATAAAGGTGACTTGGTATTACGCAGAGCGGATATCGGAAATAAGAATGCCCGGGATGGAAAACTTGCAGCAAATTGGGAGGGTCCTTACCGTGTTTCAGACAAAATGGGGCCTAGGACCTATGTCCTTGAGACGTTAGATGGCACGCCCATTAAACGAACATGGAACGCGGACAAGCTAAGGACTTACTACAGCTAAAGACCGGGATGCACTCGGAATGAACGCACAGCAGATGTCAGTGGTGACCGAGAACCGCTTTTTACTTTCAACGGATGTCGGTGGTAACCGAGAACCGTTTTTTATTACGCATGGTTTTGCTTTTGGCAGTATTTTCCATTGATTTTAAATTGTGTAATCCCAATTATTTCAATCAATAAAAAAAAAGGTGGTTCAATTTATGGGCCAACCAAGTTATTACTTGTGAAATCAATGCAAAGATAGGCCGTGACAAAGGCAAGATAATTAAACAAAGACTTGGGCTTCGCGATCCCGGTCATGATAAGATTTGTCAACAAATCTTGTAAAACGTTACGATGCATTGGAACTGTCCCCTGGGGTGGTGTGAGATTGCCATAAAAGATCCTGATCAGGTCGAAATGTTTAGGCTCTTATTCAAAAAGGATATTAGGGCCCGAACATGTGGCAGTTGGCTACCATCTCGGTAAGGTACTTTACAAGATAAAGTGCTTAGATGATTTTTGAAAATCGTCTGTTGTTTAGAATGCCCGACCATTAATAAACGTGGCCCGTTTGTTAAAACGTCGGTTGAATAACCAGCAGATTCTGCGCAATATATCTTGACTTTGGCCAAGTCAAAAAAAAAATAAAGAACCGAGCTTCGTGCACGGATTACGTTCCCCTTTACTCATCAACTAGTGAATTAAAACACGAGTTTGGTTTAAAGGATGAAAATAAATACATGTAAGATGGACGAGCTGAGGATGCTAGAAAAATCCGGGAACACCGGCTTGTCATATTATTAATTTTGAGGGCAAAGGCCCCAGATTACAGAAAAAGAAAAATGAAAATGAAAATACTACATATGGGAAAAAATAAAAAAGATCCTAGAAGGACGGCATCAAGATTGGGCTTGGCTGGGCACAGGAGAGCCAGGGGCGTCGGTCGTCGGAGCATCTTCCTCAGCTAATTGAACACGGTCATCCTCTGCGAGATGCTCGGACTCTTCGACCGGAGAAAGCGGCGCTGGTACAAATTGCCCGTCCTCTACCGAAGCTCTGAAATCCACAGCGTCTAAGTTCATCGTAATATCCGGATTCAGAGCTCGGACTTGGGCCAGGCATACGTTGAAAGCTTCAGCAGCCGTCTCCACGACCAGGACTTCCAGCTTATCCACCTCGGCAGCAGACGCCACGAGCTCGGCCTTGGAAGCGTGGAGGTCGGATTGGGCGAGATGGAGGTCCTTCACCAGCCCCGCATACTGACCCTGCAGGGCGTGCAGTGAGGCATTGAGGGTGTCTTCCCGGGCATGACTGGCGTCAAGCTCGGTGGAGAAACGATCCCTCTCAGCAAGGGCCTTTGATAGCTCTTCCACCGCCTTTATCTGCGCCTCTTCCGCTTTCAGGCGCGCCTCCTCAGCCTCCCGCTGCCTGATCTCGGCCTCTTTCTTTTCAACCCGAGCTTTGGCAATCTCGGCTGCAGCCCTGGCGTACTTATGCTTAACAGAAGCATAAGCGTCCAACACGCCGGCCGTCTCCATTAGGTGGTCCTGCAGAACCTGCAGATGATCGAGGTCGGAGTCGGCAAAGGCCTCACCACTAAAATATTTGCTGGGAGGCTTCACCGCGTATTTGAGCTCCTCCGAGACCCCATCAGTCCATACCTCACCCCGCGAGTGAAGGCGAGACTTACCAGGAAGTGGGGGAGGAGGGACGCTTGTGGCAGCACCGGAGTCCGGGACAGAGGCCGGATTCTCTTCTGCGACCGAGATCGACGACGCCACGGACTTCGATCACTTGCGCGGAATGAGATCCGTAGAGGCCGGAGAGGGCGCGGCCCTCTTTTCAGCAGTAGTCCTGGCAGGCGAAGGAGCAGCCACAGCTTTCTTCTGGGAAGAGGACTCCCCTTTCTTTTTGGCCTTAGCCCGGAGCTTCTCGGCCAGTTCTTGGAAAGAAGCCTTCCCCATGTCGGGCACTACAAAAAACATAACAAACATCAGAAAGGACAAGGGGCATACCAAAAAAAAAAAAGGAACATCCAACAGAAACCATACTCGGTGAATACAATTCCTCCACCGACTGTCGGATAAAAATCCGGGAATCAATAACATCCTTCTCGGCCACATGGTCAACCAAAGCTATCACGGTTTCAACCTCGGCTGGCTCTAGGCTATCATCGGAGGATGCAAATATGCTTTGGTCTTGGTCATAGTGAGCTTTCGACCAATACAGAGGAAACAGCAGCTCCACCGAGCTGGAATTGACGTCCTTAAGAAACCACGGTTTATGACCGGGTTCAGCATTGATTTTGAAAAAAGAAACCTTGAAGCCTTTCCAGGTGTCAGTTGCCACATGGAAAAGCTTCTTGTCCGATTTCCCCCGAAAAGAAACCCAACCCCTCTTTTCTTCGGGCTCCCCGGGTTGACGAGCCCGTTGGATGTTAAAAAATAAAAGAATGTCCCGGTGGTGGGAGTACGATTTAAAAATCGGCAAAGCCGCTCGAATGCAATAATAAAGCCCCAAGAGTTAGGATGAATCTGAGTGGGGGCCAGCTGAAGAATGTTTAAGAGATCTACTTGAAACCTAGAAAATGGAAAACGAAGGCCGAGTTTTTTGACGAAGTCTAGATAGAAGAAGAAAAAGGAGCGCTCATTCCCTTCCCGGGCAACGCACACCGGTTCAGAAGGGCCGGGAAGAGATAAAGAACAATGATCCCGGTCCCCTAATGGGAGCTCGGCGATCTGACTGGTCGTGGCTTTTGATAGCCTGGACAGCACCCCGGTCGCGACCCAGTCATACTTCTCAGCAATATGACGTGGAATACTGACGGCCGCTGACTCCACGGATCCGGAATCCTCGATAGGACGCGGAGAAGTTGACATACTACCTAGAAAAGGCAAAACAAAAATAAATTAGAAACGAAAATGATACCTGAAGATAGTAAAGCGGGACGGGTAGAAACGGCTCCAACAACCCGCGGTTGGATATGCCGGCATCGCGAAGCTATTTCGTCAGCTTCCCATGACCGGCCAACCATCGTGGCCTCAGATATTAGCCAGGAACACTCTTCGCACGGGCCGATAGGCCGGGTAAGGGAGATGAGGGGCTCCGCGCGTGAAGGAAAGGAAGAGGCGGGTAGAGGAGGACTTTCCCCCTACCCTTTCCTAAGGGCGGCTCTGAAGAAAAAACCCTAGTGGCAGCAATCCCCCGGCCTAGACTTTCGGGCTCTACAGACTCAGACCGACCTCGAGCCCTTCCCCTAACCCGACCAGACCGACCTGGTTGACTACCACCTTCTCCGCCATAACCACGGAGAACGTTTTCCCTCTTTTGTTCTTCGGTCAGAGGCTTCCCGTACAGCCACCAAGCTGTCCGGGGAGGCATACGCTGAATAAGCTCGGCCTCTTCCGGGGAAAAAGCATTTGGATTAAAAGGCGGAGGAGAACCTTGATGGCTCATCCCGAGAAGATAGAATTTAAACAGGAAACCGAAAACCAAAGACGGAGAAAAAGGATTGAATAGACCAGAAGTTCAGAGAAGTTCGAGAACAAAGCAGAAGACAGAACCCAAAGGGGAAGAAACTTGAAAGAACTCACAATAACCTACCCAGAAAAAAGAAAAACCAAGAGATAGAGAAAGAAAGAAGAAAACACAGCCAAATAACCAGAGAAGGAAACAAGGAAAGTACCTAGTTTGAAATAAGTTAAGGGAAGAGGAAATGCGCGAGCCACGAAGAGCAGAAATGGGAGTCTGAGGAAGATGAACGGGTGACTGGTTGCAAGTTTCTCTCAAGAAGGAAAATTCAAGGTTTGGCAGTTTTCAAAATGCAAGAAGCAGAAAGTCGAAGGCTTTTATAAGCAAAACAAGCAGGCGGGTGAGAGTCAAGAAACTCAACCGTCAAAAGCCCAAAGGGCCCATACACAAATAATGACGTGGACGTTAAAAGGCGTGCACATTTAATGCTGATGGTAGGCAAACACGAAAACCAAGATAATGGGGCAGTTGCTCTACTCAGAGGCCGGCTAGTAAACATCAAATCAGCAGAAAGCAATGATGACACTCGTGGCCTCGAGATAAGGCGAGTGTTGGATCAACAGATGAGGCGGACAATGATCCCGGATCGAAATGCTCACGTGGCCGACCACATGAATACACCCCGGTTGCCCGACCTAACTCCCCGTGCAATCTTAAACTTGGGGGCAATAGGTCCCGATCCACGAAAAACTGGACAAGGTACCTGTAAACGGGGAGTAAGACGATATAGAAATATCAACACTACCCGATACGAATAAAGAGGGGAAGTTCGAGAAAGCATGGGAGGAGTTCGGCCTAGAATCAAAATTATAGAACATTAAGACCAAACATTAATGTTCTCTCGGGATAGCAAACGAATGCAACCCACGTTAACCGAGATGGGGGGGGCACCCGTGTCCCACTCAAATAAACCGGAATGCAAATTGATGACAGAGGGGGTAACCCGGGGACCAAAAATGTCTGACCTCGGAAAAAGAACTAGAAATCAAAAACCTCAGGGCAGCGAAATGAACTAGAGCAAAGGACGTAACCTGACAAGTACATCCCGGCTGCTCGGAGCCCTGAACAACCGGGCTGGGGGGCAACTGTTACGGATATCTCATAAATGGGCCCAGCCCAATTACTAAAGAGCCTAGTCAAAATGACTTCAGTTATGCTCATAACCGCTTCCTTGAAAATAGGAGTGGTTTTATCAAAATATCTATCGTTATGATAACCACCTATGTATCAAGAATATCTATCAAAAACGCATATCTTGATATTCCTAAAATAAAGGATGAATCCAACTGATTAAGATAAGGCATAGGTACGCCTATAAATAGGGTAAACCCCTTACAAGGTACACACTTCTGAAATCCTAGCTTTTCTATTCACACAGAGCACACACACCACCCCCTCTGGCTATCATTAGCCTGTCGTATACCCTCGAACTACGTGGACTTTGATCCACACTGTGATACGTAGGACCCCGGGATTTCACCCCGGGCCAAGTCCAACCCAACTTGTAATCTACACCGGATCACTTAGTATTTCTCTTTAATGACCCCTCTGCTTGTCTCTTCAATTTCTTAATCACTCACTTTGTGTTTTAATATGTGAGTTTTGTGGAATCTATTTATACACGCTGTTGCCTTTTTTATTTACAGAAAAAGCAAAATGATTGCATGCGAACACACACTCAAAGCCTTCCTTTTTTAAGAATTGTTTTTAAGCGTTATTTTATTCTCTCCAACAAATCTCAATTTGTCATTTTCTTCATACAAATTATAGAGTTACAATCAATGACCTTATGGTAACGTCGAGATTATATATCTTAATTATTCAATACAAAAAAGAAATAACGTTAAAAAAAATACAAAAAAGAAATTAATTACGATAAGATTATCTCAACAAGCACATCGCCATACTAGTGCATGATCTTTTGTGTTTTGCCATATATAGATACGATTATACGATAGAGGATTATTGTAATTGCAATTAATTTTTTAAAAGGGTAAAGGAGTAATTTTACACATGAGCTTTTCTCCCAGGAGCGCTCAGCACCACGAGCTTTTTTATGGACTAAAAATACACATGTGGTTACGTTTTGGGAGCAAAAATATCACGAGCCGTTAGTTGACCAAACGTTAACCATTAACTTTGACAGAATAAACAGTAACGCGAGTGAAATTACCCATTTATCATTAGTTTTAAATATTTTTTTTTTAAAAAAAACTAAAATAACCCCTCCCCGCCGGTGGGCCCCACCACTAGCAACACCGCCGCCGCCGACCGCCCTCCCAACTGCTAGCTGCCGCCGGCAACCGTCGGCCACCTCCAACGACCTCCCCTTAGTTTTAAATATTTTTTAAAAAAGAAAACTAAAATAACCCCTCCCCTGCTAGTGGGCCCACACCACCACCAGCGGCCGCCCTCCCCACCGTTGGCGAATGGCAGCCACCGCTGGTGACCACCTCTGGTGACCTCCTCCGACGGCCTCACCTTAGTTTTAAATAATTTTTTAAAAAATAAAATAAAATAACCCCTCCCTTGCCAGTGGGCCCCACACCAGCCTCCCAATCGCCGTAGGCCTCCCTCCCCAATGCTAGTTGCCACCGGCGACCGGTGGCCTCCTCTTGGTTTTAAATAATTAAAAAAATAATAAACTAAAATACACCACCACCGGCGGTGGTGTGGTTTGTGGTGGGGCACATTGGCTGGGAGGGATTATTTTAGTCTTTTTTTTTAAAAAAAATTACTTAAAACTAAGGGGAGGTCGTCGGAGGTGGCTGCCAGTCGCTAGCAGCGGCCAGCGGTGGTGTGGCCCACTGGCAAGGAAGGGTTATTTTATTTTTAAAAAAAATTATTTAAAAATAAGGGCAAAAGGGTAATTTCACCTGCGTTACTGTTCATTCCGTCTAAGTGAATGGTCAACGTCTAGTCAATTAACGGCCTGTGGTATTTTTGCTCTCAAAACGTAACCACGTATGTACTTTTGGTCTAGAAAAAAATTCATGGTGCTGGGTGCTCCTAGGAGAAAAGCCCATATGTAAAATTGGTCCTTTACCCTTTTCAAAATATACATAGACGGGATAGCTTGAACCATGTGACGCATAGGCACCAAAATAGTCAGATGCGAGCTGAGAAGTGTATTCCATTAAAATGTATATAAAAATAATTATTCTTGAGTATTATCACTGGAATCTAATACACACACATATATTCTTTTTTATGTAATTAAAAGAATTTTTATCCTGAGTGCAACAAAGTTGATCTAATAAAATTGAGAAAAGGATCTTATAAAAAGGATTAAAGAATACTTGTAATTAGTTGGTCCTTATAATAAATACAAGAGAGTACATATGTATTTTTACTCTTAAAATTGTGTCCATTCCATTAAGTTTTCTAAGCTTTCACTTGATCCTGCATATTTTATACGTAAAACCTGTTATAGTATTGTTGTTTAAGGTCATACTTTTTTTGGTCCTAAATGTAAATGTAAAAGCTAATAGAAGAATCTGAATCTTAAAAGCTAAAAGACCTTACTTTATTTTATCTATTAAATTCATAATTTTCCCCCATAAATTCTCTCTATCACATTGTACACATGAAAGAGTTATCCATCATATCAAGGGGTTAATTTTATATTTAAATGATTAAAATGGTATTTTAGAGAAACCAACACTACAAAAAACTTCGGATTACTCACGTAATTACCGACAGAAAAAATTCTATCAGAAACTACCCATTATATCAAGGGGTTAATTTTATATTTAAATTCTGTCAGAAATTCTGTCGGTTATTCCGTGAATAATATGAATTTTTTTTAGTGCAACATACATATTTTAAATATAATTAAATTCAATAATTATTTTAATATTTACAAATGGATTATTGAATTCTTATATATGTAAGACCGGGAGATGTATGTATTAATCATTAAAGTTGAATTATAATGTAAAGAAAAAGATGATGGATGGAGTTCGAGTCGGCAACAAGTGTTAACAAGTCTGGTTGATTTGACTGAGAAGGTCCCATTTCATATAATTCACAAGAGCATGTTAATTAAGAGCGAGTTGAAATATTTTGGAATTTAACAACCAACACCGTGCTTAGCAATATAGAAAACGTCATTAGTTAGACACTAAGATCTCATTTCGGTGAGTTGTCACTTAATGCGAGCTCAGAATTCTTGCTTTTATGAGGTTACATTGATAATTAACGTAATGATTAAGAAATCTGGGAATCGTGAGTGAGTTCAACACTTCAACGAAGGTTGGTCGCATGTATTTTCAGTATTTTTTTTATTCCCTTTAACAAACCTCATTTTGTCACTTTGTTAAATCAACGAGATTCTTTATTTTGAATTTCCTTTTTCAAAAGTTTGATAAAGTTGTAATGTTGTACGTAATGAACAGATATATAGAAGCACAAAGTTTGCCGAACTAAAATGATTCTTAAATATAAGATGCTAGTAGTAAATATATGATTTAAAATAAATAAACATATCTGAATTCGGTACAAAATTTAAAAGGGATTTAATTCTTGTCCTTGTTTACGCTGTGTACATCTGTTAGCTTCTTCAGTGTTCATGTTCTGTCCATCTAATAATCTTGTTTCGCATCATATATAAGCATGCTTGTTATTACCAAGGTTGTCAAACTCACAAGTTTAAGCAAACTCGTGATGGTGACGTAAACTCGTATCGTAAACTCATAAAGAGTTTACTTTTATTATTAAATAGGCATTACTAATGTATTATTATATAATTAAAATATGAAAATGACAATAATTTAATTTAAATATATTTTAAATTCAAATAATTGAAATTAAATCCATCACCATTAATCATTTATCATATTTAACAAAGAAATTTCTATATAAAACTATTAAGCATGATCAAATAAAAAATAATAATATAAGCTTAAGGGTAAATTAAAACGATTTTATAAACTAGAAACGTAAAAACGGGTAAACTCGGTGTATAAACTCGTGAATTTAACCGAATTTACAATTGGCACTATTTTACTAGTAACTCAACTCGTTTTCGTAAGTTAGAAACGTAAAAACGGTTAACTCGAAGAGTTTACTCTCGAGTTTGACAACAATGGTTATTACAACGGTTAATGTTTTTTGGCCTTTTCTTTTTAAAACTACAGAAATAAGTGACATACCGGATCGTTACTTATTGACGATTTCAAAAGTATGCGTTTTGTATGTATTTTATATATGATAAATAATATTCACTAGAATTTTGATTCTTTTTTCTAAATTTGGGAGAACTGGTACGTTGAGAATACATAAAGAGGGTAGGGCCAAGAAAGGAAACTAAATACTAATTGTGACCAGGCCACGTTCAGTGATTTCTAACAAATCTTTAAAAGTTGGGCCCCTTTGTCAAGGGCAATTATAATTGTACGCTCAAACTCAAATGGCCAGGGCTAGAAAGGGATTTCATCAGTTTAATCACGTCCACATAAATGATTGGGTGTGGAAGAATGATGGATTGTAAATATGATGGGATATGAATATATGTATAAGAAGATAAGGAAATAAAAAAATCGGGTATATTAGAAACGCACGTGTCCCTTCCTAGGTAAAATATAGGGCGCTCTAATTCTAAAAGAAATTATTAATCCATGATGATATATACCGGCTAGTTAAATAGATCAAGTGACGCTATTAAGCTTCACTAATATTCCTTCGATACAGTGAATTAATTAACAACGTGTTATATTTTTTACCAAAGCGAGTAATATAGTCATAGCGTCAGTGGTTAACAACGTCCTTGGTTATAGTAATATATGAACCAGTTAACCAGAGGAAGCACGTGTTTGCATTGTAGTTTGAGAAGGAATGAAAACGAGGGTTTAGGTTTTTGTCTTTTAATTCTGATACAACGTCCCTCAATTCCTAGGAGACGAGTTTGGCATCTATTTCTTTCTTTTCCCCGTTTCTGTTTAGTTATCATTATGATAGCAATGTTGTTTGATGAGGGATTTTTTACAGTTTGTTTTAGGTTTACCATTAAAAATTAATTAAGGATTACGTACAGATAATTTAGGATCGTTCTTTTTTCTCTAGGAGCTTTTTATTACTTGTTAAATAATTTAAATATAATGTAAATATAATAAAAACAAGGAAAAATTGGTTTGAGTTTTTCAAATTAATAAACTAAAAGAATAATGCAATTTGGTTAAAGGGTTAAGAGCAAAAATACACATATACTTTTCTCAGAGGAGCATCCAACATCAAGTATTTTTTTAGGCGCAAAAGTGACTACATGGTTACAAATTATGTGTAAATATACCGTTTGATGACTTTGATCATTAAGTTTAGTTTTTTTTACTAACTAGACGATAATGTGGCTTTTAAAAAGCAAAAATACATATTTGATTTGTCTAAAAGAGCGTCTAACACTAAATACTTTTTCTAAGTGTAAAAATATAGTTTGACTTTTTTATGTGGAAAAAATAGTATTAGTCAGTACCTTGAAATATAATATCTTGAAAAAATATTTCAAGATGCTGACTAACACTTAAAAAATACTTCAAGATGCTCATTGATACTGAAAAAATACTTTATGTTCTTTAAAAATTATTTTATGATATTGAAAAAAATTTCATGATACTAATTGGTAATAAAAAATACTTTAAAATATTGACAGGTAGTAAAAAGATAATTCATTATAATGGAACTGAAAAAATAGTTCATCATTTTAAAAAATTATTTTAGAATCTTGAAAAGATATTTTAGGGTACAAAATAGTACTAAAAAAATATTTCAAAATACTAATTGATACTAAAAAAATACTTTATGGTATTTTGGGATACTGACCAGTACTAAAAAGATACTTCATGATATTGACTAGTACTAAAAAATACTTTTTAATCTTGAAAAAATATTTCAGGTTACTGAATAACACTTAAAAAATACTTGAGGGTACTAATTGGTATTAAAAAAAGACTTCATGATCTTGAAAAATTATTTTGAGATCTTGAAAAAATATTTCATTGTAATGACTGGTACTACAAAATATTTTCAAGATACTGACTGGTACTAAAAAGATTTAAAAAAAACAAACTAAAGGTTAAACAATATTTTTACACTTAAAAAAAACACTTGGTGTTAGTTGCTCTTTTGGCAAAATCACATGTGTATTTTTCACACATTGAAAGCCACATCATTGTCCATTTTTGCACCTTGAAAGTCACGTCATCATCCAGTCAGCAAATAAAGTTAAATTTAGTAGTCAAACGATACTTTTGCACCTAATTTATAACTAAATAGTGACTTTTGTACTTAAAAAAAAGCACCTGATGTTGGACGCTCCTCCAGAAAAAGCACATGTGTATTTTTGCCCCTTAACCCTTAATTAAATGCTAAACTATTGTTTTTGGTATTCTTATAAAAATGGTGAATGAGTGAATAAAATCGATTTACAAAATATGAATAATGGATGCTCTTAATAGTAAAGAGAGTGGCTATCCTTGTTTGATTTAAAAAGATTATAGAAGTTAAGATTTATTAAATTTTATGCAAAATTTCAAGATAACACTTAAGTTTAATATTCTCAATTAATAGTGACTCCTACAAACATAGCTAACTACTATCTCTTAATATATTGTTTAAAACCATTTAATGTACAATTTAAATAAAAATGATGTAATATGAGTCTTTTAAAATTTGAGTGCTAAACAGCTTCTTAAAGATCAACCATAATAACATGCTAATTAACATAATCTTATTGCAACCACGAAGAAATTCAAACATACATAATCTTCACACTATAAAATTCAATTTCAACTACAAATATCAAACCAACAAAGACAATTAATATCAATCTCAATTTAAAAATCATATACAATAATTCATAAAATTAGGAAATTCATATATAACTCTAGACTAATGAAATAATAGAAAAACTCGTGTAATTCATTGAGCTCAAGCACAAACCTTTATCACCAAGAAGCAAAGAATCAACCTCTCATTGCTTAACAATAATCACTGCTTAATCAAAACACTAGAAATTCATGGGATTATGAGTAAATGGATGAATTAAAAGAGAAGGGGGGAAAAACTCGGGGCCTATTTGTTACATGGAACAGGTGGGAAGGGAAGGTGCATAATTTCTCTTATTTAGTACACTTTTTATATTTAATCTTTCAAAAAATTCAAGTTATTTGACCCACCAATATTTCTCTATATGTGAAAAGATAAAATCCCACCAAAATTAGTAGGAACCTTCAAGTTTCTTTGAACAGTGACACTTTCGAACATATATTTACCCTTCATAAAATATTTTTTCCCTATATACAAGAAAATATGATTAAATTTAAATTTGATTCAAATTTATATGAGAATATTTTAGAAAAATTTAAACTTGGCAAGAGGATATTTTAAACAAATTCGAACTTGATAAGATAATAATACTCCCTTCATTTCAAATTATAGGACCAAGTTTGTAATACAAATTGCACTATAAACTTTTATCTAGGACCAAAGGTAGTATTTTTTTAAAAAATATGTTTTAGTAAAAAAATTGTTTTTCATTTCATTTTGAATTATTTACTTTTAAAGGTAAAATATGTATTTTCAAATTCTTTGCCAACTATTACCCCTTCATTTTCTTCCTACTAAATAATTTATCTTCCCTCAAGCCATCTTGCCCCATCCCTCAAAATCTTTCATTTCCTTCTTTTCTTTCATCTAAGGCCCTGTTTGGTATAGGGAAAGCTGCGAGAGGGAAAAGAAAGGAATGGAAGTGAAGATTGAGAAGAAATTTAAAAGGATATTCTGTTTGGTAGGCATGGAGATGGAAATGGAAGATGATAATTAAAAAAAAAAATCAAAATCAAAATCAAAATATAATATTAGAAATGCCCAAAATACCCTTAACCCAAAAAAAACCAACTTCCTCCTTCTTCATCCTTCACATCGCCCAACAATGAACAAATTGAAAAAAAAAGTTGAAGATTGAGGAACATGGTTAGGAAACAGTTGGGATCTGCAATAACGGCTAAATCTGTAGCAACAACAGGATTTGCGACGGTGAAAGATCTGGAAAGATCGACTCCCACCGAGAGATTTGCAGCAACGACACATATCGATCTACAGCATCTGCAGCGACAAAAGTTTTGCAGCAATGACATAGCTTGATTGAAGAAGAATAGGAGGGTTGTTTTAGGAGTTTCTAACCTAAGAAGATTTGGGAAGATCGGTTCCTTCCAAAACTAGAGGGAAGGAGACTTCCCATGGATGAGGGAAGATACCCCGTCGCTGGAACTTGCTTTCCTGGAAGATGGTGCGTCCAAACTGTTCTCTGCGAAGGAAGACGGTAAGTCTTCCCTTCCCTTTTCTTATCTTCCACATAACAAATGAGTCATAAATTCTTTTCCCTTCTCAAAACTTTCTCGTACCAAACAAACCCCAATGATTTATTTGGTATAAGTTGTGTATAAGGGAGGGTATGGAAAATGTTGATTTGTTAGCTTTAAGAAAATTGGAGAAGTAAGATTATAAAATTTTAATAATTAAAGATATAAGATAAAAAAAAATAATTAAAACTTTTTAACCTCACTTCTCTCTTTTATTTACATTCAAGTCAGACATTTTCTGGCTCTACTCACTTTCCGTCCCTTCCCCTCATACCAAACGAGTCTCTTGGTCTAAGGTGCAGAAGAAATAGAGAAAATAAATGGAAGGAAATAAGAGTATGTTGATGTTCGAAGCTTCGACTAAAGCAGTGTGGAAGAGTGAGCGCCGGAGGTCGACGGGAAAGTCACCGGCGGAAGTGATGGTTAGCACAGAGGAAGGAAGAGCAGAGGTTGAAGGCAAGGATGAAGGTGGTGGAAGAAGATCGGTGAAAATGGTGGGGAGGGAGAGATCGATGGAGAAGGAATGATTTCCGGCGAGAACAGAGGAATGGCGTGAGACGTTGGTGGCTTCGTCCGATTCTGAGCTCTGAACCTTGCTCTGCGATTCTGCTGTTGTTTGTTATGAGGAAGAAGCTTGCTGGCGAGAGAAGAAGAAGAAGGCGAAGGTCTCTGGTTCTCCGAGCTTTTCCAACTGCCGCGCCTTGCTTCTCGCTTCTGAGCTCCGACCGGTGGTGTGAGGACGGAGGGTGGAAGTCCTCCACTGTGGTGGTGGCTCTCCGTTTCTTCCCCCCTCCCCCGTACAACTCTCCCTCGCCGAAGAAACTCCCTCTCGTTCTCGATCTGAGCTCGCGACTGTTAACTCTCAAAATGTCGGGTCTGCTATTCCGTCGAAGGAAGGAGAAGAAGAAGATTGGAGCGACCAACCTAAAACGTTGAAAAGTTTGTGAAGGGTATAAATGAAATTTATGAAATGTTTATGGGGTTTAATTGTACATTAAAAACACTTATATGGTATTTTGTCATTTTCTCTGACACATTTTCTCCATTGACTTGCAATTTTTAGAAATTATGGGGTTATTTTTTATAATTTTTTCCAATCCTCAAAATTATTACTCCCTTGTATTTAAGATCTGATGAAGTAATTCCAACCTAATTGACATTTTTCAAAATCTCCGATTTTTATTTCAAAACACCTACAATACAAGATAATATTAAAAATCTAAAAAATCATTTACATAAATAATTAACAATTTTTAACAATTTTTCTTTTAATTATATTTAATTCAATACAAATTTTCTTAACTCAAATTAGTGTTTAATTTTACAATAATATCTTAAAAGTACGTTTAAAAAATAAAATAAAAATATGAATCAATGTTACCGATCACATAAATTTCTACATGCCCACAGTGGTACGATTGTTGGATTACATACATAAAAACGTGTAGGAGTTTGCCTTACAAGTCCGAACTCCAAAGTAATAGTACTAACAACCGATCGCAATCCAATTAATCTGTTCATTTAATTATTTTTAAAAAGCTACTAAATCAATTCATAATATTGCGAACGGGATTTAACAGGATCCGATTGCCATGTTTACATATTGAATTGCCGAATTGTTTTGTAATCAAAGCGTCTGCCCATATATATCAAAAAAAGCGTCTGCCCATGAGGTGAATTGTGAGCCAGGCCCATTCCTCCACATGGCTTTTTCAGAAGCCCAAACTGACCAAACAGTAATAATTTACTGCATGGAGTTAAACTTCAGAATAATATGTTAAAATACGCTTTACCTTTTTATTGAAAGTGTAATAATAATCCTAAACTATTTTTTAGAATAAAAGTGACCATAAAATTTTAAAATTGTTGCAAATCCGTTAAATCCAACTAACTTATATCTATTATGATCTAAAGATATGGAAATACCCCACTTAGTAAAAAATTATGGCTGTGGTACAATTTAGTGATTTTTAATCTCATTTTCTTCCATAGTTGCTTTCAATTTATGTCTCTCTCTCACACGCACAACTCTCATATTCTGGGAAATTCGCCAAAATAACTCAAGAAAAAAAAAATTATCCAAATAAACCAGTAAGAAAACATTTTGCAAAATAACCTCTTTTATGGCGCCACGTCAGATGGCGCCTTACGTGGCGCCACTAGGCGTGTGAGCGCGTCACAAGTGGCGCCGCCACGTCATAAGTGGCGCCAGCTGGCTGGCGCCACTTAAAAAAAAAAAAAAAAAAAAAAAAAAATATATATATATATATATATATATATATAAAAACATGCAGTAGATCGTATTCACGGCCCCCTGCAAAAGCTGCCTCGGTGGCTGCTTTTGTAAAAGCTGCCCCCGAGGCAGTTGTAACGGGTGGGGGGGGGGCGTGAATTATTCACGCCCCCAACAGAAGATTTTTTTTTTTTGTAAAAAAAAAAATCTTTCCCTATTTAACACCCAACACACACACACACACACTTCATAACTTCACATACGGGAGAGGTTGGGAGCAACAGGTGAAAAAGGAACCGAAGGAGAAGAAACATCTTGGTAGCTACTTTAAGGTATGTTATGTATTTTATAAGATTATTTAGATAGCTAAACTAGAATATTTTCAATAAGTCTTCTGCATAAGATGTTTTGTGTATATTTTTGTCTATGCAATGATGGTAGTATTTTGTCGGTTAGAAAAAATGTTAGAGTTAAAATTTTTTAGAAGTTGTAAATTCTGACAATAGAAGACTGTATTTATGTAGTAAATGATTAATAATAAATTTAAGGCGATTTATATGTATTTTTTGTTTGTTTTAAAAATTTAAAACTAATTTTTAAATTTAAGAAATTCAAGATTGTTGTATTATAGGATATTTTACCCGATTAAATGTTGTGCAAATATTATATTTGGGTTCATAGAGATATTATGGAAATTTTAATCGGTTTACTTTTCAAATGTTTAGTAGTACATTAGAGAAAAAAAACCAAAGTAGGATGAGAAAATTAAATTACAAATAATAATTCACTATATATAATTATATTGAATTTTACTTATTATATATATATATTATGAATTTTATTTTTTCTTTTAATTTTTATTCTTATTTGTTAATTTTGATTTGTTTTACTTAAAGGAATTTTTATTTGTTGAATAATTTTCATTATTATAATATAATTTTTATTTGATATCCACATAGAACTCAGCGAATTTATTTGTAGGACCTTCCTCAAATGTTTCACAAAACATGTCCAAGTCCTCATCATCGGCCATTTCAACCCCGATATATGTGCCGTCCACAATGGGAACTCTAACTGTCACAGAAGATATTACCTGCTCTTGTTACAGCTTTAGCTTCTGACGGATTTTTTCAGTAAAATCTGCAAATGACATACTTCGAACGATATATATTGCTCGTTTTTCACCTTCAAAGGTCAACCCGTTTGCGTCGATATTTTTTGAACCATTATAATATACAATTGCATGAATCTTGTTCATTTTTTTTTTATATTCTAGAATGAAGAAGAATGCAAAATTACAGATAAATCAAACCACAACACAAATTGCAACTAATCAGGAGAAGAAACTCAATGTATATAAGCAATGAGACAAAGAAATGAAGAAATAAAATGTGATTAAAAAGACCAAATGAAAGTGCAAGCAGTGGATGGAAATGAAAATTGTGGAAATTGAATTCCTCTCGTTTCTTCGTCTGCTTCAACTGATGAATAATTATATATTCTCTACAAAATACATGAATAAGAACAAATCAAAATTGTGTAATAATAACGGAAATTAATGGAAAGTGCAAATTCATAATATATAATAATGATAAAAATAAATATAGAAATTAATCAAAAAATTAAAATTCATAATAAATACTAATAATAAAAATAACATATATCATGTAATGTGAAAAAATTTAATGACAAAATCAAAATTCGTAATCTTTAGTAGTAATAATTATATAAATGAAATTTATATAATAAAAATGAAAATAAATTAAAAAAATTCAGAATTATTCATAAGTTCAATTATTCAGAATTTTATAATAATAAATAAAATTAATAAAAAAAATCATAATATGAAAAAATAATAAACAAAATATATTATATATAATGTAATGTAACAAAAATTAATCTAAAAATTAAAATATATAATATATTATACTAATAAATTTAACGAAATGTATATAATAATAAATAAAATAAAATAAAAACTCAAAATTTATAATATGTAAGATTATTAAAAATTATTTAATATTAACAAAAATTAAAGAAAAACTTTGAAAACTCATAATATATAATAATTTTAATCAACACAACATATATAATATAATCTAACAAAAATTAATCTAAACATTATAATTCATAGTATATTTTAATAATAAAAATAAAAAAGTTTATATAATAATAAAAAAACGAAAATTATTTAATAATCATAAAAATTAATAAAAAAAATCAAACTTCATAATTAGTAAAATTATTCAAAATTATGTAATAATAACAAAAATAATATAATACTAACAACGATAATTAATTAATATATTAAAATTCATAACAGACAAATAATAACAAAAATAATAAAAATTCTATTATGATAATGACAATTGTTCAACAAATACAACTTCATTTAAGTAAAATAAATCAAAATTAACTAATAAGAAGGATAATTAAAAGACAAATTAGAATTCATAATATATATATATATATATATATATATATATATATATATATATATATATAAATAATGAATCATACATATTTAATTATTATTTGTAATTTATTTTTCTCATCCTACTTTAGTTTTTTTTTCTCTAATTTAATTTAAATTTCTCAAACAAACAAAAAATACATCTAAACCGCGTTAAATTTATTATTAATCATTTACTATATAAATATAGTCTTCTATTGTCAAAACTAACAACTTCTAAAAAAATTTTACTCTAATATTTTTTCTAACCGACACAATACTACCATCATTGCAGAGACAAAAATATACACAGAACATGTTATGCAGAAGACTTGTTGAAGATATTCTTGCTTAGCTACCTAAATAATCTTATAAAATAAATAGCATACCTTAAAATAGCTTCCAAGAGTTCTCTTCTCCTTTCCTTCTTTCTTCACAAGGCCTTTGTGTAAGAAACAACTTCTCGTTTCTCCTTTTTCCTCCACAGATGTGGTAGTATATGAGGCTGTGTATGTGTTTGAAGTGTGTTTCGGAGGTATATACAGAAGCAGAAGGAGGGAGCTTTTCATTTTTTTTTAAATACATGCATGGGGCGTGAAAAAATCACGCCCCATACAGTATTTGGCTACTGTAGGGGGCGTGAATTTTTCACGCCCCCTACTGCCTCGGGGGCAGCTTTTAGAAAAAGCTGCCACCGAGGCAGCTTTTGTAGGGCGCTTCAGCGCCCTGCATGTTTTTATATATATATATATATATATATATTTTTAAGTGGCGCCAGCACACGTGGGCGCGCCACAAGTGGCGCCCCACATGGCGCGTCACACAGCCAATGGCGCCACGTAAGGCGCCATCTGATGTGGCGCCACAAAAGAGGTTATTTTGGCGAAATGTTTCCCTATTTGTCTATTTGGACAAATGTTTATTTTTCTTGAGTTATTTTGGCGAATTTCCCTTCATATTCTCCACTCTTCATATTTATCACTACGCTACTACCACTATCTACAATTTCAAAAAATCATCATCAACAATCTATGCTAGAAAAGTTAAAAACCCCAAAAGAAAAAAATGTTTGTTATAATTGTTTTAATTTTGTCATGAACCATGTGCATTGTTTATGCACATGGTTTATGCAAAGGACCGTGTGCATAGATGAGAAAATTCCAGTGAATAGCATGACCCAGATGTTTTTATTTTTTCCCCAGTTTTTAACCTTTCTAATAATATGGATTGTTTATGATGGTTTTTTGGAATTGTAGGTGGTGGTGGTGTTGGTGGTGAAGATGAAGAGTGGAGAATGAGAGAGAGAGAGAGAGAAGGTGAAAGTAACTATTAGATGAAGGGAAAAGAAAAATCACCAGAATGAATCGCAACCATGACATTTTATTAAGTGATGGTACTTTAATTAGTACTTTTATATTATAATAGATGTAGAAATTAGTTGGATTTAATGTTTTTGCCCTGATTTTGAAAGCTTATATGGTTACTTTTCATCTAAAAAATAATTTATAATTACTTTGGTACTTTTGATAAAAGTTAAATATTATTTTAGCATATTAATTAACCCTTAAACTTTTATTAACCATGTAACCATACAAATATTTTACTAACCATCCAAAACTTCAACCACGTATCATGCATCCTTGCCAAAGGTTTTGCAGCATCACTACAAATGCATAACACCCCCTGACTGATATTAACCATTAAACTAAAGGGAAAGTCGCTATGAGATAATGAATAAAAAAAAAAGAAGGCAATAACCAAAAGTCCTAGGAAGCACCGTCAACATGTTGTTATTTTCCCAAAAACAAAACTTATCATTCGCTTTCTCAAAGGTAATTAAAAAAACACAAGTAGAGCGAGGAAGACTGGCGGTTCATTGGGATTTGTCTGTATCCGTCATGGGATCTCATTTGTTAGATACTCTCATTTGTTATGTAATCTACTATTCTTGTTTATAAATCTCTGCCCTTTGAAGTAAGCCCACCTCCCCTGCTTCCAAGAGAATATTCTTCTGCCTCTCTCTCTCTCTCTATGAACAACTGTTCTTGCATCTTGCTAGCTAGGGAATCCATTCATGAATTACAAATATAGTCTGATAACAGCAATACTACACGCTCTAGGAACTGTAATAATACAATCATCCCTCGTACAAGGTAGTTTATAATGCATGCACATATTGATTTCTCAACCCGTACGTAGAAAAAAGAAAAAGACGCATGGATTGTGGTGGAGGGATAATTTTAACACTCTATTTCGTTGCGTGCTCAAAACATCAGTATTAAAAATAATGCTAGCAGCGGCATATATATATAGGCATATTCATTGAAAGAGGAGGCCCCATTATATCGATGAAGTCATGAGTTGAGACAAGGAGACTGACGTACGGCTTTAAATTTGCAAGCAACTTAGTCCACTGTCTCGTGGCTAACTATAATGGCATGATTTTAAGCAATAATAAACATTTAATTGTTAGTTGAGACATTAATACTAATTTAATTGCTTAAACTAATTAAAGATGCGTAAAATGCCAACATTCTGATCAATTATATATGTCCTTTTCTTTGTATATGTATTGTTTCAGAGGATCTTAATCATATATTATTCTGATCAATTATAATAATAACATAAATGGATGGATTTGTGAACATAGAAAGAAGAGGAGACAGTAAGATAAATTTGGGTCTGCATCCCTGCTCAGCGCATCTATGAGCAGAACAAGTTTAACGCCTCAAAACGGCAACGTTTTGGGAGTGAGGGACCCATTTTTATTTTTTAAATTTTTTTATATATTCTTATTTATGTGGATTAAATTGTATGATGTGGCATGAAATATTTTGAGAAAATTCTTTTCAAGGCCCAATTAACAAAAATTTTGTTAAAAAATGCTCAAAGAAAAGTCACATGTCTAGAGCCTTTTTTGGTATTATTTCAGGAAGCGTTAATAACTATTTCAATACATGTTAACAACTATATCAGTATCCATTAACAATTAAATCAGTACAGTTAACAACTATATATTAACAACTAAATTAGTTCTGTTAACAACTAAATCAGTGCCACTTTAGTCTTATTTATAAGTCCACTTTTACAGAAAGAAAGTGGAGTTATAAATAAGATCAGAGTAGTACTTGTTAACAATTATATTAGTGTCTGTTAACGACTTTATCCGTACAACATTTTTTTAAAAAATAATACCAGTAAAAGACCCAAGGGCTTTTTTTGATATTTAACTTTTCTTTAGATCTTTTTTGACAATATTTTGATAGCTTGAGCCTTGAGGGGGATTTTCCCAAATATTTTTTACACCCATTATCCTAATTTCTAGTATATGCAACATTTAAAACTATTTTTTTAGTAATATCCCTTATCTTAAAATATTTTTTCATTTATACCAAAAATCCTAAGATATTTTTTCAATAACAACCCTATCTCGAATTAATTAATTTAAGATATTAGGTGTTACTAAAAATACTTTAGGTTATTAAATACAACTAAATTCAGAGAAATGAAATTTTTTAGAAAAACAAGAAAAACCGCCCCCCTCATTTTGGGATGAGCATTCCCTAACATGGATTCGATAAATTTCAATACAAACTATTAAAACATTTGGTAGACTTCTCGCACCAAAACCAATTTTTTGGCATTAGAAACCAATTCCATTTCCTCCAAATATACCAAAGTTTACTAGATCTACATACAAGAACTACAATTTTCCTCAACATGGGTAATGATATGTGTTAAAAGTAAAATTTGACAATTAAAAACAAATGAGAAGACGTACTATGAAAGAACTAAACTAATATATATTTTGGGGGGGGGGGGGGTGGTTTGCTTGGTAGCTAGATTATAACATTTGAAGCAAAACTAGGTACTACTATATTATAAGTAGGAGAGAGCAGGGTGAAGAGGAATAACAGAACGCTGAGTCATTAAAAGCAGATGACACATCACTGAATACAACAGCTATCAGAAGCAATATATGGATCCACAAAAAGTGTTCAGCATGACTGGAGGAAGTGGCAACACCAGCTACGCCAATAACTCCTCACTTCAGGTTCTCTAATTTCTTTGTTTCTTTTGTTTTTTTGCAGTTTTTATTAATTCCTCCAAGAGTTCTCAGCTTCACTTTGAAATTGAAATTTGACAGAAGAAGGCATCAGATAAGGTGAAGCACATCATCATGGATACAGTTGAAAGCCTTTACCTTGCAAACGTTACTAACAGCTTCGGAATCGCTGACCTGGGCTGTTCCTCTGGACCCAATTCCCTTTCATTCATCAAAGATATTTTCGTAGCCATCCAAGGAATCATCACGGACCACAACATTTCACCGCCTTCACTCACTGAGTTCAGGGTTTACCTTAACGATCTCCCTACAAATGATTTCAACTCAATCATCAAGGCCCTCCCCGACTTCCACGCCTCACTCAAAAACATTATTGAGTTTGATCCTCTCATTTTCATAGGAGTTTACCCCGGTTCCTTCTATGGAAGACTCTTCCCCAACACTTGCCTCCACCTTGTCCACTCTTCTCACTGCTTGCACTGGCTTTCCAGGGTAATAGATATAATTAGGCTGAGACCAGACTCGGTCATATCGACATATATAATCTTTAGAGGGTTAGATAATAAATATATGGTTTCTTTTATTCAGGTTCCTGAAGGGCTTTATGACGAGCAAGGGAGGCCAGTGAACAGGGGAAGCGTTTACATTACAGAAAGGAGTCCTGAGGTAGTGGTTGAAGCGTACTACAAGCAATTTCAGAAGGATTTTTCGTCGTTTCTGAGATCAAGGTCTGAGGAAGTGGTGATCGGGGGAAGAATGGTGCTCATATTTCTGGGAAGAAGAGGGCCTCAACATGTTGACAGAGGCAACTCTTTCCTGTGGGAAATCCTCACACGTTCCTTTGCCACTCTGGTCTCTAAGGTAGCTACAAGTCTATAATAGCATACTGATACGTATCACAGCTTCGCGCCAATGATATAACGGAAAGTAACTAACTTGTATGGTTGATATATGTGTGTTGAAGGGGGAAGTAGAAGAGGAGAAGGTGGATTCATACGATGTGCATTTCTATGCGGCGTCGAGGGAAGAGATAGAGGAACAAGTGAGCAAGGAAGGGTCGTTTGAGTTGGAGAGAATAGAGATATCAGAGATAGAGACAAGAGGGGTAGGGAAGGCCTCTTATGGCACCGTACTAGCCAAAGCAATAAGGGCAATCCAACAGTCCATGATATCCTCTCACTTCGGAGACTCCATCTTAGACTCTTTATTTGACATCTTTGCCTCCCTCGTCGATCAAGAAATCGCCCAACAGGTCATCAACCCCATCAACTATGTCCTCCTTCTCACAAAACTATGAATCTCTATCCGCACCTACGTAAGCTTCACTCTATATTATTATTCTAATTCATTTCACATATCTCAATTAAACTAAGCTTATTGAATCGGCCCTACTTATATATGCCAATGAATATTCCCTTGGGCTTGCTGCTTAATACAATACTCTCTCCCTCTGCATCCTTGCCAACTTTTTATTCTCACAAACGCCTCATTTTGCCACTGCTTCTGTAAAACTACAGTTTTTATTTTGGCCCCTTAATGGATCTTGTTTATAAGTCCTATGTGTGTGCATGCGAATATGTATCATGTGATGCCCTAAACACAATTAGGATAATGGGGTCACGTGGGTTTAAGATATTGGACGCATTATTATAACTCTTCATTTATAAAGTGGTGATATTAATTAAATGATTTTGGGTTGATGAGGTAGAAGGGGCTAGTCCCTCACAACGTAACAAACCAATGTTTAAATTTCCGTGGGTAAATGTACTCATATTTAGTATTTCCTCCGGTCCTAATTATAAGATAAAGTTGACTTTTTTAGAGAGATTAAGGAAGTTAATTAAATTAATTTAGAGTATTTTATTTTTATTTTTTTCTTCAAACTAATTAATTTGATTAATAAACTAATATATAATCTAATGATACATAACATATAATATCATTAAATCACTTATTTAGCTTCATTAATCTCTAAAAAAAAAATCAACTTTGTCTTATAATTAGGACCGGAGATAGTATATAGAATAGAATTGCTTCTAAGAGAAGAATACATATGCCTAACAAAAAAAAAGGGTTATGGTGCAAAAATACACATGAGTTTTTTTTCGAGAGCGCCCAACACATGTTTTTTTTAGCAAAAATACACACGTGGTTATCATTTTGGAGCAAAAGTCTCATCTCACCGTTAAGTCACTGTTCACCATGATGAGAGAGAAAGAGATAAAGTGAACAGTAACTTAACGGCGGTGAACAGTGACTTAACGGTGAGATGTAACTTTTGCTCTAAAATGGTAACCACATGTGTATTTTTACTCAAAAAAAAACAAATGGTGCCGGGCGTCAAAGTTTATGTGTAATTTTGCACTTTAACAAAAAAAAAAAAAACTTGGGCAAAGAGCAAACTGAAGATGAGTCTGAGCCCAAACGAGTTTATCCCACCAACTGGGCTTTGTTAATGAAATAGAATATTCCGGCCCTGGCTGTGGATCCTGTTTGATTCGAGGAACCCCATGAAGGCAAACGGAGGAAAAAGCCTGGTGTTGAAACATATGAGCCCCAGGATAAGGAGAACAATCTGAGCCCCATACCTTGTGTTCACACATTTATTCTTTGTAGCGGTTTCTCCACTAGTAGCCTTGTTCCTCAGAATTCATGAGTTTGTGGGGAGAGTGGTCCTCAGCCCTTGGTTTGGTATTTGGTAATAGGGTTTGGCATTATAATGGTGTTTATGAAAAAAAAAAATGGTAATCTTCGTTCATACATCATTCTTATGAATATTTATTATCATTCATTGCATATTCAAAAAAATTTAATTTATTGGCCTCGTTTATCTCTATTTCGATTGTCTTCTTTCAGTTATAACCTTACTGCCGCTTTCACCATTTGGAGAGACGATAAATTTGGGAAGGAATGATTTTTCTTTTCCTTTTGTGATTGAGAGGTATCATTGACTTTTCATTGTGTTTTTTTTTTGTTTATTAAATATAAAATATATTTTTTGCCCTACCTTCAGGTGACATACCAAACATTAATAGTAATAAACGTGGCACCAATGTTGTCAAAATCAAGTTCTACATAAAAATAGAAGGATATGATAGAAACGTAAATAATAGAAATGACACAAAGCATAAAAGTCTCTATTATTTAAGGTCAATATACAAAATTATATATATATATATATATATATATATATATATATATATATATATATATAAACATAAATCATTACTAAAAATTTAATGAATAACTTCATATTTAAAATATATTGAGTCACATAACTATACAAAATATAAATCCACAAATACAAAAAGAATTTAACAACTCCTGCAATCAATTTCTAAAATATCAAAAGAATAAAATTTAATAATTTTTAAATTATATAAATTGATTTAAATCAACCGCACATCAATTTGCATGTCATTAATGTTCTCTTCTCTTGCTATTATAATAAGTTCATTTACAAAATTTGGAATGTCCAAATCATTATGACCATTCATAGCTTTCTTCACTTCAACTTTAATTAAGCTTTCCTCATCATTAGTATCAACATCTAAGTTATCTACATGTTCCCAATCTTCTTCATTTTCCACTATCCGATCCAATCGTTATCAGATAGAAGATCATCAAAATTATGTGTTTGAGAGTTTTGAACTTTCTTCTTCTAGCCCAATCTTAAATTAGCCATAACAAAAACACATCTTTTATCATCTTTTGATATGAGGGAAATAAAAATATGGTTTTTTTTCTTAATTTTTTTGTTTTAAGTAAAAACAATAAAAACATAATTTTTTACTATTTTTAGATTTTTACGTGGCATTTTTATATGTTTTTATTAAGATTTTATTCACATCTTTTCAAGTATCATTCTAGTAAAAACGTAAAAATGTTATGTTTCTACTTTTTATACTAATTTTTGACAATGCGTGACACTGTACTCTAGTACTACATTGCACTTTGTCTCTAAACATATAGGAATTCAACCAAACGGTCCTTGATCCTTTGTCATACTTGGACATTTCCCAACCATGCATCCTCGTTCGGTCTCATACATATCACTGGTTTTTCATGACATATTTAATTTTTCAAAAAACTGCAGTCTCTGAACCCAAAATATAATCAAGCGTTGAGTTGAAAATCCTCAAGCGCATTCATTTTATATTTTATGAATTAGGTTGGATTAAATGAATGGCAACGGTCAAATATTGCATGGGAGACGAGATTTTGTATTTAATTTGAACTTTCAATTTGACTTTTTCTTAGAGCAGACACATCGCTATTAAAGTGCGCACTCTATGGTTTTAGTTATTATTTATAAATACAGAGACCAAAGTTGCCACTCGCCCACAGTTTTCAACTCTCACTTCATAATCAAAGCCTCTCCACTTTGTGTCACAAACCACCCACCACTTCATTTTTTTATAACATGAGCATCGAATTATTGTCGCTCTCCTCCACCTAAGTCAAAACACCACTCTTTATACCCGCTAATTAAAATACAAGGGTAATAATTACCTTCATGTTTTTAAAAAGAATTTATAAAAGGTCAAAATTCCACTTCCCCCTCCTTAGTTACTTAATCTTTCATGTAGTGGGAATTTAATGGCAACGACGAGCTGCCGACGTCATATGACTTATAATAGGGTACAAAGTGATATACTCCAACTCTTATTTATAGAAGAAGGGGAAGGGATTTTTTTTTTTTTTGGTACAATTTATAAGATACCTCTTTAAATATTTTATGTAAATGCTCAAATTTATTCCTTGCTTATTATTACGTTGACCTTATTCTCATATGATATAATATATATTAATAAATAAGGATAAAGTTAGGAAGTTATCGAATTAAGGTAGAGTTAATGCAATTTTTTCTTTTTTATGCATGTGAAATATCTTATAAAAGCGCCATATTAGTAAGATCAGAGGAGTATTTTATACCAACTCCAACTGTCTAACTCCCCAAAACACAAAACCGATCCTTCGTTTCCAAATTTTTACTGATTTGTCAACTATAATTTTGTATTATTTGCTCATCATCCAAGGTTCGATAATTGAATGATAATTAATGTAAAATATATTTAACAACATTAAACTATGTATGATCATTGAGCACCAAAGAATTTTCTAAGTAAACCAAATTAAAGTGGTGCCCATGAATTAGATCCAGACCTGTCTCACTGGAAATTATCATTATTCTATCCACGTGAATTACGATAATCTCTGTAAAAGCAAACTAGTTATATATCTTATCTTATCTTAATTCGCACCTCACCCTTTTAAAGTGACAGTTTCTATCACTATCGATGGCACTGACCAATTTTATCTGAGAGAATGAGTTTTAAGTTCCAATTAAAAAAAAATAATAATACCATATAAATCTTCATTCATTTCATTGAGAAGTGAAAAGTGGGAATTAACAATTTATGAGACTTGTTAATATATTATTTCTTTTGGTTGTGACCCATAAATCATTCTTGCATTTTATTATATAAAAATAAAATAGATAAGTATTACTTTATTATTCCTTCACAACTATTTATGTTAGTGTAGTTATTGGTTCAGGTACTTTTAAAAAATCTAAAACCCGTACAAGTGAGTGCAAGGAGTTGCATGACCAGTTCTCTTATTTTATAATTCTGATGTTGTCCCATAACAAATATTTTGGGAATAAAAATTCTTGCAGTTAGCAAAAACGTACAAAAAAACAAACATGAATTGACATATAGTATTACAAGCCTCACAACTTTTGATCCGTTTTTTGGTTCAATAAACAATCAATCAATTGAACGAATTATTCAACTACAATAATTTGCAGGCAAAGAGGTGGGTTTGTGTGTGTGTGTTAGGCAATGGAATAAGGCAAAATTGATGTCCATAGCAAGTGGGGGATGGGAAAAATTGTGATGGTTATTTAAATGGGGAGCATCAAACTGGGGAGTACTATAACGTAGGCAAAGTGAAGTGGAAGTTTAAAGATAGAGATCAGATAAATCAAAGAGAGGACATGTATCATATATTATTATATACGTTTGTTCAAACTTATATGTGACTATTTGATGATTTAATTTGGATTTGCACCCCCCCCCCCCCAAAAAAAAAAAAAATTCATGCCTCGATCTCTTTAATTTGTATCCCTCTAAGTGAATCCTTTCAAGAGAATAGGGGTGAAGCCAATAGCTTTTGCCTCAAGTTTCAACCTCACTGTTTAAACCTATTATATATATCCGGCCTTTTGACATTTACATAAACTTTAATTTGTACTCCTTCTATCATTAATGTAGGACTTGATTGGGGAGTTATTCTTGTTAATAAGAAAACTTACTTAATATATATAATCAAATTAAGTAAATGAGTGTTTCATCAAGGGTTAGATGAGTACTATATATTTCTTTCAATCTCATCCACCTTACAAAATCATAGCTCCACCGTGGCACAGTAGCCCTAATAATGATATTATTCTATTTCATCCTGTCACCAAAAAAAAGAAAGTCCCTTATATTAATAATGGAATTCCGCTGCTAAATTGTTTTAACAAAGGAATTCTGTTGCTAATTAATTAGTGACAGTTTATTTAATGATAAAATGATCCAATTTCATTGCTAAATTCCGTTGTTCTTTGTATTATATATGTGTGTATGTTATACATATTTGGCCGTTTATCTTACTTTTAAATGTAAGATATACTTCTTATATTTATCAGTATTTTTTAAAATTATCTTTATTGATACTCCCTCAACAATAATCAAATAAAAGAGAGATGAAGAGAATTAAGAAAGACGACATTAGAGTGTTTAAAAAAAATCATATCAACCAATTTTCTTAATATAATCAAATTAAGTAAATCTCTCATTCATCATTAAGGGTAAGTTGAGCTATATGTGGTATGTGTATTCAATCTCAGCCCCCTTACCAAATCATAGCTCCACCAACACTAATAATGATATAATTCTACTTCATCAAGCTCTTCGCACACAAACCAGCTACTTCCAAATGCTGATGGATGGCTTTTACTTTGAAGCAGTGTTGTAAAAACAACGTTGCAACTCGTTGAAACGTCCGTTTTGACGTTTTTCACCGGAAAAACGTCTCAGATTGCACTCTCAGACGGAAACTAGGTTGAAACAGTTGAGACGCCGTCTAGATATGGTAGAAACGGTTGAAACGGCGACTTTGCCGTTCTGAAATGTTTCTCTAGTTCTCACCGCTGATGAGGATGATGGTGGTTGAGGGAGGATGTGTGGTCGCCGGCGACGGGGAATGAAGAGTGGGAAGTCGCCGGCGATGTCTCGAAGGTCGTGACTCGTGATGATCTGCTCCTACTCTTCGCGGCGCTGTGAATGAATTATGTTGTAGCTGTTCAGTCTGACCCAGGTAATGAAAATGAAGAAGAGAAAACCTAATTATTCCCTTGGTCAAAACGTGCATTTTGACCAAGGTACTAAAATGCAAGAATTTAAAGTTTTGAGAAGGGACTAAACTGAAATAGTTGAAATATTTTTGGAGGCATAACTATATTTTCCAAAACATATGGATCATTTTATGTAATTTTTCTCTGGCCCTTTTCTTCATTGATTTTTAATTTTCAGAAATTGTTAGGACTTTTCGTATAATTTTCTCCAGTCCTCAAAACATTAATTCTAACCCTCAAAAATCTCAATTTTTTTTCTTAAGCACCTACAATATAAAATTAAAACACAATGTGTAGTAAACTCTTACGTTTCGTTTACGTTTCACGATTTTACGTTTTTGCTTACCTTTACCGTTTCTACGTAGACTCTACGTTTTAACAACACTTCTTTAAAGAAAGAAGGACTGAATAAATAATAATGCTGCATAAGATTGTACTGTTTCACTGAAAGATTTATGTAGATAACCCCTAGGAAGATAAGATTAATGATGGCTAAAATTAGGCATTGCCCAAAGTTGACGTCCTTTTTTCAGGATCGTCCGCAGAGGTGGGGGCTGATCTGATGAGTTCTGGTCCCTCTTTGAAAGGTGATGCCTCCATATATGAGTGCACTTGGCCTTTGCACCACATAACATAACCCACTCACCAACCTTCCCGTATTTCTCTCTCACTTTATAATTCCTTTCTCTTTTGCTATCAAACTCTCCCACACTCACTTCTGGGTCCTCCCTTTCTCATAGACACCACTTGTCCACTTCCCATTGCTTATTCCCACAATTTGATCGCCCAAGATTATGTTTATAATTTATTCCCTTTATTTCATTGCCCCCCAACTTCGATTCATCATCTCAAACTTGGTTGCTGCTCCACACTCCATTATTCAGATGAATAATATCCCTAGTTGTGTGAATCTTAATCATTTAATTTGCACCCATATTCTATACTGGTATACATATTATAAGCCATACACAGGGACTTTATGCAGACTTTAAAGTTCTTATTTTGTTACGACCTTTTGCGGAGATAGAACGTAACAGTGACTGCCCACTAAACTCGATCATGATTCATTTGGACAAATAAGAAAAGCAACCCTATGTCTGTAGCTATAGGTCCTTTAAGTTTCTCCGAGGGTAGGCGCTATAGGTGAATTCTATATTACTAACAGATTTTAGGATCATTGGTTACAGAACAGTTTTGTTATGGTGGTAGCGTTGATTTCATGAAATCTTTCAAGCGAGAGAAAATGGAAGCAAGACGAGAGCCAAAAAAAAAAAGAGAGAGGAAAATGACTAAGTGGGAAGAAATTAAGAGGAAAAGAGAGTAACATAACGAAGAAAACTTTTTTTATTTCTGTTTTGTCCCCTCCACTAAGAAATACTTTACCATGCAATTAAGCTCCGTGCATTATGTTCTTATAGTGGTACTTTGGAATTGCATCAATGCCTGTTGCTTTTTGTGATTCCGTGCATTATGTTCTCTATTTCTTAAAAGAGTGTGTTTCACTAGCAAAGACTCTGATGTGATCTAGTTGTACTAGATATGCCCTTCGTGGTACCAAGTCTGGGATTCAATCCCTACACGGTTAAGACCATGAGTCTGCCGTCCAAATTCAAAAGAAAAAAAAGTGTGTTTCACTTATAAAAAGAAATTTACAATAACAATTTGACTTGTCCACAAAATTATTTTACAAGAGATTATATTAAATCATTATCAATTGTGACAACTGACAAACTAAGCAAAAGAATAGTAAACAAAGTCAAAATAAATCGTATCTTATTATAAGAACCAAAAGCCGCACTGTTGAAGTCTGGCTTTAAAAGGAGACCAAAGCTTCACCAGAGAAGCACAGTCCAAGAGCAAAATGGATATAGAGAAAGTCTTCCACATGAATGGAGGAATTGGTGAAACTAGCTACGCCAAGAATTCCTCACTTCAGGTTATCTTTTCTTTCCTTCTGCAAATGTTGATTTCCTCTCAAATTCTCAGTGTCATATTTTTATTTCTACATTCTTTGAATTTGGACAGAAGAAAGCATCTGATCAGGTGAAGCACATAATCATAGATACAGTGGAAAATCTTTACCATACAAGCACTCCTAGAAGCTTTGGAATTGCTGACTTGGGCTGTTCCTCAGGACCCAACACTCTCTCCATAATCAAAGACATCTTTGTGGCCATCCAAGGCATCATCAAAAGCCACAATATCCTCCACCCACCTCCTCCTCCTTCTTCTGAGTTCAGAGTCTACCTCAACGACCTTCCCACTAATGACTTCAACTCTATCTTCAAGGCCCTCCCTGACTTCCACACCCTCCTCAGGAAACACTGCTTTAATAACACTCACTTCCCTTCCATTTTCATGGGAGCTTACCCTGGTTCCTTCTATGGAAGACTATTCCCCAACACATGCCTCCACTTTGTCCACTCTTCTCACTGCTTGCACTGGCTTTCCAGGGTAATATATTTAAGCTGACACCGACAAAGATTTTCTTTAGAGGGTTAAGTAATAAATATATTGGTTTCTTTTGTGCAGGTTCCTGAAGGGCTTTATGATGAGCAGGGGAGGCCTGTGAACAGGGGAAGTGTTTACATTACACAAAGGAGTCCAGAGGTGGTGGTTGAAGCGTACAACAAGCAATTCCAAGAGGACTTCTCGTTGTTTCTGAGATCAAGGTCTGAGGAAGTGGTGGTTGGGGGAAGAATGGTGCTCATATTTCTGGGAAGAAGAGGGCCTCAACATGTTGACAGAGGCAACTCTTTCTTCTGGGAAATCCTCACGCGTTCCTTTGCCACTCTGGTCTCCAAGGTATACCTAGAATAGTAAACTGATATACTAACAAGAGGAGTTTACTTTCAAAGAGATTAAGAAAGTTAAATAAAATACTCTAAAATATTTATATTTATCTTTCTTTATACCAAAATAATTTGTTTAATTTATAAACTGATATAGAATCAAATGATACACAATATTTATTTATCTTCCTGCAATTAACTTGTATGGTTGATATGTGTGTTGAAGGGGGAAGTAGAAGAGGAGAAGGTGGATTCATACGATGTGCATTTCTATGCGGCGTCGAGGGAAGAGATAGAAGAACAAGTGAGGAAGGAAGGGTCGTTTGAGTTAGAGAGAATAGAGATATCAGAGATAGAGAGAAAGGAGGAAGTAGAGGGGAGTTATGGCACAGTAATTGCCAAGACGGTGAGGGCCATACAAGAATCAATGATATCGAATCACTTTGGAGAAGGAATTTTGGATGCTTTGTTTGAGGAGTATGCGAGGCTGGTGGATGAAGAAATGGAGAAGCAGGAGATCAAGCCTATCAATTTTGTTGTGGTTCTCCAGAAATTATAAACGCCTGCAAGATTCAACTTTTAGTATTTTGGCAGAGTCTGAGAGGTTGAATAGTGCTTTGTGGAATAACCTTATTTCATTAATAAAGTCTAGACTATGCGCAAAATCTATAATTGGTCCATGATTCTATTTGGTTGATCCTGAAAAAATGTGATCAATTGCAGTTAAGTAATCAATTCAAAATCCTTTGATCTCGATCTGATCAAAATTTTGCAGAACCGGTAAAAAGTAATCGGATTTACCATTTGTGACTGTTGTAGGATTTTCCTCTTTGGAAACAACATTAAAAGTTAGTGGTTTCAAGGTCATGCAACTATTTCAAAGGCTTCATCACATCTTAATGCGCTGATGTTTAATTGAGAGGGAAGCCTCGTACTTGAGTACAACTTGTGATTTGAGTAAGCTTGTACGGGACATGAGTTGGTGTGGCTGTGACCTGGGGTTCACTATTCAAGTAGTAAATAATAGCCATTGTAATGGAATCAAACAACTAAAATCTATCTTATTTTTAGCCTCTATATTCTATTTGAATTGAATCTTTATTCATTTCTCACTGGCAATTAACTAAAACAAATCAATCTCCCATAATTTGCAAGCAAAAATATTGCTTTTAAAATTTGAACCCATGACATTTTAATTATATTACAACAACATTTATTGTTGCTCGCTCTCTTTAAGAATAAATTGTAAAGAATATTTTAAATTTCATTAAAGTCGTTATTTTTCCTATTTTAAAATTATATGTGTTTGGCATGCTTTTCTTACAATGAAATGTTTCATACAATTGAATTTGATTATGATTTTTAATTAAAGTACTCTCTCTTAACCTTAATTTGTGAATACCAAATGAAGGGTGTTTTACTAAAATTAAGAAGCTTCAAATGAATTTATATTATAGTAAAGACAAATGGATATAGAGATGATTTTTTTCCTTTTTTCCACAATGACCTGGAAAAACACTACATTGCATCTGCGGTCTGCCGCCCTTGCTTTTTTGTTATATATTGCATCTGTAGTTAGTTACAACAGTGGACTGAAAACTAACCCAGCTAGAAATTTCTATTTGTAGTCACATACAGAGGCAAGAACAATGTCCCGTGATTAGTAGTTAGAAGGGATTTTAAAGCGATTCAACCAGGAATTCAATGTGTTGATATCTTAATTATCTTGGGGGTGGAAAGAGGAGAACATGACTCGGGACACAATTTAACAACCACTCATCAAAGTACATGCCAACATAATTAGTTAAGAGAACAGAGATATCTTTGTTGCAACAAATAAACTACTTTTGTTGTCAATTTAATTATTCCCTGACGTTATATCAGTCACGTCCGTCATCCATTCAATTGAATGAGGTTGTAATAATAATCAGGATCAGGAGAAGCAAAAACCTTAATGGAGAACTTGATCCCAAGTCCCTGCTATGATGTTGAAGCGAGAAATCCCAATGAGATATGGAAAACTGATGACATCCTCGAACAAAACACCCCTCTTCTGGCCGTCCAAATCGCCCTCTGCATCTTCTTTACCAGCCTCTTCTACGCCATCCTCAGACCCCTTCGTCAGCCTCGTATTGTCGCCGAGGTTCTTGTAAGTCACATGCATGCATGCGTTAGTTAATCTTATGAACGGAGAAACAGAGCTTGAACGTACGTTAATTCCATTATTGTCATCAATATGTTTGGTGATATATAGATGCTGAAGCAGGTAACTTTGTGGGCATGATCATGCAGGCTGGGTTTGCTACGAGCCTGGTTGTTGCGGCAGATGACAACTTAGCGGACACATTTATGCCTGCCAGAGGAATTATAAATCTTGAGACATACGCTAATTTAGGGATCATGTGCTACGTGTTCCTTAGTGGACTCGAAATGAATTTCGATTCCATCTTACGAGTTAGAAAGAATGACACAGGTATCGCCCTTCTGGGTATTGTCATTCCCATTGTAATGGGAATGGGCTTCTTTGTTGTCATACAGAAAGTTTACGATACGCTTCCAGAAAATAAAGGCGTATATATAGGAAGAGAATATTTGTTTTGGTGTTTGGCTCTGCCCCTCTCCAGTTTTCCCCTGCTTGCTCGAATCCTCACTGATCTCAAGCTTCTTTACACCAGGATGGGCAAAGCAGCACTAAGAGCAGCCATGTTTAGCGACACTTATGGTTGGGTAACTTTTATTGCATTGATTCCATTTTCTACCGACAATGCAAAAGGAGCAATCTTGTCGGTGTTTAGTACAATGGTGTTCATCCTTTTCTGCATCTTCGTGCTACGTCCTCTCATTACAAAGTACATTGATCAGGATACGCGGCAAAACGATTCTCCGGTGGTTTTTCTGCTCATAGGCGTTGTTGTTTGTTCTTATATTACAGATTTTCTCGGCACACACCCTGTTGTTGGGGCTTTTGTGTATGGACTAATCTTGCCTCATGGCAAATTCACTGACCTGGTGATGGGAAAGCTGGATAATTTTGTTAGTGGAGCCATATCGCCTCTCTTCTTCTTCCGTGTTGGCTTAACCATGAACTTGAGGGTACTTGCACATCAGAAATATTGGCCCCTCATCGTCTTAGTCATACTATTGTTAGCCACTCCAAAAGTTCTAAGCACTTATATAGCCACCATCTTCTTTGATTTACCTGCCCGAGACAGTATCGGTATTGGACTGCTCCTCAACATCAAAGGGGCCTTAGCACTAATAATGCTAAACATGGCTTGGGACAGACAGGTACGTCAGTATGTACAGTGAAGGTGTAGCCAGCATCATGGAGTATTTTTTTTCATAAAACATTTGAGGGTCGTAAGGTTGATTTATTAATCCGCTGGTTAATATTCACATGATAGCATTTGTACGTACTAATTATCTTGCTTGCTCCGATGACTAATCAACCAATTAATGCAGATTTTGTCTGCGGTCACATTTACCGTTATGGTGTGTGCAATTGTAGCGATGACTGTGGTGGCGCCACTTTTCATTAACTCCATATACAAACCAAGAAAACGATACGAGAATTTCAGGCTGAGGACTATTGAAATGTTAAGGAATGCGGCGGAGCTTCGAATTCTAAGCTGCGTCCACAATCCTCAGCAAGCTATATGCACGGTCAACCTCCTTAAAACTTTCAATGCCAACAGAATTTCTCCTTTGCATGTGTTTGGAGTTCACCTTGTTGAACTCACCGGACATGCATCTGCGGCCACCACCGCTCTTTTGGCCGATCAAATGGACCACCAACCAATGACCCATTTTGGATCACAAGACTCAACAATCTCACAGCCAAAGTCAGAGAGTACTATTTCCAATATCTTCACCACCCTACAAAAGGAAGATAACACTATCAGAGTCGACAACTTGCAGGCTGTGTCTGATTACAGAACCATTCACGAGGATATACACAGCTTGGTGGAGCAAAATCGAACAGCCCTAATTCTCCTTCCTTTCCACAAACAACCAAATGTTTCAGCAGAGGAAACATACGAAGCATACAGAGAGATTAACCTTAAGGTTATGCAGGATGCACCTTGTTCTATGGCATTCCTTGTTGATCGCGGTCTAGGACTCGTCTCTAATACCAACTTACACATAGTGATGGTCTTCGTCGGAGGACCTGATGACCGTGAAGCATTGGCTTTTGCTTGGAGAATGGTTGGGGTTGGGAGTTCAGGGAACACACTCTCCATGGTGAGGATCATTCTGGCTGGTGAAGCTGCAGAAGCACGCGTATCAACCAATGATGATGCTAGGTGGGCCGCAACAACAAGAGTGGATGATGAGAGGCAACATGTTTTGGATGGAGAGTATATAGATTCGTTCAGATTCAAGGCAGTTTATAACAACGATTCTATAACATACTCAGAGGAGGAAGTGCACAGCGGCGAGGAGTTAATTGCACTGCTGCAGGTATTGGACAAAGATGAGTATGATCTGTACATAGTTGGACAAGGTAATGGCAGGAACACAGTGGTGTTTTCGAGTTTCATGGAGTGGTGTGACAACCCAGAACTTGGAATTATAGGGGACATAATTGCATCAAGCTCTATTGGTTCAAGGTCTTCAGTACTTGTAGTGAAGCAATTCGGATCTGAAGAAAAGGTGCTTGGGAGGCAAAATCAACAATCCAGACAACTTCTCGCCGGTGGGGCTGATGCTGTTTGAGACGAATACTGTATAACATTAATTAAATTTTTGTTAGTGATTAGTGAAGAACTCTAAAGTATTGTTGCAAGAAGTGAAACTTGGTAAAGCCAAACTCGCTTCCCAAAATTAAGTTAGAAGTGGGAACGCGTTCTTCACAGTTTAAGAACCAAAGATTGAATTGATTCTATTTATGAATCTGAAAAAGAGTTTGTAATCCAAAATGGGACCAATGGTCTCTTTTAATAAATGGCTCAGAGCCCACATCGAGTAAACACCAACGCGCGTGAGTCTTGTTTAATGCCCATCATTGGGCCCTGGTCCATTTACGATCCCATCCCTCACCCTGCATTACCTGAAATGATTTTTTTTTTAATTTTGTTTTTAGTACAAAAAAATATGATTATTTTTTATTGAAATTAAAAAAATTATTATAATTTTTTTCAATTTTTTATTGAAATATATTATTCAATTTAAATGCATGTCTTTTAGACAATTTAAAATACGTAATTTACAGAAAATAATTATTCATAAACCATGATGATTGGTACAAGTTATTTTTCATACTCCTTAAAGTGCACAAAAATTGGGTATAGTTTATATTTATAAATATATATTTTTTCAAATCTAAAAAGGTGAAATTAAAAAGAAAAGACTTAATCCGTGTTATGATTTCTCTCTCTCTCTAATTTCATATAAAGGTAATTTGATCCCTTTCTTTGAGAAACGATATTGCATTTAATTTATTGTTACCTAAAGTAATCCAATTTGATTTTAATCATGCATTCAAACAGTAATCACATAGATCATGTATTTTGTCTATTCAAATATAACCCGATTTAATATGGGGTAGCTTTCTAAATAGAACTCATTTTCGTTCATAAATTCATAAGAAAAAAATTTCAATGGTGGAAGGCATGGAATTGAAAGAAACTCCCCACTAACATGAATGATGAATGGATAATCGATCAGTCTGAGGAAAATTAATAAATTGTCCACAGAATTAAAGTGATTATGCATGTAAAGAGAGATTAGGTAATTAAGATGGGAATTAATTATATAGAGGAGCAAAATGGTGAATAGGGGTGAAAAGCAGGAAATGTGGAAATATAATGAAAGTGGAAGTGGAAAATGAGTAGTGAGCAATTATTGAGAATAAGAAGATAGAAAGAAGAGGCCAAAAGAATAATAAAATGGCCAGTGATGCTTACCATATACACAACAAACAAACATACTTTGTTTTATTGTGCGTATCTTCACTCTCTTACCTTTTGTCAGTTGCTGTTTTCTCAAAGGCCCCACCTTTGGGCACGAGCCTCTCTCTCTCTCTCTCTCTCTCTCTAGCCTAAACCCTAACAAGCATTCAATACAATACACACAACTATATATCATACCAAGCCTAAAGTAGTTCAGCTTCCCTTTATCAGTATTAATATATACCCTGTCCTTCATATGCAACAGATGAATTATTGTTTCCCAGCTACATTTCATTATATTAATGAGCTCTCTAGCTATAATGTAATCATGTTTCTGAATTCTGACTATTTTTCATTATATGAACGACCATGCTCTGATCTGTATTTTCTTGGTTTGGTCAAGTGATATCGCAAGAAGTGACCGTTGATTTGAAGGGTCAAAAGCCAGAATATGTGCAATTACGTGTGAATCAGATCGCTTTGAATGTGCAGGCAAGGCATCAGTAAATAATATAGCCATGTCTCTTACATTACACACATGTGTACATATAAAATGAATAGAATCGTACAATAAAACCTGAGAGAGTTGAATTGAACATGAAATAAAATAATGAATTTTGCAAGAGAGAGCTAAGTTGATGTTGTACGCTCAAAGGTCGAAGGGCCCCTTTCTTACTTGTTCAGTCCTAATTTAGTGAAAGACGCAGAGCTCTGTGCACACGACAGTGTTTCCACTTCGGTCTATCAAATTTGAATTGAATTTCTTCACCTTTTTAGCTCCCTCTTTACCTGTTCCCTCCCGACCCTTTCTCTCAAAGCAAAGCATTGGGACTCAACACTGTGACTCACATTTCACCCAATCATGTTCCAAGGTTGTCCCTCTGCTCTGTAACTTATATATTATATGCGTTGTCCTGTAGCCTCCCCTGTTCTTGCTTCCTCACTCTGCCTTGTATATGATCAATTTCTTTGGGTATAACAAGTACTCTCTTCACACTTGGATATTCTATTCTTGCAATTTTCGGGTAATTTCGAGAGGATCCTTAATGATACTCTTGTAATATAGAATGCATGTATCCAAGACTCATCGATCATTTTCCTGTTAATTTGTATGTGGACGCGCGCTGAATAACAAAAAGGCTGCCGTTTAAGTGCAGCATTTGGATCGAGTTGATAATGCGTGCGGCGGTGTGGGTACGGATGCGGATAGAGAATCTATAATTTGATTCTACTTTTGTTTGGTTGTTAAAACATAATCATGACACGGTATTGCTAGTAATAAACCTCGCATGTTACTCGCTCCATTATTAATATTATTGTCAAAGTTAAACACCTTAGTTCCCATTTTATGGCAGGCAACGTAACTGTCAACATAATTATTAAGAACGACATTAATCATCCCTTCCCTTTCTCAACTTTGCTTCATAATTGAAGAGATCTAGATCTCTTCCAAAACCTTTTTGTGCTACCAATATATTTTTGTTTAATTTAAGTATGATATATTTTCCGTTTTCATTGAATCTTAGAGAGACAGATAAGATTTTCCAATTTTCCTACAAAACTGTTTTACTTATGCATTCTTAAGTCCCTTAAATTTGAAATTATTCTTTCGTTAAAATGTTTGTTCGCTTAAAAAACAAAAAGAGTTGGTACGTACCAGCCACCACTAAAAGGAATTGAAACAATATAATGGAAACACACTTTTAACTAAAATAAAATATCATGAGAAGAAATTAAACTAAATGAATGAAGACGACCACTGAAATAGGCATGTAGAAGTGGAAGTAATGATGATGAGTAGAGATGAAAAGGAGGAGAAAAGAAGAGGAATTAAAGATCAGGAAAGGAGATTATGGAGGGAGTAAGTATAATCAATAATGGGACAAAAAGTAAAAGTGTCATTTGGTAGTGAGGGAGATCAAAGAAGGAGAGGCTTGACGATGATGATGATGATCACATAATTTTACAATGATTGGTGTTTAATTATCCAGAGGATCGGAGAACCCTTTTGCCGACGAAAAGAAAAGGCAGCCGCATCACGTTAAGATCTGGGACTTCACATTTCCATCTGATGGCCGTGAGTAAAACTAGGTCTGATTGACAAGACAATCATTCATTACTTTACGCTCCAATTTTTACCCACTTGCCTTCCCTCCTTTTTTATTTATTTTTTTCCCTTACTTTTTCATTTCTTTTCAGATCTAATATATTATAAAATTATTATTATAATTTCATCTTAAAGATATCATATGTTAAGGAGAGGGGAAACAGCTATAATTTTTATTAAGGACCGCCCATTGCGTGAAATTGAGGAGTCTTTTTTTATTTAGTATTAAAAAAAATCTCAATTTTGACTTAAAACTTGCACAACGTCAAAGGAGAGTATGGAAAAAAAAAAAGAAAGAAAGAAAGTGATCCAATTTTTACCTCCTCCCACACTTTTTATTTATCTTATTTTTATGTACTACATAATAATTCTTCTAGTGTTCTCCTCCAATTTTTTATATAAATATATAATTTAGTCAAATTCGAATATTGTGAGGAGCTCTTCTAGAAATTGTTTTATGCACGCACACCAATTCAAATTCAACATCATCCTTAAGCAATGGTCAAAATCTCTTTCACTTATTAGGACCAGCCTGTATTCATATATTGACCTTTGTTAATATTATACTGTTCTAATTCTTAGCTAACTTTAATTAAAATATTATTGAAATTAAATAATAATCATAGATTAAACTTTATAACAAGACTTATATCAATAAAAATTCAAATTAGGATAAATAAATGGAGATGGAGAAAATATATATAAGGTAAGGTGGATTTGTTTTCTTAACCTAGGAGTTGTTGTTTGATCGATATATCGGCTGAAATTTTTAAAAGCACCCTTTTCATCATACAGTCTATGATATGAGTATATTATAAAAGTTTTGTTTTAACTTACATAAATTTATTTATGATAAATAGCTCCAAACAAACTTTTCAACCAAATATTTCACATTATCCATATATATATATAACAACATTATATGAAGCTTAATAAGGAAAGTTGCATTTTTTAACAACAAAAATGATGATTTTGAAATAAAAATGCATCAAATTAAAGACAGAGATTTTATTGAACACACTAGATATGGAGGAGTGTAATGATATTTTTATGAAATGAAAAAAGAAAACAAGAAAAATCAACAACTCCATTTTGGTAGGGATCGGAGGTAAAAGAAGAGGGAGAGCATTAAAATGAAAACAAATTTTAGACCGAATGCTTACTTTTTATGTCACTTTCTTTTGAGATATTTTATTTATTATTCCGTTGTAGCATGAAAACTTCTAATATTTAATTTAAGGAACTTTATATATCATCATTTAATCAAATTTGGCATTTGGAGGCACAATGGCATATATGCAATAATATATATCCTGAATTGATAGTTGGAGAAATTGTGTTTCTCAAATATCTCATGGACTGTACTTCAAGTTCCATTAATCCTTCTACCAAATTCTCCCATTTATGCATTCCCAAGTTTTTTTTTCCTTATTATGTGCAGAGAGCGCATCTACAATTATTGTAGAAATTTTTGTGTAAACTTTGTTTGTCACGTGATTTATGATTGACTAGTTGAAATACAACAATTTAGCTGATATTAATCCTAGTTGGCTGTTTATGTATTTCATATTTTTATTTTCTTAAAAAAATGAATCATCTATTTAATTAAGATTTCACAAGTAATGAAAAAGTAAATCTTGATAAATATTTTAATTTTATTAATATATCAGTTAATATTTAGGAGGTGTCAAATCAGTTCATGCTAAGCCTAACCTCAATTAACCTCACTAAATCTTCGCCCTGCTAATAAAACTCACGATATCATGCATGTATATATAGGTTCTATATTGGAGTGCAAATTTTTTTAGAGTATTATATTTCTTTGAACATTTTGAAAAGAGAATATAAATGAACATGTTTAGACGTTTTTTTTAATTTTTTTTTTGTGCAATGAACTTTTCAAAAAAAAAATTAAAAAAAAAAGGTCTACATTTTGTGACAGGAAAAAAAAAGAAAGAAAGAAAGAAAGAACGTGTGCATGGGTCATATATAATTGTTGCAATGAAACCTATAATAATTAGATAGCAGAGTGAGCAGAAACCAGTAGCCTCCTCGTGATCGCTCCATAAGTGCTTACGTACGTACCTCTAAATTTCAAAAGCAAAAGGAATTTATCCACCCATCTGTGGGTGAGGGCTAATTTTCTCTTCATTGTTAATCAATCAAGCTTTTGCCATAATTGGGATTACTTGCACATCCTCACCAATTAATAATAAAATAAAATGACCCTTAATTAGCTCTCACTTTTAGAACCCCTTTATAGGGTAATTAATAAGCTTTACAGAAAAAATATGAAAATATTTTCTTCATGTGTGGTCAATGTATCTATATATATATATATGCTTTCCTGAAGCTACTTGAATCAAATCGAGCAACAGCCATTCGCGTCTTATTATGTGGAATACGATTCTATTCCATAATACTTTTTATTCCATCGAACCTGGAAACAAGTTTCATAGTCCTTTTTCGTCTTAATATAGCTAGCAACAAGAAAAATTAAAGTACCCTGGCGTCGATTCCAGTTCTTTTTGTCTTAGTTTGTTATTAATTAATTGATCACCTGTCTCTCCGAATATATTCCTCATCTAAATGGATGGTTCTACACCTATTTGCATGCGTCAAATGGTCATCCGTACCCACACCAACACTTTAGAATTGTCATTAATGAAAAGAATATTTTTTTTTTATTTAGAATATATTTTAGTAATATTAAAAATTTTCTATAACTAATTTTGTAAAAATGAGAAAAGAAATTTCTCTCTCAACTTTCTCGATAACTCATTTCCTTCAAACCAAACATGCTGATAAGCCGTGGTAGTAATATTTAATTTTGGTATTCGAGAAAATTAACACTGTACGATGCAGAGGGGATAGGTGGAGGGCATTAAGACGGAGGAGTAATTGTCTGTCTTACCCCCAGGAAAAAGAGTCAAAGGAAAGCAAGTACACGTACTAGATTATCCAGATTTTGAACTTTTCATTCTCACGTTCAGTTTGTAGTTTCTATCACTGGTTAATTAGCTCTCGTTCTGAATAACAATGGCCAACGATTCTTCCCTCAGAAATCTCATTTGCTTCGCAATGAACGCCTCTATGGTGCGCTGGAACTCTTCACTGCTCAGCTTATCCTGAGGATACATGTTTTCCCCCCGATTTTCCATGTGCTTCTTCTTCTCCGTCTCCGATCGCAGTAGTTTTGGTTGCGTCCGCTCTTCCGTCAACTTTTCCGACACAGTCCTCCGGTAAACTTTGGCAAAATCAGAATCTAGGTCGGCTCCACAATCGGTGTCCTTGCTGGCGACGGTGTCAGCTTTATCTTGGACCGTATGACCCGTGGGATTGGTGTCAGAGATAATCTGTTTGTCCTGATACACCACCTCGCCTTCAGCGACACGCAACAGAGGATCAGGTTGGGGCGCAGGGGCGGTGTTCTTGAGGAAGTGGTGGTAGATTGGGGCGTCGTCGGTGGGGGAGAAGGTGCCGGAATTGACGACGAGGGTGGCGATGATGGCGTTGGAGAGAAGGAAGACGAAGAGAGGGCTGGAGAGGAAGAGAGAGAACTGGCGGAGGAAGGAGAGGGCGAAGGGGAGGCGAGGGAGGATCCAGGAGAGGAGGAGGAGGGCGAGGCAGAGCTCGACAAGACGAAGCGTTCTGGTCAGGAGGGAGAAGAGGTTGGGGAAGTTGAAGGAGTCCATGGAGATGTGAAAATGAGAGAGTGGGTGTGACCGTGTGAGTGAGTTTTTTAGTGCCACGCCCAACAAGTCTGTCTCGACTAAGCTCTTCTGCTCTCAATTCCTCCTCTTATATATATAGCAATCCTCATCCATGTTTTTTTTTTCTTTTTTGTCCAACTGTGCCCCACTTCGTTTCCGTTTGAATTAAATTATGTTTAACAACAAAATAACACTTCTAAAAAAACTAAAACAAACAGGTTGGGTATATCAAAATCAATTATGAATCTAAACCAACAAAGCCTGACACAATTGGTAGATGTTCGAGCTTCTTAAATTTGATGTTCTAAATTTGAAGCAGCCTATATGAATGAAAAAGACTTTGTTAGGAGTTATTTATTTATCCAAGTGACCTATATATTTTGATTAAATCCACTGTTTGGGCAAAATTTATAAAGTCTACTTTACTCAACACTAATTCAAATGCAGTCAAAGCATGTGGGAGCTATTTATGAGAAATGCGGACGAGTAGTTGGGTGTCTCATAATTAATTTCATAAAACAAATATAGGCGTTTGGATAAATTTTTTTAGCTTTAAATTTGATTTTAAAGGGTATCCAACATGCAGCTACTAGTATACTGCTATGACTTCATTTTCTTCCTTCCTTTTTTTTTTTTTTTTTGGTCTTTTAAAACACAATCAATGAGTTCATTCAAACATTTGTGTATCCTTTTTTTAGATTTTAATATGTTTATGTAATTTGTTAGCGCATCATTTAAAGTTTAATATATATTTTAGTGGTATATATGTAGCAAAAGTGTTGTGTATAGTTTCTTAATTAAAATCATATAAACAAATATGTAAATGTACCTACTAGCTAGTATACATACCCAGCTGCTGTTGGTCGAACCAGTATTTAATTAAGAAGTGGTAGAAAAAATTAAACCGGAAAGGGCTGAATAATTGAACCCTTACCCTCGGCTTTCTTAAGAACGAGGGGCCTCCTGCCACGTGCCACGTCTTCTTCCAACCGTTCCATTTTTTTTAACTACTATTTTTTAATCGTTCAAATCCTCCCATTTTAGCTTGCCTTTTAATAGTATACATTTTAAAAGAATAATTTATTAAAAGATAATACCTCAATTACTTAAGATGAGCGATAGATAATTAATAATTCACGGATATTTAATAACTAGATAAATAATTTGGGTTTTTTTTAAAAAAGTGTGTGTTTAGTTTGTTTTATAAAATTGTCAAAACAATCTATTTGTTTGTCACATTGGTACCTTGTAACAAATGATTAACAACGTTAGTCTCTTGCTAAATAAGGAGACGGCATAAACTAAAAGAGCCTAATAAAAAAGGGGGAAAAGGGTTAGGTACTTGATTCAGAGCTAGATGAAACTACAAAAGGACTTGCAAATTAATTTTTCCTACCCACACAGTGATAGTGATATCAACTATATTGATAATATTCGTGCACATGAGATATTCTTGGTCGCAATTATTTTTCACGCCGATATATCTTTAAATCATCTTGAATTTATTGCAAGTACACAGGGTTCTAAGTGGCAGGAAATTAAAGAAAACTTAATTAAAAGAAGAAGGAAAAGAAATTAAGCAAGGAGGGGAGTCACTTGAGACTTGAGAGTAATGCAGAGGTGGCAGGTTACGAATGATTCAACCCCAGTACAACTAACACCGCACGATTCTGTTGCATTGCATTTGAACCCTTTCAGAAACAGGCTGGTACGTTTGTCTGCAGTCTGCACCAAACCTTACGAACGCAGCTCAACTCGTTGAATTAATTAAGTGTGGTTCAACTGTTTATATTTTTAATTTTTTAAAAAGAAAATGATAGGAAAATTAAGAGTTATGGAGCACCCAACATAATGAACTATTGGTCCAGAATTACCTATCATAATGAACTAATATGTGGACTTTAAATACAAATGAACTTTGGAAAGCATTAAATTGACACAAAAAAGTTAAACTCTGTGCAATCTCCGTCTGTGCATGAAATTACATGACTTTAGTAAGTCTATGATGACTCCAGTAGCCACTTAATGACTTCAAGTTATTTTCAGTCCAAACTCGATAACCTTTGATTTGTGAAGACACATGACTCCAGTCATACAAAAATGACTCCAGTAATGTTGTCACAGAGGCGATTTCAAATGTCTTTGAAAATAGAGTTTTACTTCAGTCATACAAAGATGACTCCAGTAAAATTGTCAGAGAGATGATTTCAAATAATGTTAAGCTACCAACATCCTTAACAAGAATGGCCAGGCCAGGGAAGAGCATCTGGCTGATGTTTGGATGCTCTCCTGCTTGAGTTTGCCTTCTCCATTATCTATAAAGCATTTAAAAACCTGCATGATTTCAACATTTCTATGATCAAAAGTTTCATGATATGCAAGAAGTCTTTTCTCTACCCACCCCAATATAGAACTTAAAGTAGAACTTAGAATTTCAGAATACTCTACATCCTTTGTTGTCTTAGCATCATTTAAAACTTCTGCTAGAAAACCATCAGCAGCGGACATTACTGGAGTCATTTTTGTATGACTGGAGTCATGTGTCTTCACAAATCAGAAAAGTTATCGGGTTTGGATTGAAAATGACATGAAGCGAAGAACGACTAGAGTCATTAAGTGGCTACTGGAGTCATCATGACTAGAGTCACCATAGACTTACTGGAGTCAAGTAATTTCACAGACAGAGATTGCACAGTGTTTAACGTTTTTGTGCCAATTTAATGTTTTCCAAAGTTCATTTGTATTTAAAGTCCACATATTAGTTCATTGTGGTGGGTGATCATGGATCAATAGTTTATTGTGTTGAGTGCTTCTTAACTCTAAAACTAAACTAAAATAGGTAAAGATTGAGTACATGAGATGTCTTAAAATGTGGCAGAACTCAAAAATTGAAGAGTAGATTTAGGCCGTTAGGATTTGCGTGAAGGGGGATGAGATAAGATGGGGCTTTTCACGTGAGGCGGAGGCGGGCCACTGTCTCTCCCTGCTACACGCGCGCCCCTTCCATTAAGTCATTAATATCGATGCGACCAAAGGTTCAAAGTTTGTACTCATGTTTTCTCCAATTTGTACAACTCAAATATTTGTTATATTGATCTTTTTTTGTGGCCAATAATATCGATGCGACCTTTAAAAGGTATTGCTTTCAGTCCTAATTACAGGAGTTATTTACCAGAATTTAGAAAGATTAATGAGAAAAGTTAAATTATTTAAATATATTTATTTTCTCAAAATACCCTTGCTTAAAATTAAAAATGGCATCAAAAAAGAGAGGTAGCCCTGCGCTTGCTCATATTGTCCGCCACTTCTCTGATATTTTAGCCAAGTAGCAATCAAGCATCAGGTTAATTTGGGGTATGTCCCTTCCTATTTCTTATTGTATACCATTATAGTCCTATTTATATCTCTTTTTTAATTAAATCATACATATCAAAAAGAGGTAATTAGCTCAATCATTATAGGGTAAATTCTCAACTTTACCTTTATGAATAGGTATCTTTCAACTTCTTTTCTCTCTCTTCCTCTTTATTTTTATTAGTATAATTAATATTTCTAACTTTACCCCTACTTTAATGATGTGAATTTAAAGAGTTGGTTAAAAATGATGGTATAATTGGAAAATAGTAATAAACGAGTTGGTTAAAGGTAGTTAGTACTTTATAATAAAGACCAAAATATTTTGATAGTTGGTATCTTATAATAAAGATAAGAGGAAATACATTGCAAGGGGCAGTAGCCTCAGGGGGCTGGCCCGTAGGAACCCTTTTATGTTCATTTAATGGTAATAATTATGTTCTCTTACATTTAATAGTCTTTCTCTATGATGTCATGATCTGATAAAATCAATTTTTTTATTGAAATTAATAAACGGGGTATTTTTATCCCTGATAATAAATTAATAATATGCATATTACAATTAAAAATGTTCAAAACAGTATTATCATATAACTCACCTTTCTGTTAACCCCCATCGCTCTTTAATATACTCAATTTTGAAAAAACTCACAAGTTAAGAAGATACTCCAAAAAAAAAAAAGAGTAACTCAATGATATTTTAATTAAGAAATGTGCATTAATTATATGGTAAAGGTGCAAAAACACACATGTGTTTTACCCCCAAGAGCGCCCAGCACCATATGTTTTTTTTGGGAACAAAAACACACATGTGGTTATCATTTGGAGTAAAAGTCGCATTTCACTGTTATGTTACTGTTCACCGTGATGAGAGAAAAAGAGATAAAGTGAATAGTAACATAACGGTAGGATATGAGTCATGTGACTTTTGCTTTAAAATGGTAACCACATGTATATTTTTGCTCCCAGAAAAAGCATATGATGCTAGGAGCTCCTGGAGGTAAAGCACATGTGTATTTTTACTCCTTTATCCTTAATTATAAATAAAAAACATTTGTAATGATGAAAGAATAATTAAAAAATTGGTGCGTATAATAAGAATTGTTGAGCATGTTACTCCTGTTATATCTTTTTATAAAAGCCTAAAATTTAAATTGCATTGGTCTTTGTTATAACATGTTAACCAGAGTTGCTTGGTTAATTACTTAATGAGTTTTTTTTCTGTCATTTTTACTTCTCATTAATTATATATTGTATCAATTAATTTTTTTTTATTTCAAACATACTTATTATTTCAAATAATTTGAATCGACTTTTAAATTATATAAATTGGTTATTGGTGTTTTATAAATAGAATAAGAGAGAGTAAGATTTAAGAAAGCGTTGGGTGGAACAGAGTGTAAAGTGTGATATGATAGTTAAAATCTCATTTTATCACTATAATTTTATGTTTTTATGATTTTTTCCCCATTAAAATGATTTTGTTAATTTTCTAAATATTTTTATGTTTTTATAATTTTACTGCGTTATATAATTTTATGTTATGCGATTTTCTTATCTATTTTTTAATTTTATATAAAATCTCGATTTAAACTACAAAGATAATAATGGTAAAAACAGTAGACTACAAGAGTTGGGAGTGAATGTTTGAGCTCGTAATCGCAAATATGAATAGTGGTTTGTCCACAGCAGTACACCACACACAGATACAAAAGTCAGAGTCAATAATGGAATGCTTCTCCCTTATCCAACCTCAATCTCCACTCCCGCCCCTGTTCTTAACAGTATATCTTGTCTTTTCTCTTATTTTAATTTTGTCTCTTGCTTCATTTTAATCACTCACTCCTATTTTTAGCCAACTAAATTCTTTTATTGTCCTATGCTATATATAATCGCCCATGTACGTGATTTATTGATTTATTTAATTTTAAAAAATACATTGCTTTTTCGTGGCTGACAAAATGAGAGAAACTTTTGCTATTAAATATAGTCAAAATTATAAACTTTAATCAAGATTTAATACTCCTTCTAGTACAATTTATAAAACTTTTTAAAGTTTTTTTACGTTTCATAATAATCCATGCATTTTAAATATAAGGTGTTTTTTGTAACATTACTTTTTTTTTAGTGCGTATAAGAATTTTTAAGGATAATTAATTTTTGTTTCTTAAATGTCATATAATTATATTAAAATTTCTTTTTGTGGTGATATATATATATATAAGTTATGAACAAGTTGGCTAAAATTGGTTAATGATAGGAAATGAGTAAAAAAATGTATTTTTTTTTTAAATATACTCTTGTTTATAAAAAGAGTGAGTGGGAAAAACATATAAGAGAGAAAAATCGGTAAAAATGAAGAGAGAGAAAGAGAGAGTGTGTTACATTTTTTTTTTATATCACAAAGTTTTGGAGGGGTTCGACACCAGTCCCTCACTAAGGTCAATGCACGACCCCAGGCTCTATGAGCATTTACTGGGGACTTACGAGATCGTCTACCAAAAGAGTCCCAGCGACGGTAGAGGGGATCAAACCTACAACCCAAGGGCCTAGTCTTGGAACCCTTACCATCTGTGCCAACTCTCATTAGCGAGAGTGTTACATTTTTAATACAAATATGAAATGCAACTCACACTTGAATAAAAAAATGAAACCTATTGAAAAACTAAAAGGTTGTGGGATAAAATCTTACGTTGGCCACCCTCGTTCTACGATAAATTCAACATCTAATTGGAACAGCAACTGACAATGTTTATTGGCACTTACCAGTGTTTCATTATTTTGTGTGGGACTTCTTTGGCATTGAGTATTTCCATGAGAATTTAATGTCATGCTCCCTAATTTAGAAATAATTGTACTATTTAGGCCATGCCTTACCAAAATTTTGAGTTGGGTGTTGTATAGATTTTATATTAATATACCATATTAACTAGTATACTCTCTTCAACCCAACCGTTAATATATGATATAATTTGATTTTAGTCCCAGAAATAACACAGAATACTATATTTTTTCATCTTTTCTATTTATCTCTATTGATATTTCCTCAACAATAATTATATAATTAATAGAGAGATTGCAAGAATTAAAGAAAAAATTAAGGTTTTTTTAAGAAAAAATATAACATAGCAATCAACTTAATTAATTTCTTTAATATAATTAAATTACGTACATATTTTTTTGATATAAGAAATAAATTACGTACATATGTTTTATATTAAAGACTTGATGATTTTTTTTTTTTTTTTTTTGTGGTTTTGGGTAAAAAAGGGGCCGAAAGACCGGACAAAACCAGTAACTGTGATCCATCACCTTACCATCCACTCCCCTTTAACAATATCATCCAGCAGGCTACTACATTGCCTTATTATGGGCCACTCTGACCCATATATCCACAGTTCCACAAAAAGTAGCCCAGAGAGCATTTTAAACCCATTTGGAAATATGGTCCACAAGTATCAAGCACAAACGCCCAAAAATTCTTTATCACATTAACTACGTACTCCCTCCATCCTGGTAATACTTGTATATATGCTAGGCTTAGCAAGAGATGTGTATTTTATTTTCTTGGTTGGTGACGACAAAACAAGAGCTTTAATAGAGGGATATTTGAGATGTAAAAAAAGTGACATCATTGACTTTTTTATTCTTTTTTCTCTTCTCCTCTCTTCTCTCTGTCTTTTTATCTTTTCTTTGGTTATAAGAATGCTCAATTTATGTAGCTAAACCCTAGTTTTAGATTATTTAGTTTGATTATGGATTAGTGGATGATAATTTTTGTCATCAATTTCTTTAATTTTATATTTGTTGATTTAATTGTGTGCTAGATTATCATGAAATAAAAGACATTTGATTGTGACTAATTTGGTGTCCTAAAAGAGCCTAGATATAGGGAATTTAGACTAGACCTTAAAATTAAATCGTATAGGACTAAGTTTCGAACTTAATTTGCATGCATGATAGATATATACTTATCGGGCTACATTGTCTCATTAAGCTTGCACTTAAATTAATCCAATTAGTACTAATCGCATAAGACATTAGGGATTAACATAGTTGAAATACGTTTTAGTGGATCAAAAGACACTCCAAAGAGTCCTAGACACTAAGAAGTGATCAAGGCTGTATATCCTTAGTTTTAGTGAGATTTGATTTTCTTTTAATTAGCTATTATCCAAACTGTGTTAATTCAACTTAAGTAAAAGTGTAAGGTCATTGCTCAACAATATTGGTGATACCAAGTCTAGGTGGGAACAATGTCTTACTCACTTTTTTATTGCTTTGATATGTCTTGCGCACTTGTAAAACCTATTGGAAATCATGCCTTATGAACTATTCATTATATAACTAAAATTAATTAAGATATCATATCGTAGATTTGATTTATGAAGATAAATCAAAGATTTAATTTTCGGATAAATATATAGTATCTCAGATTTAATTAAATTGAGATATAATATCATAGATTTAATTAAATAAAAAGATATCATATTTCAGATTTAATTTATAAAGATAAATTAAATTTCTAGGCTTTTAATTTGGATTAAATAAATAAATTAGATTAGATCTATTGAACATATTTAATTAATGCTATTTAAATCTAAAATTTGAATTCAAGATTAATTAAAGATTAATTTTGAATATTTTAATACGGCCCAATTAGGGTTTAAGAAACTCTATAAGAGATATTGATCTAGTCGTATTAAAGTAAGAGAATAGCCGCAAAAAGAAAACCCTAAAGAAAAGAAGTAAGACACAAAGTAAGAAGGCGTTAGTACGCTGCTACTGGTGTTCAATGTTATTTGTGTGGATACCGGTAGAGGAAGACGATTCGAAGAGTCGACTTTTGCTGATCGAGAAGGTAGCCCACCAGTTCAAATAGAACACCAGTTCGACATAGGTATAATTTCTAACTAATAAACCTTGATTTAAACGTGGTTGAGTGATCTTTTTCGAGATTCGTAAAAGTTTTTAGTTCTACTGCATGTACAGATCCCAACAAAATCTTAGGCTCCATAGTTTTCCTCAACAACAAACTCATTTAAAAAGGGGAAATTTTATAGAAAGACCACTGGCAAATTAATTTCCATTAGCTCTAAAACATAACTCTTTCAAAATCAAAGGAGAAATAACCTGATTTGCAAGTGACAAATACATTATGAACAAGACAAAGAGTCATATAAACAAGTGAAATTTATTTCTTAACAATAACAAATTGGGGCATGATAAGTCAAATTCCATTTACAAGTAGTGAACACATCATGAACAAGTGAAACAGGCTAGTGAAAAAATGGAATTCCACTTTTTCATCAAGTACCATTTTAAAATTGTTCATAGGACTATTTTTAGATGTTCATGATGTACTTGCTGCTTACAAATGAATTTGACTTAATTAAGCTCCAATGTTTTATTGTTAAGAAATTAATTTCATTTGTTCATAGGACTATTTCACTTGTTTATTATGTATCTACTACTTGTAAATCAAGTTGTTCCTTTTTTAATTTTTTACAAGGTTATTTTTGTTTTTTTAATTTATAAATCAATTTCACTGCAGGCCCACATGATTGCAATGAAATTTCAGATTTTCCTTAGTCTCTAATGATAATTAATTTACTATATTGGTCCTTATCTAAAATTATCCCTTTAAAAAATGGGGTATTGATTTAGGGATGGAGGGAGTAGCTCAGTACATTAAAAAAATTTCCTGAACATATGTATGAGTATGCATGTTGCGCGAGATAGTCTTGAAATTCTTATCAATATGCTTCTAAACCCAACAAATTGTTTTTGTTAAGGACAAAACAATGCATTAGGTCCAACTCTTCAATCAAATCTGTTTGATAATAAAAATTCGCACTGACAAAATTTTAAAATTCTGTTGGACCATTCTTGAAAAAAAAGAAAAAGAAAAGAAAATATGGCTATATTTGATTAGAAAACTGTACCTAATAATTTAAGCAAACAGTAAAAGGTTTTATAATTAAGAACCGAGTCAATCCGCTAGTCCGTGGTCCGCATATGTTCATAAACATCGTTCAAGGAATCTGCTATATATTTTAAATTGGCGTGGGGGTATTAGGGATTTAGGGGACTTATTAAATGATTAATTTAGGCTGGATTGTACTTTCAAATTTGATTTATTGACCTGTCGATTTGGGTTTATATTTTCAAATGTGGGAGGACACCGCACCTTTCTTACGTATACCAATATTCAATAAAACAAATGCTATTGTCCTCTCACGTACAGCAATTGATTGCTGGGTTGACAATAAATATTAAATAATAGAGAGTAGCTCTGCGATAATAAGTCATGGTGAGAGAGTTGGAGGTCTATCTCAGAAGGTGAAGATATACAATGCTTTGGATATATATAGTACTTATTAGTCATTTTGTGGTAATGCTTCTGCAAATATTTCCTGTTAAGAGATCTTGCCCAATTTTATAATCTTGTTGAACAACATGGAATCTTATAAAAGGACAGACATATTACAGACACCAACACACTTGTAAACTTTTAACACAATAACGTTAGAGTAGAGCATACTTAGAATCTAAAAGGTAGTCGATACTAATATAACCATTATCTCTGTGATAGTAGATATTCAGATTCCCCTCTTCATAAACTCCTTCAGCTTTTTGCTCCTCCTTCTCGCAGTGTTCATTTTACTTTCTCCATTCCAGTTACAAAGCCATTATTTCATTGTTGTATGAGTTCAAACATATTCTTCCTTTTTTTTAACCCTCACATGCATGATGAGAAGGGGGTATGAGATATTTATTTAGAAGTTACATATGAATATATAATATGAATCATCATGATGAATTTATGTTTTATTTTAATTATATGCTAGTATATTTTTAATTAATAATACATTCATCATGGAAACCACATTTACCACAGGTATAAATACGCATCTTTTTAAAATTAAATTGCAATAGAAGTGAAGAAAAGGTCGTATTCAGCAAATAAAGGCCAAACCGACCGCGAATTATATTGATGATAAGTGATCTTTGACCACACATATAAAATTTTTGGTCTGAATCACATGAAAGTAAATTTAATAAAAAGGATCGAGTGAAAGGGAGAGAAGGTCAAAGTTCATGATGAAGCAATTAATTAATGTAAGAATTTGGTGGGTAAGAACATGATGCGTGTTTAAGTGCGGTGGGCAAAATTGGTGCCCAGCTAGATATGAAGATATATTGAAATTTTTATGTGAAAAATATTTGGAAAATAGATGAGGCCAATACCTGTGGGGTGGGGGAAGCCAGCCAACCATATTATAGAATAGTTGAGAAATGAATGACGTAATTAATTATTATCATCTTTTTAAAATATAACAATCAGTTGGCTTTTTTATTTTTTATTTTTATTTTTAAATTTAAGGAAGCTGATTGAATTTCTTTAAATTATTTATCTATTTATTTTTTTCAAATTAATTTATTTGACTTATAAATTGATATATAATCTAATGATAAATTATAATGATATGATTAAATAACTCATTTAATTATTTTAATATTTTAAAAAAAAGTCAATTCAACTCACCTCAAAATCAATTACTTGACCTACGTGATTAATTCTCCGACGTGTAAAAGTATATACTATTATAGGAAATGACTCATTCGCATCTACCCCGTATTTTACACGTGAGAATGTTTTAAAGGTGTTCATAACATCCAATACTTTCTTAAAAGGTAAAAGCAATTATAAACGTTTAAAATAAGAGTAAGAATATACATTGACTATTAGTTTAAAATTTTTAAATATATTAGATTTTTTTAAAAGTGCGTTCAACATAACGATTTGTTTTTTAGATGTAAAAGTAACTATACATTTCTAAAATAGGTGTAAAATTACGTATTAACCATTAATTGACTATTTATTTGAATTTTTTGATTGAAAATGATGACATCGAGGATAACGTGGATGATTAAGAAATAACTTGAAGAAAAATATTTACATACTTTAAAAGTACTACGTTATCTGAACTATAATAATGAAAACATTGAAACTTAAATTATTCTAATCCTAGTTGGTTGATGACTTATTTAAAGTTTTTTTTTTCAATGTTTTTAAGAAAAATGTTAGTTGATCATTTTGTTTTGTTTTTTTGAAATTAAGATGTATTTTCTTTAAAACCTGATAAAATTTGAATTTTTTCAAATGAGTCATCAACCAACTAGGATTTAAATGATATGAGTTCTTATGTTTTCATTAGATAAAGTTTAGATGACGTGGTACCCTTAAAATATGTAAGTATTTCTAATAATTTATTGACTCAGTAAGAAAAATTACTTTCCAATTAACCTTTTATATCCATCTCATCACTTTTTTTTGGATGTGAGATGAGAGGAGAGGAAGGGTTAGGTGAATATAAAGTGATGAGAGAGAGATAAAGTTTTAGGTGAAAAATAATTTGTTTTGCCCAGTCAGCGAATCAGTCATCAAATTATTGTTCTAGGTTGTTTTTAAATTATCCACATCATCCTACATGTCACTACTTTTAATAAAAAATTAAAGTAAACAGTCAATTAACGGTCAATATGTATTTTTACACTTATTTTAAATATTTATAGTTACTTTTGCTCTTCACAAAAATGTTTGTGGCAGGTGCACTTTTAGAAAAATCTCACTTGTATTTTATGCACCTTAATCCTTAAAAAAAAATTCAAACAAACGATTAACAAACGATCAATTTGTATTTTTGCACTTATTTCGAAAATTCATTGTTACTTTTTTCTTTTAAAAAAGTATTTGGTGTTAGACATACTTTAAAGAAAATCTTATGTATATTTTTACAACTTAACCCTTTGTAAAATGATAAATAGTATTATTATAATCATATCAAAGAAATATAATTAAGGTTGCCATTTTTGACTCAGGATGCGAACTCGAGTGATTCACTTGCATATTTCTTCTTTAATTTTTCTGAGGACTAGAAATACAATTTTGATACATATGCCACTTTAATTTTGTCTTTATTACAAGTTCACCTTTAGAAGAAATTTTAGTCCTATTTATAAGATCCTATTAATTGAATTACACAGTTAAAAAATAGTTAAAAATACTAAGTGTGTTTAAAATAAATGTGTTTTCTAAGTATGTCCTTATTTATAAGGGATAAGTAAGAGAAATAAATAGAGTAACTATAAGTATTATCAATATTTTTAATCAATGCAATATATATAATTAATTAATAAGGGGCAACAATGAAAAAAATCATAAAATGCTCGGACATCTTTTATCGCACTTTTATAAAAATGATTTTTTTTTTAAAAAAAAATTTGGACTTTTATAATAAGAAAGAAACGCATAGAGTAAACGACAAGCAACAAATATTTAAAAACGTTTAGAAGCCAACCGTATACCTCCCAACAAATACCCCAGTTGGATCAAGTTATTATATTGTATTGTATCAAAAAAAAAAAAAAAGTTATTATATTGTATTGACTTGATAACATGACCAAGCAAGCCATTACAAAAGTTAACAAAGGTGATAATATATCCGCCCACCTTTGTCCTTCTATAGTTTATTGTTCACACACGCCAACTCCACTGGTTCTCATGGCTTCAACTACCTCCATTTCCATTTCCAACAGATCTATCCTCGCTCACTTCAATCCCACCAAATCCCTTAAGCACTGCTGCTTCAAAGATTCTTCATTTCCTCATACTATTCCTGCTTCATCAGCATCATCAATCTTTTGCCGCAGAATTGTTTTGAGGAGAACTGTCTCTGGAATAAAAGGATTCTGGGCACCAAAGACCGTGCAGACTTTGATTAAATCTTCGGTTTTGAGAGAGAGCAATAGTGATGAAGGACTAGAACAAGAAACTCTCCTTGATGGGTCATCCGAATCAACTCCTTCAACCTTTGTGTTCCACAGGGTGGAATCAATTATTAATAGAGTGGTTCGTAATTTATTTCACTTGAATTCTCTCATCATGCTTGATATTTTACAATTCTGATTATTCGGATCTGGTTCTCTCTGTGTATATTCATACTTTAAAGTTGTCATATCTCCTTGGCCGAACCTTTATTGTCCAGGCAATTACTGTAATTTTAACGAGCTGACGTATTTTGGGGTTGTCGTTTACAGAGCAAGTGGATAATAGCTATTGTTGTCAATGTGTATATTCTATGGAGGCATGATACAGAAACCCTTTGGTTTGCGCTAGGAAGTTCTTTAAATATGATGCTTTCAGTACGGCTCAAACAAATACTAAAGCAGGAAAGACCTTCTATCCTCAAATCTGACCCTGGGATGCCCTCTTCCCACGCCCAAACCTCCTCCTTCGTTGGCATGTTCGCCATTTTGTCAAGTAATTCCTCCCACTTCATAGAATTATTATTGTAATATTATTATTATTACATGCACTCTACTAGTTTGCATTGTTTTCACCATAAGTGATAATTAATCCAGATTATATATAATCTCTCTTATCCTTAATATAAAACATATTTATAGATATAATGTTGATTTTAAATATAAGACATAATTTTTATATTTAAAAATCTTTTCCTAATTTGTTAGGGATCCACGGCTTCTTCTAGTTTATTCCAAGAAGAAGCACACGATTCAGAGGTAAAATAGTCTTAGTTTAATTAAATGAAGTCTTTGTTTATTTATTTATGTTGTTGTAATTGTCATGAGTCAGCAAGTGGTTATTATTATTATCACTTATATGTATGAGTTAGTTATTACGTGCCTAGGTCTGGTGTGAGATAGACTGGTGTGAGATAGAATGATTATCTATGACAAGTATATATTATTCATGAAACTAATTTTCTTCTCCCTATCTCTCTATCTAGAATTGCAGATTTTGGTTCTAGATATTCTTTTTTTTCCTCACCCAATATCTAGAGTTTCATCCTAACTAATTTGGATCCGGCTCATGTCATGCACCTGGCTATGGTGGAATAGTCTCCCAATGAGGTTTTTTTTTTTTTTTTTTTTTGCATTCACAAGGCTCGAATCCGAGACCTTGTTTAGGTGACACAAGTCACTTGTGCTAACCCCCGTTAGTTCTAGATATTCTTTAATTTCTCTCTTTCTCTACTCTTTATTCCAACTTATTTATGTTCCTAAACCCAAATCCTATTAACTTGGTGTTAGAGCAGAAGAATTGGACTAGTAGGGTTAACATGGTGAACACTCGTAATTTCTCCAATCAAACTAATCTTTCCCTTCTCTCAAACCAGACCCCATAGTCTTTACAAGACTCTTTTCTCTTAAACAAATCATCTCAAACATTCTCTTCAACCTCTCACAGACTTAATGACACAACAATTTGCTATTGTCTTTTTAAAATTAAATCATATGGATGTTGAGATTGTCGATATGAAGAAACAGAAAGCTCCATTGATAATTCAGTGCCAAACCAACAACTCCAACAAGGACAACTCTCTTGACAACAATGAAGGACATCAAGATGGATCTTCGTGGAGTAGGAATCCCTCCAAATGACCACACACTAAGGTGTATTTTCCCAAGTTTGAAGGAGGAGAGATCCCATAAGTTATGGGTGATGAAAGCGGAAAAATATTTCCGGTAATATTATATGCCAGAGGATTTAAATGTGGAGGTAGCAACCATGAGTTTATAAGATGCCTTGGATGTGTTCGTATGGGTTTCTTCCGGTCGTAGTACTATTCACTTTTTGGAAGATTTGATTTAGATTTTTTGTAATGAGTCCCACATCGGGGAGCCAAGCTCTTAGAGTGAAGTTTATAAGTTCATTGGGTTCTCCTTCCTCATAGGTTAGCTTTTGGGGATTGGGCTCTCCTTTTAGGTTTGTGCTCATCACATTGGTGCTTTCATTGAGAGGCGATGTTTCGGAGAGGGCTACCTACGGAGGGTTCTGACCGGCAAGGCCGAGTGAAGTGCTGTGGAGTGGAGTCGCCAAGTATGTTGGCTCGTGAGGGAGTAACTATGTAATGACTCCCCGCCAAGGACATCCCCTCATGAAGGGGTGACTATATAATAGCTCCCTGCCGAGGACGTCCCCTCATGAGAGGGTGACTATGTAATAACTCCCACACCGGGGAGCTAAACTCTTGGAATGAGATTTATAAGTGCATTGGGTTCTCCTTCTCATAGGCTCGTTTTTGGGGATTGAGCTCTTTCTTTTGGCTTGTGCTCGTCACATTTTCCTAGAGAACTTTTGACCTGCTGAGTTTCAGAATCTTGATATAATATTTATGCCACATTAAACAAACAGTCACCATCGAAGATTGCCGAAAGGAATTCGTTCGTCATTACTCTCACGTTCAAGGAAGGCCTGAACATTGCTTGTTGGTAGTTTTTATCAACAGTTTAAAGGAAGAATTAAAATCTGAAGTTAAGATTTATAAGGAAGCGAATTTAGCATTATAATTTGAAGCTGTAATTCAAACACAACAACCGCAACAATCTGCCCAACGCTTTGCACACTCACATGGCAATGATAGGGGATCCAATCAGCGAGAGAGTAAAAATTACTTGACATGTTAGCCTAAAGGTACCCATCAGATCTCAAATCTGGCAATTACAACTTATCCAAAACTGTTATCAACATCAAGATCAACCAATATCCCAATAATTTCTCAATTTCCTACAATAACATTCATGCTTGGTGATGCTACCAAAAGTTAACTAAGTACCGTAAGTGTACGGGTCATAAAAATAGTAAGTGGTAAATTAAGGTGGTCCCACAAAGACTCAACTCAGCTAGTGATTAAGTGTCAAATTTCCTTTTTCGTTTAAGTTGAATAGAGTTGTTTTCAATGAATAGAAAGAAATGTAAATAAGATAAGAAATCAATATCGACAAAAACTTCTCACGGAGAGCAAATTTCAATATCAAACGGACAACCTAGAGTTACTAATCCCTTGTTTGTTTATTAGATTTTATTCCCACGAAATTAATTTTAACTTAATTTAATCAGCTAATCTAGAGTATTAATGTTTATAAATGCCTTCCAGTTCATTTATATACCTATCTCAATTAATTATGCAATGCCTTACACGACTAATTAAGATGCAATTCAACTCGGGCTCACTCTAATTTGATTATGTGGAGCTTCTAGGTATATGCCTATCCTAGACGCAAATTAAATTAAAAATCTAATTCCACATTATTTAATCTCAAGGTCAATTTAAAATTCCCTTTGCCAAGTTCAATCTTAAATCCCTAAAGCATGTTCAATGGTGGCCAATCATTAAACAATAACAATCAAAACAAGATTAAATAAACTGAATTAAAAATAAGCAAAATTAATTAATGAGAATAATCTCTAGAATCCAAACAAGTTCATAAGTCCTTTAGGTTACAAAGAAAATTAGCACGCATGGCTTTATTTAAATTCATCTCAGCAAATAACAATAAAGATTCAGAATTCATAAAAAAAAAGAATAGAATATGAACTCTCCCTCCAAATCGTTGATGCCCGGCTGAATCCTTTCTTGTATGTCGCCTCCTATGCTGCGTCTTTGCCTCTCTCTCTTGTGCGTGACTGCTTCTCTCCTTCTTAATTGATTGCTGACGCGTCTCCGTCCTGTGCGTGCTCTGCGTTTTTTTTCAATTTGTCCAGTTCTCGGCCGTCACACGTCTTCAATCCTTCTCTTTTAATAGATATTAGGGTTGCTTGACTTTTTGCGGGGTACACGTTTTTTTTGTATTTATCCGAAGTCTCCTCCTGATGCTTCTCTCAAAATAATGATCATATAATAAATAATTGATGCCCCATTAATCCTTGCGTTTTGATACTCTTTTATTCTTTTCTTCTAATATCTGATACACTGCAAAATACAATAGGATATGAAATAGATTTTATATCAAAATATCTTTTTATCTTATATTTAATTAAATAATAGAAAAGTATATAAAAGATAATTAAATAAGTATAAAATATTAATAAATTCAATCTAAAATATCCCAGAATCTATACTTATTTAATTATAAAATATATACTGGGCATCGTTGTAAAACTACTTTTCTCAGATTAATGGAGATCACATAAGATGCGGACGAAGAAAATATGATGACTGAGGGAGAAACAACTTTCGATGCTAACATGGTAGAGTTCTCGCTACAGGCAATTCTCAGAAACTCATTTGCCGCTACTATGAAAGTGGAAGGGACTCTTGGGACAAAATTTGCGTTGATTTTTATCGATAGTGGATCATCACAGAATTTTATTTCCTGCAGATTGGTGACCGAATTGGGTATTACAACAAAAAAGCTTCCCCCTTTCAGAGTTCAAGCAGGAGACTACTCTATGATCACCTGTTACTTTATTTTCATTCACCTTGAAGTTAAAGTTCATAGTTTAACAATCAAAGATGATTTCTTTCCTTTCACTTTAGGTAGTGTCAATATGGTTCTTGGAATTAAATGGCCAACAGCCCCCAACACTATGGAAGCTAATTGGCAAAGGATGTTTATGATCTTCTAGTTAATGGTCATCGAGACAAACTTCAGGACTTTCTCAACTAAGATCTACGGTTTCTTTGTGTAGTTACACTTTTATGGATGTTGTTCAAGAATTTGAAATTTTATAGGATCTACTTCAGAAGTATGTTGACGTAATTGCAGAACCATATACCACCTTTAAGGGAAAACAACCATGCCACTCCATTATTTCGTGGGGCTATTCCTCCAAATATTCGACCTTAGAGGTATCCTCACTCACAAAAGGATGAAATAAAAAAAAAAAAGTTGTTGAATTGTCGAACTAAGGGTTCATACAACCAAGTGTAAGTTCATTTGCAAGCCTCGCTCTACTGGTTTCTAAAAAGGATTCGTCTTGGAGATTGTGTTGATTATAGAGAGCTTAACCGCATTATGGTGCCATATAAGTATTCAGTAACGACTATTGATGAGTTGATTGATGAAATACATGGTGTCCCTTACTTTTCTAAGATTCATCTCCGTTTTGACTACCATCAAATTAGGGTCTTGCCTGGTGACAAACACAATATAGCTTTATGAACTCATTATAGGCACTATGAATTTATTGTAATGTCTTTTGGTCTTACAAATGCTCCCTCTACTTTTCAGACTGTGATGAATGATTTTGTCCATTCTTGCAGAAATTTATCTTGGTGTTCTTTGATGTCATCTTAATTTACAATAGAAATTTTTAGGAGCACTTACAGCATCGATCTACAAATTTGTCCTACACGCCCTGCAACAACATGAATTCTATGCCAATCCAAATGAATGTCATTTCCTTCAATTGAAAATTTCATTCTTATTAGGGCATATCACATCTGCTAATGTGTCTCTGTTGATTCTAGTTCTAGGTATTCTTTCTCTCCCTCTCTCTTTTCTTTTCATTCCAATTTATTTATGTATATAAATTCAAGTCTGATAATAATTTATCCCTATTGTTATTGTTGCTTCCTCAACAATAATCAGAGAGGAGAAGAGATGAGAAAATTAAGGAAAATGGCTAGGGTTTTTTAAAAAATACATGTCATATTAACTAACTCAATTTATTTATTTATTTTAATCAAATTAGGTAAATATATATTCTATTAAGGATGAGAGAGAGAGTATAACAGTTGGAAATCTTGTATTATGCAGGTATCAAATGGGTAGGGATGAATGAATTCACCATAACAATCAGCGGACTCGCACTGGCACTTGGTTCTTATTTAGTAAGTGTGTGTGCTTGTGTTGCTGCCGCTGCCTAGCTTCTTTTTCTAGTTTAATATAACTAAGCCTCCAGTAACCTTAATCCAATATGATTTCAAGTTATTATCTTCTCATGCAACATTAAATTAAAAATATCTATGTCTGTCAAGTCCTTTATACATATACTTCGATGAAGAAAGAAAGGGACTGATATAGTAATAATGGTGTATGTGGTTGTATATATATTTGCAGTCATATCTGAGAGTGTCGCAGCAGTTTCACACGGTGAGCCAGGTGGTGGTGGGCGGAGGCATTGGGGTGGTATTCGGGTGGTTATGGTTTTGGGTTTGGAATAATTTGGTGGCCAATTTCATCGAATCCTTCTTCCCTCTTAAACTCATCTTTCTTTCTATCTCATCCGCTGCTTTCTTCGGTTATACCTTATATTCCATTCACCAATGGCTTCAACAACGACATGACTAAATTACTTTCCTCCATTTAATTTCCTGTCACATCAATATGTATGTTGTACCGTGTTTCATTTAATTTAGTGTTGAAAAATCAGCTTATATATTCATGTCAGCCTTCTGCTGCTAATCTTGTAATTGTAAAATTATTCAAGACAAGACATTCACAATAGGGGACGGCAATAAAACACGGGAGCAAAGCTTTCCTGGTTGAGCAAATAAGACTGAAGTTCTTATATTGGCAATAACCATATAAAACGAGCGACACCGTGATCATATATTCACAAAATAATAGTTCATGAAAGATAAATAAATAAAGATTGTTGGTTAAAAAATGATAAAGATCTTGACCTATTGAAGCGGGTAATATGTGCCTAAATCAATAAATGCAAGGAGCTGAGGTCCCTAGCTTACTGAAAGATAAACCGAATATTCACATATATTAAACATATTCGTGCAACACATACGAATATTAACTCGCTTTTTATTTGACTGTTTGAAGGTTGAGTTTTTTTTTTTTTTTTTTTAATTATTCACTCTTTGACAAATCTGGATCTTCGATTTTGTATTCCTTATGATGAATGATTAATCATTCACTCCCTCGCTCTTCTTGTTATTTCATAATAATCTGTATAAACATTATAATATTTTCTTCATTTTGAAATTTGGCTTTGCCTCTAATGCCCAGAATACTTTCGGCTTTTCTTTGCTTTACGTTTCTCTGCTTCCGCTATTTGTTTGTTTCTTGTTGACGGATTCTAGTTTCTGGGTTTGTATCCGTCTTTTTACTGTTCTTCTTGAGGGTAATTTCCTCTCTACTCCTCGTTCTGCTCCCTCGCCAATGGCAGAGGGACGACCATTTGTTGTTCATTATGATAGCTTCGAAGATGTTTCCAGAGATCATTTGAAGGTTGAGGACGAGGAGGTCGGAGCAAGGATGTTGTACATCATTGGTAGGGAGGAAGAAGACGAGAGTGACGACAAGGAAAGGGGATGGGGTGAGAGGCAATATTGTCTTGAAAAGAAATCAATCTTGAGGCTCATTTAGGTCAAAAATTGAGAGGGATATATTTGTCTGGAAAATGTTATGGACAAATATTTGTCTCATCTCTAAAATTTATTGAAAAAGCAAATACTAAAGGGAGGTGGGTTTGGTCCAATCCCACATATGTGGTATCATCAATCCCAGATTATCGTCAATCTCGCTTATCATCAAACAATACAATTTGGCCGGATCCCCACCTAATCTCATTCCCTGCTTCGCAGTCTTGGGTACCAAAATAGACCTCAATGTCCAGACAGGCAGTTGTGGCAAGAAGTTTCATAGCCTTTCCTTTCTGAACAAGTGAAAGCACAAAACCCAAAGAAATTATTTTATAGTGCCTGTTATATGAAGCAAATAAATGCCAGAATTTCCCACATTTTTTAGATGAAATTAGTGACTGAATACAATTCTGTCGCAGATTCCGTTGGTTCTATCACTAAATCCGTCGGAAATTGATGGCTTTTTTTTTTTTAAGTGGGAGTGTGATAGATAGGTTGTGGAAAATTAGAGGAATTGGGAGAAGAAGAGAGAAATAGAGCGAAGAACATAGGGGAAAGAAGAGAAAACATAGATCATTGTGCACTTTCATTCGTCATTCATCAATATTTAACCCATTGCAGTATTATAGGCTTCTCCTTATATAGTAACTGCCTTAGACTTATTTAGCTAATCCGTCAGCATTCAATAGTAATAACAGACTTACTAACAAACTCCTTATTAACAATTCCTAACTCCCTAACTGATTCTAACTTCAAACTAACTAACTAACTATAATATGGTCTCATAGGATGTGCCATTTATTACTTATAGTAATATTTCTACAATTTACATATTGCACTAAAAGAAAGTCAATTAAAGATCTTGCATTTGCGACGGAATTCATGACATCCGTCGCAAATTCTTGAATTTTGCGACGAAATTAATTTTTGTCGCAAATTTCGGGAATTTGCGACGGAAATCAGCTCCATCGCAAAATTTCAATTTTGCGATGGAAATTCATTTTGTCACAAAATCCATTTAAAAAAATTTAAAAAATAAAATTGCATTAAAAAATTATTAAAAATTATATATATATAATTGCATAAAAAATTATATGTACATTTGATTAAACCTGATAGGAGGAGAAATCTTTATAGAACTTGTATTGCTGTTAACTCAAATGAGTAGACCCATTTAGCCAATCTTCCTTGATTAAATAATGTATGTACATTTTATTAAGTAATATATCATTCTAGGAAGTAAAACAAAATGGAGGTGTAAAAAAATGACAGGAGAGGGATGGAGGTTACTAGCGAAGAAGGAGAGTAGAGCAAGAGATTGTAGAAATGAGGCGGTGACCAAACAAATAAGAGGCTTGCAAGGTGGAGGAAGAGATGTGAAAGGCGGAGGTGAGGCACAGATTGGTGGCTTGCAAGGTGGAGGCGACCACGGAGGCTTGCAAGGTGGAGGTGAGGCTGAGGTGATGTGGAGACAACCACAGAGGCAGAGATTAGAGGCTTCAATGCAGAGGTGAGGCGGAGGCAACTGGTTGGAGGCGGAGGCGAGGTGCAAAAGATCGACTAGAGGAATGATGAGTGACGAGCGAAATATGAGGAGATATTTTCCATTTTGCGACGGACCACCAATTCTGTCACAAAACGGTGTGAAATTTGATGCAGCTTTGTGATGCAACGCAACAAAACGCCTAATTCCGTTGCAAAAGGGCGGCCAAAAGGCTGCTATTTTGCCATGGAACATCTTCTGTCACAAAAATTGCAATGGAATGGGGATTCCATCGCAAAAAACTGAGTTTTTGCGACGGAATTAGGTTTTCGTTGCAAAAAACTGAATTTTTTGCGACGGAATTTGAATTCTGTCGTAAAAAAATGTGTTTGCAAATTTGTGATGGAATTGGACAAAATCCGACAGTTTCTTAAGTATCCTATGCTCGTCAGCGATATTCTTGTTCTACCATTAGTGTCGCTAATTGAGTGGAGATGGTTTGTAAATTTTCTGTAATTGCGTGAAGTTTAGCATCGGACATGATTATACTAGAAGCTTGGGAACATGTCGACTTCGAGTACCAACATAATCTATCTTGGTTTGACGGTGAGTTTACTACTGATAGCCACTTGGATTATAGAATTCTAGGTCATCACTAATACTTTTTGGGTTGTCGATGAATGGTCTTGGTTGTGTATTGGTGTCTGTTTTTATTTTATTTTTGTAATTTCTTGGTTGTGTCTTGAATACAAGCCTGAATTGAGAAGAAGAATGGTTTTGGGCTGATTCAAGGATTTTCAGAGATCAACAGTGGGGAGCCAATGATGACTTTTCTTTGATACCACTGATAAATAGGTTGTAAAAATTAGAGGAATCAGGAGAAGAAGAGAGAAAGAAAGTGAAGAACAGAGGGGAAATGAGAGAAAACACAAATCATATTCATTAATATTTAGCCCATTAAAGTAGTCTAGGCTCCCCCTTATATAGGAACTGCCTTAGACTTATTCAGCTAATCTGTCAATATTCAACAATAATAATAGATTTACTAACTAACTTCTTATTAACCAAATTCCTAACTCCCTTATTGATTTTAACTTCAAACTAGCTAACTAACTAACTCTAATATGGCCTCATAGGATGTTACATTTATTACCCACAGTAATATTCCTACAATTTACATATCAGAGTGCTACTCAACCATGACTCTCCTCACGACTCAAATCATTTACTTGACTTGCGTGATTAATTATCAGGCACTAAAAACTACTACTAGCTAGGACTCTTTCACATCTACCTAGTATTTTGCAAAATGATAAATAATGCACTCCCTCTTATACTTAATATAAAAGTGGATAAATTTTTTTTTAAAGAAATTATAAGTCAAACAAATTAATTTAAAAAAGAATAATCAATATAAATATTTTAATATAACTCAATTAGCTTTCTTAATCTCCAAAAAAAAAAAATCAATTAGCTCTTATATTAAGAACATGGTTATCAAAACCGGACCGGACCAGCCGGTTCTGACCAAAAACCGGCGAACCGGACCTGGAACTGGTCCGGTCCAGATCAGAAACCGGGGTTAAGACCTTGAATCGGGATTGAACCGGTAAACCCGATGTGACCCGGTCGAACCGGTCTTAACCCGTCAGTTGACCTAGTCGAACTGTTTTTTTTTTTTTTTATATATATAAATTTTATTATTTTGATATTTTGTTATGGTGAATATTTTGTGATTCCATTACAAATTCAAGTGTCATTAGATGGTATATGATACTTTGATATCAATTTGTAAAGAAAATTGTAAAGAGTAGTTGACAAATATATAATTATTTGGCTAGTGATTTAAAGTCTTGAAATAAAATGTAGTATTTGGAATTATGGATTGTGTGATAAGAAATTTAATTATTTATCAATTTTTTATTCCTCACCGGTTTGGTCCCGGGTTGACTCCGGTCTGACCCATTGACCCTTGACCCAGTACCCAGGCCGGTTCACTGACCGGTCCGGGTTTAATTACCTTGATTAAGAATTAAAGCTAGTATTACCATACTACTAATATGAGTAGTTTGAAAATTCTGTTGCAAGTAACTATTTGCTCATCATGTGATTCCCCCTCAGCCTCCCAAAATTCATTATCACTTGCATATTTGTCGTCATTGAATTTTCTTAAGGCTGGACATAAGATTTCGACTCATATACTGGTATAAGACAAGCAACAAATACTTAACAATGTTTAGAAGCCAAGCATATACCACCACCCTCTCTCTCTCTCTCTCTATGTATATATATCGTCAGTGTCAGAACAGGTTAATATTGTATTGACCTGTATGTTAATATGACCAAGTAATAAGCCATCACAAAAGTTAACAAAGGTGATTAATATATCCGGACAACTATATATGACTATATTCTCAATAATACTCAGATCTGCTTGCTGTGACAATAGAGATCATTTTTTCATTAAAAAAGTACTGATATATTATTCCTACTGGTATAAGACAAGCAACAAATATTTAACAATGTTTAGAAGCCAAGCATACCCCCCCCCCCCAACTCTCTCTATATTTATATATAGATCGTCGGTGTCAGATCAAGTTAATATTGTATTGACCTGTTAATATGACCAAGTAAGAAGCCATCATAGAAGTTAATGAAGGTGATTAATATATCCGGACAACTATGTATGACTATTCTCAATAATACTCAGATCTGATTGCCGTGACAATAGAGATAATCTTTTCATTAAGAAAATACTGATATATTATTCCTGCTAGCTATGGTCGATTGATTTCATTAATCCCCAGTTGACCACCCAATTAAAATAAAGGGTTCTGGATCCCATAAAATATGCTCTTTTGCCTAATCAATATATGCAAAAAGATGTCATACTTGGACTTAGCGGCCGCTTACTCCATTCACACTTTTTCCTTATTGCTTGTATACTTCACCTTGTGAATGATATCACCTTTTTATATTAAAAAAATAAATAAATAAAAGTCAGATTTAGGGGGATGATGTGATGGGATTGAAATATAGGCAAGGTGGTCTGCGGTCAGAACAAGTCTTCAATAATTGAAAGTGTTGTATCGGTTGGGAAAATGACTTACGGAAAAGCCAAATTGGGTGTTGTATCGGTTGGGAAAATGACTTACGGAAAAGCCAAATTGGGTACAAGTCTTTAAATAAAGAGTTTTTACTTCATAAGTCAGGAAAGTTAACTTTTTAAATAAAAAGCTTTTACCCTATAAGCTCGATTTGAAAAAAATTTCATCCAAACAAAACAAAAAACAAAAATACCCATAAGTCTGATTGCCCCTCCTAAAAACTATATCAAACATGCACAATATTTGAGACTCCGAAAGTGTTTATTTACGTAAATAAAAATAAAACACCTTTCACATGCTTGTATCAATATATCACGATTGAAAAACTACTTTTAAAAGCTCTACTCACTATTCTAAATAAGTACAAAGTTGTTCTCACCACATTGAATTGCATGATTTTATGTTATGGGAACACATGATTGTTAAATAATGAATAAAATAAAATAAAAAACTAAGTTTTTAGAACCACTTAAACTTCAAAATACTATTGACAACAATAATAATAACATTAATAAGAATAGTAAAGCAATTGATAACTCGTTTATTAGAAAATAATCTATTTAAAATTTTAAAATTCAAGTGATATTTTTACGTGATTTTCTCAAAAATTTTATTTAACTAGCTTGAAAATGTAATTTTTGATAAATTAAGAGTTTATCTATATACCCTTAGGGTAGCTTTTATTGTTATTTTATTTTTGTTATAATTTTATAAATTGGGATGGAATTAATGGATGTAAGTTTTTATAATTCTCTTTATTTTTTCAATACCAATCAATAATACATAAACATTTATAAGCTATACATAATTTATATTCATCACTTGATTTTTATAGCAAAGGGATGCAATATTGCGGCATTTCCTTCATCAGGATATTGACACAAGCTTCAAGACTTCAACATCTGTTTTAATACCTGCTAGATGATGTTTGAATCACTAAACACCACTAACAATTTTTCACAATAATTACGCACTACTTTTTTTAAAAAAAATTATTATTCTCACAAAAAGTAGAGATTATAATGGTGGAGATAAAAAATTTGAAAATGATAATAATCTAACATTTGATTATCTTTGTTGAATATATAATGGTTATATTTATATTGATTATGTTAAGTGATTTTATATATGAACTCATATAAATTCCTATGTAATAATAAACTATGAATGTTGGTAGAATTAATTTCACTTATTTGTGGGTTTGAATTATATTGTAAACTAAATGTTGTTGTCACTTTTTATAATTAAATTTAATCATATATTTTAATAGCTACTTAATGGTAGGGATAAAATTTTACTAGATTAAAAGTTTGCCTAAACTCGTGATTTAATAACCTTAATTTTAAGTGTATGCAGTATCTTAATAAATTCTTGAAAAAAATGACAAAAAATATACCATTTGAATTACAATAATCTCGAAAGTGTCTATTAAATTAACAAAAGGACAAATAGGTGTTGGAAATTATGGCCTAGGGGTTAATCACTATATAACTAAAACTAATTGAGATATCGTATTTCATATTTGATTTATGAAAATAAATGAATCATTTAATTAAATAGAGACATTGTATCTCAGATTTAATTTTTGAATTAAATATATCATATATTTGATTTAATTTAAATTGAGATATATTATCTTAGTTTTATATATATATATATATATATATATATATATATTCTTAGATTTAATTTATAGAGATAAATTAAATCAAAATTTTTTTAATTAGGATTAAATAAATAGATTAGATTAGATCTATTAAATAGATTTAATTAATATATTTTAATCCAAATTCAAAATTTGAATTTCAAAATTGATGAGGATTAATTTTGAATATAAAATACGCCTATTGAGTTTAGAAAAACCTACGGAACTTTTATCAAGCATATGAGAAAGCCGTGAGAAAACCTAGAGAGAAAAAGAGAGACGTGAGAATACTGAAGGCGCTAGCACGCGACCGTCCGTGTTCGAGGTTATTCGTATGGATACCGGTAGAGGAAGGCGATTCGAAGAGTCGACTTCTGCTGATCGAAGAAGGTAGCCCACCAGTTCAAATAGAACGAGACGCACACCATTTCGGCATAGGTATGATTCGGATTCTTTGAACTTTGATTTAAACGCAATTGAACGATCATCTTCAGAATTCGTAAAAGTTTTAATTCCGTTACGTGTACGGATCCCAACAATAGGTGCTTTAAATATGATGTTGTCTGTAGAGCTCAAGCAAATACTGAGCCAAGAAAGACCACCATCAAATCTGACCCTAGCATGCCCTCTTTTCATGCCCAAACCTTCCACTTCATTGCCATGCTCGCCATTTGGTCAAGTAATAATTTCTCCCACTTCATAGAATTATTACATGTACTCTACTAGTTTGCACAGTTTTCAGCATAAGTGATAGTAGATTATGTATATAACAATTGGAATATTGACTGCCATTGGCATTTGGTTCTTATTATTTAGTAAATGTACCCTGTGTGTGTGTTGCTGAGCTGCTGCCTAGCTAGCTTCTATTGCATGTTTATTTAAGCCTTTAGTAACCTTAATCCAATAGTTGGTATCGGCTACACTGATCGTTAGGGTGGCATTATTATATTTGACAATAGATTTCGAGCTTCTTATACTCTCATGCAACATTAAAATAAATAACTTTAAGATCTAGTTCTTAATATAAGACACAATTGACTAATTTAAGAAAAGTAAGGAAGTTAAATAGATTATTTTAAAATGCTTTCTTCAAATATTTTGTATGACTTATAAACTGGTCGATATATAATTTAATAATATGCATAAGTATGTTAGAGAGATCAAGTAGCATTGTATAATTAAGTAATTTAGTTAACTTTGTTATTTTTTCAAATTAGTCAACTAGGTCTTAAATTAAGACATTGGGAGTATAAAATGTCTATATGTCTATCAAGTCCTTTACACACACACACACGGATAGTATTCGGTTGCTCGTGGTTTTGGCTCCCCTCTTTAACTCATCCTGCTTGCTTCGCTTATACTTTATACCTTTGCCTTCAACCACGACATGACTGAACTACTTTCCTTGAATTCATTTAATTTCTTGTTACATCAATATATATGTTGTACCATGTTTCATTACTGAACTACTTTCCTTCATTTTTAATTTCTCGTTACATCAATATATATGTTGTATCATGTTTCATTTAATTCAATGTTGAAAAATTATCTTTTTATTTATTCATCTCAGCCTTAAGCTGCTAAATAATATTGTAATTGTTAAAAAGTTCGAGACACAAGTCATTCACAAGTATTGTACGTGCGTAGTGACTCGTCATATATCGTAAATATCCAAGACAAAGAGGGTGTCGATGGAGTTGCATATATTGGTCTTTCAAATGTTCATAATATTTTACGTTGACATTTAACTAAGATGATGTCAATTAAGTTGAATAAATATTATTAATTATAATATTGTCGTTTTCTTTTCTTTTATATATATATATATACGCAACTATATAAACGAGTGACCCCATGATCATATCTATTCATTCATAAACCCATAGCGCAGGAAAAAAAGCTCGTTGGTTGAAAAATGATGAAGATCTTGACCTTGATGTGTGGGAGGCCTAAATCAATAAATGCAACAAGTAGGTGCCTTGCTGAAATATAACCCGAATATTCACATATACTAAACATGTTCGTGCAGCACAAGAATATAAAAACTACAAAATTATTATATTAACTGATTTATTAAGAAAATAAAGAAATATCGCATGCATGGATGTGAGTGTACGTAGTAGCGAATCTTTAGATAAAGATTTGGGGGGCCAAATTTATACTCATTGACTAATTAAGATAAAAAATTATTTGAGGGGGTCAAATGTATAAATTTTTAGGATAAATGTATACATTTTTTGACTAAATATATATATATATATATATATATATATATATATATATATATATATATATATAAATCCTATTTTGATTAAATTTTTTTCATAGATTTCATGAAGCTCCGCCATTGAGTGTACGTGAATATAGTACTACTCACCAAGTATAAAAGCCGGGATTATCATGCCATCTTAAAATAAAGTGCATGCATGGAAACGGACGTGACATGACAAAGGGGGCCCATTTGGTTTCATGTTTATTCTTTTCGCGCGGAATATAATTGAGGTGAGCAAATATGTTCCTGGAAAAAAAAATAAAAAGGATTGTGGGTATCAAAGATGTTCATTCACATTAGTTGATAGCTAGCCCTCACACATCATTTGCTAATAACACCTTTGAAAAGAAAAGAGAACTCGCAAAGATTCTGGTAATGAACTTGTAATTTTCACAGTGAGGAATGAATTTGCCTCGTCTGGGGATAACAAATTGATAACAACAGGCCCCACATAGGTAGCTACTAATCAAGATTGGATGCGTAGAATTGTATAAGGGCATAGCATTACAAAAAATGTGTTTACATAGGTTGACAAAAAACCTCTTTTCATATATTTACTTCATATACTATAAATCACATTTGAAAAACAGTTTCCACAATCCAAATATACACTACAATGAAGGTAAGACTTTGTAATTACTAATTACAATGTCGGTTGGTCAAGACATGATGGAGCCAAGGGGTGATTAAGAAGGCCCCTTGGCTTAAGTTTTCGCGCCGCCTCCCAATTATCTTAAAAAATTTAGAATTATAATAAAATATAAAGGCATTTTGGGCGGTGCGGGTCAAATTCTATTTTGATGACAAGTTATATGATTTAACTTCATTAGATTCCACATGCTGAGGTTTTTGGGGATGAGCAAGGAGCTGACACACCTGAAGTCTGAAGATAAAGCTAACCTATTAAAAGCTAAAACAATCAGCACATGAAACATGAAAATAGATTCAAGAAAAAATAAAACTTAAGAATACATTCCCGCCCCACCCCGAAATTCACCCCCCTCCCCCTCCCCGGGTCATGTAGCTGATCAATCCCTGATTCAATGGTTTAAACTCTTCTGCTCTGAAATCTCCATTTAATATATACTACCATGGGGGCGCTGCATCACCAGTAATTTCTTTCCAAGTCAGATCCTTTTCTACCCTTCTCCTCCTTTTTTACAGTTTTATTTGTTATTGTTGATCTCCATTTTTACTATTGGGGATCACTTGACAACTGACATGGCTGAAAGGTGAGGAAGGGGGCAGCGTCAATCAATATCTCATGCTTTTCAAGTTTTGACGCCACCTCTAGCACGATGATCATACACATTAAGATTGATGTCTGACGAACGTTTCTATTTATCTTCACATTACAGAACTCGTATCTGGCCCCCATATCCATAGTTCTTGAGAAGCCCTTCATCTTGTCGCCAATTTTCTCTCACTTTCACTTCAATCTGTTTAGACAACCGTGCCTGGTAATTAAGTTCCAGTCCAGGAATAGTTCATATAGATAGTACTTAACTAACACTTGAAGGTTGATGAGATTATTTAAGTAAACAACAAAATGATGCAAGATCGGGCAAAACTGAGCAGCTATGTATGTATGTATGTATGTATGTGTATGTATTGCAGAAATGGTATAAGCATGCACCTCAAGATAAACTTTCTTCTGTAGGAAGTCTTCAATGTCCAGACGGGCAGCTGTTGCAAGAAGTTTCAAAGCCTTTCCCTCCTGAACAAGTTAAAGCACAAAACTCAAAGGGAATTACTGCATAGTTCTTTTTATGAAGCAAATAAATGCATGTGTAAGGGGAAGAGGCATATTTAAAAACCATTTAATTCTCAATCTATTGGAACAAAATTTTTTGACATTTATTTATAAGATTTTAGTATTGTGATCCATTACCAAAATCTCTTTTCAGCCTATGTTTCTCAAATTCAGTGTGTTAGTACAGATCAAAACTCAAAATTGATGCTGAAGTGCCAATGCCCTCATTGTAGCATTATTAGCATTGTCGATGCATTAAGTATAGACCACATGAACCTCAGGACTTCACAAATGTATGAATAATGGAAATCTGATATGAGTGACATACTCTTCCAATAAGTATAATCTTCTGAGAATTTTTTTCAACAACAATCTCCACTTGTATGAAATACTTTGCATTGGGCCGAGCCTTGTAGCTTACAACATTCACCTGGACAATTTAAAATAAGATTTTTTAGAAAAACAAATATAAAAAACAAGTTGTTTAATTCATTGTTTTTCCTGTTTCCTTTTTCATTGAAATAAGGCAACTATATCAGAAATAAAGCATGAACTATTTGATGGTTACCTGGCAAGAATAGGGTATTTCATTTCGGTACTGCATAAAGATCTTTTCTCGAACAATTTCACCCACAAAAAATCTTTCTGGGTGCTCACTGACAATGTCCTGAAGATTTATCAACAACACCAAGAATACATAACGCATGCCAGAGACATTCATCAATATCTATATCTGTCTCTGTGTGTGTGTAACTCAAACAGCTATACTACAGTTTTCCTGTGCTGATGGGGTTTTATGAATTTTCTCATTGTGTTGATTTTTGTCCAGAAAAACTGCAAGGTCGAAACCTAGTTTTGAGAAGAAGATAACTGGACAGATATTAAGTCTCTTCATACAATAGAGGTCAATGATTGTTACTTTAGAGGAAAAGGATTGCTATCAATAAATCCATCCGATGGCAACATTCTACAAACATCAAGAAATTAATGGAAATTGTAAATTGTACTTAAACATGTTTATTGAGGCCTTCAGAGTAAATAACCAAGGTATCCAAATCCTCAAGGTCACAGAAAATCAAGTTTTCAGACACATTCCCGTAAAAGCAACGAGGCCAAACTAAACAGAGCCATTAAACAGAGTAAGAATGAGAGAAAGATAACACACAACATGATTGAGTAATCAAGTTAAGTCTCAAGGAAATTTTTTAGCATAAAGAATGTAAAGCATGTAATAGTGTAATTTGTTTTACAACTTTAAAGTCAAGACTTTTACCAACCAAAATTGGCTTAATGTTCAGGCCTTTTTTCCAAGAACTTGTGGACCGGACTTTGGTTCTGATATAGGTGATAACCAATGGATGTAAGCCCTTAGCCTATTACTGTTAAGACATCCTACCTTTTACCATGATAGCATTGGCGGGACAGGTTTTTACCTAGTATTTCCAGTTTTCAGTTCAGTGAAGTATAGGCACTATCTAATTGTTACTGATAGTCTTCCCCAATGTCATCCTAACTCGTGTGACTGTCATTGTGTCTGCAATTGCATGTGTTATGAGTACTGTATTCCCATAGGTGATTGATGAGGTATAAGACGATATAGGATGGAAAATTGATATGCTGGTGACAATGATAATGGTGGACAGAAGTTCCTAATGCAACAAAAGTTTTGACTTCAGCTGACTTATATTTTAGCTTTAGAATTAAAAGCTTTTACTGGATTTTCATGGTTTCAGGCATTTAATAGCAGAAGAAACAATCCTTAGTGTCCATTTGAACAATCATAATGCATGGACGAAGGGTTAGATGGGAACAGTGAAATTATGACTTTCAGCATGCCTTTGGATAGTATGCTGGTCCATTGGGAAGCTTTGATAGTATCCAGTCCTTGACATCTTCAATACCATGGCCATATTTAGCACTAACTGGTATAACCTCATCAACATCAGTGTATTTCTGATACCACTGCAAGGAATGTGAAATAATTAGGACATAAAAACAATGTTGAAAGCACACAAATACAAGTAAATTCTCTTTTACTTGTCAATATCTATACCAATCAATGAGTGCCAACCTCAAGTTTCTTTGCAATTTCCCCAGGTTTGATAAGATCCTTCTTATTAAGAATCAGTAGAGTGGGAGGCTTATCCTGGAGATCTCCTACACCTTCCTTCAACACGTCATCAATCTACAAGTAAGAAACAATTAGAAAATGAAAAAAAAACAAAATCAAAAACAGTTTTGTGAACTGTGAACCATACATTTTCAGGAACTTTACACGCATCAACAAGAATTAAAACACAATCAGCATTAACTGCAGCACTGCGAACATTCTTCATCATCATCGAGTCCAACAAGTGCATTTCCTTCTTGAGAACACCAGGTGTATCGTAAAGTATTATCTGACAGTAAATCCCCGAGTCAGAGAAAAATGGATTAAAAAAGATTTGGCTAGACATATCCAGTGACTAGAAAACTTAATATTTATTTAACTCATGACAAATGAAGCATGTAAAATAACTGCACGGACTCGGTTTTCTTTTAGGAAAACTAGTTATCAATCTCATCATTTCCATTTCTTACATTACAGCACAGCTTTTTGAAGGGAAACACTGATATCAGATCATTTCTCACACTACACAGTCCACTGCTTTACGAAGAGTCAGAAGTGGTCACCATGAATAGCGCATATAATATCAGAATGGAAAACCTTTAGCAACAAATTTCTTAATGGGCATATTTTAAATTACTTCAACAATGTACTAATGTTCGCAAACACTTTGATCACATTTATCTTCAATTTTTCATCGCAGACCAACTGCATATAATACTTTCAGAGTTAAGCTCTATTTCAGAACAGAACTAATCCTAGATTCAAAGCATGCTTAAGAAGTGTCCGAATTCTCCTGACATCAAAGAACTTAAGTGAATAGCCAAGAGAAAGAAACAGTTAAAATCAGAACTCTGCATCAAAATTTTGAACATCAAAGGGCCATGCATGATAATGAGTATAATCAACCAGCTTACAAGCCGGCCAAATCAAACCAATCAGCTTCCACTAAGTTCAAACCTGATAATCTGAGCCAGAACATATACCAAGAATGCGGTGCCTTGTTGTTTGAGGTTTCTGTGTAACTATAGACAACTTTTGACCAATCATTTGGTTTGCCAGTGTACTCTTCCCGACATTAGGCTTCCCAAGTAAAGCCACATATCCTGCATTGGACTCATTCAAGTTAGAAGCAAAAATGTTAAAGGCATATATAATTCCATCTTTACAAGTCAACAGAACTACTGCATCAGCTTCTCCATAAAGCTTTCATCATTTACACAACGAGAGGAGGAGGAGGAGGAGGAGCTATAGCTATGTGTAATTATCAAGAAAGTCAAATTTTTAAACTTTACAGTTGAACTGGGTGTTATTTTTGTAAACGTTAGAAAATTGTGTCACAATGTCAGCTTTTCAAGGTTAGAAGTAGTCTTCCCAGCACCCACTGAATTTCACCACGAACAAAATAGCAGGGGATGAACGAAGCATACAAATAAAAATTTCTTAAAATTTGATAAGACAGACCGCTTTGATGGCCAGGGTGGGAATCATAATCAAGCTCCTCCGCCTCATAATCGTCCAATAAAGCCAAATTCCTGTCAGGTTTGTCGCTGAGAGACAAGAAAGACGAGTCGTCGTCCAAAGAAGAAGTCGTGTGTGGTTCCTCTGCTCCTTCGACTTCTCTGCTATACTCTAGTTCGCTGACCCTTGCATTTTTACGGGCACATGCTTCAAAATGACCATTCCTATTTATAAAAGTGAAAAATTGGGATGAAAATTCAAGGGGGATTTGAAGGCATATAGTTCTGGAGATAAGTCCAGGAAGGAGAGTTTGAGAAGGAAATTTCTTTCTGGGAAGAGTTGGAGATAAGTGTGAAGCTACTAGCTCCATGGCCGGAACTTCACAGTCCACGGTTGAAGTTCGCTGGCTCCTTCCCTCTCCTAATATTATCCGTAGATTGTCACACAGAAAAAAAAAAAAAAATAAATAAATAAATAAATAAATAAAAATAAATAAAGAAGAAGCAAAATCAGAAGATGGTGAGTGAGATCTTCCCAAACGACGTCGTATGACTACGCGGCCGAGACTGCCTGAGAGAAAGACCACATTTGACGTCGGAATTCTCTACTGCTAGTCTGCAACAGTTCAACCCTTGCCTTCCCTGGCTCAACTTTCAATCTCTCGCTCTCGTCTCCACCCTCCTTCTCTCCGGCCGGCTACTCTCTGAGTCTATCCTTCTTCACCTGTCACTGTATCAGTCTCCGCTTCTCCGATCGCTCACTCTCACTCTCTCAGTCTCGAGTCTCGTCCCCGCCCACCAGATCAGATTGCCTTCTTGTAGTCTAATAGGTGTCATCCAATTCTCCTGCTATTTCTTCTACTGCCACTTAAGCGCCCTGGATTTCTGTCTAATGTTTAAGTAAGTGTCAATGCTGAAATTATAAACAATTCATTGCTGCATGTTTGTTTCACATTGTATTTGAACCCGCAAGATGCTTTCATGCTTATGTATGTCAGATTGTCGTCTTCTTTTTTGGGTGAAATTATCATATTGTCTTCTTTTAGTTTAATAGATGTTGCTTATGTGTATCAGATTGCCATTACAGCCTTTGTTGCAGCAGAACAAATGCTTATAATACACTGCACTCATTTGGTTTTAAGGACACAATCTTATTGTGCAGGTGATATCCAAGCAAGAGGTGCATTTTTAACCAAGGGCCAATGGTCTCACTTGTTGAAGAAGTGTAAAAAGCAAAGCAAGCTACTCGAGAAGAAACCATAATGAAGGTGTCATCTGCACTTCACATGTAATACTCTGAAATGAACAGTAATGTTGGGAACTCCAATATCTTCAACACTTTGATCTAAATTGCAAAGATTGAGGTTTTTGTTTGGGCTGACATGATTGTCTTGCTATAACAATCTTGGCGCCAATTTCATCCTGGACAAGGGAAATGATTCTCATACTGGTTTTTGTCTATGGCCGCTTATACTTTTACTAATTTTATTTAGGTAAAATTTGCAGCTTACGGTATGATTCAACTAAAAATCAGATTGCCTTCTTGTTGTTTGATAGGTGTAAACCACTTTATTTTATGGTTTAGTTTGGATAATTTGAATAGAGTTGTTGTAATTTAGGATTAATTTAAGTAATTATGACCTATTCTTGGCCTCTTTAAAGAAGGCCTGTTTGAAGGCTTAGGCCTGTTTTTCGGCGGAGGCTTGTGTATGCCTTGTTTAGCACTTTGGCATGCTAGCTTAGATGGTTTTTTTGGGACAAAAAATGCAAGATTTTTATTAGGCTTTAGGCTAGGCCAGGCTTAGACTGAGAAAAAAACCTATAACAAGCCATTGGCTAGGCTCAACCGGCATGTTGCAACTGAGGCCTGGCTTGGCCTATTCTACCTCTAATTGTGTACCGTCTCTATCTCTCGACAGCTCGTTTTCTCTGGATCTGGTACTTAGTTTGCTTTTTTCCTTTTTTGCCTTTTTTTCCTTTTTGATTTATTTGGAAAACCCTTTTAAGTATGTGAATGATGATTTTGATATGGAGCAGTTGTTTTTGTCCCTGGGCTACAATTTTGATGCAAAAAAACTTGTATTTACGTTTGTTTCTGTTGCTGTTTTTGAATTTTCTCACGGGATATGGGAATTAGGTTTCTTCTTTGAGGCATCTTTGATAGCTAAGATTTCTCTGATTAACAGTGCAACAGTACTTTTTATTATTTGGACTGCTTTGGAAATTTGGGGTTCCTTGTGACTCTTCCGGAAAGACCATGGATAGGGGGAAACGAAATATGGGAGCCAAATTGTTATGAGAAATACATTTGTTTGGTATATTTCGCGTTTAGTAAATAATTTGATAGTGTTCTGTTTATGAATTGAAGTTTCTGATCATTTTGGAGAAAGGTAGATTTCATGAATTAATGCTTGTACATGGGATTAAAACTTGTTATTTCATGATTCAATGCTTGTACTTGAGGAGATGATGATGATGATTTTTTTTTTTTGGGGTGTGTGCCGTGGGGGGAGGGGGGTTCTTAGATTGCAATTGTAGGCATTTTCTGCTTGTATTTGAATAGAATGCACTGAGAGGTAGTATTGGTAAATTGATTCTAGTATGGAAACTGTAACTGGCTTTTTTTGGGTATGCCAACCGATGCTTTATTCTGATGATAGAATGTGTACTGTGCAGCACCTTGTAGCTTTTCTTCTGTTGTTTGAAATAAATTATTTTGCCATACATTGATATTTTCTTCTCATTTCTGTAGCATCTTCAGTCAAAATAAAAGCTTTCATTCATCTGAAGAATAGATTGCAGTAACTTTCTATTGAGTATTACTTATGAAGGAGAACGCAGATTAATTGAAGACTGGGATGTTTCTGCAAACAGTAAATAATAGTAACAGTAGATTTTATGCTGCACCATCTCTCCAATGCCTTGTGCGGAACTTCTCACTCTGGTCTATGAAGAAGGACCCAGATCTTGAATCAACTCTATCTCGCAATCGCCGCTGGATTGTTAATAATCAAATCAAGAACATTATCCTTCGATATCCTAATCAGGAGATACCTGTGAAAGTCCTTCAAAAGAAATTTAAGAATCTTGATCTCCAAGGCAAAGCTCTCAATTGGGTAAAAAAATATCCGTGCTGTTTTGAGCTTCATCCCCATGGTGATGAATATCTCTGCAGACTGACAAAGCGGATGATGCATTTGGTGGAAGAAGAAGAATCTGTTAAAGACATGCAGGAGCCAGTATTTGTTAGGAGGTTGGGGAAGTTGTTGATGATGAGTGTGAATAAGAGACTTAATGTTGTCAAAATTAATGAACTGAAGAAGAATTTTGGTTTTCCGGATGATTATTTAATCAGAATTATCCCAAAGTATCCGGGTATGTTTCGGATTGTTAATTATAGTGGAAGACGAAATGCAATGGAAATAGAATTGGTATCTTGGAATCCTGATTTGGCTATTTCTATTGTTGAAGCATCTGCTCAAAAACAAGGAACCCACCCAAGTTTTACATGCTCATTACCTTCAACTTGGGTAAAATCTTGGGAAAGATTCCATGAATTTAATTCAAGCCCTTATATTTCACCTTACCTGAACCCAAAAGGTTTGGTGGAGGGATCAAAGGAGATGGAGAAGAGGACAGTAGCTCTGCTGCATGAATTGTTGTCATTGACTCTCTGGAAAAAGGCCTCAATTGTGAAACTGAGTCACTTTAGGAGGGAGTTTGTTTTACCTGATAAGTTAAACATTTTATTGCTTAAGCATCCTGGGATTTTTTATGTTTCAAATAAGTATCAAATTTATACAGTTCTGCTTCGAGAGGGATATAATGGCTCTGAACTCATTTATAAAGATCCTCTGGTAGTTGTGAAGGATAGATTTGGGGAACTGATGCAGGAGGGACTTCATGAATATAATCAAAGGCGTCGCTTAGTGAATTTGGAGAAGAGGAGAAGGGATGGCCTTCCTTTGGCTAGAGTAGATAAAAGAAAGGATAGAAGAGCTGGAATTTCTGACTCAGAGGATCAGGGAGATAAATTGGGAGGTTTGCTTGACCCAGAAGAAAGAAAACGGTTTTATAAAGTTCTATTTGATGATGATGCTTCATAAACTCCACCTAGGTATGCACGTTATGGACTTTATCTATAAGTTATGTGCCCATTTTCAATTTTGATAGATATTGATATTTTAATTCAAACAATTTATGGATGCTTATAATGGTTGTTTTAAATCAGATTGTGAAATAGTCAAATTATTAGTTTCTTTGTTGGCCATTTTATTTATTTATATATTTTTTTAGTTTGTGTGTTTTGCTTGGTGTAATTGGAAAACTTCTTGTCCATCAAATTCTAACTTATAATTTTCTCAAGGAAAAGAAGAAAGGGAAATGACGGATTACTTGTACTACATAGATGGGGGACAGAAGAATTGTGAACTTTCTTGCGTGTATCTTCCTGTAAGTGATGCAAGATATCTGAGTTTGGTTGTGTTATGCTCTCTAGTACTTAAAATTAGCTATTGTCCTGTGGAGAACTAGATGCCTTCAGCTTTCGAAGTGGGACCTGCCAAAAATGATAGTTGGCTATGAAACACTTTTTCTTGCTGCAGTTTTTATGCTTTTGGCCAACTTGAAGTTGTCGGAAGTAGATTTTTTCATTATCTTATTTTCTCATCATCCCTCATGAGCTCATTAGAATGTTGATTGGGAAGAGGAGAGAAAAGTTGAAGGAGTGATAACTTGATGACATAACTCATTTTGATTATTTAGATTGATTGGATGAACATGATTTAGATATTATGAGGGATGATGAGAAAATGGATGATGAAAGAAATTGGACCCGAAATTGTCAATTGGGTGTCATCTGGTTACCCTTTAGAACAGTAGTTTTTTTCATGACCAATCTTGGGGCAACGTGTATTCTTGAGTGAAGGGCATTTAACTTAAACCATGTACATCAAATAACAGCTTAATCAGTGCATCGCCCTAAAGCCTTGCTCGCTTTGCTCTTGCCAGAGTTGCTGAATCTCACCCAAAAAAATGTCGTTCTATACCCTTGGTCATAGTTTCTGAAGACTCTACTTTTAGACTGTAATTATCAGATGTTAAATTTTATAAAAAATTTCCACCAGTCAGACAATGATTGCAGTTTTCTTTGATTTCTGTATATTATGTGTAAATGCGCTAGTTGTTTATTTGATTTCCATTCTTGTATGTAATCTTCAGTGCCATGTTAATATTACTACCAACTTCTGCTCATACATACTGTTGATGCGAATGGGCCTAACCATTTTCCAGATATCTTCTGAAGAAAATTAATGCTTTCTTCAACTATTGTCAGTTGCTAATGTTCGTGCAAGATAATTTTATGTACTAGATTCATGGTGTGGATATTATGTTGATCTCTCAATGGTTTCAGGCATGACTTGAGATACTGTATAATGGAGCAAGTGGATGGGATGGCCGCGTTTACAGTCCAGGACAGATAGGAAACATGAACTAAGAAGAAGGGATTCATTCCATTAAAAAGCAAACGAAGAGAATAGAAGATGACTTTTGTTTCAAGTTAATCAAACATGTATATCTGCAATTTGAGACGATGATCACCTGGTGCATATTTGAAGCGTTAAACTTGAAATTTAAAGGAGAAAGTACATATATAAGACAGAGAAGCTAAGGTATGTTACTTGTAATAAATGACAGGCCTATTAGAATCCAAATCCCACATGCCTCCTTCCTTGAGATAGTCAAGATACCTAACCATTTCAGGTCTGGCCGTGGTTTTCTTCTTCCCTGCAAAATCCATGAAGCTGAAGATTGGATGGCTCTTCTTCTTTGTTGGATTCCTCTGCAGACTTGTGCTTCTCTTGAGATCTTCTTTCACTGCCTCATCCCCAACACTTGCAGAAGCTTCTTTCCCTAACTTCTCATACTTGCCAGCTCCCCTCCCAGTGCTTGCTGATCTGAACATGTCTCCAATGTCTCTCAAAACAAAACGTTAACAGCACAGTTGAGTGGGTCAGAAGATGGATTACACAAGTTAGCATCATATAGTGAAGGCCTTAATTGTTAATATATATGTGCACTTATTTACCAACTTGCCACACAATTTTTTTATTTTTTTGAAAAAAGAGGACTGAAGGGGTATTATAATAATTATCCTCTTGTACACCGTTATTTATTCATGCGGTGCTGGTTTGAATTTTATTGATTTTAGAATTTCATAACCGTGGTGGATCCCCTCCCCCCCCCGGGGGGATTTTTAGATTATTATTTAGTAGCATTCTTATTTATTCAGGGAAAAAAAAAGTGGATGTTCGATATATGATTTCTTTTATTTTATTTTTCATCATAATGCTATTTCATTTAATATCTCAAATAACTTTTGACTTGTGTGAACAATAGGTGGCGCGGTAGTATCTAACTATCAATGCATCATCATCAATATGTAAATATAAATTATATTGATATGAAATACTTATGCCAGGAATGATACTACTCACGTCACACTTGGTGTGAGTTGTAAAAAATACATATTCAGTGTAGTCTTTTTTTATTATTTAACAAATATTTTCTAGCTTAAATCACAAAACAGCACTATAGATTTTTTTATTTTCAAATTTTGTACAATTTACTAGCTCATTTCTATATTCTTTCCCAAGTCATCCGCCCACTTCAAATTCTTGCAGATGCATTGGCACTGGTTTAACGTTTGCTGCCAATGAGAGTTGGTACAGAAGGTAAGGGATTCAAGATTAGGCCTTTGGGTCGTGGATTTAATCCCCTCTACCGTCGCTGAAACTCCTTTGGTAGGCGATCTCGTAAGTCCCTAGTAAGTGCTCATAGAGCCCAGGGCCAATGCCCTGACCTTAGTAAGGGACTAGTGTCGAACCCTTCCAAAACTTTTCCATATCAAAAAAAAAAAGTTTGCTCTTTTGTGAAGTCTTTAAAAATAATTTTTTAATTATGATTTATGATATAGAAGATAAGTTTTGGAGTTTTAATTTTCTCATGTTGCATAAGAAAACTAAATTTCCTACACACACATAAAATGATGGGGCCCACATATACATATATGAATTCATATATGTATATGTGAGCCCCACCATTACATATGAGTGTGATATGAGATAACATTTCTCATACAACATCAGAAACATTAATCCCTAAGTTTTGTTTCGATTTATACCAAAAATAATCCCAAAGACCAACTTGATTTGACCTTTTCAGTGCCGTTTCAAACAGTTCCATCAATAAATCTAGAAACCATCCGGGAATTAAAGGATAAGGATATAGGTTTATTCAAAGTATCCCATGGACCTATATTCTAAATTTAAATTAACCAGGCTTGAACGATTCCACTGAATTTCCAACAAGGAAAGTAGAAAAGTTTAATTTGAACCGTTGTTCCTTTAATTGTTTGAAGTGGACATCATCTACGAAGAATGATATTTAAGACTAAAAAAATGAATTAATGACAGTGAGGTCTTGAAAAAAATTTCTGAACAATGAGTTGCAAATATTGATTTAAATAATTACAAACAAAAATTTCAATTGTAAAATTAAGGGTTACATTTGGAATTTAAATGTATTATCTGTAATTAAGATTCCTGAATTTTTAATCATCAAAATCAATATTTACAACTTATTTTCTTTAAAAAAAAATAATTTGTCAGGACGCAAGCTCATTAATTCAGTCGTTTGGGACCCTCTTCTTGTTCTCCGTTATATATGCATGCCAAGTAAATTTAAAATAACTTAATGGGCAGTGAAAAGAGAGTATTATCAGATTTCTTAAACTACAATAATATATGGTGAGCATTTAAAATAAACAGATGAATCCTCCTTCACTCTAAAATTTCAGCTATACCAGTTTACAAAGTATGAATTCTATAATTTCATCTGGACCACAACTTCTTTCCCCAAAATCTTCCTGCCACTTTGACAATGGACCAATTCTTGGCGATACAGGGTTGCTTGCGTTATATACATTAGACCACTTTGTTGAGTGACGTACTTCCAACAAAAACAATCCATGTTCCATCATCTGTAACGTTGACAACAAGAGCATGGAAAATCTTCTTTCTGAAAGATCTTAAGATTCTTTTTCTGGTCAAAGAACTATTATCTTCTAAGAGCTGTTTCATCATCATCCACTGGAATAATGAAGGCTATGGAACTCAGAGGATGGAATAATCAAGCGGAAAAAGACTTGGCTCCTTGACTGGGGCCAGTGACAGTAATCCAGCTATTCCCAGCTACCTTAAATAACCCTTTGGTGCTCATGATATTTCTCACTTCATCAACACAATCCCACCATCCAATGGCTGCATAATAATTTGATACAAGAACAATATTGCTAGCTTTACCTGGTTGCAACTCCAAGAGATGTTTGACCGCGAATTCACCTCTTTTCACATCCATGTTAACACTACAAGCATTCAACAATGCTATCCATACTCCTTCAGTAGGCTTAGTACCTAGCTCAATCATGCTATTATATACAGACCATGCGTCATCCATTCTACCAGCTCGACCTAGCATATCAATGAAGCAGGCATAGTGTTCTGGACCTGGTTCAAGACCGTATTTTTCCATCGCCAATCGGAAACATTTTCTTCCTTCCTCCACCAACATAGAGTGACCACAAGCTGATAAAACGGCTATAAAAGTTACCCAATTTGGCAATACCTTGGTTCCGTCCTCACTCATCTTTTCAAACAGCATCACAGCTTCATGCCCATGACCATAGTTCCCATATGCATCAATCATACTTGTCCAAGAAATAACATCTTTCCGACTTATTCTATCAAACAACAATCGAGCATGCAAAATCTTACCGCATTTTGCATACATGTCCAACAGGGCATTGCATAATTGGGTATCAGAAGTGAAATCTTTTCGTATTGCAACACAATGTATCTGCTTCCCTATCCACAAATCTGAATTCTCAGAGCAAGCTGCAAGGGCACTGGTGAGAGCTACAGCATTAGGCTTCATCGTACGCATGACAGAGAATGCCTCTTCGTACTTGCGATTTTTCAAGCATCCAGAAATCAACGAGTTGTGCATCATGTCATCTTTTGTACAATTCAAAGTATAAAACACTTTCAAAGCTTCGGTGATGAAGCCAACACTTGAGTAAAAGTCAATAAGAGCGGTGCTTAGTACCACCAAATCACGACCCATGGAGACCACCAAACCATGAACTTGCTTGCCCTGCTTCAAGGCCTTCAAAGAAGCACAGGTTTTAAGCACAGAACACAAAGTAAACTCATTCAATTCCACATTGTCCCCTCCCATTGCTTTCAAAACACCAAGTGCTTCGCGAGGAAGATCGTGCCGTAGAAAAGTCGAAAGCAAGACGTTCCAAGTCATTACATCCCTGTATTCCATCTCTTCAAATACCTTCAACGATTCGCCCAGAAGCCCATATTTGGAATACATATCCATAAGAGCAGTTTCGATCACAGGTCCAGAATCAGAACCCATTTTGATAATCAAAGCATGGACTTGCTTGCCACGGTCTGGATTAGGCAACATAGAACAATCGCCCAAAACAGGAGTGAAAGTATAAACGTCAATGTCGGAACGCACGTGACGCATACGGTGAAAGATTGCCCAGGCCGTGGCAGCATCACGTCGGCGAACATACGAGGTGATGAAAGAGTTAAGTGCAGGAAGACAACTTTGAAGCATTTCATCGAACATGCTGAGGGTGTGCGCATTGCGATTCGGAAAATGCATGTGTTTGGTGATGGGGCTTGCATGGAGGAAATGAAACGAATATTTTGAAGATTGAAGAAGTGAGTGCATGGAAGAAAGTGACTTTGAGGATTGAAGCCCCATTATTAGAATGGAGGAAAAATGTCCGATGGAAAAGGAGAGATGGTTCCATTTTATCCAGAAGCGTGTCTGGTGCAATGCCATACACGCACTGTTCATTACTTCATTCTTGCAGGAATGACTTCTCCATCTAACAAAAAGGTGGTTCCTTTGGCCAGAGGAGGGAATGAGCTTTGTCACGATAGAAAGTGTCACCCGAATGCTGTTTCGCGTACAATCTGAAAATCTCTGAAATGCTTTAACACCCTACTGAAAGAAGGCGATGAAGTCGAACAAAAACGACTAAACCAAAGGAAGTTGCTATCGTCAATGAAGCCCCTCCCAAATCCCTACACACTACATTAAGAACCTTCTTTTTTGGCCACAATACACTAAGCCCTTCGAAGTTGGTCTCTTCGCTGTTCGGATTTCTCAGATTCTTCTGCTGTTGCCGCAGAAAACATCCGTATGGTCGGAGTCGCCAACTAATGTTGGTTATTCACCCAATCTAATGTTTCAATCCATTGGTACTTGGTTTTTGCCACCGCCCATTGGTTATTTGTTATGCCTCCATGGAAACAAATTTTTCTCATCAAACATTTTCTCCCACCAGAAAACGCATAGTCAATTTCCATGAAAGATTATCTAAATTCTAATGTTAAAAGAAACAGAAGGTGGATATTTTATAGAGCATTTTGGATATAAATTACGGATAAGGTCGTCTTGTATTAATATTGGTTTGCTTTGCCCTATGTCAACACTTCGTGGACAACTTATAATGGAAAGATAAAGAGTTGCCGTGTTAAGGGGGCGCTTTATGAACATGATAATCAATCTCAGACTCACTGCGCACTTGGTTAAAAAGGTCGAGGCTATGTGGAAACAAGAAAAAGGAAAATAACAGAAAAGCGCACTGGTCAGGCTCAGAACACATAATGCAATCACTGGATCCAACGCAACAGTTCTGTAAGCTATTATGGCAGAAAATAGCAAAATTGTTATTCACCATTTGATGCATCAACACTTCAACAGTATTTGGCTATCACAAGTGCATGGGGAGGAAAAAGGGCCAGCAACGTCAAATGAAACATTTAACACAGTAAAACATTGTATCTTAGTGGGTTTGTTTTTACTTTGAACACATGCAAAACAATCGAGAATCGGAGATTTGAATATTTGTTCGCAGATGCCTGAAACCATATCCAGATTCCCCAGTCGTTATAATCGAGAAAGATCGAGTAGAGTTTCTAATTGACGGTAGAAAATGAGCAAAGCGGCGGATCAAATATTTGCTTCATAGTAGGACATTTGTGACGTCAGTAAGAGCCAAAATTATTGGGAACAAAAGCAGCAGTTCTCTCCAGAAAATAGCAAATTACAGAAGGACGCTTAACACAGGTGATTCTAAGAGGCCTTTGGAAGGGGAAGCTCTGCTTGAGTTTCCCTGACATCACCTAGCACTGAATCATATTCCTCATCACGTCCAGCAAACTTCTTCCGGACAACCTTCTCAAATTCAGTTGCATCCAATGGTTTTGAATTTTCAGCAGCATGAGCCTGAGCCAACTTGGCATAATTTAGAGCTGATTGAGCGAAGAAGGCCATTTCATTTTCTGTGAGCTTTCTCAAGAACCTTGCTGGATTACCTCCCCAAACCTATAATAATACCTTACTAATTTTAGCTAGTCTCCGAGGATCAAAGACACGGGAGAATAACAACAGAGGCATCACAAAACATCAAGCTGAATCCCTTTTAAACCATTCACTTGAGACCAGCTTGGATCATTGGGAATACCCTATATCATCAATCATACACATGTAGGACCCAACCAGATCTAAATATTCAACTTTGGGGGGGCAGACCTACAAAATATTTTCTTCCCCTTAAAAAAAATAAATCATACAAACCTCTCCATAGGGGATCTTTGTATTCTGCCTGACAAGGGCTCCAGCAGCAACCATGGCGTGCTTCTCAACATACACACCATCAAGCAAGGTAGCACCCATGCCAATAAATGCCTCATCCTCAACAGTACATCCATGTAACACAGCACTATGGCCTATGAAGTTCAATGGAGACAGTAGTCAAAATATTCAGACAAAAATTACAATAAAATTATGCTCAAAACAATCACAACATGATCACAATTTAACCATGACTAAGTCACTAACCTACAGTGACATTATCTCCGATGATAGTTGGTAAGACCCTCCCACTCAAATTTGACTTTGCCACATGGACAAGAGAATTGTCCTGTATATTGGTTCCACATCCAATACTAACGCTGTTAGCATCACCTTCACAGGTCCAAACCAAAAGTATCATTAGATAAAAGGAGAAAGCAACAGGTGGAACACATATGTATTTAAAGAAGGAAGAGTGAGCAAAATTGGTACTCAACCCTGTCATATATGTAGTGGGTATTTATGTATATATGTGTAAGATATTGGTCCCAGATACTCCATAAATGCAAATAATTGAAGCAATATATGGGATTAATGAATTTCTTTTTTTTTTTTTTTCATTGGTTGTCGTATCTTATCTTAGTTTCCCGATAAGAGAAGTGAAGGAAAATTTATAAGCACAAATATTTACTCTTTCCTTCAGACAAATATCAAGTGCTGAGATATGGATGCAAATAAATCCTTCTCTGCATTTCTCCCCTCTATTTTTTCCAATTATTTGTCTAAGCATAATGGCCAAGTCATTTGGCACTACTCCCAAGCTTAGTATGGTATGTTCATTACAGTATTGGATTAATATTAAGAACATAAATCTATATTGCTTGGACTTTTCTGCTCAAATATTTACACAACATACACAGATCAACAACTACATTCCATTTTTCCCAAAACCACTAGGCAAATAAATTTGCACTTGATTGTCTATCATATATTTTATCAAACCATCTTTACAACACTAGATGGGAGAACTTAATATGAGCTTATTCTTACAGAGTTCAGGATCGAATTACACATCAAGGAACCAAGGAGAATATCCTCTAAAATTAAATAATAAATTGGGGTATCAAGGAGCTAAAATTTTAGGTAACTTAAAAGAGCTTTGATGATGGTGAAATTTACCTCTCAGTACACATCCATACCATATGGAAGAATCCCGTCCAACCTGAACATCGCCAATGATGGATGCACTAGGGGCTACAAATGCTTCCTTATCAACTACAGGAGCTTTGTCAAATACATTCATGAGAGTCCGATGCCTAGACACTGAAAAAGAACCACAGAATAATAAAAGGCGAGGCGTAAAAGGCAAATGAAATTATGAAATGAGAGTATGAAAAGCCGTTGGCCAAGATGAAAAGATAGTTCAATTTTACGGCAGTGCAGCTAAATAAATACTAGTATAATCTTTTAGCCCGAGTTATACAGTTAGGTATTACGAAAGACAAACTACCAGGAAACAAAGAATCTGTTGCCTTTAAGAGAATCGTATCTGAGTTAAAACGGAGAGGATAAAAATTACCAAACAATTTAAGACAGAAGAACCATGAGATTAAGAATTTTTGAAAGCCATTAAATTAGAGACTTGAAGCCGAAAGTGCAAAAAAGAGAATTCCAAGTTTCGTCATTTTTTCTTCCTAGGAAACAAAATGGAAATAAAGGAGGGGCTTTATAAACACATATCCAGGCACATTACCGCAAATAATCCAAATACAACCAGAGTGTTTGGCGGAAATAAATAGCAGAAAAATAAACACCAGACAAGAGGGAACGAGTTGAACTGAAAATGGATATCAGGAATAAAGTAGGCTCTCTAGGGTTTCAGAAGAGTGAGGGGAAAAAGGGAGAGACGTACGCTGTTCTTGGAAGTAGTAGTTTCCCTGAAGACGGGAGCCGAGGCGATCGAGGGCTTGGCCGGTCTCGCGGATCCAGAATCCGACAGAGTAGAATGCTTTACCCAAGGTTCCCATATGCCTGTGCTTGGAATCGAGCAGAGATTAAATTGATCAGTTTAGGGATTTGAGGAAGTGAGCATCAGTTGAGACTTGAAAACCCAAAGCATTGAGCAACAAAACATCAACGAAAATGGCAGGAAGTCGAAGAAGTCGCAATAGGACTGGGAGAGCACTCAGCACAAAACGCAGCGTTTCTCCACACCTATTTCCTCGCAGAAATGAGCAGCGGAATCTCGCCATGTGTCGTACTTTAGACTCCCTTTATAAGCACCACGTACTGCTATTGCAGCCTTGCGGTTTTTTCTTTTGGCAAAATTATAAAAAAAAAAAAAAAAGGTTATGGTATAAATATACATATGCTTTAATAAAAAGAGCGTCCAATAAACATGAGGGATGTAGACGTATTTTGACTATTCTCCCACCTAATCTGGACCGAGGAAACGACAACCTGAGATGGGGAAACCGAATTGGTAATGACTATGTTACAGCTGATATGTATGATATTTTAAAAGGAGAGGGGTGGTAAGGGTGAGGCGAAATGGAGTAGGGTGGGGAAAAGGGGAGGACCAAGAAGAATTCAGGTGTTCCTCTGGCTGGTAATGCATGATTGTTTATTCACAAGTGAAAGGAGGCAACGATTGATAGGTGGAATGGCTGACTGCAGAAGATGTAATGAAAGGCAGGAAACTTTAAGGGTGTGTTTGGTGGGATAGGAGGGTGTGGAAAAAAGGGAATTGACTAAATTGTCATTAATAAAGGGAATATTTTTTTTTGTTGAGAGTATATTTTAGGAATATTAAAAAGTTTCCATTGGCTTTTTTATATAGAGAGGGTAAAAGATCTCCCCCTCTCTCCCCCTCCCTTAAACCAAACATGTTGTAATGCATGTCCTGAGGGATTGCCGGGTTGCCAAGAAATTATGGCAAGAGCTGAAGTGTAGTAGCCTTAATTCTGAGTTTTGTGTGCTAAGAGGAGATCAATGGATTGATTGGAACTTGGGAAGATTGGGAAATGACTGGGATCTAACCTTTGGTGTTGCATGTTGGGCCTTGTGGAAATGGAGAAATAGTGGAATATTTGATGAAGAGTTTCAACTACCAGAGAACCTAGGGGTAGTGGTAAGGAGTTATGTGGATGATATTGTAGCAGCTAAAAAAGACCGGTAAAATCCAAGGCATAAAGGTGATCAAGCAAGTCAGCTGGGGTAAACCGAGGATGGGGTGGATGAAGTTAAATACAGATGGTGCTGCAAGGGGAGTAGAGAAGCTTGCTGGATGTGGGGGTTTACTAAGTGATAGCAATGGAAGGTGGGTGGGAGGCTTTGTTAGGAAGCTAGGCTCATGCTTAGCTATGACTGCCGATCTGTGGGGTGTATTATCGGGATTACTATTGGCAGTGAGATGTGATGTACAAAAAATGCTGATAGTTGAATGTGACTCATCAACTGTGGTATCACTGCTAAAAAACACATTAGCAGGAGTGCAGGAAGGAAATAGGATGTTGTTAGAAATTAAGCTATTGCTAGGAAAGTTTGCAGAGGTTCGAGTTGAACATATCTACTGAGAAGCCAATGGATGTGCAGATGCTTTGGCAAATCTAGGTGTGGATCAGGAAGAGGATTATGTTAGTTTTAGTTCTCCCCCTACTACTATCCGTGAATTGTTGTATATGTATAGTATAGGTGTAGTCTTTTTGCGTAATGTAGTGCAACACTGAGCTTTTGGGCTTAATGCCCCGTTCAATTACCCAAAAAAAAAAGTCCAATATTAAGTTTTTTTTTAATTTAATAATTTTATTTTAATTAAGTAAACATTACAGTATTATTTTTCTAGATATAATTCTTAGATGTCAAACTTTTTATTTTCATAATTTATTTTTCTTTTTTTAAATATTTATTAATTTTTTTAATTAATAATTAATAAATGAGTATTTACGCATTTACAATTTGATATTATAAATAATATATTTAATTAAAAATAATTTTAATTTTTTGATATAACAAATTGAACTATGAATTATTTAAATAATTTTTCAATCAAAAAACTGAAAAATATTATTTAATTTTTATTGCATTAAAAAATATAGATTAGAAAATTATGTAAATAAATTTTTAAGAATTTTTCAATCAATTATTAATTATAAAATTTAATAAGTATTTTTTTAAAAAAGAAACTAAATTATAGAAATAAATTTTTTACCGTTTTTATCCATTAGATAAATTTTTGTTTCCAAAATGATAAATGAGGAAAAAAAGAATTGGCCTCCCTAGGAACTATATTTAGAGAAATAATAATTTTTCTTTAATTGAAATGAAATTATTAAATTAAAACAAAAAACACTTAATGTTAGGCTCTCTTTTTGTCAAACTATATGTGTATTTTTGTATCTTTGAAAGTAAAAAAAAAAAAAAAAAAGTCAAATTTAATAGTCAAATGGTATTTTTGTACCTAATTTGTAATCATGCATGTACCTTAAAAAATATTGGTGTTGGGCGGTCCTTGAGGTAAAGCACATATGCATTTTTACACCTTAACAAAAAAAAAAGAAGAAATATTTCATGATCTATGATAGTATGTTTGATTTGAGAAAAGGAAATGGGAGGAAGGGAGGTCTTTTACCAAATTGTCATTTAATATAAAGAATATTTTTTTTTTGTTGAGAATGTATTTTTAGAATATTAAAAATTTTCATGAGTAATTTGGTCAATATGAGGGAAAAATTTATCTCCCCTCCTTTCATGAGTAATTTGGTGAATATGAGGGAAAGTTTCCATACAACACTTGATGGAAAACAGAACAAGGGTCAAGGAGCAAAGAAAAGCAGATAGAAATGAAATTGCTTTGGCATGACGGCTCCAACATTGGAGCATGTTTTCCTTAATGCTTATTAAAAGACAATTGTCTAAGTACATAATGGGTCTCTTTGGGTTAGCAATGAGAGCCTTATTTTTTACTTACCTTCTATAGAAGTCCGATAGGATAAAAGTCAGGTTGTAAATGTGATTTATGTTCGAATTAACAGTGGTAAAAGTAACTTTTCCTAAATAGAGACATGTTTGGTTTTAGAGGTTGAAATGTTAATTGAGATGAAAAATGATTAAAATTCGCACGAGTCTTATTAGATACTACATATATTAATATTAGTTGTATGTATTACAATAAATAAAGATAAAAATTTATATTTATATTTAAAATTGAAAAAAGGAAAAATAGATGTATTTATTATTTAAAAATACATTTAAATTTATATTTACATATATTAATTCATTATAAAGAATTTAGATGGAATGATTTAAATTTTGGAAGTATAATCCCAAATTATATTTTTGGAAGAAAGAAAAAGAATAAATATAGAAATGGTTAAAAAGAAGGAAAACAAAAGAAAAGAATTTTTTTAAAAAAAAACTTGGTGGCAAGGCCCATACTCAGAAGATATATGATTATTGGTGGTGGGCCCACATCAAAAAGCCTTCACGTGAAAAGGCTGAGAGCTCCTAAAAGTTACACAGCGTAACACAAAAAGGCTCCCCTCCCAGCTTCTGAAAAAAGTGAGAATTAAACCAACCCAAATAGCTTTTTTTTCACTGACATTTTTTTATAGCACCCGGCAATATTTTTTGGCTGCAACACTTTCATACAGCAGAACCCAAACAGACCCAATGAGGATGGAAATTAAGCATCTTCCTTGCTTCTTTTGGTGAAGTCCACGTTATCTTTCATTTGTTTTGGGGTATTACACCTGCACCTGGGACTGCCCCTTCCCCAGGTATGGTAGTAGGACAGGTGCCAGAGTGAGCGGTAAAAAAATAGAAGGAAAACAATAAGAGTAGGCGATATGTTACATGTGCTTGTTTTTTTTAATTCAATAAGAGTAGGCCAAAAAAAAAAAAAAAATTCCCTTCGGGTTAATTCAATTTTAATGTTGAACAAAGGGCACACGATTTAATGTTCTTGCCTTTATGATAACTTCTGCTGATGCGGCTTATCTCCATCATACAAAAATGCACTCAATGTCGATGATCTCATAGAGAAATTAGAATATTGGATTCTGCTTCTCTGTCATACTGAAATGTCCATTCCCTTGATTTAACCGATTAAGATGAGAGGAGAAGTCAATTTCAGCTCACACGTATCGCCTGCTGATAAAGCTCTTTCTGTATATGCTCATGAACTTGGCCACAAATTCTGCAGAGAATTGCATTTCAGCCTCATTTAATAAAATAGCAAGACATTGTATATATTGTTACATGCAAAAAATGAGTAATTCTGGCGTCATTCGTGTTTTTTTATGACAGAGATTAGAAAGGTTTTGGTTGTCTTTACCAGCTAACTTGGAAAAAGCTGAAGTTCCAGGTGGGAGTCTTTTGTCCTGCAAAGTGAAAGTGTACGACTTGGTATTATTAATCTGGTATCAGATAGCAGAGAGTTAGATAAGGAAGGAGAAACTCACATAATATGCATGCCAATAGTAGACCTCCCTTTTTAAGCCAGCTTCGATATTTTTCAGAAGTTCTTCCACTAGTTTCTGCACGTCAGAACACAAAATCAATTATAGAAAACGAAATTGTTTTAGTAAAGTGTTGCAAGACATAGGTAAGTGACCCATCACCCGGAGAACTAGTTTTGGATGGACAAAGTCCTCCATAAGCTTCTGAAATTTTCCTCTTACTGACCTTAGGCTGATCATACAACAGAAGAAAATAATTAAAATAAAAACATTATCTGAAATAAATATTACAGTCTTCTAAATATGGATAGAGATGTTCCTTTTCACTTTGAAATTTTTGTACCATGAATTTGATGGATCAGCTATGATCTCTGAAGCAATCTCTATTACAACATCCTCCCGCCCAATTGAAATCGGCTGTTCTTCCAAAATGGATATCTGCATAGAGAAGTACAAAATTCCTCATCTGAGATGTTTTAGAACTACAAAACTAACAATGCAAACGTGGGTAAGAAAAATGTATCCTTTTATACATTATTTCATCATCTTATTTACTTTGCATGCCTCAAGAGCCATGATAGCTTGCCTGAGGTTCTGATTAGATTTTGCAGCAATCATAGCAGCCAAATTCTTTGGTAAATGAATATCCTCCTTCTTTGCTATCTCAAGTAGAACGTCCATAATCTGTGATATTGGGGTTCCACATCAGTATCTACAGCACAAAATTTTGTCCCTCACTGATGTTCACTCTGGAATCCAACACTTAAAGTTCGAACCAAATAAAAACTGAATTGTTACCTGAGGAGTAGTAGGTGGATGAACTTGAATCACTTTGAACAGGTTCCTGACAGATTCAGGTATGTCAACATCGTCTTGGCAACAGAGTATTAGTTTGCATATGTGGGAGTGGCAGTTTATAATCCACGAGATTATCTGCTGGATATCCTGTTCTGCCTTGTCAACCTCATAGAGAACCATCACTGAACACGAGATTTAAAATAAGCAACTTGTAATTAATTAGCCTCACATACAGTTACAAGTAGAGCACATATTTTTTGAACTAGCCTTGGCAATCTGACTTGATATTAAGATTGGCATCTTGGGGTGTCACTGCATAGATACAGCTTATTTCCTTCACTAACCCCATCAAAGCATACTTAGCATTCCGTTCCAATTTCACGTTTAGTTCCACATGACGACAGCTGAACGTTATTGGAACACTTACTTTCGTAGGACTTCCTTCCTGTCATTTCCCCCACACTTAGCATAGCATGGGAGATTCAGTATGGATTTCGATCAATGAATATAAATTGGGAAATCTGTACCTGAAAGGGGAAATATCTTATATTGTGGGATAACTGCATCAAAAAAGTGTTCACTAATTAAGTTGAGCTTAGGACTCAAGAAGATATATAAGAGAGAGGAGGTCAAGCCAAGATACATACGTTTCCACACTCTTCGCCGTATATTTCTAGCAGAAGAGCCATCGCTAAGGCTCTTTTCCCAGAACCAGAGGGACCTTTTAGTAAAGTATGTGGAAGTTCATCAAGACACGCCTATTAGTCAAAAGCATCTCAATTAGAAGCTCCAATATACCATGCGGAAATTATTATGAATAAATATTGTTATCAAACTCCTTATAAATATTGATGAAAAAGCTCTAGTTTTAAATCTGAAAAAGAAAGGAACTAATCAGGTAATAGAGTAGTACGTCTTGCAGCCAGGGCTGAGCAGGACAAGTAAGTACTACCTTCAGTCCAGACAGTTAACCTTTTCTTTTTTTTTTTTTTTTTTGAGAATTGAGGAAGTTAATTAAATTATTTTAATATTTACTAGAGTATGATGAAAGCTTACTTTCTTGAGAAGTTGAGCTTCTTGTTTGTGGAATGAAGCAGGTTGGTACTTATCAGCCCAGAATTGTGGCAGACTCTCCACCATGTGCGCTCTCTGGATGATTGCTGCTTCATCAACTCTCGGACGTTCCGGTGATCTTCTTGAGTTCTTGCATGACCGTGTCCCAACTCCAACACAATCAAACAATGCTTTCTTCTCCTTCTTCTTATCTGTTATCTTCCCTCCAGAATCGTTCTTCCTGCTCGTGGAAGGGGAGGTTGAAAGAGCAGTTACTCCAACGCTAGATCTATATGATGAGGAAGACGAAGATGATGTGCTTTGGATCCTCCCTCCGGGTGGATAAGAAAAGGAAATAGGAGCAGAGTGATGAATGAAGGCTGTGGAAGCAGTATGACCAAGGGGATTCTTTTTAGAAAGTGTGGCCTCTGCGACCATTTCGTTGATTCTTCCTATTGAAGCAGTTGAATGCCTTATGTCAGCAATTGGGGAAGAAGATTTGATTTCTTCTCTAAGACTTACAGAATGCAGCCTGTGATGTGCCATGGAATAGTGAGGCTGAGAGGGAACCAACTACGTACTAACGTACGTACAAGTTATGAAGGAGGGACAACGAGTGAGGGTATGAGAGAGGGATGGTTTCTAAAGGAGACACAGTGGACGATGAGAACTAAAATTCTTGTGTGACAAGGAAATATGCCTTTTTCTTGTGATTTTGTAACTTGTCAAGAGTTTCTAGTCCTCGGATTGCTTCTCATCCTCAATTATTAGAATCCTAATCTCAAGTGTCCATGCTTCCCAAAACAGTACTGTAGAAAAGCCTTTAAGAAAATAGGCAATAATAGCTGAATTAGAATCTTGTTATGTTTGGATGGAAAGAAAAGTTGAGGAAAATTATGCTGCAGGAAATAATAAATTTGAAATTTTTCATAAATGGTAAAATTTACTGTTTTTTGGAAAATTGGGTTTCATTTTTCATCTTTAAAACCATGCAGTTAGAGAAGAAAAAAAAGGTGACATTTTCTTCTTTATTTTAATGGAAGGTTTTTTTCTCATGTTTGAAGATTAGAGTGAAAGTTTTCCAGAAAAAAACTATTACTCCATAAGGTAGAAGGATTTTCTCTCATTCTCATTAAAACTTTTTTCTTCCTACAAAGTATCAACCTGTTCACATTTGATGCACAAGAATTTATCATTGCATGTTGTTCCCTTATCATTAGACTTTTTAATAATTATATTCTTTTATTGAAATCATAACCAAGCATTTTAAATATAAATAAATAAATTTAAATTAGTATAATCTCATTAATATAATTTATAATTACAACACAAACAAAAATTAAGACAATTTAAAATACTATAAACATAATTTTATAATATTTAAAGGTAGAGATGAGATTCAGTAAAAAAAAAAATGGAGAAAAATGATTATAAAACTTTCGATATGTACATAAGAAAACTTATATCTTTTTAATAAAAGTATTTTAATTTTTTGTGAGAGTTTTTTGTCTTGTTTCTTGCAAAGAGGATTCTTTGTTCGATGTACTGGTATCTTATCCGAAGCCGTGCAAATAACAGAAGCCTTTAATTCACAACGTCATAATGCCTTATGGCTTATTCCGAACTTTTTCCAACGTGTTTCTATTTTCTGGGTTCAATTATACTTTGATTCTGTTGTTCTTACTTCCTAGTGATAAGAATGCTGCTAACTCCCTCTAACCAACTCTCACTGCAAAGCAATGTGGAGGAGACCCTGAATCTGCTCGAGAGATGCTCAAGCATGAAAGAACTAAAGCAGATTCATGCCCAGGTTTTGAAAAGCGGAAGCTATATTCCCCCGATTACTGTAAGCAAGCACTTAGCTTCATGCATATCTTCAGAATTTGGAAACTTATCTTATGCTCAAATGGTTTTTGACAGAATAAGATCCCCTAACATCATCATGTGGAACACCATTATCAGAGCTTACTCAAACAGTAATTTCCCAGAAGCATCCTTGCTTTTCTACCAACAAATGCTTCATCATCCAGTGACGTACAATTCCCACACTTTCCCTTTCCTTCTCAAAGCATGCTCTGCCCTCTCAGCTTTTGAAGAAACCAAACAAATCCATGCTCACATAATCAAAAGGGGTTTTGGTTCAGAGGTTTATGCTACAAACTCTCTCCTTCATGTTTATGCAAATTTTGGCAGTATCGAATATGCACGCCACCTGTTTGATCGGCTTCCCCAACCAGATATTGTTTCTTGGAATACAATGATGGATGGGTACATCAAATTCGGAAGCATAGACATGGCTAAAGAGATTTTTCAAGCCATGCCAGAGAAGAATGTGATTTCTTGGACCACCATGATTAATGGGTTTGTTAAGGTGGGACTGAACAAGGAAGCCCTGTCTCTTTTTCATGAAATGATGATTGCAGGAATCAGACCTGATAGTGTAACTCTGAGTTGTTCACTTTCAGCATGTGCAGGTCTGGGAGCATTGGACCAAGGCAGGTCGATTCACGCCTACATTCATAAGAATGGAATAAAAGAAGATCCAATTTTGGGCTGTGTACTTGTGGACGTGTATGTCAAGTGTGGTGAAATGGAAAAGGCCAAAGAAGTGTTTAGAAGACTGGAGAAGAAATGTGTCTGCGCATGGACAGCTTTAATCGGCGGCTTTGCGGTCCACGGAAATGGAAGAGAAGCTCTTGAGTGGTTTGTGCAGATGCAGAAAACAGGAATCAAGCCAACTTCAATTACTTTCACGGCAATTCTGACTGCATGTAGTCATGGAGGACTAATTGAAGAAGGAAAGTCAGTGTTTGAGAGCATGAGTTCTGTTTATAAGATGAAGCCAAGTATAGAGCATTATGGATGCATGGTGGATCTTCTGGGTAGAGCAGGTTTGTTGAAAGAAGCAAAACAGTTTTTAGATTCAATGCCCATAAAGCCAAATGCTGCTATATGGGGAGCGTTGCTCAATGCCTGCAATATGCACAGAAATCTTGAGCTTGGGAAAGAGATTGGGAAAATCCTGATTGAAGTGGACCCTGATCATGAAGGGAGATATATTCATTTGGCAAGCATTCATTCTTCAGCTGGAGAATGGGACCAAGCAGTTCAAGTGAGAAGAGAGATCAAAGAAAGGGGACTGATGAATAATCCAGGATGCAGTGCCATCATCCTTAATGGAGTTGTGCATGAGTTCTTTGCTGGCGGTGGATCCTCCCATATCAAAGAGATTTATGACGTGTGGGAGATTCTTGCAAACAGAAATCTTGAACTTGGAGAGCTCTAGTTCTCAAGAAGTCAAGATTTTCACCACTTGATGCATCTCAAGATTCTCACTTCAAGGAAGTGAGAATCTTGAGATGCATCAAGTGGTGAGAATCTTAACTTCTTGAGAACTCAACACACACACACACATATATATTCTTTCTCAAAGTGTATAAAATATGGTAAAGTGGAATTGCAATTCCAACCGCAAAATTCACGGTAGTAATTGGCTCGTGTTTCTCTATCAACAAATGATCTTCACAAAATTTTAGTTGTCCGTTCATGCACAGTTCATGTGTAAATGCAGTTCTATAAAAGATCCTTCAAATTTCCAGGCCACACTACACTATTGGGTCAGGTCACGTACATTCCAATCCAAAATTTAAGTTACATTTAATTAATGTTATAAAACTTGAACCGACCACTAAACTGATTGAGATAGTGGGTCAAGGTTCAATGAATCAAATCGATGTCAAACCAGAGCTAACCCGATAAACCTATAAAAAAATGAAATAAATTATGATATGGAATTTTGAATAAAATAAAAAGAACAAAATAAATTATTTTTAAAAATACAAAAATACTAAACCGGTTAAACCAGTCAGATCTTGACTGGTTTGTTGGTTTTAGTTCAAAGTTGCTGATCTAGTCCAGTTTTAATAATTATGCATACAACGCCTACCTACTAAAAGAAAGTTAGTAACTGCCAGAATTAGCCTAGAATAATTCTGATTGCTATGTAGGAAAGAAGATGCTCATCAAGTATTCTATACTTTGTGGTAAATCATACTTAAAGCAACTAAAAATGTCCGTCATTTACACACATACAAGTAAGAACAGCCACGGTTAAGGTATCATGTTGTGGAAAGGGCGGAGAGCAAGCGAAATACAGAAAAGGAAGCAACCATGTTCAGAGACATCATCCAGTTATTTAATTACACCTCTTTTATATGTTTTGTGAATTAAAATGTGAGAGGGCCGGGGGAGGCACATGAAACCAAACAGAGACCTTAATACACGGTGAGTAAAGCTTAATCGTTAAGGAGAAGTAATGGTTAAGTATGTGGAGGCTAACTGCTGCTGGTTGTAGTGTCCTTAAAGATTATACAAGGACAAGCATGGGATTAACTCAAGTAGTTAATGAATAGGAGTGAGACCCAGATTTGCAAAATAAGATGGGTCAAGGATAAAAACTCCATATATATGAAGTATTCTCATAAGTATATCTAACACTATTTTTATCCTTAACATCCAATACTCACTTGCTGTCTAGGCATCATAAAGTAACAAATGCTTACTACACTTAACAGACATGAGTGACGTTTTTGCAATATTTTTGGGAATGTTCGTCGCATCTAAAAAGAATTTCAACTTTATGGTGTCAGATGGGAGCGAGTGAACACAGGGAAATTTACCTAATTAAAAAAAAAAAAACCAAAATAAGGCACTGTGCAAACATATTACTGGACTAATACAATTGGTGGCGCAATCTGACAGCTTGTGGCGCCATGTCATCTGGTGCCATTGACAAAGTGGCACTGCAGAAGAAAATGCCACTAAGTGGCGTTTTCCACGCTGACACCACAAAGTGGCGCCAAGGTGATTGGTGCCACATGGCGTCAGTTAAACCTGACTGACGCTAGGTCAGTCACTAATAATAATACCTGGCTTCAGTCACCAATAATATTAATTAAAAAAATAATAATAAAGAAAGTCAAGTGCAGGAGTAGGGCGAGGGGCGCAGCAGGAGTAGGACAATGAGAAGAGGCATCACGTGATCCCTTTGTTCTATGGAAAATAGTATGTTTTATGGAAAAAAAAATAAAGATATGCAATCTCTAAAGTTTGTCTCAGGCACTAGTTTAGTTTATTGGTTTGAAAATAAAAATAGTCATTGGCAAAAATAAAATAAAAAATAGTCATATCTTAGAGCATAAGATATATTGGGAGACAAACATGTCAGGCCCGTTTGAGACAAACTTTGGAGATTGCATATCTTTATTTTTTTTTTTTCCATAAAACATACTATTTTCTATAGAACAAAGGGATCACGTGATGCCTCTTCTCATTGTCCTACTCCTACTGCGCCCCTCCCCCTACTCTTGCACTTGACTTTCTTTATTATTATTATTTTTTAATTATTATTATTGGTGACTGACGCCACCTGGCGTCAATCAAGTTTGACTGACACCATGTGGCATCAGTTTGACTAACGCCACATGTGGCGCCAGCGTGGAAAACGCCAATTAGTGGCGTTTTCTTCTACAACACCACTTTGTCAGTGACACCAGATGACGTGGCGTCACTTGTGGCGTCCTGTCAGATGGCGCCACCAACTACATTAGTCCGGTAATATATTTACACAGTACCTTATTTTGGTAATTTTTTTTAAATTTTTTTTAATTAGGTAAATTTCCCGTGAACACATCATGGTTAGAATTGCACATCAACTGTAAATGACGAGTTTTTTTACATAAGAAAGATGGCTAAAGCTTACATAGGAAGAAAATTATATCGACGGGAAACTAAGCCCAAACCCTATTGATCCAACCCAATTCCACAAAAATGATGAACAAGAATCCAGAAAAGCAGAATTATTAATACTCACTTTCACTAATGCTTCATCTATCCTATTGCATTCTCTAGTTATGTGGCGCAGAATCACCTGCCACTCCTTGTTAATTTAATAAATCCCCATTATCGAAATTCACACTGGAGATCAAAGTAATAATCTCCTCAGCATACGATTCCAGGATAATCTTTCTTAATCCCATGTCCCAAGCTAAGTCCAGATCCACCAGCACTGCCCATGATTCTGCTGAATGAGGCTGACACGTGCCAATCTCCCTTGTGAAACCACATAACCAAGTTCCACCTCACCCAACCTTCGACGAAGAGTGAGCCACAGCCCCAAGAACGTTAAGTTTAACCCAGCCTTCCGGAGGTTTCTGTCAACCTGATATCTGCGTATTAGCTGCAGGAACTGCAGACAGTTTAATTTTCTGAAAAAGAATGATCGATCAAAGGTGTATGGACCCAACACATTGAGCCCAGAGGTGTGCTACTATACGAAAAATGAAGAAAACAAAAGGGGGAGGATGAGGATAGAGACTATGGCGGATAATACAGAAAAGAAGAGGTGTGCTACTATTAAGTTTTATTTTATCAATTTTTTGTTTAAAATAAATATATCAACGATGATTAGTTTGAGCGAAAGGGACTTGATTTCCCCTTGAGAAGGTCGAAAGTTTAAATCTTGGGGATAAAACAAATTAACAATTGAAATAAATGCATAAGATACAATAACATCTATCTTAGAACTCTAACTAGACATTGCTTCTGATGAGTTATACACATGTTTTCACATATAGAATCTCTAGTACTTAAACCTTCGGCTTCAAGGACTGAACAGGCTTCATCCTGGGATTATCTAATGCGAGGGACCAGATTCAATTTCGCACATGTCAAACATACAAACAAAAAATTCATACTTGTTATAAGAGGGTAGCTTTAATTTTTTGTTGTTGCAAGAAGATCTGACGAAATAAACCTAAAGTGAAGAAATGTTAGGCCTTGTTTGCAAGGATATTTCCGCTTCATTTCCATCCATTTCATCTTCATTGGATTTTCACTGCAAATCTGTATAACTAAACATCTGTAGTGAATGATTTAGATTTAATTATTCTTGGTTTTTTTAGCATCTTGCTAAAATATTAACTTTTGTTCCATCATTAATTTGACAATGTAAAGTTCATCTTCCACTTACATTATTCGAAAGAATAAAGTGTATTTATTTAGCAGTACTGATGAATCAAGGTTGAATTTGAATTCCAAATGCCTATTACAGGTTTTGGTGCATTTTCTCGCGAATAATTTATTGACATGTAAAAACTGTCAATATAAAAAATAAAGAACATTATTTTTTTTATTTTATTTCATTGCAGGGTGAAGAATACAAGAGAATGTTTAGTCGAAGTAACAAGAAAAACAAGAACGAGTAATGTCTCTGGTTAGTTGGTACAATTTCGAGATTTTATTACATTTATGATGATATGATGTTGGTATTGGACTTTTCTCTCTCATTATATATCTTCATAACTGAACTTTCTGCAACTTTTGCATGAAAGCTTAGCGCACAAACAACAACCAAATCACAACGAAACAATCAAATTACATTCCAAACGAATCCAAATTTGAAGCTAATTAAATTAACACTGTGGAAGATCCTTGGGCGGAGGCAGAACAGATTGATCTTGTCCCGGTCCATCTTCCACCACAAACGCCGTCTTCAAGCCCCAACCAGTGTGCAGCTCTAAATGACAATGCATGAACCAAACACCTACACCGGCATACATCGCCAATAAAAAACCTTATCCATCAAATACTACCTCTCATCTTTTTTTAATGAGAGCCGGTTAAACTTTCTTTTTTGAAGAAATGAAGAAAGCAAAATCAACTATACTAAATATTTATATTTATTGTTTTTCTTTAAACTTATTTGCATTTGCTTGACTTATAGTCTACTTAGTCTCTACAAATATATATATATATATATATATATATATATATATATATATATTCAACTAAGATCTATATAGTATTACAGACGCAGATGATTCTTAGATATGTGTGTGTGTGTGTGTGTGTACCTGGATTATCAGCACGGAAACGAATTGCAGTCCATCCACCAGTGGGAACACCAACAGTGTTTCTCTCCATAGGATCAACCAAGTTATACTTTGCTGGGTCTTTTTCTGGATCGAAATTGCCAATTCCAGTTCCAACCACAAAGAAGTTATATCCATGGAGATGGAATGGGTGTGACTCAACAGTGAGCAGATTCGTGTCCTGCAGAACCAGTTCAACTGTTGAATTAAAGGCAATCTTGCTAACCCTCGTGCCCGCGGAGGTTCCAAGATTAGCCGTCAGTGGTGCACCGGTAAAGTTGAAAGTGGTCGGAGGCCGATCAGGGAAATCAGTTCTGAAAACCCCCTTCAGATTGAAGTAGTGAGCTTGAAGAAGCGCAGTCTTGGGCATCACGAAAGAGATGTTGTTTAAGGAAGCAAGTAACCTCGTTCCATTCACACATGTAGGACACGAATTCTTGCCCAAACCAATGGTGTAAAACAGGTTTCTGTCAACATTGAGAGGAACATTAGCTGGGTACTGAGCAGAGTTCAAGCTTCTGAGTTTCTTATTGTAGCTCAGAGCAAAAGCTGTGTCATTGCTGGCTGGTAATTTTGGGAGGAGAGGGAGGACACTGTTTGGGACATCTTTGTATTGAAGAATAGCTGTGGCTGTTTTGTTATCTACTGGGATTGGAGCGTCCATGAAGGCCCTAGTAGACATGAAGTATCTACCTCGTACCTGGTTGGCTTTTACCAAAACGTTTGTGGTCTGTCCAGGAGCTATGAGAATGGCTTGTGTTGTGAATGGTTTCGTGTAAACTGCATCCACTTCCACCACTGTCATGTTGTGACCAGCAATCCCAAAGAAAAGCTCGTCGTTGAGCGCAGCGTTGATGATTCTGAGAAGGTAGGTCTTCCCCTGCTCAACCTCCATTGCAAATGTATCTAAGAAGCAAGAAAGCATAATCACATATTAATTATTTGGGTTTCTTTAGAGTAAAGATATTACTCCCTCCGTCTTTAATATGGTGACAAATACAAGACATATTTATTAATTTTTTTTATTAGTTTACCTTTATTGACTGTTCCTTAACCATAATTAAAGATGGGAGTGTACAAGAAAATTAAAGAAAATGATTAGGGTATTTTTAAAAAAACATGTCATATTAACTAATATTAACTAACTGATCAAAATTTGACCTTTTATTTATAGCTTCTTACGTTTCTCAGAGCAAGGAAAGAGTGGTCCTGGCTTGCCATTGATGGTATGTGCATCAGACATATTTGGAGGCAACCCCATTTGGTTTCCTTGCTTTTCAATCGATTCCACATCTTTGTTCCACCATTCCCCTGTTGAAACAACTCAGTTTTTCTTACTTGAAAACATCAGAGGTTTAACCAAATGAATGAGAAAGAAGAAATTAAAGTGAGGTGTAGGTGGGAATGACCTAGAATGATTTCAAATTCTCTGGCTGGCTGAGGGAAAGGAAATGGAGTTCCAGGCTTGGGCATAATCACAATGGCACCATAGACAGTAGCTCTCAGCCAAAGAATGTGTGCGTGCCACCATAAAGTCCCTCTTTGTCCTGTCACGTTGAAGTCATATGTGTAGCTACTTCCAGTTTTGATAGGACACTGTGTAATATAAGCAGGTCCATCAGCCCAGCCATTGCGATATTGCTTCAGTCCATGCCTGTAATAATAATCATGTAATTGTCACATTTTAATTAATATTTCTATATCACATAAATAGGAACAGAAATTGACTTTTTCATACCAGTGAATTGACAAGTTATATGGCACATGATTTGTGACATTGATTTGCACTCTATCTCCTTCTCGGGCATAAATAGTTGGCCCTGGAAACCTCCCGTTCACTGTTACTATGGGCTTCGCATGGCAGAGTCTACTCACGTTTGCCATTTGAATCTGCAGAAACAGCCAAGTCTGATCAATATATACGTCTGGTAGCACTATCAAATGATATATATACATACATATAGCATGTTTATATTACTCACATCAAATTGGTATGTCTTTATGGCTGCTTCAGCTGGAGAAAATGCCAAGCCCAGAAATACAAAGAAAAAGACTAAGCAAGATATGTGACTTGAGAAGAGGCTCAAGCTAGCCATGTCTCTGTTTCTCGTGGAACAACTTGGATTCAATGTGTTTGATTTACATCCAAAGGATGAGACATGGAGGCAAAGATGTTTGAATATTTATATGAAGTGTATGAAGGTAGATTGGAGAGTATAAGTTTGTCTAAAAATGGTTTATAGGAACCTGAGAGTGATTAGGTGGCGAAGGGGTTGAAGATCAAAGCTTGTAAGCGATATACTGATAAGGACTTGAAGGCCATATTGTGAACTGCCGTAGAGGTTGAGATTTGAAGGACAAGGCACAGAAATGAAAAATGTGTAGTTATTTTTGAATCGTCAAAAGTAGAGGTTGAAAATTCGAGCTTTAAGTGAGAGAGTTACATGAGACCAAACAACATCGGAAGAGGCAAAGCTTTATCGTTAAGGAGAAGCAATGGCTTAAGCGTGCTGTTATCGCCCCAACTCTGTTTTAGTCTTCGCAAGTTCTTAAGGTTAAGTTTAGTTCACCAAGTTTATAATATTGAATGGTTCTTAATTCTTATATATCGTCTTTAATTTAATGAAAGAAATGCTCAACTCACATCCCATCACAAAAGACTTTATGGATTGAATAATCATTTGGTAAATAAGACCTGCACGGCATTAATTTGATTCGTGGTCAAAATATTCCAACACCAAAAAAATTTAATTCGATTCGATCAAGGCTTATGAAGATAAAAAGGAGTTTTCACTTAAAAACAAAAAAAGGACGATCTCTAGTGAGACTCAAGATGGGATAGGAAAAAATAATGCAAGTCTGCGTGCTAATGCCAAATGAATCGATGGGTTGTTTCATTAACTGAAAACGTAAATGAAAGGGGAGTGAGGTTGGTTATTCAGTTGCGTGGGAGTTGGGACCAAACTCAAAAATGTCGTTGGGAACAAATAAGACAAGTTTTAAGAAACTGCTACGTCAATCTTCAAGTTAAGCAATGGACGGAAGGACCATATCCTCTGTATCCCTTATTTAAGCACTTAATATAGTACTCCGTATAATGAAAGGCTTGCTGGGTCCAATTTTAACAACGTTGCTGAAAACACACAATAAGTATAAACAGTACTGAGAGGTGTTGTTATTCATATATGCTTTTGAGGCAGTAAATTTCAGGTTCAGTAAGTTTGACGCCATATATATGCGACAGCAAATTGTAATCTCAAGACTTCAAAAAAGATTCCCTTTTTTCAATTCAACCATGCATTATGCATGATATCTGTATAATGTTTTATTGTTTTATATATATGCTAAGTGAATTGAATGTTTGATGGCTGATTGATTTTTTTTTTTAATACAAGACAAAATTATGTTAAATAATAAATGTTTTACATATTACAAATAGTAAGAGATCCAACTGAAGAAGTAAAAGAAATATGAAAGTATTAGTGGGAAAATGTCTGAATATCAAGAAAGTTAAAATCAGATAACTAAGACAATATTTCATGCCATGTGACGCTGGTTAGATGTGAGATTATTAGGAAGTTGCAAGAAACATCTATTAACACAATAGATGGAGAGAGAATTTAAACTCTAAAAGAGTGGAAAGTATAAAACATTTAGATAAGAAGGTGATGCCAAGAGTTGACTGATTTCTCTATAGAAATTCTTTTAGGATTGATCCTCGATAGCAAAAAATCTTTTATATTTATGAAAGACCAGATCTCAACCTTTAAGATTGCAATGAAATATATCAATGTTTTAAAAGGGGGTAACTGTTTTTATCTATCATAAGATGAGAATGCTAATATTGCTGAAGAAGTTGTATGTCTTGTTTCCTGAGTTATAGCCAGGAGAGACCACTCTCCCTTATGCTTCCTCCAAATAAGGTTGAGCAAACATAATTTGACACACCATGTGAACATGATCATCATTATACAATTGAACTGAGGTTGTCTTCATCCAAATAAATTTTAAATTCGCAGAAACCATGGGTGGGAATTCTGATGAATAAACCACCAAAATAAAGGGATCTTGTTAAAGGACTAGTGAGCTGAGAAACAGATGAGATAAAGTTTCTTCATCATCACATCCTAGTACACATAATCCAGGAGAATTAATGCAAGTGATGCAAATTGAGAATATCAAAAGATAGAATAGCATCATTCGGAAATTTCCATATAAAAAGAAATTGTTTTGCATGGAGCTGAATTTTCCAAATGAATTTAGAAAATTTGATCATTTGGCCTGAAGAGTCCCTTACATGAACTCCGAGGTCAGCAGAACATTAACATTCCAAATATAGAAATATAACTGCATATTCCTTCTACATTAAACGCCACGTTTCGAGTGGGGAAAGACCGCGAGATGAATCAAACGAACAAGAACAAGCACAAGAGGCATATATGATATGGATGGAGATTAATCGGACAGGAAAGAATCATTTTTGAAGTGAGTGTGGATAAGCCTGAGCTCCAATGAATTCATCACATGCAAGCAACACCCTGCTGTCAACCATGAGGCAAGTGCTGCAATATGCCTCCAAAGATTCAATCCACTCAACAAAGAAAAATAATAGCGTGAGGATTATATAATCCTGATATAATAAAAGAGAAAATAAAATTAATTGGATCTAGTAATTGTAAAATGTGCGTAGAGGCAGCAGCAACTCTATTGACCTCCTCTTTTTTTACTTTTTGCAAAAACAGTCATTAAATATCCCAAAAAGACCATCTTTTTAAGATTTCAAGAGATTAAAAAAATGTCAAAAAATCTTTAAAAGAATTCTATTGTCATAAAGGTTGGATTAACAACTTCTTTAACAGGGAATTAACAAATCTTTAAGACTTTTCTAATAATAAAATTTTCTTTAGATTTTTTTTTTAAAAAAAAAAAATGGCCTATTTGACTTTAAAGGGATTTTCCCTATCCCAAGTCACTTAGGATCTATTTGGTACACGAATTTCAGTAGGAAGGGAAAGGAAAATTTGCTAATTCTTCTGTTTAGTATGCATTTTGGACAAATCTTTTTGGGAACCCAAGTTCCCAGCCCACCAATCTTCTCTTATATGTGGGAAGATAAGATCCCACCAAAATTGGTGGAATCTCAACTTCTCAGGTTACTATTCATATTTTTGGATAAAATTACCTTTCATATTTAAACTTGGTGGGACATTAGAACTTGACGGGAATGTTTGAAATTAATGGGAAAGTTTGAACTTAGAGAGAATTTTTTGTTTCACAAGTTCTAATTTGATAAAAGCATATTTTTTTAAAATATTTTTCTTTTTTATTTTGAACTAATTACTTTTGAGGGTAAAATAGATATTTCCTCATTTTTTACAACTACTACCCCTTCATTTTCTTTCGACCAAACAATTCATCTTCCCTTATCTTTTAAAATCTTCATTTCTCTCATATAAATTTCTTTCCCTCCCAAGATTTTCTTCGTACCAAACGGACCCTTACACTGTGTTTGATTTGAAGGAAGGGTGTGGGAAGGAGTGGGAGGGAAAGTTGAGAGAGAAATTTTTTCTCTCATCTTTACAAAATTGCCCATAGAAAATTTTCAATATTCCTAAAATATACTCTTAACAAAAAAGAATATTCTTTTCATTAATGGCAATATAGTCAATGTACTTCCAAAAAAATTTTTCCTTCCCACACCCTTCCCTCAAACCAAACATAGCTTTAGATCCCGTTTGGTACGGGGAATATTTAATAAGGGAAAGAAACTTAAAAGAGGAAAAAGAAGGGGAGGGAAGATAAGAGGGAACTTAAAAAATTTAAACTGTTTGGTAGATATGGGAATAAAACTTAAGTTGAGGGAAAATAAAATGTTTGGTAAGAAGAATTGGGTGTTATTTAAGTGGGAAGTTGAGGTAAAATTCCTATAATACCCCTGTAGAAGTTCGAACTTTACCGTGAAGTTCGAACTCAGATGCAAACATAATAATAAACACGTTCGAACCGTTTTTCTAATAGAACGACATATCAGTTGAGCATATGGGGAAATAATTGTAAGGCAAATCTAAACTTAATGAAGGGGTGGAAGTAAATTGTTCCAGCATTAATTTAATGAAGGGGACACAGAAATGGAAGCAAGTGGCATCTTTAAAAACAAACTCAACTCACACACATACAGTTTAACAACACAATTAAAAAAAAAAACCAAACTTTCTTCCCAAATCGTAATTGCGCCTCTCAGGCCCCAACTCTCAGAGAAACAATAATAACCCATTCATTCTTACCTCTTACTCGATTCAACTTTCGTACAGCTCAAAGAAGGAATGACTAGGGCTCGATTCGAAATTCACTGTCTCTTGCTTCACTTCCACCTTCGACTGTTGCCGCTAGCTTGTTTCGCCACTTCCGTCCTTTAGCTTGCATCTGATTTATTTTCAGAGGGGCCTTTTTGTCCCAACATTTCACTTTTTAGAAAAGATTTTGAGATCCCGCCAATTTTGAAGGGATTTCAATTTCCCATATTTGTGAGAAGATGGCGTCAGGAGGAAACTTATATTGACGAGAAAGAGGGCGCACCAAACGGATTTGCATGTGGGAATCCTATTATGTTCCTTGGAATTCTCACAAGTTCTCTGCACCAAACGGGACCTTAGTAGAGATATCTGTGTGGATAAGTCATAAGTGTGGTTATTGAGACTGGGGGTCCAATTCCAAGCATGCGTTCATGACCGTGAGGGAGTGAACAAGAAGACAAAGAAGGCGCTGTTATAGGTTTGGAAGTAAACTCTGACAAAAAGTTATGAGTAATAGATTATTGGTTGACTCAAATACCATATCATATTTTTATTATAAGACATCAACTATCCTTTCTCATAAATTAAAAAAATAGAATTTAAGTCCTAAAATTAATAAAAGTTTCCAATTTTACCCCTACTTTAATGAGATAGATTTAAAAAAGTTTGTTAAAGTAAGGGCATAATAGGAAATAATAATAAATAAGTTAGTTAAATATAGTTGGTGCCTTATAATAAGGATCAGAGGTATCCACCCTCTCCCTCTTAAATTTACAACTCACCAGTTTCTTCCCTCTTTAATGGGTTTAACCGCCAAATTATATATATTCCATTTATACACATTCATTTATATAATGTAAAGCATGTGGAAAACCTAATTTGTCCATTTCTGAATTTTCTCATACCACTATTTTTTATTTCACTTATATCACTTGACAACTTCTACCATATTCCAACTTCAACACTGTCTTTAGAGGTGTATTCTTCTAAATGAAGTATTTTTCTTCATTAAAGTGGATTTAATCTTTGGGGCTGAATAAAGTACTAATTCGTTTAGCAAAGTTGAGAAATCATGACTATTTCAGAAATTTACATTTTTAAAAAAAATAAAAAAAAAACATTTTATATTTTAAAAAATATCATAAAAACTTTAAAATACGCGAGAAAAAATAAACCATAAAAATTAATTGGGACATATGAGTTAATTCCCGTATGTTGCCCACCATAGCATACTGCATTAACTTTAGTATCCCAGTGATGTAATGGAATGCTTATTCCTTATCTAATGGGAGGTTACGGGTTTAATCCCACCCGTTATTATTCAAGTTATTAATATCAGTTGTAATGGGAAAAAAAAAACATCTCTAACTCCAGCCAATCCTTTTCCTGTGAAACATAGCCTTATTTATTTATTAATAATTGTCAATTATTAATTTTTATCCAAACCTTGAGAACAAAACTTGAAGGTTGTAAGAATGAAAAATTAAAAAAAAACGACAATAATAATCAAAACTAGTAAAAAGAAGGAGAAGGGCCACGTGTAGGAAAGATGCAGTATGGATGGAGGCACTGGATTCCTTCCAATAAATTATGGTTCACTTTTTGCAGAGATCGCTAAAATAAGATGGCGAAAAGATAAAGAACTGGATCCGATTTAACCGACCTATTACCATTCGAGTTCGTGGCGTTGGGGTGCTGTTTTCGGCCGTCGGTGTCGCCGTTTCCGACGGATCAAGCTTCATGGGTACTTGATCCATTTCTTCGAGCGTCGTCACATTTTCTGGGTTTTGGTCATGCTTCTCTCTTTTTTTTCCTGGATCCGGACTCTGCAGCCTTCCATTTTGATCTCTTGTGTGCTCGCTTAAACATTTTCTGCGATTTGCCTGTTTGCTTTGTCTTCCCTCCTCCAATTCTTCTGGTTGGTTCTTCATTCTTACTTGTTCTGAGGAGTTTAAATATTTTGTAGGTTATACATTCTACTTGATTTTAATTTTTTTTTCATGTTTACGATATTTCGGATTATTCACCGGTTTCTGTATTTAGTTACAACTTGCTATTTCCGTTTTGCATTTCTGAGTTTGAGGCTGACGGGCAGTTAGTTTGAAACACATACTGGCTGTTACTCGTTTTTCCATTTATACTTTTTTCCCCCTGCTTTTGGATTGTGCGAATAAAATGGATTGTCACTTTTGTTACGTGATGGTTGTTAATAACAAAGCGAGTTCATATGATGTTTATGATTTTAACGTATTCTTAAGAACTGAACAAAAGCTTGCGCAAACCGCTTATGGGAGGATGGTAATATGGGATAAGCTTGCATTTTTAGGGAAACTCTTATTTTTACGAGATTTTCGCCCCCTTGTTATGTGCAAACTATTAATGTGACCATAAGGTTAGCGTGGGTTGGCTAATTTATAGGAGTTAGTGCAGGGAATCGGCTAGCCCGCTAAAGATATGATTTCAATGTATTTGAACCTACTGCCAAGTCTGCGTGCAGTGCATCTCTCTTATGTTTAGCATTTTCATGTCTTATAATAACAGAGCAAGAGCTATGTCCTCAATCCCTGAATAGAGAAGTATTCTGATCCTGTTTCTGTTGGTGCAGTTTTGTGTTGGAAGGGAAATTGATATGATGTGCAAACATGTCATTTAAAAGCATAGTTCGTGAGTTTAAGGAAATGAGAGATGGAATGAGCAATGTGTCAAAGCGAGGTGTAGAATGTAAGCAACGGCATAGTCGAAAAGCAAAATCACATATTGCTCCAGATGTCACCCTACCTCCAGTTGATCCTATCCAACAAGGACAGTGGGCAAATCTGCCTCCAGAACTGCTTTTGGACATTATTCGGAGGGTGGAAAAGAGCGAGACAACATGGCCTGCACGGGCTGTCGTTGTTTTCTGTGCTTCAGTATGTAAATCGTGGAGAGCCATTACAAAGGAAATCGTTAAGACTCCTGAGCAATGTGGGAGGGTCACATTTCCTGTCTCCGTGAAGCAGGTATTGAACTATTTTCCCTGGTTCTAGCCCAATCCTTTTTATTTTTACCGTTGAGGTTTTTCTGTTTCTTATGTTTTCTTTCTTTTGTGGTTTGAATAGCCCGGTCCTCGTGATTCACCAATACAGTGCTTTATCAGGAGGAACAGAGAAACTTTTACATATAACTTGTATTTTGGTCTTGTGCCATGTAAGTAAAATGCTACAGTCATTGTTGATGCATTCCATTTTAGATTTGAATGAATAAATAACCCCATCTCTTAAGTCATTCTTCAAACTGGAAATTTATGACTGTGAATGTTGACTTGTAAATTCCTTCCTCATAACACGCCGGTTTCTTTATATTTTGAGCGTCAAAATAGGGATGCAACTGTCGATGTCATCATTCTTGTGTGGACTACACATCCATCTTCATTCATCAGTCTTCAAGCGGATTCCTTGGTACCTTATAGGATACCATTTTGCATTGATGGATAAGGAGCAGAATGCACTTTGCTTTGCATGAAGCGTTTCTTAATTTAGATGAAATTTAAAGCTTCTTAAATGGGCCGGAGATTGGAGTCTTTTTTTTTTTTTTAAACTCTTTTCATGATATTGACCTCATTGAAGTTTTTGAAATAATGTTTGAGAAAATTTGGTTTTGACTTCGAAATACAGCGGAAAATGAGGGAGCCAAGTTGTTATTAGCTGCAAAAAGGATAAGAAAACCAACAGCCACCGAGTTTATTATATCCTTTATTGCTGATGATTTTTCTCGGGCCAGCAGCACATATCTTGGTAAATTGAGGCAAGTCTTGATTCTCGGACACTTCTAATTTTCCTTTCATCACCTCTTTAATTCTCATCTTTTTCAAGACTTCATGGTGAACTCTCTTGGCAGGTCCAATTTTTTGGGAACCAAGTTTGCCATATATGATAGCCAGCCTCCACTGAAAGCTAGCTTTCTAGCGAATAATCATTCTAGTAATAAGTTCCACTCAAAGCAGGTATCTCCCAAAGTACCGGCTCGCAAACATAATGTGGCCACCATCAGTTATGAACTCAATGTTCTTCGCACAAGAGGTCCAAGAAGAATGCACTGCATTTTGAACTCCATACCTTTGTCGGCTATTCAGGAAGAAGGCAATGCCCCAACGCCAACAACTCTTCCACAATTTTCTTCCTCACCAGCATCGAAAGGGAAAGATTCAACAACAGATTTAAACTCAACAAACTTACTAGATCCACTGGCATCGAGTCAGGGCATGGTCGAGCCTCTTGTTCTTAAAAACAAGGCTCCCAGATGGCACGAGCAACTTCAGTGCTGGTGCCTAAATTTCAAGGGCCGTGTCACGGTGGCTTCTGTGAAGAATTTCCAGCTTTGTGCTGCTGTTGATCCGTCTCATGACGTTCCTGCTGCAGAACAAGAGAAGGTGATCTTGCAATTTGGGAAGATTGGTAAAGACATATTCACTATGGACTACCGGTATCCTCTCTCAGCTTTTCAGGCCTTTGCCATATGCTTGAGCAGTTTCGATACTAAACCGGTGTGTGAATGATATCAAGTTGCTGGAGATTGTCATATCATGCTTGTCAATGTTCGTCCATCATCGTGTCAACATGCAACTTACAATCTATGTGCAGTCATTAGTATTTTCCCCTCTTCATTAGCTGTTGATCATGAAATGTAACCTGTATCAATTGTTTCGTAGTTCCCCCCTGCTAATATTAAGATCAATGAGTTTTGGTGAATCTTGTAATATATCGTGCGATGATGTTCCCAGTATATTTTCTCTTAGTCTGCCGGTGTCTGGAATACTGAAATGTTTCAGCAATTCTCATATTCCGCTGAATCATGATGACGGTCGTTGAAATCTGTGATGACTCGCCTACAGAGGTATAGCACATTTCTCTGCTCATGTGTTTTACCATGATGTGCTGGGCGGCATTTTGGCCCTTCAAATAGGATGGATTTAGATTTATTGCACATGTAACGCAGATTATCTTGGTGAATTTTTTTTTTTATAATTTAATATTTTATTCACTATCATTTACTCATATTATTTGCCATTTCTTGACTTGTGCTTGTTATCCTTGAGTATGGGTCATGCTAATCTTTTCCGCATCATTTCAATTTCATCCCTTTATTTATTATTTACCATTTCGATGTGATATCTCGTTATAAACAATCCACATCTATTTATGTACTAAAAAAATACTCGTAAATGATAGGATCGGATACTGTAACTGCGTGCGTCATCGGCCGTTGTCCCCTCCAGGCTCCAGCTTTTGGCTGGATAAGTTTTTTTTTTTTTCAAGGTTTATGGGTCGAGTGCTGCTTTTTTATTTGTATAAAAGGATAGGATATTCTTACTAATATTTTTTGTTATTGCCAATGATACTATAGATCATAATCTTATCTATCTTTATCATTTCTCTATCCTATTGAGATTCTGATCTAATGGTGAAAAAGTGGTGACAACAAAAAATAAAAAATGGTAGTAAGACATTTTTTGTTACTACCAATGTTACTATCATTTTTTTACCATTAGATCAGAATCTTATCTATCTTTATCATTTCTCTATCCTATTGAGATTCTGATCTAACGGTGAAAAAATGATGGCAACAAAACAAAAAATGGTAGTAAGAATATCTTATCCTTTGTATAAATTCCCTCGCTACTTTTTGATTTTAAACCCCGTGACAATCGCTCGTTCTTAAAACAAACCAGCAATCTTAAGACGCCTTTAAATGACCAGAAACGAATGAAAACAAGGGAGGAAAAACGGTAAGCGCCTCTAGAATCGAAGCAGAACAATAGAAGAACGCATATTCTAGAATACATTGTAAAAAAGAACACGCTACAGCCAAGCCCCAATAAACAAAAGGCAGTAACCGCATTTCCTGTCGATCCATATATGATATAAATATTAAAACGAAATATGATTTTGGCACAATACTTAACTGGCATTGTGCTTTCAGAAAATATTATTATCAATTGAAGAGCAGCAGCTTCAATCCACCGCAGATTAGTAAAAGGTTGGCTTTTTACATTCCTTCTTGGTTGGGGTGAACTACGTCTCTCATCTTACAGAAGAGTACGTGATGAACTCTCTAGAAGTAAATTGAAACGGCTGATGCGGAAAAGGGTTCCTGCAACATAAGTTTACAATTAGTTCATGATTAGCCATGTTTCAGAAAGAATTTAAAAGTGTAAGGAGACACACGGTCGAGGTCCATAAACTTTGATCTGCCGCACATGAGTATCCCTTCCATTGAGATGGTTTGACAACACGGCAATTTGCAACATGAAAGTGTTGACAAAAGTTTCCCTGGGGCACAAACAAAGAAGAAAAGAAAAGAGAAACAATGTTGGTTAAATGCAATTCGAAAGTTCATCAGTGAATTTCTTGATCTATGAGGCGGAAGATAAGGGCTCCCAAATTCCATAGTCATACTACATGGAAATTTTCAGTTACCAACACTGGTAATTACCACAATAATATTCAGAGACTCAGTCCAAAACCCCAACGGTTTATCAAGAAATGTAGGAATTAGGTATCATAAAAAACGCATCTTTCTAGCGTAAGATAGCATATGAAATCTAATCTCAGTTTAAATTGAGGGAGTTGATTTCTTCTTCCCCTTCCTTCACGGTCGGAGCATGACCCAGAAGAAAATTTCCAAGGTGTAAATCCATAACAGCCTTAAAGACCTCAAAGCTTGGCACAAATCCAGGACAGAAGGTTTGAGGAGCCAATAATGAGGGAAAATTTTTGCCCAGTTGCGAGATTGACAAAAACAACAAGTAATGTTAATATAGCTATCCAGGAGCAGTAAATTAGTCCAAATGATCAATACATGAACATATAAAACTTGCCCTGGTCAACCGCACCACTGAGAGCATCTTTCAACCATTGATCTTGTAGAGTTATCATGTTATGAGAATTTAAAACAAACAAGAATTCATTTTTAATATCTAGGAATCAGAAGGATGCTTCATATCTGTTTTCTCAAGTTGTCTGGGGAAAAAGGCAGAATAGTACATTTTCGACACTTACCGAGGATCAGTTCCAGATAATGATATATAAACCCAACCGGTTGGCTTAACAAGCTCCACAGTTTTTATCTCCTACAATTGTTCAGAGGGACAATCTGACTAATCAAAATGGATTCTTAATATTTTTCAAAGGAAAGTACCAGAGAAAGAATGACTTGGACAAATTACCTTCAAGTTGTGGAAGCCGTCACCGGCACGGATGGAAATTTTGCTTGGCGTATAACTCTCATCAAGCTTGAAATCCACATACAGGACCACCAACTGGAAGGAGAAAACAAATCCACCACTCACCAACAAACCACCGATAAAGCACCAAGAAGCTAAATTCGGATTGAAAACTAGAATTAAAAGAAATAAGGAACATCATTTGATATGGCTGAAAGGAAATCAACGTTTACATACTTGTAGCTTGACCTTTTCTTGAAATTGGATATTGACCAAATGAGGCTGAGCACCGTCAGATCTGAAATCAAGTAGAGCAACATTAGTATTTCTATTAGAGTGGTAAATGCAAGGATGCGCATCATAAAAAGAGATATCAGAGACGTGGACTGACTGCCAATAGGTTTCGAGGTTGTTGTCGCGAAGAGAAGAAACGCCATTGCCAGATTTGTAGGAGCTGACACTCCAAGCAGCCTTCTTGCCCATCTCTCTGAGGTCATCGTCGACGAGTAAGAGTTGGTTTCCTCCGGTGAGCTTCCCGGAGTCTTCTTCTCCCTCCGATGATTCTGCTGCCATTTCTTTAGTTCTCTCTTGACTCTTAGATGTTAAACCCTATTCCCGATTATGATGAACGATCACTTTGCCTTCTTCCAAGCACTTTCCATCCGCTTCCTTCTTTATTTGAAGTACTGCTCGCACTGTTAGGATGGATTGATCAGTGAACGCAGCTTCGAATATTGTGATAATTTCAAATAAATCCCGTTTGAATTTGGAAAAACAGATGGCATTCTGTTAACATATGTAAAGGATAAATAGGTTGGATTAATATGAGATTTTAAAGTGTTGGTATTTTTACCAAAATGTCTCTAAATTTTTTTTTTTTCAAAGACAAAGAATCATCACTAGTTCCAAAACTTTGGTAGCCGACACCACCCCGCCGGCGGGCAGAGTTCTAATAACAACTTAAATAATAAGATTAGTAACTTAAATTCTCTAAACCCCATCAAACGTCGTTGAAAAGGTAATGACAACTTGAGTGTAGTCATTTACAATCTCAAGAGCGTAAGTTGTCAATCGATTAACTTAAGTTGTCATTACATTTATTTAACTTGCTAACGATGATGAATAGAGTTTGTAGAACTCAAGTAGCTAATTTCATTATTCAAATTGTCACCAAAACTCTAGATGCTAGAGGCGAGGTGGTGTCAGCCGCTAGAGCTCTGGCTGTGGTGGCGAAGCTCTAGCGCCAACGTCGGTGGGGTTCTTTCTTTTAACCATAAAAAAAAAAAGGAAAAAAAAAAACTTCAAATGCATTTTAGTAAAAACACAATATTTCAAAATATCATATTAATCCTTTAAGATATATTTGTCATTTTCATATGTTAATAGACTTTTTTGGTTTTCCAAGTTCAAATTATATTTATTTGGAATTTCCCTCTAATATATTCTTTTATATATATAAATATATAATATGTTTTTTTTTTGAAAAAATGATTTGATAAATATTTTAAATTTGAACTTTTTTAAAATGGATGTTATTAATTGGCTAAATTCAAATATATTTTCTCATGTAATTACTGTCAAGCTCTTAAATTAAATCATATTATTCTTGAATTCCTTTTTGGCCATACATATAGTTCTTCAATTGAAAGATAACAAATGCATGCTTTGATTTTGTATATCTAATTGTTTGTAAAAATTGAGTCTTTGGCATTATACTACTGGAGACATAAAGACAATCATATAAATAATTGCATATAAAGTTGATAAGGGCTGTGTGTAGTCTTCAATCATAATTGATAGGAAAAGAATTATGATCCCATTAATTTAGTATTTAGTAGTTAGATTCATTCGAATAGTATTATTCCTTAAAATAGCACTGGTCAATTAAATTTCTCAAATTAAAAGACAATCAACTTTTTTCCCGCATTGAAGGGGTAACAAGACAAAAATAAAGTACGTTTGGAAAAGGGATTGCTCTGATCTAATAGTGTTACAGCTAAAATACCTTTTGTTTACTCAAATGACAATTGATCTTCTTCTGGCCCAAAAAAATATTAAATGATAATTGAACAAAGTTGGAAAAAATGACAATTGAAATAACAAATGTGAAGCTCGAACTGAAATTAAAACCATGATTGAGAATCAACACAGGCTAGAGCCAGGGTTTACTTTGTTGGACAGTGCCAGAGTAGAGTTTGAGACAAGTCCCAACTTCTATGTAAGCCCCCAAAGTCAGCAAGGCAGCCATGAGAACCACCCAAGACTCCACATCACCCAACCAACAAGGGAGTTAGTATTTAGTGACACTACATAATAGATATTGAATCCGAGAACCAAGCAAACAAAAACCCTGCAACTGCAACACCATTTGATGTCTCCTTTACAATCAGCAATCCAATATAGGCGTGTTCACTACATTTACAACTATTAAAAAACGCGAGCGAAGGGGTTGCGGGGCCAGTGATGATAGAGAAACTAAGAGCATTATGTTCCTCTGGAGAAAAGATAATTCTAACCACTTTTACAAACCCTCCAGGCTCAAGATGCTAAAAGAATGCATAATGCATCATCAACCCTATTATATTACTACGGAACTATACATATCATCATACAGCCTGCAGTTACTATACAAAAATCCCAAAGCAGACCATTGTTTGAATGAATAATTAGGACTACTAATTGCTACAATATATTAGTAAATAGCAAGAGGCAGAGGCCAAGATCGATCTACCCATTTACAAAAGATGAAGGCTTCCGCTAAACAAGCCCCATCGGCTATCCAGCAAGACAAAATGCCTCCACTAAGCCATAATCTGCCATTCTCCATAGTAATGAACTGAGAATTCAGCTTCACCTCTTGATTTTTGAGAATGGTGATAGTTTCTTCAGAAAACCAGAGGTCTTCGACGATTTCTTTTCTTGGGAATGATCATTAGAATCTTGAGTATCACATCTTGGCTTCATGGACTCTTCTTCATATTGAACATCCCCCAAAAGACGAAGCAATTCCAATGCACTCACCTTTCCATTGTCACTTCCATTGATGGAGATAGTGACGAGAGAAGGGATAACACCCTCATACATGACCAACTGACAATAATCCTCACGCTGAGAGCATAAAGAGAGTAAAACAGAAAGTGCATGCTCCTTTTCCTCGACACTGCCAGTTTCAAGTATCCCAGCAACTGAAGCTATGCATCCATTAGTCCCCACAATAGAAACCCTGCCGACCTCAGTATCACCAAGGTTTTTCAACATACATGTGCAGTACCTTAAAAGAGTCTGGTCCTCAAAATAGGGCAGCAATTTTGGGATGCACCCAAGAGATGCCATGTGGGAGCAATTCTCACTGTTGAAAGACAGATTATACAATATTCTGATAGCTTGTTCTTGGAACTCTCTGCTGTCAGAGTCCAGAATCTTTAAGATGGAAGTCAGCACACTGGATGTTGCAATTGTAGCTTTGTTGTGATAATTTGCAGATAGTTTCTCCATTATAGAAAGAGCTTCACCCACCACTTCCAAATGAAGGAAACTTCCCAACATGCCAAATGTGTCTTCTCTTAAATAGGACAGATCCTTTCTGCATGACAAACACAAATTTACTCAGTTGGACAACAAATTCATGTCTCAAAGTAAGGACGGTAGATTTAAGTTAGAAAGATACTCTAAAAGAATATGAAAGTGATAAAGCAATGTCATAAACTAAGTTTATCAAATATGTTAATGCATTACGTTTACAAGGAAAATAATAAAGTTCTAGACACCAAGCCTTAAAAGAAAACAAATATCAAACATTTTATGGATTAAGAATTATCAATCAATTCAGTTTTACAGTACAATCATAGATCTAAATCAAATTAAATTAATTAGCAGTGTAGCAAGTACCACATCGACAGGGGGAAATTCATACCCGCAGTTATTCACAAATTCCATTAACAATTCAGTTCCTGTTCTCAGAGCTTTGACATCTTGATGTTCATATGCACTGCTCAAAAATCCGTTGAGGAGTTCAACAAACTTTTCAGAAGGCAGAGAACAAGAAGCTTGGCAATTGCATTTCAAACGATCTTTCAGATCTTTAATGGCTTGGCATTGAGAATCCCATTCAAGGTTGGGGAATCTAGACAAAGTTATCAGATCAGTCTCATGCACATGCATGTCAAGTTGATGACTCCAAGAATTGTCATTGGCCTTCTTTGGCATCAAATTTAAGTCATTACTGTTCCTAGCATGTGAAGAATCAGAGCCTTGACTATAATCTAATGATCCAAGTGACATGCCGCTAAGATCTACTGGCAAGTGCAGATCATTCATAGAACTACCAAAGCTCCTAATGGAAGTTGAAGAAACCTCCCATGAGTGATATTCTTTTGCTAGCTTTTGTGGTTCAGCAAGTGTCACTCCATTATTTCTGCACAACTTGGATATTAAGTCCTTCATAACAGTGTTTGGAGTCAATGACATATGGGCCAGTTTCTTCCCAGTTTTAGGACATGTATCATTACCCTCGTCAAACCACTTTTGAATCCACATTCTTTCATATGTTGCTCCAGAAGCAATAACAACAGGATCATACATTAATCCTGAAGATATTGGACATTTGTATTCCTCTGGCGGTTCTGCTCTACCCATCTCACTATTGTGAGTTTCAAATTGATCATAATTAAAGCATCTTTCTGGTTCAACATCATGGATATGTTGAGAGTGAAGACTGCGGTTCTCAGGTACAATTGGTCCATCACCATACGGATAGACTGCTTCCATCTGTTCTCCTGTTATATAGTTACCATACTGCTTCAATAGATGCAAGAGATATCTCAAGATCGTCTTTTTTGTGTGATCATTAGGTCCAACTTTATCGAGCAACTTCTTAATAGATCGTTTCTCTATTAAGATGGCCTTTGGGGATGTGATGTTAAGTCTCGCTGCAGCAAACTGAAGAGCTTTAATTTCAGAATTTTCATTAGAGTCTGAGGTTGAAGCACCTTCCTGAAGTAATTCCTTTACAACCCTTCCAGTCTCTTCTTCAGCTGAATCCAATACAATAGTCATGCGTGCAAGATTATCAATTATTTGAGAAATCTGCAAAGAAAAAAAAAGGACTATTAGAGCATTAAATAAGGTTCCAGATTGTAACCTAACACAGGTAAAAATAAAGAGAATTGTATGAGACTAGTTATTGTGTCAACTCAGTTCCATAATAGTAAAATTCTTTAACATCATGCAGTTTGTTTGTTGATTACTAAATTAGAACTTGTATGACATTCCAATAGTCCAGTTAAATGGGTCAATCAGTGATGAAAATCCAACTGATTAATGAGAAGCACCTAGTTCAGTTTGTAGACAAACGAAAATAAATAGGCAAGGTAATTGGGCAAACCTCTGCAGCCAGCATAACTGGAACTACGCTCTGAACTTGACTTAAGCTTTGCTCCAATGATTTTCTTGCTTTTTGGAATCTTGAGAGTACCGAATCTCCCGTCAAAGCCTGAGAGTAATGTTAAACCCAATTAAATGATCATGCAACCAGCTAGAATAACCCATAGACAAAATCAAAAACATTTTTGGTAGCTCAAATTTTTTCAATGTAAACTTAAAAAATAATCAACCCACATACCAGGTAGAGTTTGCTAGACTCACAGCAATGCTGCAGAAGAAGTTTGGCTTTATCAACTGCATTGTTTAGCAAGCACAGAGATTGTATTCCTGATGAGCATCGAGGACGTGCTGCCTCAATATCTGGGAATATCCTAGAGATTCTATCAACTAATTTCATTAGTTCTGTGCACATTTTACGATGGACCTGTCATCATGAAGAGCAATCAACTGAATATTTGATATTATCATGCCAAACTAGCTTGAAGAAGGTTAAAAGACAATTGAATCAATAAGAAAATTAGAACCATACAGTTCGATTGCAAATTGTGGGATTCCATTATTTTTGTGTACCTTAAAGGAGCGGATATTTGGTACTGGCTCCACTACTTCACCACGGTCAGTTCCCATTCAGGAAGTGTCGTAAAGCTGTAAATTAGAAGACAAAAGAGCATGGTTATACTTAATTCAGTTGCATTAAAAAAATGCATACTGATAACTTGAAAGAAAATTGCAGCCCAATCTGCTAGATGCAGAACTATATGCAATAACATTTTGAAGCTTATTAAGAAGAATTCATCACATAACATACCAACACAAAGGTAAGCATAAATATGCCACACAAGATCTAGACTGGACTCTATTTCACAAGATATAAAACCATCCCCCTGACACAGACCGAGAGGCCCTTATGGAACCTCCACGTCAGAAGTGGATTTACCAACTACATATTTGCCTAATATTTCCTCAGTAAGCTGCAAAAATGAGAAATTGTTATTTTATTGCTCTTTTTCTGTAATAGTCGAAGGAAGGCCAGATTGCAAGAGCAGAAGAGCAACAACATTATCGTTTCTAGGAAATGATAGGCATAACAGGCGGGCAGGATGGTTTAATCATATATCAAAGTTGAACCTAACATGACAATGGATAAGGTTAATTTTTAAACCAAGCATATTAATTAGACAATAGCTAACAAACGAATACATGATTAACATGTATGCAGTAAAGAGAAGGATGGTCAGAAACAAACACCTTAACTTAAGGCGACAATAATTACAACAGAACCCAAGTCTCTTCTTCTCCGTTCAACCGATAATATTGCAGACTGACCACCAGATACTGTGAATATGTCCAAGCAGCCGTCAGTATTGAGTAGTTGCAGACAGAATTTGAAGTTTCACAGCGTCACCCGCGAAGCTTTCCCGTAAATTAGTAAGGCTAATAGGAAGCGACGGATGCAGACAATCTTGGACGAGGAAAAGGACCAAATACCAGGGTTCATAATCGAACCCCCTATACCCTACACCACATGGATAATCAGCGCCCGAGAAAGAAAAAGGTACAGAGGGACACAGAAAACCCCAAGCCAAACTTGACGGAAGAGGAAAAAGAGTACGCGGTACACCAAAAACACTATGATTAGCCTCAGAGCCTCTCAGACATGATTATAATTACCCACCAAATGGTCGAAGATTTGTTCAGTGAAAGCAAAGCAAACCCATAAAAAAATAACCAGTTGTTATCGAAACAAAAGTCTCGGCATATAGTAATCATTCATGATTTTCGAGAAAGAAGGGAGGGAAAATATCCGTCAAACAGAATATCTACCTTGAGAAAATTATTGGTTAACTCGATGACTATATGGATGGCCGGGACTCAGTCGACGAAAGAGGGAAGAAATAGCTTTGTCCATTCGGGGGGCTGATCCAGACAAAGCAGCTAAAGCATCCTGAGCAGTCATCATTTTAGAGTAAAGTGCCTGTGAAGTCTGTGATCATTGTGCACCGTTCATTCCATGGAATAAGGACAGTCTGTGGGGTCCATGTTTGGATCATCGGTGATGGAGGTGGCTGTGAGAACTGAGAGGATTTTCCCTTGTAGTTGGTGACTGCAACAGTTGATGTTTCAACTCGCAGACTATCTTGAATGCCAGGGACAGAACCGTGAATTGGCATGCGTGAAGTCAAAAGGCACAAATAGAGAAGCAGAGAAAAGTATTCGGGAAAATTGATTACAGGGCCAAGGAAGCAAAATAATTACAAAAAAGGCCCAAGAAACATTCACATGCCTAGGGCCTTTTTTGGCATTTTTTCAAAAAACGTTAGCAACTGCATCAGTAGCGGTTAACAACTATATCAGTCTCCATTAACAACTAAATCAGTCTAATTAACAACTACATTTTAACAACTACATCTGTAGCAATTAATAACTACATCTGTAGCAATTAGCAACTATGTCCGTACACTTTTTTTTGAAAAAATGCCAGAAAAGGCCCCTGACATGTGAATGTTTCTTGGACCTTTTTTGTAATTATTTTGGCCCTGTAATCAACTTTCCCAAAGTATTCCTAGTAATCGGTGAAAATATAATTATTTCTAAAACTTTAAAAACTCCAAAAGAATATACTAAAAAGAGGAAATGACATTGAGGTAAACAATTAGGAATTTGGGTTTTAATTGTTTGGCTCAAATGACCAAACTACACCTTATCTTCCTCCTCCAAATTTTTTCCTCTCTTTCCGCTCGTCACCAGCACGTTTTTAACTGAACTAGGCAACGATTTCATCTCCCAATTGCAACAAGCCAAGTCCCAAATCGCTCAGTTAGGTAATGGAAGATATGCATTACTAATCGTATATTTGACAGCACCGAACAACCAAGAAGAAGAAACATGCATACTAACTATATGCACTGTGGTTGTTGTCATAACAAATTTGGTTTTTTGTCAATGTCTTTAGCAAACTTGTACTCCTCATTATAAGTGTTGTTGTTGGTAAACCTTTATTATAAGTAATGTTCAGTGAATGAATCGAATATGTTCTCCAGCGTGAATAACAAAGATGTAGGTGGAATCTTAATGTTTACTTATCATTTGACAACAAATTGTAATTGTTGTCATAACAAATAAGATTTTTTGTCAATACCTTTAGCAAACCGGTCATTCTTATTATAAGTGTTGTTAATTGTTGAACTTTATGTTCCTTGAGATTGTGCAATTCTTGATTTTTAATGGAGTGCAAAACTTAAAGTTGATTAAATTTATGAGATATTTAAGCATTAACGGTAGTTATTCATTTTACTAGAGTTGCCACTATCATTACAATAGTAATCATTCCTTTTAGTGAAATTTCCAATACCATTACAATATGGAGTTATTAATACATTCCCAATAGTAGTCATTGATCTTTTAACTAGAGTAGTTGCCAATACCATTACAATATTAGTCATTTTATTATTGATTTTGATAAGAGTGCTAAACAATTGGAGAATATATTTCAACAATGACTAAAGACCTAATTGTATTGATAACTCCTATATAAGTTTTAACCAAATAGGAAAGGAAGTGTTTAATGGACAATTATTTGAAAGGGATTAGCAAATCATGTATTATTAATTTTGACAGGTTTCATAGAGACATTGGCAACTTCTTTTGTCATGTGAAAAATTTTGATGGGTTTTTAATTTTGACTAAATACATTGATAAAGATACTAAACTATTGGAGAGTATATTACAACATTCACTAAATACGTAAAGGTATTGTCAACTCCGATATACGTTGTAATCAAATGTGAAACAAATTGAACCTTTTAACACTAAAACAATTGGAAAAGAAATAGTGAATTTGACTACTATTATAATGGTATTGACAGCTCTTGTAAAATGAATGATTCCTATTGTAATAATGTTAGTGACTACAATAAATTAGTGATCATGTCATTGAAATATACCACATCAAATGACAGGTGAACATTAAGTTTCATCTACATCTAATGTTTTCTTGTCATTCACATCATATAACATATTCCTTTCACTAAACATTACTTAAATAAAGATTCACCATTAATAACACTTGTAATGAAAACGACAAGTTCATTAAGGGTATTGACAAATAACCAAATTGGTTATGACAACAACTACAATGTATATAGTAACATGACAAGTGAACATTGATATTCCACATACACCTAAATTGTTTATCATTATTCACGGCAAAGAACATATTATTTTCACTAAACATTACTTATAATAAAGGATCATCATTAACAACACTTGCAATGAGAATTACAAGTTCACTAAAGGTATTGACAAAAAATCAGATTCGTTATGACAACAACTACAATAGTTAAATGATAAGTGGAACATTGGCATTTCACCTACACCTTATGTTTTCTTATCATTCACACTAGGGAACATATTCCTTTCCCTAAACATTACTTATGATGATAAAGTTTCACCATTAACAACTCACAAAAAATCATATTCGTTATGACAGGAACTACAATGCATATAGTTAGCATTTATGTTTCTTCTTATTGGTTGTTGAGTGTTGCAATATTGAGCGAAGAGAGAGCGAGAGTGATGTCAGTGACTGGTTCTTCGGGGGTGGAAACTGACAAAGTTTGGACTAGAGGTGTGACTAGTGGAGAGATTTATCATTGTCTTCTTCTTGGTTTTCCAATATCATCGATGCAGAATTGAAAGAGAGGGAGAGAGAGAGATGCTGGTACTTGGTTTTGGTGGTGGGGTAGAGATAGGGTGAGAGGCCTACTTTATTTATCTTCTTTGTTGGAGAAATTGAGGGAGTAAATTTGAGGAGGGAGAGGACCACTTATTATTGTTTATGATCATCTAATTCAGTATTGCATATCTTCGTTTGAGACAACGATCGAATTCGAGCCAACCTTTGAAGAAAATATGCAATAAAAAATGCATATCGATCTTCCATTACCTTATCGAGCGATTTGGGACTTCGCTTGCTGCAGTTGGGAGATAAAATAGTCGATTAGTTCGGCTGAAAACGTGTTAGTGACAAGAAGAAAAAAGTTTGAGGAGAAAGATTGAAAGGAAGGGGTAGTTTGATCATTTAACATCAACTTTCAAAACTCATATCCCTACCTAATCACCTCATTGTTCTTTTTCATTTTAGTAAATTTTTTGGGGCTTTTAAAGTTTAAGAGGTATTTGTATGTCTTTTTCGCAAAATACCCAAAATAAAACATGACCAAGACAAAAGAAGGATAAGGACAAATGGAACAACCTTCAACAACCACCCCCCCCCAAAAAAAAAACAAAGGTAACCCATTCAACTTTATTTAATTTTTAAATAATTCGCATCTGGTGGATAATTTAAAATTATTTTGTGACCCCCCCCCCCAAAAAAAAAGGTAACCCATTCAACTTTATTTAATTTTTAAATAATTCGCATCTGGTGGATAATTTAAAATTATTTTGTGACTTTTTCAGCGTCGTCAACGTTAAACTGTTCCCATCATATTGTTTTGTTGCCCGAGTCCATCGAGGTATAATTAATCAAACACTAACTTCACACTTACATGGTGGGAGGAGCAACCAAGTACTCGATCATTTGCTATTTTTTATTTTTGGCTTTTTCGTGAACCAATGGTGAAAAGTGTGGAACAGAAAAACCAAAAACGAAAAAAAAAAATAATAATGGTGAATTGATTTTATTTGTAAGAGTGAATTCTTGGTAATTGCATAATAAAATGAGAAAAGAAAAATTCTTCTACGAAAATTATTTGAATTGAATCTAATTCTTTTTTATTTTTTTCCACAGGTTTATCAGGCCATTTCAAACATTAGTTCACGTTACATTATTAAAGTACTAGGTTATGAAAAACATGCTTTTTAAAATAAACTTAAGACTTGCTTCTTTTTGGCCAACTTGCAATTTAACTTGTAAAGATGGGCAAGAAATTGAAATTATTTTTAAGCATTAATTAAAATGTATACTGTGCGTTTACTTTTCTTTTCTCTTCTTTGTTTTTTTCCTTTTAATTTTATTTTTGACCTCATTAGGTTACTTTTCAAACTATGGAAACCATCAAAGAGTAGTTAGTTGTGATGTAATCAAGTTTAATAACTTGCCGGCCGTGTGTAATTCAAAAAATAAAATGTCGCAAGCCGTACAAATTAAAACATTGTAAACTTTGTGGGCTAGTAAGTTCCTAAATTTTATATTTAATAGAAAATTATATATATGTGACCTGACTTAATTTTATATTTAAGGGTAGTAAACTTTCTAAGTTTTAATTTCAAGCCGAAGATCAAGAGGCAAAGAATCGATCAACTTAGTTTTATGTGCTGGAGAGGCATGATCACGATCAGTGAGCAAGTGAGGCAATTGCAAAATATGAGTAATTAAAAGTTTTTAATATTTTCTAGCATAATTTTGTTTCCAATCTTGGTCTTTATTACTAACAATTATTATACTAAAAATACTTGGTATGGGTATACATGTCGCTATTGAGTTTCTATTAAACCAAAGATTAATTAATGCCTCTGAATTAAGAGTTTTTTTTACCAGGAATTGGTCATTGCAATACAAAGTTGCAAAGTATGAAGTGGTCGTTTGGCTAATTACTTTAGTGTGGATGTTTAGACTTGTTATTGACTAATTTTTTGGATGCTTCAGTTTTTTTATATAACAAGAAAATGGGGGCAAAAAAAAAAAGCAATATGAATTATATGTAATATAGGTGGTGCTTTAGTTTAATCAATGATATGAATTTCTTTTGGCAAGGGGAAAAAAACATCGGCAAAGATTTAAGTACTTAGTTTTATATATATTTAATATACTTGTATTCAATTAGATTGGAATAACAAATTTGAATATATTAATGTTATTAATAACTAGAGTTTCTTATAAATAAATAATGTTAAAGATTGCATGTCTTGATTGGAAGTAAGAGCTCTAAGTATAATAATTTCGTCCTGTGAAAATTTCATGCATGCTCACTTAATTCATTAAATAAGTCTTTTTTTTTTTTAATAAATAACTCAAGCTAACGTTGGTAAATGATCTAGCCACCAGGAACAACTACATATACAAAAGATATTGTATCTTTATTATTTTCTCCCCGCTATATAAACGTAACAAACAATATATATATATATATATATATATATATATAAACTATGCCTATATTGTAGAATGTGTGCTGGCAAAAAAAGAAAAAATTTAGATGAGTTATATGTTGAGACTCATTGGGTTATATATACATGCTTCTAGAAATAAAGAAAATTCATAAAGGTAGTTATAACTTATAAATCAACTATCAATAAAATTCTTATATATTCCGCGTGATTTGAATTTCTGCCTTAGTGGGTTATGACTACCAATATTTATTAGTATAACTAAATACTCACATCAGTCGTTAATAAAAAAATAAATTTATTTAATTTAATTAGATTAATAAAATTAGTTATGTTAATTAATATGACTTATATTTCTTAAAACACTATAATCATATACTTCTTTTTTAATTCTCCAATTTTCTCTCATATTTGATTATTGTTAAGAAAACATTTATATGGGTGAAGTGAAAAAACATTGATAATTATAAAAAAATACATCTTATATTTTAAATAAAGATAAAATCTTTAAATTTATCTTATATTAAAAAGAGGAGAAAGTACATACTCCCACGTGACATTTTATATCAAAGACGGGATTTTAATTTTAGAGTAGTTAGTAGTCTAGGGTAGTCATGGCTACGTGGCATGGCAGTAATTAATATAGAATTGGAATATATTAAAGGTGGGGGTGCAAATACAATCATATAGCGCACACACAAACACACTAGAGCTCATGCTTCAGTCAAGCTGCTCATTAAAAATAAGTTTATATCGCGTCTTTTTTAATTGCCGTATGAAAAATATATTTATATAAATTAAGATAAAATCTTTCTTACACTTACTTCGTAAATTATAAATCACATCTAAAAAGCAACTTCTACTACTATGTTAAACGAGTACATTGTGCGTGCGCAACACATATATATAACATACACACATGCACATGCATATATAATGTGATCTTCTAATATAAATACACACACATATATATTATCTTATGAAATGTGCCAAAGAGACAATAACTTTAAAATATTTGAAAAATTATACTTATCCTTCACAGATCTAAGAGATGAAAAGTTGTACTAATATAGAATCTAATCGGAAAATTAATCTTTTTCTATATTTGTTAATATGTTATTAATTATTTACTGCTTTTGATGTTGAAGTAACAATAATCAAGTGAGAGTGAAATAGAGGAAATTAAAAAAAATTATTAGAGTGTTTTATTAAAAAAAAACATGTTATAATTTAACTAATTATCTTAACCTAATGAAATTAATAAGGTAAATAAGTATTACATCAAGAGAGGTAGAGGTAGTATATATGAAGTGTTGAGGAACGTAACCTTATATATAAGCCTTGAGTCGCCAAACTCAAACAACTAATTTTTAAGGGATAATTCTTCCACATATGTTTTGTTAGTCAGCTAGCTTTGAGCCGTGGTTCTCCGTTGAACAAATGCTCATTACAAAAGTTGAATAAATGTCTAAAGTAATATTCATAAATGTCTGATTCGACTCACCTTAGTCGTCTCGGGGTCGAATCACTATTTACCACGAATTAAATGCAATACAGTGCAATTAACTCGGGATCGTTCTCTTAATCAAGGAGCCAAATTTATTTTGTATTTCCTAAGATAAACTAAGTGATATAAACATGGTTAGAAATTTGGGGTTCCTAAATAAGTTTTTCTTTAATTAAAATGCATAGGAAAAATAAAGAAACTATTCCTATATATATTTTTTTTTGGTCTTTTTGGAGATAAGGAAAAATACTTTGGATAGAAATAAGATTAAATGGTTAATGCTCTTGGTAATGAAGAAATGATTATCCTTGCTCTTAAAAGATTATGGGAGTTAAAATTCATTAAGTCTTAAGAAAAAACCTCAAGATACCACTTGAGTCCAATACTCCCAATTAATAGTAGCTCCTATAACCATAGCTAACTACTATCCCTTGAGAAATTGTTTGAGCCCACTTAATGCGTAATTGAAATTGGAATTATGCAACATGAGACTTCTAAATTTGAGTACTAAACAGTCCCTCAAAAGGGTACAAATCAACCACATTAATAAGACAATACCACGTTAATCAACATAGCTTCATTGAAACCACAAAGAAATTCATTCACATATAAAAATCACACTACAAAATCCAATCTCAACTACAAATATCAAACTAACGGAAAAATTACCATTAATCTCAGTTCCAGAATCATATATCAAAATTTAGCAATTCAAATATATAATCCTAGACCTATAGTAAGATAGATAAAACTCCCCTAATGTAGTCCAATGAGCTCAAGAACAAATCTTCATCACCAAGATCAGAGAAAATCAGCCACTCATGGTAAAAAAAAATCACTCGCCGGAATCTGGAAAATGCTCGCCGGAAAATTCAAAGTCTCGCCGGAATCTACATAAGCTTCGCCGGAAATTTCCAGAACTCGCCGGAATCTGGGATTTTCTTTCTTTCTTCAGTTCAGTCCGACTGTGGAGCTTGGTAGAGTGAATGAAGAAGAAGAAGATGGTTTCTCTCCTTCCTCTCCGTCCTCCCTCCGGTTTCTGCGTTTTTTTTTCTTCGTTTTTTTTCAAAAAAAATTCTCCAGCCGTCTTCCAGACTCTCGGCCAGCTCTGGTTCTTTTCGTTCTTTCAAAAACTCCAGCCCCCAGCTCTGTTCCTTCGTTTTTCTTTTCAAACTCCAGCCGCCCCTCTCCAATCTCTCGGCCAGCCCCCATTCTGATTTTTTTTCTTTCTTTTTCAAACTCCAGCCGCCCTCCAGACTCTCGGCCAGCTCCCCTCTTTCTGCAAAACCAGCCCTAATTAATTGGTTCCTGGTCAAAACGCAAGTTTTGACCAGGGACCAATTTACAAAGTTAAAAAGTTTCAGAGAGGGACTAAAGTGTGAAATGTTGAAACATATTTGGGGTAAAACTGACATTTCCGAAAATACTGGGTCATTTTATGTAATTTTTCTCTGTCTTCAAAAATATTAATTTTGACCCAAAGGACATTTTTCCCAAATTCTTCCATTTAATTCTAAAATTCCTATAATGCAAGATTAAGCACAATAGCATCAAAAAAATCTAAGAAATTATTTGTATGAATAATTAACAAATATTGACCATTTTACCCCTAATTTCACTTAATTTAATACAAATGTCCTTAACTCAAATTAATGTTTAATCATGCAATAATGTCTCAAGAAAATGCATTAAGAACCCCAATTTAATCATAAAATATTATGTAAAAATATGGTTCAATCAATGTCTTAGTTGAAAAGTAAATTAAACCGTGATTGTTTAAAATGAAATTAAGAGAACTGAATGCACACACGAGGTTGACGGTTGCATTGCCCACAAGGTAGGTAAGTGCCATGCATGACCATCCCCATCTTGCAAACTAATAACGCCCATTTAATGTTCAGCATTACGAACTTTCCTTCTGCTCAATTTGTAGAATAAGATTTTTCTTTTTGAAACGAACGTACTTTTCTATGAATTTTATTACACGTTACAAACATATACATGTACATGCGCTAAAATGAATTATAGTATAATTTTAGAATGTGTTTTGATTTACTTTATATTATAGATAAGATGATGGACAAAATGACAAATATGTTTTATTTAGCGTGCGTATCTGATGATGTTGATAGGAACACAAAAAGCAAAAAGGTGGGGTAGGGTTTTAGCTCAACACTTCAACGTGAAAATGGACTTTAGTTTGTGTTGCCGTAGGGCATAAGTTTGCGCGTGAAGGAAGGCCAATGAATGGGCGAAATTGTTTTTTTTATATTTAACTAAAATTAAAGGATGAGTAAGTAAATGGGTGATTGACCCACATCACTTAATTGACTAAGCAATAAGTGTACGTATGCCACTCGTGACATAAAATCTACTTTGATGATATCACTGCTTCTACCATTCTTTGAATTTGATCATATTTGCTTTGAATTTAACCCACGTTTGATATGTCAGTGCCAAACGCAAATTCTCACTTTCACTTACTAACATTGACCCTTGTGGCGATGATGAGAAGGGCGAATAAGTCTGCTCATAAAGGTTGTGGCCTGGCCGATTCATAAGCATGCATTTTGAATATAATTTGGAGATGAGGCTACTATTCTAAGTGTGGGACCCGGCCACATAGATCTAGATTCATATACTACTTGCGACTCGGGACAAGGCATTAATTAGACGATGCAAACTCAAGTCCTGTCCTCAAAAACAGGGGTAGCCCAGATTTCAAGTTACCTTCCATAACATTTATTTCAAAATCCTTTTACACGCAAAATTGCAAATATCTTGAAGAAACGGTGAAGTGTTTTTTGGGGAGTGAGGAATGAAGAAACACCTCGTTCTCTCATCCCTCCCAAGCAACGACGTCCCATCGTTTTTTGACTAACAACTTCATTGTCTTCAATCGCACCTGAGCTCGGCTGATTCCTTTAATCTTTTTTAAACGTATAATCCTTTTGTGAATATGATAGCTGTGTGAGTTCTGATAAAAAGGTAAAAAGGGTTGCGACAAAACGAATAAACCTATTCAATCATTTCTTCACCATTCATCTTCACCTTTTAGTTGAGAGGTGGAGGTTGATTGAAGAGTCAAAAATTACCATCTAGAGCATGAGACATTGAGACAGTCTAACTCAATAATCAACAAGTTACTTTTTTTTGTGTAACCTTATCTTAAAATTTAAAATTTCATATTCTTAAATTTAACAACCTTTCAACTTTATAGTTGTTCTTGTTAAATATACATTATATCTCATAATTAAGAATAAAATCCACAACTCTATATAATTAAAAATGAATGATAAAATTGTACGTTTACATAAAATATTTAATGACGTGACTTATAAGTAAGGTCTCAAGAAGTTTCTTCTCCTTGTGTTATAAATAAAACCATAAAAAGTAGTATTTAATATGCACAATATAATTCTTTGAGGAAAAAAAAAATTCACAATATAATATACTAGATTGTGTACTTCATGCTTTGCATGAAGTTTTAAATGATTCAACTTCATATAAATCATATATGTTGATATTTAATAAATTATATTTAAAAGTAATAATGTTTAATTATTTAGTAAAAATATGATGTGTATAAATATTGATAATTTATATTACTCTACAAAAGTGGAAATTTAAAAAAATAAAGGTGTTATATTGTTATGCAAAGTATGATTGTTTAAATATTTGATTGACACGTAAATTATGAGAAAATAAAATGTAATAAATAATTTCCAAAAAAAAAAATTTATTCTTAGAATAATCACAGAGAAACGATTCATGATGAAAATTTATCATATCAATTATATCTATTTGAATAAATATTATATGAAAAATTGTTATAAGATAAACACTAATTTGGAAAATAATAAATATATAGAAAAGAGTTTGAAAATGTTGACCCAGGAATTGGCTCGATAACTCATAATTCACAAAGTCTAAGTTCAAATTTCACTGACAATGAAGAGATCTTATTGGTGAGAGATCTACCAAAACCCTTAAAAGCCCTATTTGAACCTGATGCATTTCCACCGTAAGACCCACCCTATGAAAGTATTTTGGCTGCCCCTCCATAAAGCCGAAAGGCCGAAAACATGTAAGAGTCTCGTTCGCCAAAAACGAAAGGTGAAGGACGTTGACAGGTTCATATATATCGGATTTGACAAGTGGCGTGGCGGACATGTAATTGTAATGTAAGCTAAGTATATATGTAATATGATAGCTATATCTTTTTTTTTTTTTTTACAAGGGCTGATAAAATTAATCAGATGACACCGGGCACATACGGCCTCGTCCTTCTCCTACTGCATCAGCATGAAGCAAGAACTGCATAGCACCTGGAGGATCCTGAAGGAGATGGAATCCCTCTTCCAAGTTCAAAGCGTGGGTAGCTAAGAAATCCGCACATTGGTTTCCTTAACGATAAATGTGAGTGACCGATACCCTCCAATCCTGAGCCAGTAGTTTTTGGATCCGTCTGAAAATGTGACTCACGCGTCAAGAAAGATTACAGAACAAACTCTCCTAATTTATGGGCTCCAAAATGTAAACTTGGAAGAGAAGAAACTAATGAAGGTAGTTTCTGTTAAATAAATTGCTAACGACACACCACATAGGATATTTTGGAGCAGCAAGACTCCAAGGGAAAATAATTAATAAAGACCTGCTTTTCTTTTTGAAACATGACAAGCTCTATATTTAATTAGATGGAGAAAAAAAGTGAACAAAAGAAAATAAAAGAGAGGATTACTAAGAAAGAAAACTTTCAAAAATGGTAATTTCATTTTTTTTTTTAGAGTTTTCTTTCTTAATATTCTTTTCCCTTATTTTCTCTTCGTTTATATATAAGGTTAAATGTTGTAATTCTTATCTATATAAACACGCTATCTTTATCCACCATCCTGTAAGTTTAACCCTTACCGGTATGATTATAACTCGAAGATACATGTCATCTTATGGTGGAACAACATACGGTCTACTAATTTTCATAGTTAAACTTCTCATTAGTTTGAATTGGAGCGAAAAAAGAAAGAAAGTTGGATTCTTTTATTTTTAAAGTATCTTTATTTAAAAGGGATGAGGGGCCAAGCTTCTTGTCATCTCACAAACACATCATCTATAGAACATCTCAGCCAACTAGTTCATACATTCAAACTTCAAATATTCCCCTTTCTATGAGACTATCTGATTGAGTCAAATTCCAGCATTATCAAGGCCAATTAGGGGCTCTTCTACACATATTTTTTGCTTCAAATTAAAAACTCCATACTTAAATTAAACGGCCAAAAAATTTTCAGCTGAGATGAACGCTTGTGTGTAACTTTAAATATTCCTTTCTAGATGTAGGCCTGGGGCAATAAGTTGGTCCAATCGAGGGCATGATACCCCCTGAATAATTCTTGGTCATTATGCTAGGGGCAGGCTGAAAGGCGAAATTCTATGAGGGTAGCAAAATTAAAAGGAGAATAAGAGTAATTGCAGAACTGTATTCGGGTCAATATGGATTATGCCCTCCATAGATCTTACAGAATGTGAGGGAATATTTGCAAGATCACATCACACTTATAATGGAATCCATTGGGCCTTCCTTGTTTTTTTGTTTTGTTTTTGGAAGTGGACTTAAGGCGATAAGGATTCCATTGTGGAAATTGTTGGACATTATTGTGCAACAAACGGCCACCACTCAATCAAGGTTCTCCCCTCTCTCACATTTTTCAACTGTCTCCCTCACCCAATTAGATTTTGTCCAACCCAGCTGGATTGGATTGAGCCCCCATCTCATCTTGTTTCTGGACCACCGTCAGCATCAGCATAAATTGAAACAGTGCACAAGAATATACTAACGGGTTGATAACGGGTTGAGTCTAGTGGAAGAGGCTAATATCTCATAATGTGATAGTTATGGTTTGAATCCTTGTGGGGAGTTGTCCACACATTTAGTGGTTTTCAGTATCTCAAATAAGACTTCCTCAAATAAAAGGATACATGTGCCTAGTAAAAAAAATGCACAAGAACATTCCTGATGTGTTTTTATATGCATAAAATAGAGCATAAGTAACCAATGTCATTAAAATCGGCCTAAACCTACTCGTTTGATCCGGAAACTTGCAAATGGGTGGTCCAAACCTGTCCAGCATGATAGACCGGTTTGACATTTTTAATTTTTTCTTTAAAAAAAATTATTCAGATTTTCTTTTAAATAACCTTGAAATCTTTATTTCTTTATTGGTCTAGCCCAGGGTTAGCTCTATTTTAATTTTGATCTAACCCACTAGCCTTTGACTCAATATCTCAATTAGTTCAGTGGTTGGTCTGAATTTAATAACCTTGTAAGTAACACAATTTTGGGGCCAACACTTTGTGTCTTCATTGCCTTGGTTTCAAATTTAAGAATTTGAGGTGTACTTATGGCATCAACTACTACAAAATATAGATTTTACTTTTAAAAAAATCATTTTTAGAAAAATAAAGTAAAAAATAAAAACAATGACATTTTTTATAATTATATAAAAAAATTTTAAACTATTAGGTGTCCTTTTAATAAAAGTAGACGCAAAAAATATACTTTTTACGTCTTAATTAAAAAAGAAGAAGCCAAAAGTACAACTTTTGATTTCCCAATTTATAAAAGGGGTGACAAATTTTAATCTTTTGCATTACTTTTGACATCCCTTTTAAAATTGAAAGGCCAAAATTAATTTTTAGATGTCCTAAATTTAAAATTGGGACACTTAAAAGAGCTCACCCACTCCCTCACAAAAATTCCCAAATAGAATCACCCACTTTGCGTCTCTCACTTCCACATTCGCCCTTCTTCATTTGTTCTCATTTCTCCCAAATTCCTATTGCTCGCTCCCCCCCCCCCCCCCCCCAAAAAAAAAACAAAAAAAAAGGCCATTGTTACCATAAATTGTTCCCTTGGTTTAGCTGTTCATCTAAAGCTGTATCGACTTTAATCTATATTTTTCAAGCAAATCGTCAATGATTTACCTAAAACTGTGCCCATGTTCTGCTTCAGAGTGAACAGAAAAAGTTTGAGATTTTTCAATTAAATAAAATTGGTTTTTTCTTATTTGTGATTATGCATAGATCTGGAGCTATACGATGGCTTGGAATGTTTACAAGTGCTACACTACTTGGTTTTTTCTATGATTACCCACTATTACTCCTCCATCTTCAGTGGCCGCTCGTCGCTCCTCCTGAACACCCTGAACATTGCACTTTGGGATTTTTTTTTTCCTTTAAAAAAACAAGACTTACGACTGCTCTTAAGGGACACTATAAGTCTCTTACAGCATCCCTTTTTTTTGGGGACGTTGTTCCCAAACTAAACTACGTCGTTCACATATGCATCTCTCAGAAAAGGAAGGTAAAAAGAGCATTAAAACATACGTTAAAAGTGGTTCTTGTGGTATCGATCTCAAGAAACAGCTTTTATTTCTCAAACTTAATTTTGTTACTTGAACTATAAATCATCGTCCTAATTCCTGACATCAGTGCACAAATATGCCAAAAATCCACTTGTGTAGTGGCAGTCCCCACATGTATATGTAATTGTTCTTTTGGTATATAGCAACGTAATATCTCTTAATAAATTACTCGGCCCGCCAACTAATTTCTACTGGAATATTTCGGTTAAACAAAGTTGCTACTTGGTACGTAGTGGGAGAATCAGAGCCAACTAGAGTATATTTATATCACTTACTATTTTCTTACCTAAATAGATAGTTAGTACGTACCATTTATAACCGTCCCTTTGTTGGTACCAATAATCCCTGCAACTGCAAGATTTACCAGCGAGATCACCATCACCGAAAAAAAAAAGGTTGTTCACGTTCCCTTAAGTCAGCAACCGATATATATAAGAAATATTTGCAGCAACTGATACAGACGGCGGGTCAAACATCGTTAAGACTTGTCACGAAATTGGTTCCCGGATCTAAAATCCTTTTCGACATGGAGCTGCCATGATGATATTAGTAATTCCGAAGATGGTGAATAATTAAAGATTTTATAAGTTAATAGTGACAAAATGAAGGAATATCATCTTAAATTATACTAACAAAGAGAGTCATGTCATGGTAGATCCTGATTCTCTTCCACTTGCTGCCCTTTAGAAAGACATATATTCGATCTCCCAACAGGTTCAATGTACCTGTACCCCACCAACTCTTTTTCCCTCCTACTTATAAGGTGCTAGTTTGGTCTTCTCTTCCACTAAAGAAGCAGCCATATATACTTTCTTTCTTTCTTCACTCTCAGTCCTCCATATTTCTCCAAACTTACAGCTCCTTCATTCAAGTTATAACTCTGTCCTTCACATGGCATCGTCGTCTTGGACTCCGAGGCAGAACAAACTGTTTGAACGAGCTCTGGCTTTATATGATAGGGAAACACCTGACAGGTGGGAGAATGTTGCCAGAGAGGTTGGAAAATCAGTGGAGGAGGTCAAAAGGCACTATGAGATCCTCAAAGAAGACGTCAAACGCATAGAGCACGGTCAAGTCCCCGACCCCTACTGCAATAGTAATCACACATAATGAAGCCTTCCCAAACAAAACAGCTCAGGTATCACACACACACACACACACATATATATTTTGCTCCACTTTTCCCATCATTTCCACAATTACTTTACATGCTATGTATATGTGTGTGTATGTGTGCAGAATTGAACCACACCATCTAAGAAACAGTAAAGATTATTTCATAACAGTGATTTAAGTTTCCCTTCGCCAGTTTCAATTATATTTTGAAAAGCCTTTGTCCTGCAGTAGTTGAAAGGACTATTGGTAGCAGGAGCCAATGGAATTTATATAGAAAAATGAGAATTGACAGCCTTAAAATGACAGTTCACATGGTCCTTAGATTCCTCTGGTAATAGGTCAAATGCATGGGCATCAAACTATATATCCGATGGTAGTGAAGTAAGAAAGAACGGTTTATTCCGTCTCGATAAAGATTCTGCACCAAACCTGTCTGCAGTTTATTCTGTCCATAAAGTCCTCATTAAGCTTTTGAAGCTTTTATCGTTCCTCAATTAGTCTGCAGTTTAGACCATCTATTCTCAAGCATATCTGGATACATATTCTTTCCCCATAGCTCCAGATCAGTTTTTATATTTTAAACTATTTCACTGACATGAATCCTTTTCCCTCTGTGCTCGGCAGGCTCTTCATTAAGGATCCTAATTAAATCCAACTTAAGAAGCTGCAGCATGTTACTGATGATTACTAAATAAAGTTCATAAACCAAAGTATCTTCGTCAAACACACTGTACAAGCTAGAGTCCGACTGCACGCTACCATGTGATTATATTAGTGTCTTGTAGCCTGTTTTCCTCCCTTCATTTGGAAAACAATATATCTGTATGTCTAAGTTGAAGTCTTGTCGAATTATTCTAATGTATGTAAATCAATATTATTCTTAATTTGTCCGTAACTCCGTATTAATTAATGAAGGAGTACTTTTATCCCTACCTACGAACACATGCTACGTGGAAATGTATCTACCACTTGAGATTCCAATCTTGGTGTGGCCGGTTTTCATCAGTAATGATTGCTTAAACAAAATATCTGTATGTCTAATTTGTACATAATGATTGCTTAAACAAAGAAAGTATTGGAACAGCTAGGAGATTATTGAACAAGATCTCTTCTGATAAATAGACAAATTAAAGTACAAAGCTACTGAACATGTGAGTGATTTTGAAGTGTATCATCACATGATGTCACAAACAAGCAATGCTAATGAAGTAATTAATATATAATAGCATCTACACACACACACACAATAGCATCAATCAGGGCAAATAACCACAAAAGAAAAGAAAAAAAAGAGAGTTGATGTCCTCGTTCAACTGCCATGGATGCACAGTGAGGTGGATTGGTGTACTGGCCAATAAATATTTTGTTATAGCTCATAGCCATTCCATTTTGGAGCACAAACAAGCAGAGCTGGTTCAACTCAGACAGACCTAATAATGATGGCAACCAAAAAAATAAAATAAAATAAAATAAAAAAGGTTGGGTATGTCCATTCATGCACATAGATTGGATTCCCCTCTTTTCCCACTTGATATGATGATATGATATGAATCTTCATCACATGAAAAGTTCTCCTAAAGAAAAGAAAAGAAAATTATGAGAGGAATATTTTTATAGTATATAATAAATAACAAAATATACTAGTTTTATTGAAAAATTATATTCACATGACAGAGAGGGAGTATTCTCTTATTCTTTGTTTTCTTTTTAATTTCTATCCCGTTCTAGGCGAGTGATCAATAAACAGTTGTAAATAGCTTTGTTCCATACTTCCATTACAAGGATACATATGTTCCGAAATGATGAATGATACTGTATTAAAAAAGACCTCAAACTTACTGCTGATGGTAGAACTACAAGTATTTACCAAAACAAATTTATAATTAAATGGATATTTATTTAACACTATTTACTATTTAAATATGCGCTACTAGTCGTCTTTCGTCTTTAAGAATAAATAATTTCTAAATTTAGTCCTTAGGAATAATTTTCCTTTGATTACACACACACACCTGCCTCACACTTTAAACCAGCTTTAATTTTCTTTTGTCAGATGTGTATCGATAAAATTTATTAGAATGATTTTTATAAATAGGAAGATATATATCTTGCTTAAAAAAAATTTTATGCGTAAGAGCAAAGGAGGGAATATATATTTTATTTATTTTGAAGGGTAAACACATAAAAATACACATATATTTTATACTGAGGAACGTTTAACACCAAATATTTTTTTTAGATGCAAAAGCACACATGAACTTTCAATATTGAGACAAAAATACCATCATCGTCAAATTAGCTTGACAGACGTTAGTTACAATTTGGAAAATACTAAAATACCCCTCAACTCAATAAAAAAACCCCTCTTCCTCTATCTCACGCTCCACTATAGACTCCCAATTCATCATCATTTGCTTCAACACTGCCTCCAAAAAACAATTGTTCCTACTCTGATTTTTTTGTTCATGTAGTTAAAAATCGTTGACAAAAAATCCAGAGAGATTCATCACCCTTTCAAATACCAATTACATATCCAAAAATCAAATCCAATAATCAACATAAAAGTCAAATCGGAAAATCAAAAGGCAAAAGGGATTATTACTCTTATTTCAGTAGAGGAAATCAAATTACAGATCGAAAAGGGATACTAATTACAAATCCATAAATCATACATGATGAAGTTGATAGAGGCGTGACCTACGCATTTAGTAGTTTGAGGTTGAAGATTGAATAAATTAGAATCAAACACCAACATCCACATACCCATAATCAATTACAACTTAGAACTATGAGGAACCCAGAAAAAACCATGACTACGATCCTTGTTACCCTAGTTCATCAATGGTTTAGAGAGATTCTCTTATGATCTCTAGAAAAAGATATGTAATTTTGGCAAAACTAATACTTGAAGAACATCCCCGTGACATTGACAATTAGGGCATGAGGGACGGTGGTCTGGGGATTGTCTAAGGGACAATTAGGGCATGAACTTGAGCAAAAAATCACGAACTATAGGAGATTGTTTTGCCAATAAGCCAAAAATGACGATCTATCAACCATTAAACCAAAGAAGCTTGAATCATCCTGTAGAGTTTTTTGCATTTGAGTTCGTCAAGTTGGTGTTGGGATCTGAGGGAGAGAGAGCTTGTGCACATGACGGTACAAGCAACAAGGAGGAGGATTGACGCAGGCGGAAGGATGGTGATGAGCCAAGCATATATCGGCACATGATTTTGTTCTAGGAAGGAGGGATGGGGGCAGTAAAGTAAATTAAAAAAGCTATATATTTTTATTTCTTCTAATAATGTGAGGCCCACTGAAAAGGTAACGTCTGGTAGGCTAATTAGACAATAATTGCATTTTTGCCCTAACATTGAAAGTTTATATGTATTTTTACACCTAAAAATAGTATTTGATGCTCGACATTCCTCAAAATAAAATATATGTGTGTTTTACGCCTTTACTCTATTTTAAATATTGGGTTTAAAAATCCTAAAAAAAATGTGAAAATGATAGGAGATACTAAAAGTATGGAAGGCTCACAGGAAAGGGGGCTATGGTGGTGATGAATTTGAGGAGCCGTACGAAGGGGAGCAAAGAGCGGCCTCATTTCGTGAGTTTTGGGACACGTGTCGAAAAAGCATGGTTCCACTTGGTGAAGCCACGCGGACAGATGCTGAAACCGTATTAGTATTTAATAACAGCAAACGAAAGCAGAAGCAAAAGAAAGAAGAAGATGGGCAAGGCAAAGGTGTTGCCGGTGGTGGTGGTGGTGTTGATGGCGGTGAGCGCCAGAACGTGCCGGTGTGGGATTGAAGAAGTTGCTGGCGCGGCCCAACAGAAAGTAGAGGAGGCCCAGGAGGCTGCCCCAGCCGCTTTCCGGGACGCCAAGGAGACCACCGAGACTTGGGCCAATTGGGCTTATGACCAGTTCTCCGGGTACTCATCATTCCTCCCTCTTCAATTCTATATTATATTATTTGCCATCATTTCCACTTTGCTCATTCGTTCTTGCTGTGTCAGAGCTATAGGGAAGTTGAAGAATGATGTAGGACATGAACATGTGGCTCAAACCCAGAAAATCTCCAATGATGCTATCAATAAGGTCCGAGGTAAGTAAATTAATTAATTAATAATCACTGCTTTCATTCATATTCTGTGTGTGCGCATATGAAATTATGAATTAAGTAGGTGTGTGTATGTTTCTGTCAAAATAACTTAGCCAATTTGAGGCTTAGACATTCATTCTAATAGATGCAGCGACGGAAGCCTACAACAAAGCAGGAGAGCAGATGGAAACGGCGAAGGAGAAAGCCTCAGAAATGGCTCATAGTGCCAAACAACAGGCAGGCAATGTAGCGGGCAAGGCATCCGAAACGGCCAACGACGCAAAACAGAAGGTCGCACAGGCCGTTGGCAATCTCTGACCTGACAAAAGAGTTATTGTGAAGGTGCATATATGCATGTGATCATCTTCTTTGTTAGAAGGCCTTTCATTTTGCTTCCTACTTTCAAAAGTATGCTGCTGGTGGACGACCTCGGTTTTGTACGTTAGTTACTTTCTTTGTGTATATTATTTATTCTCAGGTTCGACAAATATCCTTATTTTCGACCGCCATATGTTCAAATTGTACTCACAATAAAAAGCATTTTTATTTTAAAGCGGATTGTTTGATAAGTTTAAGTATTGCTTCCCCCGCTTCAGTTTGCTGGTATGTTATAATCTAGCTACCTAGCAAAACCTATGCATGAAACATTTAAATTCGTGATCTGATTACAAGGCCTAGTGTTCTTTTAGACAGCAACTTGGATTGGATGATTGATTCATACAGATTGAGAATATACGTACAGTTAAAGTATTCTATTCACATACTAGTGTATATACTATACTAGTTTAGAATTGATAATAATGAATTTTCTCGATTTTAGACATGTTATATATCTTTAAACCTTAAGTGATCATTATATATAACTGAATTTGAATAAATGAGGTAGAAAATAGTATTCTTCTGTTTGAATTCATGTAGATATGTTTGGATTAGAGTGATGGCACGTGTTCGAATGTATGTCAATGCAATTTCACCTCTCACAGTGGGTTGGGAAAACCAACGATTACGTTTTCCCTCCCAATTAAACAAACACACTCAATTATGATTAGGTGGTAAGCTGCGAATTCTTTTCTTGCTTGGGATGATTTTAGTCTGTTTCCAGAAGAAAATCTTAATTAATTTTAATAGATTCTTGAATAATTCCTTCCTTTGCCATTTGCTACGCCCCACAACTGGAAACTCGTCTGAAATGTGATTTCTGAAGTTCAGAACATTGCAGTACTTATGTTGTTTCTGAAAATCTTTGGAGGAATTATTGAGTCCCCAAGGAAGGGACTACCAAGAAGCTCTAATGACAATTGAAGAGTATATAAGAACAGATATTAGTATAAGAAATTATGATAACACTTTACTTAGCATTATTGCTTTAAGGGAGACTCATTTAATTTGCATTTGCTTGCCGATTTCCAAACTTTATTAGTGACATCAATCAGTTAGTTGGCCAAAAAAACTAGCGACATACATTAATGTTTTACCTTCTTCCGCCCTTCAATTTAACCTTAGTTTTGATCTATTTAATAGTAGATGACGCAATGGTTGCATATTTTACTTTCTATTAATGTTTGAAATACATACAGACATGATCAAGCAATAAAAATAATTTATCTTTTATCATTAATTTTTTTTTCCTCTGGGAGTGTTTCATTATTCGTAAATGTTGATTCAGGGTTCTATGGGGTCTATGTGTGGGGCATCAATTGGAGAGGTTGGACAGAAATTTATAGCCACACACACACACACACACACACACACATATATATATATATATATATCTTAGCACCACACAAAAGTTGCGATGCAGCTATTTCCTAGGGAATTGTGACCATCAAGATTATTTGGGGTGGATGGTTTTTTATTTGTCAAAGGATCGATGAGGAAAATTATGGTTCAACAATTCAACATTGGTAAAATGATGGTTTTTTTATATTCATGTTCTAGTTGATAATAAAATTTTAAATTCATTAGATTGTATATAAGAGAAGAACTCTTGAAATTATTCAAGTAAATAGCAGTCAGAGAAAATCTGAAGATCGGATATCTGAAAAGTAACAACAACAAAATGTCCTTAGAGAAATAAAAAGCTCCCCTATATAGAAAATCCATTTTGTATAGTTGAGTTCAACGAATAAAAGTTTAACCGTTGCCCTAAATTAATACTTGGTCGCAAACCTCAACATATATGTACATCCTTTTGACTTTCAAAGGACTTAATGTTAAGTTGCTAAGCAACAACAAAGATATGTTGATATTATTTACAAAGATTATCAATGAATTCTTCTTACTTGGAAGTAATTGACTAGAACCCCAACACTTCTTGATGGTTTATAAGGTAGGGACCTATGTTAATCCTTTTACTTTGATGGTTTATAAGACAGGGATCTAAGTTAAATATCCTCTTTTAAGTGAAGATTTGACTCTTCTTTGTACCTCTAACTCTTATACTAAACACTCTATTTATAGAGCTTTAATCAACTAATACATTCTAACCCTCCAATATTTAATTGACTCATTATTCTTTGAGCCAACCATTGCTAAGCAGTTTTAGCCTTATTGCTCTTTGTCTGAGCAACTAAATGTGCAAATTTTCTCTAAGCTATTATGGTTTTGGTTTAGGTATACAAGACAATACAAACTCAATATCTAATTGAATGAGTGATAGAAATTATTTTCTTAATGTAATTTACGATGTATAAAGTAAGTATAAGAAAAAAAAAAAATTGTCTCAATTTCGTACTTTTCTAATGCCAACTAAAACAAACACCCGAACTACCAAGAATGACAACACGAGGTAAAAGCAGCTGATGTCCAGCCGCTAATTCATAATGTGTCAGTGTCCCAGGTCGCATGGTCGGGTGGGATCTCTTTGCCCCAAAATTGCGCAAGAAAAAAGTGTATGGGTTTACACCATTATAAATTGGGTTCCACGATGAACCCAGTTTTCCATGATTAAAGGGTTTATATAAGCTAAGACAGGACAATACACAAGGTCTTATAAGGAGATTGTGCATGAAATACTGTCACTGCCTCGCTTTTGCTTATAACAATGTCTTCAATCTCAGGAGATTAAGTTCCTAGGGATAGCTTTTCACCCAAAAAAAAGGGTCCAATGTAGCTGTTGGCTAGTTCTGAAATTTGTCGTTATATATATATATCTCTCTTTGTACTTTTGTTAAATCCTCAGCCAGATGGGAACAAGGAGAAGGAAATGCATATTTCTGTTACCATATACTTTTAGTCAAAGAACACAAGTTACTTCAAATAACATATAGACGAGAAAATGAGTCAAATCAATGTATTTATGCACACCTATAAACTATATATATATATATTCGTTCACTGGGGAATTAATTCTGATAATTGTTATCATTATTTTTTTTTCCCAAACAACAGCATTATTATTATTAATTTGGGAGATAGATAGAGGGCTCTATTGGCTTACACTTGGTGCAGCTTGGTCCTTTGCTTGTTGTTGTGCATCCAAATCTTGAAAACCTGCATCTTCACTCCCACCTGAGAACAGAATTGCCGTACTTGTTCCTCATTCTTCTGGATCTTCCACCCAATCTTCTCTGCATATTCCATCATCCTCCTCTTCTGTTCTTGTGTAAACTTTGTCCTAAACCTCTTCCTCGTCTTCGACATTGATGCCGGCTGTTGCCGGCCTTCGCCGGAGGAATCCACCGGCACTCCTCCTCCAAAGGCCACCATCATTGGCGGATTAATCAATCTATTATGTTGATGTTGAAGAGAAGAAGGGACGACTAAAGGAGGAGGAGCAATTCTTTGTGGTTGTGGATCATTGCTTTTGTTGGAATAATAATAGGTGTAATAATAATCAGAAATAATATGTTGTTCTGGCTCACCTTGTGTTTCTTTCCGATGAAAATTCCGGTGGCATCCACAAGCAGCACATCTGAAAGATTCCGGGGTGTCTTCTTCTCCGTTTGGCATGAACTCTCCACATCCATCCACAACATGACTCCCCATGCTCGCTGCGTGATTTTTCATACATTCTCTGTACTTCACGATCGTTAAGCTTGCATATGGATCACTTTGTAGTTGATTCGACGGAGGAGGAAGATAAAGGCGATGGTGTTGTTCTGAATAAGAAGAATCTCTTTTGGGGTGATCATCATCATCTTCATCATAATTCTGAGTGGTTGTTGTCATCTCTTTTTGCCTATCTTGGTGATGACTGTGTTCTTCCATCTAATTAAGCTGTACTACTGTGTATTTCTGAGCTCTAAACCTTGCTCTAATTAAAGGTGTTGTGGTTGTGTGAGCAGCTCAACCCTAATCAAATCAAAGATATAATTACTAGCTAGCTACCAGACACAGTGCACACCTACTATATATTATTCTTTTCTTTCCTTATTCTGATATTGACGTTCTGGGTGCTAAACCCACCCACCCATTTTACTAATTAATCCTATTCCCAGAGACATAAGCCAGTGCGTGAGTATACACTGTTTGAAGTATATGTAATAAGGGAAAAATAAAAGGAGTTTAATTTTGATAAAGCAAAAAAGATAACTCCACACAAGATACCAAAAACAAAAAAGAGAAAAAGGGTTCAACCTGCACAGTAATTTATTGAAATATAAGTCTAGCTCGGAGCTGGGCCCCTGAAGAACTTAAAGAAGAGTCTGAAGATTAGAAAAGCTTGATTATTATTGTACCAGCAAAAAGCTGGGAGAGGAGAGAGAGACAGAGAGAGCAAAAGGATAGAATGCAAAAGAAAAACTGGAAAGATTATGTTAAGGTAAGGATTAATTAGATTAAAGAGAGAAACCTGAGATTACGTTAATAGATATGAAATTGATGAGATCAAAGGGAGGGGCAAGAGTGTAATGTTTCCCAGGAGCCATCCAGCGCCATGGAAACCAACAGGAAGGGGTGGTTTACACTCAGAATGAGTTTGTCTTGCACAACAACCGACAGCCTCATGTTAGTCCTCTGCCACAACCCCTTCCTACTTGGTCCTCTCTTGTTCATTATTGTCCCCTCTCATATCCTAGTCCAACACTTGTCTCGTAAAATATTAGCCTGCCTTCTTTTACGTACGAGCAAGTGATTCATTTTCATTATCTATCAACTCTCCTAATTATGAAGTTTACTTCTGAAAGGAAATGAAGCCTACATGCCTGAAAATCCAAATTAATAAGATGGTTAGGAATTCTGCTGGGTAACGAAACTTGAGTGTGTTTTGCCCGTTTGGGGCCACTGTAAGTAATTAAATGTAAACAGAAATTGTGGTGTTACTGCTATATACTGTTACTGTCAGATTCTTTACCTCTCTCAAATTGTGGCATGTTGTGCGGCTGCATGATTGTGATTTGTTTGCATGCAATCCCCACTTTCTCCTCTCGGCTTTCTCTTCCCCGCCTCAGGCTCTCAGTGGCTCACACTTCTTTTCTGGTACCCTTCACTTGTAATTAATCATCAAAACCAACCAGAGTTTGTGTTTTAGTGTATCTCCATCTTTTCCCAAATGATGTCAGATTGTCATGTGCCATGTCGCAAAACATGGCGTGTTCATACTTTATTAACTTCTAAGATAAGGTACCAGCACCACTTGCTCTCGGTATTTCCTTAAAATTATGTTATTGATATCAATTCGTACGTAAATTATTTTAAACTTCATCATGCCAAAAAATAAACCATGTGCGCTGGCTACTTGATATTTAAGTTCTCACCATCCATAACCTAGATAATAATAATCCATCTAACTCAGCTCGTACATAATACAAATTAAATTTAGTTTGGCTAGTTAATCGTACGATTTTATTATCACGTTTTTGCCCACGTACCCCTCAATCACATGCACTTTCTTGCTCTCTAAGTCCAATTAATGACACCAATGTCTCAGTCTTACCATCTGTCAGACAACATCTGGGGAACAAAATATTTTATGGCATCCATCATAGGCTGTATTATTAGTTGTTCTTTGTAAATCACAAAAATACCGTTTTGTGTCCTATATATAGAAGTAAAACACCCCAATTAAGATTTTCAGAATCCTGGCTGGAGAGGGACCATTCATTATACTAATTTTCACTTCACTTGCATTAATCGCTGATAAACTTGTTCAGGATAACTAAATCTATGTTGAACAGAAAAGGAATAGCGATTCATTTTATTAGAAAAAAATGACATGCTTAATTAAATTCTAGGGAATATCTCACTTAGATCACAAGGGCTAGAACAAATATCGAAAAAGTTATCATATAGATTCTTCTGTTAAAAAGGGGGGAAAAAAGTCACCGTGTATAAATTCTTCTATCAAAAAGTTCATACGAATCTAAGTGACATAAATGGGCTAGCTTGTTCATATTCACTCTAAAGATTTTTTAATATAGTTATATACACTTATCAAATGAAAACTGTTTTAGTTAATATAAATAGGCTTGTTAATATAGTGACATACATTTATCAAAAAAATGTTGTAGTTAACATGTATAAACATGTCAGTCACCACTTTATGATTTGTAATATAATCACATACATTTGTCAATAAGGTAAATTCACATTTTAGAACTGAATCCTAAGACTTTTTTTTTTTCTTTTTGTCCTTGGGATCTGACTGATATTTTACCTAAACTCTTTGGCTGGCAACGGTAACTTATATTAGGAATTCGGATGATTTTGCTTGAGGCTATACGTTAAAAAAGAGTTTATCTTAATTAAACATTGTCGCTGGTATTTAGGACATTTAGAAGTATGGCAAGTTTGAAGAGATAACGTAAGGCCGTTTGGAACTTGGAATAATTAATTTGCATGGAAATTACTTTTGGTGATACTAAACTACTGCATTCAATTCTTATTATAAATTTATCTCAAGCATATTATTTTTTCCACGTAATATTTCTAACTAAATAGAAATTTGTTTCAACTAGTAATTAACCAAAGCCATCCCACTGATGAAATTTGTTGAAGATAATTTTGAGATTATATATATATATATATATATATATATATATATATATATATATATATATATATAAAGAATAATAACGAAGGAGTGAATAAAGGGAGAGGAAAAAGCGAAAGGAAATGGAAGGAGGGGATGAGATTAGAACAAAGGGGGGTGGGGGAGTCACGTCAGAAAGCGCACGCCTGGACCTCGTGGAGTTGGTGTTTGAATAAGATCCCACTCCCCCAACCTTCCTTCAAATTTGGCTTTACACACACACGCATACACTTTCTCTCTCTCTCTCTCATTATGCCTTTCTTTCCCATGCATTTACCAATTACCATCCTATATTCACAAGGATGAGGATTCTCTATTTGCCTTAATTTTTCATCATCTCTCATCACTCATCAGAGCTCATCTGGACCATTGATTGATAAGAGAAAAGACAAGTCAAAATAGTGATAACTTGATGACGTGGCTTATTTTTTACCTTTCAGATTTGATTGAATGGATATGATTTAGATATTATAAGAGATGATGAGATAATAGATAATGAGAGAAACCCGACCCATATTCACTAATCACCATCCTCCTCCTATTTCGATACAATACAAACCTCCTACCCCAAAATTACACAGTCAACTTTGAATCATAAACCCTAAACCCTAAATAGCTTCAGGATTAAAGGGGTCATAAAAAGTCTTGTTCTTGAATTTGCAGGCTCAACCATAGCTGCCAACCTAATTTGGATCTTCCAATGTCTTTTATTAAATAGATAAATATAAAATAAAAATATTATAAAATTTAAGGGTTTTTCTTTTGATACTTAGAATACAAAGGGTTTTTATCTTTTCCAATAAGTAGGCTTTGTAGAATTCACATTTCTATTCTCCATTTTATGGGACAAGACCGCTTATTATCTTGACCAACAATTTATTGTTGGTACCAAAACTAAATTAAATCAAATCGTTATCATGCAATTTAAATGGGTTATCATTAACCCTATAGGGTTGCATCTTGACAGGTTTAGGTTCTAAAAGCAGTACTTACTACAAAATCTTTTTTTATTTTTTTTAAAAATTTAGTCTTCAATGTAAACGAGCCAAACCAATGAATTCATACTTTTGATTTAGCCCGTTTAAGTTAAGGGCCATACTTATAATTTAGAAACTCTAAAAAGAGTCGAGGACTTAAACGAGCTAGACTACTTATAGGGCCATGGGCAATTTAAGTCAGCCAATTTATTTTTTTGCCCTTACCCCCTCATATATTGTGTTTTGTGAAACCTCTTTATCTATTTACCCAGACTTTTTTGTGGGTTGAGTTTCTCTCATAATCTTTTCCTCATTATCTCTCATAATCTCTAAATTATATCTGTCAAATCAATCACAATACTACTTTAATATTTCTCTCATCTTCCCAATCAACGGTCCAGATTGGATAATGTGAGAAGATGAGAAAAAGAATGGGGAGAAAATCTTCCTTTTTTTGTTATATATGAATATTAGATTAACAATAAAAGTTGGGGGAGGGGGAGTTAATGAAAATTGATTGGGGGAATACATAAGAAGAAGAATAAGTCAATTCTTATCTCTAATTGACAGTTGGACATTAATTAGCAAAGAAATCAAGACGACGTTGTCATTAGAACAAAAGGGAAACAAGGAAAATAGTAAGAGTGGGGTTCTGCTAGAAATGGTTGGAATAATCAAAAAACATTGATGCATAAAGGTGCATGTGTGTGTATATATATATACACACACAAATTGGTTTTGACGGGACTTGGTATTACCGAAACAGGTTTGAAAGGTCAAGCATCATCCAACGAATCCATTTTCAATATTTTTGAACGGCTTACTCCCCAGGACAGCTTCTAAAGTTCCTTAACAGATCATTCTTTGTAGTTTTGTACTATGTAATTATGCACATAACTTCTAACTGTTTAATATTATGAGATAAATCATTAAAATTAAGCTTCCAGCTTCACACATTGATTTAAAAACTTTACTAATCAAGTATTATGATTTATAAACCATAAATATCATTTACTAATCCTATTGGAAATGGGATGTTTTTTAATAATTAGGCCTAAACAGGCCGGCCAACTTGTTTTCCCAACTCTTCTTTTAACTGACTCTAAATACCAAAATAATAATAGTATAATTCTACTAATTTGTTTCTAACAATTCATTCCTACTATAACTCTCGCACTTCTTCCATTCCTAAGAATTCTTGTTTTCTTTTTGCTCCCACCACCATCGTCCCCTCATCCTGTCAATTCAACAGCGACCTTCCCCAGATTCCTTCTGCAGCGTTTATGCATCAGTCATCACCTATAGGCCCCAACAACACACTCGGAATAATTTGGTGGCTTCAGTAATGCTTTCTTCACTTCAATATCACAAATCTAGGCAGCATAATCGCCAGATTTCTATGCAAGCCATCATAGGATCCCCAATTTAAATGGCCACAATTGGATGTACTTCAACTCATTTGACTTGCACATCATTTAGTGGGTCTAATCTTAAAAGTGATCAAAGAAAGTATAGTATTTTACAAATTATATATATATAAACCATGTATATAAATACAAATCCCTCCTATGACATTGATCATAGTATAATTCACTAGTTGTTGTATATAGCACTACTCCAATAGGTCTAATTTTCATAAACTATGCATGTTAGTTAGTTGAGAAGAACAGAATCCTCGCCCACATGGTCACAAGTTTGAACAACAAGAGAATTGAGAGAGGACAAAAAAGATAAATGAGGTATTTTAAAATTGGGCTTTGGTTTTCTTATGTTGCTTGAGAAAAAGAAGATTCCTACACACACATGAAATGGTGGGACCCACATATACTTATATGAATTAATGTGTGTGTGTGTGACATGAGAAAACACTTCTCCTACAACATGAGAAGTGTTTTCCCTTTAAAATTTTCATAAACCAATGTATGATAGTTTTGTCATTAATATTTCTTAAATTGTTAAATTTGATGAAAATTTCACCATTCCTTATTAAAGAATGTGTATTGAAAAAAATGGTTAAGATGCAAATTTATTCCAGAAGTTTTTATTGAGGAACAATGTTGCTTTGAAAATTTTTTTAGATTTAATATTGTGTTGAAAGTATTAAAATTAAGCAATGTTACTATTTCGTATTAAAATATTAACAATTAATATCAATTTTTTAACTGTCAATATTATTTTTAATAATATGAGGCAAGACTGTTACATTTTAAAATTTATAGGTAACATTAAACCTAAAAAATTTTCTAAGGTAATATTACATCTCAACAAATACTTCCAAAATAAATTCTTACCTTATATCTCGAAAAAACATTTTATACATTTTCTCTTTCTTTTTTCCTTTATTTCTCTCTTCATTTACTATATTCAAAAAGTAGCCTATACTGGGAGAGTAGCTTATACCTGGAGACATAAAAGAAACTTATAATAATGACGACCAGGTGATATATGAAACAAGTCAAGGCAGCTTTTTCACTTTTTAGGTTTTAGGTTGTAGGGGGGTTTTGTCGTCTAGCTATTGTCTGATAGCGAGCGGGGGCATGTTGGTAAATAGAGAAAAGCTGGTGATGCCATATCAAATATATGATTCTGCCTTTTGTCTTTCTCTCAAGCGGTAATGTCCACACACTTTTTTCTTCCCTTTAATCCAAGTGGTATTCCGGCTGGAACTAATCCTCCCTAAGCATAAGCATAGAAGTTGAAGAGCAGATTTACTCAGTATTCTTTCACTTTATCGCTCAATATTCCTCATCTATATCATTGATCTCAACTAAAAGTTAATCTGAGATAAAAAAAGAGAAGAGAATAAACAGCTGGATGAAAGGATACTGAAGGGATCAAAATCCATAGAAGGAGAGTTAAGATGAGTTTTGCTTCTCTCCCAATAAAATTTTTTCCGTGCAGAGTCTGATTTGAACTTAATATATTATGTTTAAGAGATCCAATACATGTGCCAGACTTTTATTGGTATGTCCACACTCTTTTTTCTTCATTGGTGCTCGACCCTTTTTGCATGGTACTCCTTCCCTTCGCTTCACATCACAACTTTATATCTAATTTGAAAAACGTTGAATACTTCCTGCTACACAACTGGCCCCGTTTGGTTCCAAACAAAGATTCGAACCCAATTGCCAATAACTTTGTACCTCTAGTTGTCTAAATTGATATTCGTAATACTTTGACTGTTATATTAAGTTGAACTCAGAGAATGACTTTGTATCCTAAAACATCATGTAAGCTCTCTTATAAATAGGGGGTCGCATGTTTGATCTTGTTTGTAATCTTAAGCATCAACTCTTCTAATTGCACAAAAGTTTAAAGTCTAGTTTTAAAGTTTGTGATTTAGCTTTAGACAAACGTGGGGAGTACTTCTAATAAGTATAAAGGGACTGGCAGGGAGTGCAGCCACATTAGCAAATTGGCTGAGTTCCTTTCTAATCACAATGACCGCGCTAACTTGCTTCTGAGTTGGATCAGTGGAGGTGTATATGTTGTGCATGTTTTTGAGTACATTCGTGTGATTGTGAACAAAGTCAACGTAGTTGTGTCTTCACTACAGGAACCTTCACAGTCTACGCACTAGTATCTGCCTTTACAGTTACATTTGCGGCAATTTCGGTCCCTGAAACTCAAGGCAGAACTTTGGAAGAGATTCATTCCTCCTTTAGATGAAACGTGATCGTCCTCTCTTCTTTCTTTTGTGTAGTGAATGATGCCCTTTATCTTCCTCCATTTTACGCCATTATTCTTTTAAAAATACTCTACAAGCTATGGGATGAGTTGGAATTGGACGATAGGTGTAGAAGTAGCATAATGAATCTCCAATCTGAAACTTTTTATGTTTAGATTAATTTTTGAAAAATAACTTTTATGATTTATGAGATAAATATATAAAAAGAGTTTTGTCTTGGTTTACGAAAAAATACTTCTAAAACCACGGTTTTAAAGTTCAACAGACACTGACTGATTTCCATTTGCTTAATGAACTTATAAACCACAGGTATGAGGGATTAGCTCCTTCCACTAAACCTAACTCTAATTGGTATGCTTCTTCTTCTTCTTCTTCTTTTTTTTTTTTTTGGGACAATGAGGAAATGCTTTTTATCAGATGGGTTGGATGAAATTAGTTTGTACTGGGCCAACCCATTTGGATTATGGGTTGGCTCATTTAACCCATATTTTTTTGGGTTTTTTTTTTCACAATAGTTTTTTTGTTTTTGTTTTTTGGCATTTGGAAAATAAGGGAAACCTGGGGCCGGATCATGTATAACGAATGTGCTACGTACGTAAATATGTTTTGTCCTTCAGATACGGTATTGTCAATTTCATTCCTGGTATGATTGTGGTAAGTTATTTGTTTTTTGAAAAAAATAATTTGTTATATGATGAGATTTATTTAAAACAAGGCTTGAAGGGAGGTTATGTGGGTTGTGTTATACACACACACACACTATTAAAATTATGAAAAAAAACAATTGTATGAATGCTATCCAAAGCTTACAAAAAAAGGTTGACCCAATCCAACCTTGTCTTTCTCTTTCATCCGTTAGGGCCAACTATATCGTGGAGCGCTGAAGGAATAATACGAAATACAATAATTTACATACTCCCTCCCTATTTATAATGTCATATTTGTTGAATTGGTTTGTTCTGTTATAGTATGTATAAGGTTCTCTGTGGAGTTGTTTGAACATTAAATGTATTTTTAACAATATTACCCTTAATTAATTTTTCACATATACTCTATTTCATCATTTTCCTCACTATTACTCTCCCTCTCTCTCAAGTCTTATCTACCCATTTATAAATAAGAGCATCTTTAAGAAACCAACTCAACAAATATGACATTATAAATAGGGAGGGAGGGAGTAATTGAGAGTGAGAAGTGAATTATGAAAAGAGAGTTGAGCCTCATATTGAGTTATTAAGGTAAAGAAGAATAGACGAGGAGGAGTTGCTATAGACGATTACACTTGAAGAATATAAGATAATATTAAATTAATTGGGAGTGAGGAGAGAAGAAAGGAAGTGCTTGAGGCATCTGTTGTAGACGCAAGGCCTCTCCAAGTGAACAAGATGGCCTCCCTTCTTTATCCCTTCAAACGTTGCATTTTCCCCTAATTGCCTGTCATCCATCATTAATCTCATCACCATTCATAATTCATCCTTGTTACATATATATATCACTATCTTATATTCATATAATTATTTTAACAATCAGTTTGCGGTCTTATGTTGATCTAGAGAGTCATTTTAAGTTTTACTAATATCTATAAATTAATTATATAACTTCTATATTTAAAATGGGAGGAGCATATATATATATGCACGTACTCTTTCATGTTGTGCGCGAACTCCACCTTGAAGAACTGGTCATTCTCTCCCCACAAAAGATGTATTCTCTGCAGATAAATTAAAGCCTCAACTTATCTAACCAAGTCAAATCAAAGCGTGTGTGTGAGTGTCTATATGCATAAATTTTGGAACAGATAGATAACCTGCTGAAATTTTGGAATGGTGATGTCTTTGTTGCTGATGACTAACCCCTCCAACAGCTCACCTCGCTCTTTCCTGTTTGTGAACATCACCTGCGCACACTAGGGATGAGCAAAAGTCCAGTGGTCTAGGCGACCCGACCCGGTCTGGTCTGACCCGGTTCGGTCCATTGAAAAAAAAATTGGTCCGAGACAATATAACCCAGACCCGAACAGACTGGTCTGGTCGAGTTAGATCGGACCTCGGTCCAGAGGCTTAGACCCCTTGGACTAGTTCGGTCTGGCCCGATACATACATACATACATACATACATACATACATACATACATACATACATACATACATACATACATATATATATATATATATATATATATATATATATTCCTAATAAATTTCTCTGCCTTATCACTCTTTCACTATTGAAAACCCACTCCAACACTCCTCCGTCTCTCCCTCCCAAGCTCATTCTCGGCACTTCCCATTTTGCTTGTACGGTGAGCCTCGGCGTCCAACTTGTTGCCGTCTGACTTTGACTTCGACCTCCGTCTCTCATCTCTTGATCGACTTTGACCTCAATCCTCCAATTTCCTTCTTGCTTCGATTTGAATCTCAGAAACCCTAAATCCGTCGCCCTCCGTCAGCTTGTCTCAATCCTCAACCTTCATCCGACGACGGCGACACGGATTTGAACTCAGAACTTCGGTAAGGTTGTGTTCTTCCTTAGTTGATTGGAGTGTGCAAACTTTTAGAGCTTTGATTCTGGCATCTCTTTGATTTTTCGTGTCTGTAGATATGGGGTAGAGAGCTGTTGTGGTGACATCTTCCCTTCACTGTACCCTGATTCTTTTGTTTGTATTAGTTTCCTATTGACATTTAAATGCACCTTAGATTTGTTTTCAAATTGATTTAAACAGGGGGAGCTTAGAAACAGGGGTGTTTCGAGAATGTGATTTTGGTATCTAGCTATCGGGTTCCAAGGTATTGTCTTCCTCTTTCACACCATGATCTCCCTCTCCCTCTCCCTTTCCTTCTTCCTTCCTTAGATTCCTCTTTTACTGTTCTCTCCTCCATGGCTGATGATAAGGTACTCTTCCGGATTCTTTTCAGCTTCTTCAAATGCTGATGGTTGGTTTATTTGCTCAGAAAGCTTGAGTAACCGTGATAAAATGAAGGGGGAAGTCTTATATTTTGATTCCTTAGGAAAATGAATCTGGACTATGTACAAAATTAGGATTTTTGTGTCTATTCTTTGTTTCATTGCCTTCTGGGAAAAAAAAACCCAAAAGTGGTCCGGTCCAGTTTGGCCCGAGCTCAGGCTTGTGCTAGACTGGACCAGACCTCGAGCTGATTTGTCCAGCCCGAGGACCTACCTGGACCAGATCTCGGGTTGGGACCAAACCCGGTCTGGTCTGATCCATAATCATTCCTAGCGCACACTCACATTATATTATTGTGTTGTTGTTTTCAATTCACCTCACATATTTTCACAACTCTGGGTTTAATATGGTGCGTGAGTAATAGCAAATTGAAAAATGTCTTACATCACTAGCTACATCATTTACAGAATTTTATGAAAAACTAACTACGTTATCTATAATTAATCAACAATAATTTAACTTATTATTAGTTAAACATAATTAGCTAAGGGAAAAGATATATTTGAAGATAAACCCAAAAAAAAAATCAAATCACTTGGGATGAAAATAGGCCAAACCCTAATAGAGGTTTTACATGGCCTAACCTAGCTTATTAAGTAAATAAATTAGGTTTAGGCTCAGGCCTATTTAGATAAATATGTCATATCTATTTTTCGTAAGTCTAGTTTGCAAGCTTACACGCCTGGCGTGTTTAATTTTTTTTAATGGTATTATATAAGTATATATAGTATCTAGTTTGTCCCAATTTATGTAAGAAGTAAAAGAGGTAAAATCTAGTTTTATATTCGGCTTATTATGCTTAGTCAATTTTAAAAAAATATATCTTATTAGTCAACAAATAATTAATTAGTTTTGTATTCCTATTTACTCAAACAATTATTGTCACTGGATTGTAAATAATGTGAAAGGTTCTTTGTGAATTAAGAGGCATATTTAAAAGAACACATTATAAGTAGGCATTTAAACAAGGTTCATGTCTTGTTAAACCTTTTAAAGGTCCAAACTCAAGCCTGAAAAAACCTATATATAGGATTAGACTCAGTCAAACTTTAAATCTTTGTTGCATGCCTAGGTATATTTAGGTAAAGCCTAGCCTAGCTAGCCTATTCTCACCCCCACAAAGCACTACCACAGTTTAATGATGTCAAATTTATTTATATACATTCAGATTATAATTAAAAAGAAAATTTCTTGTACTCTTTTCAATCTTTAATCTAAGACATGTTTATACAATTTGATTATATTAAAAAAGTTTGTTAAGTTAGTTAATATGAAATTTATTTTCTAAAACATCATAGTCATTTTTCTTAATTCTCTTATTTTCTATCTAATTATTATTGAGAAAGCCTCAATAGAAGTATATTATGAAAAGATAAACAACTATGAAAATCATGTCTTATATTTTGGATTAAAACCAACTCCTTCAATATGTCTTATTGTATTAAAGACCAAAGGAATATCCTATTTTTTATACTCTGTACTATAAGATACGTCAAGATACGATCACTTTCTTCTTAATTTAATTGAATATATAAATGGAAATGTGGAGCACCATAAATTTAGTTGGATGCAAATAATAAATGAGTGTTGTTGGTTTTTGAGGGAAAAGTCAGCGTTTGGGTGAATTAAGGATCCCACAAATTAAAAATGCTTATGGGTGGATCCCTCAACTACTTGGCTATATCACCTAGGAAGTTAGGTATTATTGGTTGAGCCAACCCATTCCTTAATTTCTCTTCCCTTTCTTTTGCCACCATGATCCTCGTTTAATTAATTTCCATTTTACTCTTCTTTTCCTCCTTTTATTTTCATCGATCAGTTCGGTTTTCTTAGTTTCGAATCACATATATACGACACAGAATTTATATACATCTCATTTGCCCTGGTGACTCTCTAAAGTTTACACTCCTGAAACCATGATTATCAGATATAGAAAACCATGTATGCCCCTATGCATCTTGTCAGTTCTTTTTCTTTTTGTCGATTATATTACGCCTTACGGGCCTAGCGTTAATACTTGTGTTAATCTATATATTTTAATTATAAGATATATCTTTTTATATTCATCAATTTTTTAAGATTGTCTTTATTGATGCTCCATCAACAAGTAATCTCTCATTTTTAACATAAAAGGTAATTATTGACTTGTTTTAAAGAAATTAAGGAAACAAAATAAGTTATCAAATCTATTTTTCTACTAGAATAAATTACTTAATCATAGCTAAATATGTTATATATCATTAGATTATATATCTAATTTATAAATTAAACAGATACGTTTAAAGAAAAACTATATAATCAGAAATCTAAAACGTAGTCATCCAAATCCCGTCTGAAATATGTAAATGAAAATGACATATGTATTGAGTTATGATTGAAAATGCAGTTAGTAATAAAAATGAAGGTGTGAAGTGAGGACCTCAAGAAAGTCTTTATGGAGGCGATCAGGGAACCAGAGTTTCTTGTAAGCGGCCACCGACAAAAGAGCCTTGAGTCCCTTAACGGAAGTGGGTAACAACAGCTCCGACGACGACGAAAACCCCAGCTCTTGCAACGTAGTCACACTTATGCTATCCGTCATGGCCAAAATGGAGCCTGATATCACCATCCCTCTCACCATCTCCGGCCACATCTCCGCCATCTTGAAACCCACCATCCCTCCATAGCTAAACCCCACCACCACACACTCATCCACCCCCAGTTTCCTCAGCCCTCTCGCCAAACACTCTGCTTGAAACCCCGGCGACCGGTCTGGCTTATCCGTCGTTGAATCCCCGAAGAACAGCAGGTCCGGCACGTAGACCGCGTATTTTTTAGTGAGTGATCCAACCTGGAACTGCCATGTCACTATTCCCTCCCCCGCGAAACCGTGGACCAGTACTACTACTGGTTTGGTGGGCTTGCCGATGATTTGGGGCGTTTCGTTGGGCTTTTTGGGCTTAGAGATGGTGTTGGTGGGAACCCAGAAGGTCATGACCGTGCCGGGCTCTATCTCCACCGTGTAGGGTGTTATACCCGCCATCTTCATTAGGCCATGCAATAATGGTCTCTGTGCTGCTACGAGGTTGACCATGTCGTCGCCTCTCTGATGAAGCAGGTTATGTGTGTGAAGGACGAAGAAGAGGGAAATGAAGAAGATGGTGTAAGAGAGAGAGAGTGATTATAGTGTGTTTATAAACTGAGAGGGAAAGTTGGGTTTGGTGATGGGTTGTTATCGCTTGTCGCAGAGTGAAAAGCCATCTCTGACTTGAGGATGAATTTCAAACAAGCCACCATCAACCATTGGCAAGCTACATAACCTTTTGGTTTTAGCAAAAAATGACGGACGGATTTTTATTTTCGTGAATCATCATTTTAATCCAATTTTAACTTAATTGTAACACAATTCATATATTTTGACTCGATACAACTTAATTTTCTTGGCTTTAACTCCATTCATCGACGTTTACTCAATTTAATTTAGTCTCTATATAATTTTAACCATTTTATAATTTAGTCATTGACCCTTATTTTATATATGATTTTTTTTAAAAAAATAATGGAGGCTAAATTTTAAAATGCCTAAAGCTACCGGGCTTAAGTTGCAATGAGTTAAAATTTATAAATTTAGTTACAACCTAATCAAAACTAGAAGAATTGAGTTGCATCAAGTCAAAATTGTAAGATTAAATAACAACTGAATCAAAATTATATGGACTAAAAGGTTAATTTTTCCTGAAGATAGTTGTGTAAACAAACATTCTAATTTTAAAAGGGACATCAAAAGTATTTTTGACGTCCCAGTTTAAAAAAGAGATATGAAAAATAGATGGAAAAATGGTTTAAAAACGGATGTGAAAATGTTTTGTTTTTTTAGTAGTGACACATGGAAGGCTAAGTGAATGAAATCTTATCATAGGATTACAAACAATAAATGAAGCTCAAGTCACGTGTTGGAGAGCCAGAAAAAAGGTTAATGAAATCTAATCAAAGGATTATACAGATCTCTTGCACGTAACCTCGTTCACCAAATCTGTTTAATATAATATTATTTGTTTTGAAATTTTCGTTGTCATGTACAATGTTGTTTCAGACTCGATGATCAGTTTTGATCAGCTACCCGCTCTAATCTTCTCCAGACACCAACGCTTTAGTTTACTGCTCTTTAATTTCCACAGTACACTTACCTCCACGCCTCCATAGACGTACATACACGATTTATTTATTTATTTTTTTGAATCCATCATTTACTTCTTATAGATTATTGACTTAAAGGTAGTAATATTTTTGTGAATTTGAAAAACTCAATTGTGTAGTTTTATATTATGGGTTTAATATTTCTATTTTTACTGCAAAAACATTTTTTCTACTCCACTCACATATAAGTGAGTGAGTCCTATTAATATTTTCTCTCTCCACTCTTTATAATAGAACACACTCATTTTTATCTAAATGTGGTAGAAAAAATGTTTATGAAGTAAAAACAGAGATATTAAACCCTTATATTATCTGAACACCTTTGTCATCGTATGTCTAACATGTCACCAAGAAAAAGAAAAAAAAAAAAGAAAAGAAAGATATCCAACATAAATAATGAAAGGAGTTTTGTGGATGTTTGGTTGGCGACCAATAATGGATGTTATTCTAAATAAGCAGAAAATTATTAATCTTCCTCCAAAATTTTAACCATTCTACAGAATTAAGTTCTCAAATCTGTAAAGAAATAGTGTACGTTTTAATTAAGAGACTGAACGAAAAAGTTTTATTTTTGAAAAAGAAAATTTTGTCTCAATAATTAAATCACTGAATTGCTTTTGTAGTTTTAAGCATTTTTACAAACATATGATTAACCATCAAATCAAATGGAAAAAAAAAAAACAGGATTCTTTCTTCTTCTTTTATTTTTTATTTTTTTAAAATCAAAGGGTACTTGTATTAATAATCCAACAACATAAACTAATACAGATAATATTACTCTCAAACCGAATAAGTTCAGGATACAACCCGACTGAAAAATAAAACACAACAAAGATTACATGAAAAGTAAGAAACTAATCCCCACCCATTGCCAAGATGGAAGTAAAAGAATCAACAACAACTGCATTCATCTCCTGAGCATCTAAAGTTAAAAGTAATATTAAGGCATGTGTTGGTTGTGAAACTCTCCCAACAAGACATACCCCCTTATAAGCATCAATCGCGAGAAAATCAATAACATGGTTACCCTGTCTTGAGGTAAAGAACAAAGAGAACTCAATCCTAGAACACATAAGACAAATGAGATCTTGCATAATGCTTCTACATCTATGGCCACTCAAACAAGTATGGTGATTTGGCTTCAACACAAGTAAGCAAGGAAAGGTATTCGGTTTGAAAGGCCACTTTATCATGTCTTAAATTCATAGCTAGCATCAGAGCCTTTTTCAATCTTGGGTTTCAGTCATAAATGCAAAAATTGAAATGACTTAATCCACATAGCCCCATCAATAATTGCCAAGACGATCCCTAATATTATTCTAATAGCAGCATTTATCATATAAGGGGAAAAAGCCCCATCACAATTAATTTTGAGATTGCCTAATGGGGAAGGGTTCCATTTAATTAGAGAGCTATTACAACCCTTTGACTCATCAAAACCCACAAGCAGTTTATCACAATTCGCCCAAATTTTAAGGTTGTTTTTCCTGACCGATTCAATAACATCAACATGATTTGGTTCTTTGTGATTAAAGACCAATTCATTTCTTTGTTCCCAAATGAACACAAAATCTAGCTTATTAAAGATAGATCATGCTTATTCAAGGAAGGAGTATTTGATATTGTCATCCACCAAGTATTAAAGTTCGACATACAAGATACATCAATTCTGGCACTTCACGTACAACCTAACCAAACACATCTACTCCATATATAGTGGAAAAACATAAGTTCAATAGTTTTCCTAGCTTTTGCACACACAGGACATTGGCTTCCTTGGCCTCTTTTTCTACGAAAAAAAGCTTCATTAGTAGTAACGATGTTGTTAAGAAGGCACCAAATAAACTGTTGTACTCGTGGGATAGTCTTAATCTTCCATATTAATTTCCAACATGTAATGGGAATGACAACAGAGGACCTAGATTTATTGACACTAAAAGAATTCTTATCTTTCACTAAATGATATCCCAATTTAAGCATACACACACCATCCTTGGCACTAGTCCACACTACTTTGTCTTCCAACCCATTGAAGGGAATAGAAAATTACTAATCCTAATCATAGCCTTTATCATTACCCGGTCAAAGATGACTTTTGACTATATCAAAGATCAGCGACTCATCATGTAGGAATCCATAATGATCTCAAGTCAAAGGCATTGTGACGTGGTTATATATGAGATAAGCTTATGACTAAATCCATGCAGCTTTTTCATAGTGAGCTGGTTCAACACCTTATACTTTTACAAGTGCCTATGACTTTGATTCATATCTTCATACCTCATCAAAGTCATACTGATCTTATTTCATCTTCGCTTCTACGTAAATGACTGACCAAGGACATTTAGGATAATCTATAAGATACATCCAAGAATACAATTATCACTATAAACATGCAAATGAAATGATAATCAAATGGAGAATACTTTAAATGACGTTAATGTTCAAAATACAATGACTTGCCCCTAAAGCATAATTTCCAACCCCACCATCCTTTTTTAATCATGGAGACTATTGTTGGAACATTTAGATTTTTCCCAGTAAAAAACTTCCCTACCAGGGTCCCCCTTGTTTCTCCACCCTCCACCCAAGTTTAGAACAACTTGCTTCACCTTCTTGGAACTACTACCCTACCCTTCCTCCATGTCTTCCAACTCTGAATCAAGTCACACGCCCCACCCACACCGCCAAACCAGCAACCCGAGAAGAGCAAGAGGAAAACAATAAAAAGGATGAAGGTCGCCACTCAACTTGCTGACCGGAATGGTTTATGGGGAACCTCATAGACACTCACTGGAGGAAAGAGAAAGGCTGTCACTGGAGGAGAGGGATATTGCATCTAAATACAGGACTTTAGTGATAATATGTAAACACATTATAGTATGATGTTATTCCAAATCTCTTCCCAACTATACATGTAAGTTTTTTTTTTTTTTTTTTTGGTTGGGTACATGTATCATTATGTTAAAGATATTCATATTTGAAATGCTGTCAGGTGTTAAATGTGTGCACACCCTCTTCTCATGAGAATTCAAATCTTTTTTTTTTTTTTGGTGAGATATTAATCATTTCGCTAGATTTACCTTTGTTGGTTACTTGTAATTAATTATTGCTGTGTAGTTTATTAGGGTGGCTTGCAACGCCCAAAGTGTTGCCAAGACTTTTCCGACAGATACAACGTAACAAACAAACTTTTCCGAGATATATGGGAAATATTCTTAATTTCATTGAAACCAAACTATCATCCACCAGAGTCTGCTTTATATCCAAGTCTCTAATATAGGACGCTAAAAGTCTCGAAGTAACAAGGTAGTTAAACCAATAAAAGTTGAACAAAACCATATATATGTTTGTGGTTTTATTGCACAATATTTCAACTGATTTGACAGCAAAGTCGTTGTCCTACCATCTCATCGACCCAACCCAATTCTCCATAATCCCATCTTGAATAAAACAAGCCACGATGCTAGGATATTAAAAGTTGTTGATCATTATAAGAATATACTACTCATTTTTATACGTTACCATTTACATATATACATAGAAATAAGCATTTCGAAGTACTAAAAAAGAAAGACCAGTAATCATGCTAGGTTGGATATTTATGATAAAAGTTGCCCCAGCCTCCACTTCTCCAAGCCTATACGCAATTCTTGCTCCTTTGAACTGTTAGATTCGATGATGCAGTCCAAAAAGACAGTTTAGTTTTTTTTTTACTGTTCTGAACCGCACAGTGTCCGGGTCAGACCCTGCTGTGTGATCCGATCCAACATTATATAGTCATTAATTCATTGGTCGAGAAAAATACTTATTTTAATTATTACTCTTGCAGAATCAAAGAGAATAAATTGATTATCCATTTCTATCCTCCTCTCTTCGCTGAAGGTCCATCTCTGCTCTATGCAATTCAGGAAAATGAATACAAATCAGATCAACCATGTTTCTTTTCCACACATGGAGAGAGAGTACTTAAACACTCAGTTTTTGTGAGCTGTCACATATATATATGCCTTTACTTGAATTGAGAAAAAGGTCCGTATAATATCATGTTCATCAATAAATGGATTTCAAAATAAATAAATATTGGGAAACAAGAAAGGAAAGTGAAGGAAACAGAAAGGTTGGTCTATATATGTAATTTGATTGACTGAAGAAAGAACTCAAAAGAAAAAGGCAAAGTAACTAATAGCACACATGTCCCAATATTCTAACTCCATCTTACTATGTGCGAGATGGAGAGAAGAAGCAAGCCAAGAAAACGGGGGAACGGTCAAAAATCAAACAGTAGGGAAACGAAAGGGGAAATTTTTTTTTTGAAGAGACCCTAACCATCGCCATCAAAAACTTCTTCCACAAATCTACATCATCATCGTAAAACAGTGACGTAGACTCACATGATCTTGACCGTTGAAGAACTAGTAACTAGACCCTCTTGTCATCATTTCTAGTTTCTAGTATATTGTAAATAAAAATGTTGCTCCTGTGTTATCATAAACTTTGAAATGTTCTTCATCTTGTAAAGTCATGGACGAGGCTTGGTCTGTCCGTTACATTGAGCCTCCATGAGAGGAAAGCCGCCATGCCGTTGTCGGAGTCTCCGTTACCGTCTTCCACCATTCCCGGTGAGTAACACGGCATTATCTGGCCCTGTGAGTACGACGACTGCGCGTACCAGTAGTTGTCTTGTTGGCCATACATCGCCTGAGAATCCATGACTCCGCCGGACGACGCAGAAGCCGCGGCGGCGGCTCTTCTCTCTTCCTTCTTGTATCTGATCCCACAGGCATTGCAGAGTGACTGCCATTACCATTAAAAAAAAAAAAAGACCATTAATTCTTTTAATGCAGAGTATATAGAAAAAAGAAAGAAAGCGAAAGCTCGAAGGAATATAATTAAATTGATAAGGCGATTAAGTACCTTGGGACCTCTGGGGCCATTTCTCCAAAGAGGCGTGGAAGTGGTGTCGCAATTGGCACAGCGACGAGCGGGAAGAGGATCATTGGAGGAGGAGGAGGAGCCGCCTTTGCCGGACTTATTATTGCTACTGTGGGATTGATTGGACTGTAACAAATCCCAGCACATGTTGGAGACAGAGCGACGTCGTTCGCTGCTGCGATGGCCGCCGCCTCGCCTGTCTTCGTCTTGATGAGTTAAACGCGTGGAGGGGGTGCCGAGAGAGAGCGTGCAGTCGACGGAGGACGAGGAGGGCGTGAAGGAAGAATACACGTCGGAATCGTCGTAGTCATAAGCATAGGAATTTTGGTTAGTAGTGTAGTGCATAGGGAAGGAATTGGTTTGGCTGTGATACATGCCACATGCGCACTCTCCCATCACGTGCCCCTCGTAGCTGCCGCAACCAGACATGGCTGTTACCTTCTATATATGACTTCCTCTCTGTTTCAAACCTACGACCCTCCTCGTTATCCAAAGGGGCTAACTGATTAATATAGAATTCAATGAATGAGAACAGAGAAGAAATGTGAGGGGGTTGGAAGAGAGTGGTGATTGGTTGGAGAGAAATGAGAAGCGGATATTGTTATGATGTGGGTGAGCTTGATAAGTGAATGAAATGGCGGGGCATATATATATATACCAGTCAGTCAGCAAGTCATCTAGTAGGCCACGTTATGGATCGGAAATAGCAAACAGAGACCGAGGGATTAAAAAGAGATGGGAAGGAGGGACCCAGTAATAATGGTTTGAATAAACAGCACAAAAAAGAGTGCATGGCTTCCTAAGTAAGAAATCAAAAGAGCAAAATAGAGAAGCAGTCAGAAGGTGGGTAGGGTATGAGGCTATGAGCAAAGTGTTTGGAGTTTATGTAGGAGAGCCAACAAGGCGGATCCACTTTCCCTACCTATCTTTGGGATAGGTAGGGAAAGCTCTTCCCATCTGGACCGTTCAGATGGGATCTGGACGGTCTAGATTTAATTTTTTTTACTTTTTATTTTCTTAAAAGAAATTATTTTAATAGGTAGAGAATTTAAAATAAAAATAATCTCTCAACTAACATATTTTTAAAAAATAATCTCTCAACTAACATATTTTTAAAAAATAATCTCTCAATTAACATATTTTTAAAAGATAATTTTTTTATTTAAAAAATGACAGTTGAAAAAAAATAAATCTGGACCATCCAAATCAAATTTGGACAGTCCAGATTGGGACAAGCTCTCCCAGGGAAAGTGGATCCGAGGCGGATCTTTGGATGGGTAGGGAAAGTGGATCCGAGGCCAAAAGGAGTCATGAGAGAGTACAAGCATCAAGTGAGACACCTATATTAAAGGAGGGAGGGGTTTCATTTGGTCATTTGGGTGGTCAAAAGAGGTCACGTGACCAAGAGGCAACAGTGTTGTTCCAAGGATCTGCCTTCTCCGATCACGAGGGTTTTTTTTTCTTTTTTTAATCCTTTTTCTTTTTGCCAACCCTCTAACCCAATTCATTCACCAAAACCTGTCACCCTCCGTATATATCTCTGCCCCAAGCCATATTCTACTGCAATACTTGTCCCTCCCACTTGTTTCCACACTCTTGCATCCTCTAATAAAGCCCCTTCATATATATCAGTTATTATCCCTCATTCTCATATTCATTATTGGATACCCAGCCGTAAACGTACATATAAATCCCTATCTGGTATATCTGCTTTAACTACTACTGCTGCATACATATATTACTTGATTAGTATTTATATATAATTAAAAGGAACACTAGGGAATGTGCAAAGTTTTGATTTTTGTGTCGCGCACTTTGATGAGGTGTGCTGTGTGGGACATACACATCCAACGACCGAACTATATATTGCCACTGTTAAATTACTTGTTTCGTTGAGGTACAATTACAGAATCTGAAACAAGAAAATTATAATTGAGTATCTTTTTTCGGAGGTAATCGATCTGAAATGGATCGTACCGTGGGGTCAGGTGAAGCATGCATAACAGGGCTCTCATCAGTTGGTCATATATGGACTGATGAAGAAGCAAACCCGGCGGCTTTATGTTATGGTCCCAGTTTGCTTGTGGGAATAGTTTTAGTAGCAGAGAAGTAAGTATATATTACAAGATCCGGGCTTGGTGTATATTTGGTTGAGAATATAAGAAGGAAAAGCGAGGGACAGGGAAGGGGAAATAAAGGGAGGTGCAATCATCAAAGCAAGTCCTCATTCTTGTGTTTGTGTCTACCACCTCCAGCATGGAAACTCCATTGGAGTTCAAAAACGTATCTAAGAATTAATAATTTAATAATTCTTACCAATGGGGGATGACAGGGCCCACAATCATAATAGCGAAAGCCAGACAAAGTACCATGGAATATTGACCCCAATTCGATCGAAAGATTCAAAAAACAGAGAGAGAGAGGGATTGAGAATCGGATCGTATGGAGATTGGTGAAGCAGAATTGGACAAAACGGGACGACCACCGCTTTCCAAAAGATGCTCTTCTCTCATATTGGCTCTTGCAAAACCTGCGATTCCCCCAACACACTTGGCGCTTCCTTCCCTCGATCATTCATTCCCACACGCCACCTCTCTCTCTCTCTCTCTCTAGGAACGTCACTCTCACGCGCCTGCCGTGTGTGTGAAGCAACTCTGCCCCCGCCCAGCACTCATCCAGTCATTATTAGCCTCAATCTTATTATTCTCAGTCTCGCTCCTCTATCTTGTTCACTTGATGAGCTCCACACTCCCAAATTGGATTTCCTTAATCATGCTCAATCTTCTTCCACTGCGTGCGTGCATGCCTCTCTAATTAATGCTCTTACATGCAAATCCCCTCCTTAATCATCATCCTACGTGGCTCCCAACTTCTTTTTTCTGGGACCCCCACCTGCCTCCTGTTCTTCTATTTTCCTCTTTGAGCTCTCTGCCTAGCTATCACAAAAATCTTTCTTTTTTTAGGGGCTAAGGATCTGATAAACAAAATCTCATCTAATTAGGCATAGCTAACCACTAATCCTCACATTTTCTTCTTTTTCTTTTTCTTTTTTTGGGAAAAAAAAACCAGGAAGAGCGAGGACAGCCTCGAGTTCTGGATGATGGGTAGACAAAATGTTAGCTTTTTACGCACATTCGCATAATTCCTTTGAATCATTCCCTCTTAATTTAGTTCCCCACACAGGAATTATATGTTTGAGCCGAATATGTCTAGAGTATTCTATGAAAAATATTGAAGTCAAGTTATATTAAACAAAGGTGGTATTCGTTCTATATATAAGTTAATTGTTTTAGTTCACCAAAAAACTGTCCAGATGCTTAGTTTAATATAATGAATGATGATAATAACATCAATCAAGTTGCCACGTGGGTGTCGTGGACGGATATGCGTCATGCATGCATGCAAATGTGTCGAATAATAAACATCGCCCGCGGACCCATATCTTAAATACTGTGTTATGATTTGTGCCGTAGGGCATATTAATTATAATATACGTACAGAATAATATAATTAAAAACAAATGGGACAATTATGAGTAAAATAAACTTTGGGAACACATAAAATTACATCCCTCAAAAGCAACAAGATACAACTGGAATGTCTGTCTTTCTCTCACTTTGGGGCTGGGGATAGTCCCCCCCTTTTAATATAATTTGATATCTCCAGGAACAGAGAGAGAGAGAGAGAGAGTTGGTGGTGGTGTGAATAGATAGAGTAAGGTTTCAAAGCGGCAAAGAATGAGGAAGAATAAGGGGAAAGAAAAGAGAAGTATAGTAAAACGAGCTAGGGAGAGTGGGCAACAAACAACATAAGAAAAAGGTAATGTATATTAGGGAAAATCATAATGAGGTCCCAAGAATTAGAAAAAATTAAAAAAAAATGTTCCATATAAGATTCTTATATCAAAAAGGTCCCTAGGGACTGCATTGTTATTAAATTTGAACGTGAAATTACTTTGTTACCCCCATTGAATAAAAAAGGGAAGTAGAAGCGAGAGGAGTTGGAGCACGTTTATTCTCATTCAATAGAAAGGAAAAACGGAGAAATCTATGGTGGTGTGATCAACTTTACAGGTCCAACGTTGAAGGCAAGCAAATGTCGTTTTCATCTCCTCGGCAAAGTTTGCAGCTTTCACCTACTATCTTAGAGGCTAAACATTTATTTCTTTCCTATTTTTGGCTGTGTATGTTCGTTGCATTCAGATTCAAGGGTTGGTCAAAGATTGGAGCTTGGACTTATTAGTGGACTATCTACTTTGATCTGATATAGGTAAGTAATGCTAAGAGATTTTGCTTAAAATATCATCTTGATGATTGAACTTGGGGTTTCATTGTCTTTGAGTAGGGTTAATAAATTTCTGCTATGTTTTTTTGGTATGGTAACAGAGGGATTGCTCTATTTTAATTAAGTGGAATAAATGAATGTAAGGTTTGTTTGCTAAAAAATGATAATATGAGATACAAATAAGTGGTGTTAATACATGCAGTTGTAGTTGTTCATAAGGTTGTTGCAATTATTAATACAAAGTATATGTTGCAGATTGTCATGAATGATGGCTAGTACACCAGAGAAAAATTATTATGTTTCTTTCATATGGGTGGGGAGTTTTTAAATGGTGGAGAAGATGAAAGTCAATGATTTGGTAAGAACAAGATGCATAAAGGAAGACACAATCTATGAGTAGTTTCAAAGAATCATATAATCTATAATTGAAAAGAAAGTAATGAAATTTGTTTGAAACTTAAAGTTACCCTTAATACAACTACATTTGTAGATCTTGTAGATGATGAAAGGGTGGGCCATATAATACAATTTAATGAAGAATATGGTCATGTTTATATTGAAGAGAATGAGAATAATGGCATTTAATACAATTATATGAGTAGATACAAATGGCCACATACTCATATAACTTAATATTTGGATATAATATAATATTAACTTGTCAAAGTAGGGAAATCAAGTTGTCAAAATAGGCAAAGAAACTTGTCAAAATTGGCACAAAGGCTTGTGAAAATAGCCACATAAACTTGTCATTTTATAACTTGTCAAAGTAGAAAATGAACCTGTTAAAGTAGGCAAATGAAGTTTTCAACATAGGTAGAGGAACTTATCAAAATTGGCACACAAGCTTGTGAAATTAGCCACATAAACTTGCTATTTTATAACTTGTCAAAGTAGGCAAACGAAGTTGTCACAAGAGGAACTTGTCAAAATTGGCATATGTGCTTGTGAAATATATAGAAAATAGGCACATACATTTATCAATGTATAAATTATCAAAATAAGGATAGTCCTTATTGATCTAGACACATAAACTTGTCAAAATACAAGATATCATTGGAGTTTATTGCATTCCAAATTACATAATATGATTAATTTCTTATATACATAATATAACTACTCCAATAATGTCTCCTTCTTCCTCTTCCTTTGTTGGTTGCTTGCTGCCATAGACAACACCTTTTGAAAATGTATGTTCTTCTCATGCGTGACAATAACCCCCACCATAAGGACTCAACCTTCATCTAGCGAATTTGATCATATGATAACTTTGGCATGATATACCCCTCTTTGTCATGAGTAGAGCCATCCCATCTGTGTAACTATGATAAAACATGAACACCACAAGAATCCATACAATGAAAATGTTAGATATACATACACTTGTCCAATTCAAAAGACCTAATCATACACAAAACCTAAATATCAAAGTAATGAGCTTCAATCAACCAAAAATACTCACGTATCACATTGGACATGCACTTTTGCCTAGTTCACTTGGTTAGGTATTTGTTTTCTTTTGACAAATAGTTGTGGTTTAACTCTATGATGTTATGAAAGCAATCTTTCTGCATGAACAAAGAATATACAATTTCATTTCAGAACTATACAATGACAACTTCCCAACTATCATTTACAACGTCATATGTGAAATCGACAACACGATGCATTTAGTTAACAAGTAGTGCTTACACAGCGGCTTGCCAAGAGTTCCTTGGCACAAAACTCTTATTGTTGCTTTATATTCTTTTTCTTCGATTTATATGCTTGCTAAGCCCTTTTCATTAATGTTGTCCACCAATAAGTTAAGGGCATAGTAACGCATTGTCTTTGTCTCTAATACATAACAAAACCAATTATAGAGGTGCAGTGTAGGACCAAAAATGAATTCACAATCGCCAATGTTATATCCAATATGTTCAGGTAGGATCTCTCTACTTCATGCATCTCCTATGATCACTTCTGGGATTGGCCGACATTTTTTGCCACGCCAATGAGCTTTAAAGGACCTCTCTGAAGATGGAGTGCATGCAAAGCTTGATGCCAACGCATATAGTTTGAAGGAGTTTGATGCTCATGGTCACTCTACTACTCAATCGACTTCTCCTTCTCCCACAAAAACGGCAATAACAACTTAAGTCCAGAACATAGCTTCAATGGACTTCTCCAGAGGCCGATCTTCAACGTTCTTCACAATCCTTATGAAGAGTAGAGAGTGAGCAGACGATCAACTTAGGGCTTTGTTCTCAAATGTTCGACTTAGGTTGATCTTCTCAAATGCCCAACATTTTGTTTTCAATTAGTAAGGGCAATCAATTAATTTTACATTTAGAATTAATCACAATGTAACCCTAGGGTGTTTTTTTACAGGAGAATTTGTTATAGGACTTTTTTGTAATTTTTAATGGTTCTTGGGTCCTCATTGTAATTTTCCAAATATATTAAGGAGGGCCAACTCATAAAGTAGCCGTCCTATATTTATATATATACAAATAAAAGAAAAGAAAGTAGAGTTTGTTGTCAGTATCAAAAACACATCCGAGACGACACACTGTAATCTCTAATTGTCTCCTCCAAGGAGGTCTAACCTTTTTGGTCAAACACTCAAAGTTGGTCTTATACCACTGTGCATTATGTGTCCTTCTTAAAAGAATTCCCTTTGGCTTTTTCATTTGTTCCTGTTTATTCTTAACCCGTAGGATTATCCTTATAATGTTCATCGCATATATTCCTTGGTTCCCTGCCAAATTCGATCCCTTGCGTGCCTTCCACATTTTCTTCCTACCTAATGTTTTTCACGCCCCAATCCAATTCCCCCTTTTATTTCCTTCTGAATCCAAGTAAATCTCTTGGTATAATTAAATTAGAAAAATATAATTATCTGAAATAATCAGTGACTGTGTTTTAGAGGGATATTATTGGAATGAATGATCAAGTCCAACATTGAATGGTTGAAAGATGAATTAAAAGTATATAATATTAAGGCAAATCCTATAAAAACAGGCCAAAAAAATGAAGAGCCTATGAGACTCAAGTAAAAGTACAAACCCATGCAAAAATGAAGGGCGTCTCTGAAACTCAAAGAAGTACAAGTTTAGGGGGGGAAAAAATCAAATTGGCTTAAACTATCTTGATAGAAACATCAACCTAAAATATATATACCTAATTAATTTGCTGGTACAAAACATTAAAATGATGTGAATAAATTAAATCTGCTGTAAAAGCAACAGTAACATATTATGCTGCTGTTTTAAAATAGTAGGCAAGAAAATGCTAAATTTTAGGCATGCGATAATTTAATGAAGGATTGAATAATAGTAAACCCAACTGAACTTCTGGACTGATCACTGACACACAAGTGTGTGTGTATGTGTTTGCTCTTAATATGAAGTTTTTTTTTTTTTTTTTTTTGATAGAGCTCTTAATATGAAGTTGATGGAAAGGATCAATGGCCCAAATATTCTTCAAACATACATACATACATACTATATATATATAGCAGTCCCTTTCAATGCATACATAATGTCTGTCTGCAGTGTAGCTTTAAAATATGGATAAATATGGGACTTTTAAGGAATAATAGGTTTGTTCATATATAACATGTAAAGTGGGTTTTGAATTGTACAAATGTGTGAGAGAGTTGTGAGGAAGTGTGAAAGTTTGAATGAAGTGGGACAGAGGCGATGGCAACATAAACAGTATTAATCCTGAATGATGTGTTGTTTGTAACTTTGTATGGACTTTCCGTAATAGAGCTATGCCTTTTGATTGGCAGCCTCCAATTTTTAATTTTTTCAATAACAGTTGGTTGAACGAAAAGAATCTTGGTTTGAACCCCTTTTGTGGATGCTCCCAAAGCTCTTAATATATTATTCTTCTGGTTTTTTTTTAAAAAAAATATCTATTATTATTTCCTATGTTGTTTATTACTAACTATAAAAACAATGCCGCAGCATCTTTATTTTCTTTCCCCCTTTTTCGTTGACGCCACCAATGCTTCCAAAACTAAACTGAAACTTGATTTTTAGCAAATGTATTTGAGTAACATGCAAACTACTTTGTCCAACTAATTATGAGTTTTTCGTTTATTCCTTTTATAATTTTTAAAATTTCCAAGCAAGGGTTAGGTCTGAAGCTTAATTTAGGAGGATTTTTTTAATTTTATGTTTGACACTTTAGATTTAGATATTTTATTTTCTATAAAATAATGTGATGTCCTTCTTATATTTATCTTTCTTGTGATATTAATGCTTGATTATATGTTGCACGCTATAAGGACTTTGTTATAAGAATTAGGTGATGGATTGAGAGGTAAAATATAATTCTAAATATAGGAAGACAAACATACTTTATCTAGGTTAGAAAAAATAAACTAGTATAATTGTGATGCTTATAAATCTAATTAAATATTTAGTTTAGGGATAATTATTCATTAATTAGGTACAACTTGTCAGATCAAGAGATTTATATGATATATTCATAAATATTATTATAATTGTGAGCCAAATATTAAAATTTAAATTAGTCTCCCTCCATGGATGAGCCTTATTCCCTTGGTGTTGTCCTCATTTATTGATTTTTGTCACCCATCTTACCTCTATTTTTATTTAATAATTTTTTACTAAAAATAATTATAATAGTTATTATATAACCTCCCATTGGGGTTCGATCTCTGTAATACTTTATGTGAATTTATTATTGTGTTTGACCTGCAGGATTGAGCTGATTACTTTTTATGACCAAATTTTGCTATTCCTGGCAAAGCTCCAGAACGTTACTGTTACAAAATTGTGCAGTGCTGTTCATCTTTCTGAGGCTCAATTCAACATATAGAACTTTAGCAAGTGGAGCTACAGGGCCTGACTGTGTGGGTCTATGCTTCTTCACTTTAGTCCTCTAAACAAGCCCTGGTGGAGCCACCATACCTTTAATTTCCTCATCCAATTGCCCTCCAATATTACACATATATATCATCACACCAATTACTATAACATTAACTATTGTCTTCATTAATATGGAATCATCGAATCTTGTCATTTTATGGATGAGCCTAGCTGGCTGTACTAAGTACTACCATAAAAATTATACCTTTGAGTTTCATTTGGCTCTGTTTTTTTTATTACACAAGGGAAGACAAAAAACATGGCCAGTGTCATCCTCAGCAAGTATGAGTCACTTCTCACTTAATATCAGTAAATCAATATTGGGAAATCAATAAAAAAACTGAAAATGTTTCTATCAACACTAGCTGGCAGGTCTCAATATATAGCATTCTTGTTTGTACTGCGTTACAAGAATTTGCAGAGGCAAACACAAATTGAAGCACAGAATGGATTTGATGTGACATAATTACTGTAGGGAGCACATGATATCGATCAATGTATATTTGTAATGTTGCAGCAGACTATAGAGCTTCCAATAAGAGTTTCTCCGTGAGAGCTTTAGAAAGTCCCATCACAGTATCAGTTGATCCAACCTACCAAAGTTCCAGAGAGAGATCTTTCTTTCAGAAAGCTAAGCAATGAGAATCAGCCAACATTCAGGGAAGAGAAGGCAAAAAAGACAGCAGAGAATATATATCAACCCTGCAAATCTCGACATCTATATCCATAGACGTGTATAAAAAGAGTTAACAAACAGTTGGTTAACGAATCAAATTTTTTCTTCTTTCACAACAGACCTTGATGCCAATGGTTTTCTAAAGTTCTATACTACCCCCCACTTTTTAATATAAGACACATTTATCTAATTTAATTAGATTAAGGAAATCAGCTAACATGAAATGTATTTTTTAAAACACCCTAATAATCTTTTTTAATTCCCTCATTCTCTTTCCTTCTTGATTATTGTTGTGACAGCATCAATAAGGATATATTAGAAAAAGATTGACAAATATAAAAACTATAACTTATATTTAAGACCAAGATCAACTTTCAAATATGTCTTATATCAAGGACTAGAGGGAGTATTGTGCAAAATGCAAATAATGAAATATTTGAAAAGTAACTAACCACCGCATCAACAAAGGGTAAGGTCAGAGGATGCTCCAGCATCAAACCCCCAGCAACATTGAATGTAATTCCCTCGTCAATCTGAGAAGCTCCCATCAAGTAAGAAAACTTATACAGTATTTAGTGAGAAGAATTACCTGAAAGAAAGTATCAAAACATCTTATATTCCGAGGAACTGATTAAAGTACTCTTTTCACCTTCATGCTTGTCTCAGTGCAAGGGTGAAAAGTGTACTTGTAAAAAGCTTACCACCGCATCAATGACCTCATCCGGTATTTCAAGGAATAAACCTGTCATCATAATAACAAACGCTAATGAAGCTGTTCTGTGGTGAACAGAAAAATATTGAATCAATGAATCATACATGCACAGCAAATATAAATATCTTCCCTCTTTCATTTTTATTGCTGTTTCAGACGTTTTGTTTTGTTTCTAGACCCGGTGAACTATTTAGTTTTTCTATCTATACTATACCCTCATTTAATAATTTTATCTCTTCTTATTACCACTCCTTTCCACCAATAATCTTTCTTTTCTATTAATCTCAATATATAGTAATATTTTGCATTAATTAAAGATTTCTTAATCTATGTGCCATAACCTAAACGACAATGGATATGGAATGGATGCAATATTATCAATGGCGGGCATTTAAAATCATGAGGAAAGGAAGGGAACAGGATGTCAGAGGTTCATGAGAATAAAAGAACAATGACTCTACAGCATCAAAAAGTCATGTTATAACTAGCAGTATAAAAGTTAGGAATTAATGAACTTCGGATGTATTTAAAAACCTAAATGTCATCCCAAGATTATGAACTTTACTGTCTCAGATTATGATAGGCCTAGACATATGCTCAATCAGCAGCAAATATTACCTCAGCGCTTTCCCATCCTCCACATCTTTTTCCAGTCTTTAGGTTGGTTACCAGAACAGATCCTACCACTGCCGCATTACCACCAGAATATCCTGGAGCTTAGCTTTTAAGAATGAGTATGTAGCCAATTATGACATACAATCCTTAATAAGAAATGTTTGAAACTCCACAAGCAAACCTTTGATATATTCCCTTGCTTGTTCTTTGCTGGTTGGTTTTTCCCTGATAGTTCCTTGGTATACCACAACCTACAGAACATGGGTAAAACCACATTTAATCTTGCACAATGTTTAGTACAACAAAAGACACTGACTTAAAGGTGAGGATACATGATATAGATAGTAACGCAGCAGGTTAGGCAATAGTATATTATAGAATGTTAAAAAACTGAGGAAATGATGAACCATAAAGATATTATGGGAATAAAAATGACAACTTCAGGAAAAAAAAAAACAAAATCAAAAGACAGCTGGTACTAGTTGCACGAAACTTTCAAGTGAAATATGTACGCTGACATGTAATGAATGAAACTTGCATCGTCAAAGTTCAATTACGGTACACTCTTGAGAAAGGTTATCAAAATTATGCGTTCTTGTCAATGCAGGCACTGCTGCTGGATATGTTTACAGCAGGTTCAATCTTTAATATCTGCTATCTTTTGCCAAATGAATAACTTGTAAGTTTATAAATATAAGAGGAAAAAGTCCCAAAGCTAGGGACAATCTTCTAAACAAGGAAACCGCTCATATTATTGTATATAAAATAATTAATGCAATGTGAACTAAGATAAACTTCAGTCTACGTGAGACATATTTGGTAGATAGAAGGCTCTTCTCAAAATCAAATGACGTCCCTTAGAACTCAGGAATGAGACATAGAGTCACAAAGATATAAAGAGAGAGCATGAGCAAAAAAAAGATATAAAGTGAGAGGACAATCAGAGTCATGCCCTTCCGTTCTGCTATATGAATATGCATAGTAGATTAGTAAATAACTTTATTTTCCTGTCATAAATGCAGATGAAACAAGCAAGTAAAGACAAAATAAAGATGCATACCGTATCTGCAGTAATTAACAGTGTTGCCAGAGCATCCTCCTTTAATGAATTTTCCCCAGCAAGAAGCTTTTGTATAATAGCATCTGCCTAAGAATAGAAAGGATGAACATAGAATATTTCAAGCATTACTTTTATCCTGGAATAATCACACCATAAGAAGACTTAAAAATCAATGAACTGAACCATATAAATATCGAAAGAAAACTCCAAAAAGTTATGAAGTTAAACATCAATGAACTGAAGCATATAAATATCGAATGAAAACTCCAAAAAAATTTATGAAATCCGTCCATAAAAATCAGTTACAAGAAATCAATGCCTTTTGTTATGCACATGCAACCGTTCTCGAGCCCCAGACACCGAGGGTGTCGCAGTTATATTTTGCAGAGGATAAAACGTACCAAAAAAAAAAAAAAGCAAGAAGAAGAAACCAAATGACTCATACCTTTGCCTCAGCTAAGGCCATTACCAAGTCTTCTGGTTTTTCTCTTCTAATACCTTTCTCATCAATGTCTGCAGTCTAAAATGTAAACCAAATAAGTTCTTCAATTGCACATTTCCATCTAGGACTTGCAACTTTACTTCAACAAACAACAAAATATACCACAATGGTGAACTCATATCCCATCTCCGCCAGAATTTCTTTGCGAGCCTTAGATGAAGAACCCAGAACTATCTGTGACAAAGCAATTCGTATCAGTATTAGTACATCATAGAGATGACCAACTCAAACACAGAACGTGCTCGCTTCTTATAAATAAGAGCTGAGAGTTTCCCAAAATGAAAAACCAATATTCGGTATTGTTTTATCAGAATAAACACTCCAAAGTTTGTGGAAAATCACATTGCTTTTATACACTAATCCTAGCAAATGCAAGAAAACGCTATTAGTTTTACTGAAAAAGGCAGTGCGCCAAACCTTGAACGGCGGATTTTTCGGAACCATCTCTACTGCCCGCGCATGCGTATGTTTCAGGCTCTTCCTTTTGAGCAGATTCCTAAAGAACAGGAAGATATCTTTTTTTTTTTTTTTTGTAATGTTTATTTTAAAAAAGGAAATAGAAGAACAGCCATACATGTTGACAATTAATCGGTTTATTTAAGAAACAGTTGATGGGATGGGCCACGGCCCATGAAAAATTGGGCTTCAAAATGAAACCATGTCATCTCCCAATTTCTGCAACTTGTTGCTCGTTTACTCTCCAGATTAATGCAAGTTCAACAATCAACAGAAGTTGGCTTAAGTAGAAGGGACTTAGGTTGCTTAAGTAATGATCTTGAGTTCGAGTACTTGTGAATACAGAAAACTTCCCTGAAAGAGGTCTCCGCGTCTGTGCCTGACAGAACCTTGATCCGGACTAGTAAGGGCAAAGCTTTGGTGAACTAAATGCAATAGGAAAAAAAAAAAATGCAAGTTCAACAGCTTAGAGACATGAAAATTCTTTTGTAAGGATTGAATGCTGTTTGTAGTCTCAAGCCAGAGTGCTTGACCTTAGAAGCACTATAAAACTGAAAACTCTCTTCATATACTTAACTTGTACATAAAAATCACTTTCAAAAAACTAATTGAAACACCCTCAATTGCTTTTGCTTATTTAATATTTCCATTATTACTGTTGATAAAAATGTATGGCAGATCTTGTGTTTCTATTGGTATGAGTTTACCAATTTTTTATTTTTTGTTTTCTGTGGCAGAATTTTACCTTGCATAGCAAGCAATATATGTGCCATCTATATATGATCTTTTATAGTAGTGTATAATATCAAATATATAGAAATTTGCATTATTTATAGTACAGTTTGTTCCAGATCTCGTGCAGAATACATGCTCAACGGCCAGAACAAGTGAAATGCCCATGCCCATTTGCACGGCATTATATCTAAAACTGAACTTTGAGAAGGAAAAATAAATCATAAAAAATTGAAACAACACCATTTTTTCTCCCAAGATATCGAAATGTCCCTCATTTTATGTAGAATCTAGTGTTGGTATAAAGAAACGAGGAAAAAACATTTTGAAAGTGGGGAAAAGTGGTGAGCAGAAAGGAGGGTTTGAAGGCTTCATAATTTTTCTGAATCAGTGAAATGATGGCTACAGCAGGCTTGCCATTTGCATATTAGTACTTCCATCTGAATTTGATATTATTTTTTTAAGCCTTAGGTGATGCAATAGTCCTAAATGGTGATTGTATTCTTCACCAACGATTGGGAATACGATTTTGCTGGACAATTGGTAACATATTCATTCAAAAATGAAGATTTTGGAGTACGATCACTTTGAGCTAATGTTACTTTTTTCTCACATATCTTGCCATATGCTGAGTGGAAGCATGAAAGATATTTATTACATACACGGATACACCTAAAGAAAGAGACATGCCAGAAGGCCAACAATGCTTACAATTGGTGAACTGACTACTCCAAACAAAATATATTTTCATCCTTACTTATAATAAGTTCATCCTTCATTAGCTTAGAGTTTCAAGTCCCTCAACCTGCAGAGATAATGTGTGAACAAAATGAGTGTTAGCAAACAATTAAAATTATTTGTTGACTATTGAACTTCTTTTTCCTTCTATAAAGCAAGTATTTCCTTGCAAATTATCCTCTGTTTTGTCTTAACAAATCACATAATCAATTATTGTCACAATGTTCCAACTTTAAGAACCAGAAAATGCATCCATAGAAAAGTGGTTTACATGAAACATTTATCAAAACGGTAAATGCTTGGACTATTATTATGATTTGAACTTTATGGTTAAAAAACAAGGCATAGATGGTAATTAGTGAAAAAGCAGTGGGGTTACCTCTGCTCTGAGGTGGTGATGTCTGGTCTGCTACAAGCAACATATCCGTTGTACAGAGGAAGAGGAACCCTGCCAGATTCAATTTGTTTGATGTCCTCCAAAAGGATCTCATATTGCCTCTTCACTTCAACTTCAGTGGTGAAACCAACATGTATGGCTATGTTGCGCCAACGATCAGGTGTTTCCTTATCATATATGGCCAAAGCATCTTCAAACAGTTTGTTCTTCCTCCCTGTCCATCTCTGGTTGGAGTCTCCAGAACGTGAAACTCTGCTTTTGGATGCCATCAGAGGAGGATAATGGTTAAGGGATTTGAAAACAAATGAGGCTCTAGGCAACTAGAAATCGCTTTAACCGTAGGAAGAATCTTTTGAGAAATGGATAAGGGAGGGGGAAAATGGAATAGGCGATAGGGAAGTGTAGAGAGGGTAGGACTATAGTAGGGTTAAATTTAATTTGACAAGTTGCCAGCAAACACAACATGTTATTAATGCTATTTAAGAGTAAAATAATTGAGCCGCTGTAAAGAGTAGATGGGATTGGAACCAGATCCTACTGGTTTCTTCTGGTTTTGCTTGCTTCCATTTTAAGTCTTATTTCTTCTATAAATTACCAAACTGAATTTAGCTTCATTACAATTGTTACAAGTCATTGGAATGTGGACTCCAGAGACTATATACATGTATATGTGCCCGTTTGGATTAGCCATGAAAGTTCTCTCTTGAACGTCATGGTTTATAATATAAGTATATGAGATGGATTTTATTTTAATTTAAATGGACATATTTTTCCGACACAAACTCAAATAAACACTATATTATTATTTATTTCTTGTCAATCAAGATGTCACATACAATTGAATTTAGCAGGTTGTTTTCTAAGTTTTTTTTTTAAAAAAAATCTAATACTCAGCTTGTAAACTGAACAAGAAATTGAATTGAATTATTCAAATATTAAAAAATTAAATTAGTTTGTTTTGTTTTTCAATGAGTCAAAACCAATTGTATAAATTCAGTTGAAAGAAAGAACTTACCAACAATGTTAGGTCTATGAAAGAGACCAATCCCTCACAACATTACAAAACCAAAAGTTTGAATCTCATTAGGAGAGATGTCCATATTTAGTGTTTGACAATGCATCTATTAACATGGCATGATACTTATGACTAGTAAAAAACAAAGTGAGAATTTGGGGTTGATATAATGTTTTATTAATTTTTTGTCAACATCCAAGATATATTACAAATTTTTACAGGGTTAAGGCATAAAAAATACATATATAATTTTCTCAAAAGTACACCCAACACCAATTTTTTTTTTTTTAAGTAATTATGTAGTTACAAAAGTTAAGTAAAAATACTCTTCAAATTATATTAACCTATAAACACCTCTTAGTTGCTGCATTTGAGGGGCTACAAATCCTGCCGAAGAACGTCTTATCATCTAGGTTCCAACTATAACTTGTGTGGGTGGTGTGGCATATTTTCCTATTGTTGACGATGAGATTGCTGGAGTTTCACTTTTCAATTATCAAATTATGATGCTGATAGGCTAATATGAGACAGAGACCACCAACTTGTTATATTTGCGAAACTAGATATTATTATTATCTACCATAGAAACAGCATTCGCGTATTATTTGTTAAATTTATCTTCAAGCTGTATGTGTCTCAGATTGCAGGAGCATTATAGGGATGCAATCATCTTCTACCTGTGCCATTTAAGAAATCCATTTCTTGGGCATCTAAAAGCACCTACCTGTCAGATTTCAAACTCATTTTTATATGCTGACTCAACCCAAATAGCAGAAAGTAAAAACGGTTTCCAACAATGTTTTAATTTAAAAAACTAAACTGAAGCCTCAGATTACGAACTGACACGTGGGCTTGTGGGATTGTAGCTCTGCTGCCTCCGCAACATTTCTACACAGATCTAAAAGCCAGCAATTTAACGTACTTGTCTGGTGAATATACATACATGGTCTGATGATTTGCGGGACTTGAAGTGTAGAATGAACGAAAAATTATTTTAAACGGGTAAAAAAGGAAAGAGGTAAAAAGGTCCCACCGAGATTTGAACTCGGGTTACTGGATTCAGAGTCCAATGTCCTGACCACTAGACCATGGGACCTTAGTGCTCTATGTTTCTGCTGTAATTTGATTATCAAAAGATACCAACACCTAAACCCAGTTCGAGAGTCAAAATAGTAGAACAGTCCCCATTTGGAACCGCCGGTGCATTTGAAGGTGTTCGTTCGTCCTTCACTGTTTAAAATTTTTAATTTCACATATTATTTTGTTTAACAAACCAACATTAAGCTCCAGTAAGGATATACCTCTTCAGTCAATAATATTATGATTCAGTAAAATGCACGAAAAATGCATCTTATGAAATTGTATCAGTATAGTATACTCGTATAGTCATGTTCATATTTATATATAATATTAAAGTGGTATGACATAAAATAAAAATGTCATTCTATTTTAATATTTGGTGTGTTAAAAAAGTAGAAGTGATTAAAAAACAAAAAAAATAAAAGACGATAAAATAACTATCTTCTCCTTTAATTTGAAAAAACAAAGTAATATTTTTTGTTGATAGCTGAAAATAAGATCATACCAGGTGCGTAGCATATTTAAATTGGAGAGTAGCTTTAGGGGAAAAAAAAAAAGTGTGTCGCGGAGAATTTAATATTGAAAGAGTCTCTACGTCGAGACTTATTTGCATGTGTTGGAGTGTGATCCTTGATAATAGATTTTGAATAGAATAGATTAATTGATGAAAAAAATTGATTTTGATAGAATAATAGTTTTCAGATAATTGTTGTTAGAATCACCTTTTTTAATGCTCAAATTACTAAAAAATACTAGCTGGTGGGTGACCCGCCCATTTATTTTCCATGGGTCAAACCCATTTAACCCGTATAAAAATGGTTGTGGTTAAACGGGTATTTATAAATGGGTTTAGGGAACCCATTTATGAATCTGAAACTTTCTTTTTTCAAAACAAGTTTTTTAGGCCTAAAGATTTTTTCTGCCCAGAACAGGCATGCGTAAACGGGTACAGGATAGCCCATTACACGCAACGGGCCTAATCTAGGCAGGTTTATACTGGGGCAAATTTCACAGGGCAGTGACGGATTGTGGGTCACTTGCTCACCCCAATAGCTAATGTGATAATTGCATATAAAGGATAATATTTCATTTCAAAAATTTTTAACATCAAATTTCATAATAAATCCTAGAATAAGAAAAATAAAAAAATTCTACAAAATTTATATTATAACAATAGTCAGAATTTATAATATGCTTTAGAAATGGGTCTCAATGGGTTTTGGTAGGTCCAAAAAGCCTTAGTGTTCGGTGGGTCAGTTGTGGCTGTCTTAGAAATCGCAGCCGCTATTCTTGGACTTCAAAAATTCCACACATTATGTAGCCTAAAATTAAAGGTTTCATTCCCAAACCCACCTTTTTCCATGGTCGATTGTGCGTGCTGGGTAAACATGGGAAAGGAAGGAGACGAAGAACAAAGAGGAGGGTTCTATCAGAAATAAATGGATTATCCCCAAACCATGGTTTCAACCCTCAACCATGGTTTTGAAAAGAAAACATACTTTTTTTTAGAATACCCACAGACTCCAGCGTACAGGGACTACAATCCCGTTTATTGGTAAAAATATAACATTAAATTGATGACCCAAAAGATCAAAACCTATCATAAAACCCTAAAATGAAATGGCACCCGATACTTGGGCCTAGAAAAAATTACAGCTGACACCAATGCTAGGCCATATGAAATAATAGCCAATATCTAGTACAAGAGATACAGGGATAGATTATCCTAAGCTACCTAATTTGGGGGTAAAATGCTGTAAAATATACCGTACTGAAAGAAACAACAGTGAAATTCAATACTTGCAGATACTGTTTTTCCTCTTCTATCTGTTCTCAGTCTGGCAAGCAATTACAATTTACGAAGATGAAAATGGCAGGTTAAGTGGAGTTTTATAAGGATCCTTGCACCAATTCAGTCAAAGTAAGCCTCAGATGTAAACTTCCATACTTGGCTGGATTTTATTCTGTCCTTCAGAGCAGGTAGCTTTATTTCAGATTCAGAATATACCCAATATAAGTGCAATCGACTCTCCTGATAAAAGGTGCAGCCCCGTCCTTCATAACACTTGGAACATATAAATATAATCAAGATCAATCCATACGCCTAAATGATAACAGACTACCGCGCCCTCCAACCAGAAACAGATTTTGGAACAAGGTTGATAGAATTGGAGGCTGCTTCAAGCCTGCATCATAAAACATGTACAGATATATGCGTATGCACAAAACACAGAAAAAATACATTGACTTGAATTTCAAAACCTTGCAAGTTAAAAAGATATGAGGAGAGGGAGAAAATGGGAGGGGCGTGGGTGGGACGGAGAGCACCTTGACAATTCTTCAGTAGCCTTCATAACCTCGGTTGAACTCGTTTCCAAAACCTGGCCTCCAATGATAATCTCATCCAGAATAGAATGCATCTGCGAATAACATCAAATAAAGGGAAATTTGATATCCATTTATTACTGGTAATCTAATAGGACTGAAGCCAGCACTATATGCATGCCTTGTAATATTATGCATATGAGAGTAATTTTGATCCTCCAGGAACACAACACTAGGAATGAAAATCATCAGCTTGTCAGATAAAGAGGGAAATTTTGATTTTCTTTTTTGAAAAAATGTTTGTTTATACCAAGACTATAATATGTAGTAGAACAAAACACTAACTAACCCAGCACTATAGTCTGTGTTTAAGCCAAGACTATAATACAAAGTTTGTGCAGAAATACGTAGAAGAAAAAGTCTCCAACCTTGCTATAGTTGTACACTACGTCAAGTTCACAGACATTTCTGAAGCATTTGTCCAGCGTTTCAACAAAGACTGTTGGCAGAAAGATCATAGTAAGAAAATCACCCAGCCAATTAAGCAGTCCAAGAGTAGAAAAGAGCAGCAGTACGAGCTCACTGTTACATCAAGTTCATGCACAATGTAGTAGAAAATACATGCAGTATATAACTGCTACACGCCGAATATCATCATTATCAAAAGCAAAATAACTCAAATGGCAGGAGAATTCTTTGATCAAAGTGTCAAGCTAGATTATCACATTATCTATCACCACCACCCACTACAATTATTTGAAAGAAAGCACGTGGTCAAGAAAGAAAGATTATCATTACCATCAAAATCACATTCAGATCAATAACAATCCACTATTCCACATTTTTACACAAGTTTTTCATAGAAAGCACCTTCAAAATTTAAAGCCAGTGCAACTCTAACTCAGTTGATAGGGATCAGAAGCAATGAGTTCCTTCCTGATGTTGAACAGGAAATATATTACAAAATTTAGCCAACTTAAAGAAAAAGATGATAATGGAAACTCTAAATTTATATTTCATATCAACCATTATAAAATAAAAGATAATTAGAGTGTTTTACAATTTGGATGACAGGGGTGATTTGGGAGGCCACACATTTTTTGTCCACATTCCAGTCAACCGAACAGTTCCCATCTCATGTATTTCAAATTTCCCCCTCCCAACAATATAATAAAATTACACCATTTTTGTACTCCAAAGTTCATATTAAGTATACATCCTAAAGAACTAAAAATTCCACATTCAAACAATTGGGGGAAAATATATAAAGCAGTTGTTATTTTCAATAAGAAATCTACCTTGTATTAAGTCAAGCATAGCCAGCTCATTTTCAGAACTATCAAATATGAACACGAAGTATAAAGTTGCAAAGTGCTTGTAGACGAGGCGAGCATCCTGAAGGAAAAAGGAATAGACGTTCTCACAAATTTTCTTTTCTTTGGGACATAGAGATGTTTGCAATATTGTTCAAGTTCAAACGCTAGACGTTGTTATAAAGAGCACAGAAAAATCAAAAATTTCAGTACAGCAGGATTACAAATTATTTAGCTCTAGTTTATTTAAGATGTAAGCTTCTCAATAATGCACACAGAAACACGTTGCAGCAGTAGAGCAGTACTGCTAACTTGGACCTTTTAATTACAGAAAAACAAGTTCATGATCATCCATCCTTCTTGTATTTAATTACTCCTAGTATCTGATACCAATAAAAAGGGAAGAAGAGAGCAAAGTAGAGAGCAGAACGTTAAAAAAAGATAATACCTGACCATAGATCGACTCAGCATCCACAAAACTACTAACATTTTCAGCTCTACTGCACAAGACTGTATCAACAATCAACAATAAATAAAAACCAAAACCCATTTATCAGAAAACAAACAAAAATGTAGAACCCGAAGAAATAGGCCATCGATACTCAAGACAATGTAACATCTTCAATAAAACATTGTGATCCAGTAAATGAATTAAAATAAACTGCATTGATCCATAAGACCAAAGAGAGAGAGACCTGAAAACACATTACGTATCAGTTCCTGTTGCTTCTCCACAGGCTGACCTAACACAATAAAATTAAGTCTGATCACATCATTAACAATCACAGGAACTCGGGGAGGGAAGAAACATTGAATTCTTCAAGTAGATGGCATAGGAGAAGGACCCAAAATTCATAAAATTTGGCAAGACGGGGCTTCCCCTGCGTGTTCATCACCAATACGGCTTTTATCATCTTGCCTCTTCCTGAAAGAAAAAGATGTTTCCATTCATCAGAGGATGCAATGATTGTTGTTACGACATAACAGAGTTTCACCTCACACAAGATAAAATTCAAACCGGTCTTTGACTTGCCAGTTACAGTTCTGCTCGGCAAGAAAATGGGGGAATTGAAATTCGTTAGACCGCCAAAACAGCAAAGTGGTTGAAAGACAACTAAGATCGATACAAAGTTGAAGTCAGAGACCAAAGAAAAAGCACCTCAACGATTGATCTACCGAGATGGGGTCGACGATAGTTCTCCGACAATCGATCACCCAGGAGGATTGTTCGAGGTATTTCACTGGGGAACGAGTGGGACTGGGCTCGTAGTCCAATCGGATGGGCTCCGAACGAAAAAAGAAAGCCCAATATCAAATAGGAAACGTTAATGGATGGGCCTATAGTCCAGTCTGATCAAACAAAAATGCCCATATTACAAAAATAAAGGCCCAATATCAAATTGCAAAAAATTGGTCTCGGCGGGGCTCGAACCCGCGACCTTCGGCTCATAAGACCAACGCTCTAACCAACTGAGCTACGGGACCCGGATGTGGTAAAAGGGTTATCTTTAATATTAATAAATAAAAAAAATATTCCAGTTTAATTGCGTTCCAAGTTATTGTCCATTATTTTGGTTATTTAATTCATAACACGTAAAAAAGATAGATTATGTATATACATTTTCATTTTGTTTTCTATGACTTCATTTTCTCTTTTTGGGGGGAAAAAACAGAGAGTGATGGTATAAATTTATCATGATAAATGTTAAGGTAAAAATTGTGATTCTAATTTTTTTTTTTTTATACAGAAGTATGGTGTTACTGTTTAATATTTTTTTTAAAAGACAAAATAAAGTGTATAAACATCATCCCCAGTGAAAATAGAGTACCCAGCGACAACAACAAAAAAGATACTTGTATTTATGTCGATGAGAGTCTCATAAGAAGTGGGTACAAACAAGTTCATTGGAATACCAACAGTGTTATTTTGATATGATGTCAAGTGGGGATAGAGCTGAAAATCAGGGTCGGTCCTACAAAGTCTGAAATAAGAAAAACACTTGTTTTTCAAAGTTCGGCCTGATAGCACCAGGGCTAAGGCCGGCCCTACAAGACTCGAAAATTACTATTCCAAATTTTAATTATTTTTCCTCCATTTTTTTTAAAGAAATAATTAGTAAATTACAACAATTAAAGTTTAAATTATCAAATAAATGTTGTCAATATAAATATCTCAATAACAAGAATTATTTAATAAATAACTACATTCACTAATTTGTAATCAAAAGTAAACTATTGTCTATAAATAACTCATATAAAACATAAGAAGCATATATAAAACATAAGAAGCATACCGCTAAACAACACTAATATTATAACTATTATTGTCATCTTCTTCGCCACTATAATCAATTTCAAAGTTATTTAATTGTGTTTCAGTTTGAGAAGTAAACTTTATTTCACGAGTAAGAATATCATAAATTTCTTCTCTTGCATCATGAACACATATATTAAAAGGGCTTGTATGGCCGACCCTGCAAGACTTATTTCATTTAACTTCTCTAATTTCCAAGTTCGGCTCTTGAAGGGCCAGGGCCAATCCACCAGACTTGACCTGATTTCCCGGCTTTAAGTGGGGATAAGTGAAAGGTGACAAGTGTGCAGCAATGAATGTCTTTAGTTTTGTCTTTAGTTTTGCCCTTTCAGTTAGCAATGAAAGGAAATAAACTGATGCTTCTTCACCTTAAAAAATATTAATAATCAACATATATGGTACTTGCTCAAATCGTCACTGATTCTGGCGCTACCTCTGGTACTAGAATGGCCATTCTCAGCGGGGAATCGGGGAATAGCTTGTCATCAACTCCCCAGAATTTAGCAGTTTTTGCATCATCTTCTATCATCATCCTTGAAAATTCTTCGTGATCATACTTCAATGTTGCTTTTCCTCCAAACTCAGTGGGAAGATTTTCCACGTCAAACAGTGATTTCATCAACTCTTCACTCTCCTTGTCCTTGGGATAAACAAATTTTACCTTCTGGAATGTGATGGGATCCAAGAAGTATCTCACAGCCTATCAGAAAAACCAACAGTTTCACAACCCAAAGAGGAACAACAAGAGCATTATAAAAAAATATATATATATTTCTCCAATCATTTTAAAAAGGGATTAATGTTTCTGTCTTGTTTTTGCTGGAGAAAATTTTTTTCTGCCACACTCACATAAGAGTGAGTTAGTCCCACTAATATTTTCCTGGCAGAAAAAAGTTTTCTGCAGCAAAAGCTAAAACATTAATCTCTTTTTATAAATAACTTTTTCTCTTTTGGGGCTGGGCATTTTAATAAGCAATTGTTTCTTTATCTCTCAAAATTTAAACTACTTTTTTCCTTTTCTACCCTTATTAAATACACATTTTCATATTAATTATCCCTCATTCACCACTAATTCTCTTTCATTTACTCATTTATTATACATTTTCTCTCATATTTTATGCTTATACACTCATATTTATTACTCATTCTCTATCCTATACTTTTTTCATAAATAGGGACATGTTTAAAGAAAAAAAATACTATTTTTGACATATTTATTGTTTTAAATTAATCTTGACCCCTAGATCGTTTTACACAATTAAAAAAAAAAAGTTTATAGAAAGGAGGTAGGGAGGGAGTATCTATATATTGGAGAAACAAAGAACAAACCTTCCAAAAAGCTTGAAATATCCTTGGTGGGTTGTACAAGAAAGCAAGACCAAGCCTATCAGGATAGTGGTTTTGTAAGATGTAAATGATATCACGAGCCGTTTTGACAGAAATGTTAAGGCTGAGTGAAAATCCAGTGAAGTCTATCAGCCACGACATCTGATGTTGTCCTTCGGGGAGATTAAGGATAGCATTTTCCATGAGGTACACTAAATGCTTGATATTATCTTCTGGACATGACGTGTTCTGACAGACTAATAAATAATTAAAAACCACAAGTTACTCAAACAGATGCTTAATCAATCCAAGTGATTGATGAAACAAACCTGCAATCCTGGCCTCATTATAAGCACAGTTCTTCCAGAAAGATCATGAAAATTTGCTCTTGACAATTTTCCTGTCTCACCCTCGTGTGCCACTTGAGGCTGATGATATATAAGATATGAGTTTTATGTTCAAATCTCTGATTAGGTAGAAAGAACATGAGAATTAATCAACATACCCAACGGATTTCCTCAGGCTTATAAGTGGATCTCCATTTGAGTGTTTCTTCCAACATTTTCTTGGCTTTATCAATATTCCAGTTTCTGGCTTCTAAATATCTCCTCAGGCATGCGTCTGTGCAATACTTTTGACTTCGCCCAGATAATGGCCCCAGAGCATCCCTCAGTTGAGCCACCTGATAATTTTGCAGATTTGAGCTAAACAACTTTATTCTATTCAGTTATGAATTTTGTGTTGCTGTAAATAATCTTTTTTTTACTTTTAAGAATTAGTAATAATTTTAGATAACTTCTTGTTAACAATTAATATGTGAATATTTCACTGACCATGATACAGCTCGGTGCTTTATATATATATGGCCTTAAGCTTATGCAAAAAATGAAATTTAAGGATTTGGAAAATTTTTATCTGTTTGCAAGTATTAATAAAAGTAATTAAAGGATACCTTTCTCAGCCTTTTGGCTAAGATATTCAAGTGTAGTATATGTTCTTGTCAGTTTAATAAAAGTAATTAAAGGGAAAAAAACTCATGTCCTCAGAACCAAGAGGATACGGGAATGAAGATGTAACATATTTGACTAAAAACTACAAATTGAGGCATTTAATTATAAAGATTTGAAAGAAACATGAAGCAGATGATAATGTACCTTTGCATCTTTATGGGAGGGATCATTCTCCACTTGATTCTGGGTTTGCTTTCTAAAAAGGAACATGTTGGATCTCAATTATTGCAATTCGATTCAACCTGCACATGACAATTCTTCATACTCTTCATATCCAAATCTACCGCAGAATACTCTGACAGAAATGTCCCACAGATTGAATGTTGGACAGTATGTTATCGAGAAACAAGGAAAGGGGTTATGACAGATCAGATGAGGTAGCTTATTCCAACCCAAGATGAGGGGAGGGGGAAAAAATCAAAAGTTCCAGATTTCTAGAACCAAAACCAAATATTGAAAACATCAAAACTTGGATCGAATCCTTGGTGGCTTTGGTAGTTTTCAAAGTCTTGGCCAAACACGAAAGTCAACCTTTGAAACTTCATTTTTCTTGTTTAATCCCATTAAGCATGACACTTGCGACCAGCTAAGACCAAAAGGGAGTTTCTGACGCGGATCACTGAGACCGTACATACGGCCGTTGACTTTTTCTCAGAAAGAGAAACGATTCGGCCAATTTCGTTCATACCAACAGTGAAATCTAAACGAATAGCATTTTGAAACTCAAGGGTCTCTGAGTTAGGCAGATTATGCAAAGAATTCCGGAACTCAAGCAAAAAAAAAAAAAGCATCAAATCTCAGGATATGGTGAAGCATTTCAATTTTCAAGTGAAGCGGAGCAAAGAGAAAGATAAACACGCATGTGAAGAAAAAGGGAAGAGAATACTTGAAAAGTGAGAGCGAATATGATTCCCATACAAAATACGCCAGTGTTGGGAGGAGAATATGAACGGAAAAAGAAATCTGACAGACGCAGTATAGAACCAGATATGGAGGTAGGAAAAAAGAAAGAAAGAAGCAACGATAAAAACGAAAGTGGCATGATAATCAGTTTGAGTGGTGTGAGGGAAGAAAAGGAGCTTAGTTACCTGAGAGGCTGAGAGAAAAACTGCCGCAATTCACGAAACCTCTGTTTTTGTTGGGAGCTTGTAAAGAACAGAGGAATCAAAAAGTGTGCTCCAGCTTCCCTTTCTGTAGTAATCCTGTCATAATGCTCAGTTTGGTTATCAATTTTCTGTATATATATATTTAAAGGTCAAAATAATAATTATATTTGTGCTGGCCACGTGGAAGGCATATAGCATCAGAGCAAAGAGAGAGTGAGTATGAAGGTTGTGTTGTTCCGGCCTTCCTTTTCATGGCCTCAGACTCGGTTCTCGCCTTCCTGATTTGGTTTGGCAAGCTGGGCATCATAAACGGATGTCACACATTTTGGCATTTTATCGTGTTAACTACACCTTTATTAAAGAACAGATGAAATATTTCTTAATATAAAAATTATGCAGCATAATTGGATCACTCAATGATGGTAGTATGGGCAAGAACCTACATACTTACTTGTGTGTATCTTCACGGTCTGAATCCTCTACCCATCCACTTTCTCTCCATCCCTCCTTATCCTTCACAAATACCTAAAATGTCAAAAAAAAAGGTCTCAACATTTTGTGGAAATGGAAGCATTTGAGGGATGAGGAGAAAATGAATGGGTAGAGGATTCACCCTCGTATCTTCACACGAGTTAGTTCATTTTGAGGATAGTGAAACACAACAGAAAAAACTTGAGGGGTCATTTTCTTAACTGATCTCCTGAAGATCCAACTCAATGAACTCAAACGCTTCTCCATCTATATATGCACTCTCCCATCATTTCCCATCAAGTTTCTGTTTGTATTTTTTTTGCGCTTCACTTTCAATCATTTAGGTCCCGTTTGGTACATGTGATAGGGGGCGACTTCGGCAAGTGCACCGGTCGTTACAAATAATAAAATAGTGAGAAAGTATCGTCCCACGAGGAATAGTTGTTCAATCAGTAATTCACTATTGTCGCCTTAGTTGGATAATTTTGAGTAATAAAGGATGAGTTGTAGTTAAACAAGAATTTCAAGAATTGAAGAAAGAAAAGAATGCAAGATCAAGATTTGCAAGAGAATGTTTAGAAAAGATAATCAGTCAAGTAAAACGTAGTTAGGACTTAGAATCCCCCTATATTCTTTCAAGTATTTGAATTAATGATCTAATTGATTATGATTCCCAAATTGACGATCGATTCTCTAAGGTTAGACTAAGTCTCAATGTCTTGATGCTACCTTAGTCTATTGTATCTTTAAAAACAACCTAATGTCTTAGTATTGTCTAGAAAGATCAGATCTTGAACTAGAATCCTATGATCGCATAAATTCGTAAGCCTATGTCTAGGTCATGCAATTTTATGATGAATTAACAAGTTCTAGTTAGATGCACCAATATCTCTATTGTCATACATCAACCTATGGACAATCTTAAAGGTGATCGATCTTCAAGAAAGCATTAAGCAAAGGAAATTCATTCAATCAAAGAAATCAAGATTCATACAAGAATTCAACCAAATACTCAAATTTGCATAGGGTTCATCCTAGCCCTAACTACAAAAAGGAAATTAGCCAAGCATGGCTAGATTAATAAAATAAAGATGAAAAGATGAAGAGAGAATGGTTCTTCAGAGGTTGGGGAAGGTTGATCTCCACAATTGCTTTGATCCTCCTCTCCAATGCCGTCGAGTAGTTTCTTGTGCCAAAAGTTCTTTCTTTCTTGCTAGGGTTGCCTCCTTTTTATGTTTTTTGGTCCAATTGAGTTTCCAAATCTCCAAAATCCTTAATTTTCCTTCCTTTTTCGGGCCCTAAAAACTTTCCAAAAAAGGTCAGACAGAAACTTGATGTTTATGAGAGTCTCATAAGAAGTGGGTCAGACAAGTTCATTGGAATATCAACAATGTAATTTTGATAGGATATCAAGTGGGGATAAGTATAAGGTGACGATAGTACAGAAGTGTACAGTAATAAATGTCTTTAGTTTAGCAATGGAAGGAAACAAACTGATGCTTCAACGTATATGGTACTTGCTCAAATCGTCATTGATTCTGGCGCTTCCTCTATACTATAGAATGGCCATTCTTAGTGGGAAATAGTTTGTCATCAACTCCCCAGAATTTAGCAGTTTTTGCATCATCTTCTATCATCATCCTTGAAAATTCTTCGTGATCATATTTCAATGTTGCTTTTCCTCCAAACTCAGTGGGAAGATTTTCCACGTCAAACAGTGATTTCATCAGCTCTTCACTCTCCTTGTCCTTGGGATAAACAAATTTTATCTTCTGGAATGTGATGGGATCCAAGAAGTATCTCACAGCCTATCAGAAACCAACAGTTTCACAACCCAAAGAACAAGAACAAGAGCATTATAAGAAATTTATATACTTCCTTGTCCTTTTTATAAACAATTTTCTCCATATGTTTCAAAATTTAAACTACTTTTTCATTTTCTACCCCTATTAAATACATATATTTATATTAATTATTCACATCCACCAATTATTCTCTTTCATTTATTCATTTATTATAAATTATCTCTCATATTTTATACTCATACTTTATCATATTTGTCACTCATTCTTTCTCCTATACTTTTCACATAAATAGGGGCATTTTTAGAAAAACAGGATATTATATATTGACATTGTTTCTAACTAATCTTAACCGCTAATCGTTTTACTCCAAAAAAAAAAAGTTATTTATAGAAAGGACTAGGATATATTTATTGAAGAAAGAAAGAACAAACCTTCCAAAAAGCTTGAAATATCCTTGGTGGGTTGTACAAGAAAGCAAGACCAAGCCTATCAGGATAGTGGTTTTGTAAGATGTAAATGATATCACGAGCCGTTTTGACAGAAATGTTAAGGCTGAGTGAAAATCCAGTGAAGTCTATCAGCCACGACATCTGCTGTTGCCCTTCGGGCAGATTAAGGATAGCATTTTCCATGAGGTACACTAAATGCTTGATATTATCTTCTGGACATGACGTGTTCTGACAGATTAATAAATAAGTAAAAACTACAAGTTAAACAAACAGATGGTAATAGGTCAGGTGTTAATTATAACCTTAATCAATCCAAGTGATTGATGAAACAAACCTGCATTCCTGGCCTCATTATAAGCACAATTCTTCCAGAACGATCATGAAAATTTGCTCTCGACACTTTTCCTGTCTCACCCTCGTGTGCCACTTGAGGCTGAGAGTAAAGTGATATATAAGAAATGAGTTTTATGTTCAAATCTCTGATTAGGTAGAAAGAACATGAGAATTAATCAACATACCCAACGGATTTCCTCAGGCTTATAAGTGGATCTCCATTTGAGTGTTTCTTCCAACATTTTCTTGGCTTTATCAATATTCCAGTTTCTGGCTTCTAAATATCTCCACAGGCATGCGTCTGTGCAATACTTTTGACTTCGCCCAGATAATGGCCCCAGAGCATCCCTCAGTTGAGCCACCTGATAATTTTGCAGATTTGAGCTAAACAACTTTATTCTATTCAGTTATGTATTTTGTGTTGCTCTAAATAATTTTTTTCACTTTTAAGAATTAGTAATAATTTTAGATAACTTCTTGTTAACAAATAATATGTGAGTATTTCGCTGACCATGATACAGTACGGTGCTTTATACATATATATATGACCTTTAGCTTGTGCAAAAAATGAAATTTAAGGATTTGGAAAATTTCAAAGGGAGTGTACAAGGCTTGTTTTGGAAAATTTTTATCCGTTTGCAAGTATTAATAAAAGTAATTAAAGGGAAAAAAACTCATGTCCTCAGAACCAAGAGGATACGGGAATGAAGATGTAATATATTTGACTAAAAACTACAAATTGAGGCATTTAATTATAAAGATTTGAAAGAAATATGAAGCAGCTGATAATGTACCTTTGCATCTTTATGGGAGGGATCATTCTCCACTTGATTCTGGGTTTGCTTTTTAAAAAGGAACATGTTGGATCTCAATTATTGCAATTCGATTCAACCTGCACAATTCTTCATACTCTTAATATCCAAATCTACCGCATAATAATCTGACAGAAATGTCCCACAGATTTAATGTTGGACAGTATGTTATCGAGAAACAAGGAAAGGGGTTATGACAGATGAGCTAGCTCATTCCAACATAAGATTTTTTGGGGGTGGGGGGGGGGGGGAATCAGAAGTTCCAGATTTCTGGAAGACTAGAACCAAAACCAAACATTGAAAATGTCAAAATTTGGATCTAATCCTTGGTGGCTTTGGTAGTTTTCAAAGTCTTGGCCATAGACGAGAGTCAACCTTTGAAACTTCATTTTTCTTGTTTAATCCCATCAAGCATGACACTTGCGACCAGCTAAGAGCAAAAGGGAGTTTCAGACGCGGATCGCTGAGACCTTACATACGGCCGTTGACTTTTTCTCAGAAAGAGAAACAATTCGACCAATTTCGTTCATACCATCACTGAAATCTAAACGAATAGCATTTTGAAACTCAAGGGTCTCTGAGTTAGGCAGATTATGCAAAGAATTCCGGAACTCAAGCAAAAAAAAAAAAAAAAAAGCAACAAATCTCAGGATATGATTAAGCATTTCAAGTGAAGCGGAGCAAGGAGAAAGATAAACACGCATGTGAAGAAAAAGGGAAGAGAATACTTGAAAAGTGAGAGCGAATATGATTCCCATACAAAATACGCCAGTGTTGGGAGGAGAATATGAAGGGAAAAAGAAATCTGACAGACGCAGTATAGAACCAAATATGGAGTTTGGAAAAAAGAAAGAAAGAAGCAACGATAAAAACGAAAGTGGCATGATAATCAGTTTGAGTGGTGTGAGGGAAGAAAAGGAGCTTAGTTACCTGAGAGGCTGAGAGAACTGCCGCAATTCACGAAACCTCTGTTTTTGTTGGGAGCTTTTAAAGAACAGAGGAATCAAAAAGTGTGCTCCAGCTTCCCTCTCAGTAGTAATCCTGTTATAATGCTCAGTTTGGTTATCTATTTTCCGTATATGTCTCTCTATATATAAATATATATAAATTTCAAGGTAAAAATAATAATTATACATGTGCTGGGCCACGTGGAAGGCATATAGCATCAGAGCAAAGAGAGAGCGAGTATGAAGTTTGTGTTGTTCCAGCCTTCCTTCTCATTGCCTCAGACTCAGTTCTCGCCTTCCTGATTTGGTTTGGCAAGCTGGGCATCATAAACAGATGTCACACATTTTGGCATTTATCGTGTTAATTACACCTTTATTAAAGAACAGATGAAATATTTCTTAACATAAAAATTATGCAGCATAATTGGATCAGTCAATGATGGTAGTTTGGCCAAGAACCCACATACTCGTGTGTGTACGTATCTTCACACTAGTTCATTTTGAGGTTACTGAAACACAAGAGACAAAACTTGAGGGGTCATTTTCTTAACTGATCTCATAAAGATCCAACTCAATTAACTCAAACGCTTCTCCATCTATATCTGTACTCTCCCATAAATCTATATCTGTACTCTCCCATCAAGGTTCTGTCTGCTCAAACGCTTCTCCATCTATATCTGTACTCTCCCATCAGGTTTCTGTCTGTATGTTTTTTGTGCTTTACTTTCGATGATTTAAAATAGTTGTGGTCAAGGATCCAGGGACCAAGCTACAAACCATTTAAGGTGTGTACTCAGGTAAATATTTTCTCTCTTTCTTGCTTCTTATAAATAAGCATAGATTTTCTTTTTTAAAAAAAAATTATTTCAAGATACACTTATTATTTTTAACTAAATTTAATTGTTTTCTTAGACTTAAAGCTTTTATAAATAAGACTGAGTGAGTATTAAACTAATAAGCTTTTAATGAATTTATGCAATTTTAAGGTAATTCATTGGCTAGTTCTGTGGTGCCCATGCCTTAAAAAAATGCACCTTGCGAAGATCGTGGTGGGCGAAACTAAAAAAATATAGGGATTGTATATTTATTTGTACTCAACAAAAATAAATAAAAGAGATCAAAGGGTTCGATGTGTAGAGATTACACAAACACACAAAGCCAATATTTCCAACATCATCAAAATGTCAAATTTATAAATTATTGTTTACTATTTATAAATCATGAATTTACAAAGTAATTTATCTCAGGTTTCGTGAGAATATGATACGTAATTCACTCTAATTTGAATTTCATCACAAGTTATTAATTTAAAATAATACAACTCCATTTTAAGTTGAAGTAAACTTTTGCCCTATTATAGTTCCATCTTCCATGGCCATATAATACAAGGAAAAAGAGAGAGAAGAAAAGCGGCAACCCCATATTTTATCATCATTTTATAACAGCATAAATAAAAAGATCAAGCCTGAAATTGGAAAATTTAAAAGTAAGAGACGAAATAATAGAGAGACCATAGAGGATAAAATGTAAAAGGTCGAATGAACAATTATTCTCAGGCCCTGCTTTCTTTACATAAAGGAATACAAAGAATACCCATAAATCTAAGGTTTGCAACTGGGAATTGTGAGTTTGTTTTTATTATTAAATAAGTATTATTAATATATAATTAAATAATTAAAATATAATAATGACAAAAATTTGATTTAAATATATATTGAAATCTAAATAATTTAAATTAAGTTAATAAAGAAATTTTTATAAAATTTATATATAAAGTCGTTGAATATAAACAAGTAAAAAAAAAAGCTACCATAAGTTTAAAAGTAGGTTAACATTGTTTTATAGGGTAGAGATGTAAAAACGATAAATTTAAAATATAAACTCATAAATTTAACCAAGTTTACTAATGATTGGACTCGTTTTTATAAGAACGATAAATTTGGAATAAAAACGGGATATTCGAAAAATCAACTTGCAAGTCGTACAATACAAACATGATCTTGTGGTGCCAAATTGTAACGGAAATAATGAGAGCTTTATACATATATGTACGATAAATAAAATACATAGCTGTAAGATTCCCTCTTTACATCACAATAAATATTTTCTGTGCGTCAATTTTAAATTTGATAAAATTAAATATTATTGAAAATGTTTTAAGAGCCTGTTTGGATCCTCTTATTTTTAAGTCAAAAGCTACTTTTAAGCTAAAGCTAAAAAAAAGAGTTTTTTTTTAAAAAGCTGAAAGTCATTTGATGATAATATAAATTTTTTAGCTTAAAAGTTACTTATAATCTGAAATTTAAAATAAGTTGTTCAGTAAAATTTGTCTTAAGCACTTTTTTTAAGTTTTTTTTAAAAAAATTCATTGGCGGTGGGGCGAGCGGCGGCAGGTCACTGATGTGTGGTGGGCGGCCTCCTCTTAGTGTTTTTTTTTTAAAGAAAAATTAGTATTTTTTTTTTAAAAAAAAAGCCATCAGAGGTGGTCGCCGACGATGAGGCAGCGGCGGCGGCTGTCGGTCACCGGTGGCGGGCACTGGCGTGGGATAGCCAGCCTCCTCTTAGTGTTTTTTTTTTTAAAAAAAAAAGTCGCCGAAGATGGTTGTCAGCATGGAGCGGCGGCGGCTGTCAGTCACCGGTGGCGGCTAGCAGCGGCTGCCAGTCACCGGTGGCAGCTGGCAGCGGCTAGGGTGGCCGACCAGGAAAAAAACGAACAGAATAGAAGAGTCACAACGTAGAGACTAGGGTTCTCTTAAAAAATAAGCTCCTCTAGGAGAGCTTTTTATTTTTAGTTTTTTTCTTCATGTAAAAAAAAGCTCTTTTATTATAAGAGCTTTTATAAAATATTGTTTGGCCTAACTTTTACTTATAAGGAGAAGATAAACTCAAAATAAGAGAATCCAAACAGGCACTAAGTATATAACCACAAGTTAAACAAGCTTAATTGGAGAACGATATCACTCCTGAAATATGAATTAAATGTTTATCGAAAAACACAGAATCAAACAGTTAATATGTTTTAGTAAAAATAAAAAATGTATTTCCAAATTACTGCATTATTTATGGCTTGATCTTTTATTATCAAGTAGTTAGGAATAAGGAATTGATACAAACCCATCACAGGAAGTGTCCCTTTCTTAATAAAGAGTGTGTTCCCATGAAGCTGTGTAGGAGTGAAGGAAGATTAAAGAAAGGAAGAAAAATAGAGAAATATCTATTTTAATTATTTTCTATACAGTAATTTAAATTTTAAAAAATAATTCTTCTTTTAAAGAAGAAAAATCTATACGAACCTGATTAATAGTAATAATACCGATCGACAATCTGCTAATTCAGGCGTATTAATTATGGAAAATGACATTTGGTGCCTTCCACTTTCCCACACGTGTAAGTATCTTAAACAAAAATTTATTTATAATATATTTTACCATATACGGTGCAACTAATGCTGGGGAATTTTTTTAAACTGGTAAATTAACTCTTGAAAAATGGTGTGATTTTCAACCATAATTTACAAGTTTTAAAAAATGCAATATTTAAGAGTGATTCTTCATGATTTACGACTGGGTATGCGATTATGGATTGATAATAATAATGGTTGTGGAGCATGGAGGGGCGGAGTGAGTGAACAAAGGAAAGAATAAGATCATTTTAGTCCTATCAATTTTTTTTTTTTATAAATTTTAAAATTTAAACTTTCAAATAATTGAAATAATGGTCTTCGGTTACATTTTTCATTTTTCGATATTTTGTGCCTCACTTTGTGTTTAATCTCTTTGTATAGGATCTAAACGACATTATCTCTTTTTAATTATAAATTATAAAATAAAACATTATGTACAAATAACTCTTTTTTTATTTTTTTATTTGGGTATGATCAAGGATTTTGCCTTTTGAGATTGAGTGTAAGGAATTTTTTCCTTTTTCAACAAGTACATTTCTTAAGATTCAGACTCATGTTCTCCTTCTTGTGGGGATGAGGTCTCTTACTGGATCAATTGACAACTTGTTGATTGTACAAATAACTCATTTAATGTTCAAAACTTCATAACAAACCACACTAGACTTTGAAATATTTGTAGAAAATCCACATCCATTAATTATATATCTTTTTTTTTTTGCCAACACCGATTATATATCCCTTAAAAATCCTTTTTATGTGAATACAACAGTACAAACTTTAGATTATATGTGCATATAACTCATTCTGGAGTTTCCATGTGTTTTCACCATTGTCGTTGTGAGGGGGCCTTGTGGAGTTGTCATGGCGGCAGGAAGAGGAAGAGGGGGTGAGGAAAGAGAAAGATGAAGAGAGTGTATAATGATAAATTTATTAACATTTTAAAATTTCAATTTGATCATAATCACATTTATATCTTTTACAAATTTTTAACAGACCTTTTAGTGGTTTTAAAATTTTATATGGTATTTATTTAGAATTTATATTAATATTTATTATTGTACAGACTCTATTATTATGGGTATAATCCATATTAAATATGGATAAAATTAAAAGTTGTTGAACTGTAATATAAGGCCAATAAAATTTACTAATCAATAGAATACGTGAAAAATGATTTATAAATAGAATCATTATTTATCAATGTGAACTCTATGCACCATAAGTCCAAAGTCCGATGCACTGACCTTGAGGGATGGAAATGATTGATGAAGGAGAAGGTTGAAAGTGAGACTACCATCATTAAGGCGCGGATAACAAGTAAAATATGCCCTATCAAGTAGAAGCAGTATTAATTAATTAACCACTTTCTGAATAATAATGAAACACTATTATAAATTTCTATTTTCAGAATTAGAAATATAAATAAATATTAGAAAACATTAATAAAAACCTTTTTTTTTTTTTGTAAATTCAATGTGTAGCAATTTCAAAAAATATGATGTTATAAAATAATAACATCAATATTTTACATATTGACCAAAGTTGAGAGTATAAGAGTAACACATAATTGGTCTAACGATGTAAAACTCATTAGTTTGGAATTTAAGTCTTAAATGAGACATCTGTACTAGAGAGGCGGCCAGCCAACTACAAGCTTTAAAACTAAATTACTCGATTACTCAGTTATCAGACAATATAATCTTGACCAGTTAATAATATAAAACAAAGTTGGAGGGACTAAGAATTGGTCCAAATATTAAATAGGCACGCATGCACATCATGCAAATTGTGTAACAGTTCTAAAGTCCCCACCACAATTTCCAAGTTGCCAGCTCTATTTATTCCTTCCTCTACTTTCTTGCTCTTCTTTTAGCCCCACCTCCTTAAAACCACAATAACTAGAAACTACTCATATGTGATATCTCTCCTAACCTTTCATATCAAATATTATAATAAACGGGCCTCAATTTGAATTTCAATTCAATTAATTTGAGCAACTGATTTTAATCACGTGCTGTTGTTTTCTTTCCGACAAAATATTTATAGAATCATTTTATTTTAGTATTTTCGCGGATATTGTCTCATAATCCGGCTTATTTATGTTCTCACTTTTTATTAACACTCATTAATTTTTTTACTTGGTTAAGAAAATTTTGTTGAAAATTATTAAGATCTTTATGTTTGGAATGAATTGGCTCCGTAGATTCTAGATGACCCACAAAGACGTAGAAGATCACTCTTCCATCTTTTACCCACCAAACAAAAATGGTTAGATGCCCTTTGAGTTTTGCCTTTTATAAATTATAACAAAATGATATAAAAATAATTATTCAAATATTTTCAAGTATAAAAACATGGAAAAAAAATTATATTTTTATATTTTACAACAACAATAATAAAAAAGCATTGTTCCGCTAGGTGAGATCAACTACATGCAAGCAGAGTCATTACGGGGCTTATCAAAAACTAAATCTCTATATAGATTATTAATCAAAACATCCCAATTAATAACCTTGTTGCTCTTGTTTTGGTCTTCACTCATCCTCTTTTAGAAGAATTCATACTTCTTGATTTTTGCCTTTCTCACATGTGCGTCCAATGATTTTTATTAAAGGTGTCTTATATTTGTATATTTTGAAAATCAATTAGTTTTGTCTTTTTCAAACTATGTTTTAAGAATTAAATATCAAATAATATAATGAAAGGCGGAAAAAATCAAAAGATAAGGTCAAAAGGGGGTTGGCTGAACCACTAGCTGAAGAGTGAAGGCAATGGTGAAGTTAATTGGAGTGACAAAACAGGGTCGTGAATGAGAGCGCTTCGGGAGAAAAAATATCTTCCCAAAATATCTCGAAATTTGGAAAGACTTGATGCGCGCCCTAGGATATGATTACAAGGTATTGACAAGCAGATGTACACCCTTCAAAACCACGGGCAAGCATCCTGGAGTAGAATGAATTCCAAAATTAGTAAAACGCATTCAAAATCAATTTATTATACCAATCCTCTTGGACACACACAAGTGTTCCATATTCTATTCAATCACCGTGTTATATTGGAAAATAACGTCTAGAAAAAGGCCAAGACGACACCACCTCCACCACACGAGTAACAACCATGAAGCTAGACATCCAGATGGCCACCTCCGGAATCAGAAAAGTTCATCTGTATAAAAACAATAACAAAAACAAACCAGCCAATATGTTAAATATGCCGTAACTTATTCTTACATAAGGATTGAACATATTCTTTTCCAAATTACCATAGAATCTACGGGAAAAAGACAAGGAAACCCTTTCACACTGGGAAAAAGAAAAACATTGTAATTTGTGACTTGGCTCTACGGGAGCTTCAGACTCAGCATCTAATCCCGCTAAGTCATAGAAAGCTTGGAGCTTCAGACTCAGCATCTGATCCCACTAAGTCATAGAGACCTGGGAACACCCCGTGTTGGTTTGTATCTCCTACAGAGGAATGTTCATACATTTCCACCTCTATGGGTTCTAGTTCAGCTGGCTGAGGGGTAACAAGAGTAGGTCCATCATTGGGCCTTGGAAATACCCGCTTTTCAGCAACCTTTCTCATCAATAGCTCTCCGGGTGCTCGCTAAAAGGCAAAAGGTTCGCTACAGGGTAGTCCCCTATTGTTATGGAGTTCACCAGGTTCCGTTTATCCTCCCTAACATAAGATCAAGGACAGGCCTGTATCCCGACAGTTTCATGACATCAAACAATCGAGGTATATCAAATGATTGAGAACAATTTGACAGCCCAGCGAGAAACTGAAAGCAGCATGACTCATACCCACAAGAATTCTTCCCAGAAACAGAAAGGACAACGGTTCAAGATCAGTAGAGATAGCAAAAGGCTCTCAGTCAGGGCACCAAAGCCATCAGAGATTTCCAGATTCCCGAACTTGTACTACATGTTATCACCCAAACCAATGGTGATGGTATACTTGTATGTTTCACATGCCATAAACCCAAAAGCTATAGCAACAACTACTCACAACGTGCAGCGAAAAAACAGCCACAAAACCAGTGAAGGGTTAATGCACTAACATTAGAGGAGGCCAGAAAATCTCTCCACATCATCCAAAGTACCAACTCTCTCAATAGCGATTTATTACAAGCTATGTTTGGTATGGGAAGATGCATCGAAAATGCAATATGTTGCATTATATAACATATTCTTATGCAGCAAATAGCCCATACTAAAGGCAAAATTCACTTATTAAATCTCAATGTCACCGCCTTCACATTCATCTACCATTCTTTCCCCATGGATATGATTAGGCCCAAATTAATATTATGTATAATTCACCACGTGCGACCTTCCAGGAATGGAAAAGATATCAATCATGCATAACATATTTAAAAAACCATATGAAAAAACCTAACCCTCTATAATTCAAGTGCCGTTGATAGCATTTCATCTTCAGGGTCCATGGCGTCAAACGAACTCAGGATCAAAGAGACGAACAGGAAGGTTGAGAGAAATCATGTTCGGGGTTACAATCCACACCCAACTTTCAGGATGAGTGCAAACAATACGAAATTGAACCCCAAATAAATCGAAGGAAAACAAGCCCACACATGATAAGAAGTTGACGATGAACAAATATGCATAAACGATGACAGCATTAAAATTTCAAACATCAGCAACAGGCGAGAAACAACAATTGATCAGAACAATGTACCAACTGATTATCATCTTCATAATCACTTCGATCAGAATGTAAGAACATACATACACAAACTTTATAAACTTCATCTTCAATGAACGTATTCAATAAGTAATAATTGCCCAAAACATTACCATCGAGCTCCAGAGCAAATCTTGACTAAATGTAGTCCAATAAATTAACTACTTATCATGTAGTACTGTGCAAAATGTTCAAAACTCCAAATAGACCAATATAATTCAACAACATAGATGTTTAACACACAACTAAAAATTATCTTGCGGGCAATTACTTGCGACAACCAATTCGCAGTAACATTTTTATAGAGAATTGAACTAGTCCTGGATGACCTTTTGACCACATCTCCTCAAGTGAAGAACAACAGAGAAAAACGAATTACAATCACTACCACAAAACAAACTACAAGAACCTCTCCCACATCTTCAGAATAATAAAATTGCTACATTGCCTCTGAATAGTATCATTATGTAACCTCAAGACAATAAAGTAGATGTATTCAATAACTGTACAGGAGGCCATCACATAATTGCATCATTAGTACCGATATCAATCGTGGATAATGAAACGACAAATTCGTGGGACATATAATCATTTCTTTTATAGTGCATACGGAGTAATTGAGGATGCAAAATAGTTTTATGACTATTTTTGTCCTTCCATTCAAAACATGTCGTCTAATTATTTTCAAAATAATTTAACAATTATAAAAGATGAATTGATAAAATTTGGATCATCAATAAAATCGATCTGAAAAATTTTTCTTCAGAAAGCCGAAACTCCATTACCATTACCTTTCGGTCAAATAATCGAGGCACTCCAGAAAGCATTCTGCCAATAAGAATATTTTGCAAAAATCCAAATTAATATCACCATTGCCACGACTACTAAATGAACTAACAGTATTGACAAATTAAAGGTACGAGATCGACTGGTTGCTGGGAACCATTATTCGTTAATCCTTTTTCTTTTCTGGGATCAGATTAGCTCAATAAATAGGCCATAAAAATTTACCCTGTTGGAATGATAACTAAGATTATATCGATAGATGATACCTTATTTGATGGGAAGAGTCAACGCATATATCCTGTCGTGTGTCCTTCGCGACCAGATGGTCTATGCGGGCGAGCAATCGATGAGCGATAATAAACGCAGAATGAAAAGCGAGGCACACAGCGCACCAGAGGGAGATCCCGGGCAACTCCCGTGCGATCTCCCCCCGAACCAAAAAAACTACTTTCTTTTATTAAGATATGGTGACCTGCCATGCAAGCGCACCTATCATGGCAAAGGTCGGATGACAAAGATTATTCAGGACTCAGCCTACCATAAAGAGGCCCTTCGTCCCGAAATCTTATACATCCATTATACCATCAGAGCAACAACTAGATTTACAAATATCCAAGATCTGCGATGGTCGAATCTACAGGACGACATCACATAAACCCTCAAGGGCAATCAGGCATAGAAAATCCAACCGTCCATCACTGAAACAATCCTCCTCGTGTGGATGAATAAGAGAACTATACTCCTAACGGTCCGCGCTGATTAGTTCGATATTCCACAATACCTACATAATTAACATCCCGAGAGCCTTGACAAAATCAAGACCCAGCTAAATTCTACATAATAGATGCCGAAAACAAGAACGATGCGACTACACCTCGAGACGGAAGATCCCAGGCAAGAAGCTCAACATGCATCTCAAACCTACAACAGAAAAGGAAAACAAAACAAAAAAACGAAGATCAGAACAATAACACCTGACAAATAACCAAGATCAAAAGATAAACATGAGCAGACCCCTTACCCCTCATGAAAAACCATCGGCGTGTAGATTTTGCCCCTATCCACTCAGATCAGACGGCGAAAGTCGGCAACAACAAAAACAGGAAACAAGATCTAAAGGGAAGAGAGGAAGAAACATGGAACAACGAATGAGCATATACCAAAACCTTCACCTGTTATTTATAAAAGGATCTGAGAGGCGAACGGCTAAGATGCCCTTCTTTAACGGTGGAGATTACGTGACGTGGAATATTAGCTACCTCTCCTCTTCTGTCGGCGAAGCGTTGTTGATTTTAATAATTTAATAATAGAGCTCATTTTTTAATTTTTAATTTACTAAACCCACCTACCAAGTGTTAATATAGCGTAGTGGTATGACGCTAGGTTATTTAGTTTTTGTATTAGGGTTCAAACCCTACCCGGACCATTGGTCCCTTTTTTAAAAAAAATTACTAAACCGACTTAATAATATAAAATTCTACATCATAAATTGTTTAAATACCCCTATTTTTATTATAAGACATCAATTAACTAGTAACAAGTGAAGACTTTTATTTTCTTATTATAAGACATCAATTAACTAGTAACAAGTAAAGACCTCCTGATAAAAGTCTTTCTCTCTCTCTCTCTCTCTCACATCTGCGTGCTCTCCCTTCTCTCTTCTGCCTCACGACTCTGCGCCCCCTTTCATCTCGCCGACGGCATGTTTCTCCACATGCTATCGGCGGGAGCTCCCTACTCTTCCACTACTACGCCAGAGTGTTTGTTCGGTTCCCAGATCTTCGATCTGGGGCCTTCTTCCTTTGGGTTGCAGGTGTGGGTTTCCGTCCTTGTGGTGTTTTGCTCCCTCTCCTTCTTCAGATCTGATCTGCCGAGGTGAGAGTTTTCTAATTTTCTATGGGTTTGCTTCTTTTTTTGTGGTTTGGGGTTTTGTGGTAGTGTTCTTAGTTCAGGAAATAGACAGATCTGTCAGATCTGTTATCAAATCCTCTTGGTTGGACGGTTGTTGGGATGTTATGAGGTCCGATTATCTCTTGGTAGCTCGGATCTACATTCTTGGGGGAAGATCTAGAGAAGTGTTTTTTTATGTGTCGTCAAGGTCACCGGACTGGTTTGGACAAATAGCATATGTGTTCTTTAGGATATTAAGGGTCTCCTTTCTTTCGAGGTTGGGTTTACTGGTTTCTTTACCCTAAGATGAGGTACCCAGTTAGCTAATCTAATTGCAGTTATTCCTTATAAGATTGTGTGCCCTTTGGGGTAAGTTTTCCAATCAACACTCTCTTGCTCGTCACTTCTAACCTTGGATTTCAAGGAGGCCGATTATGTCCATGATTTTACTTCAGCTCTTATATTTTTAATGTATGGTGCTTGGCTATTTCTATATCCAGTTTATTTTAGTGTTATTGTTGTTGTGCTTGTTATCTTTGTAGCCTTGTTTGTGGTTTTTATTATGTATTGTATCAGTTTTTAATATTAATATATATATATCCCTTTGAGCAAAAAAAAAAACTAACTAGTAAGTGTGTTTAATCATTTTTATGAGGCATTTACTTGTTTTATTTTTATTTTTATTTTTTTTGCATACATTTGGCAAGCCTAAGCTTGAAGCTCAAAATACCCACCACCTAATACAAAGAACCAGATTCATCCCCAACATTTGTGATGTCAAGCATGAATTGAGTTTTGCATCTCGGGTGCACCTGTGGAATTACTCTTAACTGCATATCATTTGCATGTGCCTCTTTAGCCAAAATATCTGCACACTCAATAGACTCCCTACTTGAATGGGATAAAACGACCTGCCAATCCTCGTATATGAGCTGGCATGTGGCCTCAATCTCAGTTCTAAATGGATGATCCAACGTACTATCTCTGAACAAAATATTTAATGCCTCCAATGAATCGGGAAAACTTGTATGTTTTGAAGATTATGCAATTAACAAACCTCAAGTCCTGTCTTAATAGCCAAAATTTCTGCAATCGTCACTGGAAAAGTTCCAATACTCTTCATAAATCCTATGACCCATCTTCCCTTGTCGTCTCTTATCAAGCCGTCAACTGCTGCTAGGTCATGATCTTTAACTGAAGCATCCACATCCAAACGAACATATCCCGGTGTTGGCTTCCTCTATTAGGTACCTATATGTGTAGTCTCCCCAAAGATTTGATGTTTGAGTGTTCCTGCCACAACTTCTTCCATTAAATGATGTTGGCATTGAAAGACCACCTCCTTTGGAGTAGCTGCTTTGCCATCGAACAATTGAACACATCTTGACTTCCATAATATCCAGCAGACATGCGCGAAAATTTTAGTCCATGTCCATTTTCTAAAATGAGCTTTGCTTGGATTACCTGTTGCATTCCATCAAAGCCAATCCTGCAAGCCATGTGAAAAGAAAACAAAATATTTATCAGGGTTGATAAATTCCTTCCACACATTTTTTGCCCTCTCACAATCTCTCAATATATGTAGTACATCTTCCTCACATTGACAACCCAAAGGACACTCTTTGGTATTTGAAATGCCAATTCTCTCTCTCATGAAATTTGTCATTAATCTCTCATGGGTTACTTGCCAAAGAAATTTTTTTATCTTTTCAGGCACCTGCTAGCGCCAAAATCTCCATAATCTAGAAGATGACTCGTTGACTTCCGGTCCAGATAAGAATTTATAGGCTAACTTTACTGTGAAGGTACCATTAGGAGAATTATGCCAGATGACTGTGTCTGGATGGGATCCAGCAGGGGGCGGTAGTATAACTATCTTTTGAATCACCCCCCGTGGCAAAAGAGAAGATTGCATCTGGTATGAAGGTAAAGCTAAGATAACAGCCTTGATGAGAACAACACGTCTTGATAAGGTTAGGTATTTACCCTTGCAGGAAGATAAGCGAGATTTAACCCTCTGCGTAAGAGGCCCCAAAAGTTTCCTTGGTTACTCTAGAATGTATTAATGGTACTCCTAAATATCGTCCCAGATCAGCAGTTACCCCAATACCTAACTTATTACTAAGAGCAACTTCTCTATTAAAATGAACATTTCTAGAGAAGAAGACCTTAGATTTGTTGGGGTTGATTTTGAGACCAGAAACAATGCAAAACCTCTTCATAGTGTCCCTAATAACCTCCATTTGCCTTGATGATGCCTCAACAAAAAGTAAAAGGCCATCTGCAAAAAGTAAATAAGATATAGGAGGGCCATGTACTGACATCTTTAACGGCTTCCATTGTCCCCTTGCACACTCTCTCTTAATCAAGTGTCCAAGTCTCTCCATACACAAAACAAAAAGATATGGACTCAATGGGTCTCCTTGCCTAACACCTCTGGATGGGGAGAAAAGTTGACCTTCAATACCATTCCATACTACTTTCATGGATACTGAGCTGACACAGGCCATTATAACCTGAAGCAATTCCTGTTGAACACCAATTACCTACAATGTATTCTCCAGAAATCTCCAATCCAATCTGTCATAAGCTTTTTCCATATCCACTTTTATAGCCACATAACCTTTCCTTCCAGGTTTAGTACGCATAAAGTGGATGGCTTCATGAGCAATGATGATATTGTCGCAACTAGATCTAGAAGGAATGAAGCTACATTGTTCGGCTCCTACCAGATAATTCATAATCCCTCTAAATCTATTTGCCAATATTTTTTGTAATCACCTTGAAACTCACATTACATAGGGAGATAGGCCTCATATCCTTTAGACTTACAAGAGTGTCGGTCTTCGGTATAAGCACTATATTAGTTTGATTAATAGTGCCTATAGAAGAAGGATTCCGAAAACCTTCTTTAACTATCTCACATAATTTATTCCCAACCTTATCCCATTGAGTCTAAAAGAAATGAGCATTAAGGCCATCAGGACTCGGAGCTTTAAAAGCACCTATTGAAAAGGCAGCATTTTTAATTTCCAAGTCGGTTACTTGCTTATGCAGAGTCTCAACATTTTCATCTTGTAAGGGTGGAAAGTCATTTGGCCAATTGTCCACAGGTTGGACAAAATCATCCCGAGTGTATAACTTCTTATAATACTCACTGGCCATGTGGTTCAGGTCTTGTGGATTATTAACCCATGTACCTTCCTCCTCTTGTAACGCTGTTATACTTCTCCTTTTGCGTTTGATGACTGTAGATGCATGAAAATATCTTGTGTTTTTATCCCCCCATTGGAGCCATTGGCAACGAGACTTTTGAAACCATATTAACTCCTCTTGTAATAACAATCTATTATATTCATTCCATAATTTCTTCTCAATTCTATGAACCCATTCCTTGGCTGGCTCCTTTTGTATCTGTCAATTCCTTCTAATCTTCTAAGAATGGCTTTCCTTTTATTTGGAATATTCCCAACTTTGCTTTTATTCCATTCAGTAGCTATGTTCTGAAAATTTAACATTCCTTGATTCCAGTCCTTATCTTTCCATGCTTCCTCTACTAAATTAGAAAAATCCTCTTCCAAAAGCCATGCTGATTGAAACTGAAACCTATTCATCCTTGGTTTTTGCCTCAATATTGAATCAAAGGACAAAACAACCACTTTGTGATCTGATTTATATTTAAGATCATGAAAAACCCTTGAATTTGGAAATCTTGTTTCCCAAGCCAAATTCACAAAGACCCAATCAAGCTTCTCTTTAACTTCCTCCCTTTCCCATGTAAATTTATCTAGCGGATCAGAGATTTCTAATAAACCTGCATCTAAAATACGGTCATCAAAGTCTTTCATTGAGTGGACATTAGGAACAGACCCTCCCTCTTTATTACCAAAACTACGAATTGCATTAAAGTCACCCATTAAAATCCATTCATCGTTCAATATTTCTGTCGTACCTTGTATTGATTGCCAAAGATTTTTCCGCTTTATATAATTTGTTTCCCCATACACAAACATAGCGAAAAAACTTCGACTTACAGCTTTATGACTGATACGACAAAACAAAAATTGATCAGAAGATGTAATATATTCAATTCCATATTCCTGATCATTCCACAAAACCCATATACCCCCAGCAAAACCTGTAGCTTCAACTCTTATCCAATTAGAAAACCCCAATTTACAAACAATCCTATCTACTTTGTCTCCACTCACACGAGGTTCAATAAGGCAAAATATGCCAATTTCATTTTTCTTTGTAATTTCCTTAACCAACATGTGGAAGGCACGACCTCCGGCCCCCCGACAATTCCAGCTAGCTATATTCATAAAGTAACAAATATGTAAAAAAACGTAAAATAACCAATCATAAATGAGGGTAAAGTTGAAAATTTATCCTGATAATCATTGAGTTAACCACATTTCCTTAGTATGTGAGATTTGACCAAAAGTGGACTTATAAATAGGACTTATGCATTAAACAAAAGTCACCATGTTGGACCTACGTGTAATGATTCAATCAACTTCTAAAATTGCAAAATGAGGATTATACTACGGAAAAATGAAAAAAAATAATAAATTAAAATTAAATTAAATTAAAATAAAAAATAACTACCAACGATCAAGGTACATGTGTTTTTCAACTTTCCTATTTACATCTTATATAATCTTTATTATTATTATTATTATTATTATTTCAGTATTTTAATTGTCATTTTATTTATGTTAAGATTTTATTATAATTGTTAATATGACTCCATATTGGAAGTCTAAATTTAATTTTCCTTTTAATTGTTTTAATTTAAGATTTTATTATTATTACTAACATTTTCTTTTACATATTTATTTTATATTACTAACATAACATTCATTGTATTGTTGCTAACATTTACTTTTTATGTTACTAACATTCTCTTTCATGTATTTATTTTTATGTTAATTTACTTTTACGCATTTACTTTTATGTTACTAACGTTTATATTATTGTTCATAACATAACATTTATCAATTTTTCATGGCGGCGACACTAGTATATATATAAGTCGGCTCCATTTGTTTAATTTAATTTTTACTGCTTTATATATATATATATATATATATATTGCATATACATCTTTTCTTATCTATGGATGAGGCTGTGAATTTACTACCATTCCTATTTCATCTTTTTATTTTATTTTTAGTAATTTATTTTTATTTTATTTATTGTTTTATATATCCCCTTCCCTTTTATCATTCATGGTAACAACACAAATATATATATAAAATTTACTTTGTTATGTTTATATTTTATATTTATTTATATAATTCATGTATATCATGAAGATAAACTGTAAAGGCTATATATATTATGAGATCAAAATGCCATTAAGATATGAGGCACCATAAAGAGGCACAAATTGGTCTGAAGCCCAGAGGCACAAATTGGTCTGAAGCCCAGAGGCATAAATTGGCTTAAAGTGAAGAGATATATAAGACAAGATTGCCTCTATGAAACAAGTTGGCTTGAAACCAAAAGATAATATTATTTCAAGTAATAAAAACAAGTGGTACAACTCCATTACAAAGCTTCATCATCTCTTCTTTTCTTGAAGATATCTCATCTTTTTTTTACTCTTGAGATGGACATTGCAACTCAACTTATCTCATAAGCTTTTGAAACTTTTTATATTAAACTTCCTTTTTGATAAATTTTTTGTATGGTATGAGTACTCATATTCAACTATTTACTTGCTTTATCGAGGGTTAAATAAAAATAGTTACTTAAATCTTAGAACGTTATTTTCTTTATTCTTTCTCGTTGCTCCACAATTATTCTATATAATTCACCCAGGGATGAATTATCATAGGATATATTAACCACGAGTTGTTTCCCTTTAGTTGATGGATTATCAACATTATTTGAAATGGACTACTGCGAAATTTATTTGGACTTTTAGTCCATTCCAAACCAAAGAACCTCATAATAGGTCAATATTGGATCAGACATATATACAATACTGTAACAAAAAATATTTGATTTCTCCTAAATTTTAATTAGTAAAATCAAACATTTATATGTAGTTGCTGTCATATTTTACGAAACATACATAAACAATATGACATGTTTACAAAAGGATAGGTATTACAAGAATGATCTTTCAATACCTTCAAATGTTTCATAAAATATGACAACTATATACAAATGTTTGATTTTACTAATAAAAATTTTGAAGAAATTAAATATTTTGTGACATAGTATTGTATAAATCTATAAACATAAGAATATAACTTGAGGTCCTTTATGTTGATTCGAAATGGACTAAAAATCCAAATGAACCCCGCGGTAGTTCATTTCAAACCAATATTAAAAATCAATCAAATAAAAGTAAACAACCCGCAGTTAATATACCCTATGATAATTTATCCCCTTACACAGGGTGAATTAAATAACTATGGAGCAACGAGAAAAAATAAAGAAAACAACGTTCTAAGATTTAAGTAATTATTTTCATTTAACCCTCGATGAAGGGAGTAAACAATTGTATGAGTACTCACACCATTCAAAAAGATTTATTAAAAAGAGGGTTAAATCAAAAACTTATGTGGCGAATTGGTCAGTTAAAAAATATAACGCCTCGTCAAGATTATTCAGCACTTAGCCTACCTTACGGAGGCCCTTCATCCCGAAAACTTATACATCCATATATGCCCCGAGAGCAACAACTAGTTTTACAAATATCCGAGATCTGCGATGGTCGAATCTACAGGAAGACATCACATAAACCCTCCCTCGAGGGCAATCAGGCATAGAAAATCCAACCGTCCATCACTAAAACAATCCTCCTCGGGTGGATGAATAAGAGAACTATACTCCTAACGATCCGCGCTGATTAGTCCGATATTCCACAATACCTACATAATTAACATCCCGAGAGCCTTGACAAAGTCAAGACCCGGCTAAATTCTACATAATCGATGCCGAAAACAAGAACGATGCGACTACACCTCGAGACGGAAGATCCCAGGCAAGAAGCTCAACATGCATCTCAAACCTACAACAGAAATGGAAAAAAACGACGATCAGAACAAGAACACCTGACAAATAACCAAGATCAAAGGATAAAAATAAGCAGACCACTTACCCCTCATAAAGAACCATCGGCCTGTAGATTTTGCCACAATCGACTCAGATCAGAAGCCGAAAGTCGGCAACAACAAAAACAGGAAACAAGATCTAAAGGGAAGAGAGGAAGAAACATGGAACAAAGAATGAGCATATACCAAAACCTTAGCCTGTTATTTATAAAAGGATCTGAAAGGCGAACCGCTAAGATGTCCTTCTTTAACGGTGGAGATTACGTGACGTGGAATATTAGCTGCCTCTCCTGTTCTATCGGCAAAGCCTTGTTGATTTTTATGATAGACCTAATAATAGAGCTCATGTTTTTAATTTTAAATTTACTTAACCGACCTAATAATAGAAAATTCTAGATCATAAATTGTTTAATACTCCATGTTAGACACCAACTAATTAGTAGGTGTGTTTAAAAAAAATTCCTTGCTTATTTTTAAAAAATATTAATTTTAAGTGTTTTTATTAGTTTAAGAATTATTATTTAATGGCTGTGTGTGAGTAGGATGGGGGGCAAAGGCGGTTTTTCCATGTAAATGCGTGTGGGGTTCAAACGAAAATGGACGGCGTTAAATTAGCCAACAACTGATGCGTTGTTTGTACGCTCCACGAATATGACGTTTCCAACATGTCTTTCCAATTTTCCCATGCCACGCCTTTGGACTGGAACCACTTTCCCTGTAGGGAGAGCTTTTCTTAATCTGGGCTGTCCAGATTTGATCTGACGGTCTAAATTTATTTTTTTTTAACTATCATTTTTTAAATGTAAAAATTATTTTTTAAAAATATAGTACAGAGATTATTTTTATTTTAGATTCTCTACTTATCAATAAGATACCTTTTTGGTTTTTTCCTGATGCGTTGTTTGTACGCTCCACGAATATGACTGTTTCCAACACGTCTTTCCCTTTGGACTCTATCTCTACGATGAATCATCGCTGACGAATGCTTATCAAGACACCTTTTTGGTTTTTTCCGCGCTCTCATTTCGCACCACTTTCGATGGGCTCTCATTCCATTCGACGTTTCAGTTGGAAAAGTGGGCATAATTATTTTTAATGTATTTTACATTATTGAGAATTATTTAATATTAATAGGTATTTTTTGAAAGAAACTTGCATCCTTAATGTATCTATGGATTTTAAACTACTATAATTTTTTGTATGTTACATATAAAAATTATACTCCTTTAAATTCAAATTGTAGAGTACTAGTAAGACCTAATTATAATCTGTTTGAAAGTGATAAATATTTTATTACGAAAACCTTATAATACATGGCTTATAACTAACAAATGCTTATCTTTTCACTTATATTTTTATTTCGTTTTACTTTTTTTGACATTTTAATAATCTGAAACGATGATGCTGTGATTGTGATTCCATTTTTTGGCCCAAAAAAATAGTGATTCCATTCATTCATTTAAATCAAAAGCAATAATCTCTCTGCAATACACAAAGACAAGGCAGTACAAAACAATCTGACGATCCTAATCTTTGTGAGAGCCTACACATGGCCTATAAAGAGACATAAAGACAAGACAGTAAAACGCCTTGAAATCAATTGTTACACCAATCATCTCTTGGACACAAGTATTCCATGTTCAATTCAATTACCGTGTTAGATTGGAAATTAACGTCCGACAAAAAAGCAAGACGACACCACCTTCACCACGAGTAATAACCAAGTCGTCTCCGGAATCAGACAAGTCCATCTGTGTGAAAACAAAAGCAAACCGGCCAATACGTTAAACATGCCGAAACATAATCTTACATAAAGATTGAACATCACTATTCCCAACCTACCATACAATCTACGTTAAATCAACTCATCCTCCCATCAGTTAAAAGTTCCATCAATTCTAGTTACGTCCGCACAAATATTATACGAAGCTATACAAGAATATAATTAATACATAACTTCCACGTTCTACTAAAATAATGATTTACCAGCACAAACAAGACCATCGGTAAAGACGTTAGTGGGCGGTAAATAAATTTCATCAGTGGCAAATCTAACCACCGATCCCAGCCACCGCTTAGAAAAATATATCATTAAATTTTTCAAATCTTATAATTCATAAACATAAACAATTTCACTTCCAGATGCATAGAAAATGCATTACATGAAAAAAAAAAACCATATTAAAAAACTCAACTCCCGTTGATATTTCTCATTTCGCTCCTCACAAGCTACGAAACGTTAAGACGCTAGTAAGCATTCAGAAATATATTGTACATTAATTTATACGCAGATTCATACAAATGCACAAACCTAGTTTTCCATGACTTACACAGTCCTAGATTTCTTTTCAAAGATCTATCAAAAAGATTTGAAACAAATAGTTTAAAAACCTTTTTTTTTTTTTGGGGGGGGGGGGGGGAGCTCTTTCAAAGAAGAAATTTTCATACTAATAACATAATCTTTGAAATATATTCCTGTAAAGAAAAATTATTATCAACATTAATAAAATATTGACAAGTGTTTAAAACCGTACATCGCAAAAATAAGTAACATTTTCATAAAATAAACTAGAACAACTTTTCCCGACAACGAAAATCATACACATCAACCATCCCTAATGCTAGAAGTCGCAGTGCCGAAAATACACGAACAAAAGCGGCTACTTCGGCAAAACCCTCGATTTACATACTATAATCTAAACCATCACATGACAAGAAAACATCAGGTACCGACGAAAGCACTTCATCTTCAGGGTCCATGGCGTCAAAATAGTTTAAGATTAAACAGACGAACAGGAAGGTTGACGGAAAATGAAAATCAAGTTTGGGGTTAGAATAAATCGAAGGAATACAAGCCCATAAAACGAATCAAAGTCGATGAAGGAATATCCATAACCTAAGACAGCATTAAAATTCCAGACAGCAGCAACAGGCGAGAAACAATTAATCAAAACCAAGTACCAACTGATAATCCTCTTCACATTAGAGACTTCGATCATGTAAGAAAATACATATAACAATATCTTCATCTCCAATGAACGTATTTAATAAATGATCAACAAAAGACTATCACCTCCTCGTGTACAAAAAGGTTGAAACTCCAAATAGACCATTATCATTCGACAACATCCCTATTTAAAACTCAACTAAAAGCTATCTTGTGGGCAAATACTTGCGACAACCAATCCACAGTAACATTTTTACAGAGAATTGAACTAGTATTGGATAACATTATAACAGCATCTCCCCGAATGAGGAACAAAAAAAAAAAGAAAAAAAGAAATACGTTCATTATTACAAAAGCTACAGAAGCCTCTTCGACATCTTGTGAACAAATGAATAGCAACATCGTCTTAGAAGAGTATCATGAAGTAATCTCAAAACATTAGAGTAGTTGCATTCAATAACAGTACAGGAGGCCATGAGATAATTATATCATTAGTACCGATATCAATTGAGGATAATGAAACAACAAATTCGTGGGACATGTAATTATTTATTTTACAGTGCATATGGAATACTTGAGAATACAGAAGATGTTTAAGAATATTATTGTTCTTCAAATTAAAATCACGTCGTCCACTTATTTTCAAATGTTTGAAAAATTAAAAATTTGAACTGATAAAGTTTGGATCATTAAAAAAATCGATTTGAAAAATTTTTCTTAAGAAAACCGAAACCCCATTACCTTGCGGCCATAATCGAGGAACTCCGGAAAGCATTCTGCCAGTAAGAATATTTTGCAAGAATCTAAATTAATATCACCGACTAGAGTAAATGAACAACAGTATTAACAAATTAAAGGAACGAGACCGACTTGCTGTTGGGGTCCATTACTTGTAAATGCTTTTTCTTTTTTGGGATCAAAGTAGCTCAGTGAATAGGCCATAAAAATTAACCGTTAAAATGATAACTAAGGAATTATATCGGTAGATGATACCTTATTTGATTGGAAGAGTCATGGCATATCCCTGTCGTATGTCCTTCGCGACCAGATGGTTTATGCGGGCGAGCAATCGATGAGCGATAATAAACGCAGAATGAAAAGCAAGGCACACAGCACACCAGAGGGAGATCCCGGGCAACTCCCGTGCGATCTCCCCCCAAACCAAAATACTACTTTTTTTCATTAAGATATTGTGACCTGCCATGCAAGCGCACCTGACATGGCAAAGGTCGGATGACAAAGATTATTCAGGACTCAGCCTACCATAAAGAGGCCCTTCGTCCCGAAATCTTATACATCCAGATATACCATCAGAGCAACAACTAGATTTACAAATAGCCGAGATCTGGAACAGTAGAATCTACAGGAAGACAGCACATAACCCATCAAGGGCAATCAGGCATAGAATATCCAACCGTCCATCACTGAAGCACTCCCCGTCGTGTGGATGGCGCAGAGAGCTAGAATTCTCACGATCCGCGCTGATTTGTTCGATCTTCCATCACACCTGCATAATTAACATCCCGAGGGCCTTGACAAAGGCAAGATCCATCTAATTTCTACAGAATAAATGCCGAAAACAAGAACGATGAGGCCACGCCTCGAAACGGAAGATCCGAGGCAAGAAGCTTTGCATGCATCGCAAAACTACAACATATAAGGGAAAAAAAACGAGGATCAGAACAAGAACACCTGGTAAATGAACAATATCTAAAGATAAACATGAGCAGACCCCTTACCCCTCAGAAAAAACCATCGGTGTGTAGATCTCGACCCGATCCATTCAGATCTGAAGCCGAAAGCCGACAACAACAAAATCAGAAAACAAGATCTAAAGAAAATACAGGAAGGAACCTGGAACAAGGAATGAACATAACTTTCAACCTTGGCCTGTTATTTATAAAAGGATCTGAGAAGCGAACGGCTAAGATGCCTTTCTTTAACGGTGGAGATTACGTAACGTGGAATATTAGCTGCCTCTCCTGTTCTGTCGGCGAAGCGTGGTTGATTATAATAATAGAGCTAATTTTTTTAATTTTTAATTTAACCGAGCCAATAAGAAAAATTTCTAGATCATAAGGTGGGGGCAAAGGCGGTTTTTCCATGCAAATGCGGTGTGGTGTTTTAATAGCCAACAACTTTTGCGTTGTTTGCACGCTCCACGAATATGACCGTTTCCAACACGCCTTTCCATTTTTTCCAATTTCCATAACACACCTTTCGACTCTATCTCGACGATGAATCATGGCTGACGAATGCTTATCAACAAGACACCTTTTTGGTTTTTTCCGCGCACTCTTTTCGCACCATTTTCGATGGATCCGGTTTTGGGCCTTTGGTACACCCGTCCACCGTAACCGCACTGTTTTAGCGTTAAAAACGAAGCTGTGCTTTTTTACAAAAAAAAAAAATTATAATATTAAAATGATATTTTAGAATATTGAATAATACCAAAAAAAATATTTCTTAATTTTTAAAAATTATTTTAAAATCTTAAAAAAATATTTTATGATACTAAATGATATTAAAAAGATTCTTGAAGATACTAACTGACAAAAAAAAAAATATTTCTTAATCTTAAAAAATTATTTTATAATAAAAAAAAATATTTCAAAGTGCTAAAATATACGAAAAGGATATGTCAGAATACTGAAAAAAATTTTCATGATCTTAAAAACGTATTTTAGGATTTTAAAAAAATATTTTAAGATAAACATGAGCACACCCGTTACTAAAATATTTTTTCACGATAAAAAAGGGACATAGCTTCACATTTTTACGCCAAAACAACATTATTTTGAGATAAAGGAAGGCAGCCGGACCAAAATAGTAAAGGACAAAAGCCGATCCATTTTCGATGGGTTCTCATTCCATTCCACGTTTCATTTCAAAAATTGAGAATACTTTTATTCTTTCCTGAATTTTTTTTATATATAAAAATTATCTTAACATATTTATTAAATTATTGAGAATTATTTATTATTAATCCGGTACTTTTTAGAAAGAGACTTCCATCTTTGATGTATCTGAGGATTTTAATTTATTATAATTTTTTTTTTAAGTTACTTGCATCTATGAATTATACTTCTTTAAATTAAAATTATATAGTAGTAAAATATAATCATAATCCACCCAACATTGCTTGAAAGTGATTTATTTTTTATCACGAAAACAGTTTAAAACATGACTTATAAGTAGCACCAAAGGTCATGCAATATATGCTTATTTATTTACTTATATGTTTCTTTCGTTTCTTTTTTTACTTTTGTTTTTTATTTGGTATAAAAGAAGGCGAAGCCTTAATGATTAAAAGGGTTGGGGAATAACTTCCTATACAATCTTTAAAGACCAAGGACTTCAAATAAGAAGGACACAAATCATAGAAATATGATAAGAAGAGACCCTCCTTGGCAACCTTCTCAACAACCTGATTCTACACTCTCTTTATGTGTTTGATTTCCAAAGTTCATATGCTCCTCATCGAAGTTTTAATGCGGAACATTACAAGGCTTTGAGGATTGACGTTGTCACTATCTTGAAGCAAATCCACAAGGTTTTGAGAATCTGGCTCAACAATGATCTTTTTGAAACCCATATCCCATGCCAACAGTAAACCTTTTAGAAGTGTCCATTCCTCCACCTCATAAGAACTACATGATCCTGGCGGAGAAACAAAGCCAGCAACCCAGTTGTCATAACTATCTCGTAAAATACCACCACAACTTGCTCTATTCTTGAGAGAAGACATCGCTCCATCAATATTGAGTTTAATCCAGTCGCGAGGACGAGCTTGCCATACTAAGTTATCCACAGCTATAAAAGAGTCTACAGACAATTGTTCTACACGTAGTACAAAGAGGGGCATAACTGAGGATTAACTAGTCGTGCACAAGATCGAGTGAAAACGGAATGATTCCTCCAATTCCAAGCTTCCATACTCCAACACCAAAAACCATATTCCAATTGAGCAAAGAATTCCGACCAAAATCGGCTTTGAGATTTAGATGGAGCCATTGGTGCAATGGTGCAACAAAGAAGGAGTTGTAGTGTCTCGAATTAAGCAAAGCTAAACACATGTTCCTAGTGTATTCACAGTCATGCAAGATATGAAGAAGCCTTTCAACATTCGAGTGACAGTAATCATAATGAAGAGAAGAATTGGGCCAACTACTTCTCTTCTCATTTGTAGGGAGTTTGTCCAAAAAGGATAACCATAGGAATACCTTAATTCTTTCAGCACCGGGCCATTTCTAAATAAGCTTGAAAGAATAATGATAAAGATTATCATTAGGAGGATTAATTAGGAAATAAGCTGATTTGACAGTGAAGCTTCCATCTTTCGTTCCATTCCAAAGCAGCATGCCTTCACCTGCTTCAATCATAGGTGGGATGACGGTTAACAGACTCTGTAAAACCTCACTAAAGACTAAGGAGTCCAGCCGTGAAAAATTCCAAGTGCCATTAATACTCCAATCAGCCATAGAACTAAGATTTTCATCCTTAGTAAGATGCCTAAGGCACAAATCACGTATCTTCCTTCCTTTAAAAAGCCATGAATCATTAAAAATAATTCTTGGAAGCTCTATTTCTAACTCTCCAAAATAAGCCTTCTTCAACGATATTTTCCTGATTATAAATAAAACGCCATAAGGGAGAGTCAGCTGGCCTAAACTCAAGTAAACTTTGTTCTCCTCTAGAACTATACTTTCCAAAGAGGGCCCTAGACCAAAGGTTGTATGAACCAGAGTTAAGTTGCTAGGCTACTTTACAACTGAAGGCTTGATTGAAAGATAATAGCTTCTAAAACCTAAACCTCCACAACTTTTAGATTGTAGAAGATTGTTCCAACCCACATTATGGAATCCATGAGCACTGGTTGTCCCCCAAATGAAGTTACACTGAAGTTTCTCTATTTCCTGACAAATGCTAGCTGGAATTTGCGCAACTTATATTGTGTATAATGGAACAGATTTAACTAGAGTTATGCATCCCACTATAGATAAGGAATTTTCTTTCCACACTGCTAGCTTAGATCAAACCTTAACAAGGATGAAGTGAAAGGTCTCTTTGGGTTTTCTTCCTTATATCATTGGTAGGTTTCATTCTAAAGATGTCTATGGCTTCAGGCACTTTTGGGGAGAAGAGAATAGAAGATTTAACCAAGCTAACTTTCTCACCAAATGCCTCATAGAAATGGTTAAGGACATTAGATATACACTGGGCTTAGTTCGTAGTAGCTTTACCAAAAAAAATGATAGATCATCAACAAAAAGCAAATGGGAGATCGTTGGTTTTGATCTGAACATCTTAATTGGTTTTCAAAGTTTCTTATCAACTTCATCAATGATAAGATGAGATAAATGATCTATACAAAGAACGGATAAGTAAGGGGATATATAGGGTCACCTTGTCGAATTCCCCTTTAGGGATCAAAATACTCGGTCTTTTCCCCATTCCACAAAGACATTGAAAGCCATGGATGAAACACAATTCATGATCAAATTAATAAAATCATATTGAAGACCAACCTCCTTGAGCACCTGGAGATGAAATTTCCAACTAAGCCTATCACCAAATCAATCTTCATGTCCATGAGTCCTCTTCTACTTTTCATTTTTTTTTTCATTGTGTGGATAACTTATTGGCCAATGGTGATGTTATCCTGGATATGCCTCCCTTTAATGAAACCCATCTAGAAAGGAGAAACGAGCTCATCCATCACGTCTTTAAGTCTGGTAGAGAAGATCTTCGTCATACATTTATAATGCACAATGCAAAGGGAAATTGGGCGGAAGTGGCTAACAAATTAAAGTTTTCTTGTTTTGGGAATTACAGTAATTAAGGTCCTGTTAGCTTCTCTCACTGACACAAAATCATGGAAAACACCCTTCACAAATAGGCAAAGAGTAGGTCCAATCGTAGACTAATTGGCTTGATAAAAAATAGCAGGGTACCCATCGACGCCTAAAGCCTTGTAAGGACCCATAGAAAATATCACAGCTTTAGTTTCTTCGTCATAAGGCTCCATACCTAGATTGCAACTGAGTTCAAGATCTATAGTAGGAAAATTGGTCTTCGATTCTAGAACTCTTGTAGCATCATTTGTATCTTGAAGTAAAGAGGTGAAAAAGTGCAAGACAAGTTCCTTAAGCTCTACCTCTTAATCAACCCAGATCCCACTATCATTTTTTATAGCTAAGATTCCGTTCCTTCGACATCTCATATTAGTCTTCAAATGATAAAAGCGTATGTTTCGATCTCCTTAAGAAATCCAAATGGTCCTTTAGATTTTTTTTTTTTAACTTTTTAATAAATCTGAAATGATGATGATGTGATTGTGATTCCATTTTTTGCCCAAAAATATAGTGATTACATTCATTCAAAAAAAAACAATAATCAAATCGGATGTAGTTATGGTAGCTTGGGCTTTGGTAAAGGCCCTCTCTAATTGGATCGGTGCTCATGCCTCATCTCCGCATAATAAAAAAAACAAAAAAAAATAATTCTCCAATCTTTAATATATGACATATTTAAAACATTTTTTTATATTTATTAATCTTTTTTTAATTTATCACTATTGATGCTTCATAAAAAATGATCAATGACAGAAATAATGAAGATGACTAGAATATTTTAGAAAAAAAACACATTATCATATCAACTAACTTCCTTAATCTAATAGAATTAGATAAATAAACATACTATAAGAGGGAGTTTTAATTTATATTTGTGATTTGTATATCATGTTTCCAAGATGAATAAAATTTTTTTTGGACTAATATAATATTTAATATCTAAGTTTTATTCATGTATGATTCTACATGTACAAGTTTTGCTCATTAGACACGGTTTTTTTCCCAAAGTACCCCTTTTTAGGAAATTATTTACCAATATGCCCCTCCTTTGAAACTATTTCTCATTGTGCTCCTTTCTGGAAACTATTTCCCTCTCTGCCCCCATTTAGTCGATTAAAATAGGGCTTTAGTCGACTAAATGTCGGGGTTCAATTTGTTTTTAAACCCCACGACATTTAGTCGACTAAACCTCATGGTTTAGTGGACTAAATGTCGTGGGGTTCAAATTTTTCACATCTGAAAAGTTAAGAATCCTCAAAGAATTATCTCTGTGCCAAGGATTGCTATGTTCGACAAACATACATGATCAAAGATGAAGTGAGGAGCATTAAAAATATCTCATAGGTGAGTTTGCAAGAGGGCCGCGTGAGAAAATCAAAGATTAGATCTATTATTGATTTATACATGTTTGATTGTATTAGCGTATGTCATAGCAATATAAATCTGGGATGATTTTGGAGTCAATAGGAAATTGATGATTTCAGTCCTCCTAGCTAGGGGTGTAAACAGGCCAGGCCAGGCCAGGCCTTACCCTTAACAGGCCAGGCCTATTCTGTAACATACTGGCCTGAGCCTGGCCTGTGGCCTGTTACAGGCCTACTTTTCGGCCTGGGCCTGGCCTGTATATAGGCCTGGCCTGGCCTGTGGCCTGTTAAGGCCTGTGTTTTTTTTTAAAAAAGAAAAAATTAAAAAAAAAAAATTTAATTTTTTTTATTTAATTAAGCTAACAGGCCACAGGCCGAAAACAGGCCTACTTTAAACAGGCTAACAACAGGCCAAAATTACATAAATTAATACTAATAATATAAATAACAGGCCACAGGCCGAAAACAGGCCTACTTTAAACAGGCTAAAAACAGGCCAAAATTACATAAATTAATATTAATAATATAAACAGGCCGGCCTGATAGGCCTAAAAGGCCTCTTATCAGGCCTGGGCCTGGCCTGTTAAGGGAAAACAGGCCTCATAAGAGGCCTTGGCCTGGCCTTTTAGCCTGACAGGCCAGGCTTGACCAGGCTTTTAACAGGCCAGGCCACAGGCCCCTGGCCTTTTTACGTCCCTACTCCTAGCCATCGGAACCCATACTTCAAATCAGAGAAATAAAATTGATTTTATTTTATGCAATTTTAATTTCATATATGCGTGGTATTTTTTGTCAATGGGACAAAATATTGTGTGAAGCTTTATATTATAAAGTTTTTCCAAAACTATTTTACTTCTTTTCTGTAATTTCACCCAAGTTTATTTCTATTTCCTGTATGCGTGGTTTTTGTTGTCGCCTTATTCATCCGAAATTAGAGCACCTGCAATCGTGTCTTTATTTTTCATCTCTGTCTTCTTAATTCATAGCAACAAATGAATCAAGAAAACAGAGATGAAGAACCTGAAGCTCTAGGAGATGTGGTGGGGAACAGAGATAACAATCGAGGCTCGGCGTCCTTGGGAGTTGTCCCTGGCAAAGTATGTAGGAAAAAGACATTTAGTCGACTAAACCCTGTGGTTTAGTCGACTAAATGTCGTGCGCATTCAAAAAAAATTGAAGCCCCGACATTTAGTCGACTAAAGACCTGTTTTAGTCAACTAAATGGGGGCAGAGAGGGAAATAGTTTCTAAAGAGAGGTACAATGGGAAATAATTTCAAAGGAGGGCCATGTTGATAAATAGTTTCCTAAAAAGGGGTACTTTGGGAAAAAAATCTCATTAGACATGGTTACTATGGTATATTTTCAAAGTTGCTTTGTATATTGAAGGTAAAAAAAAAGTTGCTTTGTATATTTGCTCAATCTCAAGTCCTCTCTGCAGATAAACTTTATAAAATGTCTTCATTCATCTTTAAAAAAATTGCAATATATTTTATGTGATAGGAGAATTAACTGAAAGACCCGGTTGAACCTAAGAGGGGGTGAATTGAGGGAAGATAAAAACTTATGACCTTTGAAAATCTTTTAGCAATTCAGTAAAATCAATTCGTATGACAATAAAGAGTTATTAAACTGTAGACAATCATTCAAAGATATATGCTGGAAATAAAGGAGATTAAGGAAGAGAATTGCAAACTGAGATTTATACTACTTCGGTCCAATCCTTGACCTACATCCAGTCCTCAAGCTCCACTTGAGATTTTCAATCTACTATCCTCTTGTTTATCCGGGCACAAAAGAAACCTTTTACAATCCCACAAGTTCACTCAAGCACTTGTGAAGCCAAATCTCTCACTGAGATACTCTCCCTTACAACCCGTAAGGATACACTCAGTTTTCCTCTCAAGATCTCCCAATCTTGAGTATCTTTCAGAAAATATGATTTTACAATGAATCTTCTCTTAAAGAAGTGAATGGATAATTACTGAAGTACAATAAAAATCATTTCACTCTCTAAATGATAAATTATGTAAATGTTAAAAACAGAGTGTGTATGAGATGAACATTGGATTCAGAATATTGGTATTTTGACAGCATAATCTCTTGTCCTCATCTTTTTGAGTTCTGAATGTGGCCTTACTTATAGATGAAGATAATCTGAATGTTGAGAATATGACCGTTATGAATAGAGCCGTTAGAGATCAGTTGGAAACTAGCCATTAGAACTTTGTTTTTCTGAACCAACTGTGACATCAGCATTTACTTTAGCGTTGATTTTCAATTTGACGCCTTTTGATCTTCTGAAACATGTATACAAATTATATAAATGATGTTAAGAAATATTATAGATCATCTGGGTAATCATATGGATGTTCTTAATCAAAAACGAAATTTTCGACACATTGATTTTTCTAAAGCAGAGATGAAAACTCGAGTTTGCATTTGGAAACTCGAGTTTTGAGCATGTCATGTTACTCCAGATTCCTCTCTGTCTGATCAAAACCCAAGTTTTGATTTACAAACTTGAATTTAGAATATGCTCTCACGTTCTCTGCCCTCTGTCTGAGCTAAACTCGAGTTTTCTCTTATAAACTCGAGTTTACAAGTTGTTTTGTCCTTGGTTGCTCTCTGACTTGATATAGCTCAAAATACTTATATCCATATAGCTCTTTGAGTCTTCTTTCCAATGCAAAAAGAATTAGCTCCAAACTTGTTCTATTTTGTCTGTTATGATCTGATGAATGAAAGTTGTTCTTGACCAGCGTTTTTGCAACATCCTGAATTGAAACTTAACTTTTGAAGATCATATCTCTTTGGTCTGTACTTTATTTTAGTTGGATCATGTTTTGATAAAAAGCCTTATGAGTCTACTTTCATATGCCACCAATTTCAGCTCATTCCGATATGTAGATTGTGAGTTACACTCAAAACATTGAAGCTTGGTATGCTGTGTGGCGTGAATTCCTGATCCAACTTTCAAAATTCATAGCTCTCTCATCTAAACTTCTTTGGGCTTGAAACTTTTTCAAAATGACGTATTGGATGTCTAGTTTCATACAAATTTGGTTTCACCTAAATCCGATCTTTGGTTTAGAAAATATCATCGAATTACTAGACCTCGGCCAAGCTGAATGTGAAACAGAGGTGAACAGAGTTGCCGATCAGCGCTGAAAACTCGAGTTTTGAATTGGAAACTCAAGTTTTGCTGGTCCAGAGATGCCAGAGATGCTGAAGATACTCTAAACTCGAGTCATTAAGTTCCAAACTCAAGTTTTGACTCATAAACTCAAGTTTTCTCTCCTAGAGCCTGATATTTGCTTGTCTTAACCTTGAATTGAGCCATTACAACTTCCACTTGATCATAGAAACTTCTAGAATCAATCTTGGAACTTGTATAATGATATTTTCATCAAGTTCTTCCTTTTTCCATCTTCCATCTTGATCAATTTTCATCATTTAACTTGGGTTCATCATTCTGTACAACTTTATTCTTTTTTTCTTCTCTTCTTTTGAACATTCTTCATAAATATATTTAAACTAATCTTGAACAAAGATGTTCCATTCTATTCATCAACTTCTTCCATCTTCCATCATCTCCTATCTTGATCATTCTTCACCATGGACTCATTATTTTCTGCAAGTTCTTCAATATTTCCTCTTCTTCCTGAACTTAACATTTTTTTCAATTTCTTTTTCCTGAAAATATCTTATCTCCTTCTTGTTCTATGATTCAACTTTTTCTTTTCTTCTTTTCTCTTGATCATTCTTGCTCATTTGACTCTTCTTTAATTCAATTTCTCTCTCTCATTTAATACTTCTTTTATTGATCTTCTTCTTGATCATTCATCATAGAAGAACTCTACATCTTTGTTTCTACATTAAATTTAAGAATTAGTTAATGAAGAAGATAAACATAATATATAAGTTTTTTGCTCTTACTAATGGCATCTATATAAGACATCATCAAAACTAATCATATCTAACATTAACTTTACGTAGAATAAAGGTGTCGGTTGCAAATATCATGAGTTTGTGCATAAACAATACCTTAAAGGTTTGTTGCAAATTCTCATAGTCATTGTAAATGAGAGCTCATTAAAGTTACATTTTCATGAGGGAAAATGATGATAGAATTGTGACCTAAAAGAATTAAAAGGTACTATATTTGTTATGAATTAGTTTTGAAACAAAGGTGAAAACTAATCACACTTATCTTTGCAAGACATAATCACAATGTAGTACATAACAAGCCAATGATCCTAATCATCTTTGTGAGTGAGAGCTTACAATGGTGTATATAGAGACCTGAATGAAAAAGGGAAAAAAAATCCTTGCCCTCAAGGATGCTGAACAACAAAATACATATATGAAATCAACAAAAACATAGAGTTGAAACTTTGGAACTTCTGCTAGTTATTGAGAAAACTGGCAGCTACACACTTTGCTTCTATCTTCCCTTTCCATATGATGCATAACCTCCAAATTATTGTCCACTAGACATTGTAGAAAATCAAAGCCTAGAAGCATTTTAATCAATCCTCTTTTGTACCAAATTAGAATGATCAAATGGGTAAGGAGAAACTGAGTGATTAAAGCCCAGCTGAGAATTCCCTTCATCATTGAGCTTATGCAGATGATATTGGCCCCTTTAATTGGCCATTGGACCCATAAATCGATAGTGGACCACAACTGGCTTCCACTCATGACATGACACATGCAATACCCACTTGAAATGCATGACATCTATCCTTCACCCATAGAAACAGTTGATGTATTTGACATGATAAAAACACAGCCACGTACCTCCTAAATTTTTCCACTTAGCCCTTTCAAACAAATTTTTCATTAAAGCCCAAATATTATTCTTGACTAATGAGAAATCAAGAATTGGAGAGATACCATCAAACTCAAACAACGATGAGATGAGAGGACTTAACGAGGGGAAAGGAAAGAAGACAATTGTTGAAGAACTCGAACTCAAACTCGAAGGTAGCATGAGAATCGACATTGAGAGAGCATCAATAGTCTTCGAGGCGTTGAAACTGATGATTCCTTGTGCGAATCCTTCTAGAAATATTCACAGATGTTGAGGTTTGTGGCTTCATCTCCTTCGACCATTATGTTTGACACTCCTCTTCTATCCATTGCTAGCAAAGGTACTTGCCAGGCACAACTCATCTTTGTATCATCCTTCTGCTCAGTCACAAATGAGTGACTTGAGCTTCATCATGACTCATGGATTCTTGCTTTAGATCAGAGGCTTCAAGACTTTCGTTGTCTTCTTGAACTTCGTCAGGTACTTTGCAGTTGATCGGGCCTTCTTGATGCTCATTCTTAACAAACAGAGTCTTTTCCTTCTGCAGCAATTCTCGCAACTCTGCCACATTTTCTTTCATGGATACAAGCTCTTGTACAATGGATGCATTTGTTCAACCTTCATCATCATACTTTTAAGTCGTTCTTTCATGCTTCTTGAGAGGAATCAAGAAGTTGCAGTAGCCATTGTCTAGGATCTTTTTCTTTCTTTCTTTTTTCTTTTGAAATCAAAGATACAGAACTAGAAAACAGAAATATGCCAAAACCAAAAATAGAGGAAACATAACTAGAATCGAATATGGTAGGACCATAATGAGAGAGGGATACATAAAGAAATTAGAAGCATGATAGAACTAGACACAAAACCCAGTCGAGAAAGGTAAGTTATGATACCACTGATATGTTTATTGATGTAGAATAGAGAAATGAGTGTAGAAAAGAGATACAAGACACAAGAAATAGAGTAGAAGGAAAGATAGAGAAGAGAGCCTCCTTGAGACTCTTACACAATGTATTATTCCATACAACTAACAACCCTTCTAACAACTTTATAAACTACTTATTATCTTTACATATCACTTTTCTTGTTTTCTTTGGTGTAGTTGCTATGTAACATGATCGGGGTCCGCATCAGTGCTTCAGTTTCGTGAGAGTACTTCGGTGAGTCAGTCGAATTGCAAGTACAATCGAAATTCTTACAATAAACAACTCTGGAAGGACATAGCCACCTATCCCACACAATTCTTGACAATGTATGTATTTCTCTTCAAGTTTCACTTTCTACAGTTTAAAAATTTAGATAAGACAAATGAGTTGATATTGTTGTGGTGGTTTTGCATAGTACTTTATTGACACATACTTCAAACAATATTATGATACAATGGTGTGGAGGTTGCAAAATAAGTGACTTACCAACTATTGTGAATTGACATTTAAATTGTTTAGAGAATTATAATTAGGTTCTGGATGGAAGATCTAATTTGTAAATAATATTTTACATTGTTAGATTTTATTCAATGTCGATAGATCTTGGATGTATTATAATTGTGTTTATGGTTTTGTTGTTGGAATGATGGCGTTGGTTGACTATATAATGCAGTATAACATTTATTTGGCCAAAACTAATACACTATTATTTGACATACTTTTACTTGTATCATAATTACTTAATGTTCTTTATTTGATGGCTAAAAGCCTCAAAGTATAATTTTAGAGTTTAAATGACTATGCTTGAAGATTTGACTGCTGTTAATGAAGCGAACCTGGTTGATTCTCATGATGAGTAGCCTGATCCGTTTGAAGCTTGGAAGAAAACATTTGGTTTGCACCGAATCCTTCTTCTTCATACTTCACATTATCAATTAATTTCATCCCTCTCAGTATAATTAACAAATTCCAGAGACATATTTTAATTATCAATTGTGTGTTATATATGTTAGAAAATGAACTAACCTAGGTCTTTGTCTCTGGTACTCGTGTCCCTGCTTGAAGCAAACTTGGCTATTTTCATGTCTTTGATATATGTAGGCAGAGTTCTAATTCGTCAGCCACTAGTCTTGAGATAGGAAGACCAACATCATCAACATAAAGCACGTCGGATTCAAGTGTTGTGATCCTAAGGTGTAGAACCAAGTCAATTATATTCCACCATATTTAAGTGAACAGTTGTCAAACTACTTGAAAATACAAAAGTTAAACAAACAAAATGGTGCTTTGTCCATCAAATTACGAGCTCTTGAACATATTGTTAGATGATTCGTGGCATCTAGCATATAGATCTTATGCATATACGTCTCAGAATGATGCTTTGTCCATCAATAATATAAGATCTTATGTTATGGGGATCTAATGAAGGTATTGGATTAATTGAGGCCTAATTAGGGAAGATATGGATAAACGCAGTGAGGAGACAAACACTCAAAAACTAGAAAAAAACACCCTTTGAGTCTCGAATTCGAGCCCTAAAAGAGACACCTGTGGAGTGGAGGAAGGTAGCCACAAACTCCAAACCGGATATCCGATGATAATATAAGAAAAAATCAGGAAAAACATATCACAGCTAAACAGAAACCAGAAACTAAAAGGCATGACAGAAGAACAAAACTGAAGACAATGGATTCCCAGCGATCCTTAGATCATCTGCCAGGACTTCTTAATAGTCAAAGAGTGGTCCTCGAGGAGCAAAGAATCAAGCTCACAAAAGCTTTCCATCATGGCTTAATGAGGGCATATATATTACTTTACAAAAACTCTCGATCAGAGGATACCAATAAGTAATTAATTAATAATCTAATTAGACTTTCTCATCCACCAACTCAACTTTTCAAAAACCAATAACCAGATCACTAGGATAATTACACACCAGAAACCATATCATTATTTCTTCACTTAATTTATGTGTCTCCGTTTAGTTTTTGAGTGGTTGGCGGATTTGGCATAGGCTCAATGATTAGGAAGCCAGGGAACACAAAGCCTTAACGAACTAAATAAACTTAAGGACCAATACATACCTAATTGAGGCACATACTGATTGTTTTAATTGTCATGTCCATGGCCCCCTTTTGATAAAAATTCTAGTTTAAAGTGAGACAAACACGCTCATAATTTTAAATTCTTTTTATGGAAAAATTCAGTTAGCCTTTGGGGAAGAGATTTTTATTTTAGTCAACCCCAAAAAAATTCTGAAATTTTATTGCATACCCTTAGATTAAAATGAAATTAAGTTTTGTGGATTAAAAGACAAGAATCCCCTTCCTTAATTTTTTTAGAAGAGTATATTTACAAAACAAATGTAGGCATTTACATGACAAGTAAAATGATTCAAAAGAAACCAAAGAGTTAATAAGAACATTTTGACCATTTACAAAACAAATAAAATAATTTAAAAGAATCCAAGGAATTTAAAATTTGAGTTAATACAATATTTGGTCCTTATAGTTTAATTTCATTTTGATTTTGCTCCCTCAAGTTTGTCTCCATTTAAAATGTTAGTCCCTTTGCATTCAAAAAGACATAAGTATGAAGTTAACAACATTAAGTTTCTTGATGCGTCACTAACGGCACGTTGAGTAGGAATATGATGTGTTAAAAAAATTATAAAGTCATTTTTTTTGTTAAATGACATAGTATAATAAAGGGTTAAATAGCAAATCCGCTCCGGAATTATACGTTTAGGAATAATATTGTCCTAAAAGTTTTTTCAGATTTAATGTCACCCCGAAAGTTTTAAAACATGGCGATGTTGTAATTTTCCATTAAAAAATTAATGGTTATTGTTAAAAAATTAATATTAATTATAAATTTTTTAACGAAAAATGACAACATTACTCTGTTTTTATGCTTTCGGAACAACATTCAGACAAAAAAAACTTTTAAGACAACATTATTTTTTATTGATGGGTTTGTTCCTGCCTTTGGGGAACCACCAGTGCGCTTCTTTTGGAGGGATGAGACCAGATGATCAGTCTCTACCTATTTTCATATTCAAATCGTTAAGGGGCCAAAAAGACGGGCTCGATCTTGTGCCACTGTTGTTCCCGAAAAAAGCTTCTGCATACCCAAGGGAGTAATATCACTAGATTAATTAGTGACAATAGAATTTCAAATCCTGCAAAATAGTGAACAAATACGAATTTGAAGTTTCACTGACTGAAATAAAGTCTCTTCCACGAGAGCTACCTGAAAATGTCTCCTTTTTAAGTTCTGCAAAAACTAAGGTCGACCACCACAGCAAAAAGGCCTATACAGCCTATAACCCAATCATATTTGGTATTGGGCCGGGCCTTTCTTTGGGCTCATCACCTCAATTTTTTATAAAATCTTTATATTTTTTTTCTGTCAATAGCTAATTATTGTATGGGTTTTAGTTTTCTCATATTACATGAGAAAAAAAAGTTTCCTACACACACATGAAATGGTGGGACCCACATACACACACACACATATATATATTAATATGGGTCCCACCATTTCATATGTGTGTGACATGAAAAAATGGTTTTCCTACAACATAAGAAAATGTTTTCCCTTATTGTATATGTGAACTATTTTACTCCACACTTTAATTAAAAATAGCAAAATGAATATGTTGTTAGAAGATTAAATTTTCATATTAGCATTCGACGGCATGTATCAGTAAAAGTTTTTATTTGGCCAATGTATTGGCGATAATTTAATGACTCTGAACAGGTTAAAATTTTGCAAGAATATGAAAATAAATTGTATAAACTAAACTAAAGTAAAAACTAATAAAAAAATTAATAACCAATCGTGTGATTTGACCGGCAAAAGTAACTTATAGCTGAATATTCAATCGGAACTAGAGGATAGGCAGGAGTTCGGCCCATCTAGATCATCTAGATAAAATCTAGATGATGCAAATTTAATTTTTTTATCGGGTGATTTTAAAATAACTAATACTTTTTTTAAAAAAAAATATTAGTTAAGAGATTATCTTTATTTTATATGTTTTATCCATTTAAAATATTTTTTTAAAAAAAAATTAAATTTAAACCGTCTAAATCTTATCTAGATAGCTCAGGCCGAACTCTTCTTACTTGTCCAAACCACATGATACCACATGATACGCAGATTCCATATTCAATCAATGGGGGGAATAGACTTTGTATCGGTGATCAGGTTGCCCGTTGATGTTGACATTGACATATCTTGAAAATCTTTTTTTTTTTGAGATGTAATGTTACTCCCTTCAGTCCTAATTATAAGACATAATTGACGATGTTGATGTGACATTAGAATTATCGTTTAGAAATTTTGGAGAATGAAAGATCCGAACAGCCAAGTTTTTGGATTTGGTGCTGAACAAAAAAAAAAAAAGTTTTTGGATTTGGTAATTGGAAGGTTGCGACAATTGAGCTCAACTTGTGAATCTTGAGTGACACATTACTTCAATATTTATCTGTTTTAGAAATACACACACTTCAAGTTTTGATCCATAACGTGTATCTTCACAGACCACGGATATATATATATATATATATATATATATATATGATCGAAGCAACTCAAATTATATAATTGCATCCGACAGCGAAGGTTACCCTGATCAGGAGGCCCCCATCAACGTGATGCATTATCCTGCTTTGTTCTTCATTGTGTATATGTCATAATTCCGTCTTATGATTGTGCACTACTCCCCTGATCTTTTTCTACAGGGACAACCTCTCATTAAGTGTTTTTAATATAAGGAATAAATCATTTTTTTCTGAAATTTTAATCTACTCTTTTTTATTTTTATCTTTATTAAATATATGTCACTCATTATTTCTCTGCAGTTTGCAATAACTTTTCACCCGTTATTCTTTTTATTTCTTATGCATTCATTAGAAAAGAAACTAAAATTTGGTTTATTGGCTGTAGATAAGTACAATATTGGTCTCTTTCGTTTCGTTTGAAACTTTATTCGACAAATTTTGTCTTGATAATTGGTTATATCACTTGATCCAGTCGTCAAAATTAGAAATATGAGGTTTGAATATAGTGAATATTTGCCGTCAGAAAAAGAATACAGTGAATATTCTTTTTTAAATTTGATAATACTCCACCTTTTGTTCAAGAGGAGGTTGTTAGTGGGTTAATTTCAGTTCCAATTCAAAAAAATAAAATAAAAATAATAATAGTACGAAAATCCAACACAATAAAATTAAAATTTCATATATACTGGATTGATGTTCCTCTAGTGATATTTATAAGGCACATATTTTTTTTTGAGTCTTAATTATAAGTTACAAGTACATTATTATATTTTTCATATGAATGTATAATTTTACCTTTCATTTATTATTACATAGACTTTGTTTTATGGGTTATAATGTACTCACTCTAGTACACAATATATGTAACTTCAAAAAATCTATTTGATTAGTAATAAAAGTCACTTTGAGAGTAAAACTGATTATTTGTTAATTTTACACATACAATTAATACTTAATTAAATGTGGCTCTCCTAGCATCATTCTCCCTTTTTTAAAACTCAATTAATATGAGTAAAGTTTAAAAAAATTAAATTTAAAATAGATTTAATATGTTAATTATCATTTCTTGGACTACTGAAGGGAGTACATTAGAAATATGAATAAATTTTTTTAAAAAAAAAAATTGTTAAGCCTAAAGACAGAGTTAATAAGGTTTATAATTTCCTTCAATTCTGGAAGAATATATTGTAAGTAACTTATAAACATGAGTAAATAAGAATAAGGTCTAAAGAGTGGCTAGTACACCAGAAAAATTTAATTAGGAGGTCCAACATTTCGAATACATAGGAATTATTGAAAGATTCTTAAAGGCGTGTCTTTGGTGAATTCATCCTTGGCCTTGTATCTACTTTAATTACTCAAATTATTACAAAGTCAAAAGGATTTGCAACTTGTCCCTGCGACAGACATCATTAGTCTCACCCATAAATAAATAAGTAAAAACCTACATTGTATCTATTGTGAAATATATATAATTAATACACATTCATTATATTGGTTTTCTAACTTGTACTGTAGCATCCAATAATGAACCATGAATATAATGAGAGTACATCTACACGCCAACTTTCGCCATAAAAGTCTTTCCATACCATGATTCCATTCTTCGCCTTTTTTGCATCTCTGCCTTTTGTGCATATAAAACCGTCTAAATCTGAGAACAGTAACATATAATGCGAGAAACAATTCTTAGATTAATATTTTTGTCTTGGCATACGTAATAATTAATGTGTTTCCAATACTGAGACCGCGATGCTAGCTAGGACCAAGATCTATTCTCACTTGAAGGATAAGTTAATTAAACTAAAAAGCAATGAAATGGATATATAATATATATGCATAAAGGATAAAGGTATATTACAGTGTGACGATGGAGATAGATCAAAACAAAATACCATGGTAATACGTATATATAATTGAGTTAATATTATTTAAGATATGTCCTGTATTTTGGGAGGGATATATGAAATGTACAACATTATTGAAGGTACGCATGCATGGTGGGGGTACGAGGGAGTAGAAATTGTAAAAAGGAAGAAGAAAATGCAGAGCAAGCTGCAGGAATAAGTTACTTAGAAGTGGTCCTACGACCTTAATATGCTGCGCGCGCATGCCTCTGCATTAGTCTTCCCATTTGTTACGTACGTTCATGCTAATAAAAGTCAAAAGGACTTGAATTTGTACCCTAATTATATATGAATCATCATCACAATCGATCCAGCATCTTGGCTTGTCTCTGATGTAGGAAGAATTTGTCACTAAGTTCTTTCAACAAAAACATGTAACGTAGTGGTGTAACTTTTGCAATAAAATTTATTTGCACGATGTCGCGGTTTTATTTAAAGAACTTGATGGATATCATATAACAGATACCTAATAATAATAATAATAATAATCATCATCATCATTCCCCTAATTCTGCAACTGTATAGACATATAGATATAGCTTCATCTTATGAATGGATCAAATCAAAGAGTGACGTTGGACTTTGACGGGCAGGCCTTTAGGAAAATCAACAAAAGGGTAGGCATAAGCTTGATCAGTCTCATCGGCTAGGTCCCACTGAAAGTTGAGGATGAGATGGTGAATGAAAACTGCCATTTCCACTTTAGCCAATTCCGATCCGGCGCACAGCCTCGGCCCTCCGCCGAACGGCATGAAGATTTGGCTCGCCGTACTGTTGCTGCTTCCACTTGGGCAAGATCCTTCAATACTAGTAGTACTGCTTCCATTATTGTTGTTCTGCAAACAAACCCAATCAATAATTATGTATACAAGGACTTGTCCATTCTGATACATGTGTATATGAATTAAGATTCTTCTCTAATATAGTAAACAAAACAAAGGCCATATCCCACAATCTGAGGCAGAAGATGGATACATGATAGATTTGGTTTTTCTTCTGCTGCTTCTGGTGGTGGTGGTGGTGGTCCGTGTCGCTTTCATGCTGTTATTTGTTATAAATTGACATCCCATTTTAGGCCTTTCCTGGCTTGCCACTTGCTAGGGCTATAGCTACATGACTTGCTGGATTCTACACTATGAATCGTATTTTATTTATGGTAATAGTAGGGAAGAAAAAGAAAGGAAATTGTAGGGGTTTAGGACCAGGGCAGAGAGAGAGAAGAAAAAGAGAAAAAGGCACAAATGCACGTGCACGTGAGAACCCCACTTCCACATGGGCATTAATGATCATCTGAACCGCCCGTGGCCCTCGCCCACACGTTCACAAAAAGAGCCATGATCATTGATCATCATCATCTTCTTCCTCGCAGCGCATCCATCGGGTCCCACATTACCCCACAGATATCTCTATTTTATTTTATGGCTCTATAAATATGTTAGATTCTGGCATTACACTCAAACAGAGTTAACTTTTTCTATATTTACAGGGATTCAAATTTAAAATTTGGTGTTTGGTCGAGTATATTTACACTAGCTTTTAAATAATGAATTCTAAAGAAAAAGGGAAAAAATGATTTTAGAAAATAGATTTTAAAAAACAACTTCTTAGAAAGTGAAAAAAAAAAATAACTCCCGAAAAATCATGGTTTTCAACCTCCAAAGCATAGTTGTGAAAAATTGAAGAGCATTGGGTGCGTTAATCTAAACCGGTTAAAAGCTATTTCAAATTTTAAAGAGGTGTTTGACGACTTCACTTTTAAAAACATGGTTTAAGTCCAAACGATCACTTCAAAAGTGAAACCAAACGCAAACTAAAACCATTTCAAACAAGATCACGTCGAGTTTTAGTGGTTAAAACCTTTCACACGGACCAAACGCCTATTGGTCCCACACACATCCCTCCAACTCTGTGATATCAAAAAATCCTTCTTCCTCAATGATCATGACAGTTCATCTCAATGATATCTTAGCACAATGGGTTAATCACGCCATCCATGATCAATCCCCACTTCTTCTCTCTTTTCTAACTTGGTTCTTGTAATGTAGCCCTTATCGCCATCCTATTTGTGATACACTTACCCTAACGGCCTCGACGAAGATGGCCCTGGACCCCACGAGCCCCACATCCCATGGATGCTGTTGTTTTCGCTGTGTAACCCATTATCAAATATATATATATATCTAGCTACTTGATTAATGTATATGCTTCAAAGCTAAAGAACAACCCTATAATCATTCTCTGGCCATTCCGAAGAAGATGCTTTAAAGAGGCATTAATGATTTGATCAAGCCCTTTAGCTCAGTGACCACCTCAGATTTGAAGGTAAAATTCTAGACCTAGGATAGGAACTCAACCCTGGGTCATCAACAACGTTAGGATATGTAAAGGAACTCATACTAGAGTTTGTACGTTGGGTTGGAGGGTTTTTTCAATGCCGTACAACATGTGTACCTACGTGAAAGGCATGAAACGCCGTACCCAATTAAAATCATGTCGTGTTCTAGAAAGGAAGAAGAATTGATGATAAGATAACTAGAGGAGAAGACTAGAACTACTTTTTTTGGCAAAAACCCCAACCCCCTTAATTTTACCTGTTGGAGTGTCTGGTTAAAAGGCAGGGAATGAAAGGGGGAGTGATTTGGTGTGGGGATCCACAGGGGCAAGAACCAATTCAAGTGCTTGGGATCTATGCTTCTTAGAGGTCTGATTGAGTTCACGTTATTTATTTGAATTACCTATTATAGAATAGCTTTAAAAAAAAGTAAAAAAATGATTTTAGAGAACAAATTTTGAAAAATAGCTTTTAAAGAGGGGAAAAATGGCTTCTAAAAATTTTTGGTTTCAACTCATCAAATGGTGTCAAGAAAGAAAAGCGCTTTTACAAAAATTTAGGATGTTTGGGTGCTTTCTTACAAAACCATGGTTTAGAACTCCGAGTGTTTTTTTATGTTACCCAGACACATTTAAATAAACGTTTAAGTTGAAACAAAATTTCTTTAGTGTATTTATCTTAAAACCAGGCACTCAATATTTTTATTCCCATGATTTTTTTAGGCAAAAGAAAAAAGAAAAGAAGCCATGGGGACTTTTAGAAAAAGGGACAATAATTATAGAGAAGGCGTGCTGTCTAGAGCTATAAGCACAGAGAAGGAAGTGACCTGCCATCTCCATGGATTGAAGTGTTGAGGTTGGTCAAAAAGTGAAGGATCCAGATGCACGGCTGCAACCACAGGCAAGACTTTCCACCCACATGGAATATCATAACCTTCAACAAAAAAAAACGGTTAGTATTAAACACTTTTCTTCTTTTAAAAAAAATTAACTCTTTGGATTTCACACCAAATACTTTTCTAATATTCTTTGAATTATAACCTAAAAAAAGGCATTGAAATATCCATCCTCCTACCTTTGTACCTAACATCCTTGAGAGCCTTCCTGTGAAGGAACCTCACAACGTTTCCCAGCCGAAGTGTCTCGTTCACCACCTTCACAATCAAGGTAGCAATTTACTAACGACGAACTGATATTTTTTACTAACCAATCACTTCTGACTCTAGGCAGTTAATAGATGAGAGAGGGAGGGAGTGAGAGCGGTTACACAGTGGGTAAATTCCATGCTTTTGTAGTCTTCCCAAGTCAATTCCACTTCTCCTGCTTCCTTCTTAGCTTTCGCTATTTTTATGTGTTCTTCCTGTAAAAAGAAAATAGGACTTTGAAGTTGCGTAACTAGATGATTTTTGAAGCATTAATATCGTTGTACTTGCTTACCCTTAGTTGCTGTATGGCTCGAGGACTGCCAGGTAAGAAGTGAATAGCAAGAGCTATAGCTACAGATGAAGTTTCATGTCCAGCGAAGAGCAAGCTCAGGATCAAGTCCAGAATCTGCTCTGTTGAGAGATTCGAATGCTTCAGAACCCAGTTCAGAAGATCATCTTCCTCCAGATTTTCATTCTCCTCCTCCATTCTATTCACTCTTTCTTCCATTTTCACCTCTATGAAATTCAGTATGGTTGACCGAGACTGAAACAGATAGATAAATAATCAATCAGTACAGCTAAGTTGTGCTCTATATAAGATTTCAAGCATGAATATTCATATTCGCTCACTTTTAAGGCCCTCCTGTACGCAGTTCCGGGAAAATTTAAAGGAGCTGAAACCACCCCCTTCATGAACGTCACATACTCTTTCTTCAATAGCTCTGTTTCAAGATTCCCAGGATCTAAACTCATAATATGGTCCGCCATCAAATTGAAGGTGAACTACAAATCAAACAAAACACAACTTTTTTCATTTTTCAACTCCTTTAGTTCACTTAAAACCACTGGACTCGACGCAGAAACCAAAAAAGAAGAAAACTTTACCTTCTTGGCTTCATCTTGAGCGGAGAACGTACAATTTTCCTTCCATGAGCCAAGAACAAGCAGGGTATGCTTCTCAACCTCTTTCAACAGATGTGTTCGTAGCCTGGCATGGCTGAGAAAGTTCAAAGATATAGCCCTCATGTCTCTATGCATGTCACCAACCAACACCAACATAGACCATTTTCCCAGGATTCCTCCAATGCTTCTGGGATAGCTACATTCGAACAATTTCCCTTCGTTCTGTAATATGTACCTGTTCAGCCCTGCATCTGCTGACACTATAGCTGGTTCCCCAAATAACTTGGACTTGTAAATCTTACCATACCTGAAAACCAAAAGGCAAGTTCATGAGCCACAGAAAGTTGTAAAAAGACAAGTAAAGACCAAAATTACGCACCTTGCTATGTGCTGCTCCATGAAGTCTCCAACAGTAGTAGCAGAATAAGGCTTGAGATAGCCAATGGTTTCACCAATAAAAGGCCAACCCATTCTTCCAGGAGGAAGATTAAGCCTGGGGTATTTTCTTCTTCTGAAGGATATGATGAAGATGAGAAGAAGAGGAAAGAGGAGAGATATCATATAACAGAGAGGGGTCAGGGGTGAGTCAGACATGGAGGTAGGCTTGTCTGATGCTGTTGGTGATTCTATGTAATATGTGTTCTGATATCTCTCTGTTCTAAGCAAAAAATAAAAACAGGGGAGGGTGCGGTTTTCAATGAGGAGGGGAAAAGAAAAAGAGAGTGAAAAGGGGTTTCGATTTTGTGGAGTAATAAAATGGAGAAAAGGAAGAAGAAGAGAGTGGTTTGAATGGAATGACTGAATGAGAGAGCTAATGAAAGCGTGAAGCCAATAGGGTGCTTTTATAAGCTTCTCTCTGTGTCCATAGGCGAAAACAGCGGAAAGTAGGTACCCCAAAATTGGCTTTACACTTTAAAAAAATGACGCCCCAATGCCAATCACGTTCCATTTTAAATATAAGAAAAAAATTAATTTTTTTATAAAAATTAAAGAAACTAAGTAAAATATTTTAAAGTATTTATATTTATATTTTAAAAACTAATATAAATATTTAATTTCATTAAATTCAATTCAGTGCAATTTGCCTCAACTTTTACCTTTTATGTATATATCTATTCAAACAAATAACACAATCATTTTTTAATTTTTTTTAAAAATAAAAATTATATAATAGAGAGTTAACTTTTGTTAAAGAGATTAAAGAAGTCAATTAAATTATTTTATATTTTAGATTTATATTTTTTATAAATTAATTAGTTTGACTAATAGACTTATGTATAACTTAATGTTACACAACATATGATAGAATTAAATAACTTATTTAGCTTCCTTAATCTCTATAAAAATAGTCAACTATATCTTAATACTCATACCATTTAATTTAGGAAAGATTATAATGAATGATCAAAATTAGATGATGTTTATTAGGAAAAATTATAATGAAGCATCAAAATCATATGATATTTATTAGGAATTACAGTAAATTTATAATTATTTAGAATAACCAATTATTAAAATAAAATTTTAAAATACTAACTTGTTCTTTATTAAACCTTATATATTTTCTACCATATTATATTTTTAAAACTAATATGAATATTTAATTTCATTAACTTCAATGCAATTTGCCTCAACTTTTACCATTTATATATATATCTATTGAAACAAATAACACAATCAGTTTTCAATTTTTTTTAAAAAATAAAAATTATATAATAGAGAGTTAACTTTTGTTAAAGAGATTAAAGAAGTTAATTAAATTATTTTATATTTTAGATTTATATTTTTTATAAATTAATTAGCCTGACTAATAGACTTATATATAACTTAATGTTACACAACATATATGATAGGATTAAATAACTTATTTAGCTTCCTTAATCTCTATAAAAATAGTCAACTATGTCTTAATACTCATACCATTTAATTTAGGAAAGATTATAATGAATGATCAAAATTAGATGATGTTTATTAGGAAAAATTATAATGAAGCATCAAAATCATATGATATTTATTAGGAATTACAGTAAATTTATAATTATTTAGAATAACCAATTATTAAAATAAAAATTTTAAAATACTAAATTGTTCTTTATCAAACCTTATATATTTTCTACCATATTATATTTTTAAAACTAATATGAAGATTTAATTTCATTAACTTCAATGCAATTTGCCTCAACTTTTACCATTTATGTATATATCTATTGAAACAAATAACACAATCATTTTTCAACTTTGTTTAAAAATAAAGATTATATAATAGAGAGTCAACTTTTTTGAAGAAATTAAGCAGACTAATTAAATTACTTTAGAATATTTATATTTATATTTTTCTCTAAACTAATTAGTTTGACTAATAAATTGATATATAACCTAACATTACACAACATATTATATGATTAAGTAAATTATTTAGCTTCAATAATTTCTACAAAAAAAGTCAAATATATCTTATACTCATACCATTTAATTTAGAAAAAATTATAATGAAGGATCACAGTCAGATGATGTTTATTAGGAAAAATTCTAATGAAGGATCAAAATCATATGATGTTTATTAGAAATGACAGCAAAATTATAATTAATTAGAATAGCTAATTATTAAAATAAAAATTTAAAAATACTAAATTGTTCTTCATTAAACCTTATATATTTTCTACCACATTATATTTTTAAAACTAATATGAATATTTAATTTCATTAACTTCAATGCAATTTACCTCAACTTTTACCATTTATGTATATATCTATTGAAACAAATAACACAACCATTTGTCAATTTTGTTTAAAAATAAAAATTATATAATACAAAATTAACTTTTTTAAAGAGATTAAGGAAGCTAATTAAATTACTTTAGAGTTTTATATTTATATTTTTCTCTAAACTAATTAATTTGATTAATAAACTGATATATAACCTAACATTACACAACATATGATATAATTAAGTAACTTATTTAACTTTCTTAATCTCTCCAAAAATAGTCATCCATGTCTTATGCTCATTCCATTTAATTTAGGCAAGATTATAATGAAGGATCAAAATCAGATGATGTTTATTGGGACATACAATAAATGTTATAATTATTTATAATTACTAATTTTCAAAATAAAAATTTAAGAATACTAAATTTTTCCTTATTCAACCTCATATTTTCTACCACATTGTATTTTGAAAACTAATATGAATATTTAATTTCATTAACTTCAATCCAATTTGCCTCAACTTTTACCATTTATGTATATGGATCCGGCTCCAATCCACTTCCCTTCCCATCCTCTCACATCCTCTTCTTCATCTCAATCGTTAAATTGAAATCTAAACGGTTCAAATTTAATCTTTTATAAAAATGTTTAAAAATAAATATTTTATAAAAGATTAAATCTGAACCGTTCAGATTTCAATCCAACGGTTGAGATAAAGAAGGAGATGAGAAAGGAAATGGATGTGAGCCAAATCCTATGTATATATCTATTGAAACAAATAACACAACCATTTTTCAATTTTGTTTAAAAATAAAAATTATATAATACAAAGTTAACTTTTTAAAAAAAAATTAAGGAAGCTAATTAAATTATTTTAGAGTTTTTATTCTAAACTAATGAGTTTGACTAATAATCTGATATGTAGTCAAACCTTACATAATATATTATATGATTAAATAACTTATTTAACTTTATTAATTTCTTAGAAAAAAGTCAGCCATGTCTTATCCTCATACCCATTGTTATCAAACTCACAAGTTGACTCTCTGATTTTACCGTTTTTACGTTTCTAGCTTACAAAAACGAGTCGAGTCACTAGTAAACTCGTACCACTTGTAAACTCGCTTAAACTCACAAGTTTATGTACCGAGTTTACCCGTTTTTACGTTTCTAACTTATAAAATTGTATTAATTTACCTTTAAATTCGTATTAATATTTTTTATTTGATCATGCTCGACAGCTTTATATAGAAATTTATTTGTTAAATATGATAAATGATGAATGACGATGGATTTAATTTCAATTATTTGGATTTAAAATATATTTAAATCAAATTTTTGTCATTTTCATATTTTAATTATTTAATTATACATTAGTAATACATATTTAATAATAAAAGTAAACTCTTACAAGTTTACAAAACGAGTTTACATTACCGTCACGAGTTTGCTTAAACTCGTGAGTTTGACAACTTTGCTCATACCATTTAATTTAGGCGAGATTATAATGAAGGATCAAAATCAGATGATCTTTATTAGGAATGACAGTAAAAGTTATAATTATTTATAATAACTAATTATCAAAATAAAAATTTAAAAATATTAAATTGTTCTTTATTAAATCTTATATATTTTCTACTACATTATATTTTTAAAACTAAAATGAATATTTAATTCTATTAAATTCAATGCAATTTGTCTTAACTTTTATCATTTATGTATGGGTTTAATGTTTCTGCCTTTAAAACAGAAACATTTTATCCGCCTCACTCACATAAAAGTGAGTGGGCCCTACTATCAAAAGAAGAGAGAGAAAATAATAATGGGATCTACTCATTTTTATGTGAGTGAGACAGATAAAATATTTCTGCCTTAAAGGCAGAAACGTTAAACCCTTTATGTATAAGTTTAATATTTCTATCTTTGTTACAGAAATATGAAACCCTTTATGTATATATCTATTGAAAAAAATAGCACAACCATTTTTCAATTTTATTTTAAAATAAAAATTATATAATTTTAGGAAAACTCAATTTTTTATGATTTAATATGAATGTTGAAGAAAATTTAACACACACACACATATAAGATTAAAATATGGGTAGTTTTAAACAATTCATAGGAGGTTTGAATAATTTATTTTTATACTAGAGTAGATTTACTTGAGTATTAAAAATAATCATCCATGTAATGTTTTTTTTTTTACTGAAAGCCATGTAATTTTATTATTTTAATATACTTAAAAAATGTCTAGATAATATATTATAATTTTTATTCAATAATGTTATTTAGGATCGCCTCTCCCGTGAATACTCATACGTAAACAAAAAATAATAATGTTTATAAAAAATTTATATAATCAATAAATTTTATAATATAAAAGAATAATAATAAATTTTATTTTCTTTTTGGGATAAAGCTTTTTTAACGACTAAGATATTCCATAGAAAATTTAAAATATTCTAAATTTGTCTATTTACTTAGAGTTTATTTTATATAATAAGTCAGGAAATAAATTAATAATTTAAAATTTTCAACATCTGGGTTAGTAATTAAAGGATATATTGATGGGTTGGTTATGTAGGTTTTCGTTAAGATTAAGAAAATGGTGATTTTGGCTGTTGGAATTTTTTTGGAAAATAAAATTTAAATTATTTTAAGAATAGAATATAGGAATGATTGAAGAATAGATGGAAAATAAAATTCAAATTATTTTAAGAATTGGTTATTCTCAATATTTACAACTTTTACAGTTGTTTCCAATAAATATCATCTTTTCTAGTTTCTTAATTCTATTTTTCCCTTTAATTTATGTGTTTATTCTTTAAAACCCCAGTTAACTCTTCACTTTTTCTTAATTTATTTGTTTGTATTTAATTCTAGGGAAAATTAGAATGAAATTCCTAGAGGAAAAAATATTTAATGAGAAGAACCAAAAAAATTGTAATTACTTCGAAGGACCAAATATCATAATATAAATTAAAAATTACTAAATTGTCCCCGATCAAACCTCCTATGTTATTTTTTGCCTTCATAATTAAAAACATAACTAAAATCAAAAGTAAAATCGTTATCATTCACATCTAATATCATTGTATATTATTTATTCCAGATTTTAGACTCATGTAAAATCAATATATTTTTTAATCAACTATGGTTCAAACTCTTTTTTTTTTTAAAAAAAAAAATTGTTTCAACAAGTTAAACATTCATATAATCATTAGCATTAAAAAATATATGATCAATTTTTCGGATTTATATTGTTAAGTATTAACATTGATATCCATTTTATAAAAATAAAAGCTAAACTTATTTCATTTTTTAATTTAATTATCATTAAATGAATTTTTTAACCCACAAAAAATTTTTATAAAATAAAAATATTAAATCATATAAATTTTCTTTTTTTGCTTTAACATATACAATAAACTATAAAAAAAACCTTGAGTTTTATTAAAATGATATAATAATATTTTTAATTAAAAAATTTGTTTATTTTAGAAAATTATAATTTTGGAAAAAAAATTGAAGAATGTGGATTTTGTTTTCATAGATATATCTGTACAATTTTTGAAAAATGAGAATTGAGAAAAAAAATTATTTAATTTATCGAAATTTATAATTTTGTGTTAGTTTTTAAAATGGGGTGTGGGAGAGAATGCAAGAGGGAATTGAGAAGATTTTCTTAAGGGTAGTTTAGCATTATTAATTTTATATTCTTGTATTTGGTCCTTCTAAATAATTATAATTTGTATGGTCTTTCTTAATAATTTTTTTTGTAGGTCCTTCATTATAATTTTCCCTTCATTCTATGTGCTACTACGTTCCTTCCCTCCATAAATGTCCCTTCTACTTTAGATTTTTGTCCTAAACTTTTTTTAAAAAAAATTTAAACCCCAAATTACACTTTAGGAAAATTCCCAAAAAATACCACTTGAATTTCAAAATCTTAAATAGGTGATTTCACAATAAAACAAAGTTTTAATTGTTTTACTGTTCTTATTAATGTTATTACTACGGTTATCAACAGAATTTTAAAGTTCAAGTGATAGTTTTATGTCACTTTCTCTGGGAAATTTACCAAAATAAAAAACTTTTTTTTTAAAAAAAAAAACCAGATTAAGGTATTGTTAAAAGTATGTACTGAAATAAGGCAGTCAATCACGTCACTTCACCTAACGCAACTAGTAACGTCATGTCACCTGACTCCACTGTACAGTGGCATCATGCTTCCTAACGCCACTAGTAACGTTAACAGTATTGACGCCACTGAACGTCAATATTAATTGGCGCCCAGTGGGCGTCAACATTGATTGACGCCCTTTTGGCATCAATTAATTGACGCCTGAAGGGTGTCAACTTAGTATTGAACATCAGAGGAATCACACTCTATATTTCATCTTATATGTTACATATGAAAGAAGATTACAACATATATATATAGATAGACAGCTATGGAGATCATAGAATGAATAGGAAGCAGGATTGAATAGGAAGAGATGGACAGGGGGCAGAGATTGAATAGGAACAGATATTGAATAGTAAGAAAGATTGAATAGTAGAAGGATTAAACAGTAGACATGCATGTAGGCTGTCCTAATCTTCTAACACTCCCCCTCAAGCTGGAGAATATATGTCGATCATTCCCAGTTTGCCTCGAAATCCTTCAAACTTCATTCTGCTGAGTGGTTTAGTCATTATATCAGCAATTTGTTCTGCTGATCTTATGTGAGACAGATTTAAAATGCATGTTTTAATCTTTTCTTTAATGAAGTGTCTGTCTATCTCCACATGTTTGGTTCGATCATGATATACTGGATTCTTAACCATTTCAATGTTGGTCTTGTTGTCACACCAGAGTTGTATTGGTCCTTCATGTTGAATCCCCAACTCCTTCAGTAATCTAATAATCTAGACTCCTTCACACACTCCTTTGTTAATAGCTCTCAGTTCTGCTTCTGCGCTGCTTGTTGACACCACTGTCTGTTTCTTGCTTCTCAATGTAACCAGATTTCCCCACACATATGTGCAGTATCCTGAGGTTGACCTCCTGGTCTCTCCATCCCTTGCATGGTCTGCATCAGTGTAGATTTTGATGTTTCTTGTAGTTCCTTTCTTAAAGAATATTCCTCTTCCAGGATTATTTTTTAGGTAGCTCAAGATTCTGTATACAGCCACCATGTGTTCTTCTTGTGGTTGATGCATAAACTGACTTACTATTCTAACTGCATAGCTAATATCAGGATGAGTGTGGGTTAAGTATATTAACTTTCCCACAAGTCTCCTGTATCTTTCTGAATCAGCTAAAACACCTTGTGGCTTGATTTCTAAGTGACAACCTTCTTCCATAGGCGTCCCTTCTGGTTGAGTTCCCAACATACTTGCCTCATGTAACAGGTCTAGTGTATACTTACGTTGAGATACATTGATACCCTTCTTAGTTCTTGCCACCTCCATTCCTAAGAAGTATCTCATTTGTCCAAGGTCTTTTACCTGGAATTCAGTTGACAAGTCATGTTTTAGTTGAGCAATAGACTCTTCATCATTTCCTATAATGATTATGTCATCAACATAAACAATCAATATGGTGACTTTGTCATTAACACGTTTGGTGAACAATGTGTCATCTGCTCGTCCTTGAGTATACCCAAGTCCTTTTACTGCTTTGGTGAATCTACCGAACCAGGCCCTTGGAGATTGTTTCAGGCCATATAATGACTTGTTTAGCTTACACACCGAGTTATTAGGAGCTGAAACTCCATCTGGAATCTCTATGTATACTTCTTCCTTCAGACTGCCATTCAGGAATGCGTTTTTCACTTCCAGTTGGTATAGTGACCAATCCAAGTTTGCTGCTAGTGATAATAGTACTTGGATGGTATTAAACTTGACCACTGGGGCAAATGTCTCCTGATAATCGATTCCGTACGTTTGGGTATATCCTTTTGCCACAAGTCTTGCCTTGTATTTGTTGATACTACCATTGGGATTGAATTTAGGAGTGAAGATCCACCTGCATCCTACTAGTTTCTTTCCTTTAGGGAGAGTTGTAATTTCCCACGTTTTATTCTCCTTGAGTGCCCTTAACTCCTCTTCTGCAGCTTGCTTCCAATTTGGATCAGCCATAGCTTGTTGAAATGTGTTTGGAATAGTTATCTGTGCACTATTTACAACAAAACTTTGCATTTTTGTGGACAAATTACCATATGAAACAAATCGTTGAATTGGATGGTGAGTACATGATCTTACCCCTTTTCTCAAGGCAATAGGCCAACCCAATTCTTCAAGATTTAATTTCGGATTGGATTCATGGTTATTCCTTTGAATGGGAGAGATATTTCTACCTGTGTCTGGTTCAGTTTGAGCTTGTGAACTAGACTCTATCTCTTGTCGGGATTCTGCATCCATCCCTGAATTGATCTCAACATGTGTTTCCAGTTCACTGGGTTCAGATTGGGGTGGACTATATTGGTTCGTGGGAGTAAGTGAGTCAAGAGAGGGTGGAGCCAGTGAGTCAAGAGAGGGTATGAGATTAGGTGTCTCTGATGATGACGGTGTGTCAGTGTTGGGATTAGATGTTTCTGAGATTAGCCATTCAATATTAGAATACTCCCCCTGAATGGGTAATTTAGGATAATAAGCTTCATCTTCTAAGAACACTGTATCCCGGGAGATGATAAGCTTCTTGGAAGACGGGCAGTAGCATTTGTATCCTTTTTGAGTAGAGGAGTATCCAAGAAATATACACTTGTCAGCTTGAGCACCAAATTTGTTGCCCTCCTTTTTGTGAATAAATACGACACAACCAAATACTTTGAGAGGTAATGAATTGATGATAGGACAATTTGGAAAGAACTCAAGGAGTTTTTGAATTGGAGTGTCATATTTAAAAACTTTAGAAGGCATTTGATTGATGAGATAAGATGCTGTGAGAATGGCATTACCCCAGAATATGGTGGTAACATTTCGCTCCATTAGTAAGGCACGAGTTACCTCTAATAGGTGACGGTTTTTCCGTTCGGCTACCCCATTTTGTTGAGGGGTGTAAGGACAAGAAGTTTGGTGATGAATTCCTTGGTGGTCAAGGAATTCTTTGAAGGCTTTGCTTGTATATTCTGTGCCATTATCACTTCGAAGTACCTTAATGTTTGTATTGAACTGGGTTCGTACAAAGGTATAGAAGTTTTGAAAGACTTTGGAGACATCATATTTGTTTTTCATTAAATAGACCCATGTGGTTCTAGTGTGATCATCAATGAAAGTAACAAACCACTTGGTATGAGTGAGGTTAGTAATTCGGGCCGGGCCCCAAATATCACTGTGAATTAATGTGAATGGTGCGGAAGGAGTGTAGGGCTGTTTGGGATATGAAGATCGTATCTGTTTTGCGAATTGGCAAGTCTCACAATGAAAAGGAACAGAATTTTGATTGAATAAACTGGGAAACACACGTTTCATATAATCAAAACTAGGGTGGCCTGACCGACAATGCCATAATAATATATCATTATTTTGTGAATTTGAGCTTACCAGTGCTCGTCTTGCTTTCCAGTATCTTTACTTTTCAAGTTTGATCCTTCAAGGTAGAATAATCCATCCCATTCTCTAGAAGTGCCAATCATCCTCCTTGTTCTTAAATCCTGAAATACTCATAAACCATCATAAAAAATCACTCGACATATTCGTCCTTTAGTCAACTTGCTCACAGATATCAAGTTACAAGTAAGTTTTGGTACAAACAGTACATTATGTATTGTCAAGTGATTAGATAATGTAACAATACCAATACCCTCAACTCGTGTGAATACACCATTAGCTTCTTTTACATTGAGATGTTCATGACAGAGTTTAAGAGTATGGAATAGAGTTTTATTATCAGTCATATGATCCGTAGCTCCTGAGTCTACAATCCAGGTATCGTCACTAGTTATCACAGCATTAAGAGCGACAATAGAATTACCTGATTGTACAAGATTCAAACTGGGAACAGAATTAGACTTATTCTGTTTGCCAAGCATTCTGCGAAACATCTGTAGTTCCTCCTGACTCAGGCGATCTTCATTCTCCACCTTTGGTTGAGCTGTGGCCATGTGACTCTAAAAATTAGATTTACTTTCAGAGGGTTTTCCATGAAGTTTCCAGCATTCTTCCTTATTATGTCTTCTTACAATAGTTGCACCACTTATTAGGCTTTTGTTCCCCATGAGATCCCTGAACTGCAAGTGCTGAGCTTTCTATGTGACTTGGGCTACTTTTGTTTAGGAGTTTTCTACTTTCTTCAAATTGCACAAAGTTAATCATATCAAGGAGTTGTGGGAGAGGCTTCAGCCCCATGATTCTGCCTCTTATCTCTTCGAAAGTGTCATTGAGGCCTAAAAGAAAGTCGTGTATCCTTCCTTCTTCCACAATTCGTTTGTATAATTGTGCATCTTTGAGACTTTTCCAGGGGTGAGCTTCAAATAAGTCTTGTTGCTGCCATAATTTTTGCAATGCATTATAATATTCAGTTACTGACATATTACCTTGTCGTAGATCTCGGAGTTGTCTCTTTAGGTGGATCAATGCAGCTGTGTTTTCAAGGGAGGAATATGTTCTTCTAGCAGCGTCCCATATCTCCTTTGTCGTGTGAGCAAGTAGATATCCCTCACTGATCTCCAAGGTCATTGAATTACACAATCATGTCATGACTTAGTTGTTTTCAGCAAACCATGTGTCAAAACCTGGGTCATCTGGGGATGGTTGAAGGGCTGCTCCATTAATGTATTTTTCCTTTCTCTTACCTCGAATATATCTCAGTACACTTTGTGACCACTGGAGATAGTTTCTACCATTAAGTTTATGGGTAATAACCATAACTTGATGGTCTGAAAATTCTGAAACCATCTCTGAGGTTCGGTTTGGTACTAAGTCACTGGTTATAGAGGAAGATGAAGAGTTTTGAGTTTGAGAAACAGTACCAGACATAAAAGCTAATGGTAATGTTCCGGTTAATTTTCCGGGAATTGATCCGAACATAGGAGGAAACTGAGTGGCATCCTTTTTTTTCAAGAACGGAGATCACTGTTCAGGTCGGCGTGTGGTGGTCACGCGCTGATCAGATCGCTGGTTCTTTTCTGGGTTTTGCCGATCGGCGCCTACTGAGGCCGTCTGTGGTGGCGGTGTACCTCAACGCGCGTTCGTTCACCGTAGATCTGAAGGCTGCCGTAGATTCCAACGGCGCGTGTGATTCACGCGTAGCTTAGACCGTCGTCGGACTCCGGGGAAGCGCCGATCTGAGGCCTTCGGTCCTTCTGGGTTGAGCGTTGTAGCTCCAAGCTCTGCCTACTGAGAACCCTGGACCCGCCGGAGACTCGCAGGAAAACTCACTGTCTCTCTCGTTTTTCTTTTTCTTTTCTCTGGCCTAGGACAGATGTCCATGCCTCTGATACCATATTGAACATCAGAGGAATCACACTCTATATTTCATCTTACATGTTACATATGAAAGAAGATTACAACATATATATAGATAGACAGCTACGGAGATCATAGAATGAATAGGAAGCAGGATTGAATAGGAAGAGATGGACAGGGGGCAGAGATTGAATAGGAATAGATATTGAATAATAAGAGAGATTGAATAGTAGAAGGATTAAACAGTAGACATGCATGTAGGCTGTCCTAATCTTCTAACACTTAGTGACGCCATAGGCGTCATTTTTTTTTAAGAAAATCAATTTTAAAATAATAAATAATAATTTTACTTAATTATAAATAATAGTTTTAATTAATAATTAAGGATATTAAAACATTTAAAATTTATTTTAAACCTTAGGATACAAGATTAATTAGTAAATTATTTAATTAGTGAATTTATTATAAACCATAAGATAGATAACTAATTATTTAATATTTTTTACATTTATAATTTGATATATAAATTGTAAATTATTATTAGCTAAATTAAATTAAAAAATTTTGAGGGAATAATAATTACTCAATTAATAAAATATTTTGTGAAATATTTTGTATATTATTTTTTATAGAGTACATTAATTAATTATTCCCTCCGGTCTTAATTATAAGACATAATTGACTTTTTGGGAAAGATTAAGGAAGCTAATTAAATCACTTTGAAGTATTTTTATTTTTTTTTCTTCAAACTAATTAGTTTGCTAATAAACTAATATATAATATAAAAATACACAACATATGAAATGATTAAATAACTTATTTAGCTTCTTTAATCCCTCCAAAAAAAGTCAACTTTTACTTATAATTAGGACCGGAGGTAGTATCATTCTTTATTTAAGCTTATATTAGTGTAGAATAGATAAGATAAGTTTAAATAGATAATAGCATACAACATATTTCAAAAAATATTTTTATTAATTCACTAATTATTATTCTCATAATTTTTTTTGATTTAATTTAGCTAATCATAATTTATAATTTATATATCAAATTATAAATGTACAAAATATTAAATAATTAGTTATTTATCTTAGGTTTATAATAAATTCACTAATTAGTCTTATATCCTAATATTCAAAATAAATTTGAAATATTTTAATATCCTTAATTATTAATTTAAACTATTAATTATTAATTTTATTATTTGTAATTAATTAGAATTATTATTTATTATTTTAAAATTACATTTTTTAATTAAAAAAAAAGACGCCTCTGGCGTCAAATGACGCTACAGGCGTGACCAAATTGACGCCCTTTAGGCATCAATGAATTAACGCTTAAAGGGCGTCAATTTGATTGACGCCAAGACGCCTTGGCCTCAATTAATGTTGGCGCACAGTGGCGTCAACAGTGTTGATGCTATTGTATAGTGGCATCAGGTGACACAACGCTACTAGTGGCATCATGTCAAGTGACGTAATTGATTGCCTTATTTCGGTACATACTTTCAACAGTGTCTTAATTTGGTATTTTTTTTAAATAGTTTCTTATTTTGGTAAATTTCCCTACTTTTCCTGCATTTTACTCCCTTAACCCCCATCTTTGTTTCACAAAGTGAGTTTTCATTTGAAGCAAACTGATAAATGCTAAGTGCTTATTTGTTTTTACTTTTTTGAAAATGTTTTTACGATTTATGAAATAAGTAAGTAAGTGACGTTATATTTTGACCTACGGAAAACCACTTCATGATTTAAGGGTTTCCCAAATAATCAAAAAGAGCTTATCATAACAATATCTAATTTGAACCATTCATATATAAATTTTTCTTACTTTTTTTTAAAAAAATATTAAAATAAAAAATAAAAGTACTTTTTTGTAAGTACTAAGAGCAATAAACCCAAAATTACACTTAGTGCCCTGTTTGGATGACACTCAAAACTTAGGTTTTACATAAACCGAGACGAAACTCTTTTTATATACTTACCTCGTACTATACAAAACTTAAGTTTTAAAAAGTTTCCAAACACTACCTTATTCACCCAACCCCTATCTTTGTTTCACAAAGCGAGTTTTGACATTAAGTAAGCCAATAAGTACCAAGAGTTGTTCATAACATGTTCATATCTAATTTAAACACTCTGTGTTACTTTTTAAAAAATATTATTTTAATATGTATAAAGTATAAAATAAAATCATTTTTCAAGAAAAAATAATTTTTTTATATAAAAATTTATATTGAAAAAAGGGCAACCTATCCCTTCGCAAACGTCTGAGGACAATGTAGAGAATATTGCATAGCCTTTTATGCAAGGATGATAATCACTAAAAGGACAGTCCAATATCGGAAGGAGATCTTCTCCTTATCTCATTTTTTCTTTTTTCTCATTGGCTAAATCTGGGCCGTTGATTGAGAAAGTAAAAGAAAAGTAAAAGTAGTATTATATTGATTGGACGGATGTGATTTAAAGATTATAAGGGATAATGAGAAAATGATGGGGAGAGAAACCCAACCCTCCAATATCCAAGACTTCTCACTATGTGGGGTCTCGAATTTTCATTGTTGTTATGTCACATAGCAGCAATATTATTGTTGCTTCAAGATTATTTTAAACAAATAATCATTTAAAAATTATTAATTTAACATTTTAAATTAAAATTGTTGAAATCATATTTGAACAATGCAAATACCGTAGCCATGGCTACAATATTTGAACAAGGCAAATGTTAATGACACTTTGATCAATAATCATATATACTTCCTACCAAATTATCAAAATAGATAGATAATAACAAAACATTCCAACCTAAAATCCTTTAATTATTAAACTAATAGTCATTAACATAAAAATTATCATTACCTTTGACTAATATTGCCATCTACCCCTAAAAAATATATTATGATTATTATTTAAAATGGCAACCGAGTCAACCCAATAACTCAGCTAGGTTAAGATCAAGTCACCCTGAGTTACATAGGATTTCAGGTTAGGGACTTGCTAGATCCAGATTCATGGTCGGGTTGCCAGGTTTCAGGAAAACTTGGCCTGTTCAGTTCGGGTTTGATAACCCTTTCTATTGAAAACTGTCACGGAGACCAAGGTAGCTAGGGTTTCATGATTTGTAGTAGTTTTGAGGAAACTGCTACAAATAATGTGGCTATATTAAGGCCACCACCTTCATTTTACGACTTTTGGTAAAATCATTCTCTTTGTGAGCTTTGAGAAGTTTTTATCATATCTGAAGTTTGACACGAAGTTTTAAAGAGTTAGGGAGTCGAGATTGGTAAAGTTACTAATTTTATTTCATTTTTGAGCTGAGTGGATTTGCTTTTAATAATTTTATTGTTATTTAAATATATTTTGGTAATATTTATGAGTTTTTTTAGCCTATTTTATCAAGTGTAATCGTTTTTTAAAAAACTATTTTTGTCCATGCGTTTTTAATTTGATTTTAAAAGATATAAAAAATTCGTTTATGGAAAATCTGGTCAAATCAATGAAGCATATACCCTTTCGTTTGTAGCTTTCGTGTAACAAGATGCTGCAATGTCAGAAATAGATTGAAATATACACAAGGTAAATTAGGTCCTAGAAACTCATTAGAGTCTACTTATTAAGGTATTCACAAATAAGTGAGTAGGTTATGGGACAAATGCTTACTAATTGGGATAACATTTGTTGGATAGATTGTACAAATTTCTTCATTACTAGGTCAAAGAAAAATGTTACTACCTCCTATCCTTAAATTATGTGTTACTTATCCTGCAAATTAATTCGTATATTAAAAACTAGAGATAGATAGTGGTGTGATACTTGTAAAGAATAGATAAGGCTAAAGTTGTCATTATGTTGATGGGAGTGACTTCCATAGATAATCCACTTTCAATGCACCAAAACAAGCAAGAATTAGATTAAATTCCGCTTCTATGCTTTCATCTCTAATTCCATAATACACAATAGGCACAATAGGGGTTTGCGTAATTTCTTTTCCTTTGAAAACAAGAGTTACCTTATGTGTGGGAATTTTCACTCCCACATGCGACACTTGAGTGGTGGAAACTAGTTTTATCCCATAAATAAAAATGATTATGACTAATTTACTCTCCCTTATTTTATTTATTGTTGACGGTTTGTTGTTGATGTGATCAAGGGTTTCTCTTTTGAGATTTAGAGGATAAATAATTCTCACATTTTTTAATAAATGTGTATTTTTTCATTTAAACTTAAACTAATATTTTTTTTTTCTTACAGCGGTGAGATTCCTTATCACCTCCACCAACCAATAAGTTACCCATCCTCGTTTCTTTATTTACTCACCTCTGTTTTGCAGCACCATTGAAGTATTTGCACTTTTTACTCGCCCTATCCAATCCTAATTAACTAAATGCAAGATATTTTTCTTACAAGTTTTTATTGGCCCAAAATGTAGGATATTTTTTAGCTTTTAAAATTTTTATTTTTATTTTCCAAAATATGACAATTTTTATGAGGTTTAAAAAATCTTAACTTTCTTAACAAACATGATATATAGTTACAACTTACAAGTGTTTTAATATACGTTTTGATTTTGTTTTTGGAAACATAAGTCATGCGAAAATAAATAAAAATTATAGTTTTCAAATTTAAAACTTGTAATATTAATTTTTTGTGTTTGATTCTATTTTTTATCGTCTGTAATTATTAGATTGTTTATTATTGGAAACTAGAAATAATTGTATTAGCTGGTATCAATATTTTAAATATATTTTATAAATGACACCCATTCTTTTTCGTAAATACAAAACATATATAAGGCAATATTTGGTTTATAAAAAATGCAAAGGAAATCAGGATTGCTTTCTTCTAGTTTTTAATTAGTGCAGCTCATTTGGCTGGCTTTGGTTGAAGTAATATTGTGGTTTAATGCTATGATTTACTTTTTACATAAAAAGTAACAAGGACTAACATTAAAAAAAAAAAAAAGGGTGCCATGGAACAAACACATATAAAATATAACTTAACATAATCGAGTTATTGATCGAGTGACAACTAAAGACAAAATTAGATTATATATTAGGAATTTGGATCTAATAGGACAAGGAATAAAACATTATAGGAGATCTTTCGTCTAAATGGTATGCCTGTCCCCCCCCCCCCCAAAAAAAAAAAAAAAAAAAAAAGAATAACAGAATAGTATGCCAATATATTATTCACTTTGGTAATTTGTTTAATTATCTTCTTATTTTCATTGGCTAACTGTATGTCTTTAATTTTGTCAAAGTCCACCCTTAATTAATAATTATCTGCGAGGGTGGGGCCATGTTTGTGAGACAATTTATATATACAAACTATAATTAATAATTCCACATGCATGAATATAATATGACTACTCACATGGTGTACGCCGAACAAAATTATTAAAATTTGAAAATCCAAATGATGTCCCTTGCACGATCCATGATTACGGCTAATCACAATTATATTACTCTTTATGATTGTTTAATTTTAGCATCTCTGGGGTTTTAATCATGCGAATTTAATAGTATTATCATAAAACGGTGTGGGTCCCAATTCTAGTTTCAAGGCACTTTCCGTTTTGCCAAATTTCGTAAATTAAAATCTGACAACCAAGTTCATGAATATGTTTCACACCCAGACAATCCTCCTTAATTGAGTTAAAATCAAATCGTGATTGACTTAATTTTATATTTCCTGGTTGTTGTCTTGATTTCTTCTGCTGTGAACAATTAAATAAATTTTTGAAAATTAATAAAATCGACTCTATTAATAAAAAAAACAAAGCAACAAAATAATTTTGTTTCACAACTACGCACCATACGCCATTGATCCATTTTTTAGTGAGCAATCAATTTGCAAGAAGGTATATAGTGCCTTTGTTCTCCTTAATCTGGAGTACTCACAAACATAAGTTTTTTAATTTTTTTGAGGTATATATAGATGTCTTCTTGTTTGATACAGTACTGTCTGACATTAAATATAGTCATTCTTTTTAACAGAGAGATTTTAACTCTGGCTCACTACATACATTCTAGACCAAACCATACTTAGTGCCCATTTGGAAATAGGTCAAACCTATGTTTTATGTAAGTCGAGACAAAATTTCTCTCACATACTTACCTCGTAAATCTTAAAATTTAGATTTTGGAAGGTTTCATATACTTTAATTTCACTCACATAAGTTTTATCAGTGACACCTATTCATTTTTCAAGGAATTATGTCTACTGTATAGTTTTTGTGATAATTGGAGTGCAGTTATACATTTATTTGGAATCCAGTAGTAATTTTGTTATTGTCTATCACTTTCATTCTATTTATACATGTCTTCTAATCAAATTATATATACTAAAGAGAAGTAGTTAGCTTAATGATTGTGAGATAAATTTTTAACTTTACCTTCATTTATAAATGAATATCTTTCAATTCTTTCTTCTCTATCTACTTTAATTGATATAATTAATATGAGTAAAATTTTCATAATTTCATTTATTACCCTGAAATTAAACTTATAGATAAGATCAATTTTTTTTTTCTTGATAAAAAATGATTTTAAAATAAAACCACAGTGACGATACATAGATTGTTTATACTTTGGTTCAATTTTTACATCCCTATCTTTGCCTGCAAGTTGCATCTAACTAAATAATCTCCCGATTTTACTTTCTCTAACATCGCTTATTAAAGGCATAGACCTTTGTTGTTTCTATAAATATTACTAATTGGTTGCATTCAATGATTAACATATATGGATATCGCCACCAAATGAATAGACGAAACTAGCTCAAAACACTCCTTGTCTAATCATGGCTAATTTGAATATTGTTTTATATATATGACGTCAACCCAAAGTATGGTGTGCATTATGACCAAACAAACATTAACAAGTACGTGGTGAACATCTTTAAATAAAAAATTGTGCATATAGTTTCTCATCAACCACGTTATTATAATTACATATTCTCTATTCACGAAAATCTCATAGCTACCAGCAAGATCTAATTTAATCTCTCTCAGGATCTGACGGAGAGAGACCCATTTGACTATGAGATTATATGACATATAAAGTGAAAGTGAGAGAAATAACGATTAAAACTGACATAAACAATAAGAAATACTAAATTATATTATAGGACAACTTTTCTGGCAATAGAATATAATCCCTTTTAAAACTTTAATTAATTGAACGATGAATTGTCAAAGTTTGAAAACTCATTATACATTATCTATATACGTCTCGCTGTCATTTCAAACTTTAAAATTGGCAAAAGTTTTCCGGATATTCTAAAAAGGGGAAGAATTTTTGGTGGATTATCTATTTACGAATTCCATATCAAATCACATGATTGCATTATTGCTCCTCACAAGTTTCATCTTAATTCCACCTTGCATTTACTAAACTTTATTAAAAGGAAAATGCATATAGGAGACGTTGAGCCAAAGAGAAATATTGCAGTTATTAATAACAATAATAGTAACCGCAGCAGCAACAATGATAATACATTCTCAAAATTAAAGGTATGACATGATATTTTTTCAGATGACGCTTCTATCACCTATTCACCTTACACTACTATATATCCAAGTCTTGAGTTTGAAACCCTTGGCAAAGGTAGAACGCTCACTATCGGTTGATTTAAGTAATTTAATCAGGAAAAACTGATATAATGTTGTAATAAAATTAAAGAGTTCATATGATCTTTTGTCCTTAAATTTGCTCATATCTAAATTTTGATCTAATTTCAAACTACGATTTTGGTCCCCTAAAAATAAAATAAAATGGTTCAATGAAATTTAAAAATCTAAAGATTGCATTAACCCATGAAAACTCGAAGAACGAGGAAGGAAAACGAAACAGCAGGCCCGCCACAATTCACAAACCCACTCGTGCGGTTGAGCAGGACCCCCAATAATTGCTCCCACAAGCCTTTCAAAAGTGTAATTAGTCTTTGACATATGGCTCCTTCGCACGTGCGGCTGACATGACCATTTATTGTACACCAACTCTGTAATTCATTTATTTATTATATCCCTCTGTCCTTTACAGCTCCTTTTGATTTGACTCCTAATATACCCCACAAAACGTTTTCTTCAAGGGTTAAAGTATAAAAATGCATATAACTTTTTTTCTCAGGAGCGTTTAGCGCCATAACATTTTTTTTGTGCAAAAATACATAGGATGTTACGTTTGTTAAATATGATTAGTTTTGATGATATCATATATAGATACTATTAGTAAGAGCAAAAAGATTGTATATTATATTTATTTTCTTCATTTAACAAATTCTTACATTTTACGTAGAATCAAAGATATGAAGATTATTTATGAAGAATGGTCAAGAAGAAGATCAATAAAGAAGTATTGAATAAAAGAAAGAGATTGAATCAAAGAAGAGTCAAGTGATTAAGAATGATCAAAAGAAAAAAAGAAAGAAGAAGTTGGCGTTAAAAAATTAGACGGTGACATTTTTGAAATTCTTACTTGAGTTTCAATGTTTATTTTTCAAAAACAAACATTAAATACAATTATTAATGTCCATGGTGGCAATCTTGTAAATATATTAAAATACAATACACAACTGTTTTGTCAAAACAGACTACATTTTCAACAACGCTCACATATAGTACCTCCTAAAAACAATCGTCTTAGGGTCTTAAAAACAGACATAAAAAGTGCCTTCTTTTTTAGTGTAGCCACATGAAAGTTTTAATCTTTTTTGGAATAGACCATCTCAACATGACTTTCCATATGTTATCTTCCAACTTACGAGTACCTAAAAAAAGAAACTGATATGTAGATTTTATAGAAAAACTACAATCAGTGATCAATGCAGAATAACGCAGATCTGCCATCACTTTTCTTTCTCTCTATCCAACAAAATATACCTACGGTAAAATTGGAAAACAATTATTAATAATCTTACTTGTAACTTATATTTAAGACCAAATTTTTCTCCTATATATAAAGGACTAGAGTAGTAGCATACTTCCTCCCATTCACAATATGAGTTATTTCAACTAACTCACTGGAATCATGAAATGATATTTAACTTATTAAATTTGTGTTGAATTAAAATTTTTATTTTGTAACTCTACTCATATGAAATGATATTTTGAGGGAGAGAAAAAAAAATAGAGTAACTCACATTTGAGAATTAAATTATAAGGGTAAAATTAACTAATAAGTATTAATACTCTTCAAACTATTTATATCATGGACTGATTATTTATTTATTTAAAAAAGACTTATATTGTGAATTCGAAAAACCACTCTAATTTTTGTATTAATGGTTTAAATGAACAGATCCTGAGTGCATAGAAAGTTTGAAGCTGATTAAGTGAATACTCCCTCTGGTCCTTATTATAAGGCACCAACTAACAAATCACACAAACCAATAAAAACAGTTAAAGTTAATAAAGTTATCTTATAATTTAAGTAATTTTCAATATTACCCCTACTATTTAAACAAAACTCTAATATTATATTATTATTACTCTTACCTACTATCCTTATTAATTATAGGCATACATGGAAAAAATAATCAAAGCTCCTTGGAAACAAGCAAGTGCCTTATAAAAAGGATCAAATACATTTTGTGGTTGATGCCTTATAATAAGAACAAGAGGAAGTACTTTTAAGAAAAATTATTTTGCACGTATCTATGCCTTTTCTTTCATACCTCAATTGCCACCCTCCTGACAAGAGAAAGTCAAGAGTTCTGTACCCCAACTAGAACAACTAGGTGAAGAGAGAGCACAGGGTCATGAGTTCTTTACATCTTTGCATGATTACATTACCAGAGATTGTTGTTGTTGTTGTTGTTTTTTTTTTTTTTTTTAAAGTTTTTGAGAAAAAAGTGATGGATCCCACTACCTATCTTCTCCCTTCCTTTTCCTTCTTTCATATCCAGGAGAAAAGTGGTTCTCTCTTTTGGTTTTTTCTTCTCATTAGTTTTTTCCCTCACATCTAAATCAAGGATTAATTTCTCGGTAAGACTTCTGGCTCTGGTGCTTCGTTCCTTGATGACCATGCAGCTTAGGGCTAGCATTCCACAGGTTGGACGAAGAAACAAGGACGAGGGCAGGGCAAAAGCACGTGTGGGTTATGGGATTATCGCTTTAACTTTATCAGCAAAGAAAAGAAACAAAAAGATTATTCAAAAGAGAAATGAGTGGCATGCAGGGACATTTATATTCCTTTTGCGTGTAAAAGACAAATGTGCAGGGCATGACCATGGATACTGTGTACGAATTCATGCATTAACCATCTTCTAGCTACATCGTCCTTGTAAAAAGCAAAACCGCAAGGATTCACACTGGGAACCCTAATCGACCCTCATCGTGTTTAGAGGGTTAATACTCAAGGGCCCAAAAATTTGGTCCAGAAAGAATTGAGCAAAACGAAGCTAAACTGGTTGGGGCTGCAGGGTTTGTAGCAGAAAGGTGCAGGACATGAGTTTGACTTAAACAGTAATGAAGCCTTTATACAGTGCCTGCTTGAGTTAATACTCTCCTTTAGTCTTTATTTAAAACATCAATCAGTAAGTCTATATAGTTTTTTTTATAAAGCGTTTGTTTGTTTTTGTTTTTAAGGATTATTAATTTTTTTTATGCATGCCCATACTAGAATATAGGGAAATTAGTAGGAGTAATATTAAAAATTACTTAAATATTAGGATAACTTTATTATTTTTAACTATTTTTATTGATTTGTTAAAATTATTATTAATGTCTTATAATAAAAATTACAAAAAAATTGAAAAAGTTCACGTAAGTCAATACAAAATTATTCTCATACACTCACCTCATAATTTATGGGGCATATCTCAATTTCCATTATTAATTTAAACATCCACGTAATCTCTACACATCTCAGTATCTCCCTGTTCACAAAGTTTATCTGGCATATCCATAAAGAAAGTTGAATAGAGTATTTAAAACAAGGGCAATAAATAATATGATTTGGCCCAAATTCAGCTAGGGAGCTGCGGCCAACTAGTGATTGGAAGCGTTTGACACAAACGAGGCGAGTCTGGAGAGAATTGAAGAGGAGGGAATTTTTTTTTTTAAAAAAAAAAAGGAAAAGAGAGAAAGATGTGAGCAAACCAAGGTGAGGTCAATGATTGCAGAATTGGATGGTCCAAAGTAGGGAGAGTTGGGATTTTGTCAGGCTATATAATCTTGCCTTCCCCAGGTGGCTCTGCTTTTCATGTCTCAATCTTTGACTATTTCCACCGACATCCACCCGCTTCTACTTCCCATGGGCATGTTTTGGGAAGACCTTTTAATTACTATAAATTACAACTCCCTCCCTTTAAGTTAGGAAATTGGGTTGAATCCCACAGGATTTGTCTGTTTAAATCCTATTATGTCAAGACTCAAGAGCCCGGCTCATAGATTGGAGTCTTTAATCAAAGTCAAATTCAAAAGGGTAAATCCTGTAAGGTCAAGGGCTTAAAAGAATCTGCCTGTTAGGCTCATTAATTTTTTTCCAACATGCTCTAAGACTTGCCCTGCCCGATTGAGAGTTGAAGACCTATCGTGAAGCTGGAAGGTGTAAACCCTAAAAGTGAACCTCATATCGCTCTATCAAAGTCTCAATCTTTACTAAGTAGTCAATACTCACTCCACTCTCAGTCTTACTCATTCACAAAACAGAAGCATGAGTTCACGCCTTACGCACACGTAGTCACGCTCGACAGCATCAATGCTTCACTGCTTCAGCTTGCAAAGTTTGCCACTAGCCCACTCCACCAAGGTGCTGACGGACAACAGACTGTTCCTCGATCTAGACTTCTAAGTTTTTCACAACATTAGCTTTTTAGACGAACTATTCCTTGAAGGTTGAAGCTTGCCGAATCTGCCACTTTGCCAGCCTTCCAAGCTTTTCATTCAACGGCTTGGAAATCTCAAAGGTTCCTCCCAGTCGTTGATCTGTTTAGTCAAAGCTCGCCTAGTCCCACACTACGCCAACGTACAGTTCATCAAACCCTTCACTTCTGGCCTTCTAAGCTTTTTCCGACGGATTATGAGCCTCAGAGAGTCGAAGGTTCTTCACTGTCTCCGAGTCGAAGGTTCCAAGCTTTTCTACCACTCATTCCACTAACGTATTGTTTGAATGAGGTTAATTATGTGAACTGTTGATTTTTTTGTTATAATTTGTTGATATGGACTTCTTGCTATAATCCGAGTATGATTTGTATACTGTTTAGTCTATTTTGTTGATCTATTCTAGTTCTGGTTGTTGACCAAATATGATTTTTGACATATATGATTATTTTGTTGTCTATTATGTTGATATGATGTGTTGTATTGTTGATATGATTAGAGCGAGTATTTTTTTCATACATGATTATTTTGTTCAACCAAAGGTTAATGATTTGTATTCTTAATATTAATGAGTTTTTGTTTAGTCTACTATGTTGATTTGATATGTTTGTGTACAATGGATTATACAATATTTCTATTATGACTTAGGATGAGAAGGTTGTCAATATAAGGAGTAAGTTGAATTTCATCTTCAATGAATATTCAAATGTGGAGACATCTATGCCAACTCATAAAGTTGAAGGTGCATCAAGCACTAGATCGTTAACACCAACAACCCGTCATTCTTCTTAGACTTTAAGTGCTTCAATAACAACCTTTCACGAGACATTTGATGTATGATTTAATTTTAATGTGAATTGAATTTGTTAGATGTCCAACTAGTATTTACTTGAATGTTTTATAATAATGCAGGATTATTAAGATATTTATACAAGTATGGATCATTCTTCCATGAACAAGTTTAAATTGAAAACTTATTTGAAAAAACCAATACTGAAGCATGATGATTGGAAAGAATTGGATTTCTTGAACTTGTGGAAGAACAATCAACGAATATTTTGTATTCTTTTAAAGATGACAAATGATATTCTAAGCATTCCAATTACTGCAATAGCTAGTGAATAAGCTTTTAGTATTGTCCATGTGTTCTAGCAAAATATAGAAGTTCTATTCTTTCATGAAATGTTCAAGCTCTTATTTGTACTTGCAAATGGATGCATAGATTCACGTATAATGGTAATTTACTAATTTTATATGTGTTTTATATTTGTTATATAGTTATTCATCCATTTAATTACAAATATATAATAACTACACTTTGATTTTATAATTTGGTTTATTATTTGTTACAAATAAAAATTATGGATATATTTATAATGCGGGAGAAGAAATTTTTGATATTTTTACCAAGTAGAGCCTAGTACTTGAAGTGAAGCACAATCAAATGTTTTTGAAATTAATGATAGTGGCGAAGAAGAATGATAGTCATCGTACTCAAATTGCTTTGTGGAAGTTTCTTATGCTTTGTGTGAATTATTTGTGGACAATAATTTTTTTTTATTATGAATTAATGACTGTATTTGTTTATTGCATGATGTGTGTTATTTAGACATTAATGTTGACAACATTTATGTGATAAATTAAAACTTTACTTGTTGCAATTTACTAATTGTATTTACTTGAAAAGAAAAACACAAGAAAAATAGTTAAAATTTAAAAACATGGTTTCTGGTCCTGTAAGGCTGGTCTTAGCTCGCATGCTCTCGGGCCAAGCCTTGAAAAAATATGTTTTTCTTGTCCTAGTCTTAAAAGGGCCAGCCCTTTTAGGTTTTGACCCTGATTTCTAGCTCTACTAATCCCTCAATGTACCATCCTTTCAATTAAATCATGAGATTTAAAAAATAGTTAAATATAATATTTTGGTAGGAAATTTAATTTTTTTCTAAAAATGCCCCTATTTATGAATGAGTGAGAGAGAGTAACAATGAGAAAATGATGAAACAAAATGTATGTAGCATATTAATTAATAAAATGAGGAAAAATGCATTTATTATTAATACAAACTCAAAAGAGATATTATATTTAGGGAAAAACACATTAAAAAAGGTTCTTATATATAGAACCATTTTAAATGCAAACAAACTCTAAGGTGTGTTTGAACCCCTCAAAAATATAGTTTTTTAATCATTATTTACAATGCACGAGATAAATATACTAGGAGAGTTCAGTCTTCACTTGTGTAAAAATGTTTATTATCGGTCATCAGGGACGGAGCTTGCGAAAAAAATTTGGGGGGGTCAAATGTATACTCATAAACTAAGAAAATATTTGGGGAAGCCAAATGTATACTCATAAACTAAAAAAATATTTGAGGGGGCCAAATGTATAAGATAAAATACTTCTTCACATTTATATTAAATTTTTTAAGAAAAATTCAAAAGAAATTTTTTTAGCATAAAAAATTTTAGGGGGCCATGACCCCCATTGTCATAAAGAAGCTCCGTTATTGTCGGTCATTCCCAACAAACACCTAAAGGAATGGGGTTTTTTTTTTTGCCCAAAAAAGGAATGGGGTTGAGTTTATCTCATTGTCATCTTTCTCATTTTCTTCACATGATTTCATATCAGATTAAAACAATGAATGATTTAGATTCAATCTTTTATAAATATATTTGTATAAATATAAATAAATAAGTTTAAAATATAATATATATTATTCATATTTGCAATCCATAAATAATAAATTTTAATTTATAAAATATTATAATAACAATTTTATAAAATATTAAATCTAAATCATACATTTCATGATCTAAAGATGGAAATGAGATTATGAGAAGATAATAAGAAAGAGGATAATGAGAGTATCCTCCTCCAAATGAACTTTGATCCATTTTATCTCCCTCATTTAATATTTTCCCCTCACATTGCGGACTTCCTTGTTAATTCAATAATTTCACTTTCTTTCACTCTCTTTATCTTTAACATTTAATATTTTCGTACTCATTAAAATATTGATATTTTAGGAAAAAATTACACAAATTTTGTATTATATTCCCTTAGTTTATTAAATATAGGGCATCTTTTAATCAAAAAAAATTATTGGTCTATAAAACCACATATACTTGATGTATCAATAATGAACTTTTTCTAAACATTATCATTATTAGGAGAAGATTTGAAGTTTAACGTTGTGTTTCTCTTAATTTTTAGATATGGATAAAGTTGAAAAATGTTTTATTTTTCATAAAAAGGTCAACTGCCCCCTCTTTAGTTTTGGTGAATTAATTAATTAGAGGTGACTTATACTCTCTCTAGTCCTAGTAGAAGTCAAATAACCAAATTACTAGATTTAAGAAAGTGGTTAAAATTAATTAAAAATAATAATTATGTCTGAAATTAATTTTTTCCAAGTATGAGGGGGCAAGTAAGAGAGAAAAGGAGAGTAAATTAGGTGTTACTAACATTTTAATTAATGCAATATAATCGTATAAAATTAATGAGGGGAAAATGATTTTTATTATTATTAAATGTTCAACAACTATTGCTTGATTCTTATAAAAAAGATCAGAGCAATTCAAATTGAGTTTTTATATAGACAAAAAGAATAATTACAAATTTACACTTTTACCATTTTTTTAGTGACACAATAAAGTTTAGGTGAGTTAAGTTTTGTGGCCTTCTAAGGTTAAGACATGCTGCTTTAAAATTTAAAGAGTTTAAAGAAAGACTTATAAACTGACTGCTGACATAGCTCTCACATTGCCAGCGAAATCTAAACCCACAATTTTGTGAGTTTTAAGTCACTGCCTTATCAATTGGATGAGCTTTTATGGGCAATTAACCATTTTTTATTCTCTATGATAATAGACAAAATAACTGAGGTGGCATGGAATGAGCAGATAGACGAGGATCACACTAATACTGTTATAAAAAAAGGATGAGAGAAAAATAAGGGACACTACTAAAAAAGTGAATTTGTGATAGAATTTTTTCCGTCACAAATTGTAACCTGTTTGCGATGGAATTTAAAATCCATCGCAAAAAGAGATTTTTGCGATGGAACTGAAATTCCATCACAAAATGTCTTAATTTTGCGACCGAATTTTAAATCCCACATTTTGCGATGGAATTTTAATTCTGTTGTAAAAATCACATATTTTATGACAGAATTTAAAATCCCACATTTTCTGTCGCAAAAATCACACATTTTGTGATGGAATTTTAATTTGGTCGCAAAACTCACACATCGTGCAATGAAATTAAAATTCTATCACAAAATAACTACTAGAAAATACAGAATTTATTACGGAATTTACGACAAAAAAAATTCCATCACAAATTTCATCGCAAAATTCCTCTTTTTGCAACGGAATTTTATTTCCGTCGCAAAAGAGGAATTTTGCAATAGGAAATAATTCCATCACAAAACGGTGGCCATTTTAGTCGCCATTTTGCGACAGAATGAGGAGTTCCGTCTCAATTTAGGGAAAATATCTTCTTATTTTCCTTTAACATTTCATTCTCTACTTGTCATTCCAAAGAAATTGAAACTTTTGTAAATGAAGATATTGAGAGAGGAGAAGATATCATTGTGCTCCAAGCTATCGAGAAATCTCATCAGTTTGGAGTTTGCCATTGTTGTGCTCTCTGAAGATTATTTTTTTTCCACGCCGTGTTTGGATGAATTGCTGAAAATCATGGAATCAAAAAACAAGCACGGTCTAATAGTTTTTCCAGTTTTTTATCATATAAATCCATCAGATGTACGACATCAGAGTTTGCGAAGCATGAAGAAAGATTTTCATCATCAGTTGAAGAAGTTCGATGATAGGGGCGATTTTGGCAAGTGCACCGGTCGTTACAAGTAATAAAGTAGTGAGAAAATATCGTCCCACGAGGAATAATATCCAATCACTAATTCGCTATTTACGCTTTAGTTGGATGGATGAGTGAAAGAGAATAGTTATAACTAAACAAGAATTCCAAGAATTAAAGAAAAAAAAAGAACTTAAGATCAAGAATCTCAAGAACACGTTTAGAAAATGTCAACAATCAAGAAAAGCGCAGCTAGGGCTCAGAATCCCCCTATGCTCATTTAAGTATTTGAATTGAAACCCTAATTGATTATGATTCCCAAATTGACAATCAATTCTCAAAGGTTAGACTAAGTCCCAATGTCTTGATGCTACCTTAGTCTATTTTATCTTTAAAAACAACCTAATGTCTTAGAATTGTCTAGAAAGATCAGATCTTAAATCAGAATCCTACGATCGCATAAATTCGTAAGCCTATGTTTAGGTCATGCAATTTTATGATGAATTAACAAGTTCTAGTTAGATGCACCAACATCTCTATTGTTATACATCAACCTATGAACAATCTTAAAGGTGATCAATCTTCAAGAAAGCATTAAGCAAAGGAAATTCATTCAATAAAGGAAATTAAGATTCAATCAAGAATTCGAGCAAACACGATAAACTTGCATAGGGTTCATCCTAGCCCTAACTACAAAAAGGAAATTAGCCAAACATGGCTAAATCAACAAAATAAAGAAGAAAAGATGAAAATAGAATAGGTCTTCGATGATTGAGGAAGGTTGATCTCCACAGTGAAGCTTTGATCCTCTTTCTCCAGTGCCGTCGAGTTCTTTCTTGTGCCAGGAGTTCAAGAAGTCAAGAAGGTGTCTCTATTTGCTAGGGTTTCTTCTTTTTATATTCTAGGGCCCCTTAGACTTCAAAACTATTAAAGAATATAAATTTTCTTTCCTTTTTCGAACCCTAAAATGTTAAAAATTAGATTTTTTGCAATTCTGGCACCCAGGGCGCCACTTTTGGCGCCCTGGGCAGGGCGCCAACTTACTGTGTACCTCCAGAAAGTTGTCGCCCTGGACACCAACTTTGGGCTTCCTTTGTGGCTTCTTTTCTTGACTTTCTTGGGCTCTTCCAATTAGCTTTTCTCATGGATAAAATCCTACAAAACACACGAGAATACTTGTGAGGGTATGTCTAACATCAAATCCATGTTTTTAACTTATTATTCTTAATCGTTTTAATCATATTAGATCAATTTCACGCTGATCTTGTGCCTTAAAACATGATAAATTTACAGCTCATCATTCGAAGATAAAGAAATGCCGTGCGTGAGATTACTGATTTGTCTGGTTGGCAGTGGGTAAAGTGTTCATTCCTTAATCTTGTTTTGTTTTTTTAATTCCCACAATTTTGACACTTACAATTATAGGATTTTGTATGTGTGTAATATCTCTTCAAACTTTCAAATACTAAATTGTTATAAGTAAGCTTATAATAAAGATGTCAATTGTATTAGCGGTATAAAAAAGAACTACTCTCACTAATATAAAACACGCACATATATCTTAGAAGCAAGTCTTGCGGATCTTCAGTGAAAAATAATGGAAGAGGGAGGAGGAGCTTCCAGAGGAAAATAATTTTTAATCATCATGACTGTCCACTTAAAACTTCTCTTCTATTTTCCTTAATGATTAATCATGTTCTCTATATATATAAAAAAAAAGATTATAAATTATCTAAAATTACTTACTCAATTCTCCGAATTGGTATATGGCTTATTAATTTCTTAATCTCTTTTAATAAGTGGTTAGACCCCAAATTTAATTTCAAACCTTAACATCAGTAACTGTGCGAGGTCAATGTTTACTACCCCATGTTACGTTATTGCAAGATCAATGGCTCGCAATAAGAATAGTTCCCAAGAGAATTTGGTTCCTAAAACCAGATTATGCATCAATTTTCACAATTTCGCCTAGGTAGAGTGGCACAAATTTCAAGAGTGAAAGGAAATGATAAACAAGCGTACACTAAGCTACATATTAGCGGTGATTCTAGATTAGAGAGACAGCCAAAAATTGTTTGTTTTTATATTTATTTTAAAGATAATAAATAATCAGTTTAAAAAGATATTTGTAAGAATATTCTGATTGCCAATAAAATTGTGCCCCATTGCATGCAATTCAAGCTGCAAATATACATATTCTAAGTGATTGCTTTGACTTATTCTAAAATTAACATTTTACATTGACAATAATATTGAATTATATTGTTTGGCCAACATAATATTTAACATTATAGAATATTAACTCATGGAATTTATAATATTTATACCATTCGTAATATATTTGTAACATTTTTAAATTATAATTAATATTAATTTATGGTAAATCACCTAAATATGAATTTAGTATCCTCAAAATAAAATTATTATTATTTATATTTTCTTTTCTTTTTGTAAATTTTTTATGATTGTTACTATATATTTTTATAATATACAATTTTTTTATTTCATATTCTTTTATATATATATATATATATATATATATATAATTTTTTTAATAAAATGAAATTTACGACGTAATTTCGATTCTATCGCAAATTCTTGAAATTTGTGATGGAATTGGAATTCCATCACGAATCTAAAACGAATTTGAAAATTTGGTGACGGAATTGACATTTTCCGTCGCCTATTTTTTGTGATGGACCAATTCTATCGCAAATGAATTTTGCGACGGAAAATGCCTTTTTTGCAGTGAAGAAATTCCGTCGCAAAAATTGATTTTTTTTTTTTTGGTAGTGGGAAAGGGAATATTAGGTTTTAAAAATTTCCATAGTAAAAAAATTATTATTTTTAGGAGTTTTCTCTCTTAGTTTTCTTCCTCCTAATTTTCTATCCATCCAAACATAGGATAAATGAATCAAGTCTCCAACTTTTCTGATACACGGTGGCTTCCCCAACGTATATGTACATCTTTTATTGAACAATTAGATGTACCCCCTTGTGCAATATTGTTGGGGTGACTCTTACTGTTATTTATAATGAATTGTTTAAGAAAGATAGATCTAAGGAGAACAAGTCAGGGAGCATCAAGGTGGATAACGTAGAAAAATGCACTTTTAACATGTCCAGTTTAATAGGAAAGTTTCACAAACAATTAGTAGAGTGCATGTGTTTGTGTGTGTGTACGTCTATACATATATATAAGGGACATAAGAGAATAGGTATAGGTATAAAAATAAAGGCCTTTTCGACCTCTCATTATATTTCACAATTTAAGTCACCAAATGATCAAATGTTTTGATCAATACAGCTCTTCCATGTTATCTATAAAAAAATCATTGCTAAATTGAATGTGTTGTCCTTGATATGATATTTTTATTTACTTGACATTGTAAATTCACTTTAGATTACTCAATTGAGCAACATAAGAGCTTATCATGTTTAATACTAATTAAATAGGTTATGAAACTATATGATTAATCTGCATGGGATTTGGAATTAATCCTTACTATACATGATGTATATATAAATTGTTTGATTTTCTATGGATTTTATATAATTGTAATGGAAATAAGATTAAGGCTAGTATCTTAATAATATATTTCCTCTTGTCCTAAATATAAGATACAATAGACTTTTTTAGAAAAATTAAAGAAGTTAATTAAATTACTTTAAATTATTATTTTTCATCCAAACTAATTTATTTGACTTATAAACTGATATAAAATCTAATTATATACAAAATATAACATGATTAAGAAAATTATTTAACTTCCTTAATTTTTCTAAAAAAATCCATTTTGTTTTATATTTTGGGCTGGTGGGAGTACAAAATTGAGAGGCTAATTTATTGTTTTAAAAAGTAATTTTAAAAAGATGACAGTGAGGCACATCGAACTATCAAGCATGAATATAAAATATACAGTTTTAGAAAATGCAAAAGAATCTGAATCACAGGTGGCGTAAAGAAAAGAAACATGATTCAGTTGAAAAAATAAAATAAAAAAACTAAGAAAAAAAGAAGCATATATACCATCAAAAAGAAAAGAAAAGAAGCATGCAAAAAGCTGAAGGACTTAGGCCTTAAAAGAGACCTCCAAAAGGGTTTTGAACGGTAAGAGGTCCTTCGCTTTTTCTATGTCTCATACTCTCATCAACTAAAGTCCACGTCCGTGTGGCTTCCCTTCCTTTTTTATGGAATTAAAAAAAAGTTCGCAACTTGTGCAAAAAAAAAAAAAAATTTGCAACTGATCGATACAATCAACAAAACGTTTGGTCACCGCAAATAACATTTATTTAAAGGGTTAAAGTGTAAATTTGTCCTAGAATTTTTTGTTGAGGAATATTACTTTGAAAGTTTGTTCATGTTCAATATCACCTCAAAAATTTTAAAACATAATAATATTATTTTATACCGTTAGCAAACTAATATTGACGGTTAACTTTTTTAAAAAATTAGACAATACTCTATTTTGACACTTCTAGAGTTAAACTTCTAAAATAATTGTGCTCATCAGCGAAAATTATTGAAGCAAATTTGCACTTGAACTGCGTGCTTAAACTTAAGGTCTAAGTGGTCGTCCCTTTTTTTTCGAATAATTGATCGTCCCTTTCATTACTTACTTAAGCAATTGTTTAATAAGGCTTCATATTAAGCAAGTGCTGACGTTTAATAACTGTTTCTTATGTGTGTGTGTGTGTGAGTGCTAATAATATGGGGTAAATTGTCATCAACTTTGTTATACAGAGTTCAGTTAGATAGAGTGATTTTGATAAGAATGAAATAGAATATTATGATTCATCCACGTATTTCGTATGATTTGACAAAAGGATAGATATAGAGTTCCATTTTTTAAAAACAAATCCTTTAAATAATAAATATAATGAGGAATATTGATTGCTGTGAATGCATTTTAATTTTTTTTTTTTTAAAAAAAGTCTAACATTATTGAATAATAATAAATGTATTACTGGCCAACAAAATAATAAATGTATACTACATATTTCACAAAATAAAGTTTTGTGCGGGTCATATTGTCTCTGCATTACAAATACTAAATTGATGATTAGTTTTGACTTATTGAAAATAAAGTAAATTGAAAAATAATATTAATCAAATTAACGCAAATAAATGTATACTTTCATCTATCGATTTCCATGTCTTCTCTTTCCCTCGGTCACTTGAAACAAAACTATATGTAACAATCTAACTTAATTGCTAGTTCAGTCCGCAATTAGCACAAACAAAAAGGATTAGATGAATCTTCTTTATAATCGTCTTTAATTTTCATGAATATGGGCATTTTCATGGATGGGTCTTCTTCATTAATGGAAGGGCCTTTTTTCAACTTACAAATTAAAGGAGGCTTTGTATGATGATGCGTATTCTTCTTCAAAGAGTACTTTTGTCCTTGGAATCCATGAACTTGCTCATGTCTTTGCAAATAAACTTCAAACTAAGGTCATTCATTAAAAAAAAAAAAGGAGGATTTGATAGATCTTTGCGTCTATTACTAATAGACTTTGATTTTAGTAGAAGGAGTTCTAATCGTTCAAATAACCAAAATTAATGTGAACTATAACTAAATACTGAAAATAAAGTCTAATATGTCCATAAGTTTATAAATCCTCTATATTGCAAAACAGACTAACAAACCATAATTATAATAATTTCAGCAAGATAACAAAAATTCATGATCCAAAATCTCAAAGACAGAAAAAAAAAAACAAAAAACAAAGGAACATAGCATTAATTCAAAGCCCGATTTTCAAGCTCCAGCTATTCTTCTATCCAAGTGGCTACTCTAGTCTCTTCTCTTCTCTTCTGTGTAGTCCTCTCGTCTTAACATGAAGAAGGAGAAGAAAAATGAAACTCGAACTCTTTTCTCCCTCCTTTCTTGTGATTGAAGATGACAATGGATGATTATCCCAAAATGCCACCACCTCCTCCTCTATTTATCCTCAACTCGTAACTTGTGGTTGCTGGTTAGAAAAAGAATAGGAAACTATTTTTATAATAATATTAATAATAAAATAACAATTCTTTTTAAAACTTCCCATTATTATTTATAATTGCTTCTTTCTTAACTCTAAGAACTTCTATTTTTATTTGAAATCCTACAAATGATACACCCAATTGATATCTCATAAAATTTCATTCAAAAAAATTTAATTTAGTTAGCAATGATCACTTCCCAAATATATCAAAATATAATTCATATCTATGAAAAATGGGAAGTCATCAATATCCTTGTTAGTTATCAAATAACAAATCCCTAGTCTCCGATATAACATCTCTTAATGGGATTAATGGGATGGTCGACTATTGAAAGCATCTAAGGAGTCTGTACACCTTCTGGAAGCCACATTGTTGCCCGATTGAAATGGTACCATCTCTATCTCCTAAAGGCGCTTTACCTTTTAAAAATCTAGTCATAATAGATATTTTTAGCGCACCATATTTACCTGACTAAAATAGTTATAGCATAATTTCAACTAACCCATTTACCTGACTAAAATAGTTATAGCATAATTTCAACTAACCCATTTACTCTAAAAGGAGTAACTAAAACTTGCAAGCAACTCAGCTCAACCAGCACCATACGACCATAAATATATCAATAGATTAATCAAGTAGCATTCCCCAGGCGCAAGAAAATGAACAATTTTTCAACTGGAAGACAAGCAGATGGGGCTTCTTCTTCCTCTGTTTTTCTAAGTTATTATGCAGAAAAGATCAAAGCGGTGCAGCAATAATTCGAGGACATCATTCATACTCGACTATTTACTCAAAAAGAAGCCCCTAATCTCATTTGAAAGACATATGTTGGAGGGCCATATACTCATCATTTTAGAGCAATCATGCCACCTGTGTGCCACCAAATGCAACCCCATTTGATTAAAGCTTATGCTACTTTTTTGGTTTTTCTTCTCTTGCTCATGATATTCCATGCCACGAGCAATATTTAAAGGAAAACATGACAAGATGGAGCCCCAGCCCCCAGGGGACCATCACAGCACGGCATATTACTAATAAAGAAGGGCACCGAAAAATGCATAAACTTTGGACTTTCCTATATTTGCTAACACATCTGCTTCTGAAGTTATACCTGTTCCTCTATTATCAGAAACAGACATGGAAGATATTCAATAACCAGAGTGCCAACAAGAAACTAAAAAAAGTGAGAGCTGAATTTGCCAATATGTACTTCAGAAGCTGTACCTATTTCTCTGTATCAGAGACAAGCATACAATACCGGCTGAACATAACATACTACTCTGGTCTTTAATATAAAATATATTTAAGGAGTTGATCTTAATCCTAAATATAAGATATAGTTTTCATATTAGTCGATTATTTACTAATTTACCCTTCATGACGCTCCCTAAACACTAATTAAGGAGGAGAGAGAATGAGAGAATTAAAGAAAAAGATTGGGTATTTTTTAAAAAATATATCATATTAATTAATTAAACTAATTTCCTTAATCTAATTAAATTAGACATTTATGTCTTGAATTAAGGAGCGGACGAGTATTAAATAACCAGAGCCACTTAAAAACTGATAAAAGTAGCCGCATATAGTAATCTCTAAGTATGACAAGATGGACCGCTGGGGGACCATAATAACAATGCTCTAGATTGGTAAAGAATATGGACATCAAAGAACGATAATATTTTGAACTTCGTTTTGCCAGCAACTGCTGACGAGATTATACCCATTTTCTCCACACAAGACAAACATGAAAGACATCATATTATGGGCAGAGTTACGATAAGAAGTTGACATAAGTGGCCACTTATTATGACAGTCCCACGCTGAGATATCTTACAAGTGGCCTAGGGTTTATAAGTTTAAGAGGTTCTCTCTCCTAATAAGCGAGTCTTTTGAGATTCTATTTTCCCTTTGAGCTTATGATCATCACATTTGTGGCGTTGTTGAGAGCTCGATGTTCACGAAAAGTGTTACCCACGGAGGGTCCTGACCAGTAGAAAGTTGAATGAAGTGTCATGGTGTGGATCCACCAAGTACCTCCCCTCTTAAGGGGGCGGCATTGTTATAAGTCTCACATTGAGAAATCTCTTAATGGGGCAGCTTTGTTACAAGTCCTACATTGAGAAATTTCATAAGTGGAGCATGATTCATAAGTTCCAAAGTCTCTCAATCCTAATAGGCTAGTCTTTTAGGATTGAACTCTCGTTTTAGGTTTATGATCATCACATTGAGGGCTTATTTGTTACACAGAAGTGATAGGAGGGAATGGGAACATGAAAAGGTTCCTATGAAAAAAACATGTTTGGCGCGCAAAGCTTTCATCAAACTGAGTTCTTACTTGGCACCAAGTTCTGTTAGATGTGGGAAAGTGAAATCCCATTGAAAGTGCCGGGCTCTTGAAATCTTCCTTGGATAGACAATTTAGGGGGACAAAAAGCCCCTTGTGTATAGGCCACCTTTTAAGACCAGCGAGTGATGAGTTGAAGGTGGGAGTGACGACAATCAAAGTTTGAAGTGAAGGACAAGTTTAAGGTAGGGGAAATTGGACCCACAACATTGAACATAAATGATACCTCATTTTGTCCAAAGAAGAATCGATGCCTGAACAATTCTAAAATCCTTGTTGAGGTTTTGCAAGAGATAGTTTTATATCTTCTGAAGTAGTAGATAATTTAGTTAAGTTAAAGTTGGGCATATTATGTTTTGGTCATTGGTTAGGGAATATTCAAATGTGTCAACATTTTTTGGACATAAGTCGGACTTTTGTTTCTGTTGGACTACAAACTTTGGTTGTAAAGTTTTCTAAGGGATTCTATATTTCAATGAGACGAAGTTATTTCCATTACTTTTATTGTCATTAAAAGAGTTTCACTACTTTCAATTTTTACTACTTATTTCCATTCCTCATGACCAGCCTTCTCTCATATGTTGAAATTAATTGCAACATAATTTTAGCTACTGGCAGTTTATGCATTTGAACTTAGACTCTTAAGTGAGTATTACGTTCGAACTTGTCAACTTTGTTTGAACAAGCCAGAATAGAAGTAAACTTCTAGTGGTCATAACTCTTTGAATATAAATCCAAATTTAGCATACGATCTATCCCTATAAATCTTTTTAAGTCTTCTTTCCAATGAAAAAACATTGTATTCTAACATTTATGGTTCGATAAATGACAAATGTTCAAAAAACAAAGTGAGAACATCAGAGCACGGAATGTCAACTTTCAAGATCCATATTTTTTCATTTGAATATCTTTGAGCTTGCTTTCAGCTTCTATGAAATGCATTTTGAGTGTAGTTTCTCATGCAATAAGTTTGTGAGATACATCCAAATTATTAAACCTATGTCTGATATAACACAAGAATTCTAGTGTCAACTTTCTAAATCCATATCTCTTTCGTCCCAACTCTTTTGAGCTTTCTTTTGGTGTCTTTGTGACACATTGAGAGTCTAGTTTCATATAAAAAATGTTTCATCTCAATCAGATATGTGGTTTGCGAGATATGATTAAATTATTGAACCTCATCATTGTAAAAAGCAGAACAAAGTCAAATAGAGTAGTGTGAATAGTGAATTCGAGAATGAAGTAATTGTTCCTATATCAGTCAATTTGAATTTTTTACCATATGTGTATCTTGAAAATTTCATTTTATGAAACACAGTCACGTTTTCAAAACAAGCTTATGTTGAGTATGAGTTGACAAGCGCTGTCCCCATGTAATTCATTCCATTTTCATCATCCTTCTCACCTCCAGTTGCCGTTCTGATCCTTGCCCTCTCAGATCCCATGAATAACTCCATCAATTTTCCTTTCCAACCAACATAGTCGCAATGTTGGTAGGGTCTGTTTTGGTGTGATACCAAAAAAAAAAAAAAAAAATCAATCAAGTCTTTTTCTCCTTTTATATATCAGGGCACTATGTGTATTTTATTTTTCCTTCCCACTTAACCAATAGTCTTTTCTTCCTACAAAACATTTTATTTTCCCTCAATTTAAGTTTCATTCTTATGTCTACCAAATAACTCAACCTTTTAAATCCCCTCCTTTTCTTTCACTGCCCTTCTTTTCCTTTACTTCTTCGTAAATTCCTTGTACCAAACGGGCCTTGAATTGTAAGGAGTCTCACATTGGATTGGTTTCCTTGAATGAGGAGTCTTATAAAGTCTTAAGTTCCCTAACTCTAACAACTAGCTTATAATAGCAATTTCGTTGAGAGACGGCTAACCAAAAAAGACTACCTTCGAAGGGTTTTGACCAGCTGACAAGAAAGAGCCTCCATATTTTAGAGGGGGCCCTAACTCTAACAACTAACTTTTTTGGAGTGTGATTCTCCTAAATGACTTATCCTTGTTAAACCAACCACACCAGCCAACGTCATCTAAATTAGAACCATCATAACTAATTTCTCAATTTCTAACCTCCCAGAGAGAGGGAGTGAGAAATAATTTATCTGCGTGCTGAAAGAATATCTTGAAACTCGTAGATGAGGAACAAACAAGATAATTGATGGGGGGCCTGGGGAACCTTGTTTTGAACACATGTTGTCTCTAGGTCAAAAATCTTTAATATGTTACTTATAATTTCAATCTATCATCTGTATTCTATCCTGAGCTGTTAAAGAGTACAAGCTCCTATGAACCCAACGACGATTAACATCGGTAAGGTGTAATCTTTCCTTGTTTACATTACCAGGCCCATTCGCGTGGTACAATTGTAGGGTTCTTCCTCACCGAATGCAAATATCACTTTGGAAACTGCTCTAATCATCATCCAATAAATAGTTCAGATTAATTATCTTTTAGCTGATGACTTTTAAATAAAACAATCATCTTAATGAAAACATTAGTTAAAAGATTATCTTTATTTTAGATTTTTTACCTATTAAAATATTTTTTACAAAATATAAAGTGAAAAAAATTAAATGTGGATGATTTAGATCTAATCTGAACAATTTAAACGAGATTAGCTCCCCAAACTGGTTCCGACGAAACAAGTGCATACATAGATTTCCGAAATGACTTGGTGAGCGTTCAGAGGAAAGCATGTCAAAACTTGTCTCGGCCAAAAGCAACTTAACCGGATCATAAATGAATAGAATATAAGTTGCGGTGACTTGATTCAATTTCAGATGGGTCTTTCTTATTATCTGTTCATTTCAAATTATTCATATTCGCACATTATACGAACTTAAATCTTTTTATCCAAAAGAAAAGAGTTACACAGCTCTAAACTATTCAAATATACGAGCCATCTCTTCATTACAGAAAATCTGGGCCTGAATTCCTTGAGAAAATGTACAACCTGATCCCAGAAAATGGGGCGCGGGGGAGGAAAAAGAGAAGACAAACCTTATGGCTGTTGACTGCGCTCAACTGTATGATCTGTGCATTTGAGAAAAAGTGAAAGATAAACTCACTTGGGTATACAGATTCTGAAACTGAATATCATCTCTTAAAATGTGGCAGGCAAAATGTCTTTTCTGTTCTAACCAGCACTGTCTGCTGAACCATCCATGAATGACCAAATTAACTAAAAGCCATCAAATAAGTCCTTGTTGGCCTACGCAGGTGTTATACTAGATATCATCGCAATAAATGTTCAAATGGACAATGGCAGTCTTCTTTCTCTCTTTCTCGCCAGTGTTTGCCTAGAGACTTTTAGGCGTATAAAAACCAATATACTGAGGCATACCACAACCAAGAAAATCCAAAAGCGCCTGAAGTAAAGGGCTACAAAGGCTAACGCTGTAAGGATGCAGAATAATAAGGCAAAAGCAATTGCCACAGCAACATCAACCCTGCATGATGTTAATACAAATGTCAATTATAATTTCACATCTGCAATTACATGGTCCTCGACAAAATTTCAATCTGGACTAACTCTGAAATAATATCATTGAAAAGTCAAATTAAAACAGAACGAAGGGAGAAGGGTAGAAGGCACTGTCAGCACAAGATGCAAGTGAAAAATATTAGATCCAATCAACCGACAGGGCAGCTTGTCCAGGAAACAGCTTCATTAAGAAGATTGAATGCAAAGGATATTGATGAGTCTGAAATTGATAATGTATATTGTATCTAATAGATAGTGGGCCTGGCATGTCGGCCATGTTTATAGGAGGAAGAAAAACTGCAAATAAGAGTGATGAGCTGGCAGAAACCCCTGGCAGGGGGGATAATCAGACATGCAATGGTGGTGTGTGTGTGTGTGTTTGGGGGGTGGGAGGAGGGGTATGGAGGGTCTGCGAGGAGAGTGCAGGCTTCTCAAATGCTCGTGTTGGTTGAGGCCACTGAATTTTCGTTTTTTCTTATGTATTTTGCTTTGTGTGTGCTAGGTGGCTAGGGTGTGCTCACTGGTTAAATATCATCAATCTCCGACAGAGGTTAGTTATTTATTAGTAATTTTGTTTCAGTAATACAGTTTAATCACAGCTGTGAATAATACAGTAGCAAGGTTCCATCAGATATCTAACACCTCAGTTAAATTCAGCCATGCCCACTCAAATAAATTTTCTCCCATTCTATAACTCATTTCCATATCACCTAAATCAGAATCCATTTAGCTCAAGGGCCAAAAATGTGATTTTAAGGGTTCCATATGCTGCAAGAACAATGACAGCTCTTCAATAAAGAATACTTAGACTTACAAGAATTTAAACATGTTTTTTAAAGGGACATAATTTAGCTTCCTCAACACCCAAAAAAAAAACATGATTTTGGCTGTTTTGTCCAATCTGAATACTGCAAGTTCATGCCTTTTCTCAACTACAACATGCCAAGCCTGGCACTCTGATTAAGCTAAAATATGTGATCAAGTCAGCTTGAGCAGTTACAAATAGTTTTATAGATATGATGTGTGTGACCTTAATGAGCTGGACAGCAACTTAAGGCCTGGCTCCTGAATTACATTTGCTTAATATCTTCTTCAAATCGATTCATCTGTTAAATAAGATGAACCAAAACCAGGCTTTTCATGAGCTGAGTTCAGGTAACTCACGAGTAGATCAATAATCAACATTCAGAAATCCTACTATCATATTTATGCATCTTGAATAGCTCATTATCCATTATATTTTCTACTTCACCTTTAAAACCCTAGGTTTAATTATTTTGACATTCTCATGTAAACTGATGACTATATATACCATGACAATCGATACCTAGGCTAGAAACTGGTTGAATGTATGCATTCCTTGTCTTCCATCCAATGTTATATTCTCTATATATGAACAGTAATGTCACTCATAGTTCCAAATATAGTGTACACTATAGACAATTTAAAAAAAAAATGTTAAAAACTAGTATGCCATCACCCATAGACCCACATGATGTTTCTCTCTAGGTCACTAAGGGTAGTAGTGACGTTTCAAACTTTCAATCTTAGATTTTAACATATTTTTCGTGAAGATGACTGTTACGTGGCAAAAGAATAATAAGCCAGGGGTATTCTGTAACTACTTTCGGTTGTAGGTTATATTGACTTAAGAGACAATAGAATAACTACAAACACCTACACATTTACCCTATAGAATCCGTTGAATGAGAAATTACTCAGTTCCTCTCTCTCGCTCTCTCTCTCTCTCTATGTCTCTCAACATCTAAGCATTACTATTGAAAGTAAAAATCCCAAAACCATCGTACAGTTGACAAAAGTGCACATCCTAAGCTCAATGGCCAAAGAAATGTTGGCAAATCAAGGCATGGGCATGTTCACCAAGCTCCTTCATGTTTGAAATATAATGTTTGATTGTCACGATAATGTGTGACAGATGCTCAATAATTGATTAAGATAGTTACACCCAGTTGACAGTGATAACTTCTGACCTGATTGTAAGCACTTTATCCTGATGAATGAAAGCATTAGTATGAAGTCATGGATGGGTATAACTACAGATTGTTGGGAAATTCAGGGTCAGCTATGTTCATCAATTCACATTTGGCGTACTATTGATCCTTTGAATTGGTGTCAAAGTAAGATCTGGGTCAGTACTTTGAACAGAAGGTTGTAAATGGTGAAACTTTAGAATGATAAGAGGCTGGCCACATCTTTCAAGTAGCATTTGGTAAGTGCTTGATCTTGGTGATTGATATTAGATCATGATCATGTGTTCAATTCCCCTATGAGAAGCTGATAAACACAGATTTGACTGGATCATAAATTCTTGGGAATAAATCATAGCACTGCTCATTGTAAAAATAGAGTTGGGCTCTAGCGGACAATAAAGTGTCTCTAATAAATGGAAATAGATTCGATTAACCGAACTCAGCTCCTTGGGCATGTTCCTCAATCAAAGTTCGCAAATGACACAAAATGAGCTCTAAAAGTGATCCTAATCGTCAGTAGGCCAAAATTTTCACAACTATAAAACAAATAAATATATAGATGGAACGAATCAATCCATGGAACACATTTTCATTGAAATAAAATAACTTGAAGAGCGAGTAAGGCGATAGTTCAAAATGCCATCTCCCACCTCTACTAACATTACAGGTAGAGCTAAATGAGGGATTTCCATACCATCTAATTAGAAACTTCAAACCAAAGAAAAATGGTAGTAGAGTTCAAAATGGTACCTGGTATTGATATGGGGTTTGGGAGAGAAGACTGTGAAAGCAGAGTACTTGTGCTGGGATCGGATCTGGTAATCTCTGAGCTGCTCGACAAGTTTAGATCGGGTTATCATTTCCAGGGCCACAGGTCTACCTTATTCTTCACTTTCAATCAGAAACTTCGAAGACAACGAAAAACTGGAAATTGGAACGGAGTTAAGCTTGGCAAGCTCACAAATCTGGGTCTAAACCATACCCAAGATCCACTCGTACAAGGAGAAACTAGTTGTGCTCTGCGATGCGTAATGGTGAGCCGCGATTTGCAAATACGAATAAGATTCTCGGGCTCGAGCGTGTGTATTAGCAGAAGAACTGGCAATTTGGGAACGCAGGCCCCAGCAAAAGAATTCCCAAAAATGGAACATTTTATATTATAATTTTATTTATTTATTATATTTTTTAAAAAAGAAAACTATTCCTTTGGCATTGGGAGGATTTGAGGTGGGAAATGAATTTAAATGAGGGAAAAGAATATTTTAAGAGATAAGAGAAGATGACTATTATTTTGTAGGAAGAAAATGAAAAGGTGTCAGTTGATAAAAAATTAAGAAATATGTATTTTATAGAGGAATATGTTTGAAAACGACTGTTTATAGAGGAAATTTGGGTTCCCACCAATTTGGGTGGAATGTTATCTTTTTACCTTTAAAGGAAGATTGGTAAGCTGGAAAGGCTTGAGAACTTGAGTTTCTAGAAAGGTTGGACGCTTAAAGAATACTAAATAAGAGAAATGGCTCATTTTTCTTTTTCTTCTTACATGTTCTGTATATCAAACAGACCCTTAGTCTTTGTTATCGAACTTCCTTCTAGAAAGTATTTTTAAGCTCTTTTTATTTCACACAGAAAACATTTTTAATTTCTTTTATAAGGCATTTGCTGGCTTTGAAGAATATTAAATATATTTTGTACAAATATTTAATAAGAGTAATGAGATTAGGTGAATATTATTATAAAGATAATGTTGAAAAATCTATAATAAAGATAGTAAAAAAAATCACTTAAATTTTGTAAGTGCTATGAAAATAAAAAATATCTAGAATAAGAGAGCAAAATATAAAAGAAGAGAGAAATTCAAGATTGGAAGATGAGAGTAATATAATTCTTATTCACTTGTTGTGTTACAATGCTTAGATATAAGATATAAAAAACTAAAAATAAATAACAATCTTCAATTTCAGTCATGGAACTCGATGTTTTAAAGAATCGGTAAAAGAATTTATTTAATTCAATATAGTGGCTCTGATTATCCCGAATAGATCAAGATTAAATAAAGATATAGTAAAAGAAAATAGAAGAAATTGTTAAGGTAACTTTGACAAAAGTATACCTTTATTTAAGTTATCGTGCTGATAATATGTTATAAAAAAAAAAAGTAATATAGGATAAGAGAGAAAGAGAAGAGAGGAATTTAAGAAAGAAAGAGGAGAGTAATTCTCATTCCCTTGTGTGTGTTACAATGCTTGCACAATACCACTATGGCTCTATTTATAGGCCTTAATGAGTGTTATACCAAAAGCTACCATTAACAGGAAAGTTAACAGGAAACTTGGAGAGCAAAACTTATTGGCTTGGAAATGAAGTATAATAAAGATAATAAATTATTAAATGTAGCCAAGTAGATGCTGACTAGGATATGAGTAATGAATATCCACATAATTAATATTTATAAAAATAACAATTTTAATATTTTAATTACTTTTATTGATATTTATGAATTAATAGTGATTTTAACATCGATTGATGGAGGCGGACTATTAAGAGTCCGCTTGGTTTAAGGAAAGTGCGGGAAGGAAAAGGAAGATGGCATATTTCCTTGTAGAAAAATGTTTAGCGCCTAAATTTTCATTTAACTTAAATTCCAACCATGTCCAAAATTCTCTTAAAACATGGGAAGATTGGTTCCTACTAAAATGGGTGGTAATCCTTCTTCCATCGTAGTCGGGGAAATACGAAAGACAAATTTACTCTTGAAAAATTCAAATTAAAGCGTCAAATATGTGCTCCGAGAGCCCTCTTGAACTTCAACAACTTTCAAGTACTACATTTTTCACTAGAGTTAGACATCCAGTCCCATTCTGATACTTGTGCTGGTTCAATGTTGATGGGTTTATGTTATATTCTCTTTTTTCACCTTTTTAGTCAATGTTTTGGACAGTAAAATTAAAATAAGGAGGGAGGTTTCTGGGTTGTATCTTCTCTCGTCGAGCTTTGTTTAAGGTCTGTATCTGATATTTTGCTTTAACTGCACCAAGTCGCTATATAAATTGTCACTTAGGACACAGGTAGATAATTTTTTTTTTTTTTAAAAAAAAACTCCCTTACAAATAGAATTTGTAAATTTTGTAAATACTGTCATATACTTTGGCAACTTTCCTTGCTACAAAATGATACATACATGCATGCATATGTCTTTTGACCCACGTCTGTTGATTGACATTGATTATTAGTCAGCAATTGTTAACTGTCAAATAGTCCTCTCATCATATATATAGAGAACAGAGATTTTTTTATCCTATACTATATATGAATTAACCATGTTATTAATTTTTTATTACAAGCTTTCCCTCCTATCATTCTATTTATATATGATATTGAAATGTTAGTGTTCTATTCAAAGTATTATATTTAAGGGTTTAAGTTAAAAAATGTCTCAGAAGTTTTCATAAAAAAGAATTAGATGTCTAAAAGTTTTTGAGGGGGGTAATATTACCCGAAAGTTCAAAAAATGGGCAATGTTGCCCTACTATCAGTATTGCCTATTAAATTTAACTATCATGGACATGTGACACTCAACAGCTGATGATCTAAAATAAACCATTCGTGCCCATAGTCACTCCGTATCCATCAGCCTATTTCTTTTATCTCTCCCTCTTCCTTTTCAATTCTCAAGGATCCGTTGCTAGTACTGTCACGACAACCCCCAATGTGAAAGCAAAAGAAACAAACTACAAAAATCATCCCAAATTCAAAGAACAAACAACAAAGTACCTGGAATAGAAATTGGCATTTACCCCTGAAGGCGACGGACGCGTCATGTTGATGATTTAACACTCACAAACGCATTTATATGGAAGTTCCTATGAACTGGGTTAGGCTTTTGGGACAAATACCGAAAATACGAAGGACAAGCTATGTCATTATCGCTGAAACAACATATAAGTGCCTGTTTGAATTAGGATTCTACTACTTTGTACATCATAAATAAATTATGTTGAAAAAGCAGGTTCTACCACTAACACAAACAAACACTTGACACTTAGATTTACTTCCAAGTTGGTGAAATGCATGTTCGAAGAATATACCGCAGGAATGGCAATGGTACGTACATGATCATCAATAATTCAATACCATAATGCACATGCCTGGAAAACATGAACACGTTGTTTGTGTTGCGCTTGAACAAGAGCAATCTTAAATGTTCCGAAAACAAACGATGATGATTGTCCTTCCCCTTCCGTTGTCGACAAATCTGACCAAATCCATTGTACTCCTAGCTATTTACTTTCCTTCTTCACTGTTTTTTAATTTATAGTTTCACCTCCTTTTAATTCCCTTCATTATACAAACAACAAAAGATGTAGCCATGGATATAAGAGCGAAAAGTTATCAAGATAAGTGATTGAGACGAAATAGGAGATACAAAATCAGTAGAATGGTGGTAAAGTAGGAAAGACAAAATCGGTGCTCCCTTTACTTTGCACTCAATGTCTCACCGTACGTTAAGGCTAATTGTCACAAATACCACCATCGTAGCCAGAAATTGTCCAGAAATCAATTAGAATGAAATTGAAGACCATAAATTAATCAGTCAAAAACTCAGCAATAATCAATCTAAACAATCCAAGAGGGAGGAATGAGGCAAAACTTCCAGAAACTGAGCCACCCTATCCATGAACAGCGCCTCCGGAATCCTCATCTGTGTCGTCAGTATTGGCAACGTTACTACCAACTCTCATTCATTCAACAAGCCATATGGTAGAGAGATTGAAGATTCTGGTGGTGGTGGGTGAAGCATCGAAGCTGACCTGGGAAGATCGTTTGAGCCCAGCGAGGAGGAAGACGGCAGCGAGATTTTGATTGAAGAACCAGTTGGCAGATCTACAAGGAGATGCAGATTTCCTCAATCTTTTTGCTGCAAAGACCATCTAAAAGACTAAACTAACAAATATGGGACAAATATTTTGTTGGTCTTGTTTACATCGGAAAAGAAGCGGGAGGGAGAAAAGGAAGAGTGACAATGGAGAAGAGTTGAGTAGGAATTGCTGATTTTGGAGGAGGAGTGAGCATGTTTTGAATCCTACCCGGACATGTTAATAAATAGCCAACATTATCGGAGGGTTAACCTCATTTTTTAAATTTCGGGGGTAATATTGCTCCCTCAAAAGCCACTAGACACCCAATACTTCTTGTTAAACATTTCTGGGGTAATTTTACCTTTTACTCTATATTTAATTAATGGAGTTAAGATTGAAAATTAAAGTTACTAAAATTTTAAAAAGCTGATCGATAAGTTTTTTTTTAAAAAAAAAAATACTAAAACGTGTTGGATGTGATACAAATAGGATTAGAAGGAGTAATTGTTTTATAAAAGTTTTAATGTTAAAGATTAGGGTTAATGGGTCATTTTGTCATGCAAGTTGACAAAGTGGGATACTTTTGCCTCATAAGTTTTTTGGAGGAGCAGTGTTGGAGTTTTCAAATCGTAACAATTTTTTCTTAGTTGTTATGCTAGTTAAGTTTGATTGTTAGCTAATCAAATATGTTGAACTACTAGTTCACGTGTCATCCACATTATTTTTGTTAAGGTGTTAATTTACTCTGAAAGTTTACATTTAGGAACAATATTGTTATGAAAGTTTCTAATTTGTAATAATGTTGTTATGGCAGTTATATAGGTTATACTTGATTTTTAATTGACCGAATATGTTGAACTTGTTGCATGAACAACATTGAATAAGAACAAGTTATGTGTGGAGGAGGAGCTCATATTTGTCAGAGAATAATAAAGAAAAAGATTGGGTTAAAATCTAAATTTGCCACGGAAGTTTTGCGATTAGAGCGTCCAGCACTTGAAAGTTTTTTTGGTACCAAATTTACCCTGAAAGTATTAAAATGGTATCAAATATACCCAAAACCAACGTGGCACCGACGTAGCAAATAGAGGTTTGACATTCCATCAGTTTTGAGTATATTTGGTTCCTTTTTAATACTTCCGGGGTAATTTTGGTACCATTTTAATACTTCCGAGGTAATTTTGGTACCATTAATAAACCTAGCAAACCGATGCCAAAAACATAGCTCACAAACAATCCTCTGTTTTAGTTTTAGTTTTTAGCTTTACTTTCGGATTCATTTTCAACGCCTAACAAATGACACAGAGACGAGAGAGAGACCCCTTTAAATAGAAGTTCATCGGCCAGATAAAACACAAGGGTCTAGACGCATGAACTTTCAAATAAAGAGCACAGGGCTCGAGAGGTATGGCTCATTGCAGATCAGCTGCTCTTGTGCGTTTGGTTGGTTTGTGTTTCACCGTGACCTCCGCTAATTTGGTTACTGTACGCAATCTGCTTTGCTTCATATAATGGCGCTGGATCTGCTTCATGTAATGGTGTTGGATCTGTTTTGTTTACGTAAAGCTCCTGGGTCAAAACGAGAGGGAGTGAGGATGACAGAAGATCAGTAAGTATATGGGTTTGATGTATGGGCCGAGAAGAATGGTGCTGAGATCCAAAGAAAATGAAGCTTGCTAAAAACAAAAAAAACAAAAACAAAAATCTGACGTGTCTATGTGATGTGGCAAAAATCCGGGTAAATTTGGTACCCAAAAAAACTTTCGGGTGCTGGACGCTCCATTCGCAAAACTTACGTGGCAAATTTGGACTTTAACCCAAAAAAAACATTTCCGACATGGCCAACGGACGTTTGACGTTCCGTCAGTCTTGGATATATTTGGTCCCTTTTTAATACTTCCGAGATAATTTTGGTACCATTTTAATACTTCTGGGGTAAATTTGGTACAAAAAAAACTTTCAGGCTCTGGACGCTCCATTCGCAAAACTTCCATGACAAATTTGGACTTTAACTCGAAAAAGATTCAATCATTAGATGCATAAACACTAAGGAAGATTGTTGAAAATAGGTCATTAGAAATTCTCTATCTCAGTACCCTAATGATATTAAGATACGCAAGTGCTTCTTTGATTTTTTATTCATCATACATAATGTTTTTACCTCTTTGATTGTACCTAATCCTTTTGATGAGATGCTTTTTTAAAAAAAATAAAAAAAATAAAATTTACTTATTTTTAAATCTAACTTTGAAAAAATGAAATGGATGATATATGGAATTAACATATAAACATATTTGGTCAAATAACAAGTAAACTTACCTTGAATTATAGTCAAGGTGAAATCAATATATATAATAAAACTCATCCCTCAAGGGCAAAAGTACGGAAAAAATCTTAATTAATTAATTAATTACCAAAATGCCACTGAGACAAAAGTATTAACCAATCTGCCCCCTGTAATCGATTACAGGGGGTCAGATATCTTTTTTTCCATTTTTTACACTATGTAATCGATTACGCCACTGTTCAGTAATCGATTACATGAAATTTGCAATGTGTAATCGATTACGATGAGTGGCGTAATCGATTACATAAAACCAAAAGGCAAATGCGGTAGTTACCACGCTATGTAATCGATTACGGCACGGGCCATAATTGACTACATATCAGGGAATCAGTTTTTAAAAACGCCAAACACCTCATTTCCCCTCATTTCTCATTCCTCTAACCGATTAGGGCTCCCCCACTCTCCTCCATTGCGATTTTCTGCCCGAAAGCTGCGGATTCAAAGCGTGGGTTGAGGAAAAATCAAAGATTTGCTCATTTTACGGTGATTTCGGTAGGTTTTTGGTTCCCATTGCGATTTTGTCCCTATTTTATCCGTTTTTCTGAAGATATGGTGCATGTAATCGATTAGGGTTTGTTTTCTTTGGGTATGTAGTGTTTTGATCATTGATTTGAATTGTTTGTTGTTGTTTTTGAACAAGTAATAGATTAAATTGATGTTTTTGTGCGTTTCGGAAACCATGTGTGTATGTTTGCATGTGAAATTGATGTAAACAGTGGGATTGAAGCACAAATTACATGTTATTGTGTGTATGGATGTTGAAAATTATTGATTACGTAGAGTTTGATTGTTGATTGTGCATTTTTCTTTCAATTACACTGTTTCCGTTGACTGATATTGATTATGGATTGTGATTATGCCATGAATCACATATTTGTTGATGGTTTATATTTGTTTCATCTTTGTAGGTATTTGTTGTGATTATGCCTCCACGCAGACGAGTTAACCCCCAGACCGAGAGACGTTCGAAGGCACGGATAGAGGGTGAGACATCCGGCTCTCAGGCACAGCCAGCAGATCTCTGATACAGAATTCTCCTAGGCAAAAATGCAGCATCCCACGTATCCTTCCTTTAGCACTTTGCGAGCAGACCCGTGGTCAAGCCCAAGTCACAGGACATGCAGTTTTTTACAGAGGAGGGATTTCAGATAGTCACACTGGTGGAGGGTTCGCATCTACGTGGCTTGGCGGAGTTCGTCAGTCACTGCTCAAAGGATATGGTTAGAACCTTCTACCATAACCTCAGTTACATCAATGGAGTACTAAAGTCACGAGTCTGTGGCATTGACATAGAGATGATTGCTCCGATATGGGCCCACATGCTGGGATATGATTTTGATGGGGCGGGCACCATTCTGTACAATGGGGATACCAATGTCAACCTGCCTGGATATGATCGAGCCGCCGCCATCAACGATATCGGGAGGCCTTTGGGTCAGAGAACCCTTTTCACTGTGGGCTAGCTGACTGTGGATGCACGAATCCTTTTCTACGTGCTGACCCATATTCTGTTCCCCCGGGCCTACAATCACTCCAGGGTGTTGGAGGTTGATATCCCGATCATGTGGGCCATCATTCACGCCAGGGCGGTTAACTGGAGACACTATATTTGCTGGATGATGTCCAAGGTAAAGCAGAAGGAGAACGCTGCCCTCCCATTCGCCTACCTAGTCCATCGTATATTACTCCACTTCCGTGTGCCGATGCAGGGATTTAAGATGGTGGACCAGCAGCATTGGAACGCTGTCTTCGGGAGATGCCTACTGGAGCAGTGCAAGATACAGCAGAATGCACAGGGTGTCTGGATATGCACTGCCGCTGACGAGGACGATGCACCGCCTGCTCCCCCCGTGGTTCATTTTGAGGTCCCTATGCTAGATGATGACGATGATGAGGATGAGGAGACGGTTGAGCCGGATGGTGGATTTCAGCTCCGTGACGTCATGCTGCAGATGAGGCAAATGGACCTCCGACAGAGACAGCGGTGGAGGAGCCACGTTGAGAAGGAGGATGAGCAGTGGCAGTGGATGCAGAGCCGGATGCACGGGCTGGAGGCCGGACTTCGGAAGTTACAGGACGGACAGCACCAGGAGGCAGACGGAGAGGAGGACCAGGTGCCTGATGTCTCTGATGAGGAGGAGGAGGAGGATTTAGAGGAGTATACAGATTATATACCTCTATTTTTGTTTTTTGTTAGACTTGTTGTTTGTATTTGCTTCTTGTAATATTTTTTTTGTTAGACTTGGTGAATTTGCACTGACTATGACATTTAATTCAGTTATGAATGTTTATGCTTTCAGTTCATATGATTTGAGGTGATGAATTTTGCAAATGATATGTCGTAGGACGAAAAACGGATATAGGGACATCGATTGACTAGACATAGTGTAGACGGTTAATTGTTGGTAAAAAGATATTCCCTAAGTCGCATTTGTAAGTAAAAAAAAGTTGGAAATTAGTTTCGTCATGCACCAATTCGAAATCTTTTCTTTATTGTGCTTCTGCAGTTGGTGTAATCGATTACGCAGTACAAATTTCATGTAATCGATTACTGAACATTGGCGTAATCGATTACATAATGTAAAAAATGAAAAAAAAGAGATTTGACCCCCTGTAATCGATTACATAAGGCATGTAATCGATTACAGGGGCAGATTGGTTAATACTTTTGCCTCAATGATATTTTGGTAATTAATTAATTAATTAAGATTTTTTCCGTACTTTTGCCTCCTTCAAGCCGATACATTCATGGCTCAAGCCGATACATTCATGGCTTATTACTGGCTTCTCTCACAAAACACTGTTCATAAGCCGATTACATCGCCATTCACACCTCGGCTTCACGCCTCTGGCTTCACGCCTCACGGGATTCACGTCTCCTCTCTGCAAACCCTTCCCTTCTCTCTATCATTTTTCTCTAGAGCTTCTCAGAACCCTACATCTATTTTCTCTCTCCAACAGTTTGTCAGTTCACCCTTCTTTCATCCCTCCATCTTTCCAATTCGAATTTCAAATTTTAATCTTAAATATTCCAATATATAATCCCCTTTGTGCAGATGTGTGGGAGTTTGGAACAAAGAAAGAGAGAGATGGAAATCGGCTATGGAGCAAAGAAAGAGAGAGAGATGGAGATTAGAGGAGGAGGAGGACGACGAAGGGAGCTTCCACCCTCCAGCATGACTGCACAAAATAAATACACATGATTCACAGGTTTCCTTTCCTTTTTCTTACCCTTCTTGCTCTATCTTTAAATGACCCTTCAAGCTATGGTTTCTGGAGCAATTGGGGGTTTTCTGGATGTGGTTTTGAACTTTAACTCCCGAGCATTTTTAGAGGACAATCTTCTTGGTTAGCATAGAAATCTTGTTTCAATAATTGATCACACTTCCTAGAACTCGGACTCTTGGATTGGTAATTCTCATTGTCACTTCTTGCTGCCAAGTTCTTTAAGATAGGCTGGAACATGGTTATGCTTGGCGATGATACATGGCTCAAACTGTTTCCTTGTTTATTTGTGAGAGATGATGGAGTGAGCAGTTTCTTTGTAAGTCAAACATCAATTTCTACATAGCAATTGTATTTATTGATCAGCTCAAATAGCATCTCGTGGTTTTTTATTGGCTTCTTGTTGATATAGGTTACAGATACTGTACAAGTAGATCAAAATCTGTCTCGACATCTTGGGGATGAACTTGTCCAGGATGATTGGAAATTGTTAGTAAGTAACTGTTTCCACTTCATGCTATTGTGGCACTGAATTAGAATCAAATGTACTCTTGCATGTTATTTTATAATTTGTTGTTCTAGATGTGTAATTCTTTTGACCAGTAGTTTTTTTAGTTTTATTTAAATGCATTTGACTGAGTTTATATTTTAGATTCTACATTATCTAGGCTTGGATCATGTTGGGCATATTGGTGGACGCAACAGGTATGATCATTATTTGATTGCTTTGTTCATATAACACTATTCTGTTCTTTTAGCTTCACTTGGATGTTGTTTATTCTTTCAGTGCTTTAATGGTTCCGAAACTGTCTGAAATGGATGAAGTGGTGAAGTTGATTCATACGAATACTTTAAAAAAATATAGAAAATGGCAAATGAGGGACTCTTCTGGTTTGTGACTACCTTTTTGTTGCTTTTTTCCTGAGTTAATTTTTTTGAATCCATTTTATTGTTTATTGCTGCTGTATGGGCAATGAATATTGACCCACATAGTGTTTACCAATTTGTTATCCTTTTGAAAAACTAACTTACAAAAATTACTTCTATAATTTAATGAAGGGACTCTAATTTTCTGTTAGATTTGTGTCCATTGTTCTCTATATTTATCAAAGTAATGAGAAAACTTCTCAAATATACTTAGAAAAATAATTACTGACACTGTAACTGGCACTGCCTAAACATTTTTAGAACTTAAATGTAGAGAAGTATGCATTTGAGACAAGTATTAACCAAGTAGTACACTTAAGAAGGAAAATTTTGGCAAGTTCGTTCTTTGTTGGCAGTTACTATGAACATAACACATGAATTGGATTCAAATGATCTGTTGGGAGTTACTATGATCATGAATTGGATTCAAATAAACCTTTAGCTGATTCTATTGTAAGGTCCACAAGATAAAGTGATTCTTTCATAATAAACATTGCATGCATAACTTGGATTTCATAATGTTTTTACTTCTGCACTGGGTGCCTTTTTTTTTAAGCTAATATTTTATTGTTTGTCTGAATTAAGAGATCTGAATGTTGACTTACTGAATCCTGTGACCAAATGATTGCTCGCTCCCTTTGAAGAAAATAAACTCTCTGAATGATAATTTCCATATGCTTGATAATGATTGCATGTTGCTTTTTCATTCCTTTGCTTAGTTTCCCGCATCTTTTACAAGCCCATTGACGTCAGGCGTTGCTGTACTCTAATGTGCTTGCAATTTGTTTATGATAAATAAAAGTTTATTTTCAACCTATTTAATTTCGATCTAGTACAGTTGTTTCAGATGGGAAAATAGTGTCTTTATTTACCCTTCTCACTATTTCCTCTTCACTTAATCCTCCAATCTTTTAGATACCACATGGATTCTTAATGTTATAGTTGTGATCCTTTTATTAGCTCATTAACCTTAGGTTTTCTGCGTTTTCCCAGAGGTTTGTGTCATATCTAAATTTCATATCTTTTGTGTAGGAATCAAAAGTCTTTACACCATTGAATATATAACAATCCAATTTGGTTGTTTTCACATAAGTCCATCCCAAGATTATCATTGAAAGCATATAAGTACTAATGACTATGTGCCTGTATGGAGTGGACCTTCTTGGAAAGAAGCATCGGTAATGCAAATTGGTTTTATGGGTAGGATTTTAAACCTGAGAGTGGTTTTTCTTTTTCTTTTTTTTTTAAAGAGAACATTAGGTTTTTTCCTTTTAAGGTATGCAAGCCTTATGGAACGATGGTGTACTTTTTAACAAGGTCTGGGGTGTCCCTTTGTAATCCTTCCTTAGGTCATAGGTATAGGTGAATTTTTTTTTATCCCACATAGTAAAGGCTTTTTTGGACAGTTATTGGAAGAAATGAGATTTGACATCTTTAGCCGGGGAAGAGCACACCATCCTGCTTTTCGTTTCTTACAAATCGTGACTTATGACTTGTGTAACGTAGGTTGGTGATGCAGTCTTTTCTCCACATTTAGGAACGCTCAATGTCAACTATACTTTGGATGGCAGCAACCTATAAAGTTTTTTTTTTTCAAGATTCATTCTTTTGGATTTGACATATAGCCATATAGGTTTTGAAGAATAGCTGTAATATTTTTTTACCCATCTTTTCTTATTGAAACATCTTTGACTGATATTACAAATGACAAAGGCTTCACATGTTCCATGACAAACCCGCCTTTTATTTTGGACAAGACTCAACACTCAATAAAGTTACACATACTAAAAAGGTTTTGGTATTTAGAAATCAGTATGAAAACCTGAGTTAATATTATTTATTGCTGGTGAAATTAGTTGTCTCTTGCAGTTAAGAAAATACGTGAGTTGAGATTTAATGATTAATAAAATGGTTCAATAAGGGTTTGACGTGTTCCCTTATTCAAAGCCGATTTTGCTCAGAAAAAACTGATCCCAAAGTTTATTAGAAGTCCTTTTTTTTTGGTTTGGCTTTACAAACTATTTCTGACCATAAAGCATTACTTTTCACACCATTATTTTAAATAAGCAAACAGATCGGGACAAGCTAATATGGTCTAATGGATTATGATTTTGAGAAATTAGTTCTATAATAACTAAGTTAGTTCAATTTCTATGAAGGGTTGCTCTATTTTTTTGTTGTTATTTAAGCTGCTCTGTTACTGATTTGGTGTTATTTTCAAGCAAAAACGTGATGTTGTGGCATGCTTGGATTAAAGCCTACATAGGGTGTAGGTCCTATATTACATGCTTTTGTGGTATGGACAACTCCATTTTCTTAATCAAATGGTCAGCTTTAATACTCTTGTCCTTATGATATGAATGGTTTTTATATTTTCTTACTCTAGCTACAGAAAAGGCATATTTGGTCATCTTGTAATAGAGTATTTAGCTTAAATGATATACATTTGACTTACTTGCTTTTGAACTTGATCCATTGTGATCTCGGTTTAATATATAATTGTCATAAAATATTACTTGATCCATTGTGAACTTGCTATTCATAATAAAACAATTTTATATAATTGGTTTCACATGCTTTAATAAATCCTTCAAGACATATTTTAGGGAGTAAAAAAGAAAAATATGGACACTTAAAAGCTAAGTCAAGTATCATACATGCATTCTTAGTCATGTACTTCAAGTGTGATATAGTGAAGGGCATTTGCAAAATGTAATTATTATAAGATTAGGCCCTGTAAGCAGAATATCAGCCAAGAAAATATGTAAAAAGGTAGTGTCTTCTGTAGTTTATTACTTGGTTTAGGTTTATATCTATTGGTTCATGCTAATATATATTGATTAATGTCTTTTACTTACATTTGTCCCTGTCAGCTTTTTTGCTTTATCTTATACCGAGAAGGCTCTCCTAGAGTTGAAGGAAATATGGAAAAAGGTAGTATCATTTGGCCTCATAACTTTCTGACTTGCTTCTCTGTCCTCATTTGCAATATCCCTTAAACTCTAATATGCTTCCATTTGTGTTGACCACGTGCATGTTGTTGCAGAAAAGTAAACATTGAGGGGTCACTTTCATTTATGCCAGGTTGGTATACTTTATGAATTTATTTTTGTTAAGCTTTACAATATAAGAAACATAAAAAAGCATGTAAGTGGTTTGCTTTGTTAAGCTTTACAATATAAGAAACATAAAAAAGCATGAAAGTTTATCATCTTCTGTGGCTAAAAGACCCTGTCTATCTTTTTTGTTTGTGTTCTGTTTTAGTACTCAAAACAACCCTTACATGTAAGTGATTTAATAGCCCTGGTATCTTCTGTAGCTAATTAACGCTTGCATGTGTGCTCAGGTGAATCCAAACAACATGCAAGACATACATGGCTTGCCTTCATATCTGCTACAACAATGTAGATCATTCACAAACATTTTTCAATGTATTGTGTAACTAATTATGTCTTTTGTTCACCTTGTAAGGTTTATGCCACTTTTTTGCTTACTAGATGACATATGTAACTTATTAGTTTAATTCCTTCTTACTTTTTGAGTTTTTTAATCTAGAGGGCCATCATTAATCCTATCCTAACGACCAAGTCAATTTAAATTATTGTATTCATTGGTTATTATCATCCTTTTCTCATAAAAAAGGATGATAATGACCTGTCAATGGTGTTAAACTTATACTAATACATATTGGTTTCTGGTAGGGAAGGAATATTGATTGTTTTAAATGTTGTGAAAGTTTCACAGTTTAGACATGTTACGTTTTCAAGGTTTTCAATTGGGGTTGCAAGGAGCATGTTGATGAAGTTGGGTTGTATATTTGGCATCAAAAGAATCTCATTGAAGATTACATGTTTGATATATTTAGTTGTTCTATAATGAGATTGTCCTCTATATTGCATTTTACTTCGGTACTTCCTATGTCTTGATTGTCATTGATTCGTTTAAAATAAAATAATTTATGATGCTACAATTAGACTTATCAATGTTGAAAAGCGTCGTTGTAGCACCAAATTTTTAGTCCACTCTATACAATTAGGCTTATCAACTATGACCCTCACCTTTCACGTTTTAAGGAATCCACAACATTTTAAGGAATCCACAACAGACTCTATGTATAAAATATCCTAATTTATGTACAAATTTATGGAATCTTTTTCCTACATTCTTATTTAAATGTTGTCTAATTAAATCTTTATGGAGGATATGATTTGATGAGAACAAGGATAATCATGATGTAAGGCATAGTTAATTCATGAAGCTATTTGGCTAGATATCTGTGATATCTTATTTTAAGTTATCCACATATATCAATTGTTTTTCAAAAATAGTAGAGCTTTGAAAATCAATTTCAAATTTGCTCCTTGCTCAATCTCTAAATTTAAACCAATATTCCATTTTTAATATGTAGCCATTCATTGGTAGTAATTTTTTTAATGTTTTTTAAAGATAAGATAGTTGTCTACTTGCAAAGTAAAATATGTTTAAGTAATCCGTGAAATACTTTCACCCGTGCAACACACGGGAAAGTAGAAGCTCGTTGCTATAATTTAAAAACTTATAAAACAAAATTGCTCCTAAGTGAAAATTTTTAGACAAATTTACATCTAAATCCAAAACAAAAAAGACGTGGATGACATGTGAACTTCTAGCTCAGCATATCTAAGCAAGTAAGAGTCAAATTTAACTAGAATAACAATTAAAGCAAAATTGTTACGATTTGAAAACTTTCAGGGCAATATTACACTTTAAAAAAAACTTATAGGACAAAATTGCCTACCTTATCAACTTTCGAGACAAAATAAACATTTCAATTTTAAAGATTAATACCTTGCTATTAATGAATCAATTTTCTTAACATTAAAAGTCAAACATTCCAAATATATATATATAAATAAGTGCATAAATTTCAAATGAATGATTCAGGTAAGCACAGCTATTTATATGGGCTTAAACTTGTTCAATATTTTGAAAGAGATAGATGGTGGGAAGCTTGACGTGTTATTGACTGGAGCAAGACGTGATGCAATAGTCAAATCTTATTACATCATCCACATGGGGTTTGGATTAAATTGAGAAATCAGAGTAGGAGAGTGGCATATTTGCATCAGGAAAAATTCTAGTTAAATCCGGTAGAAATACAAAAAGTTTAAATTCGGACCGACACTTATTTTTTTTAGAATTATTACAAGATTATAATGCCCTTTATAATTAAAAAGGAAAATTCCTAATCCATTGTGATTTTATCAAGACAATAGCATGTACATATCAAAATTCTACTATAGGATTTTCCCCCCTAAAAAAGACAGATATCTAAAGGATTAGTCTGCAATTATTTCATAGACAAAAAGCACAGCGTGACTTCTAAATATGCCAAAGTGTTTTGTATAGCAACAGATGTTTTCTGCCATTCATTCATATAGCGCACAATCACAAAAAGAAGGCCTATGATTTCCATCTATGACTAGAGGCTTTTTTCCCAAAGTGCCCTATTTTAAGAAACTATTTATCAAAATGCCCTGACTTTGAAACTATTTCCCATTATGCCCTTCTCTGGAAACATATTCCCTCTCTGCCCCCATTTAGTCGACTAAAACAGAGCTTTAGTCGACTAAATGTTGAGCCTTTTTTTTTTTTGAATTTTGTCGACTAAATTCTGAGATTTAGTCGACTAAATGTCGTAGGGTTCAAATTTTTTTAAATTCTCCCGACATTTAGTCGACTAAATCCCAAGATTTAGTCAACTAAATGTTGACAGTAGGCTTTTTTAATCTATCACAACCAATTTTCCTTTATTCTTTAATCCTTTTTCTCAATATTATCTTTTTATTTATCTTCTTTATTTTGTATTATGAATTAGATAATATAAGAATTAGTTAGTTAGTTTAGATCCTATTATTTAGGAACAATTTAATTCAAATCCTATCTTTCTGATTTTCCCGATATTATATTAGAAGAATAACTTTTTATATATTTATTTACTTATACCGATATATTGGTAATTTATCCCTACAATCTCTCAATATCTTTTTTGTTCATATATTTGAATTCAAATGCACTAATTTGTTAAACTTTGAGAAAAAAGCTGGGATTGTTATCTTCAACACAAAATACAAAATAATAATAATAATAATAATAATAATAATAATAATAATAATAAACAATTACCAGTTTTTTGTATTTTGTGTTGAAGATAACAATCTCAGCTTTTTTTCCTAAAGTTTAACAAATTAGTGCATTCAAATTCAAATATACGAACAAAAAAGATATTGAGAGATTGTAGGGATAAATTACCTATATATCGGTATAACTAAATAAATATATAAGAAGTTATTATTCTAATATAATATCGGGAAAATCATAAAGATAGGATTTGAATTAAATTGTTCCTAAATAATAGGATCTAAACTAACTAACTAATTCTTATATTATCTAACTCATAATACAAAATAAAAAAGATAAATAAAAAGATAATATTGAGAAAAGAGATTAAAGAATAAAGGAAAATTGGTTGTGATAGATTAAAAAAGCCTACTGTCGACATTTAGTCAACTAAATCTTGGGATTTAGTCGACTAAATGTTGGGGGAATTTAAAAAAATTTGAATCCCACGACATTTAGTCGACTAAATCCTAATATTTAGTCGACTAAATGTCGACAAAATTAAAAAAAAAAGAGGCTCGACATTTAGTCGACTAAATGGGGGCAGAGAGAGAATATGTTTCCAGAGAAGGGCATAATGGGAAATAGTTTCAAAGTCAGGGTATTTTTGGTAAATAGTTTCCTAAAAAAAGTTACTTTGGGAAAAAAGCCTATGACTAGATGGTCTGTTGACAAAGGAAAAAAAATGATCGTCCCCTCCATGAATGCCATTTGTGTGTTTTTTTTTTCTTTTTTTTTTGGGGGGGGGGATAAATATATATTTGAAGACTTTGGAATGATGATCTTATTCATATATAGGGCACTGACAATTTGACAACGAAAGCTTGATGCTTGATTTGGTTTATTCAAATCAAAGGTCACCATTTTGCTGTAATGGATATCCTCGTCTATGTAAATGCATTTCAACTTCAGTTAAGATTTAAGTTAGATTTTTTTCCAACAAAAAAAAAAAAACAAAGACCCGACGAGTTGTCATGGAGGGGTGAGAGACGATGGGTGGAGGAGAATGAGACTAGAGAGACAAGATGCAGAGAGAAGGAACAAAAGGGTAATTCTGAAATCTCTAATCAAGCCAAATGACTTGATTAGAGATTTAATTTGTTGATAATGTATGTCTTAATTTAGATCATTGTATTTCAATCGGATTTAAATAGGATTTTTCCTTTTCATTGCCCTTTTCTGTTTTTTCCTCATGTCATAGTCTCAATTCTCAAGTCTCCACTACTTCCTACCCTTTTTGAATCATATCAGCAAGTCACGTTCTGATAAACTTAAATCGAGTTACAAATGATTGCAGATGACAATAAAATTAATCGAGCACCCTCAATGAATATTTAATGTAACTATGTACCTAAAACTCGAAATGAATAATTAAGCTCTCGAAATGAATAATTAAGCTAGCACATATAACTCCATAGTTGCTCTACTATACTTATTTATGAATCCGACAAACTGATGATATTTAATATATAAGAAGCTAAATTCTATTCATGATCAAAAGGGGCTATATATACATGGATTCAGCTTCTTTAAAGATCCAACACTTCAGTTCAGATCGTTTTCGAGTAGGACTAAACAATATGATTAATTATTTGGCATTCAAATTTTTAATAGAAAATATGGACCAAGCGAACCCGTGATGTCATAAACTATCAAACGTCGTATAGATCTACGGATAATTTGGAGTGTTTGATTAACCAATTGTCATAAACTAAACAATTGATCAAACGTCGTATAGATTTACGAGCAGTATCATTGTATGTATTATTCTTTTAATTAACCACACAAGTGGATTATGAAAGAAAGAAAGAAACCATTCAAATTCCCAAAGAAAAATAAAGAAAAAGAAAATTAAAATAATATCATGCCTTCATCAATCCAAAGAATGTTCATAAATATACAATGATACACATCATCATTATATATTATATAGAAGTGTAAAACACAAAATCAATAGAGGTTTTAAAAAAATTAGATCACATTGAACAGTGTTTTAATTGTACACAAGAACTTCCATCAGCTAGAGCACAAAAATGAAAGGAAGGAAGAGAAAATTCTTGGCAGGTTGCGTCTACAATTAAAAGGATGTAATTAATTAATTAATTAATTAACTCAATGAAGTAGATCATATTCAATTCCTCAGTTTACGACAAATGTTGCAACTTTAAAAGATTGATTTTCGTGATGGTATAACTTAATTTCATTTAAATAAACACAGTCCACTAAAGAATCTTCTTCTCTGAAGCCAGCAATGGCTGGATCTGATCATGATGATCAGACATGGCTATGTGTAGGGAGGACACGAAGGTCGTCGATTCAAATAGCCTTCTTTCAATAAATTTGGATTTGGAGTGCCCTAAAGATGTTGCCTTGGATTCTGAGACATCTCACCACTTGATTCACTGCTTCCAAATTCTTGGGTAGCAAGAGCTATCTGCCTGAACCTCTTCATGTCAGCCTGATACGCAGTTGTATCGTAATCTGAGCTCGATGTAGATGCCAGATGGTGGCCATGCCCTGCCCTTGTTTCGTTCAAGTCGTCCAGTGACACATCTCCTTCCAGTGCTCTTACAATCTGCATGCATTGCATGTAACCAATTTTGTATTTACGTATGTGCCGCAAGTTCTAGCTACCTCTTTTTTGGCCTATCTAGTCTTTAATATAAAACTTGTTTACTTAATTTGATTAAATTAAGGAAGTTACTATCTGATCTTATTTAGAAGCCCCTTTTGGGGAAAAATTTGGTATTTATAATAAGTTCATTTTCAAAGTAATAAATATAAGTGTTTTACAATTTTTGCCCCTATTAAAAGTTGAGAAAGAAGAAAGGGGAGTGAAAAGTATTCATTCATATAAATGAATGTAATATTGGGAAAAATTATCAATATAGTGCATATTTATTAAACTAACTAACTTTCCTTAATATCGAGCAAAAAAAAAAACTAACTTTCCTTAATACGTGAGAATTATGTAATTTGGATTTATAAATAAGACTAAAGTTAATGTAACATCTATTTTCTAAAACACCCTAGTTATTATTTACTTTAATTTCCTGATTTTTTTTTTCTTTAATATAATTATTGTTGAGGGAGGATCAATGAGATAAATTAAAAAAATTAAAAAAAGATTGATAAATATGAAAACTATGTCCTATATTTAAGATTAAGTTAAATTTTTCATACAGCAGCAATGAGTGTTAATTTCAGAGACACCTTAATATTAAGGCTTTTGGTTTTAAGGGTTTGATACACGTACCTGGCTCATTTTAGGACGTTTCTTGCCAGAATGACGAATGCTAGCAGAAGCACAAGCAGCCATGCGTGACAGTTCCTGGTTATTGTAATTGCCTTCCAAGAACGGATCCACCAGCTCTTCAAAGTTGCCATCCTCCAGCCCACTTGCCAGGAGTGGTCGGGCCTGATCCACACCCATATTCATCATATATATATATTAATTGCCAAAAAATTATAAACTACTTTTGGCAATAAACAAATAGAAACTGATATTATAAGTTTTGGTTGAAAAAACAGCACTAACCCAGTCTACTAAGCTATCGTCCATCATATTTTGGATATCTACAGGTCGCTTCCCTGTTATAATTTCTAATAACATCACTCCAAAAGAGAACACGTCTGACTTCTCAGTCAATTTTCCACTTGACGCATATTCTGGAGCTAAGTACCTGCGTTAATAATAATCAGATCCAAATTGAGCAACGGTATGATTAGTTATGAGTAAGTTTCTTAACTGGATCAAATATTGCTGGAGTTGTAATTAGTTCGAGCATGTATTAAGAAATAATTGTGTGTGTGAGTGTGTATATACCCGAATGTTCCCATGACCCGAGTTGAGACATGAGTATTATTATCAGTAGTCAACTTAGCCAATCCGAAATCAGCCACCTGTGATTAAATAATGCACGCATTAACATGAGGTTTTGTAATTCAATATGCGGATATATAATAAGCTGGATTGCTTGAAATTATGCCTTGGCTTCGAAGCTATCATCAAGGAGGACGTTGGAAGACTTAATATCGCGATGGATAATTCGAGGATGACCTGATAATAACAACGTATAATTTATCAATAGATCAAATACGAGAGAGATCTAAATTAAAACTACCTATGACGAAAACAAAAACATAAAACTTACAGTCTTCATGAAGGTATGCCAGCCCTTTGGCAGATCCTACTGCAATTCTCATTCTGTCACGCCAAGCCATGGTAGGCAAACCTTTTCCTGCATGTAACATACAAGGCCACATCAGACATATAACCTCCGGTATTAAGCTGGATTACATTACGAATAAGATTTTATATTAAAGAGTGGATGTAGTGTAACATTCTTAGAAGGAAAATTAAAAGGAAGTGTACCATACGTACCATGAAGGTGATGGTCAAGAGTGTCGTTGGGAACAAATTCATAAACTAACATTCGTTGTCCACCAGCAATACAGTAACCCTGAAGTGTCACGAGATGGCGATGATGAACACGACTAATAATTTCGATCTCAGCTTGGAACTCACGCTCTCCTTGGCCACTACCAGCCTTCAGGCTCTTCACAGCAACTTCTTTTCCATTAGGCAAAACACCCTTATACACGTAACCAAAACCTCCTTGTCCAATCATATTCTTATCAGCAAAGCCATCCGTTGCAGCAGACAAGTCTTCAAAAGAGAAGGTCCCACAATTCAGCCCTAAAGACAACGGTGGAGACGGAGACGGGGGCGGGGGCGGCCCCAGTGATGAGTAATTGGAGCTCATATCAGTGCTGTGTGGCGGAGGAGGTGGTGGAACTGGGCCCCACCCACCACTATCCGGGCCCATGCCCATGCCTGGTGATTGCTGCATCCTCACAACATGGTCATTCCCACCAGGGCGCCAATTATTTGCGTTGTGTCCTCTGTTGTAATAATTACTTCCTGCACATATATGTTTCGGAACCATTAATTAATCTAATTATTAATTCAACCAATTCTTTAGTTTGTAGGATTCACATTCTATTGGATCCTTAGTTCCTTATATTCTTGTGCAAAATACCCAAGGAAAGGAACCTTCATTTGAACATCAAAAAATATGAAGGGTCGTGGCTTATTTATTATGCTAAACAGGCGTAAAGAATCTAAGGACGAATTGTTCAAAACAAATGTGAAAAAATTTGGTCTTTTTTTTTTTTTTAAAAAAAATGTGTGTTTATATATTTATCTATAAATTCCTAGCTAAAAAGATTTATCAATATAATTATTGAAGAGTTAATTTACTGATATGTGTTTATATAATTGTATAACATTAACCTAACCATTTAATATATATATGTTCATTAAATTGCTGCATGTTTAGTTTAACAATTTTATGTGGTATTTTAGAGTATATAATGCAATACATTATTATATATTGTTCTGTCGTTTGACTAAAAAATAAGGGAAAAGTCATTTACAAAACTATATTATTTTCAAAAATCCAATCTGTAGTCTTGCAGAGATGTTACGTTAGTTTGGCCAATAAATAAATATAATATGAAGTATTAAGCTATATCATATGTATGTGTGTGTATAATCAACAAATAATACGCCTGACTTCTTTGAATACAGAATCAGTGAGGGTGCACATCTATAAGCACAAGATTTGTGAACAAAATTAGCAACTAAAACAAAATGGTGCTCATGATTCTTCATATGAGCGCAGAATTAAAAAATTCAAGTATTAATTCAATGAATAATGAATGAATCGAAAACCATACCAGTTTTGCTGGGTTTGATATCGTCGCTGTAATAATACCTATGCTTTCGCCTCTTCCTTCTGCAGCAAAAGATACAGACGGCGAGCATCATAAGAAGAACAAACCCTACACCAACGAGGGCTCCAATGACCGCCCTACTATCGTCATTCTTGTCGCCGCTGCTATTTTCGCTGGAACCCAACAATGCAGCTGGAGGCGACTGCTTGTCGCTCCCGCTGGAAGATTTTGGTGTTAAATTAGGTGTTGTAGATGACGACGATCCAGAGGATGATGATGAACCAGAACCCGACGATTTATTACCATTATTATTATCCGGTAAGGGACTTGAAGATGGAGATGGCGATTTGCTACCAGAAGAGCCTTGGTTATTCGACGAAGAACCAGAATCGGAACTATTGGAACTGGAAGAGTTCTGGCCAGGTGATGGCGGCGGTGGGGGTGATGCCGCCTGCTGGTCTGGTGGTGGGGGTGATGGAGGGCTTTGAGATGAATCTCCACCATCATTATTATTATTATCATTATTGTTGTTGTTATTAGTATCAGTACTATTACCAGAATCTGAAGATGGAGCAGTTTCAGGGGACGAGGAGGACATTTTGTTTATATTCTTTTGATTCAGAATAACATGAAGATCTTGAGAATTCCGGCTAAAAGTTTACACGTCACCGGAAGCTCCACCTTTCCCCTAGCTGCTCCTCTCACAAACACTGAAACAATAAATTAAAAGAGAAATGATGACAAAGAAAATGAAGATCTGATAAATGTTGGAAGAAGAAAGATTTTGGAGGAAAGGGGAAGGAAGATCAGATTAGATACCTGTATGGAGAAATGAACAAGTTCTCAAAAGAAAGAAAAGGAAAACTTGTTGCCTGATAAGAGTTCCTCATACTTTGACGGTTCATGTCATTCCTCAATGGTCTCCTACAAATGAGGAGTTTTGTCTCTGCCACCTTCATTTCGTTACAGATTTTTGCCAATTTTTTAATGGTTTTCGTTTCCTTAGGTCTATACTTACACAACCTCCACCCTTATTTTATATATTTTTTTTCTTTAGTCATGCCTCTAAATATGACAATTAACAATTTACACATTAGCTAGCCTAAAACTATATATATTGCTAGCCATCAAAAAGAAAAAGAAAATTGTAATATTTACAAATTATTCATTTAAATAGTGGTGATATTGATATTTTAATTGATATCATTTATAGATATTTTGCAGATAATCAATTGGATTTATATCTCATCTTTTCATATTTGATTGCTTGATCAAGTTGCGAATGTTATTATACAAATTCACATATATTTCTCATCGTTCAAATTATCTAACAAAGAACTTTGATTTTCATCTAGGAAGGCCAGGGTTAACAAAATTTATTGCTTGCCTCGGTCAATATTTTTTTAGTAATCTAACCTCACATATTACATAAAATTGATAAATAAAGTAAATATTTACATGTCATAAATAATATAAATGATCTTAAACTTCATACAAAATATGAGTTCATAATCTAATTTAATTTTATATATTTTGGAAGTTATGTGGGAAAGAATTGATGAAGGATAGTATATGTTATACAACAGGACATGAATATGTATATATATAAGTAACTTTTTAGAAGGAATATGTGAAATCCTTACTATAAATCACCGAGTAAGGCATCAATTATATTTTTCTAAGTTTGCTCATATTTAATGTATGATGCAAATTTTTTTCCCCCTCACTTCTCAAAATGTAATTTCTAGTTAAATAAGGGTAAATTTAGTTTTTTTATATATATTTATTTTCAAACAATTTTATTGACTTAACCAGCTCTTGATGATTGGGATGGAGTTGTTCGAAGTAACATATAATAGGTACAAAAGTAGTACAGTACGTTATGGACCATATACAAGTCTCTCTGACGTTATTTTCTTCATAATTTTGTGATGAAGATGAAGGCTTTCTGAAGATGCTCGTTTGTGCGGTGAGAATGGATTGAATATGCGGGCGGCCGGTTTTGACAGCTCTAATTTTTTTGTTCAGATTGTTGTCCCTAAATTCTCTGAATTTTGTTGTTTGTGCTTCTCTTATCTCGACATCACTGATTGGATGCGCTTCAATTTATTTCCCTACCTCTCTTCAATTGTAATTAATTTAATTAATTACGGTAGCTAGCATTCCCATGTATGCTGCTTTCATGAGTTGAAAGTTGGTATTTTTATTTATTATTTCTAGAATAAGATTACGTAAAAAGTTGTCTTATATCTTTACCTTTGTTTTTCATAATTGGTATAGGTCTCATGTTTTTTATGAAAGCGAGACACACCACTTACGTCTACTAGTAAACATATTACTCCTCTTGTGATTAATATAAAATATATTTAAAAAGTTGATGTATACCTAAATAATATAGATTTTATATTGATTGATCATAATACCAGAAAAAGTAATAACCTAACCTTGAAATGGGAAAAAAAGGCAGTTACTAGCTGGGAAAAGGAAAATAGCACATTTGAGTTACAGCCACAGGGATTGCTAGAAGAGAAAGGAAACAAGCAAGCATATCCACAAGATGAAGATAGAATTGGAGTGGTCCATAAATAATGGTAGCTAGAATCTAGCCGAAGCACTGATCAGCTGGGAGAGGACCAGGGATGTAACCCTGCTCCACATACTGCAACCCAAACACCACCACTATGGCCACCACCGCCAAATACGACAGCCCTTCAACGGCACCCAATAAACCAAACGGTCCGTTGGGCAGACCCGAACCCGTCTTAGCCTTCGTGTATATGGACCACCCAACTATCCCCACCACCACCAGGTAGCTCACTCCCTCCAGTGCGCCGATCGAGCCGCCCGGTCCGGGAGGCAACCCGCACCCGGTTGTTTTGAGTGTGAAGAGAGACCATGCGATGACTGGCGTCGATATCAGCCCTCCTGCTATGGCTGCTTTCTCTACTGTTCCGTTACTGCCGGCGTCGGTGTCTTCCTTTGCCATTGCCATGATCTTGGGCGACGTCGGTGATTTTGGCTTTGTGAAAGCAAGTGACGGTGAAGATCTGAACAGGCCCATTCGTGAAATGGAAGAGGGTAGTGGAGAGAGTAGTAACATTCTTGAGGCTTGCATGTTGAACTCTGAAGATTCAACTTACCTGGTCTGATAGAGATTAGAGGGAGCAGAGACGGTGGTCTGATTTGGTGGCTCAGATTGGGTCGATCACCTTCACTTCCTATGTATTTGGCGATACCCTATCTGCCCAAACGAGTTATATCAACAATGGAGGAATGTATTGGAAAAAGCTTATTTTGATAGACCATATAAAATAAAATTGATTTAAATAAATTATTTAATCATTAGGTTATATATCAATTTATAAATTTAGTAAAATAGTTTAGAGAAAAAAATGATAAAGGTAAATATTTTAAAGTAATTTAATTAATTTTGTTAATATATTAAAAAAGTCAACTCTATCTTATACTAAGAACGTGACAGTAAATGTTAATTCATATTATTTATAAAAATCTAAAATAATTTTAAAAACAAAATCTTTTTTGTTAGCTTAATATCCTCTTAAGTCTCATCAACTTAAATATGGACAAAAATAACTTTTTATATAATTTTAAACAAATTGGTGCTAAACAATCCGGCCTTTAAAATCTTCCCTGCATTTTTACACTACTTAATTTTTTATTTGACATATGGAATCTACTTTTCAATAGGGCACATTATATGAACTTCATCGCTCAATAGAGCATATATTGTACATTTCTTTCAATTTTAGAAGAGTCAATAAGGTCTAGTGACAAAACCATTATCCATGCATTAAGACAAAAATAATTATCCTTCAAGTTGACCCTGTCTCTCAAAATCTCGTGTTTCAATTTACTAACCTCATTCTGCCAAGATTCTGAAATTGACTGCAAAACTGGGATTGCCCATTATCCTAAATAGAATACAAGATTTTTCACTTTTATGGAAGCATGTAAATCGTAGTAAAACTTAGCCCATGAGACACTAACTTTTCACCAACTTCTGGTTGTAGTGATGAGCATTTTCAATGTACACATTAGATTCCTTGGATGGTTCACAAATTCCTCACTTCTTAAGCATGCTTAGAGGTCACTGCTTCTTTTCCATTTTCAACTTGAACGAGGTTCTTGCTAAATTCCCTTGCTCTCTGAAATATTACAAAGACCAGGCGTTAGATTGTTCATTATCAAATATGCATTTAACAAGATCATCAGAAGACGTTAAGTTCTCAATCATTGCATGAACAGCAATGATCATTCTTGAATTTGAAACTACCTGATTTTCACCAAGCTTATACTTATCAACAATAGCTATTGTCAGCCCTACAGTCATATTCTATGAAGGCAAGCCCAGAGATCTAAAGTACCTCTTCTTAATCATATACATTGAAGGAGAAGGAGAACTATAGATCTGCGGACAAAAAAAGTTTAACTGTAGAAGAACTTTGAAGTTGAGTGTTCAAAATTTTCAAAGAGACTTTTTCTTCTCAGTTAATTTTAGTCCACACAACAATAATTCTTCTTCACCATCACCATGTCTAATCTCTATATATCATTAGAATGGGGAAAATTTTCATCCTGAATGCATCCCCTGCAGCCGAACTGCCCACTGTGACTGCAAAAGAACCACATGTTTGGAGTGATGAGATCATCTTTTCTCAATCGAAAAAAGGATGATCACATAGCACACGACTAAAATTACAAGTACTGGCTGTCAAATGGGGAAAAAACAAAGCAAAGTGAAAGACCAACATTATATATTAGCCACAAAAGGGAATGACCTCAGAAACCATCGACATCTTTTTGTTTCTACAATTTGCTTTACAAATACTGTCCTGAGGCTCTGAACCACAATATTTCCATATTGTCTCAAGTTTTTAGCCCACTTTCCCAATTTAGAAATCCAAGCATCCAACAATTTTGATCTAGCTTCTTTCAATTACATACAATGGGAGAGAAGGGAAAAAAACGTGTCCATCACTTTCCTCTCTTCTATCTGATCAGACAATGAATGGATAAGGAGTTCAGGATTCAGGACAAAGCACCCCCTTCCCCCTCCGAAAAAACAAGCAAGAGTCAATTACTTTCACAAATGGGATCAACAGTGAATGCAAGCCATCTGATTGAAGGAGACCCTCACAAGGACTTCTCAGTTCATCATGATAATCCTATCCATAGCCTATTTAACAAATTCTAACTTCTAATTATAGAAAATGGTAAATAACCTCATTTACATACATAATTTTAGCACACTGTAGATAGGAAAAAGAGATATTGAGGTTATTATTAAGAGACAGAAAATGACAAGAAAACTAGCATAATTAGGAGGCACTCGCTAGTCATTATTAGATCTTAAAGTTACTACAATGAAATGATTCATAGAAATTTTATGTAAGAATCAGGGTTGTTTAAACCACCAAAACAAGCCATAAAATGTACAAGACTTTTTGAGATGCTCACTTTACAATAATTGTCTTAATCCATCCAAAAATAGAGAAGGAATGCAGGAAAATTAACAACCTTCAAACAATGTGACATGACCTTCTCTAGTGAAAATGTTGATAAAGTCATTTGCACTCACGTAGGAGCTATCAAATGGTAATATGGTTAATGTCGTATTGAAGACACTAATCGACTTTATGACCAGGATTTTTTTTGCAATTGCATGTAGTGGGACACTTAGAATCACAATATTTCCACACTTCGTAAACTTTAGCCCAACTCTTGTTCTGAGATAGAATGAAATGTATACTGAACCAAATCAAAGAATAAAATCAACAAAATTTGACAGTAGAAATATTTTATTTGACATATAATCTCCTAAACAATTCTCCTCAAGGAAATTTATAAGACGCAGACAAGAAGAATACACTAAAAAATATACAGAAGCAAGCTTTAAACACAAGATAACTGAAATTTTAGTAGCTAAGAAAACAAACAGAAAAAGTCATCACACACTTCAACATGATAGAAAAGCTTAAAGTACATAAATCAAAGTCAACTAGAGTGCAGGTGTCCACAGTCAAGGATGAAGAAACTTTGACAAGAAAAAAATGGGTGTTGGGCCTTAAGTTTGATGTGACAATCTGACCAAACTGTTAAACAGCAATTTCAATGACACAACATATCCACCGTTCAAAATAAGCAATTACTATATTGAACAACTTCATATCCTGCGATCAAAATAAGCAATTAATAAAAGTCTGATTTCTAGCAAGCTACAGTTGGCGTCACTATCAACATTATTGCAAGCTGCAGTAAACCTAGTTGATAAAATGGATCAGGATCTATTTTCATAATTTCTAAATACTTCAATCAAACTGTCTCTGATATCACCATATTAACCAAAGAAACTATGAATAATATTACAACGGTATTTCTACCATGTAAGTAATTTCCAATTCCAATTTCCAAATTTATCCAGTCTAGGCTTTGAAGGCTGATGAATTACTTGACTCGAAGGATGCATTAAAGATGGAACTAGTCACTATTCACAAGTTAATTGGGACAGTTTGGAAATTGGGGTTTGGGGCGTGGGGTGGAAGAAAAGGATTTGGGAATCCATTTTAACGTGCCAAACTGCAAATTATCCCCTTCACATGGTACAATTCAGCCGACTAAATTTGCCCACCAGCATATAACACAATAAAAAGGGGAAATTAAAAATAATAATAATAAAAGCTAAAATAGAAATTTACAGAAGAGATCTAACTGGAGAGTAAGAAGGACCCACCGAGGACTGTACGGGAGGTGGTTCAAAAACTATTGAGCGTACAGACATCTTGGCAATCTCCGTTATGGCACCGTCTCTTACTTCGGGCACATCACTTGTCAGCGCTTCATACGCAGCCTCAAATGCCTCCTGCCAGAACCGCGGCAACCTGATCCGACGGCTATTGGTGTATACATCCCACATGTGCTTCACCACCTTCTCCCTCTCCTCCATTTCCTGCTCCCAAAACGATTCTATAATCAAATCCACGTGAAATAAATTTAAACCACACGGATGTAAGCGCGTGTGTAAACACCCATTATCGGAGAAAACTTACGAGAACGTCGAGGTCATCATAGATTGGAGTATCAAGATCATTAGATAAGCTATTGAGACTCCCTGACCACCGAAGAGAGACTGTGCCGGTGAACATGGACCAGAATGCAAGAAGCAAAATGGCAGCGAACGCCCAGAATTTATACTTCCCTTTACCGAACAGACCTGAATCTGCGTTTTCCTTCTTCGTATTAGCAGTAGTTGTAGGAAGAGTGTCATCATCCTTCATCTCTTGGATTAGGGGAAATGAAATGAAAACGATGATAAAGATAGAAGAAAGATTTCAGAAATCAATTTCGAGATCAAATTGTCCGATCTTTTTATTGCTCTGCTCACTGCATATCACCGTCAGACGAACTTAGATTAGCAGAGAGGGCAATTTCCGATGAAGATTTGCGGCCATGAAAGCGTGTTACTGAGATACGGTGGGGGATGTAGAAGGAGAGGGATTTTTCAATTTATTCTTCAGATTTGGGGTCACCGCACCGGAGAAGCGGGGGGCAAGGGTCACGAGCTTTACATATTGTGGGACGCCACATGTTTATGGAATTGACTTCATCTGAGCTGGCACAATAGCGAGCGTTGATTGGATTGTAAGAATAGACTTTTTTATTGTGAAAGGAAAGAAAATTGATGCCAAACATGGAAAGGGTACCGACAATCAAAACGGCAACGTTTCACTCAGCTCAATGCCTCAAGCCCTGTCCCTGAGATGAGGGACTATTTATCGTTAAAACCGTACTCCTCGATTTTAAAAATAAAAGTTAGTTAATTTTTTGAAAATATTAATAAAATTAAATAAATTGTTTAATAATAGTATATATTATATATCATTAAATTATATATTATTTTATAAATTAGAAAAATTAGTTTGGAAGAGAAACCATAAAAATAAATTTTTTAAAATAATTTATTTAACTTTATTAATCTCTAAAAAAATCAATTAAGTTTTATAATTGGACCGGATGCAGCAATATAGTATTTTATATCATTGATTAAAAATTCCAAAACAAAGTAAAAATGCCTATAAATGACCTGAAAATGATTACCTCCATAAAATGAATGAATGAATGATATTTATTTAGGTATTTTTTATAGACCTGGATAAATGCCATTTATTGAGTATGGCCTTCATGGGCGATAAATGCCATTCCAGAATCGTGTTTGCAGAGACTGAAACATGTTAGATGTCAGATATTTAATTTCCTCCCATTTAAAAATATTAAAAACAAATAAAAACTTCATTAAAAATTTAAAAAACGTTATTATTTTTAAATATGTCATAAAAAGAAAATTATCTAACAAATACCTCTATTTAATCATTTTTAAACTTTATCTCATACTTAATGATTTCGAAGTACTATATATACTCTTAAATTAATGAAGAGTGTGATTAAATTAATATAGTTGATGCACCATACATAAGCCTTTTGTTTCTTGTTATTTTAACCAAAGTAAGTTCTCTCAAAACTTTCTTATATACAATTTTTATTTTTTTATTTTTTGGCCCACATTCTCATATCCAAAATGACAGAATAGTCATAAGTGAATGAGCCTAACTATTTTCTTTAAGAATATGTCAAATTAACCATAGGAATTAATAAATCACTGACCAAAAAAACCAAAGGAATTAATAAATCAATTGAGATATCAGTGAATAGCCAAGCTTATATTCAAAATTACAGGATAGTCAAGCACCTCTCTTGACTTTTTTTTTATCTTGACTTGTCTGTGATTGATCAATTAACGCCTTATTTTTCTTGTTGGTTTGAAGGGTCCATTTAGATTAGGAAAAATTTCAAGAAAAAAAATATTTAAAATAGATAAAAGATAAATAAAAGAATCTAATGTCACAAATCTCAAGTCAAACTTGGAAAGAATATGGAATCAGCAAATATTTCTAAATGGCCAATTTATCTTAATGTTTCCAAATTATTACACATATTTCTTTGAATACTCAAGTATAGAGAATAATAATTCAAGAATCGCAATTAACAATTTCAGTGTTAATATTGACAACTTAAACTCTTCAAATGTTGTTAGCCGTCATTGATTAATTATGTATAGATAATAACAACTTATGAATCACAATTAATAACTTTAACATGCATATTAACAACTTAAACTTCCTAGATAACTATGGGGCAAATTAATCACTTAAAAAAATTGTTAATCCTATATTTCTTCATGAGGTATGACTTGAGATATGTGACATTAGACTCCCTTATTTATCTTTTTCATATTTTAAATGAATTTTTCTTTAAATTGCCTACTCTTCCGCCCCATAATATAATGCTAGGTATAGTTGTAAAAGTTAGGCCCTGTTTGGTACATGGAAGATTTGAGGAAGAAAATGAAAGGAATGGAGGTGAAAGGAAAAAAATGGAAGATTAGAAGGGAACTTAAAAATGTGAACTATTTAGCATACTAAGGAATGAAACTTAAGTTGAGGGAAAATGAAATGTTTGGTATGAAGAATTGGGTGTTGTTTTAAGTGGGAATGTTAGGTGAAATTCCCACAATACCCCTAAAAGGAAAAAAATGCAAATCAGGCTTATCAAATGTTGCATAACAATAAGCAGAAACTTGAACATGAGACCAGTAGAATGCATAAGCACATAAACAGAATGCACATACGCTATGTGTGTCAACCACATAGACTTTTCAATAAATACGTTCGAGCAATGGTGTTAAGTTCGAACGTAAGGCTCTAAAGTGAGAACAAGTTCAAACGGAAAATTTGACGGTAATCGAACTTCTACATCAGTTCATATCAAAATGTTCTAGGAACAACAATATGATAGTAAAACAACTAATTTTGTTGGCAGAAACAATACAACTAAAATGCATGACAGTGACTGATAAAGAAATATTATATGACAAAACTTTGTGAGAAATAGTATAACAAAATTTCTAATACAAAAACACAACACAATGTATAGGAACAAACAACTTTTTTTATTGCCTATTCTTGCTACATGTTTCACTACATCTCCAAACTCACTATGACAGAACCCGCAAAAATACCCACTCATAGACACCCCTAAAAAAAGGTCACCCTTGTTGCTTCCCAACTCATTTTCTGTCTATTTGTACCCAATTGGAAAAAACAGGGCATTGACAAGCTTTATACAAAAAATGGTAAATCAAATATCAATGCATACCCATTGTCACTTACCTTGATTTCAACTTTAGTTTCGCTTGGGTTCAACTTCTCATTCACCTCCAACTACAACTGTTGTTCCAACTTTCTTCAATGCATCCTTCGTCAAGCTCATTGGTAGCTCATGCTTTTAGACAAATCTGATTTTTGAAAGGGGCATTTTTGCCCTAATATTTCATTGTCTCAAGAACATTTCAGCTTTCCCTCCACTTTCGGATGGAATGAAGGTTCCCATGTTTAAAGGAACTTTGGACAAGGCGGGAACTCATCTTTCAGGAAGACAAGCGCACCAAACGTGTTTAATTGGAGGGAACTATGTCAAATTCCCTTTCCCTGGCCTCATTTCCGTCTAACAAATAAGGCTTTAGTATTATCCTCTCTTCTCCTTTGAATCTCTTGGATAGGGTTATAATTTGTACGTTTACACTACATATATATTTTGGATACCATATATTAACTAAAATATTGGATTCCGTTGATGGTATTAATTTGTAAAGATCCTAGTCTTCCTCTACCGCAGTCGGTAGTTGGTTAAGTCCTCCATGTAATTACAATTCATTTGTTCTTGGTTTTTTTTTCTCCAGCATTTCATTTTTTCTTGGTAGGAATAAAATTTAAAGCTACTTTTTTCAAAGAAAACGTATGAAACTCTATGGACATATGTCACGCCTTGTCCTGCGGGCCTTTCTTTATTAGAGTTGTAGCATATAGGCATCGAAATGATTTGGACAACTTAATTGCGGAATAAAACTTGCTTAATATAACTTAGTTTGAAAACGTGAGGATAAATTTTCGCGATTCTAATCTATCCCATAGTGGGGCATTAATACGGTAATCCAAAATCGACAAATGATATAATAAAGTCTAATTACTCAGATTTTTCCATAAAGTTCCATTAACTATACGGTAAGCTTCTCCCAAAAATTAAGTTCAAAAAAATTTAAAAACTCAAAGTTGAGGTGGACAACTGTTATCTTATTAGCTTTTATGCATATATATTCATGTATAACTAACTATGTTTGCTAGAATATTTGTATATGTGTATCATAGCTATGGATTTGGGGCTATGTGTCCTATAGGGCTGCGTGTCTTAACAGAGGGTTGTGTGTTATGAAGGGCTGCGGTTCTTGACTAATAACTGCGGTTGCGGTGTGACTTGTTTCATGTGAATTCTTTTATGCTTAACATATGTTATATCATCATTTATATTACATATATACTTGCATATATAATTAACTGTTACTCTAGGGTTCATTCAGTTGAACTTCAAACCGCATAAAAGAGACAGGTAGTAGATCGAGATCAAGAGAAAAAGGTGGTGGGATCAATGAAAGTGTCAAGGTATGCCTATAAAAGTTTATCATTATTGTTACACTTCTGGCATCGCAAAGTACCTAACCACGCGAATTATTTGTAGAGGATTATAAGTGGATTAACCCCGAAAAATTTCCCTTATCAATGGTACCTTTTCTTACTCTTATGACTATTATTGTATACCAATTGAAACTTATTTAATTGGATACCATATATTATGGAATAAATATTATCTCAGCATTTAAATTTTCAATTTATCCAAATAAACATTTACCTTGAAATTTAAGCACAATTAACAACTTTTATAACTATTCTAAGACTTATCAGAAATTCAGCTTTCAACTTCTCCAGGAATTTGAAAAATTCACAACTTGATCCATACAAATCCAAATTGAGTGATTTTAATTTCTACAAATCACTTGATAAGTCTATTTTTATAAATTGAAGTCACTACTCACTGGGTTGATTATGGCTAAGAAAATTCCTAGGTTTTGAAAACATAAACTCTGTTCACATTTCATTCCAGAATCTTAGGTTAGTTTGTAAAATTCATAACTTTTTGTACAGAGCTAAAAAAATTACAAACCACCTATCAAATTAAAGCTTAACATGTGAAATTTATCTATGAAAAATATCAAGGCAATTGAATATCAAATATCTAGTCAAAGTTCCACATGAAACGTGATTACCCAATCTGGAAACAGAAACTTACCAATTTTCATAGTCCACCTTCAAAAATTCATATCTGGATTTCTAGGCATCATCAACTTTAAAATGTATGTATGTATGTATTATTGTTCATACGTGTTGGGCTTTGCTATTGCTTTTTTTTTTTTTTTTGTTAAATTATTTGGGATGATACAATATATAAGAACGTTACCAGTAACTTACAGATAGAATTCATACGTAGGTACATCCGTACATATACTGTTAAACGACCATTAATTATACATAATTATTAAAAATGAATACGATAATTTTACATAAATTTCAGTAAACTGATGAGAATCTCAACTATTAAAACTTAATCTAATAATAAAAATATTTAAGGGAGAGGAAATGGAGAGAGATAAATGGAGCCATCCCCACAGAAATATGATAACAAAAATCGAATCCACAAAGGAAATCTACTTAATTACGAACGGTCTTCGTCACTAGGAGGCAAAAAACAATCCAAGCTCAAACCCCAAATGTTAAAATCCACCTCGTCGATCTTCCATCTCTCCTCCATCTCTCTCTTATGATTAGCAGATTGCTCGCCATATCTGAGAACTGTAGTTCTGGTCTTCCCTCCATGGGCGATGTTGACTCCGTCAACGTATCTATAATCCTCAATAACTGATTCCACACTCGATTCCCAGAAAATGTCGTCCAAGTCTTTGGTTCTCATCCCTATGAGCCTTGAGTCCTCAAACTGAACTAACAGACCAGATCGCTGGCTGAAATATCCCCACATGGTGTGGTGAATTATCTCATAGTTTGAACCACTTTGAGCTTCACGAATTGCAGGACTTGTCTCCACCTTTAGTATAAAGCAATCGTCTCCATTTATTATTTTCTCTCCTATGCATGCTGCGCCCAAGAACAAGTTCGCCGTAGCCCTTGGATCCAATCCCTACCACACAAATGCCATTAATTAATTACAACATTCAAGGGCCTATAATTATAGCTAGCTCTGTTAGTATTTTATGTATTTGAGTGTGGGTCACTGTTTACGATTAGGGTTTTTATTCAGTTGATTTAGTTATCAATAGCCTTGATCGGAGCTAGGTTATAAATAGTTTTAGGATGAGTCAAAGCATTGTTCAGAAAACCTAATTCAATTCCTTGTTAAGAGTTCCCTGACTGGCTGTGGCTGGAGGCGGCTTTTCCCAATTGACATCAATGTTCCCAAGTAAGTGAAAAGTATCATTGACATCCTTCTTCTTCTAATTGTGTTTTATGGTTTTAGTTGTCGGTATTTCGCATCATGTGTAAAAGCTATTATGGATTCAGATCATTTAGCAAGACAAGAGTTACTTTGATTTAAGTCTTCTGCTGTTACTCTGGTATTGTAGCATTCCATATGTACGTTAGATATATATCTATTTTTATAGAGTATGTCTTACAAGTTCAACCCAACTTCCAAGGGCTTGTTTGAATTAACATTAGGAAATCACGTTGATGAAGTTAAAATAATACTTATCTCGTTGCCTCGTACAATATAAATCATATTGGAAAAGTAACATCAACCATTAGTCCAAACAAGCATACACACACGTACCTGAAGGAAACGACGAAGAGGTCTAGGAGGGCCTTTGGAAGCGGGGCTTTGTTGATTAGAGGAATGACGCCATGAGACCTTGCCATTGCTTCCACTACAAACCTTGCAACCAGAAGCAAGCATCTCTAAGCACCACAAGTCGGGGTCCTTTTGCAACAACAAAAACGCTGCAATCTCTTCTGAGCTTTTATTCACTTCTATGTTCTCGCTTGTTTGATGAAATTCCGAGGCGTTAATCTTAATCTGCCCCATTACGCACATGCTTTGTAGGGCATTCAACGCCGGCGGTCCTCCCGTCGCCGCTATATACTGCTGCACTATATACTTGGCCGTCGACGCTTCCTACGTAATTAATCATCAACACATACTATAATCTCTTTAACTTTTTCTTCAAAACCAAATGAAACTAGAAATGAAAAAGTGCAAAGTTGGTTCTTACAATGGAAGAATCTCTGACCGGACGATGAATTGAATGGCCTAACTGAACCTGAAGAGGGATGAGGGGAGATCCAACAAGATAGAGAAGGAAGCGAAGCTCGTTGAGACGTTTTGCGAATATAGGGGATGCTAATTTGTCTGGGGTTTGAGCCTTCATCCACGTTAACATGTTTTGCCATCGCAACGCCACGTTGCTTCCCATGCTTGCGAACATTTCTTCTGGTATAGGAACTTCTAGAACCGTCTCTAACCCATCTTCTCTATATAGATTCGGACATAGCCTTCTGATGGATGCTTTTGCATTTGCCTGTTTCATTTAGCGTTCCTCCAGGAAGAAGCTACAGTACTTGATTTATTATGGAGGAAGGGGAAAAAGAAGAAAGAGAGCTAGAAAGAATGTGGAAGTCAAAGAGATTAAACAATTTTTTTGTTTGTGGAGATCGAGAGTAACTAACTTGGATGGGTTATCTCGGGAAAACGAAATAAGGCTCTCCTTGCTTGTAGGTGTCTTGTGGTATCAAGTTTTGATTCATTCTATTGCTTAATTTGATCTCTATTTTAAGGATCCAAATTATTTTTATTTGCAAATTGTTTTAGCCATGAATTAATTATATGTCTCCCATTATATTCCCGGCTTCGTCTCTATGATGGAATATTATATCTATCGAGTGTAGTGTTATTTCCCTCTATTTACTTCATTTTCATATCCGAAATTCTTTTGGTGTTTAAAAAAGGAGATCAGATTGAACGGACATGTGCAAAATGATGGAATGAAGATGATCTCATATTTTTATTTTTACAAGAATAAAAAATAATGGATATATAAGAATGATAAGACACCAACTAACAATTCTCACATACCAATAAAAACGGTTAAAGTCAATAAAATTTTCTTAAAATTTAAGTAATTTTCAATATTACATATACTAATTACATGAAATTTTAATATTCTATTAATTATTACTCTTGCTTACTACCCTTATTAATTAAGGGCATATATTGAAAAAAAAAGTAATACTTATTGGGAATAAATAAATAGCCTATAAAAATGACTAAATACATTTGCTAGTTAATGCGTACACCTCGTGGAAAGAGAATGGCAATAGAATAATAAGGACTAAAGAAATTAATTGTTAGGGGGAAATTTTATATTTTTTTTTCATAGACGTACTAAATTAAATACTTTTTTTTTAGTGATAAGAAGATTTGATACATGCATATCCAGCATATATAAATTATTCTATCCAGCATATATAAATTATTCTATCTCCTTTTTCCTTTTGTCCTTAAGGAATTGATCTACAATTGAATCATAAAAATGTTGAGTTGTAATTTTACCAATAAAATTTTGTCTGAGGAGTGTTTGATATAAATAAGTTTTGAAAAGGGCAAAAATACTAATAAATAATTAAAAAGAGTATAATTTCACTAAAACCGTTAATATAACCAAACGACGGTGAAATTATACTATTTCCCCATCTTTGCGAGCTGCGACAAGGTTGGAGATATTAGTTTCGACGATGGCAAGATGGCAACAATGACGGTCATGGTGGCTGTGGAGGGAGGAAGTAGACTGTGGAAGCTTTTTTGTTTGAGAAGTGTAATCATATACTTGTGTTGCATGTGGAGAAGAGAGGTGTTTGAAGGATTAAAGGCACAAAATAAGTTAGGAGGGGAAAAGTATTACTCTTTTGGAGGTTGTCGGAGATTATGGGACAGAGAATGGAAGTAGAGAATCTGGGGAGGCTTCTTCTTTCACTAGAATGATTATTGTTGATTTTGGAAATATTACTTCTGCCGTTAGGTCCCCTGAGATGAAGCCGTGGTTTTGGTTAATGGAGGAGGGAGAGAGGGGAAGGAGAAGATGATGAGTTGGAGAGGTGAGATGGCCTGCGGCTACCATGTAGGCAACTTATTGATCAAACAGGGATTTAACCGGCAAAATTAAGACCCATTAACGGTTAGGAAAACATTGCACAAACACTTCAAAAAAAACAAACTTAATTGAGATTTTTTTGATAACTTACAAGATAAAAATGATATTTTAAAGTTAAATTTTTGGATTAATATAATGTTTTGTCCTTATAATTTCTTTTCATTTTGGTTTTAGTCTCAGTAAATTTTAAAGTAAAGGTTTTAATCCCTTAAATTTCTTTCTGTCAAAACTATTAGTCCTTGTAGTTTAAAAAGGACTAAAAATAAAGTTAGTGATATTAAATACGCTGATGTGTCACTAACATTAGCAATTATAAGCATATATAGCTTGATGATTAGGAAGGTGACGTGGCAATATAAAATGAATATTGTAATTTTAATATCTTTTATTCAAGTAAATCAAACGCATCTGTTGGAAAAAAAAATAAAGTATCAAACGGATCTCTATTATTCTCAAATAGTGCTCCCATCCGTTGGCTTCGTTTTTCTTTTTTTGAGATTAAGAAAATTTAATAAGTTACTTAATCAAATTATATATAATTTGTATCATTAGATTATTATTAGTTTATGAGTCGATTAATTAGTTTAGAGAAAAAATAAAAAAAAATTTAAAGTAATTTAATTAATTTATTGAATCCCTCCCAAAAAAAATTAAGAAGTTTGGATGAGGATAGAAAATCAGGTAATCACTAAAAAAACAACAAAATAACATCATCGTACTCACTTCTGAAAGTAGCTTGTACGTACTGCCGTCTACGCCGACCTTACACCGATTACGTTATTATTATGATATAGACCCACCAAACTCTAGACAAAAAAGAAACTCATAGAGCGATAATTAAACTAATTAAGCAACCTAAACAGCTTCAGTTTCTGCATTCTTCTTCTTCTTGGTGAAAAGCATCTGAATCTCTTCCAACGACTTGCCCTTGGTCTCTGGGCAGAGATAGTAGAAGAACACCCAAGCTACGACAGCTAACCCACAGAACAAGAAGAAGGTCCCACCGATGGTGATGGCCGTGTAGATGGAAATAAAAGTCATGGAAATGGTTGCGTTCATGAGCCTGTTGACTGCCACGGCTACGCCCGACCCGTGGGCCCTCAAATTGATCGGCCATACCTCGGCGGCGTACACCCACGTACAAGGACCAAGCCCACTATTGAAGCAGGCGACAAACCCGTACACTGCTATTATGCTCACCACCAAGGTCCATGTCAGCGTCCCCGTCGTAGTACCGGCGAGCGTCAGGGTTACTCCCAGCACCCCAAGTGTAAAGATCATCCCTGCCACGCTACCCAGTAACAGCTTTCTTCTTCCTACTCTATCAAGCAAGAATGTTGATATTATCAGGAACGTCACTTTTGTGGCTCCTACTCCGATCGTCGCACGCAAAAGATTCTCTCTTTTTGTGATCCCAGCTTTTTTGAAAATTCTTGGACTGTACAGCATGACGGCTTCAATTCCGGTGGCGTGCTCGAAGAAGTGAATTCCGATGGCCGCCAACATGACACGTCGGACGGTGGGAGTAGGGAAGAGCAACTCTCTCCAGGCACCTTCTCCGTTGCCTTTTTTGGGGACTACAACGACGTCGTCTTGGCAGTTCTCGTCGATCCCTATGGCAAGTTTAATGCCCTTGAAGCGAACTTCTGCCTCTTCTTCGGTATTGGAGGTCCTCTTCAACACCTTTTCGGCGTCTCTGAGACGGCCTTGAAGCGCAAGCCATCTTGGAGACTCGGGCAATCTAAAAATGACGCCGAGCAGAATTGCTGAAGGAAATGCTGCTATGCCAAGCATCAATCTCCATCCGATTCTCAAAGGTAATCTTCCGAAGAAGTAGTTTCCGAGGTATCCGAGAAAGATGCCGATGCCGATGCCGAGCTCCGGAAGGGAGGATAGGAAGCCGCGGGTTTTGGCGCCGGCTATCTCGGCTGCGTAAACTGGGGCTACCATAAGTGCGAAGCCCACGCCGATGCCGGCCGCACACCTTCCGGCCAGTACCGTGCCGTAGTTTGGGCCCCAGCCCATGAGAACTGAGCCTACGAAAAAGAGGATAGAGGCGATCGCGATGCTCCACCGGCGGCCAAAGTAGTCGGAGCTTTTTCCGGCCATCAAAGAACCAAACAATGCCAATATGTTTAAGATGCCGGCCAGGACCTGCAGTTGCATGTGATTCAGGCCCAGTTCTTCCTCCATGAATAGCATCGCTCCACTCATCACTCCAGTGTCTACACAAGACAGAAAAAGAAACGAAATACTCATCAGCAGCCAACATGTCTTGCCTTTAATTGATACAAAATTCAGAGGAATATTGGTCGAAAGTTCAAAAATTATCGCCAGAAAAAAGGAAAAAAAAAACTTTTTTTGGATTAATGCCGCAAACTAATCCGATTGCTACTGCATACGTAGCCTGGACTCAAACTAAAAATTACTGGTTAAGTTGGAAGAACCCACGTGAAAAGAAAAAAAACTCCGCAGCACATATATATAGACTAATTGCAATTAATGGTGTGAACATCAAAGCTGAGTCGTCACGAAAGATCTATAATAACTCATTTGTTAGGAGGACTTTCACAAGTAACATGAACATGGTTTATCACAAAGAGATGGAGAATATCAAATTCAACAAAAGAAGACAAGAGATGAGAATAAAGTCTTATATATATTACCATAACCAAAGATGATGGTTATCATGGAAGCCACTATAGAAGAATAAAGCGCATATTTATTGGTGCGGTTCTCTGCGCTGTTGATGTCCATTGCATCAGCCATAGATCGATCAGCACAAGTTGTCTCTCAATACGTATGTTGTTCGGTTCTACCAAAGCTGCTTAGGCTAAGAGTTGAGATACACAGGAAGCCTTTAAATAAGCCAATAGTTAGTTAGGGTTGAGAGAAAATTGTGGGGTATAAGCCAATAGTTAGTTAGGGTTGAGAGAAAATTGTGCGGAGATTTCGTCGGAATTATCTAACTGTACGTCCCTGACTTGAGATGAACATTATAACAAAACAGTTCAAACTTCTATATTATTATTTTTTTGGGTAAAATTAAATTAAAATCTAACGGAATTATCTAACAGTGCCTGACTTTGGGAGGATTAACGTTATAGCAAAACAATTCAAACTTCTATTATTATTATTTTTTGGATAAGATTAAATTAAAATCTGACGGAATTATCTAACAGCTCCCTGACTTTGGGAGGATTAACGTTATAACAAAACAATTCAAACTTCTATTATTATTATTTTTTGGATAAGATTAAATTAAAATCTGACGGAATTATCTGACTGTCACTGACTTGTTGGGAGGATTAACGTTATCACACAACAGGGAAAACTTCTATTATTATTATTTTTTGGATAAGATTAAATTAAAATCTGACACTATTTCGTTGGATCGCCAGATGTACATACATTTGCTGATGACCAGGACTCTCTTTAATTATCTTTGAATTAATCAATCGCCAGATGTACATACATTTGCTGATGATCAGGACTCTTTTTAATTATCTTTGAATTAATCAAATGAAAATCAAGTCTTATCCACAAGAATTGAAATTAATTATATGAACCACACACTATCGTTAATTTTAGTTATGTCTTCCCCATAATTTTTCGAAACTACAACTAGTGCCAATCACCGTCGATGATGGTCGCTGTTATCTGCGTTTATATATAAACAGGAACGAAAGATGCTTAGTGTAAGAGTTGAGAAATACAGGAAGAGCTTATTTGCAGTGAGAGATGAGAGAAAATTATGGGGAGATTTCTATCAGCGTCGGAATTATCAAACTGTCACTGACTTTGGGAGGATTAAAGTTATAATAAAACAGTTCAAACTTCTATTATTATTATTTTTTTGGATAAGATTAAATTAAAATCTGACCTGATGACTATTTCGTCAGATCGTCAGATATACCTACATTTGCTGATGACTAGGACTGTTCTTAATTATCTTTGGATTAATCTGATGAAAAATCAAGTCTTATCTAAAAGAATTGAAACTAATTATATGAACCACGACCGTTCGTTAATTTTAGTTGTCTTCCTCATAATTTTTCAAAACTCTGAATAAAATATTTCTTTATTAAAATTAGAAATATTTAAGTTATTATCTTTTAATATATTATGCAATCATCTCTATTATCTTTTATTATGATTAGGATTTCAATATTTGAGTTATTACGTTTTAATATATTATGCAATCATCTCTATTATCTTCTATTATCGTTAGGATTTCATTGATGATTTTATGTTTTTAGAGGCTCTATAAAAAGGTTAGTTTTCAGTTGTGCTCTCTCACCCCTGTGTTTCTTTCTCTTGGGGTGTGTTTGGTCTGGGGAGGGGATAAGAAAATGATTAATTTTCTCCTATCATTTGGTTTAAAATTTTGGAGGGAAAGGGAGCCAAAATCTTAAACCACACCCCTCTTTTTAAAAACAAATAATCTTTTTCCTCCCCTCTTAACTACAACTACAATTATTAAAAAATGGAGTCATTTTACCTTTTAAACTAAACATATAATCTTTTTCCTCCCCCTTAACAACAACTGAAATTATTAAAAAATGGAGTCATTTTAGAGAACACATGGGGAAAAAGGGGGAAAAAATAGTCATTCAAGAAGCAATGGCTATACATTGACCATAATTTGGAAACAATAAGTATACGACAAGACGCTAACTATTGGCCTAATTAAATCGTTATTATCATCGTGTACACAGAACAATATGAAGAGAAACAAAGCAGCATACGCCAAAAATAAATTGGATGAGATAGTTTTGATCCATTTTTGATAAGTTTATGAACTAAGTCAGCTTTGAGTTGGCTCAGAAATAACAAAATGGCGTTGTTGAGGGGGGAGATGAGAAGAAATTTTAGTGTTCTAAAATTAACTTGTAAAATAACAAAATTATCATCATATCCTCAGATTTTATAATACTTGAATATTCCTTCTATGCTAACAATTCATCGTTTTCACCAAGCTATAATACTGAGAGACAAGTGAGAGTGGTTTTTTATAAGTGAGTATTCTCTTACCATTTCTCAATTCTAAATACTTTTAATAAAATCCTATGAGCATGAGAAATTCCCTCGGTCTCTTTGCCTTCTTTTTTCCCTACATAATTTTCAGTTTTTTTAATCTATACTATATTTTTTTAATAATAATCTTTGCTATTTTTTGGTTTGTTCTTTTAAAATTTGCTTTCCCTTTTTGTCCTCTTTCTCACTCTCTGCTTGCTCAATTGTTCGCCACAAATCTCAAAAGTTTGTTTGTTTGTTTTTTTTTTTTAATATGGATTGAAGATTGTCTACTTCTCTACAATTTTCGATTTTTCTTAAGATTCATGGAATCAAGCCGATGTCTGTATTTATCTTATTGCTGAAGCCACTTCTATGTGATTGTTTTGTGGTTCATATGGTTTGTAATCATGTTTGTTGGAAAAAAAGAAGAAGAAGAAGTGATAGATTATAATACTATATATACATATCATTTAAATATTTAATTTAAATCCTTAAATATAATACCTAAATCCTTATAAAATATTCAATTCAAATATATTAACTCGATATCATTATACTATACAATATGTGATATCATTTAAATATCCAAGTCAAATCCAATCCTAGTATCTAATAATATTAATCTTAATATTGAATAAGAGATCAAATATAATTTGTTCTATGGAGATCACAATTCATCAACTGTGTATTATACATATTTATATACTAATGAAAAAAACAACAGTAAAAATTCAATTAATATTAGAAGAGTAGAATATTCAATTTAATATTAGCTCTACTCACAAACCGAATAATGTATTGTCAAAATTCATCCCCTCCTTTATATATATATATATATCCCCTCCTCTCCCCTCCAAATCAATCCAAATAAGGGATTGCAAAAATCTCTCCATTTCCCTCCTCTTCCCCCCTCGCCTCATATTGACCCTTCCACTCCCTTCCCCTCCCCTCCCTTAAATTTTATCTCTCCATTCTCTTCCCCACGACGTCTAGCCATACATAATATAAAACTCAGATAATAAGTTAGGGTAATTAATTTAATTTATACGAAAGTATGCTTTTAGTCCTTTAAGTTTTAAATGAAGTATACTTTTCGTCCTTTAACTTCATAAAGTATACTTTTGGTCCTAAATTTCTAATACTGTTATTGTTACTAATAAAAAATGTTAACGTTGCAAACTCAACTGATGACTATATAAGTACAAATATTTAAGTTTTAATTTTTTTTAATATAATATATTTAGATTATTAAACTAAAATAAACTGGCAAATCGTTGCAAATAAAATTGAGATTTTGATATTTATATGATCAAACTAAAATTTTTATATTTAGATCATTAAACTAATTTTTTTTAATATAATTGGGGTTTTGATAATGACCGATTCATTAGGAAGTTAGATATTTTTTAATTTATGCATATTTTAAATTTTAAATTAATATATTTTAATTACACAATTAACACTTAATTAAGCTTACATGGTTATCAGTTGGGTTTGTTGCGTCAGCATTTTCCGTTAGTAACATTAACTGTGTTAAAATTATAAGAGTAAAAGTATACTTTATAAAATTAAAAGACCAAAAACATACCTTATATAAATTTAAAGGACTAAAAGTATATTTTAGCCTTTAATTTAAAATATAATTTGTATTTAAGCAATCTTACCATGTATTTATCATGTTTATATTTTAATTTAAGGCACTTTTTAATGAGTTTTTTTCTTCTCTTTTTTGTTTTTCCCCCTTATTCTTTGAGGGTGCCATTTGTCCATTATCAATGCCACACCATCTGTACCAATTATCGCTACATCACTGTCGATGACGGCTGCTGTAATCATATCACTTCAAAAATTATTTTTTTAAGAAACAACTATTCAAATAATTTATCGATTTTCAAGACATGTTTTTAGAACAATTTTACAGAAGCAAACATACCCCAAGTTTCACATTCATACAAAAAAGAAAAAAAACCGTGTCTAGTTAGTCATGTGGACAAATAATGAAATAAAGAGCTTGTATATACGTTATAATCGCACAATATATGCTGGAGGGTCGATAAGGATGAGAAGGGTTTTAGATTTAATTTAAGTGGGTACAATTATATTACTTTTTAATTGTATTCTTTAACTCTTGTTGTAGATCACAATATTTTGTTTTCATTATTATAATTTTTAGGCAGAAAGACGTGTAAGGACTTAGGACTCACAAAATCATCGTATGACAAATTTGTAGAATACAATATTCTGTCTTCATTATTATCCTTTGTTATCTACTAATTTGCGGGTTCGGTCATTATGTCTTTGTCCCTAATTTTATATATTTTATTAAAATTTTAATTTTTTTTTAAAAAGATGAGATTGATTAGCGTTGGCTAAAATCTGTAAATTCAATTGCTAACGCTAATCAATTTTATCATTTTTTAAAAAATTACAAAATTTAACAAAAGAAATAAAATTACAAAATGATAAACGCAAGAGCACCAAATTCCTATCTAATTAGTGAATATATAGACCGGAAATAGATTCTTTGCCTATCATTTGGATAGGCATGGGGAGCTCGTTCGTACGGATTAGATCTGGACGACCTAAATTTTTTTTTTCCCCTACATGAAAAAATCATTGTTTTTTTGAGAAAATGTTAGTTCAGAGGTCAACTTTATTTTAAGTTCTCTACTCATTAATTTTTTTTTAAAAAACATAGAAAGTTTAAAAAAAAAATTAAGCCATCCAAATCTAGGAGCTCCTCCGTACGGACGAGCTCCCCTTGTCTATCCTTTGGATAGGCCGGGAAATAGGATTCTATATAGACCCAATCTGGGTAGGGATTTTAGGCTATAAAAAATTTAAAATAAAATACTTTGACCACCTTTCTATTTTACTTTAACTATTCATATCTCCCTTCTATTTTAAAAACATACATTTAAATTCAAATAATTAACTTCGTTAAAAATATTCCTAAAAGATTCTAAAAATATATTTTTTGATTAAAGGTTATATAAAAATAAAATTTATTTACTATTTTACCCTTAATACTAAATCCCTAGTTTTACTTTTATCTTGCATGTATTTATTTTATCTTTCACATTTTGATTAAAATTGTTTCAAAGAATTTAATATTTTTTTATTTGTTCCTTAATTTTTTTTTTATCTATACAAACAATTATTTGTTTGATAATTTTAGCACGGGTTAATATAAATATCACAAAATTTAAATATTCAAGTAAATTTTTAAATAAACATGTGATTGATCAAATGTGTTCATAAATATTTTTGAAACAAATATTAAATTATAAATTTAAATGACACAAACAATCTCAAACTTATATGGTTTATTATATTTGATAAAAATATATGTGTTTAATATATATTTTAAGTGAAAATTATTTATAATATCAAAACTAATAAATTTAATAAAAAAAATAGGAAGTTTGAAAATCTATTTGAATGAATTTTTGGTTGTATGAATTTGGTTTTATAAATTTTTATTAGCCCATATATATATATATATATATAAATATAAAGAGAGACATTTTGGTTAAAAAAAAGGTTCAAAAGTCAAACTTAATAGCCAACTAATAATGATTTGGGTAGATGAAAATATAATCTTAAAATATAAGGGAGGTTTATAAAGGTTTCTAAAATAGAAGGGATGTCTGTACAATTAAGATAAAACAAGAGGGTAGTCAAACTATTTTATTCAAAAATTTAAAATGGCGATTGATCTACCAAATTGTTCAAATTGTAATTAGGATTATATTAATTAGTGGTTAAAGTTTCCATTTATATGGATACGTAATATCTCCAACTGGATCCCTGTAAGGTCCAAATAAACGAAAAAGCTTGTGGGACTTGGGGAAAGACATTAGTATCTAAAATTCTAAATAATTAGAAACCCATCCAAGTATCTGACTGAAGTATTTATCCGTGGAAGATGGTCAAGTTTTTGCACGTCCTCATCTTTTGTTCCTGTTTATTCTCTTATCATTTCAAAACATCTTTGTTTCGTTATTTATCCTCAAATTTGTTAAAGAGTAATGTTATCTTGAAAGTTTTTTTTTAGTATAATATTTCCCGAAAAATATTAAAATGGATTAATATTACCAATTACCGTTAACAAATTGTTAACAGTCAAAGTTTTTTAACAGTATGGACAATATTGCCACGTTTGAAACTTCTAGAGCACTATTAAACCTAAAAAAACTTCTAGTCAACATTCCTCACTTTCAGAATATATTTACTTTTTGGCCCTTCCATCAAAGGTGGGTAAGGAGGATAAAAGACAGACTTTTGTTTTCAAGTTTAGAACTATTTTTGTAAAAATAGAACCCCCATTTATATTAGGGAAAATCTCAAAAAAAAAAGGGGGAGAGTGACAAATAAATACCAAATAAAATTTTAAAAACTGCAAAAGTCTGTTAAAATTTGTAAAGGACATAAAAATAATAGCGATTAAATTGAGTTTTTAAAATGTTGATAAATTTATCATTATGCCCTCTCTTTCTCTCTCCTCTCCCTCTCTTCCTCCTCCTCTTCTCGCCAGAGACTACAACCTCTTCTTCTTTTCCTACCGCAGTGATCGCGAGACCTTCGTCTTCAACCTCTCCCTCTTCAAAGAACTAGATCAAAAATCAGATTTGCAAAAAACATCAATCACATTGTTTGTGTTCTTCCTCTCCTTCCAAATCCATTGTTGACAACCTTCTTCTTGGTCTGTTGCACCACCGTCAAACCTACCCCACGCCATTGTCGAACCTACCCCCTCCTCAATTGAATAGTATTTGGATTTTGAAGAAGAAAAATGTGAACAGTAAATGTGAGATTTAACAAAAATCATAATGAGATTAACAAGTATCAATGGTATTCATAAGATATGTAATAGGTTTAACAAAGGCATTCTTCAAGTAAAAACATTGTCTAGGTTCACCAACATTTGAGCAATATGAACAGAAGTTGTAATGAGATTAACAAGTTCATCAATGATATTCACAAGACTTGTAATAGGTTTTACAAAGAAGTTTGTCAGGTTAAAACATGTCAGTTTAGGTTCACCAACATTTGAGCACTATGAGCAAAAGTTATAATGGGATTAACAAGTTCATTGATGGTTTTCACAATATTTGTAGTTTCACAAATGTGGCTGAACCCATAATGATATGTTTTCACCTCATGAACACCTTTGTTAAACCTATTACAAGTCTTGCAAATGCCATTGACGAACTTGTTAATCCCATTACGACATTTGTTCAAAGTGCTCAAATGTTGGTGAATCCAGACTAATATGTTTTCACTTAAAAACGGCTTTGTTAAATCCATTAATTACAAGTCTTGTGAATACTATTAATAAATTTGTTAATCCTATTACATTTTTTGTTAAATTTAATATTTACTATTCACCTTCTTCTTCCTCAAAACCCAGATATTGTTCAACTCAAGAAGGGGTAGGTTCGAGGTGGTACAACAAACCAAGAAGAAGATTGTGTGCAATGGATCTAGAAAGAAAGCACGAACATAAATGACGCAATAGAGGTTGAGGGCGGATCCAGGTTTTTAGAGATTTGGTTTTTTGAAGGAGATTGAAGACAGTGGGACGATGATTGAGGTTAAACACGAGGTCTCGCGATGCTCATAATTCTCTTCCGGTAAACAAAAAAAGTTCCATTTTGAAGAGAAACTGAGCCCCTCATAATAATCATACAATTGATCTTAGTCCCAAAGGCCCAAAAAGCATTGTTCATCATCATGTAGATTGAAATCAATGTTGTTTTTTGAAACATGCACAGAATCATTATATTAGATTCACCTTTTTATTAAAACAGTTCAAGCTTATTTTATAGAACTTGCCTCAACATTATACATCCTTAATTCATTTTTCAATCCTTCAATGTGAGACTGAATTATTCTAATATGAACCTCAATACAATGCACTAACAAGCACATCAATGATCAAGTTTCCTTTTCAACTGCCGATTGAAGTTAACAAGGACATATCACGATATATTTTCAATAGAAGAGGATCATTCAAATCCATTTATATGTAGCATTATACTAATGAATTAAAAGTGTACCATGAAACTAAGCATTATTAGCATTGCACTGATGGCTTCGATTTTTTCGGGGACTTGTAATAATCCTGGCCAAAGATGATCTCGATGTCTTCCAATGATCGTCCTTTGGTTTCACGCAAGGAGAAATAGAAAAACAACCAAGCCAAGACAGCGAGACCACCAAGCATGAAGTAGGTTCCACCCATTGTTATCTTTTCATAGATTGAAATGAACGTCGTCACCAACACCACATTAGTCGTCCTATTCACCACCACACCGATCGCCTGTCCTTGTGCTCTCAAACTCAAAGGAAATATCTCACAACTATAAACCCAAGTCGCAGGACCCATTCCAAGTTGAAAAAAAGCCACAAACACATAGGTAGCCACGGTGGCAAAGTATGGGGCCCACATCACCTTCTTTTCTGTACTCTCCACTAGGGTCAGGCATATACCTAACCCTAATAGTGCCATTGCAGAACCTCCTGAACTAATCAACAAGAGAGCCCTCCTTCCAACTCTGTCCATTAAAAACGTCGCTGTATATGTAAATATAACTTGAGCTATTCCCATTCCAAGTGTGGCTAGATGAAGCGTGCTCTTATTGGTTATTCCTGTTCTCTGGAAGATTCTTGGACTGTACGATAAAACACCCTCGATTCCGGTCGCCTGCTGGAAGACATGGAGCGCCATGGATATGATCAGAATCCGGCGTACAGAAGGCGAAGGTTTACAGAACAGTTCTTTCAAAGCTCCTTCGCCTCTACGAGTTTGGTATGGGACTACTTGGACCGAGTCTTGGCCGTCGTCGTCGTTGACAATACCGGCGGCGATTTTGATCTCCTGTAAGCGCTTCTCAGCTTCTTCTTTTGTGTTGGAGATGAGTAAAAGAACTTGTTTAGATTCACCTATACGCCCTCGCATTATTAACCACCTAGGTGATTCTACTAGTTTCAGCATTGAAACTGCGAGAACAAGTGAGGGTATTGATGGTAGACCTACCATGATTCTCCATCCAAGTTTCAGTGAAAACTTTCCGAAGAAATAGTTGGAGACATAGCCGAGCAAGATGCCCATAACGATGGAAAGATCTGGAAGAGAAGCTAGGAAGCCTCGATGTGAAGGAGGTGATATTTCTGCGCAGTAAACGGAGACAATATTAAGGGAAAAGCCTACTCCGATTCCGGTGATACATCGTCCGATCAACAAGATGGCGTAGGAAGGGCTGAATCCCAGAAGAATTGAGCCGAGTAAGTAGATGATGGAACAGAGGATGAGGGTGTAACGACGGCCGATGAAATCGGAGGTTCTTCCGGCAACCATGGACCCTGGAATAGCGCAGGCGTTCAAAACTCCGACTAGGAGCTCCACTTGTAGGTCGCTGATTTTGAGGTCTTCTTTTATGTACAGTAAAGCTCCGGCCATTACTCCGACGGCTGAACATGCATCAAATGGCTTAGCACACGTAATAAAATACTCCCATATTAATATAAACCTAAATAACTCGTTTACAGACTGGTTGAGAAAATTATAAATTAAAACTTAGTTATTTGTATTATACCCCGCTTATCCTTAATATAAGTTATATTGAGGGAGATGATCTTCGACTTAAATATAAGACAAAATTTGCTTATTTATTAATATTTTTCTAATTTATTTTATTGATACTCCATTAACAATAATTAAAGAGGGGGAGAGAATAAGAAAATTGAGAAAAATAACTAGAGTAATTTAGAAAATACATATTATATTTATTAATTCAACTAACTTTCTTAATTTAATCAACTAGATTGTACACTATCAGATAACAAGCTTTCTCAGTATAAAAGCTTTTATTCCTCTAGGTTATAGGATCATCGCCTCTCTACTTCTCATTAAATTCTAATCATGGCACGAGATTTGAAAGCTGAGATTCAACATTTTATTACAGTAAAAAAAAAAAACAAAGAAAGAAAGAAAAAGAAGAAGAAGATTATTGCTTCCGCATCCTCCATACTTTTTCTTATTGTTTTTCCCATTTCCGTAATTTTAACCAAAAAAAAAACACACACACACACACGACAAGAAAACATCTGTTTTAGTCCCTAATTATAGTGAGCTTTCAATTTCAAGTCTTCCAAATTCAATCCCAAATTATTTATATGATCTATTAGACTTTTTTTTTTGAACAATTATATGATCTATTAGATAACTATATACATGAATTGTGTATATGCCCACGAGCAACTAATATAAGATAACTAACACTCTAATTAAAATGCACAGGTTACAATATATATATTTTTGCTGGAAATTAAACGCTTACCGTAACCAAATATAGAAGAGACGATAGATGCAGCCAAAACACAAGCAAAAGCATACTTGTTCAGTTTCTGACTCTCACTTTCCCATTTTGCTTCAACACCCTTTTCTTGGCAATTGCCGTTTGCTTCTTCTTTTCCCCTCCACATTTTTGTGATTAAGATCTTAGACTTCACATGTGACGATTTTACATGGTGACCAGAAATCTCAGGGATGCAATATATACACATTTACACGCAACCCCACGGCCCCTTGAGTATTTCTGAATTCTGACGGTGAAATTAATAATTTTTAAAGAATTATGAGATAGCGATTCTCTTTCCTCACGAACCCTCTCACAAATAGCTTTTTAAAAAAAACATATTTTTATATATGACGCAATGAATCTTAGTTTTTAAAATAAGGAAGCGTTACTTCCCTCTCAGAAAGAACTAAATACTGTCACCAAAAAAGAAAGAACCAAATATTATATATATATGGTGATTTTTTTTTTTTTTTGAAAAATATGTACATTAACTATATGGAGAGCACACGTAGTAATTTTTAAAAGACTGCCTCTTTGATTAAGTCTAGTGGTTTCCAGAACGTGGAATATAATAACGACACCTCAATGTGATTAGAGGATATATAGCGTTAGCTTGTTAATTTTTTTTTTTTCAGTACAGGGTTTGAATTAATTTTTAAGGGTTAAGGAGCAATTTTATCATGAAAGTTGTCACTAAGGGCAACTTTGGCTAGAAAGTTTTTCGAAGAGTAATTTTGTCCTAGTCGTTATCTCAGTTAATTTTGACCATTAATTGATTAGATATATTAAACTGACAGTCTACATATTATCCATGTCATTTTTACGTAGATATGAAGTTTTAAATCTAACTTTAAGAAAAATGAAGTAGATGATACATAGATTTTTAAGACAAATTTGCAACTTAACCAAAATAATGTCGATGATATGTAGACTGATAGTTCAATATATTTGGTCAACTAATAGTCAAAATTATTTAAGATAACGGTCAGAACAAAATTGCACCTTGAAAAACTTCAAAGGTAAATTGCCGCTCAATGATAACTTCCAAAGTAAGATTTTCTTTTAACCCTAATTTTAATATACCCTTGATCCTTTTCTTTCTTTTTTTTTTTTTTTTTTTTTTTGCTATTTAACAAATATTGGGATTTTTAGTGTTTTTTAAACAAAACAAATTTGATTTCACTTAAACTGACAAAATAAATATGTATTGCTTTTAGTACATCTTATAAGTCATTTTTAACCAAGATATATAGGTTAAGAAAGTTATATACATCTTTAGGGAAATTGCCTTTAATTGGGTCGGATACCGTCTAATCTGACTCAATAGCATTGGATATCAGAAAGTTATATCTTGAAAATTATGTATATATAGCTGATAATCTTGAATTCTTAAAAAATTATCAAAACTTTCCATAACAATTACTCTAATATCAAAATTCATTTACTTCCTTAATTAATTTATTTGATTATACTTGTATCACACATTATTCACACACCCTTCTTAAACTAGCTTTAATTAGGTGGCCCTATTTCATTAATTTCTATCGTCATACTAATTATCTCTTTTATCATCTCCTTCATTTCCATCTCCACTTTATAAAATATATATATATATATATATATATATATATATATATATATATATATATATATATATATATATATTCATATTTTAGGGTCATTTTATATGTTATAATATTCTTTGGCAAGTCATTTTAGAGAAAACTTACATATGAAGCGTTACTTTTTTCAATTTTTATCTTACACACATACACAGTGTGTGTGGTAGTTTCCAAACTAAAGAAAATTAATTTAACAGTACTACTAAAGTCTAAATACTAATGAAACATATATGTAGTCTGTCATAGGCTAAATTAAAGTATTTTTGTATTTAATATTCCATGAAATCCAGACAACAAAAAACACAAAATCATTGCCAAATGTAGCATGAAGAATGCATATGGCCGGTCTATACGTGGCAAATATGGCTTCTTTTTCCCCTTATTGAAGGGTCGCGTCCACGTTGTTGTGATAAGAAAGTTACATTAATGTTAAATTTTAATTTCACCAGAGTAGGTAATTGATTCAATAGATCAATAATTAATTACGTCAATAACTAATCTACCTTATCAAATTCACAATATAGTCTCTTATATGTCCGGAAATGCACCGGTGATGTGGAAGGGGGAGAGAAATACTCTTGAAAAGGTGATTTAATTAAGATTAATCTATTCCAGAATTTGTTGGGCCAGGAAATTATTTTTTCTTTTTTTAAAAGTGATGGTGATGATGTATAAATATGCTGTGATTGAATGAACAACAAAAACTTGTGCAAAAGTACGATTTTAGTCTTCTATTTATGGTTTCAGTTTATATAGTCTCTTCGTTTTTTTTTTGAAAAAAAATAGTCTTCTATTCCTAAATGATTTTTTTACTGTTATTGTTATTTTTAAAATTAAATATAGCATATAAGAATTTAAAAATATATGTTGCAACTTGCAACAAGTGTTTCGGGAATTAATCGTTAAACGATCAAGTTTCTTTAAATTATAACTCAAGTCGCTAGTGTTTGTGTTTGTAATTAAAAAAAAAAATCTAAATCTTGATATTGATTTTGATTGAATCATAGTTTGATTTTAATTATAACGTGGATGTAAGGCAATGAGGAGAGATCCGAGAGGAGTTCCAAATTGGAGCCTTTGTTTGACCCGACAAATTGGAGCCTAAGGTGCTAGCTTTTGTCCCCAGACTAATTTTACAAATCCTGTTAGAACATAGCAGATCCAAGAATAACCCATATGCAAAATTTGAACATTTCAAAACCAGAATTGAAAAGTGAAAATTAGAAGCAAGCAGAGATTGACAGGTATTGCCAAAGCGTAGTGTCATGATGGGGACACATTGAGTGTAAAAATAGGCATTCCTCTTTCTCAAAAATTTAAAAACCATTTGAGTCTCTCATCAAAAAGCACAGAGAAAAAAGGAAACACTTTTCCATGGAAACATTATTTTGTTCCCTTGGATCCCTCTTCTTGGGCGTCAACTTCAACACCAACTTCTTTCTCCCTCAGCCTACTAATTACCATTACCATTACAATTACAATTAAGGGTAAAAGCATAAAAGAAATACAATGAATTTTTACTTTGAAACGTACCTAACAGGTACATCATATTCTTTTAGCATGTGTAAAAATATCCATGAATATTTCAAAGGAGAACAAAAAATGATATGATAGTTAAATATAACATAACACTGTGGTGGTGCCCAATTAATGTTATGAAAGTATCAAATGCTCTCAACTCAAAAAAAAAAAAAAAAAAAAACAACAGCTGCGAACCACCGTCCAACAAAGCTCGTTTCAGACCAGAAATTGAAGGCAAAAGAATCAAGGCATAGATAACCCAAAAGACAAGTATGAAGCTTGAAAATCACAAAAACATGGGCATCACCACAAAAAATAGCGATGCTAGTTTATATTTAATGGTCATGGTATATTTGCTCTAAATGTTTATAACTATTTTTTCCCTTTCAAGAATCGTAAAGTCTAAGCTACATTTTAGGTAAAAGTTTATAGGTATTTTTATACTTTCATTCTAATATTAATTATACAATTACACAGTCCAGTGTATGGTTGGAGGATTTTAAATTCATGTTAACTCCCAACAACTCGCAAACGGCAAAGGCTAGGGGAACCAGTTACCCTACCTATTGGATAGACAGGGGTACGGATGAGCTCATGGCCTTCCTGATCTAAATCTCGACGGCCTATATATTTTTTTTGGTTTTTTTTGGTTTTTTTTATATGAAAAATCATTTTTTAAAAAAAGTGGTAGTTCAAATATCAACTTTATGTTATATTTTCTACCCATTAAAATTATTTTTTTAAAAAAAAAAATAAAAAAAAAATCTTGACCGTCTAGATTTAATCTAGACGGCTAAAAGCTCGTCCGTATGGATGAGTTCCCCCTACCTATCTTTTGGATAGGCAAGGTAATTGATTCGAAAGGCTAAATACTTTCCTTTTTCATGCAGGCGTTGGAGGGGGCGTTTATACGCATTACAGTTCTAATACTATGTATAGATCGAATAAAAGGAAAAAAGTTGATAGAGGGATTCTAAATATAAAACAGTGTAGATTTTTTTTGGAAAAATTAAGGAAGCTAAATAAATTACTTAATCATATCATATGTTGTGTATCCTTAAATTATATATCAATTTATATATTAAGCAAAATAGTTTAGAAAAAAAAAGTTATGTGTGTGTATGTATATATACATATATTAAAGTAATTTAATTAATTTTCTTAATATTTTTTTAAAAAATTAAATTTATCTTATATTTAGAATATGAGAGGGAGTATAGCTTTTCTTTTTGTCTCTACCCAACAAAATCTACCTTAAATATTGTTGAAGATAAAGATAAAATATACTATATATGAAGATATCTCATCAGACAGAGATGAAATGTAAGGCGTAATAATGAAGGTGACCCCTCACGATCTCAGCTCTCTCAGATACAAAAATGTTTTCGGCTTTCCTTCTCTCGATAGTGTAGTGAGCTGAAAAAGGATTCTGAGATTCCCATATTGTTTTCATTTATGATGGAGATTCTGTCATATCCCCAATGGGTCTTCGCTATCGATAATTTTCTTTCCCTGCTGGATAAACAGCCTTCTGGTCTAGAATCCTAGCTTAAGTCTACACATTCACAATCTGTATCAGGTGTACCACACATTCAGAAACACACTATTTGAGCCATGGAATATTTTAATAAAGAAATTCATGTTTTATATACTTATAAAATAATTACACGTATGTTAACGTATGTTATGTTTTGAATACATAACACAACACGGAGAAAACACAACACAAATAAGGCACATAACAACTACGTACCTCTCTCTGTTTTTTTTGTTCTTGTCTCTCCTTTCTTTTTCACAGAAATTCAGATAAATAGCTATTTATTATTGTGTATGCATGAAAATGCGTGAAAGAAAAAGAAAGTTCAGGGGCAGAAAGAAAGACAAACTGATATGAGTTCGGAGGTTACTTTCCAAAGTGTTCACAGGGGAAGTGGACCAAAATCGTGTAATCCAACCTTGAGATGTATCAATGCCCAGAAAAAGCAAACGAAAAAACCTTAATTAAGACATCATATATATATATATATATATATATATATATATATATATATATATATATATTTGTCGTGACTTTATTGACTCTGGCTCCAAAAAGGAACGTTAGATTTCTTCGGTGATGTTACTGTAAGTTAATTAAATTGGATATAAAACCGCAGCTTCAGAGTTAATAGAAGCCAAAAACAAATTTGAAAAACAGGCTCCCTGAGATGCAGCAGTTAAGAAGTCTGGATGTATTATTCCTCACGTGGTCTCCTTCTATCTGCCAAAATAAAGAATCCAAGCCAACAGAGTACGGCAAGATACACTAACAATACGGGGATCATAATCTGATCTTCTTTGCTTTTTCTTTGTTTTTTCTTTTGGGCGCCCCTCAAAAGATTTATCATGTTCGTCGATTTACAAACTGAGATATATCGTAATGTATTCCATTATATTCTTACTCCTCCGTAGTCCATATTAAGCATCTCTTGTTAGAAGAAGGCCACTTAAGTAGTCCGTATCCTCAGCCCCTTTTTTATTTCAAACCATAGTTCATTACATGATACTTTTGCATCTTATAATACACACACTCAACAACAATGATCAGTCTTTATTACTTTTTTTTTTTTTATATACATACAACGATCAGTCTTTAGCGGTATCATATACTTTTTTGTTGTAATTTTTTTTTTTTGGGTCAAATTTTTTTGTTGTAATAGTGACCTTGGTTTTTTGTTTTTTTATGAAATTTGAAAGTTTTATCAGCAAGCTTTTGGATCAACTAGTTGGAGGCATTTTAGCTTAACTAGTGGTCTCAGGTTTGGGTTTGAGTATGGAGCCGCGATAATTAGAGACAATAAGATTCTCTATGATGTGGGCCTACGTTCTCATAAATCCGAATACTTGGTTGTTAGTAGTATCGGATGCTAGTGGAGAAATCCAAAAACAGATTAAAAGTTTCAGATTTCAGAAGTGGCAAAAATGAAACTGTTGAATAGAAATGTGTTTGTTAGCTTTTATTTTTAATAAAGAGAACGTTGAGAATGGAATTTGGAAAAAAATTGTGTATAACTTGTGTATTCTATTATCGTTTTGTTATCATTATATTATAGGCATATAATATTTATGATTTCATAATTTAATGTTTTATTATTAATGAAGCGTAGATATTTTTATTGGATAAAAGAAAATAAGGCATATAACCCGTTGGAGTTGAATTGATGTAACCATTGGGACTAGTCCTAATAATCACTACAAAAAAACACGGGTAATTACTGATGGAATTTTCCGTCAGTAAAAACACTGTCAGTAATTTATTTTATTTTTTTTTTTAATATCGATGGTGTTTTTTGCGATGGAAAATTCCGTCGGTAATTTTTTAATTACCCACGTAATTCCGTGGGTAATTTTTACTCACGGAAATTACCCACAGAATTCCGTGGATAATTACTAACAGAATTTTTTTCGTTGATAATTCCGTAGCTGATTCTATGTTTTTTTGTAGTGAATGTATCAAAGTAAGATGTGAACCTTGCCTACATTTAACCCTTTGGTATAGTGCCTAAAAAGGGTTACCTCTACTAACAAAATCACATTGCTTATATGCAGTGAGGTGTCCCCAATTTTAAGTTGTGGGTCTACATTCTCACAAACTGCACTAGTCAATTATTAATAGCGTCAGATGCCGGTGGATTAATTAAAAAAAATTGTAGTTGAAGGGACACAGTATAGCAAAACAAGATATGAACTCTGTTGGAAGATATGTCTATATTTAACTTTAATCAATGACTTCAAAAGATTTCCTCTAGTAACAAAATTACATTGAATATATAAAGATTGCCTCTTTATATTGGGAAAATTTCATATATATATCATTTGAACTTATAAAACCACAAAAAGTTTGTTGACATATGTAAATGACATATAGGTGGTTCTTGGGAAGGAATCTAAGATTTTGAAATGCTGTACATTTATCAAAATGGCCCTCACTTTTAACAAGTTGAATAATAACAAAGACAACTTGTGTATATCAATTCACAACTATGTATAAAAACTGGAAATTTAAGGAGCTTAAGTTATCAATTTATACACTCAAGTTGTTATTTCCTTTATTCAATTTGTCAATAACGCCTAATAAGGTTTAGGGAGCTAAAATTGTCAATATCTATACTCTGGTAGCTAATAGCATTCCTCAAGTTCTCATTGGATCTCCAACCACCGATGGGGGTGAGCCCGTGCGACAGAGCTCTAGGCAACGAGGGAAATTTGCCGATTTTTTTAAAAAAGGGAGGAATATTTGAGTAAAAGTACAACATTTTAAAATCTTATATTCTTATCATCCTTTGTAAAGACTTATGTGCCGTTTTTCAAGTGCTAGGAGACTTTTCTGGTTTTTCAAATTGAAATGATATTTAAATGAAATTTTTTTGCTTTTACACACGCGTATAAAGTATAAAGAATAGAAGGCTACAAGTCTAATACTTGTAGGAAACCTTGAAAAGAGAGCTGGAAATGATAAATGCAATTTGTTGAAGCGTTGAGAAACAGAATGAATTGGCTATATAAGGAGTGAGTCAGAGACCATGCGGCCTTCTCATCTACAAAAGAGCTATAATAAGTTGCTGTGCAGAGAATTGAAGCGCCTGAACATGGCCAAACGTTTCAAGTTTCGAATATCCCGTCTTATCATCCCCTGTTTCCGATCTTGCTGCTCCAAACACCCCTCCACCCCTCTCTCCAACTTCCACGACGGCGACGACTTCCTCTGGAAAAAGGAAGACAAATGGCACGTCATCGACAAGGTCTCCGACCACCACCACACCGCCACTCCTTCTCGCCTGAAAATCCAGAACTCCTCCTCTGCCTCCGGCGACGCATTGCCTCTTCCATCACCCAAACGGCGGTATAAGAAGAAGAAGAAAAGGACGACCACACCAAGAGGCCGTGGCCGTGCAAGCCGTATCAGCACTTCCTCAGCTGATCGCAGCTGTGGTTTGTTCAGCAGCGACAGCTACAACGACGATGAAGAAGAAACAGAAGCTCTAGTTTCGTCTTCAAGAAGCGACACGCCACCGCCACCTGACAGAGCACACAAGTTGAAGCAGAGAAAGGAGAAGCAGCCGGTGTGGTGGGTGGCGGCGAGGGTGTCGGCGTTCGAGGGGATGATGGGGTGGAAGGTGGAGGGGAAGGTGAGGGAGAGCGTGGCGGTGGTGAAGAAATCGGAGGATCCGTACCACGATTTCAGAAGATCAATGATGGAGATGATTGTGGAGAAGAAGATGTTTGAGCAGAAAGATTTGGAGCAACTCTTGTGTTGCTTCTTGTCTCTTAACTCCACTAAATATCATCCCATCATTGTTCAGGCTTTCACTGACATTTGGGAAACTCTCTTCTGCTTTTCTGCTTCAACAACATCTCAATTTCATTCTCACAGATGAAACTATGATGACTAAAAAGCTACTTTTTTGCTTCATGCATGCGTTATTAATCACTTTTACAAGTTTTTTTTAAATTTGCACCGCTTAGTTTGTGAAACATCTGTGCTACGTTCCTTCAGCTCGTTGTTTTGGTTTAATCTGTGTTTATTTGAACGACACTGATGAATAGTGAAAAAAAACTTTCACAGTATAATTTTGTTTAACATCTCCGTAATCAGTTAATGTAATTTTGTTTCACAGTGTAACGATTTTATGGAGCCATAATCTATATAAAGCAATTTGAAAAACTTCTTTTTGCTTAATCTGAATCTCTTTCGAAGAGAATCTGATAAAGGGAAGAGAAGAAAAAGAAGGTGGGTCTCCTAGGGAAGACTGATCACTGATCAGGTGGATCCACCCTCCTTTTTGTTTATTAAGCTTTAGGCTTTTGTTTTCATCTGGACTGTTGTTTTTTCTCTGTCACTCAATGTTGTACTCAAATGTAACGAGCACAAGATCAGAGAATAGGAATAGAATTAAGGACTAAGCTTACATCCGGATCCTCTTTCCCTACCATCTTAAGGTAGGGAAAACTCCTCCCATCGTCCAGATTTATTTTTTTTTACTTTTTATTTTATTAAAAAAATTATTTTAATAGGTAGAGAATCTAAAATAAAGATAATCTCTCAACTAACATATTTTTAAAAAATATTTTTTTCATTTAAAAATTGACAGTTAAAAAAAATTAAATCTGAACCGTTCAGATGGGAGAAGCTTCCCCTACCCATCCTTAAGATGAGTAGGGAAAGTGATCCCGCTTAGATTCATTGCTCATATCAAGTTCCTCCGATTCCCCAACAGGAGAATGACACCTAGACTTTTTTTACACATCATCAAATAGCACAGTTACTCTATCAATTCTCCCCACCTTCGTTCAGTCATTCATTGTATACCCAGGGACAAGGTAGTTAAAAATGAGGTTTTACAGAAGAGTGATAAAAAAATTATAAAACGTAAAATTATAATGTAAAAAAATCATAAAAATATAAAAGCGTTTGGAAAATTAGTAAAATCACTTTAATGAAAAAAAATCATAAAAATCTAAAATCACAATGATAAATCAAGATTTTAATTACCACAAAAATGGGAGAGGAGAGTAACGTTGTTATTTGATGATGTGTGAAAAAAATCCAGGTGTCATTCTCTTATTGGGGAATTGGAGGGACTTGATATAAGGCAATTGAGGTAAGTTTTTTTCTAAAATTAAATGTTGAGTTTGCATATTTCAAAGAGAATAAAAAAGGGTGAAAATAATCAAAATATACTTTTCATCACCGAAATTCTTTAAAATTTTGAATATTATTACAAAAATGAGTGGCAAAGTCCATTTTCAGCAGAAAACTAAAAGTACAGTTTTCTCTCACAGCACAGTCTGCTTAAATTAAGAATAATGATGAGTAATCAGTATTAATCAACCAAAATCATGCATCAATTGTCTTTTTTTTTTCTCCCCAGCACGACGTCGTCAAGTTTTAAGGTGATGAAACTATTGAAAGACACACACTGATATACAAACTATGAGTTAGTGATGAAAATTTTAAATTTCATCGTAAATTCAAATTCCATCCTGACTAAAATTATTAGCCACGATTCTGTCAGTAAATTTCGTTACCAACTTTCGTCATTAATTTTTTTTAAATTTTTTTTATACAAAAATTTTAAAAAAGGGGTTGAATTCACCCACGATTTAAAGATAGGGCGAAATCTCCCTTCTTCCTAGGTGATACCAATGTTAGGCAGGGCGAGCCGTCTATTACTCTCAGATGTTTACCTAAGCATTCAGGAGCTAAGATGCCTTTGTCAGCGCCTTGACCAATTCCAGGATCGAACTCTTTCATTTTTATGAGAGTGTCTAATCTTTTTGCCAGTTGAGTCCCAAGACCGAAGGGTTTATTTTTTTTGGTAAAAAGGATGAGGGGTTTATTGTTTTTTTATAGTGTCACCAGACATGTCACAAGTATTCGTTAATGGGTTGCACAATGGGCCTGGCTCCTCTGTGTGGGCCTACTTAATCCAACTAAACAAATGCTGTTCTACACCATCCAATCCTGCCGTCTTTTCCCCCATAAGGTCGATGAATCCATTTGTCCTTTATATTAAGCTGAAAATATTATTATTAAAAAAAATCTGAAAATATAGGGACCGGACACGTCACTTTCCCAGATATTAATCACCAATCTAATTTGTGGTTGCTTGAAAATTTGAAAATGAATTTGATAATAAATTGAATTATGTTATGAATATACTGATTATGTGGATGTCCATTGACTCCCGGTCTCCAAATATTACAAGATGACATGGGATCCGCGCATAGTACCATGCATAGTAGTTTACTATTTGGTGGGACCCACACACAAAATTATACAACTCACGGGAATGCATTCCCGTGAGTGTACAGTTATGTAATTAGGGGAATATTGCATCAAATGACCCAAAGTGGAAATTACACTAAAGGCCCATTTTCCTTCTATAAATAGAGGCCTTCTGTAAACATTCAAATTACACTGAAATGAGAACTTCTCTCTACTCTCTCTCTCTCTAAAATCTCTTGTTCTTGTATTTACTTTTCATCAGTTTTATATTACTTTATCAGCACGAAGACTCTACCAAGGTAAAATTTTATTACCATCCCCTTTACTATATGTTTATTTTATCTATCTGGGATAATCTTAACCATGATATGGAATTAAAGTTCTACTTTTACCGATTATTTTAAACATCGGGTTCCATGGTTAAGATTTGAGATTATTTACTATTCACAGTAAATAGTAATTTTTACTATTCATGTTAATTTTACCTTTTTCAGTAATTTTACATTTTTATTCATTTTGACTCCTATATGGAAGTCTAGATTTAATATTTCAGTAATTTTATTTTATTTACTATTTACTGTGAATAGTAACTTTACTATTCACAATAAATTTTGTATTTTACTATTTACAGTAATTTATTTATGTTTATATATTCTTCTCACTCCCTATTGATTAATTTCATGGTGGCAACATTAAGCTCCATTTGTAATTTAATTCTAATTCTTTATTTACTGCTTTATTTATTTATTTCATGGTGGCGATATTAAGCTCCATTTATTTATTTTACTTTACTTATTGCTTTATTTATTTATTTCATGGTGGCGATACTAAGCTCCATTTATTTAATTTACTTTACTTACTGTTTTATTTATTTATTTTATGGTGGCGACACTAAGCTCCATTTATTTATGCATTTATTTTACTTACTGCTTTATTTATTTATTTCATGGTGGCGACACTAGTATTAGTGGGCACCATTTGTTAAATTTAATTTAGATTATTGACTGCTTTAATTATTGTTCATGGTAGTGACACTGATATACATATTAGTGGACTCCATTTATTTATGCATTTATTTACCTTTTATGGTGGCAACACTAGTATATTTATTAGTGGGCTCCATTTGTTTATTTTAATTATTTACTGCTTTCTATATATATTATATATTAAATTTGCATCCTCTTTCTTACCTTCGGATGAGATAGGTCTCGCTGTGAGTTTACTACCATTCCTATCTCATCTTCTTTTTATTTTCTTAGCATGTTTATTTACAGTTCTTTAAATTATATTTTAATTTATAAAAGGATTTTATAATATGATTCTAATTATTATCATTATTTTTAGTTTGAATCATGTCTTCCAGCCTTTCAAATCTTGAATTTAATGCTCTTGACATCATCGAGAAGAATTATCTATCATGGGTTTTAGATGCTGAAATCCATCTTCAAGCAAAGGACCTTGGAAAGGCTATATTGCCGGGAAATGATGCGTCCCCTCAAGTAAAGGCTAAAGCTATGATTTTTCTTCGACACCACATTCATGAAAGTTTAAAAACTGAATATCTAACGGTGAAAGATCCATTTGAATTGTGGACTAGTTTGAAAGATAGGTATGATCATCAGAAAATGGTGATTTTGCCTAGAGCTCGTTATGAATGGATTCATCTCAGGCTACAAGATTTTAAAACTGTAAGTGAGTATAACTCAGCTGTTTTCAAAATAAGTTCTCAGTTAAAATTATGTGGTGAAAAAATAACTGATGAGGACTTATTAGAGAAAACTTTTTCTACCTTTCATACTTCGAATTTGCTTTTACAACAGCAATATCGAGAGAAAGGTTTTAAAAAATATTCTGAGTTAATCTCATGTTTATTAGTAGCCGAGCAAAATAACGAGTTATTATTGAAAAATCATGAAAATCGTCCCACTGGATCTTCTCCATTTCCTGAAGCGAATGTGAGTGTACAGAATGATCATGGTCGTGGCCGTGGTCGCTGTCGTGGTCGTGGTCGTGGCCGTGGCCGTGGTCGTGGACGAGGACGTGGAAATCGTGGAGGCAGAACTTATCATGGTCCTTATCATGGTAGAAGAGGTTATTATAGTCCTTATACCCACCAGAAAAAGATGAATAATGAAGGATAGAATAATGATAAAGAAGGTCCTTCAAAAGTTGTTGAACATAAATGTTATCGGTGTGATATGAAGGGACATTGGGTACGTAATTGTCGTACGCCAGAACATTTAGCGAAACTTTACCAAGCCTCTATAAAAAGGAGTGTTAATAATGTGGAATGTGATGATAAGGCTCATAAAGATAATGATGTCAATGAGCCAAATGATGATGTTATGTCACTCTTGGAGGCGGAAGATTTTTATGATTAAATAAGTTATGCAGAAATTATAATAATTTTCTTGTATCGTTCTGAACTTATTATTAAATATCAATTATGTATGTATTAATGCATTTTCTTTTCTTTTATGAAGCTCATGGATATTTCAAATATTGCACACAAGAATGAAGATATATGTCTCATTGATAGTGCAACGACACATACAATTCTTAAAGATAAGAAATATTTTTCACATCTAACAAATTGTAGTACAAGCATCAATACCATAGTGGGTAATACAAGATTGATTGAAGGCTTTGGAAGAGCAATAATAATATAACCCAATGGTACGAAATTTGTTATTAATGATGTTTTGTATTCCTCCAAGTCTCATAGAAATTTGTTAAGCTTTAAAGATATCCGCCGGAATGGATATCATATTGAGACTATAAATGAGGAGAATAAAGAATATCTACAAATTGTTACTGTTAGATATGGTGAAAAATATGTTCTGGAGAAATTACCAATGTTATCTTCTGGTTTGTACTATTCACATATTAGTACAATTGAAATAAATGTTATGGAAAACCAGAAGCATGCTAATAAAGGCATATTTAATGTTTGACATGACCGGTTAGGCCATCCCGAGTCAATTATGATGCGACGTATAATAGAGAATTCATGCGGACATAATTTGAAACAGAAACAAATACCAAAATCCCATGATTTCTCATGTGATGCATGTTCCAAGGGAAAATTAATTATTCGGCCATCACCAAGCAAAGTAGAAAGTGAGTCTCTCAGATTTCTAGAACGGATACAGGGAGATATTTGTGGGCCAATACACCCACCATGCGGACCATTTAGGTATTATATGGTTTTAATTGATGCATCAACTAAATGGTCGCATGTGTGCTTATTATCTTCTCGAAACCTGGCATTTGCGAGATTACTTGCTCAATTGACAAGATTAAGAGCACATTACCCTGATTATCCTATCAAGAAAATACGTCTTGATAATGCTGGTGAATTTACTTCACAGACTTTTAATGAATATTGTATGTCCCTTGGAATTGATGTTGAACATCTTGTAGCACATGTTCATACGCAAAATGGACTTGCAGAATCATTGGTAAAACGTTTGCAACTTATTGCAAGACCTTTACTTTTGAAATCTAATTTACCAATTTCTGCTTGGGGCCATGCCATTTTGCATGCAACAATGTTAATTCGCATCAGGCCAACTAGTTATTTAAAAGTTTCCCCCTTACAAATGGTTTTTGGTGAAGAACCTAATATTTCCCATATTCGGACCTTTGGATGTGCAGTATATATGCCTATAGCACCTCCACAACGTATTAAAATGGGTCCTCAAAGAAGAATGAGAATTTATGTTGGGTATAAATCTCCTTCAATTATAAAATATTTAGAACCATCTACAGGAGATTTATTTACTGCACGATTTGAAGATTGTCATTTTGATGAATCAGTCTACCCAACATTAGGGGGAGAAAATAAGCAGTTGAATAAATAGATTAGCTGGAATGAATTATCATTGGCTCATTTTGATCCTCGTACAAAACAATGTGAACTAGAAGTTCAAAAGATAATTCATTTACAGAATTCAGCTAATCGAATGCCAGAAGCATTCACTGACCCAAAGAAAGTGACAAAGTCACATATTCCATCTACTAATGCTCCTATTCGAATTAATGTCCCTGTAGGACAGTCAATTATAAATGAATCAAAAGTACGCTTGAAGCGTGGTAGGCCTATCGGTTCCAAAAATAAAAATCCTCGAAAAAGAAAAGGAGCTAAGATTATAGATGGCCAAGTCGAGGATAATCAAGAAAAAAGTGTTGCTCTGGATGAGCCACTTCATGAAGATAAATTATCTCCATAGGAGAATATTGAGGCCCCAGAAGAGATCCAGGTACCTGAAATGTATGAAAATAATGAGATCTCAATAAATTATGTCACAAATAATATCAAATGGAACCGTAATGAAGTCAACGTTGACGACATTTTTGCTAATCATATAGCATATGATGTGATGAATGAAGAAGAGGATCATGAGCCAAAATCCATTAAAGAGTGCCAACAGCGAAAGGATTGGCCTCTATGGAAAGATGCCATAAATGTAGAATTAAAATCACTAGCAAAACGAAAAGTATTTGGACCTATAGTCCATACACCTAAAGATGTAAAGCCAGTTGGATATAAATGGGTTTTTGTACGAAAAAGAAATGAAAAGGGTGAAATTACAAGGTATAAAGCACACCTTGTAGCCCAAGGCTTTACACAAAGACCTGACATTGATTTTGAAGAAACATATTCATCAGTAGTGGATGCAATTACTTTTCGTTATTTAATTAGCCTAGCAGCAAATGAAGGGCTTGATTTGCATCTAATGGATGTTGTGACTGCCTATTTATATGGCTCACTTGATAGTGATATCTATATGAAAGTTCCTGAAGGATTCAAGATGCCAGAAGCATTTAATTCAAATTCACGAGAACAATACTCGATCAAATTAAATAAGTCCCTATATGGCTTGAAACAATCAGGGCACATGTGGTATAATTGTCTTAAAGAATATTTGTTGAAAGAAGGGTATAAAAATGACCCGATATGCCCATGCATTTTTATAAAAAGATCGAGAAACGAATTTGCTATAATTGCTGTTTATGTTGATGATATTAACATTATTGGAACTCCTGAAGAGATTTCAAAAGCAATTAATTATTTAAAGAAAGAATTTGAATTGAAAGATTTGGGTAGGACAAAATTTTGTCTTGGATTACAAATTGAGTACCTGAATGATGGGATCTTTGTATATCAAGAAACTTATACAAAGAAGGTCCTAAAACGATTTTATATGGATAAGTCACATCCATTTTGTACTCCAATGGTTGTAAGGTCTTTGATAAAAGAAAAAGATCCATTCCAACCCCAAGTAATTAACGAAAAAAGTGTAGAACAATTACTTGGTCCAAAAGTACCATATCTTAGTGTTATTGGGGCACTAATGTATCTTGCTATTCACACAAGACCTGATATAACATTTGCTATTAATTTATTAGCAAGATATAGTTCTGCACCAACACAAAGGCATTGAAATGGTGTAAAGCGTATTTTTCGTTACCTCAGAGGTACTATGGATATGGGGTTATATTATTCAAATGTATCTAAACATGAACTGATTGGTTATTCAGATGCTGGATTTATGTCTGATCCACATGATGGAAAATCACAAACAGGTTATGTATTTACATGTGGAGGTACAACAATTTCATGGCGATCTATGAAACAAACTATATCAGCCACTTCATCTAATAATGCAGAAATCCTAGCAATGCATGAAACAAGTCGAGAATATGTGTGGTTGAGGTCAGTAATTCATCATATACGAACTACTTGTCATTTATCTTCTGGTAAAATGGTTCCAACAGTTCTATATGAGGATAATACTGCATGTATTGCCCAACTTAAAGAAGAATACATCAAGAGCGATAGAACAAAGCATATTTCACCAAAATTTTTCTTTACTCGTGATCTTCAACAGAACGGTGAAATAAATATCCAGCAAATCAGTTCAAGTGAAAATTTGGCAGATTTATTTACCAAGTTACTTTCAGAAGCAATCTTTGAGAAGCTTGTCTATGGTATTGGTCTTCGAAGACTCAAAGATCTCAACTGATGTTATCAGAGGGAGTAATACTGATGTTGTCAACAGGGGGAGTTGATACACGTTGTACTCATTTTCTCTTATCTAGGTTTTGTCCCACTGGGTTTTCCTAGAAAGATTTTTAATGAGGCAGCACTGGATAGTGTATCAATGAATGATGTACTCTTTTCTTTGGCTAGGTTTTTATCCCACTGGGTTTTTCCTAGTTAAAGTTTTTAATGAGGCACATTCATAAATAGACATCCAAGGGGGAGTGTTATGAATATACTAATTATGTGGATGTCCATTGACTCCCGGTCTCCAAATATTACAAGATGACATGGGACCCGCGCATAGTACCATGCATAGTAGTTTACTATTTGGTGGGACCCACACACAAAATTATACAACTCACGGGAATGCATTCCCGTGAGTGTACAGTTATGTAATTAGGGGAATATTGCATCAAATGACCCAAAGTGGAAATTACACTAAAGACCCATTTTCCTTCTATAAATAGAGGTCTTCTGTAAACATTCAAATTACACTGAAATGAGAACTTCTCTCTACTCTCTCTCTCTAAAATCTCTTGTTCTTATATTTACTTTTCATCAGTTTTATATTAAATTAAAATTTTCCATTTTTGGGCGCAGAAGTGTGGCCTCTTTTTTCTTTTTTCCCCTTACAGGCTAAAGGGTCGGTTTTATCAGTTAGCTAGGAGCCAACTGGTTGTTAGGTCGTTGGGTGCACGCGAATTAGGTCTCGCCATCGGCGGAACGAGAAGCTCCGACGGTTTAATATTCAGGTCATCATTGGAGCTTCTTCCTCAACCTCTAACATCTGCCGGCGTTTCCCATCTTGAGCTTCCTGGTATGAGACTCTGTTTTCCATTCCCCTGCATATTTATCTCTTTCAAACTGAGGGAAATCACTTCATATTCCGAGCTATGATTCCCCTCAATTTGATTTATCTCTCTAATTAGTTTGATTTCATAGTGTCATGCGCCTCCTTACATTTATTTTCTTTGTCTTTGGTGATGGTTTTTCTCATTTCTCATATGCAATGAGGTGATTGACTACGCATCTCTACTCTCTGCATATTTACATGTTCTTTTGTATGAAGTTTATACTACGGTTGCAATAATTGCTTATTTTACTCATTTTTCTTCTCAATTTTCAATTTCAGAATTCGGTCACTTCATTTCTAATCTCTATATTTCAAAGCTATACACTACCATGTACTGTCGTCTTCGGGAAGGAATAACTCGGCAACAAGGGGTGCGATCTATGCTATATAGACATTCATCTGCGTCTCTTTCTCCACTTTGTTCAACTTCATCCTCCAAATCTTTTATGGGAGATGTTTGTGTCGATGATATGCACACTAGCTGTAACAATAGCCTGGACTTCAATAAGCCTGGTGCTGTTTACTTTGGTGACAGAACCCGTAAAGGTTGCCTAAGAGCTCATTTGAACGTGAAAAGAAAATATTCATTAAATATTGATCTTAATATTCGGTATTCGACTCTTGATGCTATTTCAAGTTTTCCTCATCGACCATGGCAGAGAAATTTCTCTACTACAATTTGTACTTCCTACTTTGCTCGGGCAGCACACAGTGCGTCATATGTCAGCAGCGCTTTTGATGAACAGCTAGAAAATTCATCCCCTACTGTAGACCTGTAATGTGCTATCTTTGCACTAGTTTGTATCAATCATAACTCTCAAATAATTAAAAGAGGGGCCAGTGTTGCTCAAGTAGTATAAAGTAGGAGCATATGGTGATGTATTAGGTGTCTTTTGATTGAATAGACCCTCTTTACGTTTCTCATGTACCAGGCTATACTATTTCTTTCCCTTTAGTTAATTCATTTGTCTCGTATGAAAATTATTTAATCTTCCCTAATAACATTAGTGGTGTTACTTTCAGAACAATCAATGGTGGTGAGACTTTGAAGCTATTTTCAGGATCTAGTTACCTGCCACATCCAGATAAGGAGGATACAGGGGGAGAAGATGCTCATTTCATCTGCTCTGATGCACAAGCATTTGGTGTTGCCGACGGTGTAGGAGGTTGGGCAGAAGTTGGTGTTAATGCAGGACTGTTTTCTCGTGAACTTATGTCCAATTCAGTAAGAGCAATCCAAGAGGAACCAAAAGGTTCTATTAACCCAGCGAGGGTGTTAGAGAAGGCCCACTCAAATACAAGAGCCAAGGGGTCATCAACAGCCTGTATCATTGCCCTTGCTGAGAAGGTTTTGCTGCTTCTACTATAAGTTCATACAAGCCAAATAATTTTGAGGAATTTTCTATAAAATAAGTTAAATGGACTCTAGATAGGTGAACTTAGCCTTTAAAGCATTTAATGGCTCTGAATCTCCTCAAGGTTATTTGTGTTTTCATCTGTATCAACATGAAAGCTTTTAAGTTTTGACAATTGTACTGCCACTTCTGCAGTAGTTTACATAATTAATAACATTTGATCTTATATTGCCCAAACTTTGTGTGTTTGAAACTTGATGTGCCGAGCATATTTTTGTACAGCTATAATGAAATTCTTACCTAAATTAGGATTCAGGATCATCATTGTGATAATGTCTTTGTGGATTGATGGCTTTATCATGCCAACAACCAAGCTTTAATTCAAAAGGTAAATGGAATTAATGCATGTAGGAATTTCTGCTTGGGTCTTCTCTTTTGTGTTTTGATGACATTTTTCTTGACAATACACATGGATACACATACATGCACATATTTTATCTTGTCTAACTTGCTTATGCACTCTCAAGATCAATGTCTGACTGGTGTTCTATATCCTGCATCTTAATTGACTAAAGTGCATTCTGTGGCCCCTGAATTGGTCGTTTAAGTAAACTTGGCTAGTTTTTACCATGTGTATACATAATTACATACGTTATACGTACATATCTATATAACTAGTAAAATTAATTTTATTAATTCTCACTTCCATCCATTTGACTTCTTGGTCCAGGGGCTACATGCTATTAATTTGGGTGACAGTGGATTCATTGTGATTAGAGATGGAAGCACCATCTTCAAGTCCCCTGTTCAACAGCATGGTTTCAATTTTACATATCAATTGGAGAGCGGCGATGGAGGTGATTTACCCAGTTCTGGTGAGGTAAGTTCACACACTAACATCCTCACTTCTTGTTGGCATGACCTTGATCTTTTCAATGACCTGCTTTAGCGATATGGAAATTTCCAAGATTAAGGCAGTCTTCCTTCTGGTAGCCATTTTTTGAGGGAGATTTGGCCTGTTGGAAATGAGATTCTTTGATTATTTGATATAGGTTAGGGAGGTTTATCAGACAGACAGAGATTAGAGAGGATCTGGTATAGACATGAAAGAGGATTTGCATTCTAAATTTTATAAGCTGCCCAGGTGCATGATTCTATTTTCACCCTAGCAGACACTTAACTATGTTAGCCAACTGAGTTTCTTGTTCTCTCGAAAGGCTGAAACAATGATATGACTACTAATATTTTTCAACATCAAAGCCTCATGGAAGATGAAATACACGTGTTTGAAATCGTATGTTGTTTGAATCTCTCAGTTTCCGTTGCTTAATTTCTTGTCAATTTTGAAGAAAGTAAAACACAGAATACATGAAGCTGACTTAAGTGATAGGTTTTATTTGAATGTGCGAGTCTGTGAGACCTACTTGAGTTGAGTGATTTATCCCACACACTCTCGGACCTGGCTTGCGTCCGATTCTTTCTATATCCGCTGCGGTCCTTTTCGGCTAAACATTGGCGTTTTGGTGCCAAATGGCACTGTTTAGCTTTTTTCTTTTTCTTTTTTAATATCATTCACCATTCTTAAGTATTTATTTTAGTACCAGTCAGTACCTTGAAGAATTTTTTTAACACTATTCAGTATCCTAAAATATTTTTTTAGTACCAGGAAATATCCTGAAATATTTTTTTAAAATTATAAAGTATTTTTTCAATTCCATTCATTATCCTAAAATATTTTTTTAGTATCATTCAGTATCCTAAAATATGTTTTCAAGATTCTAAAAATCTTTTCAGGATACTAGCCAATACTGAAAGGATATTTCAGGATACTGAATGGTACTAAAAAGATACTTCATAGTACTGACTGACTGTTACTTAAAAAATACTGATTAGTACTGAAAAAAATATTTCAAGATCCTAAAAAATTATTTTATCATCTTAAAAAAATATTTTAGGATACTGAATAGTGTTAAAAAAATTCTTCAGGGTACTAACTAGTACTAAAATAAATACTTAAGAATGGTGAATGATATTAAAAAAAAAAAAAAAAGCTAAAGAGTGCCATTTGGCACCAAAACGCCAACGTTTAGCCGAAAAGGACCGCATCGGATACAGAAAGAATCGGACGCAAGCCAGGTCCCACACTCTCTGCCTATGCCTCTTTAACATTGGCAAGAAATGGGAAGAAATAAAAATGCAAAGAATCTGTAAAACTAGTGATACCCAAAGGCAACCTAAGCATGCATGTTTCTTGCAATAATGTGAACAGGTGTTTACAGTGCCTGTTGCTGGAGGAGATGTTGTGATTGCTGGAACAGACGGATTATTTGACAACTTGTACACTAATGAAATTACAGCAGTTGTAGTCCATGCAATTAGAGCGGGACTAGAACCCCAAGTTAGTGCGCAGAAGATAGCAGCACTGGCCCGTCAGCGAGCACAGGACAAAAATAGGCAGACTCCATTTTCTGCTGCAGCTCAAGAGGCCGGCTACCGGTACTATGGTGGCAAGCTCGATGACATTACCGTTGTTGTATCATACATAATCTCAGCAAACTCCTGAGTCCATCTCCATCATGCTTTGGCTCTTGATCAGTATTTGTATGTCACGCTGTGCCTTGGCTACTCTCTGATTTTTTCTTTTCTGACCTCTTCACCTGTTCTCCCTTGCCCCTTGCAATTTTTCTTCCACACGAGTTGCTCGTAAGATGTATACTTGGGAAAGATATGAATAATTAGTCCTTACATGTTACACTACAGGGATTTTTTTTTTTTTTTTTACAGGTTACGTTTTTTTTTTCCTTTCGCATTTGCCCTTGGACTCCATTCTCTCAATAATGAAAAAGGTTATACTTTTACACTATAAATAATGTGAGAAAGCATTTGAAGCTTTAGTATTATGAATTTTAAATTATATGATCTTGAAAGTAATTGTTGTAGGTGCGATATTGAAATAAAACTCATGGTATTATATGATGGGGATTAGGGAGCGTTAGAAATGATAATAAGAATAAAAGAAATAAGGTAGTGTTTGAAAATATGTTAAAAACTAAGTTTTGCGTAGGTCAAGGCAAACAACTGATGAATATGGTATGGATACGAAATTTGAATCGGAGTTTTTGGCGCTTATTGACAAAAAAGGAGTGTTTTTTTAAGTTAAATATATAAGTTAAGCTTTAGATAAATGAAAGACAAAATAATTTTTTAATATTGGGATGTGGCCTTCTTATAAGGTTTAATTTTTATCTCTATTGTGTTCTAATTATAAGTCTCATTACAAAATTCTAGGTGCAATTAAATAATTTTTTTTTTCCTTTTCAGGTTCTTATTTTTAAAGTCAAATATTTTCAAGGTCAAACATATATTTTATTAATATAAAGTCCAAATATTTATTTTTAACTAAAAAATTCATGTTATTAAGGTTTAAACAAAAAAGAGGCTTGACACAAATTTTTAGTATCGGTATGTGCCTTAAAATAATTATTTTTCATCAGTCAATATGCAAAATTGCAAAATGACCAAAGGGAGCCACAAGGGATCCATCAAATTGAGGAAAAATAGAATATCCTTCAATCAGAGTAGCCACGTGATGAAGAATAATTTTGTTAGTTAGAAGTAATTTTGATTAATTTTTCAACTTCTTCCTCCCTCTAAGATTGAAAACAGATATAAAAGATTCCCACCCTGTTGGAAAGAAAACTTATTTTTTGAGACCCGGACGACAGAAATTCCTTTTTTTCAAAGTGGAAAACATCAGAGTTGGCAACATCATGTATTAATTGAAGAATCAAGACGCCTTTGTGTGTCTTTTTAATTTAAAATATGTACATAATATATATACATATATATATTATAAAATTTATTAAAAAATCACTATGTATATGTGTGGGTGTGTAATTTATTCTTTAGACACACAATATAAGTTCTTTTTTAGTTTAACCTGGTTCAAAAAATAAGTCCAGTTTAATGATATCTAGAGCATTTAATATGTTTTTCTATTTTATATTTTTTGTACAATTAAACTTTATAAATTATTAATTCATTATAATTGAAGTTGGATTGACTTTTGACTAAATACGTAGTAATAATAATAATGTTTACTGATCTTCAAACCCAACTGTCATTATCAGGCCGAATTCAGATGCCAGACGGTCAGGTTGAATTCGTTGGGTGGGTTGGGCCGGGCATCAAGTCAATTGTGTCACCTACACTACTCTGCCCCAAAACCCCAACCCGTAGAAATTACTCAGTTGGATAGAGCGTCAACTTTTACCTCAAAAGTCAAAAGGAAAGAGGTTTGATACCTATAAATTGATATAAGAACTTTATTAATAGGTGATCTGTAAGTATTTTTGTAAACGTTTATTAAGTTTGGATGCGTGTCTTGACTCTAATAGGGTGCCGGAGTCTATTTCACATAAACTTTTGAAAATATACAAAAATAATAATTAAGAAATACTACCATTCATTTAAATTGATTTTTGAGTAAAGGTGCAAAAACAAACAAACAAATTTAAATTTAGGACCCTGAAAATGCCTAATTATATATTTTAAAAAAATCTCTTTGTGATGGTGACATAACATGAAGAGGAACAACAATGAAAAATAATGAAAATGAATATCAATAAACTCTATTAACATATCAAAGTAGGATGTCTGCATATGAGAATAACCACATACAATAATAATCGAGTCCATTTTAGGTAATATAAAAATTCTTAGAATATCATCTTAGTTCTTAAAACAAACAAATAGCAATTTTACTCCAACAAAAGCCAAGAAAATCGTAGATCTCAACTCCAACAAAATCCCAAAAAAACAAAAGGATTGAGAGAAACAGATTTAGAGACAGATCTCACTCAGAGCTTCACACACTAGATATAGATCGAGGGTGAGCTTCACACGCTAAAGACACATCGGGCGAGATCAAGGGAACACGAGACCGCCGGCACTTGGAGCTTCAAGAGAGCTCCAGCGGCAGATCGACACAAGACCGATGAAATTTTGGATTTGCAAGAGAGAGCTTCTAGCAAGAGAATAGCCGACTAAAATTTGGATATGTACAAGAAAGCTTCCAGTGTGAGAATAGTGTATGTGGCGAGGGGAGAGTGTGTAAGATTTGAATCTAATTTTTTTTTTTTTAACAAGCAGCAAGAGAATAGCATGTATATGGAGCCGAAGTTTTACCCTTTTTGGCATCATAATTTTTAATTGGGTGGTAAAAACATCACTTACTGTATCCTAATTTTATATTGGAACGTCAAAAAATCACTTATGGCATTCTCATTTTAAATTAGGACACCAAAAGTTGATTTTTGATGTCCCAATTAAAAATTAGGACACTAAGAATTAACTTTTCTCATATATAATTATAAAAATGTCTTTGCCTTTATATTTTTTACTTCCTTATTTAAAAAAAGGACGTTGGTCAAGGTTCTTGTCACTAAACACATAATAGTATCCCTGCCACTCCTTGTCCCATTTGGTCCAACCTGTTTTGTGGTAATCCATCAAATCCTTAATATAAAACATGTTTATGGAGTTGCTCTTAATTCTAAATATAAAACATATTTTTTATAGTTATCAATTTTTTCCTAACTTATCCTATTGACCCCTCAACAATAAGCATGAGGAGAGGGAAGAAAAGAATTTATGAAAATGATTGAGATGTTTTAAAAAAATACATAGTATATCAACTAACTTTATTAATCATATCAGATTAGGTAAATATGATTATCTTATTGAGTATCTAAGTATGTGTGTTCTAATTTTACGAAAGAATTTGATAGATGATAAAAAAAAATATATAAATATCATTAAAACATTATTTTCAATTGGAGACACCCAGCGTGCATGAAGTGACAAAAAGGTCAGGTGCAACATGTGGAGGAATCATACGCGGGAATTAAAAGAAACAAGTATTAGTATATTACAATTAATTAAATACCAGAAAGAAAAGAAAGAAAAGAAAAAGAAAGAAGGGAATTTGGTAAGGAAAGCAGAAAAAGAAAACATATACTGAAGGATACCCCCATCATAGCATAGGGCACATAAAGAGGAAATGAAAGCTTAGGGTGTGTGCAGTGCCATTATTTAAATAAAAGGAGAGATCCATCAACCACAACACACATACTGATAATATCCTGATTCATGACATAGATAGAGAGATGCAAGCTCTGTGTGTGTGTATTTTTTTTTTTTTTAAAAAAAAAAAACCATAACAGTTCCACTACTTCTCTGTAGATTTAAATTTGAATATCTTTCTTGTGTATTATTCTTATATATTGGGAGATTATGACATTGATACATACACAAATCACAAATCTGTAGATACTGTTCAGTATAGAGGGGGCTAGGATATACTAACATGAGTTGGTTATGTTGGAAGAGGCTTTGACTATTATATTTAAGTACACTGATATCTTAAGATTGAGTCTTTACGGATGTAAAAAAATTGTTTTTGGAAGAACTGCCCTTGAGAATTATATTACTCGAATATATATAGTCCAGTCATGTAACCATATAAAAAAGAGTTAGGATATAAATTCATATACCATAATGGTAAGTTGTTCCATTGGTAGAGCTATCAACCTGTCACGTTTGGATAAGGTCCCGGCTCAAATATGGCATTGACATATTTGTGTGTGTGTGTAAATAAAAGTTAAAATACTTTAAAAAAAAAAGAAGATGAAAAGCGTGGCTGTCGATGGATGGGGAAGGTAATAATAGGATGGGCCAAAAAATGAAAGAAGAGATATGCGAGGGGCATCATCACTCGAGAAAAACAAAACAGGCTTTAGCTTTAACTTTAATTTATGGAGTGTGAATGGGGACTCTCACTTTTCTATTATGAAACTTGGAATCTCTCTTCTCTTTCTTTTGTGCCCTTCAAGCTTCCCTCAACCCCTTCTTTAATTTTCTTCCTTAATCCTTAAGTCTCCCTTCTTCTTCATTCACTTCTTTATTATTCTCCTTCCTTTGTCAAAAATAATTAAAGAGATTATTACACTTAAAAACGCTAACAAGAGAGAGGAAATTAAACTCCCATATCATGCAACTGTGAACGGGTATATATATAAATTAATATATAATTACACATCTCTTGGTTTTATTTCGGAGACTATATATCTTTCATGCATGTCTCTGCATGGGAATTTTCTGCATTGGATCCCTTGTAACCATGCATTGTTAGCAGAAGACGCCACATGCATGTTTACACATGAACGATATAAATAAATAAAATAAAAAGTTGCATTAAGAAATAAATAAATATTAAATTAATCCTTTAAAGTGGATTGTGGAGCACATTATATTATTTATAATTGAGGATGAAAAGTGTGGTGGCTGCTACATGCAGGACTTAAAAAATATACTTACTTTTGTTTGTATTATTGGTCACTGATTGATATGATATTATGCTTCCAATACAGAGCAAATGGACATAAAGACGCTTTTATATTTGGGTACCCTCACTTTCTGCCAAGCTCCACGTACAGTCTCGGCTCTTTCCATTATTTCATATAAATACCCCGACCATATTTATATTTCTCACTTAGCTCAATATAATCTTTAATCTCTCAACTTTACCCTCATTTTAGTTTTGATCAATCAAATTTTAAACTATAGATTTTAATTCCACAATTTTCATTTCGATCAAAATAATTATCCTTATAATTTAATAGAAATTTAGATAATTTTATCCTTTAAGAACTGAAACTCATTTTAAAATTTGAGGGACTAAAAATTATATTAACTCCAAACTTATATCGTTTTCCTATCTAATTTCATGTATCAAAAGGTTCGTAATATGGGTGATGTCTTTATTTTTTTTAAAAAAATTTGAATTTCTAAGAAATAAAAATAAGAAAAAATGTGGCACGTAATTAAGGGTGTGGCGGATTCAACATCAAATTGGATGCTCTGTCGGTTGTCACCTATCATTCGCCCTCCCCAACTCCGAACATATTCCTTTTCATTTCCCCCTTCGCAACTCTTGCACCTTCTTCCTCACGCGCTTTCTTTACCATTTTTTAATGGGTTAAGAGTAGAATCGGTCTGGACCGTTTAAGCCTAACTTTTTAAGGGTGAGACTTAAAAAATGGACGACATATTTAAAATTAGCTCTGGAGGGCCGGTTCTGAAAGGTTTTAGGCTTAAACTGGTTGGCTCTAAAGGGCCTCAGACCAGCTCTACATGCCCTTTTCATTGTAGCTTTTTCTTTTTTTCCTTTTTAAATTTATTAATTTATATATATTGTATTTGTTATAGAGTTATTTATCCATTTAACTACAAATACATAATAACTATACTTTAATTTTATGATTTGATTTATTATTTGTTGCAAATAAAGATTATGGTTGTGTTCATGATGCGGGAAAAGAATTTCATGATATTCTTACTCATGAGCTATAGGCTACTACTCAAAGTGAAGAATAATCAAATGTCGTTAAAATCGATAATAATGACGAAAATGACGACAATAATAGTCATCGTATTAATGTCGCTTAATGATATGCTTTTTATGTTTTATATGAGTTATTTGTGAACATAGTTTGCTTTTGATTATAAATTAGTAACTGTACTTATTTATTGGATGATTCATGTTGTAATTTACTAATTATATTTTTTAAAAAAAAAAAGTGGAGGGAAAATAGTTAAAATTTGGACTAGTAATTTTCAAGCCCCATGGGCCGGCCCTGACCTTGATACTCTTGGGCCGGGCTTTGAAAAACATGTGTTTTTCTTACTCCGGGCCTTGGAGGGCTGACCCTGATTACCAGCTCTAGTTAAGAGGTAATTTTGTTTTAAAAGTTATTCGGGAATAGTTTTATTTTGATCATTATTTCAGTTAATTTTGACCATTGGTTGACCAAATATATTATGTTGACAGTCCACATGTCATTCACATTATTTTTGTTAAAATATAAATTTATTCCTTAAATTATAAATCTAGCTTTGAAAAAAATGAAGTAGATGACATATTAATTTTTGAGATAAATTTATACTTTAACAAAAATGATGTTGATAAAATGTAGATTTTCAGCTTACCATATTTAATTAACTAACGTATAAAATTAATCAGAATTCCGGCAAAGGCAAAATTGCCTCTTAATGATGACAATTTCAAGGGTAAAATTGCCCTTTGATCCTTTTAAAGGATAAAAGTATAGACTACGTTAATTCATTCTAAAGAGGAGAATGTTAGTTTGAATTTTGAGAAATACATTTATTGTGAAACAAAAGTTCACTACGCTCTAAGTCATGAAAGGGGTTATTCTCCCTTGATCAAATAAGAAAAATGATGAACCTACCAATACTCCTCTAATGGGAATCATTTTGTCGCAAGGGCAATGAACCGTGTATGATGAAAATGATATTTTAAAAATTAAACGACTTAAATTAAATTTAACACTCCTTCTGATCATAGATAATTTGATTTTTTTAGAGATTAAACAAATTAAATAAATATTTAATTATATCATATGTTGTATATTCTTATATTATATATCAGTTTATAAATTATGTAAAATAGTTTAAAAAATGATAAATATAAATATTTTAAAATATTTTAATTATTTTTTAATATCTTTAAAATAATCAACTCTATCTTAAATTTAGAATGAAAAGAGTATAAAGTTAAAGGAGAAATTACTTCCTATGGAACCTATTTTAGAATGCAAATTGCACAATTTGGATTATAAACTACTCCTTCTTGTTCTTATTATAAGACATCAACTAACAAGTGTTTTTCATTTTTTTATAAGACACTTGTAAGTTTTTAAAGTGTAATTAATTTATTTTTCTATGTCTGCCCATAATTAATAAGGATGGTGGAAGAAAGTACTATATTTGAATTTAGGATAGTTAGTAGGGATAATATTAGAAATATTTTAAATTTTATGACAACTTTAATATTTTTAACTAACTTTATTAGTTTGTGATAATTGGTAGTTAATATGTTATAATAAAAACTACATTGAGTAGATTCTACATTTTGGAGCAACGAGGATATATTTTTTGCTTTGACAATCAGCATACATGATGCATATCCGACAAAACAAAAAGAAGAAGCCACCCTATGGGGTCCACCACAAAGTCGGCCCGCCTGACTAATTACGGCATCGAGGACCACGCCATAGGCCGTGAGAGCCGTCATTTATTAATAAATTAATAGGTTGTTATGTAAAAAATTATTTATATATTTAAGAGAATAATTAAAAGGTTTAATGTTTCTGTTTTTAAGATATAAATATTTTATCTGTCTCATTCACATAAAAGTGAGTTGGTCCCATTGTTATTTTTTTCCTCTTCTCTTAATAGTGGGACCCACTTATTTTTATGTGAGTGAGATAGATAAAATGTTTCTGCCTTAAAGGCAAAAACATTAAACCCTTAATTAAAATATTTACTAAATATTTTATATCACATCCCTCATTATTAATTTATAATTTATAAAATATTGTGTAATTATATTTCTTATTATCTATTTTTTATAACCGTATTTTTTTAATATTTTGAGTTTGTCATTTTGGTATGGGAATTAGAAAAATGCTTATTCTTATATAATTAAAACTAATTAGTAGTAGAATATTAAAGAAAGGAGTCCACCGTGTTAAAAGGTTGGATGCTACATGAATCGCAGAAAATTCTGTTATTTCCGTTTCCACATGTTTGAATCTTGAGAAATGAGAAATACGATCTTCATTCAATTAATTAATAAATTACAGATATCATAATATACTGGTCTCTTTGTTAAATATATTTAACGAAGATTATGGGAGCTTCTTCCACAGAGCAAGCAACACGAGTATTCTCCACGTTTTGAGTTACACCCAAGAAAATAAAGATTACAAACAATACCAGACGTGTGTGAATGCTTATTCTAAATTAACAAAACATTATAAAGTGTAGTAATATAGCCAGTAATTCTCCGGCAATTAAGTAATATACTATGATGCCACCTAGTACTAGTAGTTAGTAATACTTTTATACATCAATATTATTATAGATAATATAAAAATATATAATATATAATAAATTGTGATATTTCAAATGAATAATGCAGTCAAGGAAAGGATCTAAAAATATTTCACATGGGCAATTATATTTTTCTCTATCAAATGTGGCGGTGTCAAAACCTCAATTTTAACGATTATATTTCAAATTTTAACGATTATTCATCTCAAACCTCAATTTCGCAAAGGTTTCTTTAGCATTACAAAAGGTTAAAAAAATGTTTTGGATGGGGGTGGTGACCGGCCTTTCTTAAATCTATCTTTAAATATATCCCGTTCTTTATTGTATGTTTAAAAAAGTGAACTTGCATAGTAAAATATCGGCCAAAAACACCTCTTAACAAAATAATTTCACACTCATGAAACAAAATAAGACTGAGTATTCTTTATAAAAATTCTCTCAACTTAAAAATTTATCTCTTCTCGAGTAAATACTGAGAACAAAAAGGTTGACAAGACAATTTCTTCATCAAAGGAAATAATAAAATTCTCACACACACACACACACACATATATAAAAGCTCTAGAATGTGTGTGTGTAGTTCTATAAATCAATGGTTCTTATTTAGGACGTCGTTTATGTAAAACCCTAATTAAGATTTAATTAAAACTGCTTTCTATGTTTCATTGAAAAAGATCCCCTCAAAAAGACGGAAATGATATTCAGCTTTTAACCAAAAGAATCGTTGAAGTAAAATGTCAAACAAAGTTGGGAAAAAACAAAAGCTAGTTAACACTAAACACGATGTCATAAATAAATTTTTTTTTTTAAAGATAAAAAAAAAATGCCACAGGACATGGGTGTATATTTCCACAGAAAGAATAAAGCTAACGAGACTTTCATCATACGAATCGATATGATTCAATGGAACATGCAGTGCCAAACCTAACGTAACATATATATATATATATATATATATATATATATATATATATATATATATATATCATCTCAATCAGGGGCAGATCTTTATTAGGACAATGGGGCCATCCCCCAAAAAAGTTGTCCTAAATTTTTGATGTAAATTGAAGGTTTTTTTTAATATATATATATATATATATATATATATATATATATATATATATATATATTTGGAGGCCGAATGTATAAATTCTTGAGACAAATATATATATTGTTGGGCCGGCCAAATATTATATATATATATATATATATATATATATTAGTTAATGAGTATATATTTGACCCCCTAATATTTATTCTTATTCTAAGGTCTGCCATTGATCTCAATTACATAGAGATACTGAATCCCACCATTTTTTTTTCACTGCACATTGTTAAAGACCATCGATCACTTTAATAAAGATATGGGAGTAAGTCAAAAAAGCCTAGATTCGTGAGCTTATATTGGAGTCGCTTTAATGTTTATTGAAGGTGGTTTGATCGATCCTTTTTCACATTAGTTGGAAGAACAGTGCATGAGAGTGAGAGAGGTAAAGGCAAAAGGAGAAGCATGCCAACATACAAAGTAGTTAATATTAATGGACCTTTCTCAAAGCTTTATTTGGGGAGGGTATAAAGAAAGTGGTATATATGGTAGTGCGCTTGTCTTGGGGCTTCATTTTAGAACCTTTTGTGGGTCCATTTTCTTCCCCAACATGAAGCCACCCTTCACTATTGCAACTTTAACGCTCATTAACTATTTGACTCTTTTGTCTTTTCACAATTCAAGCCCTCCTTTGACGTTTTTTTTTAATTAATATTGCCCCTAAAGTTTCTCAAATTGTAACTTTTTTAGTTAAAAAAAGGTGCTTCAAAGAGTGAAAATGTAAAAGTTGTTGACTAATATTTACTAACTTTATTGAAAAGAAAACGCTTTGAAGTCTAGAAGATATGAACTCTTTTTATGTGAAATTAACTCTCATTTGATTTTAATTTGAGATTGAAGCCCGGAATTTGCTTTTCATTCCTCTTGTAAAAAGAAATACTCTTCCAATCCTATGTGTATTGGTTAGTTAAAGAGTTTATTTTAGTCCTAAATATAAGATTTTAATTTAAATACAGCATTTTAGGGTAGTTATGAATAGTTCATGAAAGACCCAAATAAAGCTTCGATGAAGCCGTAGGATGCCATGCCCCCTTTTGGTTTATTCTAGGAAGAGAGTACTCAGCAATAGGGGAACAGTTTAGAAATTAAATTCTTAGGGACAATTATTTTATATTATCTGGGCTTCAGCAGTTATCTTATATCTAGTAATTATCTGTTATGTTATGAATTACCAGAGAATTATCAGAAAGTTATTGTGTCTTCTTTTACGTACTGTTCAAATTTGCAATCGCAAGCTCTACTATTTTGGTGTCAGAGCGATGATTTCTTAAACATGTTATATATCATGGTAACACTACTATAAAAAATAGATTTTACTTTCATAAAAGATGTCCCTTTTCTTAAAAAGGAAGTAAATTGTAAAGGTGGTGACATTTTTTGTAATAATTTGGAGGAAAATTGACATATTAGGCATCTTATTAATTTTTAGGATGTAGAAAATGTACTTATGGTGTCCTAAATAAACTTTAAGATGCCAAAAACACTAAACATAAGGAGATTTTTAGCAACATTGGTGAGGAATAAATTATTTGGTGCCAAAAAACATGGTTTTTGGCGTCTTAAAAACACTTTAAGACGCCAAAACCACATATTTTTGGCATCTTAAAAACACTTTAAGATGTCAAAACTTTAAAACGTTGTAAGCTCTATTTATTACGCCTCCTAGATAGGCATCCGCTGGAAAATGACGTTAAATGTGTAAAACAATGGATGTCGTTGATGTCGTCAGCAATTATTTTCACCGCCACCTTCACAACTTTATATGATAAAATCAAATGTGAAAATCGCACCAATATTCATAGATGCTGGTCTTTGGCAACAAGCAAGACCACAAGACAGAACAATCTGAAAAGTCCTTTTGGCATGAAATTCAATTTTCGGCAAAAATTCATCTTTTAGATCGGTTATAAATAATATAAGATCAAAAGCGTTTCATCTTTCAAACCGATTGTTAGTAACAACAATTCTTAAAAGCAATGAACATTTTTTTAAAAAACTTTTTAAACCGGTTATTACAAACAATTGGCCTTAAAAGTTTTTTATTTTTATAAAATTTTCATCCCTCGTACTTTTTAGATCTAATCCTCTATAAATCTAGTCTTAAAAAATTCTTTATATTTATGAAATTATTACTGGTCATACTTTTTATATCTAATCCTCTATAATTAGGTCTAAAAAGTTTTTCATATCTATGAAACTACTACAAATCATACTTTTTAGATTTAATTTTCTATAATACGGTCTAAATAAATCTTTATATTTACGAAATTACCACCGTCATACTTTTAAAATTTGAGTCTCTATAATCCGGCCTGAATGTGGCGGTATAAAACACTTTTTTGTAGCAATGGAAGATCCATGTGGATGGATTTTGAAAGCCGAAAAGTACTTCAGGTATTACCAAAGGATTGAAGAACTTAGAGTAAATGTTGTTACTGTGAACTTAGAAGGGGATGCGTTAGATGCTCTTGTAAAAATTCTTCGGTTAACTACAAATGGGATTAATATTAAAGAAAACCTTTTTACGGTGTGTGTTCAACGAAAAGTGCAAGTATAGTTTTCAGTGTACTATATACTATTAGGTTTTTTTCCCCAATCAAATTAAAATATATAATTAGAATTTTTAATTAACATGAATAGTTGGTGCGATAGAGGTTGGTGCACATATAACAAATTTACCCAAAAAAACAAAAGAAAAAAACTTGATATGATAATTCTCAAACTAAGTAACCGGGGCTTTTCATTTCACAAAAAGTTTTGCTTTGACGACGGGAATAAAAGGCCTAATAAAATAAAAACAAGCAAAAAGACGAAAGATTGAGTGCAAGCTTTAGAGGCTTGGACTTGAAGCTTCGTGAAGATAGAAAGGGTTGCTCACAAGTTGATTAATATTTGCATGCTCATGCATTGACGCTATTAATTGATCCCACACAAACATGGCTGGCCTCCCCCACATATATGTAACCCCACTCTTCCCCTTTACGTGCACTCACTCAAAGATAATAAAGAGACGCGTCCCCACCCAAAAAAAAAAAAAAAAATATCCCCACCACCACACCATCATCATCTTAAACACGCACAAGCCTTCCTCTTCTCCTCTCACTTTCACTACCAAAACCACTCAAAGAACGTCTCTATTTAGAAGCATATAGGTATATCATCTTCTCCTTCAATCCTCCTTCCCTTCCTTATTCCCTTAGCTATGAGAGTTCCCGTCCCTTCTTCCCTTAAACCCTCTCTCTCTAATTCCTCCACCGCGAGCACCAACACCACCAACACAACCCTAAATATCTCTCTCCAGAGCCCTTCCCATATCAACCCTTCTTTGTGCTACGAACCCACCTCGGTGCTCGACCTCTGCAGGAGCCCCAGCCCTCCGGCCGTTATCGAGTCCGTGTCAAAGCCGCCGCCAACGGAGGACTCCGTGGAGGTGGACGAGCATGCGTTTCACGGCCTGGATTGGGATTCCATTATGAAGGACTTGGATTTACATGACACTTCATTGAAGAGTATTCATCCTCAACAGCAAAATCCATGTGATCCTCATCAGGTCCCCACCATTCTCCCTGCAGAGTTCCCTCCTGCCCAGGACCCAGCACTGTTCGATCATGCTTCAGCGGATTTCAACCTCTCAGATATTTACTCAAATCAAAATCTCGGATACAGCGTCAACGGTCTGGATCATTTGGTTTACGATTTCAACCCTAACAGCAATTGGAGCAGTAACGGTTTTGATCTGATCGAAGTGCTTATCCGCGCAGCAGATTGTTTTGATTCAAACCAGCTTCAAATCGCTCAGGCTATACTGGATAGGCTTAATCAACGGCTCCGATCTCCCGTCGGAAAGCCTCTCCAGAGAGCTGCGTTTTATTTCAAAGAAGCCCTCCAATCTCTTCTCGCCGGTTCGAACCGTACCCCACGCGTTTCTTCGCTGTTGGAAATCGTGCAAAGCATCAAAACTTTCAAGGCCTTTTCTGGAATATCCCCAATACCCATGTTTTCCATCTTCACCACCAACCAAGCGCTCCTTGAAGCTCTTCAAGGATCTTCCTTTGTTCACGTCATCGATTTTGATATCGGCCTCGGAATTCAGTACGCTTCGCTGATGAAGGAGATCGCGGAGAAGGCAGAATCATGTAAAATCAACGCGCCGCTGCTCCGGATCACGGCGTTGGTGCCGGAAGAATACGCCGCCGAGTGCAAGTTGATACGAGAGAATCTGAACCAGTTCGCTCTCGAGCTTAGAATCCGAGTCCAAGTCGAGTTCGTGCCGCTCCGGACCTTCGAAATGATGTCGTTTAAGGCTGTGAAGTTAATGGACGGAGAGAAGTCGGCTGTTTTATTATCTCCTTCCATATTCCGCCGTCTCGGTTCAACCAACAACATGACGACGTTTTTGTCCGACGTTCGAAGGATTTCGCCGAGCGTGGTGGTGTTCATAGATGGTGAAGGGTGGACAGAGGCGTCCGCAGCGACGTCGTTTCGTCGGGGAGTGGTGAACAGCTTGGAGTTCTACTCAATGATGTTGGAGTCGTTGGATGCGTCAACTGCGGTGGGGGGAGGTGGCGATTGGGTGAGAAGGATCGAGATGCTTCTGATGCGTCCGCAGATCATGGCCGCGGTGGAAGGCGCCGGAAGGATGGCGTCGCAGTGGAGGGAGGTGTTTTACGGTGCCGGAATGAGGCCTGTGCAGTTGAGCCAGTTCGCTGATTTCCAAGCTGAGTGCTTGCTGGCCAAGGTTCAGATTCGAGGGTTCCAAGTGGCAAAACGACAGGCTGAGCTGGTGCTCTGCTGGCACGAGCGAGCGATGGTTGCCACGTCAGCATGGCGGTGTTAGAACAACTCGGAGAACATCATAATTCACAAGGTCAATGGTAGTCAGTAGTTTGATCGATCATAACTATTAGTTAATAATTAGTTTATGGAAAATCAAAGGTGGGGGGTGAATAATTTTTAGGTGGTTAAAACAAACCTTGAAAAGTACATAAACATATAGAACATGTATTTAGTACTCATCAGCCATTTTCTTTTTCTTTTTGTTCTTCTCTTTTTGGTATAATAGTGGAAATTAAAAAGGGTGGAGTACTCTTTGGTTAACTAGCTCTTATTGTGTTAGTGATGAAATTTGGTTCCTGGTTTACCTGTTGATGTTGCATGTATCTTTTTAAGAAATGTTGCAAAGAAACTAATAAGTAGAAAAGCAGAGTTTATGAATAAAGGCATATTCAGTACAAGAGGAATAGAAGCATTATCTTCGTCTTCCATTCTTTTCGAGAGACATGATCACGCATCAGATATCCGTATATGGGTAAAAGATATTCTGTAAGTACATGATGAGGGTGTGTAAAACATGAGCATCTCAGAATCCCAGGTGCATTATTATTTCAGATATGATTGAGACTGGTCCATATACAAGAGACTTCAAGCGTAAGTGAACCCTTCAGCTATACGATTGTTTTATCAAGTGTAGTTAAACAATGGAAGAGAGAGAGAGAGAGAAGAGATCAGTAGTTGTCCTACGACAAGATATTTTAGTTTGCAAGCATAGTAAAATAAAAAGGCTGGCTGCGATAGCTTCCGGTTCATTTTGGTTTATGTCGCAATTAACATACGTGAAATTGATTACATAAATTCCAGGCATAATTGTCTGATTTCATATACACAGAAATAAGGATAATAAAACTATTTGGTTCAGCTGGCAATGGTGAGATATCGCTCACACAAATGGGATATAAGTTCTATGATAATAGTATATGTTCTTTCAAGTCACCACTTTGTCTAATTTTCATCTAGAAATTTCATAGCCGGTCTAATGAATATGAGAACTTGAGAAGAAAGAAAATTTATGTTGAAAAGAAACAAAAAAATGGAAAAAAGAATTTGGATTATAATTACAAGGAAAAAATTAAAGAATATTGATTATGTAAGAACTAGCGCGCGCATATATAGAGGGAGGATGGGGGGAAATGTCAATGGCTTTAGCTGTGGCATTTAAGATTTTCTCATGAACTTTTTATCGATAATGAAAATTTCTCATCATGCACCGAAAACAATCTGCATTAACTGAAAACTTTTCCTTTGCCAAAGAAACAATTTTCCAATCGATCAGGGTGTGCCCGGCGTCTGTGTTTGTGGGGGTTTCTTTTTAGGTGTGTGTATGTGGCGGTATCGATGGGGAAGAAGGAGGGTTTACGGACATCGAATTTGAAGGATTTAATGCTAAGATTGTAAGCGAGAAGGTGAATGTCAAGTTTCAAGGGTTCTCCTCATCAGTCTCTCTCTAGTCAGTCTCCTCTGCTTTTAATATTCTCAATTGTGTGAAGGGGCAATCTTATCTCGGGAAGTTGTCAAGGAGAGACAATTTTGGTCCGAAAGTGTAAAAAAGAAGCAATTTTACCCAGACCGTTATCCCAATTAATATTGACCATTAGTTGACAAAATATATTAAACTGTACACATGTCATTTACATTGTTTTTGTCAAGGTGCTCCTTTAAATCCTTCTTGATTCTTTATGGATAGTACAACATACTAGAATAATAGGGGCTCATATGGATCAAGCCTCTATAGAAACCTGAATACTATTATATATTGATGGGTCAAAGCCCATTTTAATCATTTTAGCGAATACAAGATGCTCAAAGGAATCGCGCCTTTGTCATCTTCTTTGTCTAAGTCTTGATAACACTAAGATGATTCCTAGTGTTGGTATATAAGGAGGAATTGTGGCGATTTGGAAAATCAATGTAATAACGATGTTAGTTCTGAAAGAGGATAGACAATTTTTGCATTTGCACTGCTCAATGATAGGTACGCCTGACCTCCTCTTTACTTCGGTATACACCCTACCTCACTCAAACTTTAGGACAATACTTTAGGAAAAATTGAAGGTTTCAGCTAATGGTATAACAATGCCAGAGATGGTATGTGGAGATTTCAATAACATTCTCTCAGAATTTGAAAGAATAGGGGGAGCCTGATGTAACTAAGGAAGAACAGATGGTTTCAAAACATAGTTCAAGACTATGGTTTAATCGACCTACGAGCGTCTGGTCTCGAAATTTTCTTGGAAACGGTTGTGTATAAGGAGGTGCAAGGGTTGTATGAGAGACTGGACTAGGCATTTGCCAATCAAGCCTTGGTATCCAATCTATCAAATTGTTATATGAAGATTTTGCCAAGAATGAGTTTTTCTGATCATAATCCGATTCTCAGGGACGTTGATTAGAGGAAATAGACAAAGGCCCTTCAAGTTCAAGGCTAAGTGGATGGCGGATGATAAATTAAAGGACTTTCTGAAGGAACACTGGCTATACAATGGAGGACTGGATTCAAAGATGGATAGAGCTAACAGAGACACATTTGGAATGGTAGAGAAAAAGAAGAAAGAAATTCTTGTGAGATTTCCAAAGATCACCATCGTATCCGCACTCTAACTTCTTAAATATATTAGAAGAGCAGCTGCAAAATTAGTTTAAGGAAATGTCAAAACTTGAGGAGCTTAAATGGTTCTAGAAATCAAGAACGGAGTGGATCTTTAAAGGGGATAAGAACACAAGATACTACCATCTCTAAACAAATATGAGAAGATGACGAAATAGAGTATGTACTAACTCTACAGAACAAGTTTGGATCTTGGTTGGAAAGTGAAGAAGAAATTAGGAATTTGTTGGTAGAATATTTTAAATATTGTTCCAAGAAGGGCCACAAGATGAGAATGCTCTACATATGAAGACTAATTTTCCAATAATAGAGCTATCACGTATGGTAGCATTGGCAAATACCCTGACGGAGCAAGAAGTTCATGAAGCCATGAAGTTAGTGGGACCATATAAGGCACCTGGTGTGTGGAGGAATTTCCACCAATTTTCTTTTGAAGAAATTTGGATTTTGTGGGACAAGATCTTTGTCAATTTGTTGAAGGTGCATTTGAAGGTAAAGTGGATATTGCTAAGGTAAATCAAGCTCTAATTTCTCTAATTCCTAAGAGAGAACAACCTCAATAAGTGGAGCATTTTAGGCCAATTTCACTGTGCATGATTCAATGCTAGTGCATAACTAAAATTATTGCTCTAAGACTAAGAAGTATCATGGAGGATTTGGTTTCACCATACGAGACTAGTTTCATCCCAAGGAAACATATTCAAAATAATATTATAGTTGGCCAAAAAATCCTACACAAAATAAAGAAGGCGGAAGGAAAGTGTGGTATTATGTTTGTAAAAATAGACCTTGAAAAAGTCTACGATAAAGTCAAATGCAATTTCATCAAACAGGTCTTATCTGAAGCTAGATTTGATTATCGGTTTATAAATATAATGAAATGTGTTTCAAGCTCATCATTAAATGTATAATGGAATGGTGCTAAACCAGAATTAGTTCGACCAGGAAGGGGCCTTAGACAAGGAGATCTAATATCTCCTTTTCTCTCAGTAATGTGTATAGATAAACTCTCACATATCATAAGTGATGTGGTCCAAAATAATAGATGGAAGCCGATTTTGATGACAAGGGAGGGGCCTGCAATTTCACACGTATATGATGTGTTGTACCTGGTCTTTAGATTTTAACAAATAGACCCACACTTTGCGGGAGTGGTCATCAATAAAAGAAACAAAATACTAAGCTCCACCAAGTGATTTCTCTGACATGGAGCAGACATCAGTATGGACGAGGTCAAGAATATTCTTGCACCGTCTCGGCTTCTCACGATCTTTTTGTTGATAGGATCCCAAAGTCGGAACCCAAATTCACATTTCGGTGAACCGGGGTATATACATTCTTTAGTCTTTTAATCGAGCTTTGCCCTCTCATTTTTAGGAATGTGCACAAAAGCTCTACATCCAAACACCTTCAAATGATCATAGGCTGCTTTCCGACCTGTCCAAACTTCTTCTAGAATTTCTCCTTCTAGTGGTCGTGATGGTGAAAGATTGATCAAATCAACCGCAGTTTTGACAGCTTCTCCCTAGAATGATTTTGGCAGTCCAGCATTAGATAGCATATTTCTCAACGCATAAATGATCAAGGAGAAGAGCCTATTTATAAGCTGAAGCACTCCACCTGCTCGCAATTTTTCTTCTTCTTGTTGTCAAAAATTGCTGCTCAAATCTCCACCTACTCTTTTCATTTTCAATTTCCGCGGCTCCCATCTTTCTTTCCATTTTTTAATTTCCACCTGCTGCCTCCTTTGTTAACCTTGGTTTCCGCAAATTAAGGAGGAATTATTCAACATGATGTTCACTGATGATCTACATCTATTTGGTTAAGCATCAGAGGAGCAAGCAGTATACATGATGGAGGCACTGAGTCAATTCTTAAGATCTTTGGTGAGAAGGTTAGTTACAGTAAGTCGTCTACTTTTTTCTCACCTAAGGTTACAACTAATAAGGATGAAAATAGCTAGTGACATATGGAGGTATCTTGGTTTTCCTTTAACTAGGCAAAGGAAGAGTAAAGAGACCTTCAGGTATGTGATAGACTGTGTTAAGGATAAGCTTCTTTTTTTTTTTAAAGCTAATTGTCTTTCAACCGCAGGGAGAATTACATTAGCTATATCTGTCATTGGCTCAATTCCAATTTATCCGATGCAAGTAGTGCAAGTCCCTTTAAGTATATGTGAAGAGGTAAAGCGGCTACAACGTAATTTCATCTGGGTAAAACTGAGAGTGGGAACAGCTTCCATCCACTGGGCTGGGAAAGAATTGTGATACCAAAGCAACATGGAGGATTGGGTCTAAAGAAATTGGTCTAATGAATAGAGCTTTAAGGGCTAAGCTAGTATGGACTTAAATTAAAGGTTCAGAGGGTCTATGGGCTGAGGTTCTTAATAAAAAATATATGATCAAGAGTGATACCTCTTTGTTGAATGCAAGACCAACATATTCAAATCTATAGAGATTTATCTGTAAACATAAGGAGATAATTGAAGCTGGAATTAAGTAGTAGTTTAGAAATGGGAAATAATTACATTTTTTTCTGAACTGTTACCTATTCAAGAATAGGAATGTGAAGGAATTTTGCATTAGACACTTAGATGCAAAAGAGGAAGAAAGTATAGTAGCTAATTTGGTGCAATATGGTACATGGGATCTAATTCGTCTTGCTAATGTAGTTGATGGTGATGTGATCCAGAGACTCATAACAGTATTACCACCTATGGAAGAAGTTAGGGAAGATGTAATGATATGGAATGAGACAACACATGGGCATTTTTCAGTCAAAAGTGCCTATTATATTATTGAAAAGCCACCGTCACAGTTTTACAACAAAAATTTTAAAATTATTTGGTCTTGGCAAGGGGCGGAGAGGATCAAAGTCTTCCTATGACTAGCTTACAATATTAGGCTACCAACGAACGAGTGACAAAGTATATGGTCGTCTAACTCATCCTACAGTCATTATTGTGATACTAGAGTGGAAGATGAAATGCATATATTCTGTGATCGATTGTTACTATGCCATAAAAATTTGGCATACTCTAACTCATCCAAGTTATATCTCAGCTTTATTCTTTTTTTTACTAAAAGATTGGATGGCCCTTAATCTTAAGGAGGCGTTGGGAATTAATAGTCTTGAGAATTGGAGTCTAATCTAGGGAGCTACTATTTGGCTCTTGTTGACATGGAAAAGTAATGGTATTTTTAAGGAAGACTTTGAAAAACCAATAGATCATGTTTCTATTATTAGAAGGTCATGGATGTTAAACTGTTTCTGTGAGAAACTTGATGCAGATTTTGAAAAATGGAACAATGGATGTCTCAAGAACCATTACATGGGTTCCTCCACCTATAAGCTGGGTTAAACTTAATGTAGATGAAGCAAAGGCACCTACTTGCAAGAAAGCAAGATGTGGAGGTGTTGTTAGAAATCATAGAGGAGAGTGGATGTCGGGTTTAACTCATTTGTTAGGATTGTGTGTGGTGTATGAAGCTAAGGAATGGACTGTTTTGATAGGATTGAGATTACTATGGGAAGAAGGATTTAAGAAGGTCCTTGTTGAATCATGCATATTCAAAAACGGTAATTGATAAGCTGCAACATGGGAGGGACGATTCAACTAGCAGTATAGCATTCCAGCAGATCATAAGCATGCTTATCATCAGGAACTAGGAGGTGAAGTTGGAGTATGTTGCTCGCGCACAGAACGCTTTGGCAGATGCATTGGCACAGGAGGGACTAGCTCTGTTATGAATGTTTGTTCGGAAAGAATGTGGACAATGCTTACAAACGATTGTATAGGACTTGATCTCTTTTTTCATTACAATAATATCAATATCTAAGGGTTTATGCCTCTCTTTTACCAAAAAAAAAAAAAAAAAAGTTGCGGCATTTAAGTTTTTCTCATGAACTTTTTACCGATGAAAATTTCTCAATAAATTGATCGAACCTAGGGCCACTTCATACAATGAAAACAATTTACATTAAATGAACACTTTTCCTTTGCCAAAGAAACAATTTTCCTATCAATCAAGGCGACCCGGCGTGTGTATTTGTGGGGATTAGGGTTTCTTTTTAGGTTTGTGTGGCGGTATCAATGGGGAAGATAGAGGGTTTAGGAACATCAAATTTGAAGTATTTAATGCTAAAGTTGTAAGCGAGAAGGTGAATGTCAAGTTTCAAATGTTCTCTTCATCAATCTCTTTCTAGTTAGTCTCCTTTGCTTTTAACATATTTCTAATTGAGTTAAAGGATAATCTTGTCCTGGGAAGTTGCCACCGAGGGAAAATTTTACTTCAAAAGTGTAAAAAATGAAGCAATGCCCTAACCGTTATCTCAATTAATTTTGATCATTAATTGATAAAATATGCTAAACTGACAGTCTATATGTCATTCACGTTATATTTGTGAAGATACAAATTTACCCTTAAAGTTTTAAAATCTAACCTTTAGAAAATGAAGTAGGTTTAGGGTTTAGGTATGGATTTCCAAAACAAGTTTGCACCTTAACAAAAATGACATGGATAACATGTTAATTGTTAACTCAGCACATTTAATCTTATAACTGTCAAAATTAACTAGTATTACAACCTGCAGGGTAAAATTATTCCTTTTTTACACTTATGGTGTAAAATTCTTTTTCAAAAAACTTTCAGAACAAAATTTTGCCTTAACCCTTCCTAATTTATTTAGACTGGTGGTTGATCATAGTGCCTTTGCACAAATCTAATTGTGTTATTTTAGAGCCCACATTAGGTGCTTTTCTTTAGGTCTTTGTTACATCATTTTCTATTGTTTGATAAGCATCAATTTCTCTTTCAAACCAAAAAAAAAAAAAAAACATAAGTTTCTCACTGAATTTTAAAGAAAATGATGTAACAAGGACCTAAAGAAAATGACCTAATGTAGACTCGTTATTTTATCGGTGCTGTTTGATACAGTGTTGGTGGTCGTGCACCATTGTTGTCGGAGTTGGTACTCGTCGTCTTGGTCACATGGTTCTTTCAAAACTTCTCTGATGACAACAATTATTCAGTAAAAAGCAGTAGACTGATACGGGTGGTTTATTATTGAACCTCCCTTCCCTTGATTTTGTATGTGGCTGTGCACTATTGTTTACCGGATTTTTCTTTTCCAAAGTTTATTTGTCTATTCCAGTGGTGATGGTATAACTGGCTTCCAATTTTCTAATATGGGTTAAGTTAATGTTGGCTGTATTGTTTTTCTTTGGATAGTTTGGGGTCAGGGTTTCATGCTGTCTGGACATGGGGCCTTTTTATATTTTGTGGATCACTTATTGTAATATGGTTTCTTTTATAAAACTACTTATTGGGGGCAAAAAAGACACGTGAATTAAGGAATAATTTATATTATTGATGAGTTACATATAAATTAATTATAAATGTAATAGGTGATAAATGAATATTGGCATTGGTTTCCTCTGAATTTTATCGGTTTCCAGCATTTTAGAAAGACATTTTCATTCTTGTCATATAGTTCTTTTTTTTTTTTTTTTGATAACATTGTCATATAGTTCATCTTTTGAGGTTAAAAATCAGATTGCTTGTTGGGCTCAAAGTCTTGTGGAGAAGAGGAGTTTTTGTGTTTGCCCATAGAAATACTAGTTTTTGTTGGACCCAATAAAGCAATGTCCTAACATTCATTACCTTGTCTTATTATTGAGTGACCCAAAATTTAAATACATTTTCCAGCTGACAATGAATACTTCTTTAGGCCCAAACAAATTCAACGATTGTGTAATTTGGATTTCCATCGTATCCATATTCATGCAATGATGTTTGATAATTATAGGAGTTCTGAAGAAAATTGACCTCAATTCTATGAATGATTTTAAAATGATAGAATTACAGGGACTGTGATTTAAATGAACTATAAGTATATGGATCAAAAACTTCTTTAATAAGTATGTGTATATTTCTGTTGGAGGCAATTCTGCTCAAAATATTATCATACACTAAATTCAGGCACATTTCTTAGTGGGATTTCAACCTTGTTTCGTCAAGCTGAAAGTAACTAGTCTCTTCGGCTAGATTCAGCCCCATTAGTTATCGATCAAAAACCTTGTAATACCATCATTTTGTTTTTAGGTTAAATGGTTATACTTCAATTTTACATGTCACAGTTCTGCTATCGAGTCCAAACGCATGAATTAATGAGAATTAAACTTCGAACCCAATAGCTAAAAAATTTAATCATAACAGCAAACTTTCTACAACGCTTATGGAGGCTGCCTTCAAGTATTTAATCATAACAGCAAACTTTATACGATTCAGAGTTCATGCACTATAAAAAAAACTTTTTGTAGTGGTTAAAACTACGTATTCGTAGTGGTTTTGACCATTACAAATAATATTTCTAGCTTTTGATAAAACGGCTACATAATTCATCGATGCAAGTTGTTTTGTAGCGGTTTATTAAAACCGCTATTCATGTAGATAAACTGCTACTATTATTGTAGCGATTTGATGTCACCACCATAAGATGAGATTTGGATGACGTATTACATTTAAGATGAAAGTGACCAATTTTGTAGTAGTTAATTAACCGCTACTAAATATATCCACAAAATTTAAAAAATTGGTGGCAAATATTTGTAGAAATTTTTAAACCGCTACATAATTGGATGAATTTTTTGAAATAGAGTCAAATACTGCTACAAAATGTTGCCGCCCATTTTTTAAAAATTTGTTCCGCCATTTTTAAAATTCCATCCAATATTGTAGTGGTTGCTAAATTTTAAATATTCTATCAAAAAATTATATCAAAATTTGCAGCGGTTTTATATTAACATTTTTTTTAAAAAAAAATAATAATCTGAATGCAAACATTTAATTTTTAAAAAATCAATACTAATAGATGATATTTTATTATGGATATTATATTGGTATAATAATGAGAATTTGTAGATAATATGAACTTATTATGTTGTCTACTAAATGATATTTGATTATAAAATTAATTTTGATATTTATAGAAAGAATGTTGAGTGAATGTCATTAAAATTCTAAATCGGAAAATAAGAGTTAAGGTACCAATTGACCAACAAACTTTTACTCTAAGAATGTCAGACACCAAAAACTTTTTAATAGACTATTACTACCAAAAAATATTAAAAAATGTAAAGTTAGCACAAACCCCTTAGAAGCAAATTGGCGTTCGTTACTTTTACTTTGATTGGAATTGTTGCAAATGTGGCAATCAATCTCTCCCCCATGCCCAGTAGTACTAGTTCTTGTAGAACCTCGAACCCAACTCCCATCTTACGATGACTTCTGAGAGCCCACTTGACCAGAACTTGTGGGTCTTTTACTTGCATTATCTCGACTGGAAGGCTTCCAGACATCAGGATCATCCATTAGACCACTTGATGAAGTTGGATATTCATCTAATGGTTGAAATACAATTGATGATTTAGTAGATATTGGAGGCAAAGGAGGCCGTCTACCACAGGGGGTTTCTTTAAAAGCCCTCCTCTCAGCATCTAACTGCTTTGCAACTTTTGTTTCTTCATAAATGGCTTTCTTAGCATTCATCCATTTTGTACGGAACTAAAGGGTCATCAATGGTGCTTCGGTGCCTGAAATCATGTTTTAATCTTCAGCAGGTGAAAAGAAATTCAAACCACCAAACTAACTTAATCATATGATACCCAACGTCACGTTTCAAACCCAATTAATATCAATACATGTTGTCCTGATAAATCTATAAATTTCCTTCAAAATAATGCAAGAATCAACATTGAAAAAATTTAATTTATGGTGGTAGGCCCAGCCCGTAATCAGTCACTGAACCCAAAAAACTCCGATGATTACATTCAATGATACGATTTTTTATAACGATTACAATACACTTAAGTGGAGCTTTTCTCAATGCACTCACCAGTGATTCTCTTTTGCAAGTTGATTATCCCCCAAAAACAAAACAAAACAAATCTCCCCAAACAAACAAAATTTAAATAATTCAACCAAATTGCTCGTAAATGAACACCACTAGGAAAAAGATTCAACAAAACCGAAATTTTCAAGATCACTGACACTGAACAATAGAAAAATAAACCAATGACATACAAAAATTAATAACCCAAAAAAAAATTGACAGGAAATGAAAGAATACTTGTTGATCTGTGCAACAACCCCCTCGAAGAAGATGATAAGGTATCAGAGTCCTTCAACAACGTAGTCTCTCGCCAATTTGATGTTCTCTTGTAAGCCCGCAAATGAAGTCCCACCCATTTTTCGTTCCCTCAAATTTCTCTAACGAATCCCCAAGTTAATAACTTTGTGACATTTCGGAAAAAATCTATGAGTTCACACGAAAAATTCCCTAAATTCTGTTGACACATGTGCCACATCTATAACAATTCCAGTTACTTGACGTTAATTTGTCTCTAATGGATTAGTGCTAATTTTACATTTTTAAATGTTTTTTGGTATTTAAGGTCTACTTAAAAGTTTTTTTTGTATTGGGCACTTCTGGAGTAAAAGTTTATTGGTCAATCTGCACCTTAACTGAAAAAATAATTAGTATCATAGAATTACAAGAAAGGAAAAAAAATTGAAATTAAAGATTTAAAAAAAATGTTTACCATATTTGACCCGTTTGCACATCACTTAACCTCTTCTGAAAATGTTGACAGATGAGAAAAAACGAGAGAGAAGGTGGGCGGAAAGAAATGAAGGAGTGAAATGAAAGAGTGTTTGAAATGAGGTGGGGTGAGGATATTTATAAGAATATCTACATAACACTTGTAACAGTTAATGTAACGATTTTTGTAGCGGTGTCAATTTGTAGTAGTTTATGTGATGGCATTTGTAGCAGTTTTAAGACTGCAACAAACATTCTTTTGGTTTTTTTCTTAAAAAAAATGTAGAGGATCACAATAAAATAAGCAAACATTTTCAAATCAACTTTTTCATCATCCATACAAAAAATGTCTGAAAAAAATGTTAGTTGTGAGTTTAATATGTGTGTATATAAATTAAACTTAAATCAAGTGATAATAAAGTGTAACTTAAAAAAATACATCAAACTATTGGTGAATTGTCATTGCTGTCAGGGAGGAAGTTTTCGAAATTAGTAGGCTAGAACGGCTCACTCTTGTAGGCGATGTTATTACTATCGAGTAAGTCGTAAAGGTCTCAAGGCTTCAAGTAAACCACCATATTCCAATCCCTGTTCCTCTTGCCTCCATATAATAAACTTGGGGTGCCTCTGAAGCATGAAAATATGGTTTATCATCTTGAGGTTGACTAGTGTGAATTGCCCAAAAGAAATTTACTAATGTGATGCTTAAGTTGTCAATTATGAGTCTTTGAGAAGTTGTCATATTTTATCACAAACACTTGAACAACATCACACTGAAATGACCTTGGTAATTTATTTGAACGATATCAATGATTTTTCAATAATATGGAACATCTCTAAACTGCATGTTCTCGTCACTACTGCTCACATAACTCCTTGTGTCAAAGACACCATAAACACTTGACCTTTTGGGTTAGTTTGAGTTAGCAATTTTTGATCTCATGACACCGTGCAAAACTTGAAATTATTGACATTGAATGCCAAAAACCTTGTTGCATGGTCAAGGGTGCCAAGAGGGCATCGTCTTGTTATGGTGTTTATGGGGGTATGTGAATAACTCCTCATAGTCCATATGACGGTTCTCCTCTTGAGCCTTCCTCTCCTAAATTTTTTTTTTTTTTTTTAAAATGAACTTTGTTATAGAAAAAAATAAAACAATTAATAATTTTATAATATAAAACTAAAATTAATTTAACTTTAAAAAATACCAACTTATTGTAAGTGACAACAAATGTCTTGGACCCTATTGTGTGATAGATCCTCTGTTGCACATGGCTCCTGGTGTTCCTCTAAGAAAGAGCCCGTTGAAGATATGAAACACTGAAATGATTTTTTTAAAAATTAATTATTAAGAAATTTATAATTGTTTATAAAGATACTTGTCCCTCCCGGCTCCTCCTGTACAGAATAAAACTCACCCAGTCTAATCGAGGGACGCCGTCTGACACACTCTCGATCAGCTGCCATGTAGAGATAACCCCTCTTATTCTTCCAATCGTCCCCCATCTTGATTAGTGAGTACCTCTTCCTATTGTAGATGACTTCAAACCTATGTTGTATCACAATTAAATTAATAATAATTAATCGATTAGTTAAAAACCAAAAACTATAACTATATATTTACATCTATATAATATAATTAAATACAATTACTTACCTGCACGTATAACTCCTTTAATGCTCTATTCTTCAGCTCAAGCAAAACATGCTTCCAACTCTAAAAGAGGATGAGAAACTGCAACCAATTCTTGCTGAGGTGGTTTAGCCAGTAATTAAAGAGGTGACCACTGTTACTGATCGACTAGTCTGTCAAATCTTTCTACTCAACTATGACACGTGGCCCTTCTATCTTATTCACACTAGGCGCATCCAGCTTCCACTTGGTGATGTTCACTTGTGGATCTACACAATTTACCACATTTTTGTATTAAATTTAAATACATTTTAATTGACCATATGGAATTCAAATATTAAATTTATTAAAAGAATAATTAAATTTACCTTTGACATCCATCTGAAAGTCGGTCGACCATGAAGATGATGATTAGGGGGTTCTCTTGGTCCTAGGCCTCCTCCCAATCTATAAACGCTCCGCCTCGCTAATGGGAAATTGATGTCAAACTTGTCATTTTTCTCAAGAGAGTGCGTGAGAATGAAATTTGCGTGGTGAGTAAGAAACTCATGCAAAAACTATTTAGGGACAGCGTGAGTTTAAATACCTTAATCTTGTAACAAAACCGCTACAAAATGTAAACATTTGTAGCAATTTATTTATAAACGCTGTAAGACATGAAACCCTACCTCATTAACTATAAAACTTTGTAATGGTTTTAACTAATCGCTACAACTATGATTGACTGTTTGTATTCTATAACAATTTTTAATATTAACTTCTACAAAACACGAAAGCTTACCTTGCTCACTGTGACACTCTGTAGCGGTTTTTTATAACCGCTACAAATGTCAAGACTCTTTGAATTATGTAGCAATTTTTGTGAGTAACTACTACAAATGTTTAACACTTTCGCATTCTGTACTTGTTACTATAAAAACAACTACAAACTTTTGTTGTTATTGAAAAATAGCATCAAGAAGCTAAATATTGATTTGAAAGAAGCTGCCCTAAGATGAAAATATGCAAATGTGGTACTAGGTAACATGATACGTATAATATGATACCCAACACAACCATTTGCAAATTTTCATCTTATATGCAGTTGCTTTGAAACAAATATTTTGGCTTCTTGCTGCTAATTCTTCACATAATATATTTTTTGTGGAAGTGCTTATATAGCTTCAAATTGTGTAACAGTTTTTAAGGGAAATTGCACAAATTTTCCAATTAATTGCATTTTGTATCGATTATTTATCTTAATTCACTACAAAAGTGCAAGACTTTTGGCATTCTGTAGCAGTTTTTACACAAAAACCTCTACAAAAGGTCAGACTCTTTTACTTCTATAGCGGTTTTTACTTTTAAATCAAACAAAAAGAACTTATGCGTCTTTCGCACCATAACGCGTCTTGCTTGCGCCACATTTGTAGTAGTTTATAAAATGAAAATGTTATAAAATTAACACCAGACATCATATTTTGTAGTAGTTATTTAGTGGTAATCACTACAAAATTTGTTTGCTAACCAGTGTGCATCTTGACACAAGTATTCCCATTGCAAATTTGTAACGGTTTCAGTCTAAACCGCTACAAAATATGATTTTTGTAGCAGTTTTCTTTACCACTATGAACCATCATTTTTTTTTTTGGTAGTGGTGGTTATCCCTTCCAACATAAATGTTTTTTTTAAGACTCAAACTCAAGACCCAAATAAATCTGGCGAAGTCTTATATTGTTAGACCAACTCTATGTTGGTTAATTGTTTTTGTTTTCTTGTTCTTTCAAGATGGTCAGGTATTTGCACATGGTCTAATCATGTATCAATGGTCAATAGTGTTATTTATGGGATCTATAAATAGTGCATTTCCATGTATGTTATATAATTTATATTTATATGATCATCATTTCTTAAATTTATTACTAATCTATAATATATTTGGATCAGTAGATTAATATAGCCTTATTTGTCTGTTTCTTTGTTTTTTAAATATTGAGATCTCTATGTCTTTTTCTAGTTTTTTGTTTTCTACCAAGTCTTTGCGTTTGCTTTACATAATATTAAAAAGAATTCAAGTCATTGCCAACGTTTTTGCTTACATCAGCTTTCAATTAGAACTTTTTTCTTTTTCACAAGATCTCTTTTAAGTCTAAGAGAACCTTATATTGTTGTATTTGTCCTATTTGTAAGTTTAAATTAACTAATTCTTACTTATCAAGAAGAATTAGTTAATTTATTAATTATAGGGTTAAATTTCTAATTTTACCTTTATCTATGATTGGTTCCAAAAATCAATATAGATAAACTCTTTGTATTTTATCGCAAATAATAGGGGAAAATGTAAGCATTTATTACTCTAAAATTGGAATTATAATAAGGAACAAATTTTTTTGTTAAAATAGGTTATATATAACACCTGAGTGATAGTTTGGATAAGAACAATTATAATCGTCTCATTGTAGGTGTTTATTTGAGAAACCACAAAATAATAGTTTTAAAAGTCTTTTTTCGTGAGTCAAGAATACCTACCTCATAAATTATAGAAACACTTTCATGAAGCTAAAATAAACATACTCTACACCCCAAAAAGACTGTAACTTTGTAGGCCGACATTCTTATCCGTAACTTAATTGAGCCAAAACGTTGACCCCTTTTTTGAGGGTTAGAAACAAATTTCACTTCCATTAAGTAGAAAGAAAAAGCAGAACACTCAAAATAGTGCACCTTAATTGGAGTCAAAAGGTTATTTATAATATTCTGGTGTTGATATATGGTTCCCATGTCACAGTCAAAGCAAACATACACTAAGTAACAAGGCCGTACTCGGCAAGGCATTAATTTACATATTTAGACATATAATCTATCAATGATAAGTAATCACACACACACATATATATGAGCTACAAACTAAAACTACAAATCATTTGAGCTTCACAGGTAAGAAATGAGCCATTCCAAGTTATTCATGTAATGATCTGTTGGGTACAATAAGACATCATCGGCCTCATCGTAACCTTGGACTCCGAATTCCCCCAAAATCAATGGATCCCCCACAGCTTCCATTGTCTGTGATGAACTCGGGCTATTCGTATTCGTGGTGTCGTTTGTCACCGATCTCTCACCCCTCTCTAGTAGCCGTTGGATCTCCTCCTTTGCTTTCGAAAGCTGCTCCTGTAGCATCGACACCTGCATGAGTCAAGCCAACATTAGGCCGAAGGAAAGGGCATATGCGTCAATTCAATTCATCAACAGATAACATAACATGCAAAATATGGTCACTTTTGGAGATATGGGAGTGGGATGACACATGTCACATGGCCACTGCTCAGGAACTGGGCCAAAGAAAAGCCCAAACTGTGCCACGTTAACGTTGTACGGATCATCTTGATGATTGATAAACACAGTGCGTTTGCTGCCTTGTAAGGTGGCAGAATGCTGTTCCTTATCGAAACTATCCTTTTCAAAATACTGTACCCCTATCTTTTTGGGCCATTTTTAATGGCAAATAACTCCACAGGACAGACTAAGCTTTCTTCGAGCCAAGAGCTCATCCACGTTCATATATGGTGGGGTCTGTTTTAAGTTCTGGTTCCTTCTTTTCTTTGCAATTCAGTTATAACTACTCTAGCTCAATCAATTCAAGAGCAGCGACATTAATCGTTAAGATTTGAGGGGCTAAAGTAAAATCAAAGGATATGTAAAGATACATGATGGTATGAATGCTCTCATACAAGCGGTCATGAGTTCCCAAAAATAGCTCTTCGTTGCCTCTCATAGGATAACAAGGAAAACAAAGAAAACCTGAAACTCTTCCTTTTGGACTCTACAGATCGCACCATCTCTTTCTCAGTCAGTTGCTATTCATTTTTAATAACATTATATATATATATATATATATATATATATATTAAACATATACTATACATATAAGACATAGTTTATACTATGTTGTATATTTAGGACTGGTATACTGAAGGGAATGAAATTGACAAGTATATATGCACCTGAGCTGCAAGGTGGCTTTTCTCGAGGAGGGTGGTTTGATGGAGTTTCTTGAGGTTGGAGTAGGCTTCTTCCAACTTCTGATTCTTCCATCGAGCCCTTCGGTTTTGAAACCACACGGCCACCTGACGAGGATCAAGACCAAGCTCCGATGCCAGCCTGTCCTTTCTCTCCGACTCTAATTTATGTTCGTTGCCGAAGTTGAGTTCTAGAAGAGTCACTTGCTGCTCACTCAACTTCCTCTTCTTATTGGCTCCTTCGCCTTGGTTCTTCTCCTTCTTACGACGTCGTCTTCGCTTCGCTTCCCCTGAACATATAAATAAGATGAAGAATTAATACTGAATGCCAACAGGGGAAAAAAAAAAAAAAACAGAGAGATGGTAAATAATTAAGGTGACCTTGTTGTTGAGGGATGATTTCAGAGTACGAAGGAGTTGGGCATAAGTGAGAGAAGAGGGCCATATGAGCTTCAATAGGAATAGGATGTTGATTCATAATGGCGTGCTGTGTGTCCCCCTCCCTCTATATTCTAAACTTCTCATGGCTAGAAGGGTATTGGAGGCCCTTATTTATAGCGAAAATGACGTGTCTCTTATCTGGGACTCAGTCTAGTTTCTTACTATTTGGCCCTCGTTTTGTGTTTGAATTTTCGTACCGCTGCCATTATGTCTTTTTTCTTGATCACATGTGCAGGAACATGTGCGTGCACTAAGCAAGGGGGAAAAAATAAATAACAACACCCAGTGTACGGTCATTTAAAATTCCAGGTAGGGGATAAGAAATGTCACCAGTAATAATATCATTTCATGTTGACCATAAATCCATGCACTCATATTTACAGCTCAGAAATTAGTAGATGAAAAAGCTTTCAGAACTTTTCTTTGCTAGGATGTCCATGCTGCCTTTAATTCTATGAAAACTATATAACTGATTTTTGGGTATTAAATAAAGAATTTAATGTTTTTGCTTTTACAGAATAAATTTTTTTTCTACCATACTCATATAAAAGTAAATAGGTCCAATTGCAAAGAGAAGAGAGAGAAAATATTAGTATGACACACTCATTTTTATATGAGTATAGTAGAAAAAATATTTCTGCAGTAAAAATAAAAACATTAAACTCTTAAATAAATTAGTTGTATTAGTTATTTATCACAAATATTTGTATCGACCTCCCTTTGATAAACCCCTACTATGTCTACATAGCTAATATGGATACTCTGGAGGAGGCAAAATAGGTTGATGTGTTATATTTAAGATCGAAATATACCCGTAATCTAGTTCTTTTATATTTAGGACCAGTGATAGTTGGGTAAGAGAGAGATAAACTTATCTATACAGTAACTAAATCGACATCGAGCCAGTATTAGATGTGCCCTTTTAATTTGTAGCAGCGAAATGGTCACAAGAATATGTCCATGATAGACAAAAATCATGAATTATAATTGCTTGATAAACGTCCAAATAATTTAGTGTCGATTATATAAAATTAGTGAATTGAAACAAGGAGCTATGGGCCAATATATATGATTGATCAATAATATATTAACAAAATTGCGCAATGTTGCAACCTAGAGTATATATAAACCTTCAAAAAGTTAATGAGGCATATTTGCAAGGGAGGTAATTAAGTAGAGAATAGAATAGTGCACAAGTCAATGGAGATGTACAGATTTTTAGAAAATATTAATTGAAAGAAAGTCAATAGTTTTCGAAAGATGGGCAAGATATTTGAGGCGATTTATGTGAGAGAAAAAAAGCAGCAAATATAATATATAGGAAAAGATGAGAATAGGGGTTTGGGATCCCAAAGGTGACACGTAGAAGGGTGATTAAAGAAAAATGGATCGGTTATCATCCCCTACTCTTTCGGTCTACAGCACTCATTTTCTTTTTTGGTGCAAAGTAGTATTAGCTGGTGCTTTTTAAGGGAAAAAAAAAGCTTTAAAATACTGAGGAGTTAAAAAAAAAAAAAAAGATACTTTAGATTCTAACCGGTACTGAAAAAATATTTCTTAATTTTAAAAAATTATTTTAAAATCATGAAAAAATATTTTAAAATATATTTTTAATACCAGTCAGTAACATGAAGTATTTTTGTAGTACTAATTGGTATCTTAAAGTAGTATTTTAGTATTAGTTGATACCTTAAAATAATTTTTTAAGATTATAAAGTAATTTCTCAGTATCAGTCAGCATCTTGAAGTATCTTTTTAGTATCATGAAGTATATTTTTACTATTAGTCAGTACCCTAAAATATTTTTTCAAGATCCTAAAATAATTTTTAAGATCATAAAATATTTTTTTAGTACTATTATCCTTTTAATACCAATATATACTTTGAAGTATTTTTTTTAAAAAAAATCATAAAATTTTTTTTAAAAAAAATCATAAAATAATTCTTCAAGATCATAAAGTATTTTTTCAATGAGTCAGTATTCTGAAATATGTTTTTAGTACCTATCAATATCCTTAAATTTTTTTATTATTATTTTTTTGAAAGAGGCACCAAGTGGTACTGTTTTGCACCAAAACAGGACAGTTTAAAAAGAAAAAAGGAAAAAGAAAAGGAAGGGTAGCAGATCGGAAGAGTATTTTTTCAATGAGTGAGTATTCTGAAATATGTTTTTAGTACCTATCAATACCCTTAAAGTTTTTTTATTTTATTTTTTTTGAAAGAGGCACCAAGTGGTACTGTTTTGCACCAAAACAGGACAGTTTAAAAAGAAAAAAGGAAAAAGAAAAGGAAGGGCAGCAGATCGGAAGAGTAGAAGAGGAAAGCATATCCAAAATGGTAAGGTTAGATTTAGGAGAGGGGGAGAGTTATATGAATGGTAATGGCGTGGGATTGGATAGAGCAAGCTAGAGAGAAGGATAGTAAAGGCTATAAGGTAAGAGAGGTTCGTAGAAGCATAAGTATTGGTGGATGCATAAGTTGTATCAATAGCTTAGTGGTTGTAGGCACGCGTGGCTCGAGATGAGTGATTGTTTAATTTCTCTTCACCTTTGCTCGGAATCAGTTTTTCTACCTATCCTAAGAATAGATAGAGAGAGCTTTTTCATCTGGACTGTCTAGATGGGATCTGAACGGTCTAAATTTATTTTTTTTTTAATTTTTATTTTTTTTAAAAAAAATATTTTAATAGGTCGAGAATCTAAAATAAAGATAATCTCTCAATTAACATATTTTTAAAAAATCATTTTCTTATTTAAAAAATGACAATTAAAAAAAAGTAAATCTGGACCGTCCAGATCAAATCTGGACGGTCCAGATTGAGAAAAGTTCAAAGATAGGTAGGAAAACTGGTTCCTGCAGTTTCCACCTTCCTGTTGAAAAGAAAATTATACTACAAATTTTAGACTGAAAAGATATTACTTTTGATCTTAAATATATTATATAATTTATAATGCTATAACGTTTTTTATAGTACAAATTGTATAATAAATTATGTTATATATTTAGGATTGGAGAAATATCTTTTATGCCAACGCGTTAAATTAAAAGAACTAATAAACTACTGGTAAACAAAAGAATCATAAGCCTCTCCTTTTCTCTTTCTTCCTCATCTCTTGATCTCCTTTTTGTCATTTTTTTTATATATAAATCCTAGGAGAGGAGTTGGGTTCACTCACAGACTAAGGACAGGGCGCTATAACTTTACTTCCCAGGGTAATACAACATCAAGAGTACATACGCCTCCACATCAGCCTACGTTTCCACAAGTTCACATTACCTAGGATGCCTCCCCCAATGCTTTAACTAACTCTAGGATTGAACCATCTCCCTTTTGGTGAGAATGTCCAACTCCTTTATTAGTTGAGTCCAAATATGAGGGGTATCCCTTTTTGTCATCCTCACATATCATTGGTTTGGATATTAATGGGTTAAGAAAATTCAATTGAAATTTGAATCCTATAGTTAGGATAAGGGGGGAAAACAAAGAGAGATCCCTCTCAAAATAAATACGGTTGGTGAATAATGATAATTAAAGTATGATGTTGCATATCTTAATTTGATGATAAATCATATTTTTCTACATATGATATCTGATATTATTGCGTTATTGTGCTACTTATAGTCAAGGTTCAAACTCTTGGGCCTTGACCTCTAGTGCCACACTAATCCCAAGTGTAGTTTTATTTTTAATTGAATATTTTTTGTTTTATTTTATTAAAATATAGAAAAGTATTGTACATGAATTCATATCATATTAGAATTAGAAGTCAACAATTAAGATATATTTCATTATGATATTTTCATAAAATAATGAAAATTTTCGATTTAATTTTTTTAAGAAAAGTAAGTTATCACTTCAAAAATTTAAAATTTAAAACACCTGATTCGGTGATCCTGGTTAAAATAAATCTGAATATAGTTGGAGTTTCTTTTTTATATATGGAGAAACATGAAACTTACGACGTCATTGTTGACATCTTCATGTTTTGCTGCTTGAGAAATCTCCACTGGAACTGCTAGTTTCTTACCTTCATTATCACTATATGTATTTATAAAATGTGATTGGGGATCCAAATAGAAGATAATATAAACAAAGTGAGACGGATATAGGTGAACCATGCATAGCGCTTCCAGATGCTTAATAGTTAGGGGACTGAGTTTCCCTACTCGTCTAAAACAGAGGGTGCTCGTCCTTTTTGGGGCCAAGTACTTAGTGGTCCAGATCTCTAAATGAAATCTAGACTATCCATGTTTTTTTTCTTTTTTTATAAGATTTTTTTTCAGTATCACCCAATATTTTTAAGTATACTTTTAATATCAATTAGAACACTGAAATATTATTTTAAAATTATGAAGAATTTTTTAGTATCATAAATTATCTTTTTCAAGATTCTAAAAAAATATTTGAGGATGCCGACTAGTTTCAAAAAGATACTTTAGGATACTTAATATTTTTTTTTTCAGTTGCCCGTTAATATCTTGAAGTATCTTTTTAGTACAAGTACCATGAAATATTTTTTCAAGATCTTAAAATAATTTTTTAAGATCATGAAGTATTTTTCAGTGGTAGTTAATACCCTGAAGTATTTTTTTATTACCAGTCAATACTCTGAAATATTTTTCAAGAGCCTAAAAAATTTTTTAGGATACCGAATGGTACTAAAAATATATTCTAGATACTGAATGCTATTAAAAAATACTTTATAATCTTGAAAAATTATTTGAAGATTTTGAGATAATTATTTTAGGATACTGAATAGTACTAAAAAGATACTTCAAAATACTAACTGATGATACTAGAAAAAAAATCTTAAGAAATTAAAAATAAAATATTATAAGAAAATAAATATAGACGTTATAAATCTTATCTAAAGATCTGGAGCGTTCAAATCTCTTGACACTCACCCCCAAAAGGGACAACCACCCCCTGGTCGTCCAATAGTGTCAAAATATGTTCTATTTGCTCTGATAATAGTATAATACCTACTTCCTTTGAACATAGTTTCAAAAAGTTTCTGTTCTTCAGACAATTTATCCAACGTGGCTAAAGTAAGTTGGTGTATCTCTCTGAATGTGAGTTGAGAAACTTCTTTTTGAAGATAGTTGATCATCCTGGGCAACTCCGATTAAAGCTCTTCAATAAGTGAGGCAACAAAGATATATTGGGATCTTGGGAACCTCCAAATAAGTAGTATTTTTATACAGCCTACAAATCTTATCAGAATGTTTTGGTTGGTGCTCTTTTGGCCACTCTTAATAATGATAGCGTCATCTTGACAATATACATGACATTTTGGCAATATTTGTCTAAGTTTTGATCCTGGGACATGTGAGTTATTAAATGTTACATCTGGACACTCATATTATTAAGCATATGAAAGCGTTATTGTTCAAATCTAGGATATTGAGCCATGTCACATCTTCTGAACTGAACATAAGTTTTCCAAATGCTAAATATTAGAGTACTTTAATTTTTGGCTTCTAAGAAGAAAAAAACGGTTGTGATTCCAAATTAAATTTCAAGATGTCACCTTTTGCCACCTACGCTGAGTGTTGGAAAGTGTAATTAATGGCTGGGATTAATTATGTGTGATCATTACTTTTACAACGTATTAACATTAAAACGTACGAACCCTCTTGTTTTGGAGAATATATACAAATAACAGAGTAATACGTAGAGATCTAAATCTAAGAATAAGAATTATATAGTTGATTGACGGGCACTTGCAAGACGTACTGCAGGAAGCGAACAAGTCTTTATTTGTACAAAATTTTCGTTACGAAAATGATAACACATTGGTGGATACCACCCACGGCCCACGTCAAAACACATGCATTGTTCTTTTTTCTTGGGAAACATAAGGCGCTGTTTGGTATTTAATGTAAAACGTTTGTCTCTCTTCATTTTAATTTAAATACGAAATCTCTATCGTAGCCATGCTATTGTCGCCAACAAAAATTGTTTTAATTTCCTTGTTTTTATTATAACCCTCGTGTGGCTTATTTTATTGAATTTTACATAACTTACATATTAATATATAGTCAAATGTAAATATATCACAGATATAATAATCAATTCACGAGTCTAAACTTCATGATGGCTATCGGGACCTCAGTTGACATCAAACATCGCTCTTAGCATTTTATAAATTGTCAAGTTGCGAGTTGAAACTTTTCAGGAGAGCATATATATATAATGGGGTATGACTTATAATAATAATAACACTTTATGATATGTTTTTATATATGCTAATATACCCACGCAGATATATTGATTCCCATAATTTAGATGTGTGAAGTTCAACCTTATATATGGGGTATTCTTACAGGGCATTTGGTTTGTTGATTATTTTTGCCTCATCCTTTACATTAAAAAGAAAGGGTTAAGTTTGCATTCATTACCTAAATTTTTTTTTTTATATGCGATATGATGATGTACTATAAAATAATTTGTGACGAATTGTTTCTCTTAAATTATTAATTGTCTTAGGAGAATTTTTCTCATAGCTTTTAGGAGAAATTTTAACTTTGTCACTATCTAACTTCTAAAAAAGTTTTTGATGTATCCAATATTTTAAAATATTTTTTTATAACAATTTTAAAATATTGGATGAAGTACAATACTATAAAAGACTTTAATAGTGTTAAAAGTAACTAAAATAATATTTTAGGTGCTGAATTTTAAAAGCAAAATACTTTTAAGTATTGAACCAATTGTTAGGTGGGGGAGGGATATCAACCCCAAAAGAAGTACTACACGATGGGTAAACAAACATGAGGACGAGTGCTTTAGGAGACAAAAGAGCCAATGGTCACAAGAAAAATGGTAACCTACCCTGGAGGCCCTCCTAGGCGTGTCGCTTTTGTCGGAATCTTTACGGTTGATAGGCTGAGATGCGAAGATCCCACGGTTGCGAGCTGCACAGCTATGTTGGTGGGGCCCTCCAAAATTAAGACCCAAAAAAAGTAGGTAAAAGTGATGGGATGGGATGGGAAGTCGGGAAGGATAAGGAGGCACATGGGGGGAGGGAGCCCTAAAGATGAGGGACGCGTTTCTTCTTCCTATAAGTAGATGTGGGACCCGTGATTCTGCCCCATCTCCGACGTATCGGCCTCTCATTCACCTATACCCACCCCTCACTCATTCTTCCCAACTCCGTCAAATATCTCATCAGCCTTTTTAATTAAGCAAATTGGTTTAGTTTCTGTTTGAATCAGTGTCAAATAGTAAATATGTCTTGAAAATATATATAGATGAGTTTGTCTTGAGAGTTTTTTTAATCTTAATTTCGTCCTGGAAGTCTAAATTAGAAATCTAAATATGTAGTAATATTACATTTTTCTGTTAAAAAAATAATGTTGATCGTTACAAAATTGACGTTAATTATTAACTTTTTAACGGTAAAGGCTAACATTACTACGTCATTAGACTTTCGGAGTAACATTGAGCTGAAAAAAACTTTCAGGACAACATTGCTTTCGAACATGTACTTCCAGAACAGATTTGCTACTTAATCCTTAAATTAATTTTGGGAGGAGAACTTGTACTTCTTTTGATTCTTATCATAAGGTACAAATTTATAATTCTCATAAATTAGTAAAAAAAGTTTAAAATTATTATAAAATTTAAGTAATTTTCAATATTAACTCTACTAATTGTACTCAACTCTAATATTACATTCATTATGTTAATTATTGGCATATATGCAGAAAAAAATATTTAATGCTCTCTGGAAAGTGGAAACAAGCAAGTGCCTTATAAAAAAAAATAATACACTTAATAATTGGTGTCTTATAATAAGGATAAGAGGGAGTATGATTACAAGGCAAATATATAAAAAGAGTTTTATCTCAATTTGTGGAAAAAAGCTTATGAAACCACGGTTTTAGAAGTTACTAGACACTCATTAAATTAGTTAATATAACATGTACTTTTTAAAACACTCTAATTATCTTTATTCATTCCCTTATTCCCTTTTATCCTTTATTATTATTAAAAATGTATCAATAAAGATAAATTAAGAAAAATGCAGACAAAAATATGAAAGTCATGTGTCTTATATTTTGAAGTAAGATCAATTTTCTAAATATATCTTATATTAAGGATTGGAGAAGTATTCTTCATTAAAGAGAGAGAGAGAGAGAGAGAGAGATTCTTCTGTGCTTGTAGCTAGTATATAAATACTCCTTATACCTTACAAAAATAATTTTTCCCTGGGTTTGTATAAGATCAGTCACATCTTAACATACGTGCAAACTAAGTAAAAATTATAATCCTATGTTGTACTAGGCCTCAAAGATATAAGAAGTTGGCACCCAGACGGAAGATCGAATAGAGGAGATCTTCATCCCTCTTCCACAAAGATTTTTCGTTGTTTCAACTGTAACTTATATATTTATCTTCATTATACTTAATATCAATACATATAAAGTTTTTCAGAATATTCGTAAGTTTCAAATCATCCATCCATACATTGTTGGAATTTAGGAAGAAATCTCATAGTTTATGAATAAGAAGAAGGATGGAAAAGAAGAGGAAAAATAAGAAGGATTGTGTGTGTGGTACTAAGTCCCACATTGGTTAGTGAAGGAAAGTTTGAGGGTATATAAGCCCAAATTTGGCTTCTACTAGTTGGGCCCTTAGGCCTACCCACTTTTATGGAGGGGTGAGGACTTAGGCAACCCTTGGTCCACCACACGCGCGCCGCCGCCGCCCGTCCGGCTCGGTTTGATCGCGCGTGTGAAATAAAATAATAATTTTTTATTAAATTATTTTTTGAATAAAATAATCCTTTTATTTTTATTTCCGTTGTGCCTCTCCGATTTTTTCCAGCGGCTACGTACGACTCGTTCAGCCCCGTCTGTTCGCGTCTATTCGTACGACCCGACCCGTTTAGCTCCGTCTGGTGCGTCTGTTCGTGAGACGCACCAGTTCGCCGGCAACAAACGCAGGTCGCCTCTGTTCGTTTCGTTCTGGTGTGTCTTTTCGCATAACATACCAGTTCGCGCAACAGACGAGTCCATCTGATCGTGTTTTTCCGGAGTCTATAAATAGGGGCCCCTAGTCACAGAATTTTTAACGTTCTTTTCTCTCTGCATACACTCTTCCTACATACACATTTTGTGCATTCTGAAAGCAGACTCGTTGGATTCGCTTGGGCTTCAGACAGACAGAGCCACCTTTCTGGAGACGAACAATCCGCTCTATCCTGAGAGGCAATTGCTCAGAAACCTGTGGCATCCATAGAGGGAGCAAAGTTGTCTTAAGGAGACAACGAAAGTTGGGCCCAGATTTCTGCATAGTTCATAACCATATTCGGCAATCTTGTGAGTTCGTTTATAGCTTTTTCATATAATACAGACTTGTTGTATGCTCTCTGTATGTTATACTTTGTTAAACATAGATTGTTGTTATACTGTTTTGTTTACTGCATATTCAATTTCTACTTACTCCATACGCTAGAAACAACAATCTTAAGACAATTTTCTCATGATTGAAATCGTTATATAGCAAATTTGAATCGTTGCTGATTTTGTATGTTGGTAGTAGTATTGAGTTGAATCTGTATTTAGTTTTTGTCAATATTATTATTATACTGTTTGTGGATTAATCTGTGTGATTAATTGAAGTTTTGTTTTAACAACAGAAATGACAAGTACAAGTACCAATCTGATTAACCCAAGTGGTCCTGCTCCACTGCATGGTGAAAAACCAGAGAAGTTCAACGGGAACGATTTTAAAAGATGGCAACAGAAAATATTTTTCTATCTAACCACGTTGAACTTGGCTCGTTTTCTCACTGAAGATGCCTAAAAATTGGAGGAAGGACAACCGTTGGATAAGGAGAAGGTTGCTGTGATAGATGCTTGGAAGCATTCTGATTTCCTGTGTAGGAACTATATTCTCAATGGTTTAGATAATACATTGTATACTGTATATAGTACTTTAGAAACAACCAAAGCACTATGGGAGAGTCTAGACAAGAAATACAAAACTGAAGATGCTGGCTTGAAGAAGTTTATGGTTGGCAGATTTTTGGATTTCAAAATGCTTGACTCTAAATCAGTAGTAAGTCAAGTTGAAGAGCTACAATTGATTGTGCATAAGATTCATGCAGAAGGGATGTCTCTTAGTGAATCCTTCCAAGTTGCTGCATTTATTGAAAAATTACCACCCTCTTGGAAAGACTTCAAGAATTACCTCAAGCACAAGCGTAAGGAGATGTCACTTGAAGATTTGATTGTAAGATTGAGAATAGAAGAAGACAACAAGATTTCTGAAAAGAAATTTGGCAGCAACCCTATAGTTTCAAAGGCCAACATTGTGGAAGATGGTCCAAAGTCCAAGAAACGGAAACGCTCTAATGAGGGATCATCCAAACAAGGCCTTAGCAAAGGTCAGAAATTCAAAGGCAAGTGTTACAATTTTGGGAAGCCTAGCCACCATGCTAAGGATTGTAAGAAGCCAAATAATCTCAAGAAGAAGAACACTGAAGCCAATATGGTTGATAATACTACTGATATGATTGATGATATGAATCTTTCAGTAGTGGTAATGCAATGTAACTTGGTTGGAAATACCAAGGAATGGTGGGTGGACACTGGTGCCACCAGGCATGTTTGTGCAAACAAATGGATGTTCTCTTCTTATACACCTGCGAAGCAAGATGAACAACTATATATGGAAAATTCTTCTAGTTCAAAGGTTGAAGGTGTTGGAAAAGTGGTGTTGAAGATGACTTCTGGAAAAGTCATGACACTTAATGATGTGCTTCATGTGCTTGACATTCGCAAGAATTTGATTTCTAGATCCCTCTTAAGCAAGAATGGTTTTAAGCTTGTATTTGTTTCCGATAAGTTTATACTTTCTAGGAATGATATGTATGTTGGAAAAGGTTACCTTAGTGAGGGCCTTTTCAAAGTTAATGTAATGACTGTCACCAATAATGGTGCTACTAATAATAATATTGATTTTATCTATATGCTTGAGTCCTCTAATTTATGGCATCAAAGATTAGGACATGTTAACTATAAGTCAATTAAAAAATTAATTCATTTAGAATTATTGCCTAAAGTTGATTGTTCAAATAAAGATAAATGTCAAGTATACATTGAATTAAAATTTTCTAAGTTACCTTTTTCTTCTGTTGAAAGATCAACTAAGTTGTTAGATTTAATACATACTGATATATGTGATATGAAATCTATACCATCTAGGGGTAATAAGAAATATTTTATTACATTTATTGATGATTGCAGTAGATATTATTATGTGTATTTGCTTAATAGTAAAGATGAAGCTATTATTGCATTTAAACAATATAAAACTAAGGTTGAAAATCAACTTAACAAGAAAATTAAAATTGTAAGGAGCGATCGTGGGGGAGAATTTGATGGCCCCTTCGAGGAATTCAGTATAGAATCTGGTATTATACACCAGACAACTGCTCCTTATGCTCCTCAGTCAAATGGGATTGCAGAGAGGAAAAATCGGACATTGAAAGAGATGATGAATGCATTATTAAATGAGTCCGGTTTACCACAAAATTTGTGGGGAAAAGCCATTCTAATGGCTAACTTTCTAATAAACAGACTGCCTCATAAAACGATACAAAGCATACCATATGAAATATGGAAAGAAAAGAAACCTTCCTTGAAATATTTGAAAGTGTGGGGATGCTTGACAAAGGTTGAGATTCCTAAACCTAAAAGATTAAGAATTGGACCTAAGACAGTAGACTGTGTGTTTATTGGCCATGCACATAATAGTAGTGCATATCGTTTTTTGGTTTATAAGTCCGATGTATCAGATATCCATGTAAATACGGTTATTGAGTCAAGGAACGCTACGTTCTTTGAAAACGTATTTCCGTATAATATAAATAATGATAATAAAAACACAGAGATATCTCAGGATACTGTGACTAATGATCTTGGAAAGGAGGAACTAAGACGTAGTACCAGGCAAAGGACTTCAACATCCTTTTGACCTGATTTTCTGACTTATCTGTTAGAAAATGAGCCTCGAACTGATAGAGAGGCTATGGGTTCTCCTGAAGCACCATTCTGGGAAGAGACTATCAATAGTGAAGTTGATTCTATTCTGTCAAACCACACTTGGGAATTGGTTGACCTTCCTCTTGGCAATAAGCCATTAGAAACTAAGTGGATCTTTAAAAAGAAGATGAAAGCAGATGACACTATTGATAAGTACAAAGCTAGGCTAGTAGTAAAAGGCTACAGACAACGTGAAGGCCTAGACTACTTTGATACTTATTCACCTGTTACAAGAATTACATCAATTCGAATGTTGATCGCATTAGCAGCATTGAATGGGTTAGAGTTACATCAAATGGATGTAAAGACAGCTTTCTTAAATGGTGAATTAGAGGAAGAGATTTATCTTGAACAACCTGTGGGATTTGTTGTCTCAGGACAAGAATGGAAAGTTTGTCGCTTAATAAAGTCCCTTTATGGACTTAAACAAGCCCCAAAACAATGGCATGCGAAATTTGATGAAGTTATGTTATCAAATGGCTTTAGTATTAATGAATGTGACAAGTGTGTCTACGTTCGAAATACTAAAAATGGGTTTGCCATAGTATGTCTTTATGTAGATGACATGTTGATAACAGGTAGTAATAATCAAATAATTAAAGCTACTAAGCGATTGCTTACCAGTAAGTTTGACATGAAAGATATGGGTCTCGCAGATGTTATTTTAGGAGTTAAAATTCATAGAACTCCTGATGGGTTAGCTTTATCGCAAGCACACTATATTGCTAAAATTCTTGAGAAATTCAAGAGTTTAAACATAACTCATATGTCGAACCCTATAGATTCTAGTCTTCGACTATTGAGAAATACTGGCGAAGCTGAAAAGCAAAAGGAGTATGCTCAAGTGCTAGACAGTCTTATGTATGTTATGAATTGCACTAGACCTGATATTGCTTATGCAGTAAGCATGTTAAGTCGCTTTACCAGTAATCCAAATGAGCTTCATTGGAGAGCTATGACAAGAGTTTTGGGTTACTTAAAGCAAACTCAAAACTTTGCTTTGCATTATGAGAAGTACCCTGCAGTGCTAGAAGGGTATTGTGATGCAAATTGGATCACCAGCTTTAATGACACAAGATCCACAAGTGGATATGTATTCACCCTTGATGGTGGTGCTGTGTCTTGGAAGTCATCCAAACAAACTTGCATTGCAAGATCAACTATGGAAGCAGAATTCATTGCATTAGATAAAGCTGGTGAAGAAGCTGAATGGCTTCGTAATTTTCTTGAGGACATTCCGAATTGGTCAAAACCGGTACCAGCAGTGTGTATACACTGTGATAGTCAAGCAGCTATAGGTAGGGCCAAGAATGTCATGTACAACGGCAAGTCTAGACATATACGTCGTAGACATGATACTGTTAGACAACTACTTTTAAATGGAATAATCTCAATTGATTATGTGAAATCAAAAGAGAATATAGCGAATCCATTGACTGAAGGGATTCCTAGAAAGTTAGTTTGGAAATTGTTCAAAGGAATGGGTTTAAGGCCGATCCATTGTTGATTATTGCGGTAACTTTACCTAGAAGAGTGGAGATCCCACGAACTAGGTTCAAAGAGACAACTAAGTGATGATCGACTGTTAACACTGTGGAGTTTTAAACTCATACTCATTCCTAGACAAGACAGTGCATATATATAAGGGTAAGCTTTTAAGCTTTTAATGATTTCTTAATCTGATGTGTTCAGATGATGTATGTTGAGTTACATCACATGGAATCACCTATGTGAGTGTGAAGTATGGGCCGCTTCTATGAGAATTTAAAACGGCCGATTCTCTAGAACACTCGCAGAACCAGGCGGTGTCCAGGGCCAAAATGGACACAGCATGAGAACCAACGATGTTAAAGGAGCAACTGTGTGACTCCTATTGTCTTGGTATACACTAAAAGGTCGACAATTCAAGACAGCACGTTCACTGATTGACCAGTATATCCGATAGGTTTTTACTAGAGAAGGTTCAAAGGTAACCCTTACCTTTCTCGATGCAGTTGTTTCTCGTAGAGGAACCACACTTTGCATACATGATCATTTGCATTTGGTCATGATGGACTTACTTCTTATCCATGTGGGGGATTATTGGAATTTAGGAAGAAATCTCATAGTTTATGAATAAGAAGAAGGATGGAAAAGAAGAGGAAAAATAAGAAGGATTGTGTGTGTGGTACTAAATCCCACATTGGTTAGGTGAAGGAAAGTTGGAGGGTATATAAGCCCCAACTTGGCTCCTACTAGTTGGGCCCTTGGGCCTACCCACTTTTGTGGAGGGGTGAGAACTTAGGCAACCCTTGGTCCACCCCACACGCGCGCGCGCCATCGCCGCCGTCCGTTCGGCCAGCTCGGCTCAGTTCGATTCGGTCAGTCGCGCGCGCCGCTTGCCCAGTCCGCGCGTGTGAAATAAAATAATAATTTTTATTAAATTATTTTTTGAATAAAATAATCCTTTTATTTTTATTTCCGTTGTGCCTCTCCGATTTTTTCCAGCGGCTACGTACGACTCGTTCAGCCTCGTCTGTTCGCGTCTATTCGTACGACCCGACCCATTTAGCTCCGTCTAGTGCGTCTGTTCGTGAGATGCACCAGTTCGCCGGCAACAAACGCAGGTCACCTTTGTTCGTTCCGTTCTGGTGTGTCTTTTCGCACAACGTACCAGTTCGCGCAACAGACGAGTCCATCTGATCGTGTTTTTCCGGAGTCTAGAAATAGGGGCCCCTAGTCACAGAATTTTTAACGTTCTTTTCTCTCTACATACACTCTTCCTGCATATACATTTTGTGCGTTCCGAAAGCAAACTCGTTGGATTCGCTTGGGCTTCAGATAGACAGAGCCGCCTTTCTGGAGACGAACAATCCGCTCTATCCTGGGAGGCAATTGCTCATAAACCTGTGGCATCCGTAGAGGGAGCAAAATTGTCTTAAGGAGACAACGAAAGTGGGCCCAGATTTCTGCATAGTTCATAACCATATTCGGCAGTCTTATGAGTTCGTTTATAGCTTTTTCATATGATACAGACTTGTTGTATGCTCTCTGTATGTTATACTTTGTTAAACACAGATTGTTGTTATACTGTTTTGTTTACTACATATTCAATTTCTACCTACTCCATACGTTAGAAACAACACACACACACACATATTCTATTTATTTTTAATATTCGGTGGCCCTGGTATACTTGCTAAGTATAAGAGGAAGCAGACTCTATATATGTTGAAGAATAACATGTCCATCGTTTTATCCCTTTAATTCAGAAACGTAACACCAAAATTTTAGTCAAAAGCGTAACAACTTTCTAATATCGATACGTTACAGGAGAGGAATGGAATATTTTATAAAGTAACTATAATTATATATATTGACCAACATTCAAAAATGCTGCTTGTCAAAATAATAATAATAATAATAACGTTGACCTCAGTAAGCAAGGCTTTTTCCTTTCAATATTTCTTAAATTATTAAGATCTCAACCCAAACAAAGGACATTAGGGAATATAAGATGGAGGCACTAACAGAAATATAAAATATTTGAATTTTGTGGACAAAACAATTATCACTAGAAGAGCTTTACATTCATAGCTGATATATATACATATTTTAGCTCAACCAGGATTAGTTAGAAGGGTAATAATATAATGCAACTTTCTGTGAACCCAACGTTGGAAATTAAAACATAAATGCGTTCATTTAGGGGATCTCATGACGTGGGAAGGATACGGTGAAATTTTGTTCATACGGTGAAACTTCCCTATAAAGAAGGCAAAGACTCCTTGGTCGAAAAGAGAGATAAAGAATAGGCCATATATATATATATATATATATAGAGAGAGAGAGAGAGAGAGAGAGAGAGATTATTTAGTATACTTGAGGGAAACAAATAGAAATGAAGTTTGATTCAATGAACCATGCAGAAAGCTACGAAACATAGAGAGGGTGAAATTGTCAACAGTTGTCAGGAGTTTTAGCAGCACTGGTATGATCTGATGAGTCAGATCTATGGATGTATTGTGTACTTTATTATCTGCTCACTTATTGGAAGCCTTTTTTGACCAAAAAAAACTTATTGGAAGCCTTTAGAGGCAAAGTGAAAAACGGATATATACTAACGACACCTATTTCCGTGTATGGGGTGAAAGTTTTGAAAGTCACAGTTACGGTTCCTAGTGTCTAATATTTGTTTTGTTCATATATATCGGGTAAAAGAAGATAAGCTTGGGGATATTGACTAGAGTTCTATAACTAGGTTCGAAATATTATCAAATGAGGCAATTGAGGATAAGGATAAAGATATATAGGGCAAGCTTGGTCATTAGTGAAAAAAGAGACAGACACAGAGGGATTCGATTTTAAGTTATTCACTTCTTTTGTGTCTGGTTTTTTAAATAATATGCCGAAGAAGATGCGCATGGCACGCAAATGGGATTCCTTTAGGGTTATGCTTTTGAGTTGTTTTTGTCACTTTAATAATAATAGTAATAATAATCTCAACTTTATCTAAACAAATCAAATCAATAATTATTAGCACTTAAACAAATGGGTGTCATGTTTATCCCAAACACATCCGCCCCTTGTTTCCCATCTACCAACTTTGATTAGTTTTCGTTTCAGATCTTCAGGTATTACTTATTAATCAAAGATTTTCGATCAGTCACACACCATCCGCCCTGGCTAATCAAATTGACAACGTATCATGAAATCATATGTTTGCTCTTTAAGGTCTGGTTTATTAGTTAGTTAATAAGCATATTACGGTCTGCTAGTGCTCTGATATCATTATTGGCCCCGTGCTTTGTGGGTCTTGATTGGTTCATTAGCCTGTGTGATTTGATCCAGAAAATTCAAATATGTACTCTATTTTATCAACACGAAGGTTAACTCAACTTTTTGTTGACAAGACACCATCATGTGTTCATAAATTTAGACCACAAAATTTGATAATATATACATAGTTTATAGCCCAGCAGGACCCTCCTATATATGTCACGCAATCACTTTCACTGACCCTCTTTAATTAGCTAGGCTAGCATTTTTTTCTTAAATATTTTGTTAACAATACATAATCTATAGGGTGATGTTTATATATATATATATATATATATATAGGGAGCAAGGACCAATATATATATGATCCTAGCTATGAGTTGAAGACATTTTTGCATGGATATATTAATTTGGATATTGTTTGTAATATGTGCCACAAACAGTAATCTCGCGTGTTTCCCTCGTCCCAGCCTGTGCAATTTCATTGGATATTACTCGCTCCGTTCCATATTATAATAAACAACTGTCCCATATGCTCTGTTTTAAATTATAAGAAATATTTAAAGAATTATTTTTTTTTTCATTTTTTTTTTAAATTTTACTCTTATTGAATTACCCTTATTTAATGTCAATATAATAAATTTTCATAACCTCAAATATCTATTTCTTTTACCATATTTATTTTTTTCTCTCTTTTACAGTCCTCCTTAGTATAATAATTTTCTTATTCTCTCTTTTATTCCCTATCTTCTCATAAATATGGGTATTTTAGTTTAAAAAAATGTTACAATTTTGACACACTTATTGTACTTAACCACCACTTCAAATCACGAGATTTGGTTAAACGTTTCTTATATTAAGAAAAATATGGAGTATTTTTTAGTGGATGTTTGACAAACCACAAAACTATGGTTTCAGAAACCATTTTTCCATCATTCAAAATAAAACTCTCTTCATATATTCATATCGTAAAAAATAAAAATTATTCTCCAAAAATTAATCCAAACACTTTTATAATACAGCACACCAAATATAGTAGAGCCTTTCTTTATTGGGTATGTATATCCATTATTTTAATCCATTAATTAATAGGCCTAGATTTCATCACTATTCCCTCGATTACGCCTTAATTTTAGCGATCATATATATATAGATATATATATGAGTGTGTGTTTGTGTGTGTGTTAACTTTGCCACTTAGGCTTTAGCTACATAGGTCGCTCATTTTACGTACAAGATTCAAACTCTAACTTCAAGGTTTAATAAAAGGGCAGTGAGGCTACTTCAACCATCCTTCTTTTTGGACCTTTTCCAACGGTGGAAAAAGTGCAGAAAGATTCATGCACCAACTCATGAAAACAAGCAATGACCATTGGCCCCCAAAAAAAATATTGTGAATTTTTGTATAACAATACATCATATAGACTCATATAGGATGGCTTGTTTTCTCTCTCAAAAGATGAATGGTTAATTTATAGCAAGTGAGACTAGTGATCAGTTGAAATTTAAAAGTCTTACTGTCAAGCGCTTGTATCAATTAGCTGGGGGTTGTTTAAGCTTAACCTGTAGCCTCATGTTCAAATCATAGATATACAACAGCAATAATTAATCAGTGTTATTGAGGATCTCCTATTATAATTATAAACTAACATTCTTACAAACCAAATAAGTGAATTGATAAGTGAATTGCTAGGAACGCCAACCCAAAAAAATTTAAATACCCTATGCAGGCCAAAAAGGTGATAAACTGCAAATACCATTGGAAGTTTGAGCCCTAACTAGGTCGCTTTCACCAAAAGCTGGTTACAAAAAAAAAACACGCATATAAAGTAGGATTAATTATTGCGAATACTTCAAAAGTAAGAATTCTCAGGCGCACAGCTAATAAGTCTGCACATTCTCGAAAGGTTTAACATTAAAACATATATGATAATCAAAGATTCTGGTCTTTGATTTGATAATAAAATTTTGTAACAATCAATGTAATGAAATGGAATTAAAAAATGGAGTGAGAGTACGAAACGTGGCATTGCTTCGTCCCTTGCTTTCTATGTGTCTGTCACACTCTTTAAGGGATTCCGAGCTGGCTGTCCTTCCCTCTCTGCAAAAACTACCATTGCCATTAGCACATGGTGGCCACTCATCTTCTTCTTGTCTTCTTTTTCCGTTCATTCTTTTCCTTTTTCTTAGGTTCATGGTTTCTTTGGTTTGTGTTCTGATGAATTCTGATATGTACTTTTGTGGGGTGCGTGTTAATAATAAGTGATAGCCTATGGTTTGTTGTCGAAAGGTTGTGAGGTAAAGAATAAAAAAAGATGTGGTCGATTGTGTCGTGTCGATCAAACACATATGGATTCTCGAAGCAAAAAAGAAGGATAATTGAGATTGATCATCCATTTATCTATATCAGGCGATCCCAAGAAAATCAAACAAAAAACTCTAAATATTTTTATATCCTTTATCATTAAATTTCATATAAAATATTTAATATAAAATGAGTGACATTTTAATATTTGATGAAAAGGAAACTACTTTGTTTTAAAGTTTTATAATTTTGAAAAAACATAAATCAAAATAGTATAATATTTTTAAAGGCATCATTATATTACCATAAAATATTAAAAGAATTAAGATACAAATCCTTCTCAAAAGTATTCAAAAAGTTTTAACATTGTCCTATAAGTATTTTTGGTTTTCATATCGTCCTGAAAGCTTAAAAACTCAGCAATGTTACATTTGATTGTTAACAAAGTTAATTTTAATTGTTAATTATTTAATTTGACTGAAATAATACATTGACATGGTACTCTTACCTAATATACATTAGTCATTACACCAGATCATTTTTTTTTTTGTTCTAGTACTCCATTGAGTGTCAAGTAAGAGTGACATATGTATTATTTCAGACAAACTAAAGAGTTAATAGTTTAAATTAACTTTATTAATTGTCGGGGGCAATATTGTTATGATCTAATAATTAAAAAAAGGAACAAATATTTGGGAGGTAAGAACATTATAAAGGGGAAAAAAGGAAGGCATATTAGCGGCGTCAGACCTGGTTTTGTGGCTTCAGTTAAATGCCTACACGATGAAAAAAGTAATGTTTTCCAACCAAACTTAACACAATATGGTCGAGTAAATTATAAAAAAAAAAAAAATACTACTAGTCGGACGCTAATGGAAGCGATTGAATCATCTTGTTTGCCCTGCTTATTCAATTTCTGCATAGGGATTTGGGAGTCCGAGTATTATGGGTATGTTTGGGAAGCCATAAAATTATGAATTTAGAAGTCATTTTTCTATAAGTTGATATAAAACCCATCTCTTATATTTATTTTGTAAAATGTAAAAACTATTTTTTAAAATACTAATCCAAACACGCAGTTCAAGTTAACACTTCATTGAACTCTCATAATTTTCAAAGCCTTTGAAATATTTTCATGATTAAATTTTGCAATGTAGTCCAAGCCCAAATATCTTGTAGCATGTTGACCCATTCCTTGCAAATTTTTTGGGTACAAATCTTTTTTCTTTTTAATATATATAGAGGATGGCTAAGAAGCTGAAATTATAATAGACAGAAGATTAAATGTGATGAGAAACACATCCCAAACACTCTTGATCCTCCCAATCTCTCAAGAACAAAGGGCAATCACCTAAAACAATAGACTTAGTGATACTCATCTTTATTAAAGCATCAACAATTCTATTAATATCCAGTGGGATATGACAAAAAGTAGTTTGCCAATCCCATCCCCTCATCTCCTTAATATGCACTAACAATAGGTTAGCAGAATGGAAGCGCTCATTTGATATCCTATTAATAAGATCACTTGCTTCAGACTCTAGAGCTATTTTCTTGAATCTCATGTCCCAGGCTAATTTCATCCATTCAAATACAGCACACTCTTCTATTGTAAGGGTGTTGCAAATACAGCACACTCTTCTCATGTCCCAAGATATGCTCGGATAGATTGTTTCTCAAGTGTTGAGGATTTTCCTCAATTCGAAAATAAGTTGGTTCAATTGAGAAATTACCATCGTTGGATGCTCCCCAAACCATGAAGTCATCGCCTGCATCAGTTCTAGTTGTCAAAGATGAGGAGAGAGTTCTAGTTGTCAAAGATGAGGAGAGTGTTCGGATAACTAGCCTTTCAAGATCCCATGTTACTCCACTTGTCCATTCCGCAAAGGTGGATTGCTCTTTTTTGTTTTTTTGATACAAAAAAGTTTTGGAGGGGTTCAACACCAGTCCCCCACCAAAGCCAGGGCACGGCCCCGGGCTCTATAAACACTTACTAGAGACTTACAAGATTGCCTACTAAAGGAGTCCCAGCGACAGCAAAGGGGATTGAACCCACGACCCAAGGGCCTAATCTTGAATCCCTTACCATTTGTGCCAACTCTCATTGGCAGGTGGATTGCTCTTAATCTGACTAACAATTTTTATTTTTTATTGGCAGGTGGATTGCTCTTAATCTGACTAACAATTTTTATTTTTTGGTATGATAATCTGACTAACAATTGAGACACATGCACGATGTCTTTAGAGAGTTAAGTATGAGCCCAATTTATTTGGGCTACGGGGCCTATTAAAGCCAATCATTGTGGATAACAGCTAAATGGGTTCTTAGGGCTATTTGACATAAGAGAAGGGGAGGGGAGGGCAAGTAAGCATCTGGAAAATTTTTTGGATCCAGATTTAACAAAAATCAAGAAATGAGGTCAAAATTTTTGAATAAATTTTTGTTTATTCTTTTATCATGCATAATCTCCTAATCAAAATTTTATAACACTACCTCTCTAATTTTTTAAATCCAACTCAAAAAATTTTCTTCCCCTTCCCTCTCCTCCAATCGTACCAAATTGGCCCTTGATAACATATCTCTTGGCATCTACAACAATCATCCTCGCTTCTTTTGATTACTGACCACTTGATTCTTTGTTTCACATAATTTAGTTGGAGTGACAGGAATTTAGGATCTGTTACCATCAACTTGGATAAAGCGTTTGGAGCAACTGAGCAAATGTGATATGCTTCTCTATTCTTTTTATAAGATATAGTTGATTTTTTAGAAAAAAAAATTAAAGAATTTAAATAAATTACTTTAAAATATTAATATTTATCTTTTTTTATCTTAAATTAATTTATCTAACTTATGAACTAATATATAATTAAATGATACACAATATATGATATGATTAACTAACTTATTTAATCTTTTTTAAAAAGTTAATAATGTCTTATATTAAGAATCGTGGGAGTAACATCATTTTCTTTTTTTATCAATTTTTGACTTCCAAAATTAGAAACTGTGCCTTCAGCTTTCATGTTCATGTACTAGTCTCTTTGCTAAATCAATCAATCTCCTAAAAAAAAAAAACGGAGTCTTTCATTCAGACTTTTCAAACTGTATGCATGTGCCCTGAAAATTCTCCCCTCAGCTGTGGCATCACACATTTGCTTCTAGAATTTGCCTCTCGTAGCTAAAGCTAGCATGCCTCATAAATCAATCTTTTCTTCAAAGTTATTGGTCATTTTCGTTATAAAGCATCACGCATATGAGATTAATTATTCTTCAATTCCCAAAAAGTAAAACACGGCAATAATTTTGTAGTTTCATGGCATGGATATTCTCTTACACGTAGGAGGTTGTAGGTTTGATCCGTTAATAACATTAGGTTGTTAGTATCTCCCCTTTAATTTTTTTTTTCCAAAAGAAAAACTAAAACAATAATTAGTTAGTTCTATTCTTGTTATTGTTGGGTATAAAAATAAGCCAGGCCAAATTCAATTTTGGCTAAACAGGTTTGAACTCATAACACGAGTAAAAGGTTTGAGTTTGAAAACAAGTTTTTTTAAGGTTTAAGTTTGAGTCTTTATAAAACATGGTTAAGCTTGGAGTCTTTTTAAAAGCTTACTTAAAATATAAGTTTTAAAAATACCTCATATTTTAGGCCTTGAATGCCATTAGTAGGCTTTGTATACTTTGAGTCTATCAAAACTTATATAAATGTAAGTTTTTAGTAAGTTTTAAAGCATAATATTTTATAAATTGTACCATTTAAATAATCTTTTAGCCTACATATAATAAAAAAAATATAATATTATTATTATTAAAAATGATCCTACCAACATTCAAAGTTAATGATATAATCATCTAAAAGAAAACATTATTGTTATTAAAGAGAATAGTAAGGATACAACCGTGAATAGTTGAGAGGATGTTTCAAAGAAAATTTCCTAAAGAATAGAAGGGGTGGTATTATAATTAACTAATTATAACTTGAAATTATAATATAATAATGAAAAAAAATGAAAAATTGTGTTATTTATATGATATAATATAATTATATTTATTTAATATGTAAACAAATCAAACATAAAAGCTTACAGGTCAGGCTTTAATAAAATAAGCCTAACCTTTTTTATATACTTAGGCATTGACCCGACTTTTTTCACAAAGGGGTTAGGCCCTAAACAGGCCAGGCTACAAGCCACTTGATAGGGGTCTAACATATTTTCACCCCTAATTATTATCCACCAAGAACTATGGTAATAGGGGTCTAACATATCTTTACCACCTGATAGGGATCTAATATATTTTCACCCCTAATTATTATCCACCAAGAACTATGGTAATAGGGGTCTAACATATCTTTACTCCTAATTATTATCCACCAAGAACCATGGTGCTGGTGATATACGTATATGATACCTAGAACCAGAAGTAGGTAATTATCGTATAAATGCAGCATTGTTGTTAGGGATGGAAATAGGTCAGACCAGGTCAGGCTTTGGCTAAATAGGTCTCATAGAGGTCTGACCTATTTCCATCCCTAATTGTTGTTTGGTTAGGTTGCTACGCGTTTTGTGATTATTAGTCCATTATTTTGTCTCTATATTATCATTATAATGGTTGATTATATGGTGAGATTTGACTTAATATTCTTCTTAGCCAATAATAATTGACTGTAATGAGTTGGCAAAAAAATATAATGGAAATGCCAAATGGAAATTAGAATTGTAATAATAAGATGTGAATTCTCAATTCTGCAATCCAGTCCCCTAGTTGAGACTTGAGAGCTTGAACTCTTTCAGAGTTTCCGTCCTGTCTGTCGCGCCCTTTCATAAAAGAAATTATCTTTTTTAGGCCCCAAAAGATCATCGCTTCTACAATTAATTCAAACCTCCTCGATTTGGATCAAATTCAAACTATCATTGTTTTTTTAGAGAGTTTGGGTGAGATTTTTCCAGTATTCTACTGCAAGTGTTATCTTCTTGTTCTTGATGGGGAAAGGACGAGGCTGCGTTCCCAGCAAGAAGAAGGCACTGTCAGCCGTGGACGATCCTCCTCGCGAACGCGCCGATGGGTTAGGAAACGCGCCGATCGTAGTTCACGGAAATGTTCGTTATGGCGATGCAGATACGAGCGCTACATCAATTCAAGAAACAGCGTCGCACTCGCATCCAGTATTGAAATTGAAGATTTTCATTGTGTTCTATTCAATGTATGGGCATGTTGAAGGACTGGCTAAGAGGATGAAGAAGGGCGTCGATGGAGTCGATGGAGTGGAAGGGGTTTTGTATAGGGTACCGGAGACATTGCCAATTCAGGTATTGCAGCAGATGAGGGCTCCGCCGAAGGACGAAGCCATTCCGGAGATCACGGCTGCGGAGTTGCCGGCGGCTGATGGGCTTTTATTTGGGTTTCCGACTAGATACGGGAGCATGGCGGCGCAAATGAAGGCATTCTTTGATTCAACGGGGCAGTTGTGGAAGACGCAAGAGCTCTCAGGGAAGCCTGCTGGATTCTTTGTTAGTACTGGGACTCAAGGTGGCGGTCAAGAAACTACTGCGTAAGTATTTTCCTCCTGTTACCACTTCGCTTCATATGCGTGTCGCTTCACTGTGAAATCGGTTTCAAAGTGGCCATAGTTGATACAGTAGTACAGGAAAACTGGGAATAAATGCGTATGCGTGTATAAATTACTACTATAATTATAGAAGTCTGCATTGAACATCTTTGATTCTGGTCTATTAATGCTAATAAGTAGAAATTTAAATTTCTCGTTGATTGCAAGGTTTGTGTCAAAGGTGTAAAAACATTGAAGTTACTATTCTGAACTACGTCCTTGTTGCATAGATGCTTCATTTTAATGTGAAGGATCTGCTGTAGAGAGTGACATCCCAAATTGGCTTCAGTAGGTAACTTTTAATGGTGTGAAACATTAGATTGTGGTAATACATAGATGAGTAACATGGTCAGACATAGAGTTGGCAACATTGTCTGGACTATTAGTGATCATGATTGGAGTTCAAATCCCTTGTGGAATTGGATTGTTTCTTTTATGATTATTGACTATGCATACACACTTTTCTTTATCAGATAATCCATTTAAGATGGAAACAAACATCTATTGCAAGACTGCACATAATGTCCAAGCATGCTTTGCTCTTCTATGTACTTGATCAAATCTTCCATCCTTTATACCCTTCATAATTAATACATTTCATTGAGTACAGTGCTCGTTCTCTCTTTAAGGTGGATTGAACATAGCTTGTATTTATACCGTATACATCTCTGTTTTTCTCTCTGGATGGCACAAACAATTACACTCAACAATGGAGACACTGACATTGTATCTTGTCATTGCTTAGTATGGTTATTGTTGGGAGTTCATTATCAACAAAGTGATGTATAGTTAGTGTCCTCTACATGGGAAGCTCTAGCTTTCTCTTCTCAGGTATATTGAGTGGCAAGGGTGTCTGAGTTATTTTATACATGGGTGGCTAGGATAAGAATTGCAAGCTGTCAAAGCAAATACAAAATAGTTAATATGAAAGTTGGTGAAGCCTTGTCCGATTTTGTCATTCTCCGAGATGTACTAGTCAGCAGTCAAGATATTTGTAGCTTCGTGTGTAAACCTATGATGGTGTACATTAAAGATAGTATCCAACTTGGATAACTAAGATGTTTGAGAATCACAGAATCTTGGATGTAGATAATGGCGCTGACTACCTCCCTGCTGGCTCTTTGATCATGAAGAGAAGACATAGAAACCTAATGAATAATTGAGACTTAACTAAAATTCAAATGTAATATTGGGATTCATGTAAGCCACTGCCTATTTATGGTTTAAAGCTTACATCTAAATTACAAAATTAAACATATTTTACGGTCATGATGTATGAATAATGTCAGATGTAGTTTTGATTCAATTCAAGTTAATGTGAAAATCTTACCTTGGAACTATCACACTAGTAGAGTATATATTTGGTTGAGCTTCACTTGGAGTAGAAGGAGGGATGCACTTTGCATCCTGAAGTCAAAATATTACTGTAAACTTTCTTTTACATTTTTTTAAATGATTTTGTGGCATTTCAAGATGGAAAATCAGAATAGATCATTAGATTTTGATGGTTGAAGGAAATTACTGATTGCTGTGTGTTTTCTTTTCTCCTTTTTTTGTTGCAGTTGGACAGCAATCACTCAGCTGGCACACCATGGGATGCTGTTTGTTCCAATTGGGTACACATTTGGACCTGGTATGTTCAAGATGGATACCCTAAGAGGGGGTACTCCATATGGTGCAGGAGTTTTTGCCGGTGATGGCACAAGAGAGCCAAGTGAGACAGAGCTGGCACTCGCAGAGCATCAGGGCAAGTATATGGCTGTGATTGTCAAGAGGCTTGCCCGGTCTTCTTGATGCTTTCTTGATTTCACTGTCTATTCTTGTTGGGCATCTATATTTTTCCACCTCTCTGTTCTGTGGAAGATTGGTTTTGGCATTTTACTGTTGTACTAGGTCCCAGGTATATGATAGTCTGTTCCCTTGTCAATTCCCAAGCTGTTATCAGTTCTGCATTGCTGTGTAAGGTATAGATTTTTTTTTTTTTTTTTTCCTTTTAAAGGGGGGAAAATGATAGCATACAGAACAAATAATACTGTGAATTCGTTTATCTTCCTGTTTCCTAATTGTGGTCTGCTTTTATGGATGTATAGTGAAGATTTGGTCAAATGAAATTGATGAATTTTTGGAAGGACAATCTGATAATTCCTTCCATTACGCCAGTCTTGAGTTTTGTGGATCATTGTTTCATCTCTTGGGTGACTCGACTGCTACGCGTCTGTATATGTATATAATATTGAAGAATGAACATTTTTGTTGTCAGGATATTCAACCATTTAAGTTGTAGATAAGATCAATCATGACATGTTTCTCAGACGTGCTTCACAAGAGCAAAACAATTTCATAATTAATCTCTGTTGTGCATGAAAAAGGAGGGTGATGGAGAGTTAAAAGCAAAATTAAAATGAAACCGTGCGAGTTACGCTAGAATATTATCATTTAGAATATCCCTATGCCAAAAAGTTGGTAGATACGATCCATCAGCTTCTCTAAAAATAAGATATAGGTCTTATATATTTAGAATAAAAATCAACCGGCACTACTAGTAGTGCAGTGGTATTGGGAGTAGTCTCCCCGCCCCTTTGTACTGGGTTCGATCCCCCCCAAATCCCCTATCGCCTATGTATAAAAAAAAAAAGAATAAAAATCAACTCCCTATTAGATCATACATTAAGGGTATGACAATTGATCCTTTTTTCCCCTTTTGGTTTCATTCAAATTACTTTATTTTTTCAGGCCTTTTAGGCCTAAACTAGCTTATGAGAAGAATGGTCAATTATATATCTTTTATTCACTTATTAGTAGACACCTCACAGTTTGTTGTAGTTATTGTTGCTTATATATGTTTCTTGTTTTGTTATCACTTTGATGGCTAACAAAATGGTTAAAAGTCATTTTTCTTCAAAATATTAGCTTTATATTTTGATGCTATAATTATAAAAACATATAAAAGAAATAATGTAACTTTGTCACCCTGTTTTTTTAAAAAAGAAAAAAGAAGAAGAAGATTGAAACATTGTATGGGATCCCTCGTTGCAGGCGAATGGGTCCAACTTGTAATGATAAGCAACAATGAAAATGATTTTATGCATTTCATCAGCCATTAAAGGGTTTAATATTATTGCCATATTTCCTAATGTTATAAGTATCAAAGAAGCCAACGTCAAAAACTTAACATATTCTTCCTTTGCTTCATCTGTATTTGTAGATTTATTAAGGTGTTTATTTCGCTAATCAACCTTCAATTATATGTTTATTCTCTCTTGTGTGTTCACTGTTCATTTCGCTAATCGTTATTCTAACAGCAATTTCTTAATATCTTCATCGGTTTCATCAAATTTTGGAAACAGTGAGTAATGCTGGTAACTTTTTTTTTTTTGTATACTTGTCCTTGTAATTCCTCTCTTAACAAATTCTCCATTTTGATTGAAAAAGGAGAAAAAGTTAAAAACTGTCCAAAGCCGAAAGGATTAAAGGCGCCTATATGATATCAAAATAATTATAGGGTTTTGATTTTTGAAAATCATTTAAATATGACAAACATTATGATTAAGCACTCTGATTTCTCATGAGCATCATTCATTATCATCATCCCCAATTCTTTTAATGTCACTAAATATTTGTCATTTAGTTTAATGATTGTGGGTCTGGTTAATTTGGTCAGTAAGATTTTAGGATTTGGAATCAGTCACAATTAATCAATGTTGATCAATATATTAGTCAGCAAATAATTAACTCATGATCTGCTCCAGATTTCTTTTCTCTTTCGGTTCATTATCGAGGGAAAATGCACTTTACCCTCATAAATTAAGTTATAATCGCAAAATATTACCATAAGCTTCAAACTAAAATAAAATTGTTAAATTTAAACTAAATTTTGAGAAATTATCACCAAGTATTATGACAGTCAAAATTAACACTTGCTACTATTTTATATTTTTATCTTAATACAAACAATGACTGATATTTTAAAAGCGAAGTGCTAGTTTCAACAAATTAACCTCAATTGAAACAGTTTTTGCTATTAAGTTTATTCTTTATTTCAATAAAAACCGAGTGATATTTTGAAACTAATGTACTAGTTTCAAAATTAAGTCCAATTGGGCGCGAGGTGCCAAATTTGTATCAATATTTTGCATTCCGCTCTTTAATATTGAAAGTGTAAACCAAACAAGTATGAATCATCAAATTTTCGAAGCAAAATGACACGAAGTACATGTTTTGAGAATCAACTGTATAATGGATAATGCCGGTTTAATCTCAAATCAATTCTAAATGTTTTCTTTTGTTAAAAAGCGTTTTGCTCTCAATTAGAAATTTGACTAACCCCAGAGATGATACACGTATTTTAACTAACCCAAGAGAGGGCGAGAGAGATAGTGGTTCGACCAATGAATCTTGTCTCTGACTTGAACCACATCCAACTAATAGATCAAGATACAAATAGAGCACAAGTGTTCCAGTAACGTTCTACTGGAGTGGAGGATCACATCGTTTCAGGAATCAATCCCCTTACTCCACCGAGACGAATCAGAGACAGGGAGAAAAGGAAACATGTAAATTGGTAGATAAATTACACAAACCATGGACCTGAAACTTTGATGATATATTTTGAAATTTGAACAGCCACTTGAAGTAATCAACCAAAGATTACATACAGCGAGGGAAAAAGATTTGCCCCACGTACCCACCAGCCATAGCCCTCCTTACATTAGACTCGAACAATTTCGGATTCTCTCTCAAAACTGCCGCCGCATCATGATTGAGAGGGTCTTCATAATTTGGCTCCTGCACTCGGAATCTGAGATATTAGAATCTTTAAAAGTCACAAAGAACAATCCATCATGGCAAAACCAAAGTCATACCGTGAAAAGATGATACAATCCATAAATGACTGTGTTTATATTCAGAACAGGTTTCCAATCTTCTCGCAAGATGTTAAGGCAAACATTTCCTTCCAAGTCGATATTGGGATGGTAGACCTGCAAATTGGAGTTGATTATGCGCAAAAATTGATTAAACGTGTACATAAACAGAGCAACACATACAGAGACAAAGATATGCAAGATTGCCTTACCTTTGTCTTGCACTTGACTTTTGGTGCCTCGTGAGGATAGATGGGAGACACTTGGAAGGAAAACAAAAAAGTACCACCCCTGTAACCACAAACAAGACATGAAGAATCTTTCCTCCTTTTCTGTTTTGGCAGTGTGTATTCTTTCTTTTTCTTTTCTTTTTTTCTTGTTTCTGTTCTCAGAGATGTGATGCAGACCCAACAAGTTTAATTGCACAAAGAAAAAGGAATGGGAATTTTTTTTAACAAGATTAAATGAGTCAAATGAATGGTTTAATTTTCCAGATAACAGATAAATATGCTTACATGTAATATCCTTCATCAGGCCGAATTGAAACTTCAAAGTTCATCAGGTCATCTTTACCATTGGGAAATTGCATGGCACAAGATTTTGGTAGATTCAGCTCACTTATATCTGCAAAATGTTACACTTCACTAACATAAACTGCTGTGACAAAGAAATCACATGAGCTAGTTCAAACAATGCTGTAATGAGTTTTTCATGAAGAGCAACTTATAAACAACTCGAGAAACAATACTATAATTGAGCTCACAAGTGACAAAGAATTACAGACATAGCAGTACCATGACCGCATATCTCCATAAGCATGCAATGTTTATTAACCAATGGTCCTATAACTCTCCATTGTTTACTTTTAAAGAAATAATCCTCCAAAAAAAAAAAACCAGGTGTAAATTACTAGATGTTCTAAGCATAAAGCCATTGCAACATTTTATAGGGGAAATAAAGCCATTGACACATTTTTTTGGGGGAAAATAAAGCCATTGAAGGTTGACAGCAACTGCAAACCAAGAAAACAGGATGTGTATACACAGACTACCAAGGTATAAACCCAATCTCAGAGCACCTCACATATATCAGTTATCTTGTCCACTTAACACAAACTACCCCAAGCATGCCCAGCCTATGAGCTTGTCTTATCACTTCAAGGAGAAGTCCTTTAAGATCAATGAGATCCCCTTGCTCAACAGATTTTGTAATCTTCTTGCACCAGCTTCGGAAGCTCTGTCGACAATCCTTCTTATGGAGGCTTTGTCACATCAAACAAGAAATTTAGTGGTTGTTTGAAGGTTTAAGTGCTACCAGGATGAATATACTGCCATACGCTCTAGCCAATTATCAAAAGCCATCAATCATACACTATAACTGTCACTCAAAAGTCAAAACAATAAGCTGCTTATACCTTCTAACAAAACATTTACTTTTCTAATAGCATGACGATGATCAAAGAAAAGAAAATAGAATACTAATGGTTAGGAAGTAGAAATAGTCATCCTGATCCACTACCTATGTCAGCCCTACCAAGTAAATGGCGTTAAAAACAAACTTTAGAAACCACGTAATTTACCAAAATTGATAGCATGAAGTGATGTAGCCTTGAAAATTTTCTTAGAGTTCAGATCACAAATATTAAAAAAATAATAATAATACAATAACTTCTGTATCTTCATCAATTTTGGCCTAAATCAACGCACATCTTGCTGAAATTGAAATTGCAATAAAAAACCCTTTCAATTCACTAATGATTAATTAATTACGATAAAAATGTTTTAATTATATATTTCTGCATCGTCCAATCCCCTCCCTCATGCCCAAACCACCCATAAAAAAATTGTCCAAGAAGAGGAAAGTCCATAAAAAACTTTTATACAACAAATTTTTTTATCCAGCTGTTGCTCTAACTGATCAAATTGATTTGCATCCAACATGCCTTTCCTTTGGGAAAGAGGGTAAAGAATCGCAAGCAACATTTGAACATTATATAGCAGAGACCAAACAAGATCTCCTTTTGACAGCAAGAAGAAAACCTTTGTGCAGACGCAACTCCCCAGCAGTTTGTTTCTTAATCGGTGCTCCACCACTTGCATTCTCTGCAAGTTCCCTCTGTTTTTCCTTTACTTTAAAAAGTTTAATCATATTCCTGCATCAACAATGCCAAATCTAGCATTAAGACAAATTTCTTAATAGTCCACAAAATTGTGCACGAAATAAAACATCAAAATCTTTAAGGAAGAATCACAATCAAATTGGAAAGTGCAGACAAAAGATGCCAAATCAAAAGCAGATGAAGCATATTCAGTTCTCAAACCTTACAGAGAACTAGAAAAGACCACACAAGTATTCAACTAACCTAGTTCGACTCCAAACCAAGGTTACAAAAAAATACTTAATTATGCAAACAAAGATATAAAAACAGGCTGACCTGATGCAGCAACAAATACTTGGATACTTTCGTTATAGACATGAAAAGAAGGAAGCACTAATCAGGTGTAGAGTGATAATTTGTTTTCAAAATAGTTCCTAGTTCAGAAATCATCAAACAGTTTGTACTCATCCATTTAGACCTTTATTAGGGCGTGCAACATCGAGCTATACTTAAAGAATAATTAGCAGATCACGTTCATAAGGGTCACTGGTTCAACAAGCGGCGCAAGAAATCTAATAACAGAAAAACAAATCATAGAATAAGGTAGCCTTCGATAGGATACAAACATAGCGGACAACATGAAAAAGAAAAATGCAAACAGTGCCAGGGGATTAGACAGATACATAATAGCTTAACTTAATATTGAAAAGAATTAAGCAAGGAACCCTAGAATAAAGATAATCCTACAAGATCAAGAACTCGGGAAACGTAAACGGGAGAGAAGTGAAGGATCGGATTAGCAGAGAGAAATCTACGTACAAATCTGAGAAAAACGAAGAAGATATTAGCGAGTAGCAGATATAAATCCGCGAAAAGGAGAAAATGTTTGAAGAATATGATATCGAAAGAACCTGGTTTGAGAGAGAGAGAGAAGGAGCAATTGGAGGTTTTTGCAGCTGGCGGACTTGGAAGCAGCAACTTATATTTTTTTGGACACAAAAAGCCGTCTTCCGCTTAAAGAGGCAAATTGTATTTTATAAAAAAGGAAATAAAAAGAAAAATAGATTAAAAAATTTTTTTTTTATTAAAATATAAATAATAATAATAATAATAATAACAATAATATATGTGTTTGACAACCGCTTCCTTATAATTATATACTTTAAATTGAATAAAAATGGTATGACTAATTTAAAAGGCAATTGTTTTTATCACTAGGGGTTGGCACAAGTGGTTAGCAGTATATATCCCTTAAGAGGTCTCAAGTTCAAACCTTGTAAACGCACAAAAGTCCTATTAGGAGATTCACCCATCATAGCTAAGTACACGACTTAGGTTGGATCTAAATTAGTTAGGATGAAATTCGCGATACGCGACTTAGGTCAGAAACTTAGATACTAGATGTGTAACCAAAAAACTCACTTAAGTGTGTGACCCAGGTCGGAAACTCTGGATACCGGATGGGTAACCAAAAGACTCACCCATCATAACTAAGTGCGTGACCCAGGTTGAATCCGGATTAGTCACCAGATGGGTACCAAAAAAAAAAAAGCAATCGTTTTTGTTTTGGGTAATGGTAAAATAAAAACATGAATTATTCAAAAAAAAAAAATTTGGCCAAAATGAATTATTCCAATTGATGATATAACTAGTTTCAGTGATTGTAACAATGATATGCGTTATGATTCCTCTTTGTTGAAATGAAACCTACACCATTCAAATATAATTTCAAAGATTAAGATTTAAAATTTTTAAATAATAATTTTAAAACAATGAAATCATCTTTTTAAATAATAATAGTTAAGATGGTATCTTTATTTCAGATTTTAATATGATTAACATAATTTATGTCAAAAATTAAAAAACAAAACATGAGTATAAAAAATTGTTGTGTTTTTCATCTTTCCCCCTTAGCACTTTTTTTTTTTTTGGTTACCCATCCAATGTTCAAAGTTTCGCCCAAACTAATCTCGATCTAATCCATGTTGTACACTTAGTTATGGCGGGTGAGTCTTCAACAAGATTTTTCTAAATTCACAAAGATTAAACCTAAGACCTTAATTAAATAACACAAGTCACTTACCACTTATCTTATGTTGTTTGGCACCTTTATATGTTCTCGTAGAGATAGGAATTGCGGCCTTAATGGGGGTGGTAGGTTGCTTAGTGAAGACGCTGAATTTAATGGGGGTGACAGTAGGAGAAGTCTAGAAGTAGAATACGACGCCGTATTGGAGTGGGGCAGGAAAAGGAGAAGGGCCCACGGGCCTGAAGGCTGTGGGCGCAATTTGGTTATTGTCTCATCATTTACTTGTTATTGTTCGGCCAAACTCTTTGTTTTTTGGGCTACTCGACGCTCTGTACCACTTCCCTCTGCGACAGCTAACCTTATCATCCTTATCACGGCAATTCTACCTCACCCATTTTGCTTTCATTATTAATATCCACCTATCTAAAGATTATTATAATAATAATATTCTTTCCATCTTGATGCTAAAAATAATGTCCATTCTTTTATATTTATCAATTTTTTTTCTATTTTAATTTTATTGACCCTTCTTCAATAATAATCGAAGACGGGGAGGAATGAGAAAGTTATGAAGATTACTAAGATATTTTAGTCTCATATTAAATAACTTAACTAAATTTATTAATCTCATTAAATTAGGTAAATACTCCGTTCGTCTCTATATATAAAATCATTTTTTTATAAATGAACTTTTACCCATTTTTCTCTCAATTAATTATTATACTACATACATTCTTTTTCATCATTTTCTTATTATTATTTTCTCTCGATCACATTCATAAATAGGGTCTTTTTTGAAGGAAAAAAAAAATCCTCTGTGAATATTACATTAACCACTTTTGATAATTTTTATATGATCTAATGATTTAGTTGAAAGGTTTTTATATATAGGGGCAGAGGGAGTATGTCTTAAGTAAGAGATATTTGGAAATTGATCTTGATCCTAAATATGAAACAAAGTTATCATATTTGTCAACTTTTTCCTAATTGATCTTTATTGATTTTCCCTTAACAATAATCAAAGAGGAAATGGAATGAGAAAATTGAGAAATATGACTATGACATTTTATATTAAAAAACTCAACTAGCTTCTTTCATCCAATCAAATTAGGTAAATATATTTTATATTAAGGATCGGAGGGAGTATCATTTATTTTAAATGTCAAGCACCCATGAGTTGGCCAAAGGATCTTTTTAAAAAAAAAAAAACTAGTTATTTTCACCAATTTTATTTTGGGAAAATTCCATATAAATACTATTTGAACTTGAAAAACCCAAAGAGTCTGTTAAGATGTGAAAATGACACATAAGTCATTATAGAGGAATCTAAAATTTTTAAATGTTGCATTTTTACCAAAACGCCTTCACTTTTTTTTCTAAGAAAAGAAAAGGCAAATCCCCCTTGTCGCCCCGGAGCTCCGCCAGCCATCGACACCAGACCTCCACCTCTTAACCCCACCCCCCACCGACGACTAAAGTTTGGATGACAACCTGAGTAATATGATTAACTACTTGACTTAGATATTGACTACTTTAGCTCCCCATGCCTTATCATGGCATCATTAGCAAGTCAAATAAAGAAAATGGAAGCTTAAGTATAAGATTGACAACTTGAGCTCACAAGTTGTCACTCTCTATACCATAGTTGCGAGTTTCTATATGCAAGTTGTCATTGTCATTAATCAACTTGTCAACGACATTTGATAGGACTTAGGGAGTTAAAGTAGTCAGTTTATATACTCAAGTAGTCAATTGCATTACTCAAGTTGTCATTGAAGCTCTGACAATTAAATAGCCAGCTTAATGGCAGTGCTTGTCGGAGCTTTGACGGGAGGCAATGGCTAGCAGGAGGCTCCAGGGGGTGAGGGAACCTGGCCTTGCCTTTTTAAAAAATAAAAAAGTAAGGGGCACTTTAGTAAAAACACAACATTTCAAAATCTTAGATTCCTCTCTAAGGATCTATGTGTTATTTCCATGTGTTACATAGATTTTTTAGGTTTTATAAGTTTAAATGATATTTATTTGAGATTTTCCTTTACAATTTTTTGTTATTTCCTTTCTTGCTAAAAGGTATAGTAGCAACCATCCTTTCCAAAGATTATAGATAAAGCTAGATTTGTTGTCCATAAGGATTGACATGTTAACGTTCACATAGAAACACTCTTTTTAAAATTGTTTAGCTAAGTCTGCTCTTGGGATGGGAATAATTTTTTGTATCCTTATTTTATTAATCAACCACCAACTTTTAATCAAGAGGTGAAAGATGAACAAGGAAATTAAGTAGCTAGTTTTAGTCCTTTGTGCGATCTTTTTAATTATGTAGCACGCCCTTTTTAGTTAGGGTATCACTAATAGTACTTCTTCATTTGTAATGATAAATCACTTTCAATGTGTTTAAGAGAAAGATTAAATTAGTTTTTGAAAAATAGCTTCCGGAAAAAAAGTGATAAAAGTTATGTTAGAAAATAGATTATGAATATAATAGATTCTATGGGGAACAAAAAAAATGATTTTGATAAAATGAGATTGCTTAGATAACTGTTATCATAATTATTTTTTTTATGTACAAATTATCAAAAAAATACATTAGATAATGTAATAATTGCATATAAAGTATAAAATTCCATTTCAAATATATTTAACATCAAATTTCATCATACAATAATAAAATTTAATTAAATAAATTGAAAAATTAAAAATTATAACAGTAGTCAATTTTAATAATGATAAAATAATTAAAAAAATATATATATATGTAATATGAATTGATGTTACAAGAAGCTGAAAATTGGTGTAACTGGGAGTACAATATATAAAGGGCTTGAAGTCTTGAACAAAGATATGGCAATGTCAAGCTCTGAGGAGAAAATTTTGGTTATTAAATTTTGTAGTCTCATGACATATTACAACAGAAGAATCAAATAGGTTCTACGATCACTAATTTATGTCATTAACCTCATTGTTTTATAAATGTAATTTGATTTATTCTGTGGGCAAAAAAATAATAATTCGATTTATTCAATTTTTCTTTGTTGCAGTGCTGAATCTCATTATCTATAATCATGCCTATATTCTTGTTAATTAAACCTTTTGAGGCTACTTGTATTTATTTTACAAATACGTCATCACTTCAAACTGTCAAAATAAAAAGGCATGGTTATATAACTCAAGAAAAAAGTTTGTCATTACCAGAAGGAAAAAGAACAAAGAGGAAATGCAGAAAGAAAGAGAAAGAGGAAAGAGGTGAATATCAGGAGAAGAGAGGGAAAGAGGAAAGAAAAAAAAAAGGGGGGGAAATGGGGAGAGAGAAAGAATGAAGAAAGGAAAAATTTTGCTTTTCTAAAATTATATTTTAGAATAACAAAGTGTTTCTTCCATTTTTCAGTTGTCCGACAACATTTTTACTAAATCACGGTTTCAAGTTGAAAAGTGATTTTTTTTAGTTTACCTATAACACACACTAGCTCTAATTTCACCCTTATTCAATATACATTCAATTATAAAACTACAAAGTCTATGGTCTATACAATAATAAATAACAAGTAAAATTATATGTTTATATGAAAAATTAACGATATTACTTATAAATGGGGGGGGGGGGGAATATTCCTTATAAGTTGAAGCAGAAGAGCATTAATGCATTTAATTAAATATTGATGTATTGAAGATCTATTGGGATTGGCGGGTGAGGGCTAATAATTGATTTCTCGTGCCAGCAAATGGTTTCATTATTGGCATATTTTCTTGTTATTGAGTCGATATTACTGACAATGTGGAGGCAAGCAGTACATGAAGATGAAATTGTGACCATGTACTTGACTTCAATTATTTACCTGTTTTTTTTAAAAAAAAATACATAAATAAACAGAAAACAAATAATTGGAGATATCTTTAAGATGTGACGTTTTTTACAGTTGTCTGATTAGAAACCAACGAAAGAGCATGAAGGAAAAATAAGGGGAGAGAGGAGAGAATCGCGTACCAGACAGATCCACCATAATTCAAATATAACAATAATGCTCAAATAATTATTAGACAACTAGAGTCTAATTAGAATTGGTACAACATATCACTAGAACAAGAAAGATTGGAAGGAAAAAAAGAAATTGTCAGATAGCTTAATGATAGGTCTAATGATATCACTAATTAGGAAGTTATTTGCACTTTTACTTAACTTCTAATTAAAAATTAATATACAATTACTTGTTTCTTGATTAACAAATGTATGATTAATACTAATTTGTTTTTTATTTGATAAGGCTACTTTTTTCCTAATCAAATAGTCCAGACCTGGATTCAGCATCAAGTGATTCATGTAACCGATATTTAGAGGAAGAAGGCCATGTTGTTATCATGGAACCAAAAGATAGGAAAGCTGGTGAACTAGCCTTTTGTCTAGTATGGTTTAATGATCAAGCCGAAGGATATGTAACCCAGTGAAAATCGTTTTGAACCGGTATAACCTGGTCAAAAACCGTTTGAGTGGGTGAGACAGTTTGTTACTTTTGTTTTGTTTTTTTTTTTTTAAAAAAAGAGAGATCTAGGTTGACAAAGAGGCTAAAGAAGAAAGAAAACTATAGATGTAGACCGATAAGGAATATAAAGATGAAAGGGAAGGGGCTAAAGAAGTAAGACCGAAGAGAAAACAAATGAAAACCTAATTAAGACTGAGGAGGATACGATCGAAGATACCATGAACTTGAAGATTGAACCATTAGAGTAAGAAGCGTTGTTGTTGAGCTCTTGAGATTGAAGATGACTTGTGAGTTTATTTCTAACTAGACCTATCTTCAAAAAGTGACTTTTCCTTGCGTTAGACTGGCTATCACCCAAAAAAAAAGGTGAATTAGATGTTTGATAAAACTTTAGGAATTTTGAAAAAAATTTCGCAACTTCTAAATTGACAGTTAGATATTCAAATAAGCATATGCTGGAAATGTAAAAAATAAGGAAAGAAAATATGCAAATTGTGATTTATACTGGTTCAGCTCAATTCTTGACCTACATCGAGTTCCCAAGTTTCACTTGAGATTTTCAATCCACTATCCTCTTGTTTAATCCGGGCACAAGAGAAACCTTTACAACCTACAAGTTTACACAGGCACTTGTGAAGCCAAATTTTTAACTGAGATACTCCCCCTTACACACTGTAAGAATATAATTGGTTTCCCACTCAAGATCACTCAATCTTGAGTAACTCTTAAATAAAATGATTACAATAAATTTCTCTCTCAGAAGTGGATAAGATAAACACTGAAGTACATTAAAATAATTTCACTCTCTAAGGTAAATTATATGATAATTGAAATAATCGGAGAGTAAGTGATATAAATGTCAGAGTATTGACATTTTGACGATGAAGCTGTAATCTCGTATCTCTTATCTCTTCGTCTATTTTGAATGCTTCTCCTTTTATAGTTGATGAAGAGCATTCGACTGTTAAGCATTCTTCCAGTAGAATATGACCGTTGGATGTCCGTTGGAAGTAGCCTTTAGACTTGTCGTTACTTGTTTTGTCAAGTGCTTTGCTGAATTCATTAGTTTTGTCTCTTACTCAACTTTGTTGAATATCCGTTGATTTGCCAAGTTAGTCATAGGAATAGGAATAACATGAATGACTTTTGTTTACTCAGAGATCAGTTGCCATGATGGTGCTTAGTTTCTGTAATCGCATTTCAAGTCTCTGACATAAATATTGTTTTATGATGCTTTTAGAGTAATCAAACATTTGATCATCTAAAATCACAAGCAAACAAATCAAAATCATCTTAAAAATGATTCTTAATAATTTTGGAAACCAACAGCTAAAGATTAAGTGATTTGAAAAGTCACAAATAACGACTGTTCTCATAAACTCGAGTTTCTAACTATAGAACTCGAGTTTTGAACTCAAGTTTTCATACAAAAACTTGAGTTCCTATGTTTTTCTTTCAAGTGTCTCAGTTCATTAAGGTAAGAACTCAAGTTGATATCCCAAGAACTCGAGTTGTTAATGTAAGCCCCAATTGAGTCCTTAAAGAACTTGAGTTTTAAAGGATGAACTTGAGTTATAAACTCAAGTTCTTTCTCAAGAACTCTAGTTCTTAGACTTCAAATAAAGACACAGATTTTCCAAAGATAAAGAACTCGAGTTTTATATATAGAACTCGAGTTTCAGACCCGAGTTTGTTACTAAAGAACTCTAGTTCTTAAAATCCTTTTTGAAGATTGAAAGATTTGAGTAAGACAGAATTCGCAAACTCGAGTTCTCTTACCAAGAACTCTAGTTTTTAGTCTTCGCATAAAACACAGATTTTTCCAATAGTGAAGAACTCGAGTTTTATATCTAGAACTCGAGTTTAGAACTCAAGTTTCTTACTAAGAAACTCTAGTTCTCAATGTCTTTTTGATGTTCCAAGACTAGAATGAGTCAGAATTCGCGAACTTGAGTTCATCACTTGTAAACTTGAGTTATTTGTCAACGATTGGCTGAAAACATAAGTTCTTTGAGAAAACATAAGAACTTAAGAATATTGGCTGCACAAAGGTCAGATTCTAGTAGGCGTAACATCTTCAATATAACTTCAATTTTGGCAAACCACCAATGCTCATAAAAGCTCTTCAAGTCTTCTTTCCAATGCAACAAGAATCAGCTCCAAACTTATTGTATGATGAGCACTATGATCAGATTAATAAAAGCTATTCTTAAGTCAACGTTTTTACATCATCCTGAATAGACACTGAACTTCCAAAAATCATATCTCTCTTATTTGATCTTTGTTTTATGTGATTTTGATGTTTTTGGAAAGGTGTATGAGTCTAGTTTCATATTCCATCGATTTTAGCTCATTACGATGTGTAATTTGTGAGATATGTTCAAATTACCGAACCTTGCTCTGCTGTGTGACGGTAATAGATGGGGAAACTTCCAAAATTCATAGCTCTCTCATCTGATCTTCCTTGAACTTGAATTTTTGTCAAGATGACGCATTGGATGTCTAGTTTCATTCAAAATTGGTTTCACCTCAATCTGATATCTGGTTTGAGAGATATCATCGATTTATCAGAGGTCACCTAGGCTGAACGTGAAACAGAGGTGAACAGAGAGAATGGCTGGAGTAATATGAACTCGAGTTTTGAAAAATGAACTTGAGTTTTGCACTAAGAACTCGAGTTCTTAAGTGAGAACTTGAGTTTTCATACATATTTTTCTGAAAGCTCGATTTTGCTTATTTTAACTTCGAATTGAGTCATTTCAGCTTCCATTTGAACGTAGAAACTTCTAGTATCACATATAAGAATTTGAATGTTGATAGTCCCATTATAATATGCAAGTACTTCTTTCTTTAATCTCTTCTCTTCTTGATTATTCTCCATCATTCAACTTGAAACTAATCTACATCAAATATAACAATTAGCCAATGTATATGATACAAACTTTTTTACTCTTACTAATGGCATCTATTTAAGACATTATCAAAACTAATCATATCCAGCACCTTGTATGCTAGGCTCGAGAGCATTGGCTCAACAAGTTGTCCCTTTTGTAGCAGCGTCTTCAATAGTGCAATACAACATTTCGACTTGTCCCTTTCTTGCCCCTAGCCAGTAGAGTGTGTGTTCGAAATTCATCCCAGCTTTGAATACCGCAATAAATTCCCAACCTTTACTCTCCGCATCCTTCTTGACTCATCGCTTATCGTCGGATTTGCTTAGGTTTGTGATTCATTGTCTGTCATCTTCAACTAGGTGATTCGTATCCGGCTTTGACTCATTTTTGTTCTTCATTTATGATTGTACATAGTTAATATGCGAGTTAATTTGTGGAACAATCATCATCTGAATCTCTCTCTCTCTCTATCTCTCAGTCTCTCGCTCTATCTGGCTCGAGCTAGAAATTTCTTGAAGGTGGTTCTCAGAAATTGCTACACTGGAATTTACACACCACTCATCGAAGCACCTCAAGATCTTTCTACTCTCTCTCTCTCTCTCTCTCTCTGCAACTCAAGGGAACGTCGAGACACGTGTGTTGTAGATCTGTATTCCTATGTGATTTTTGGCAAAAAAAAAAAGATAATTTAATAAATAGGTTTGAATATTTCCGACAAAAAAAAAAAGGTTTGCTACTAATAGGTTTGGCCATATTATTATCTTTAACTCAAATTATCTTCAACACAAATGAATGGTGCTCGTGATAGAATCAGAGACCAAGTTGTTAGAGATATATGATATAATTAGCAATATGCTATTATTTTGTATCAACCTGTAAAAAAAGCATTTGTACGCATTCTGATTTATATACAATTTTATTTATTAAATATATTTAATTAAGGAATTTATTATTTATTAATTTTTAAATAAATAATTAAATTTTTTAAATTTTAAATATAAATTTTTATCTTCGATTATCACAATATAGACAATTAATATTAATATAAGTAGTATACAATAATATTTATGTCATTTTCAATCATTTTCCATCATAACTGACTTTTCAAATAATAATCCAAGCATGCATCCGTTTGTAAAAAAGTTATTTCTGCCACAATCAACCAAAACAAAAATTACATTTACAATCTGACTTTTTTTTCTATCTTACTTCTACAAAAATTAAGTAGAAAATAAGTAACTTCTTCCACTACTAATCCAAATAGGCTCAAAAATGACAGAAAATGCTAGCACTCATATGGGATCACTTTTTTTTCTCAATATATGGGTGGCTTTTAATTTTAATTTTGAAGGCCACAAGAAAAAAAAGAGAATGAATGATAAACTATTATATAATATTTAAATGAGTTTGAAAAATTGAAATTGGTTTAAAAATTAAAAATATTATGGAAAAACCTCCGAAGTGAAAGGCATTGTTTTGTTGGGAATGATTTATTATCTCATTGAAAACTTAAAAGTGAATTTTAAATTATAAGGACGGATTTTCATTTAAGTGAATTTGGTTTAAAAAAAAAAGAAAAAAAAGAGAAAATATTATGCGTGTATAATATAAATATTTGGACCAATTAATTTGATGCTCATGATACATCTCGATCTTTTTAAACATGCCCTTAGCCCTTTAGATTTAGCTATATCCCATTTATAAGACTTGTCTATTAGTTCTCCTTAGTATATATATAAAACTTATATTACTTGATTTATAAAAGTCATTGAAACTTTATAATTTATTCTTAAACATGTCCCTTTTTTTTCATTCCTAGCTTAATTAATAGATTTACCATCTCTTTCTTCTCATAATAAGCAGTAGTGCAATACCAATCGAAAAGTAATTCCGAAAAATATTAAAAAAAGTTTGACATCTAACTAATTTAAATAATTTTCTTTAATTTCTAGACAATAGTTTATAGAACTATAGTTCACAAGTGTCGTGCGAATTTCAATTTACAGACCGCTCTTTCATTTTACCCCATGGTCTGCCAATATTCCCCAACACGGTTGTGCACAAAAAATATTACCACCGCGCAACCAGTCATGCCCACCTCACACATAATAAGAAAATCGATTAAAATTAGTTACTTTATGTTCCAAACATTGAAATTAGTTAGGCCTGTTTGTTAGGAAGAAGATTGGAGAAGGGAAAGAAAGATTGGAATCTTCCATTGGTTTTGGGTGTTTGTTACGCAGAATTCATCTTCCAATGAGGCACCATCTTCCATTATCCATGGGAAGATTCCTTCCTTAATCTTCTCTCACAAATTGGATGGAAGATAAAATCTTCCCAGAAGATTATGACCAAATTTCCATTAGGTCCCTTTCTTCTTCCTCTTTTTTCACCGACTTCACCTTCTTCCTCTCACTTTCGACTCTCTTCATCGCCGGTGAAGACTTCCTCTTTCACTGTTGGAACCCGCGAACGACCACCACCTGTCAGAACTCGCCTGGATCTATTTTTTTTTCTGGCTGTCGTAGGGACGTGAGATGAAGGAGGGATTTTTTTCTTGATGTAAAGGGTATTTTTGGAATTTCAATTTTTTATTTTTTTTTAAAATTATGATCTTCCATCCCACTTTCTATATCTACCAAACAGTTTAAATTTTTTAAGTTCTTTCTTAATCATTTTTTCCATTTCTTTCCCTCCTTTAAGTTCATTTTTCTCCTTAAATCTTCTCCATAACAAATGGAGCCTTATGTTTTTTTACTAATGCTTGTTGATTTTCAAAGCAATCATTGAACATTAATAGCCCGTTTGATTCGACTCCATGCGAAAGGATTGAATGTAATTTTGATGTACTCCCTCCGATCTTAATTATAAGACAACATTTGTGAGTTGGTTTTGGTCCTAATTATAGGACAAAATTTAAAATTTTGTAAATTTTTTCCTAAGAGACCCCTATTTTATTCTCTCAAATGTGTTTGGTAAGTATATACATTTAGGTGCATAGAATTTTCCAATCAATAAAACTCTTAAATTATTGGATTATAATTTGTTTATGGATGAGTTGACGTTAATTTACCAATATGTGTTTGTGTATACACATATTTATATATGTACACACACATATAGGCATACACACGTATTATATGTGTGAGTGAGTGTGTGTGTGCGCGCGCGCCTATATGTGTGTGTACAGACTCTCTCTCTCTCACACACCCATATATATATTTGTGTGTGTATTTATGTATTTATGTGTGTAGATGTGTATCCATGTGTGTTTTTTTTGGGGGGGTGGTGTAGATATGTGTGTGCGCGCGCGCATACACATATATAGATATATATGTGTGTGTGTGTGTGCACACATATATGTATATATAACAAGATCATCATTTCAATTAGAAAACATGAAAAGGAAGATTCTAGGTTGAAGAGATATGTTAATGTCATTGAAAATTTATATAAGGCAATTTAGAAAAATAAGTAAAATTAATTAATTTAACTCCCCTCCTTAATCTCCCAAAAATCGGTTAAATATGTCTTATAATTAGGACCGGAAGGAGTAATAGATTGATTACATCATTTTGTTGGACTTAATTATGTAGTATAGAGAGGATTATATGTTGTAATCCTGATTACATCATTTGATGTAATAAGAATTACACTATTAAAATTGATGAGTGAGGATGTTGACATTTTATAATCAAGTAAAAAATATATTAGTCATTTTAATCTTTTAACTTGACCAAAGTGCCCACCCATAAATGCTATTAAATATTAAATAATTGTCAGAATTAAATATTATTAAAATTAATTAATAATATAAAATTTTAAACAATATCCGCCCGCTAAAAAAATTTAAAAAATTATATTCTACCATTAAAAATATTAAAATATTCCATTAAATAATATTCTCATTATTAAATATTAAAAAAATTAATATGAACCCAACATGTACATGGCATAATATTTCCACTATTATATACTAGTATTAAAAAATTACTATGAATCCAACGTTTACAATGCACAAATTGAAAAAATCAACATGAACCTAACATGTACATTTTACATATATGTGTAGATAAATACAATTTTGTCTCTTACTATATTATTCTTATATATTCTCATTTTTGATATAATTCAACTAAACGTTTTTATGCATATGCATTATTTTTATTTAATGACAAACTAAACAAGTTCATGTGATAATTTTTGTATTACATTGCATTACATTCCCTCCGATTCTGGCACTAAGCAATGATATTTGTGAATAGTAAGTATTTATCTATATGGAAATGACTTATATTTTAAACTCTGGAAAAATGGCTTGATTTTGAGATTGAAAAACATTTTCACATTCTATCACTCGTCTGTGAATAAAGGTATAGGAGGATGCTCTTGATAACCTAGAAAGAAAGAAAAATATCACTCCAATGCAAATAAAATTATAAATTGATAGGAGAATATTCTCGACAAAATAAAAATCATCAAAAACAATGTTTCATGTCATCACATGCGTCAATTTCATTTAAAACACATGAATAAAAAGAACTTGGTCTATAATTATTTCCTTCGTGAATAACCAAATCGTGTAACACTCATATTTAAGGCATTGTGGGGGTAAAATGTGGGTACCTCTCTTAATATGGATTCAAATATTAATTCATTATATTGTAAGAGACAAACTTATTTCGTTAGACTTAACCTTCATTAGTTGACAATTTTTTTTCATAATTTTTTTTATACAATCATATGTGACAATTGTTTTGGTACAAATATGTGACAATTTTTTTTTAACAAAAGAAAAGTTTTGGAGGGGTTCGACACCAGTCCCCCACTAAGGCCAGGGCACGGCCCCGGGCTCTATGAGCACTTACTGGGGACTTACGAGATTGCCTACCAAAGGAGTCCCAGTGACAGCAGAGGGGATTAAACCCACGACCTAAGGGTTTAGTCCTGAAACCTTTACCATCTGTGCCAACTCTCATTTCATTGGCAATATGTGACAATTTTATGAGAACCCAAATGGACACATTCCAGATGGAAGAATGGTTCGGTTGAAGGGGGAAAAAATTAGGAAAGGCCCAATTGAAAAGGACCAATGACTAATATACGGTGATAACTCATTCAGCGAGGCTGGTGCGTTACTGGGTCTGAAATAGTTCTATTTTTTGGCCAGGATCAAATAATTCTAATTGTCCAATTGTGCTTATACTAATTAGTTTCTTCAGCTATCAAACTTCATGTTATTATAACGTTATTTCATTTTAAATTTAAATTCACAACACAAAACCTTGTAATGTAGGCCTCCACTTTACGATGCCATTCATATAGTTTGTTTATTTCTGCCAAAATCCTTTCACCAACATTTTTTGGCATCATGATTTTTGACCTTAACATCTAATAATTAAGCTCATTACCTGTATATTAGTCATCTAATTTAAAAGTATAAATTAAATAACTCTCACATATATTAAGGAGAATCAATTAAATTATTAATTATGGACTAATTTTTTTTTTAATTTTTCCTTATTTATGATTTTTTTAAAAGTCAACATGAAGGGTTTCCATTTTTTTCAAATGAACGATTATTCTTATTTTTTTATTGTAATAAATAAGAGAAAAAAAAATTAAAAGCATATTTATTATTGCTCTGAAACTAAACTTATAATAAGGATTCAATTTTTTTTTGTTAAAATAGACTTATAAATATGAATATAGTAGTATTTCTCAAAACACTTACTACTTTAGTCCTATTTATAAGTATGAATTGAGTAATTCTCACATACAAAAAATAGTTAGTTAACTTATTAACTATGGGCTAAATTTCTAATTTTTCTCTTATCTATGATTGATTTAAAAAATAAACGTGAATAATATTTTTTTTTGGTTTATTACAATTATTTGGGGAAAATGTAACAAATGCATTTATCACTTAGAAACTAGACTTATAATAAGGACCCCAACTTTTGGTCAAAATAGATTTATAAATAGGACTAGAGTGACACTCTTTTTTATCCTTATTATAAGACATCAACAAACAAGTGTATTTAATCTTTTTTATATGGCATTTGCTTATTTCCAAAGAGTATTAAATTTTTTTCCTCTGTACGCCCATAATTAACAAGGGTATTAAGTGATAGTAATAATTAATATGATAATAAAGTTTAGTGCAATTAGTAAAGATAATATTGAAAATTATTTAAATTTTAGGACAAATTTGATGAATTTAACTGTTTTTATTAGTTTATAATAATTATTAGTTAATACTTTATAATAAGGACCAAAAGAAGCATCTACTTATCATTAAATGACTCAAACACCAATATAGAATTTGTTTAGTCATGTAAGGCCTCACTAAATTCCTTTGAATTTTGAATTCAAATTCTAAATGAGACACTTATATTGAGAGGGAAACCACTAACCCAACCAGTAGATAATACATACATAATATATATATATATATATATATATATATATATATATATATATATGTCACTACAAAAAAAAACCACGATTTGTAGTGGTTAACTAGTAGAGGTCACAAAAAATTGCTACAAAATCATAGATTTGTAGCGGTTTCATACAAAACCGCAACAAATTCATAGTGAGAGGATTGACACCAAAGCGCGGGCCTTTTTGCAACGCTATTTGTAATAGTTATCGCCAAATAAACCACTACAAAGGTGGTTCCAGCTTGGCGCGTTATGGTGCGAATTTTTGTGGTGATTAATTAGTCGCGATTTGTCAAAAAAACCGCTACAAATGTGGCGCCAACGTTTGTGAGTAATGGCGGGAATATTTGTCGCGGTTTTTTTGATGCAGTTACATGAAAATAACCGCTACAAAATGCCAAGAGTATAAACTTTTCTAACAGTTATGGAAAACCGTTACAAAGTTTCACAATGCATGAGGAAGAGTTTCTTCATTTGTAGCGGTTGAGATAGCGGGTTTTTAGTAAAGCCGCTACAAAAAGTGTCACATAAACCACTATAAAATGTCAAATTTTTTTATTTTTTATTTTAAAATACGAATGAATTTTTGTAGCGGTTCTAAAATCGCTACAAAAAGTGTCACATAAATCGCTACAAAATGTGAAATTTTGATTTTTTTAAAAAAATACTAATGAATTTTTGTCACGGTTTTAGAACCGCTACAAAACAAACAAAAAACCGGTATGTAAACCGTTACAAAATGTAAAATTTTGATTTTTTTTAAATACGAATGAATTTTTGTTGCGGTTTCATAACCGCTACAAAACTAACAAAAAACCACTACAAACATAAATCCGCTACAAAAAGTGTCACCTCAACCACTACAAAATGTGAAATTTTGATTTTGATTTTTTTTAAAAAAATACCAATGAATTTTTGTAGCGGTTTAATAACCGCTACAAAACTAACAAAAAATCGCTACAAACATAAAACCGTTACAAAAAGTGTCACATCAACCGCTACAAAATGTGAAATTTTGATTTTGATTTTGATTTTTTTTTAAAAAAATACCAATGAATTTTTGTAGCAGTTTCATAACCGCTACAAAACTAACAAAAAACCGCTACAAACATAAAATTGCTACAAAAAATGTCACATCAACCGCTACAAATGAAAACCGCTACAAAATGTGTTATATCAACCGCTACAAAAGTTACGCATATCCTTAGAAATATCTCCACCACTCTCCATTTCACACACTCCTTCATTTCTTCCCATCCCCTTCTCTCTCATTTTCTCTCATTTCTTCCCATCCCCTTCTCTCTCATTTTCTCTCATTTTTTCCTTATACAGAACTTTAAAGATATATATTTCCTCATCATTCCTTCTATCAAGATCAACATTCTTTCCGCAATATATTTTTTTGCTCAAAGGTGGACAACATAATAAATCGTTATTATATTCATATTCTCAATATTATACCAACATAATATTAAGAATACAACATAATAAGTTTTTATCTAACTTAATGTTAATCACTTTTTTAATATATGAACTATTATCATTTAATTTGTCACTTAAATAATAAAATATTCAACATAATATTATAACAATGGATTTAAGTTATGATTTTTTTTCCAATTTTCCAATATTTTGTAGCAGTTTTAAAACCGCTACAAATTTTATGAAATTGTATCCAAATATTTGTAATTTTGACACCATTTTTTTTGAAATTTGTTATCTTAATCGCATCTTGTAGCGGTAACTTAAAACCGCTACTAATATAGTAACGGTTTTATTACATGAGTAGCAATTTTAGAAAATCGCTACAAAACATTTTGCCACAGTGTATTTTGTAGCGGTTCTTTAAATCGCTACTATTGTCATTTGTAACAGTTGAAACCGCTACAAACATACAATTTTAACCGCTACCAAACGTCAGTTTTTTTGGTGTGTGTGTGTATATATATATATATTAAAAAAGGACTAGCTAGATACTATTGTTAGTGATTTTGTGGAATTCTACAACTCTCGCGGAAAAGCGTGGATATGTAGTCCAATGCTTCATTATTCTTTTTATGGGGAATTACATTAGAGTCCCAAGGAACGGAAAAAATTACAAAAAGTCTTAGAATTCCAATATCAAAAAAGTTTTAGATGTAAATATAGCATTTTCAATTGTTAAAATGGTATTTTCTGTTGTTAAAATTTTTGTAATTACTATAAAAAAAGTATCTTGAAACTTTGTTGTAATTTATTCTGGTCTTTGGGACCCAAATGTAATTCTCCCTTCTTTTTATCATGTCTTGTCGACCGTCCAAGTTTAATTTCATGATGACTCACACAATATTCGGCATGTCTTACTATTATGTCTTCATCTTTCCGATCCTCAGAATCAGATTCTCTACTTATCTTTGGGATAGATTGGGGGAGCTCGTCCGTACCATCCAAATCTCGATCTGGACGACCTATATATATTTTTTTGATTTTTTAGTTTTTATTTTTTTTCTATATGAAAAAATTATTTTTTGAAAAAATGTTAGTTCAAATATTAACTTTATTTTAAATTCTCTACCCAATAAAATTTTTATTTTTAAAAAAATTTGTGACAAGCTCCCTCTACCAATCTAAAGAATAGGTAGGGAAATGGGATCCTCTGGTCCTCACAACTTTTTAAAAAATAAATTTAACTATGCAGAGCTTTAAAACCTTTTTCAAAATTAGCAACAGGGTTTTTGCACTAAAGTTCATAAATAAATGCATAGCTAGCTATTGCATTGTCTAAAGTTAATTTTTAAAAGTAAAAAACTTTATGAAGTTAATCAATATAAAGCGTGTGAATCAATTGATCAATTTTGCGATAATTATGACTTAATTGTATTATATTAATATAATAACATTATAGTCAAACCATACTTAGTGCATTGGTCAGCATAACAAAAACTCTTTTTAGTGCGTGGAACAGTCATCTTCGACTGGGATAATTAACAACCCACATAAGAAGAAATGTTTCGAATATATATGTCAAACACGCACTAATCTTTCTTTAATCTTTATCCTTTATCTTCCCAACATTCGTCACACTACTAGTGGACATGTGATTTCTCTTACTTTATTTTGATTGGAGTGAAATATTGCAAAAATGTATTATATTACTACATTCCAAATTGATTTTTAAGTAAAATACACTAACTAACCTTTCTTTTTCCTAATAAATAATTTCATAAAACAAAAGTAAGAGTTCATATTTAATACTACTTCCAGTTCTAATTATAAGACTAAATTGACTTTTTTTTAGGGATTAAGGAAACTAAATGAGTTACTTATTCATTTCATATGTTATGTATTCTTAGATTATATATTAGTTTATTAGTCAAACTAATTAGTTTGAAGAAAAAAATAAAAATACCCTAAAGTAATTTAATTGGCTTCCTTAATCTCTCCAAAAAAAGTCAACTATGTCTTATAATTAGGACCGAAAGGAGTAGCTGTTAAATATAAATATTATGAGTAAGCACCTGTTTAGTTAGGTGGATGGTAGGACTTCAGACAAGCGCAATTCAACCCAAAAAAAATGCTTCTAAATCTCATTTGTCTCGTTAAGGCAATTTTTTTTTAAAACCCTGCTCAATCCTGATGAGACATGATTTTATCCTCCAACCGCATGTTGAAAATAAGTGACAAAGGGTTACTTATACGATTGAAAAATTTGAATAAAACCTACACAACAAAAATTTCTTCAACTTACCCTCTAATTCCTTCTCCAAAATTCTCTACACATATCTTGTCAATTAAAGTACTTTAAATAATATTTTTCCCATTACTTAACATTAATTTTTAAATTATTTTAAATAATAACGATTATATAATCAAAAAAATATTTAAATATTCATGTTATTTATTAAATATTATTTAATAATAATTATTCAATATTTCATTATTATTATAATTAAATAAAATCATGAAAATGTACAACTTTTTTTTTTTGGTGAGATGAAAATGTACAACTTTTATTGAAGAAATATACTTGATTACATAATCTAGTGCAACCCTAGCAAAATAATTAGCTATTATATTTATCAATTTATTTTTCTATTTAAATATAATCCCAAGATAATGATATATAGATCCTGTAATATGCTTTTTGAAATATACTCCAAGTCTCCAACATTTATAATTTTTCTTTTGGTTGATATATATGTACCTTGTTATAAAGTTTTATGCTGATTTTACTTTCAATTTCATTTATTTTCTTAGTTAAATATAACTTTATAAAATTCATACCTTTAGTAATTATACATTCATAAGTGATTTAAATAAATAAAATCCAAACATAATCATAATTCCTAAAGTCACTCTTGTGGGAAAAAAATCCAAACAGAAATCTTGATTGGCTAACAACACTTTTAACCAATATCACTTATGCAAATTACAATCACGATTGTCTACCGCTAATCCAAATGAACACTAAGCTAATGACTTCATGATATTGTTACTAAAAATCTATATGGAAAAATGTACTTGTTAAGAGATATGAGAATCCTTTGCATTCCAAGCTTTAAAAGGAGAAACCCTTCATATTATCCCAAAAATAAAAACAAAAAAATCTAAAGGGAAGAATAATACCAACAGAGACAAGAAAAGTTGGACAAAGCGAGAAAGTAAAAAATAAACCTTTCTTTTAATTACTGATGGCACTAAATTCAAATGGCGTGGTTTGTAGAAAATTAAATTAGAAAATGCGTAGTGGTGGCTGTGGTGTGGGACAAAGTCAAGATATTGTTTTGTAATTATGAAAAACATTTGATGTATAATTTAATGAGAACGACGGATATATGCTGCCGTTTACTGGACTTGTTATTTTGTTCACTTCTTCTCTTTCCCTTTTCTCTACGTCACTGGTTATATATGTTCTTGTAGTTGTAGTGTCATTCGATCGAGTTTTGTCAGTTAGAGTGTGACTATCACATAACGCATTTTTTTCCAACCAAAAAAAAGTAAAACGTACTAATATATATTAAGAATATGAAAACTTAATTTTTCTTTTTAAACACATTTCATGCATATGTTTTAAAACTTCAAACTAAAATTATCCTGTGTTTATAAATATTTTATTTAATTTTATGCAATCATGCAATGGCACGTTAGGTTGGGACAAATATAATCATGAATATATAACAATAGTGATATAGATCGAGTTTATTACTTTTTTTCAAAAGTTTTGGAAGGGTTCGACACCAGTCTCCTACCAAGGCCAAAGCACGGTCCCGAGCTCTATGAGCACTTACTGGGGACTTACAAGATTGCCTACTAAAGGAGTCCCAGCGACGGCAGAGGGGATCAAACCCACAACCCAAGGATCTAATCCTGGACCCTTTACCATCTTACCATCTGTGACAACTCTCATTGGCAGATCAAGTTTATTACTTTTATTTTCATTCATCAGTTGTGTATGTACGTTGATCGATCTCTTTCAGATTACAAGTATCTTATACAGATTTAATTTGTCACGGCATAATATATATATATTCAAACTTTGTTTTATTCTTCTGGACTAACTCATTGTTTTATTCCTGAAACGTGTCTGACTTTATCTGAATGAACATGGCCGGCTTGTTTAATTTTCCACATTATTGAAGCCGCCACTGATATTTACATACAGAAATATAAACACATTAAGAAGCCATGCATCACAACATAGAAAAATTAAATAAGTCGAAAATAACTACTCCCTTCTAAATATAAAACAAATTAGAGCCGAAATTTTTTTAGAGAGCTTGAGGAAGCTAATTACATTATTTAAAGTATTTTTATTTTTTTTCCAAACTAATTATTAGTTTTACTAATAAACTGATATATATTTTAAGGAAATACAATATATAATATAATTAAGTAACTTATTTAATATCCTTAATCTCAAAAAAAAATTCAGCTTTGTCTTAATAAGAAACGTTGTTTGCCAGCTTGCTACTCGCGTAAATAATTTTTGTTAAAATAATATTTCAACTCAATTGTTAATTATATGTACACTAGTGAAATACAAGCGCGCGCGCGGGGACACATATCTGTAAGTGTGTATACATGCATACATATATGTAGGTGCAGGGGCGGACCCGGAAAATAATTGAAGAAGGGGCACCATTGCCGAATTTTTGTAAGCAAAGTTTTAAATGCATTAAAAAATAAAAAAAAATATAAAGGAAAAAACAAGGCAGTTAGAAATAACAAGGCTAAGCATTAATTAAATTTAAGTACATATATTGTAATAACAAAATTATATTATAATAATTACAATATCATCCTTCTAGGCCTTATTTTTTGGAATTCTATCATAATTGGCTCATTATTAATTATTAATGTTATCAAATACATCTTTTTCAATATAAGGCACTAAGCAATCAAAGGAGAGCACCTCCCTATCTTGCTAGGTTATAAAAGAGCAAGGAATAGAGTTAGACATGTGTGTTAGGAAGGCATGGAAGAGAATTTTTTTGTTAAAAAAAAACATAGATAAATGAATGAACCTTCTCACCTAGATTTTTTTTTTAAAAAAACATAGATTTAAAAAAAAAAAAAAGGTGGGCACATGCCCCCCCTCTCTACTACTTGGGTCCACCCTTGTGTAGGTGTGTGTATGTATGTGTGTATCTGCGTGGTGTGTATTTTTACATATGCCTTTCTATGCTAGCTGCAGTGGGGTGAGCACATAAGGTGCTTCTCCCTTATGCGCTCTTTATGTGCTTCTCTCTTTAATTAGAGAGATGAAGCATTTTTATTTTTTTATATATTCTATTTATTTATATTTAAATTATATGTTGCTTTCTGAAATGTTTTTTGTACCCAGTATATCAAATTAATTATTTTCCAGCACTGCATCCAGAAATATTTGTCCTGTAACACCAGTGTCTTGGAAAATAATTAATTTAAGATACTAGGTGCAAAAAACATTTCAGAAAAAAACATATAATTTAAATATAAATAAATAGAATATATAAAAAATTAAAAAAAAATGCTCCATCTCTTTAATTAGAGAGAGAAGCACATAAAGAGCACATAAAGGAGAAGCACCTTATGTGCTCCCCGCAGTGGGTAGGAAGTTGGAATATAATGGTAACAATGTCATAAATAGGGAACGAGGAGGCTTCTGAGTTTCACAGGAACTGTTAAAAATAATCAATGTAGACAACAGCCTCTACGCCTATAAAATATTCACAACTGGTGCAGAAAGATAATTTTTGGGAAAATTAAAAAAAATTATATTTTCTAGTCAAAATATTATGTATAAGACTTATTAGTTATGTTTTGTTGTCTATATCAAACAATCAATTAGATTTTTGGGAGAGAAATCAAAATTTATAAAATTAATCAAAAATTTTGTTCTTTTTATATGGTGTTTTACTGTTAACTTGTACTGTTTGCTAGTCATGATCACCCATGGAGTTTGCTCTGTCAGTTTCAGAGAGCACTCGTATAAGAGGATAACAAGTTTTTGGTTTCCCTACAAACAGGGGAGTTAGAAAAGACATTAATAATTTTTTGGAAAAACACACTTCCAACACTGGGGACATTAGCTAATGGTTAAAATGTCAATTTTTTTATACCAGGTGAACATTAATCGATGTAGAAAATACAATATTTTCTACACAGACCGTGTAATATCCCAACTTTTTAAAAGTAGTATAATTTTTTTTTATCAGAGTAGAGCATCGGAGCAAGAGAGTAACTGATACATATATTCAAAATGCTGTAAGTCTGGCTAATTACAGAAATAGTACAAAGACCGAGAGTTTTTAAAGTAAATAACCACAGAGGTATTCCCCTGACAATACCCATGCTGTGGCAACAAAAGATGGTGTTCAACCGAGTTCCTATAAGTGCTTCTTGCCTTTCTCCTCGATCTTCGGACCTCTCGATCCTAAAGCTATGTTAAGAGCTGAGGTCACATGCATACGGACCCCAGGTAACTGTTAACCTCATATTTACATATACGGTATATAAACACAACAATTGATTCACTTCCAAACATGTCACTCCCAGTGAATGCAAATGTACCGCTCCCAGCGAAATGTACCACTCCCAGTTAATATAGATATACCACTCCCAGTGCATGCATATGTTCAGTTATCCTCTAACAACACTAAGTAATCAAACAACATACCACATACATGCATACAACACACGTACCACATACACGCATACCATAAATATCAGAGTTAGTGTTACAGTACGCGAACGTACCTTCGTTGACGCTATACAGTATTTCTGGCGGAATACTACGTTTGACAGCGATACGACGACGGTACAACAGTGGTAACAGCAGAAACAACGGTTCGTGATTTCAGATATCCTATAAGGATGATATCACGTTTATGAATATTTAATATCATAATAGGCATTTTAGGTACAAATTACCGTTTTGCCTTTAGGTTGACAAATCGACGAGATTTTGCCAAAGCTTCGCTATTTTAATACTAATCTCCCAAGATTTTGACATTCCTCTTTCTCCAATATATTTCTGAAATAAATATCATATCTATCCCTAAAACATGATATCTAAACTGACTCGGAAGATTAGAGATTACTCTAGCATTTCTATTATAACTACCGAAAGAATTTAAGACTAAAGACTAGGGACCGAAGAACTTACCCGGCACTTTGCTATTTCCACAGACTCCTCCTTCTCTCTAAAATCTCTCTCTAGAAAGCTCTAGGATTTGTGAAGAATGAAGAGAAATGTGAAGGCTATTTATAGAAAAAAACCAATGGCATTTCGGTAATTCCCTTGAACTCTGTCTGGTCAGTTTCTGACCGTTGGATTGCACTTTTTTGAGGTGGCACGATCCTGGCCTTACACCTCACTATGATGACCTCATCCTGAGTCATCAAAGTGATGTCATGCTTGCATCATCTCTTGATATATGTGCCTTTATCTGATAAAGTTCTCTATTCGGTATCCTAATCGCGTAATCTTGGGAAATCTCAAAATTCCGGGAGCAAGGTCTTGAAGATCTTTTCTTTCTCTTTCAAGATACTTGAGTTATCTAAATTTTTGATCTCATTAAGGACATTCCGTTGTCTGCTGAATATTTCGGCCAAATGCCGTTGGCTACGGAAATTGCGTCTGCTGACGTCAATTTCTGGATAAAAATCCACTGATTAATAATATACTCTAGTTTTTACCAACTTATCCCCGGATTCCAGTTTATGAATTATTTTCCATCGGTTCTCATTTCTACTATCTGTTCTAACTTCACAAAATATCTTCTTGGCCTTATCTCATGATCACTTCGTCGGTTACGAAAATGACTTCGGAGAGAGCCTAATTCGAGATAAAAATTCACTTGTCTATAATATACTCTGACTCTAGAAACTTAGTTCATGGTTTTCTAGGTAGGATTTTATTTCTATCCGTTCTCGTTTATCATGTATAAAATATCACAATTATAATATTATTTAATTACTAAATATCTTAGATATTTTTTCTTGATTTCCATTTTAATTTTTCTTTATTTTTCTTCATAATTTCGTTTTTATTTATTTATATATATTTATTTTAAGTAATTTCCACCTTTTTCTCTTTATCTTATGTCTAAACAATTAGTCATTAATTATCTAATTAATCACTTACTAATTGTTGACAATTTTCTTAATTAGTAATAATTATTATCTCACAACTATTTCACTGACATTGATAATTTATGCACCATGCATAATATTAAAAATCATGGGGTCCAATATGGTCCCCCAATACTTTTAGATTTTTCTCCTGTAATTTTTCCAAGATAATAATTTAATAAATTATCTAAATTAGAGACAACATACTTTGCAATTTTTAATAAATATTTAGTTGCCTCTTAGGATTTTATCATAATTTTCTCAGGGTATTTTATAACCCATAAATATTTTAGGGACCTATTTGCAAAGTATCTAATGTTTTAGGGATCTTTTCCCGCATTATTCAATCTTAGGAGAAATTGTCCCAATAACAAGATGAATTCAATACAAGGTGTTTGAGACCTCATATTCACCTATTTTCAATAGGTATATTCTACAAATTTATGATATTTACCCTACGTCAAATTTTAGGGTATTACAGACCGTGTCTACACTGGTTAGAAAACCCGTGTAAAAAGACAATTTTAATGGGTATTAAAGAGCCTTTGTGCACTTATAATGTGTAAAAAAATAAATTATATTATCTTAATCGTTTCTGTCTCTGGTCCTTATTGTTAGACACTATAACTCATAAATCAAGAAAAACAATTAAAGTCATTAAATTCATCTTAAAAATTTAAGTAATTCCTAATATTTACCTCTCTACTAATTGTGCTAAACTTTAATATCATATTAATTATTACTCGCATCCATTATCCTTATTAGTTATATACAAACATAAAGAAAATATTTGATATCCTTTAGAAACAACCAAACACCTTATAGGGAAAAGAGTATAACCTAAAATCAGGGCGTGGACTATTTATTTGAGCTCGTGTTGTGACATCAAACGAGAAGATCCTCACCAGTATATATATATTGCCGAATCCCCATCGGTACATATAAACGTCTTATCTCAGAGCTTATTTGCAGATCTAGGGACATGAATCAAAGGTATAAAAGCTTTCATCACACTCACCCCATTTCACATCTGTCTCTATATACTACAAAAATAAAAGTTAATTAGTGACAAAATTCTATTACTAGCTAATTAATTAGTGACAATCTAATTGACGATGGAATCCTAAAATTCCATAACTAATTTCCGTCGCTGATCCAATATCCCTTGACTGATTCTATGAACGTAATTTGATTTTGTAGGTTGAAGGGTAAGGTGGCTCTTGTCACCGGAGGAGCAAGTGGAATCGGAGAAGAGACGGTGAGACTATTCGCCGATCATGGAGCCTTCGTGGTAGCCGCAGACGTCCAAGACGAACTGGGCTGTCAAGTCGCCGCCTCCATACCCTCAAACACCGTAACGTACCAACGCTGTGACGTAAGAGACGAAAAGCAGGTGGAAGAAACCGTAAATTTCACCATACAAAAGTATGGAACCCTCGACATCCTGTTCAGCAACGCCGGAATACTAGGACCATACTCCGGCATCCTGGGTCTTGACCTCAACAAATTCGACAACATCATGGCCGTAAACGTCCGAGGCGTGGCGGCGACAATCAAGCACGCAGGTCGTGCTATGGTGGAGAGGAACATCCGAGGATCGATCATATGCACGGCGAGTGTATCGTCTTCCATGGGGGGATGTGGGCCCCTGGCTTATACGGCGTCGAAGCATGCTGTTCTGGGACTCGTGAGAGCGGCGTGCTCGGAGCTTGGGGCTCATGGGATTAGAGTGAACTCTGTGTCACCTTTTGGAGTGGCCACACCACTGGCTTGTTCGCCGCCCTTCAATCAGAAGCCGGAGGAGGTTGAAGAATATGTTTCTTCACAGGCGGTGCTGAAAGGGGTGGTGTTGAAGGCGAAGCATATAGCAGAAGCAGCCTTGTTTCTTGCGTCTGATGATTCTGGTTATGTCAATGGACTTAACTTTAACGTTGATGGTGGTTATACTGTGGTTAAAGGTACTTTTCCCGTTACCGACGAGTAGGGCACCTCTTTAATTTGCCGACCATATGATCATAATATCTTATCTATGACGACGTCATGGTGCTGGTGCTCATTTGTTTCTGAGAACATCATGTTACGCAGTTGTTATTTATTAATTACCTTGTAATCGTGAAACATGAAATAATTTAAAGCTCCTTTGTTGAATAATAAATGTCCCTTTGACTCGTGATCCCTTTACACTGTCCTTAATTTGAAGTTAATTAGGAGCAAACTACACGTACTGGACTGCAAAATTAAAGTAATATAATTAATATTATATAAATAAAATGGATTGATGCTAGTTACGTCACATGTACATATCTTTTTTTTTTTTTTTTGGCTCTCTTTAAGAAATAACTTTTTAAAATAATAAAATTACATAAAAAAATAAAATAACTTAAGTGGAGAATCCTAGATAAATATCACATGAAATTTCAAAACATCAAAAATATGTTAGCATTTGTAAAGGTCATAAAGGAGACTGAGATCAAAGTATGATTTTAAAATGTTGATGAATTTATTATTATATTATAATTTTTAAATTAAAAAAAGAAAAAGAAAAATAGTGGAGCGAAGGTGAAGGTTGACTAAAGTGAAAATGATGGAAGATGAAAGTCTCCCAAGTTTAGGTGTTTCCTGTGCTCCCTGGTCTTAATTTTCACCGAAAAAAAAAGGAGGAAGGTGATGGAGAGGTTGTGAAGGTTGCCAACAACAATGGTAGTGGAGGTGGAGGCCGCCGACAACAATGAGAGTGCTTAGCTTGGTGATGAAAGGGAATGAAAAGGAGAATATAGTAGTCTTTGGTTCTTTTTCCACCACGCCTCTGTCTTCAAAAGCTCTCCAACCATCTCGTTGAAGGTGGGGATTTTTAAAGGCGTGGGTTTCGAACCAAAGATCTTCCTTCGTTCTCTCATATTTTTTTCTCTCTGCTTAGTTAAGTGGTTGGCACACTCAGTCCCTCTCATTCATTCGATTCAATGTATCTAACATAATAATTTCTCTCCCTTTCTTGTTCCTAATCCAAGATCTTCATTCGAAAAAAAAAATCCAAGATCTTCATAATTTTTTTATTGTTGATGATTGTTTCTTGATTTCTATCTTTCTGTGCTTTCCTTTGCTTTCGATCTCATTTGGTTTTTGAAGAATCAGTCATCAATGTCTCATAAATTTTGATATGTTTTTAACTAAATGTAAAATGGGTTTCACAAAATTCATAATGGGATTGACAAATTTAGGAATAGTTTTGAGAAGAATTGTAATGGTTTTAATAAAAGAGTTTACTAATAAAAATATTTAAGTCAAGATTCACCAACATTTGTGACATTTTACCAAAATTCATAATGAGATTAACAAGTTTAGTAATGTTTTTGACAAAAATTGTAATGATTTTGACAAAAAAGTGTGTTGATGGAAACATGTAAGTTAAGACTCATCAATATTTGTGACATTTCACCAAGATTCTTAATGAAATTGAAAAGTTTAGTAATGGTTTTACAAAAACTATAATGATTTTGACAAAAGCATTTACTATTGAAAATATGTAAATCAGGTTTCATCAACATTTTTGTCAATCTCATTACTCATTTTATCTCTCTCATTACTCAATTGGTATCAATCTTTTTACACATATTATTAGTACTTAAAAATTTTGTCTATCTCATTACTCATTTTGTAAATCTCATTATTATTCACAATCTTCTATTGTTCAATGTCTTCTTCCTTAGCCTCCTAGCTTTTACCAATATCCTCACCAAAAATCTTCCTCAAGCTGTATAAATCTTCTCTTATAGCGCTACATCTCAGAACCCATAACACCCAACCAATTCCTTCCTGCTTCAAATGCCTCTCATTTATGTTTTGGACACATACACACACAGAGGACGCCATGGATGGAAAGGAGAAGGTCGTCTTCTTTAGCGAGACATAGTGAGGATGCGATCTTGGTTAGAGAAGACACCAATAGAGAGCTACACACACATAGAGGAAGCCGTGGATGTGGAAAGGAGAAGGTCATCTTCTTTAGTGAGACAAAGTGAGGATATGATCTTGGTCAGAGGAGACACCAATAGAGAGTTGTGCTGATACAAAAGGCCCAAGCTTTCTAACAGCTGATCGAAAGTGTCAGGAAGAGGAAGAGAGGGTGAGGAGAGAGAAAGAATATGTGAGGGGTATTTTAGTAAAAATGCATAGATTTTAAAATATGATATTCCTCCCAATCGATCATTTTTATATCTTTTTAATGTTCTAAAAGACTTTGTGGGGTTTTAAACATTTATATGGTATTTAAATAGAATTTTCCTATAACTTAATCACGGTACTCTAGAACACCATTATTTATTTGTCTTTCTCCACGTGCCTCTCTCATAAACTCTTTGCTTCGTATGATACCTTTTATGTTTAGCATGCTATGTATGTACTTTTCGAGCCTCTGTTTTTTCCCCCACATGAAGTGGAAAGTTAAAATTTGAGTCTACAACCAAAATAAGATGGTCTAAACCAACAACATATCAACATGTGTGCAGATGGGCACTACAATCATCATTTCTTTAGTGCATTGGTTAGCGTCCTTAGCCAGAAAATTAGCACATTGAATAGCCTCTTGTGGAGCATATCAGACTCAATATCCCAATCAGGGTTTTAATTTCTACTTAGCTAGTGTAATGTAAACTAACAGAATTGCTTATAAATTCTTATCACGTGGTGTGTTTTGATCTACTTGGAGTGCATGCATCATGAAATGTCAGCATGGTCATATATAATTGAATTCCCATAGTGCAACTACACTAACAATAAAAACACTGAATTTTTGATGGAATTCAAAGTTTTCGACTGAATTTGTCATGGATTTCTGACGGAATCCATTTCGTTGCTAATAGGATTGTGACAAACCAATTTTGAATTTTTTTTTTTAAATTTCAAAATGGCACATGAAATTCTTAGGAGAAGCCACATGGTAGCTCCGGGACCACCATCTCATCGTCGGTGACTAGCTTCGCCACATGGCATCCTTGAAAATATTAGAATATAATGGAATCAGCCTAGCTGGCAGAAATAAGTTACGTGTCAGTTCAAATATTTAGCAACTTGTAAAGATTAGTTACAAACTTAACCACCAGGTCCACACATGTGTATACTCAACTAACACATGAACTCCTAACTGACAGCTACTCTATGGATTACGTCCTCCTTCACTGTATTCACTCTGGTATTCACTCTGTGATTATATATATGTAAACTGTATCATTCAATAATAAGATAAAAAAATGATCCAATTCCCTCATTCCTTCTCTGCGTTCTTTCTCTTCTTCGTAAACATTCTATTCTCCATTATGGTATCAGAGCTGTAACGACTACGGTCAAAGATCAATCCTGGAGACCAGAGAACGATAAACAGCCTGGTGATCTCTGTCTTTTTTTCAGATTGATCGCCAAGCATCTTACGACAAATAGCCTGGTGATCTCTGCAACTTCCATTTGCAGATTGATTGCTAAGCAAACATGTCAACAATGTCAGGATCAGTTGATTCAGTTGTAATGGCAACACAAGCAACTGCAACACCAGCGAGCCGTGCGTTCTCGAATAAAAAGATCACCATCAAGCTTGACGATTCTAATTTTTTGCTGTGGAAACAACAAGTCTATTTTATGGTAAAACAACATAGAGTTTATTCGTTTCTTGATGGCACTGCAACCGCACCACCAGCCAAGATCAAAGGAGATTACGGCAGTGAAATCATCAATCCAGATTTTGAAGAATTTGAATCCATTGATTCAGCTTTGGCCTCTTGGCTTCTAGCTTCAGTTGCATCCAATATTCTACCTGATCTTGTCGGTCTCGTCACTGCAGCACAAATCTGGACCAAGCTCAATCAATTATTTTCAAACAAATCGGATTCAAAAATATTATCCTATCGCAACCAACTGGCTAATCAAAGAAAGGGAGATCTACCTATGAGAGACTATCTGGTGAACCTGAAGTCCATCTGTGACCATCTTGCCATCCTCGGTGAAAGAATTGATGAAACAACACACGTCTCACACATATTGAATGGTTTGACAGCAAAATACAAACCTGTGATAGCTGTTATCAATGCATCCAGACCTCGATTTGGCCTTGATATGGTAACAAATATGTTGCTCGATTCAGAATCCAGGCACAAGGTATTTCTCACCAATAATCATACTCATCCGATCAACAATGTCATGCATCAATCATTTGCTTTTGTCAAACCTTACACTGGTCATACTCCCTCTGGACAAGCTGGCTCATCGGCTGCCAACATGTATTCTAATGCATCTGGTCATGAAGACTCATTCACTGTTATCTGCCAAACTCAAGGACCTAATCCAGGACATGGTGACAGAAATGTTCGTCCTCCTAGCTTTCATAGAGGTGAAGGCAAAGGAAATAACTATGGTCGTGGTCGATTTCACAACAATTGGCACCCATAATGTCAAATCTGCCACAAGACTGGGCATCTTGCTGATAGATGCTATTATAGGTATGAATACCCTACCTCTCATGGTCCTTCTGCAGAAGCTCAGGCACACTACACTTCAGGTTATGGTATTCCAGAGCTTTATACTCCTTTTGACTACTATCCAACTCCTGCTGAACCTGTTGTATCTGATGCATCCTCAAATCTGCCTACCTCTGGTCAAGTTGCTGTCAATAATGTAACACAAGTATCTCTTGGTACTATCACCAATCCTGCTAACACCACCATTCCCACAACACAAGCATTTCTGGTCGCTCCCTCTACGGTGACTAATCCAGCCTGGTATCCAGACTCTGGAGCCACAGAACACATCACACAGGATCAATCTTGTCTCAATCCACAGTCGGTTCTTAATGGCAGTGGTACAGTACAAGTAGGCACTGGTGAGTTGTCTCCAATCCAAGCCATTGGTAAAACTTTTCTATCCAACTCTAACTCTCAATTCACACTAAGCAATGTTCTCTATGTTCCAAATATGAAAAAAAATTTGTTGTCAATAGCTAAATTTACACGTGAAAATAATGTTTCAGTAGAGTTTTTTCCTAATAAGTGTGTTGTTAAGGAAATGATGACTGGCCGACCCTTGATGTTTGGTCCTGAATATCACGGCATGTATCGTCTAATGGCATCTATCAAGCCATATTCTGGAGTTACCGATCAGTTAGCTACTGGTTCTACACAAGTCTCTAATTACACTTCAACAGTTCATCCCACGTTCAAGAAGCCTCAACACAACAACTCATATGCCTATGTGGTGTCAACTGACTCACTGTCCCTATGACATCAAAGGCTTGGTTATCCATCCTTTATGACTGTCAAAGAAGTACTCATTAATAGTTCTATTCCTTTTACTTCTTTGCAAAATAAAATGTTATGCACTGGATGTTAGTATGGGAAAATACATAAGCTTCCCTTTCATACTTCCACTACAGTGTATAATAAACCTTTGCAGCTGATAGTTATGGATCTTTGGGGACCAGCCCCTATACAGTCTTAAGGTTCTGTCTATTATCTTGCAATGGTAGATGCATATAGTAAATTCACATGGGTATATTTTTTGAATAAGAAGTCTGATGCCTTGTCAAAATTTAAGGAGTTCAAGGTCTTTGTTGAAAACAAATACTCCCATAAAATTCAACAAGTGCAAACCGACAATGGTGGTGAATTTCTAATTTTTCAGTCATATCTTGCAACCTGTGGCATTGAGCACAGATTCACTTGCCCCCACACTTCAGAACAAAACGGGATGGTTGAGCGCAAACATAGATCAATCGTTGAAACTAGACTGACCCTTCTTGCCCATGCCTCATTGTCCTTGTTCTATTGGAAAGATGCCTTTAGTACAACAGTGTTCCTATTGAACAGACTACCATCAAAAGCTCTTCCACAAAATACAACTCCCTACGAAATGCTTCATGGTGCCAAACCCAATTATTCTATCCTAAGGGTCTTTGGGTGTGTGTGCTACCCATATATAAGGCCTTATAACACTCACAAGTTAGCATTCAGATCTACCAAATGCATCTTCCTGGGCTATAGCTCTCAGCATCAGGGTTATAAGTGTAAGGATATGGTTTCTGGAAGGATATATATCTCTAGACATGTAAATTTTGACGAATCCAAGTTCCATGACAGTGGCAAACAATTCTCAGTCCGTGAATGAGTTCACAATGAACTCTCACATTTATCCCTCGTTTCACATTCTACACCTCTCACTGCACCTAATTTTCCACCCTCTCTGCCTAATTCATCTGCTTCCAACCCCAACAATTCAATTACTTCACCTACTAAGTCTCCTTCTCCCACTCCCATACCAGTATCCTCTCCTTCCTCATTGCCATCCCCCACTTCATCTCAAAACCACACCTCTCTTCCACAGTCTTCCCCCCACAAACCAATACATCAGTCATCTACAAACAATACTCACCCTATGCGTACTAGAGGAAAAGCTGGAATCTTTAAACCCAAGTCTTTTACTGTCTTTACTGATATTACTACTCCCACCAACATTGCTGAAGCAATGGCTGATCCTGGTTGGCAGCAAGCAACTAATGAAGAATACAATGCTCTACTAAAATTTAAAGCATGGGACGTAGTGCCATTACCCTACCATAGGAAGTCCATCGGCTGCAAATGGATCTGGAAAGCTAAAACTAATGCTGATGGGTCATTAGCAAAGAGAAAGGCCAGATTAGTAGCCAAAGGTTTCTCTCAAACAACCGAAATCGATTATGCTGACACTTTTAGTCCAGTAGTAAAAGCAGCTACCATTCGAATACTACTCACAGTTGCTATCTCCTCTCACTGGCGACTAAGGCAATTAGACTTCAATAATGCCTTTCTCAATGGAGATTTAGCCGAGGAAGTATATATGGATGCACCCCCTGGATTTCCTCTTGGTCACTCTGCAGATGGTAGTCCACTTGTGTGTAAATTGCGTAAATCAATATATGGATTAAAATAGGCCCCGAGGGCTTGGTTCCAGAAACTTCATTCAACTCTTTACTCCCTAGGATTTGTAGCCTCCAAATCGGATTCGTGTTTGTTTATAAGAAAAACTCAGCAAGATGTTGTTTATCTAATTCTATATGTGGATGACATAGTAATTACTGGTTCAAGTGATGCTGAAGTTCAGAAAATCATAACTGCAATGAGTGATTTGTTTTCTTTAAAGGACTTAGGATCATTGTCATATTTTCTAGGTATCAAGTTTCATGCCACTGATAAGGGGCTGCTGCTGTCACAACGCAAATATATATTATCTTTACTCAAAGAGCTCAATTTTCTTCATGCCAAGCCTCATACAACCCCAATGACTACAAACTGTCAACTTGCCTCATCAGATGGTCCATCCTTCCATGATCCTAAACTCTATCGCAGTGTATTAGGCAAACTTCAATACCTATGTTATACTAGACCAGAGATATCCTTTGCTGTTAATAAGCTAAGTCGCTTTCTGCAAGATCCTCGTATACCTCATTGGATCGGTGTTAAAAGAATACTTAGATACCTAGCTGGAACACCAAACTATGGCTTACTTATTCAGTCCCTACCAAGATTCTATGTTCAAGCACTTGCAGATTCTGATTGGGCTAGCAACAAAGAAGATAGGCGTTCTGTTAGTGGGTACTGCACATACTTGGGCTCTAATCCTACCACTTAGACTTCAAAATGCCAACCAATAGTTTCTCGATCTGCCACAGAAGCTGAGTTTAGAAGTCTAGCAGATGCTTCGTTGGATGTCATTTGGGTAATGAAGCTCTTACAAGAAATGCACATTCCTGTTGCTGAAGTTCCGGTTGTCTGGTGTGACAACTCTGGTGCCATTGCCTTAGCATCCAATCCAGTTCTCCATTCCAAAACCAAACATGTGGAAATCGATATTCACTTCCTTCGCGAAAAAGTTGCTGCAGGACACCTCCAGATTGGCTATGTCTCGTCAAGTGACCAGGTTGTCGATGTACTTACCAAACCGCTTGGTAAAAGCATGTTCATTCCATTCAGGGACAGATTGAATGTCGTCACTTCGGAAAGTTTAAATCAAAAAGTTGCATGAGGAATATTAGAATATAATGGAATCAGCCTAGCTGGCAGAAATAAGTTACGTGTCAGTTCAAATAGTTAGCAACTTGTAAAGATTAGTTACAGACTTAACCACCAAGTCCACACACGTGTATACTCAACTAACATGTGAACTCCTAACTGACAGCTGCTCTATGGATTACGTCCTCCTTCACTGTATTCACTCTGGTATTCACTCTGTGATTATATATATGTAAACTGTATCATTCAATAATAAGATAAAAAAATGATCCAATTCCCTCATTCCTTCTCTGCGTTCTTTCTCTTCTTCGTAAACATTCTATTCTCCATTAGAAAATGCACCTTCTTCTGGCCCCTTGTTGGTTCAAACCTAGGATCTCACCCGAACGCGCATGATGTCATACCGGGTTGAGGGTTTTGACATTTTATTATTGCACAATGATACATACATGTGTGTGTATATATAATCAATTATTTATAAATATATATTTGTTTGTTATATAAAATATATATTACTATCAACAGATAAATATAAATTTAATAATAATATGAAATAGTTTTATACATTCTTATAATTTTTAATAGTAATTAATTTCAAATTTAAATTTTTACATCTTAAATAAATTTTCATGTGACTATATTTTTGTCCAATTTATGATTTTGAATTTCATTTTTAATTAACATAAATTCATAACTAATAATTTTTGTGTGTGTGTATTTGCAAAATATTAAATTTATTTGAAAATAATAATTTTTTTAATGTTTTCGATAGAATTAACAGAATAATAATTATGTGGCAAATTAATTTGCCATAGAATTTCCTACAGAATTTGTCACGGAATATTTTTCCTTGGCTAATTTTATGGTATGAAGTTTGCTACGGAATTTCTGATGAATTTCTAACAGAAAAAAATTCAGTCCAAAATTCACTATTTTTTGTTTTAATTTTATAGTGCTAGCTCCATATTGTATTCTACGGACATGGAGAGTACGAATAATAAAACATCATACTATTTGTAATTTTTAAATAGTAGCTTTCATTGAGATAAGAAAAATGGTGCTATTTCATATAAGTTTATGACATGTAGTATTCTACGGACATGGAGAGTACGAATATGCGGTCTCGTAACATTACAGTTTTTTATACTCTATAGAAAACAACATTCTAAGTTTTAACAAAATAATAGCCATATCAAACACTGAAATATTTTAATACTTGAAGCACTTTTTTTTTAATACTAATTTGAATTTCTTTCTTTTTAAAAAATTTTTAATTTTAAAATTCAATATAAAATAGAAAAATTTTATGATATAGCATTCACAAGTCATAGAGACATAGTCATATTGTGTAATATAATTTATATTTGATATAGTTGTTGAAAAAATGTTTTTTTTTTTTTTTGCAATCTGAATTATGCAAACTTAAGATTGGAGAAAAGTCAGATTGTATAATATAACTTATATTTAAATTGACAATAATATAATTATTTTTTCTGAAATTGAAACTTTTTTAGATTGGTGGTAGTGTTACAACATACAAAAATTAAATAAGTTGATAATAACTAATAAGGAAACCTGTTTGGCGGCTTGCTGCGGATAAATAAGTTTTGTTAAAAAAATATTTCAATTCAATTAGCTATTTATATATAAATTAGTACAAAAGTTGCCTCTTTTTTTTCCCCCCTCACATATGCCTTTCTATGCTAGCTGCAGGGGGTGGAAAGTGGGAATGGTAACAATGTCATAAATAGGGAACGAGCTAGGCTTCTGAGTTTTTACAGTAACTGTTAAAATAATCAATGTAGACAACAGCCTCAACGCCTATGAATATTCACAACTGGTGTAGAAAGATAATTTTTGTGAGAATTAAAAAAAAAAAAATTATTTTCTTAGCATTAATATATGCATGTGCCCTAATTAAATGTCAAAACATTATGTATAAGACTAATTAGTTATGTTTTGTTGTCTATATTATATAGGGAAAATCATGTGGAGGTCACAAACAAGAGAAATAAATATAATTAGATACTTTGAAATCACCAAATTACACTAAAGTCAAAGGATACTTATACTGATGGTATTAATTCTAATTAGTTATGTTTTGTTGGCTATATTATATAGGGAAAATCATATGGAGGTCCCAAACAAGAGAAATAAATATAATTAGTATTTTGAAATCACCAAATTACACCAAAGTCCTAAGGATATTGGTGGTATTAATTCTAATTAGGAAATGACCATTATGCCCTCCACTCTCTGCGTTACCCACATTCCATGAATCAAGCTCACATTCCCCTCGCGACAGTTGCAGACAGAGCTGGAAACAGAGTTGAGCACCGCGGACACAATCGACACACCTCCGGACCTTAACCTTCACCCCTCCAGTCATTAACTTCCAGAGCGAGCTGCCTTGCTTCACTTCAAGCTCAGGTTCGCTCCTTGCAACTCTCATGCTTCTACGTTTCTTGATTATTGCAAGGGCATAATCAGTTTTGTTCACATTGATGGTTATCGGCAAAAATTTGGAGCTTAAGTAGAAGGAAACCCTTGGCACAACTTCGATTCTCTGAGTTCTATTCATTCGGAGAAAACCCAGTTGCAGTATACTTGTTGTTTGTTAATGGCTTCCTCCTACGAGACGTCTTCGTTGGGCACCGGAAAAAAATCGATGAGAGTATGGATATGGACGAAAAACATGCAGGTCATGAAGGCTTGCGGCGAAAGAGGATGGGATACTTTCATTTTCTCGCCACAACATCGACAGCTTGCCGCTGACTGGTCATGTATGTACTCTGCGTTCTTAATCTTTCGTTTCGTTTTCTAGAAGAGCGAACTCCTTTTACCCATTTGTTATTTTGGGTCTCTTGAAAGATGAATGACCATGTCAGCGAAGCTGAATATGTGTGTTGAATAGCAAAATTTTGTTCATGACGGGTTCAGCTATTGCGGTAATATGCCCTCTCTTCATTGGCGAGGGAGAGATTTTTGGATGGCCAGAGAAACAGGGTTGCTGCGGTTTTTGATGTTTCAACTACTGATGAGTTAGAGCGACTTAGACCTGAGGACGAGAGTGCAGAAAATATTGTTGTTAACTTGTTAGATTGGCAAGTATGCCCATTGCTCACTGCACTAACCTTTCACAGGAGATGAGGTGTTTGCTTTGCGTTATGATTAACTTGTCTATCATTACGATGAAGTGTCGTTAACCTGGCTCATGGGAGATGGGAGATTGTGTTACGTCATGCTAGTTCTGGCTCATGGTTTTATTTAGCTGTGAGATCTAAGTTGTGAATCGTCATTTGCAATAAATAGTTTGTTGATGCGTTTTATAACTCTGGCAATTTCGATTTGCTTTGAATTTATGTGGTTGGTTGATTCTTAGATATGCTTAGTTCTACGATTAATCTATCGGGGTATTGTTATAACTCCTATAGTGTTGGATACTTGGAGCTATTGATCGAGTTTCCCAGTCATCATATGGGCGTATATTTTTCTTGTGTAAAATTATGTCGAGACTCTGATTGCCTTGTTTAAATCTCATTGACTTCAGCTGTAGCATGATCGGTTTTCCAAATCAAGTTAGCATCATCCTCTTTATGAACTGTTGTTTCTCTCTCTTCTCATTGTCTGACTTCAATTTGTTATTATCACAACGGTATAATAATCATTTGTTAGATAATTGGCATTTATAATCTTGAGTAATATATATAAAATTCTATCTCTCTTTGTATAATCACCTTTGAAGATGGAAATACCAATTGATAAAACTGTTTCTGCAAATCAGTAGACAAGAACTTCTGCAAGTAATGTTGTTCCTTTTGCAGAGCCATTCTGATGATAAGACTATCTACAGTATCTTTCTGCAGAATGCAGAAACAGTGGCCTTAGTTGGTCCCTCCGAAGGTACTAGATTTTACATTTATTATTTCCTGCAAGTTTGAGTTATTTATGTGTGATTCCTTAGTTGTTAATTGCTTTTCAGGAAATACAAAGTCGAAAACTGCTGTTCCTGTGACCTCTCGTAAAGTCGGAGATGAAGTTTTGTTGAGAGTACAAGGTGGGGCTCGCCACACAGGGATTGAAATTCAAGAATTTATTGATGAGAACTGAACTGATAAAACTGCACGTTTATATGTTAAAAATATAAATAAATATTCTTTTTTATTTCTAACAACAATGCAAAGGGAAATTTGTGAAAATATAAATTATTTTTAAAAAAATTATCAAATTGGAGCATCATTCAAAATATTTCCTGTGACATGACTAGTATTGTATTTGGCGTCACTAGTGACATCAATACTATTGACACTACTGTGATCAAAACAAAAGGCATCTTAATTGACGCCTTTTAGGCGTCAATATTGAAGACGCCTTCAGGCGTCAATTTGACGGCTGATTGATGCTTGAAGGCGTCTTTTTTTTAAAAAAAAAAGTTATAAAATTATAAATAATAAAATTAATAAATAATAATTTTGATTAATAATTAAGAAGATAAAATATATTAATTTTGATTAATACATTATGAATATTTGAATATTATAAATAATAATTATATTAATTATAATAATTAGTAAATTAATAAATATATTTTGTGAAATATGTTGTATATCACCTTTTATAGAGTACACGAGAATAGTTAGGATAAGCTTAAATAGAGAATAATAATTAGTTAAATGATATTTTTTATGGGGTTTATTATTAATTAGTGACTTAATAATTAATTAGTAAGAGAATAATTAATTAGTGGTTTAATAATTAGTTAGAGAATAATTATTTTTTTTATTAGAGAAAAAGTTTTGGAGGGGTTCGACATCATTCCCCCACCAAAATCAGGGCATAGCTCCGGGCTCTATGAATACTTACTGGGGACTTACGAGATCACCTACCAAAGGAGTCTCATCGACGGCAGGGGAGATCGAACCCACGACCCAAAAGCTTAATCTTGGATCCCTTACCATTTATGTCAACTCTGCTTGGAATGACCACATTTGAGTCTACTAAAAAATATCTATTTCTGGAGTTGTGAAGTTGGAAAAATAACAACTGTGTTTTGGCGTAAAGAAACAATAGAGGATACTAAAAAGACAACGCTCCCATCAATCTAGCACGTGAAGCCCAAAGTTACGTTGTAGAGGTAGATCTTGCACTGAACCCAATTCCTATCTTTCAAGCATGTGAAAAGAAATGAAGGTGGATCTAAGCTACCTGCTTTAATCATGGAACAACTCAAAATTAAAGGAACAAAATTTAGATCACATACGCAGAACCAGCTTGATGGAGATCAGAACAGCGGTAAGATGACAGAGGGAGATAGATCCAACAACCACGACCTTGGCCTGAACGATTATATTCGGCCATAATATATTTTTCCGGGAAACAATGGGCAGCAAAATAAAATGGAAAACAAGAATTAATAACAGAAAAAGAGAGAAATAACATCAGAAAAAAGAATATGGCTGGAAAAAAGAGGAATTCAGCATAGCATGAGAGAATATGAATAGGTGAAACAAGGCAGAGATGACGAAATAGAAAATGCGCGTAGAGGAAGATGAAAGAGAACATGTAGAAAAGAGAAACGGAAGAAGGAAGAAGGCATGAATTTGATTTAATTACCTGGTTCTGCACCAGAAGCGACCGGATCAGCTGCGTTCACCAAGGAAGATAACTACTTCAACTTGCAGAGAATCGGCGAGTGTGAGTTGATTTAATGGAGAAATTAAAAGAGGGCAAAATGGTCATTTCACAATTAGAATGAATAGCACCAACGTCCATTGAGACTTTAGTGTAATTTTGTGATTTCAAGGGACCTAATTATGTTTATTTCTCTTACTTGGGATCTGTTTGTGATTTTTCCTATTTTATATTTATGCTTATTAGAAGAATTATGCCTTGAAATTGCTAACCGTGATCAAAAAGATTTTTGGGAGAGAAATCAAAATGTATATAATTATGTTCTTTTTTATGGTGTTTAACTGTTCACTTGTAGTGTTTGCTAATCATGATCACACATGAAGTTTGCCCTATCAGTTTCAGAGAGCACTCGTATAAGAGCAAAACAAGTTTTTGGTTTTTCTACAAACAGGGGAGTTAGAAAAGAATAAAGGAATAATTTTTTGCAAAAACACTTCCTACCCTGGTGACATTAACTAATGGTTAAAATCTCATTTTCTTTTATCCCCGGTTGAACAATCGAGGTAGAAAGTACGTTATTTTCTACATAGACCGTGCCTGCACTTGCTTGTTAGAAAACCTGTGTAAAAAGACAATTTTAATGGGCGTTAAAGACCCTTTGTGCACTAATAATGTATAAAAAAAATAAACTATATTATCTTAATCGTTACAACCTAAAATCAGGGTGTGGACTATTTATTTGAGCTCTTGTATCTGTTGTGACATCAAACGAGAAGATCCTCATCTGTATATTTATATATGTATGGATTGCCGGATTCCCATGGGTACATATAGACGTCTTATCTCAGCTTATTTGCAGGTCTGGAGACATGAATCAAAGGTAACAGCTTTCATCGCCCTCAACCCAATTCACATATGTGTTTATATTCTTTAAAAAGAAAGTTAATTAACGACAAAATGCTGTTATTAATTAGCTAGTTACAGTCTATTTGAGGACAGAATCCAACAGTTCCATCTCTAATCCAATATCCCTTGACTGATTCTATGAACGTAATTTGATTTTGTAGGTTGAAGGGCAAGGTGGCTCTTGTCACCGGAGGAGCAAGTGGAATCGGAGAAGAGACGGTGAGACTATTCGCCGATCATGGAGCCTTCGTGGTAGCCGCAGACGTCCAAGACGAACTGGGCTGTCAAGTCGCCGCCTCCATACCCTCAAACACCGTAACGTACCAACGCTGTGACGTAAGAGACGAAAAGCAGGTGGAAGAAACCGTAAATTTCACCATACAAAAGTATGGAACCCTCGACATCCTGTTCAGCAACGCCGGAATACAAGGATCACTCTCCGGCATCCTATATCTTGACCTCAACAAATTCGACAACATCATGGCCGTAAACGTCCGAGGCGTGGCGGCGACAATCAAGCACGCAGGTCGTGCTATGGTGGAGAGGAACATCAGAGGATCGATCATTTACACGGCGAGTTTGTCGTCTTCCATGGGGGGATGTGGCCCCCTGGCTTATACGGCGTCGAAGCATGCTGTTCTGGGACTCGTGAGAGCGGCGTGCTCGGAGCTTGGGGCTCATGGGATTAGAGTGAACTGTGTGTCACCTTATGGAGTGGCCATACCACTGGCTTGTTCGTCCTTCAATAAGAAGCCGGAAGAGATTGAAGAATCTGTTTGTTCGCGGGCGGTGCTGAAAGGGGTGGTGTTGAAGGCGAAGCATACAGCAGAAGCAGCCTTGTTTCTTGCTTCTGATGATTCTGGTTATGTCAATGGACTTAACTTTGTTGTTGATGGTGGCTACATTGTGGTCAAAGGTACTTTTCCGGTTACTTACGAGTAGGTCACCTCTTTAATTTGCCGACCATATTATCATAATGTCTTATCGATGACGACGTCATGGTGCTGGTGCTCATGTGTTTCTAAGAACATGTTACCCAGTTGTTATTTATTAAGTACCTTGTAATCGTGAAACATGAAATACTTCATTGTTGCTTTGTTGAATAATAGATGTCCCTTTAACTTGTGATCCCTTTACGCTGTCCTTAATTTGAAGTTAATTAGGAGCAAATCTACACCGGGCTGCAAAATTAAAGTAATATAATTAATATTATATAAATAGAATGGATTGATGCTAGTTACGTCACCTTTACCTATTCTTCTTTTCTTTTTTTGTGGCTCTCTTAAGAAAATAAATTTTAAAAATAATTAAATTACATAAAAAATAAAATAACTTAACAGACAATTCCAGATAAATATCATATATGAAATTTTAAAACCTCATCAAAAGTCTGTTAACATTATAAAAGACATAAAGGTAATAAAGATCACGGATTCTATGAGGTGTATCTACTTGTAGTAAGTGTGATGGAGAGTTTGAGGACTTTGACCACATTCTTAGAAGCTCCATACCCTAAATCTCCATGTATATGGCCAGCTCTTAAAGTGTTAAAGGTAAGGCTAGAAATTTCTTTTTTCTTTTTTCCCCAGAAAACATGAATTGTTGGGTCTTAAATAATCTGCAATCTAGAGAGGAATGGTGCATTTTTTTTTTTTTTTTTGTGTAGCTAGATCATTTGGGGATGGAGAAATAAAATATTATTTGAAAAAAGATTTACTATGTTTGAACATCCTAAGCTTGTTATCCAATATTATGTTAGAGAGTGTATTACCTTGTTAAGAACTTTTGATGGATATGGTTTAAGGAAGAAACCAAGGGAAGTCAAATGGATTTTTCCAGAGGAGGGATAATTGAAACTGAATTTTGATTGTGCTACTAAAGGTTGTCTAGGTTTGGCAAGTTGTGGAGGGATGTTGAGAAGGAGTGATGGTGGCTGGATTTGTGGGTTTGGTGGGAAGTTAGGACATTACAATGCTTTAGTTGCTGAAACTTGAGGTGTGGGTCAAGGTTTGATAATGGCACATAAGTTAGGTTTCACCAAAATCATTGCTGAAGGAGACTCAGCTGGCTTTAAACAGGATTCAAGAAGCTTGGATCCAAGAACAGGCTAGATAGAGACAAAAAATTGAAAGCATGGCTACGAGACAACAACAATGAGATGCAGATTCGATTTTCTCATACCTTTAAAGAAGATAATTCTATTGCGGATTGGTTAGCTAACTATAGCTTTATTTATAATGAGGAGTTTGTTATTTTTAATTCTCCTCCAACAGGGGTATTAGAATTTCTGTATAGTGATACTGGGGAAGTTATTTACCCACATCTAGATTCTGGTTAATGTCAGTGAAGTAATGGGCCCCACTGTTTACCCCAAAAAAAAAAAGTAAAATGTGTTGATGAGCATCCTTAACCAGAAAATCAGCATATTGAATTGCCTCTCGATCGTAAAGCATATCGGATCTCAATCTCCAAATCGGATTGCTTTTACTTAGCTAGTGTCATGTAAAGTGAGAAAATTATCCATAAATTCTTATCACGCGGTGTGTTTTGATCTACTTCTAGTGCATGCATCATTAAATGCTACCGATGCAACAAGCTTTGGGCGTGATTCATAGCGCAATCCTTTGAATGTCGGCATGAGCATATATAATTGAATTCCTGTAGTGTAATAATAGAGGTAGCTCTTGGGCGTGCTACACTACACCAAAAAATATTTGAATTTTCGACGGAATTTACATAGTTGCTAATAGAACCATGACAAACCAATTTTCAACCATGTTGGAATTTCTTGTAAATGCATCTCCTATTGTCTCCTTGCTGGCCTGAACATTCAGTGATTTTTTTGTTTGTTGTACTGCTAGCTCTGTATAGTATTCCATGGACAGCGATTGTACGATATAAAAAAACATCATACTATTTGTAATTTTTAAATATTAGCTTTCATTGAGATAACCAAGAAAAAAAAAAATGGTGCTGTTTCATATAAATTTATGAGATTTGTATATAGATTTTTTAGAGTATTCTTCTCTTCACTTTAATTTTTTGGGGGAAATTCGCCAAAATACACCAAAAAAAAAAAATTCAAAATAGATCAACAGGGAAACATTTTGTCAAACTAACCTAGTTGGTGGCGCCACGTCAGCTAGCGCCACTCGTTGGCATGCCACATAAGTGGCGCCACTTTCACATTTTTTTTTATAATTATATATTATTATATTTAATATATATTAAATATAATATATATTATTTTATATAATATATATTTTAAGTGGCGCCACAGCAGGACCGCCGTACTAGCTGTTCGTAGCGCGATTAAATCGTAGTGATATAGTATCGCATGATTAAATCATAGCTGTTCGTAGCGCGATTTAATTATTACCTTTTTAATCTTTATATTATATAAATTAAATCTTCATATATATTTAATATTGCCCATGTTTTCCCTTTACCAGGATATACCATGTAACATCTTCCTCTGCCAATTCCTTTTATGGTATACATATGTGAGAGAACATAGAACGGTTCTCAATTTTTTGGGAGTCACCTAGTCTGAACTTATTACAACCAACAGGCAATTTTGCATTTTGTCAATCAATCTCACTTTTATTATTTTGCTCATCCATATCATTGCTGCCTGCAACATCATCTTCCTCAACAATCCTATTGTTTTTAAAACCATGGTGGCGCCACTGATAATTATTCTTGGCCGTTCGAACCTCGCAATACTCATTAAAAGTTGTGATTCTTCTTATTATTTCTCATTGTCTCCCCTTTTTCCAATCCCTTTGCCTAACACTCCTGTTCAACAAGATCACTGATCGGTCCAGAGAACTCACCGTCTATCCAATATTTTCTTCCGATGCAGTCAAGCTGGTCATTGGAGCCACAATCGCCCTCTCAACAATCGTCCTCCTTCACTTTTCATTACTGCCTGCAACATCATCATCCTTGACAATCCTGTTGTTTTTATGTTTTTTTGCTTCCCTCTCTGATAACCAGTTACGAGTCATAATATATTATATAAAATATACTATATTATTATATTAATATTATATATATTAGATTATATAATTTAATATGTAATTTATTAATATAATATATTATATTTTTTTTCTTGAAAAAAAAATATATTATATAATACATATATAATGCATATATAATATATTATGATTTTATTTCTCACGCTATGAAGAATCAGCCTGAACCCTACGATGGTCCCTCTAGCCGGTTAGTGGGCGGGGTCAAGGGGCAGCGCCCCTTGCGAGATGCAGGGCAGCGCCCCGTCTAGAAAATTCTTTTGAAAATATGACATCATTTTAAAAGAAATATTTCATAAAATTTTTGAAATATATAATTATAATAATTAAAAATATAATAATTAATATAATATATATTATATAAAATAATATATATTATATTTAATACATATTAAATATAATAATATATAATTATAAAAATTTAAAAAAAAATTGTGAAAGTGACACCACTTATATGGCGTGCCACGTTGGCACACCACAAGTGGCGCTGCCATGTGTGGCACTAGCTGACGTGGCGCCATCAACTAGGTTAGTTTGACAAAATGTTTCCCTACATGTTTATTTTGACAATTTTTTTTTTGTGTATTTTGGTGAATTTCCCAATTTTTTGGACTCGGTTGCAAATTTATCTCCCTCGCCAATACGCGTGATGACGAAGACAATTCAATAGCTGCGTCAAAAGGCAATCCCTGCTTGTCATTTGTCTCTCGGCATTATGAATATGCAGTCTCGTAACACTACAGATTTTTATACTCTCTTTAGAAAACAAGATTCTAAGTTTTAACAAAATAATAGCCATATCAAACACTGAAATATTTTAATACCTGAAGCACTTCTTATTTGTTTTATACTAATTTGAATTTCTTTCTTTCTTTTTTAATTTTTTACCAAGAATGTTACTTGCTTTATCAAATTTTATACTTCAATATAAATGTTTATGATGTAGAATTCACAAGTAAAAGAGACATAGACTCTCTCTCTCTCTCTCTCTCTCTCTTTTTTATACGAAACATAGACATATTTTGTTGCATGAAAATAAAAATAAAATAAAATAACATGTTGTTGCAACAAATTGGGCCAGGCCAGTGTACAAATGGATTCAAATCCAGTACCAAAAGGTAGGGCCTGAAACCCTGTTTTGAATAAAGGATGAAAGTAAATTAGTGCACCCAGCACAGCAAAGGTTAGTCTAGTGGATAAAAGGGTTCGCTCATAACTATAAAGTTATAGATATAAATTCCATTGATGTAAAAAAATTTTGGGTGGGTGATTTGTAACTGCTCTTTGTGACTGAGACATGCCCTTACCGTGGCGAGTCTCAAGACCTAACTCACATAAGCTTTTTTCTTTTTTAGGTAAAGAAAAGTAAGTAAATTGGTGTGATGTAATGTATGTTTAAATAAATGTTAATAAAAATTTAGTTTGACATAAAATTATTTAAATAATATATTTAAAATTCAGTTTCATGAGGTTTACATATGGAAAAAAAAAGTCAAAAGCTAAAAAAAAAACTTCAAAATAAAAGGCAAATAGGCTCTATAGCGTTTTGTAAAAACAGTCAATTCAAACGTGTTAAAATGTCAAAAACAAGCCTAAAGAACATTTTCAAGTTCTCACGGTTGTTCTTCTGATCTCTTCTCCACTCTACGACCAATATAAACACAAGAATTTTTCTTGAGATAACTGAGAAAATGAAACAAAAAAACCTTAAGAAAAAATAGAGATAACTGAGAGTACGTGAGATGTATTTTCCCACAATCTTCCAAAAAAAACGTGGGATAACAAGCTTCTCGCCAAAATGTCTACATATATAGTTTATATTTCCTTCCCCTCTCTTTCAACTAACGATGTTATCTTGTCTGTCTCCAGGAGAATATAAAGCAGAGCACAAAAGGGATCCAAGTTTAAAAACATAAGAAATTTCCAAAATTTAATGCTCAAACTTGTCGTGCTCTATATATTTATAAACTTGTCGAGTATTATCCTGGAACATTCGGTGTGATCTTAATTATTCTGAACGTTTAGCTGTTGATACAGCAGGATGCTCACAAAATACCAAAACGCCAAACATATGCGCCAAAATTTACACCACATACTACAACTTTCTGCATATCCAACTCTCTCTGCATTTTAGTTTTTTGATTGTATTTAGGCTCTTTCCTTGGGACTTTAATATAATTTTTCCAATAAAAAAGGGAAATAAGCTATATACGAATCAGTCCAGATGACAAGCTGGTCCATACACACTTCAAACGCTCTCAACTTCACATCAGAAGTCTATTTGAGTATCTGGTCGTCTATATGTTAGGATACAAACTCTAGAGGGGACTTGATTTCTTTTTTGGAGAAAGATAACAAGTGCATCACGTATCAACACAAATGATTCCGAAAATTAAACTGTTTTTTTTTTTTTAATTGTGGTTGGGCAAAGATAAGATAAAACTTACTTGCAGCCACTGATTGTCCATCTCAAGCAAACACTTGCGTATGGGAGACAATACGGACGATTCTTGGGTAATTATCATCTTCTCGGCACAAAGACACGAAGGAAAGTTCAATTGGATTCTAATTTCCATGTTGTCCATCCAAATGAGTGAATAACGTCTATTATATCTTGCTGATGAACAACCGAAAACGATTTTTGAGGGCCACTTTTGTACATTTTTTGCACTGGTTTATCATGGCCATTCAAAATTTTATATTCTTGAATATTATAAAGGATAAGAGAAGTGAGTTAATATTTATAAAAGTTCATGCTAAATAAGCATCTTTGTCACTGAAATGAACCAGTGGCATATATTGTCGTTAAGATTCATAGTATTATCACTTTTGACATCGTCGTAAACCCAACATCATATCAATGATTTTGCTTAGTGCAAAAGATTGATGATTATTGAATTCCAAGCTAGTTTATGATTCTCCTGCTCCTTCAACTCCGCCTTATAGTAGTTTTATTATAAGTATGTTTGGTTCTTTTTAGGGTTAAGGTGCAAAAATATACATGAGTTTTTTTTCAGGAACCGCAGCACCATGTACTTTTTTTTGGAGTAAAAATACACACGTGGTTACCATTTTAGAGTAAAAGTCACATCTCACCGTTAAGTTACTGTTCACCGTCCATGATGAAAGAGAAAAAGATGAAGTGAACAGTAGCATAATAACATTAACTCAATAGTGGAATGTGACTTTTACTCTAAAATAATAACCACGTGTGTATTTTTGCTCCAAAAAAAACACGTGGTGCTGGATGCTCTTGGGGAAAAAACTCATGTGTATTTTTACGCCTTAACCCTTCTTTTTATAATAAGACGTTTTGCTAATTTTAATGGGCATTCAATATTTTTTTTTATATGTTCATATTTAATAAGGGTAATAGGAGTAAAAACTAGTATAATGTTGAGATTATGTATGAACAAAAAGGGTGATATTTAAAATGATTTTAATTTTACCACCAATTGAATGTTTTTAATTATTTTTATTGGAACCCTTTAATTAAATACTTATACAGTATAATCCTTGTACATGTATTTAATTTTGTTCTACCCGTTACTTGTCGGAAAGAAACCTGCTTAATTTAAAAATGAAGAAGTCAATTGAGGGATACGAAAGTTCACAAGTAACTGAGCAAATCAAACACCAACTCTAGATGGTAGACTTGGGTTTACGCATTTGACCGATGGAATTAAATAGAAATGCTCTTTGCTTATTATGAATAATTGAGTCAAAAAAAATGTGTTGGAAAAGTCAAAGCTCATTTTCTTATTTCTCTTAATCCCCCCGCTCCCGCTCTTAATCACTTTCATATTTCTCTTAATCCCCCCACTCCCGCTCTTAATATATAGATCTCTTCCTATATTGAAAACAATTATGTTCGCATACTAAACATAGACACCTTTCTCAGTAAGTATTTTTAATTTATCAACAGGAGTTGAACCTAGCGTAAAGAGCTAGTCCTTAATAACATGGTAAACCAAAATTAGAATCTCCGTTGGGATAGGTTAAGCATTTAGTATCTAACAACAACTCGAATAGAATTATCGATGTGTTAATTAAAAAAGTAGGTATTGTCTCAATGTGCACAGACTCTTGCAGTCATACCTATGTGTCTTTGACTTTGATTCAGTGTTATTAGAAGGACTGAGCATTAATAAATTGTACGTTGTTGAACGTAGTCAGGCTTATTCCAATTTTTGAAAAATATGTATAAAAACTAAAAATATCTAGACAATATGTATTATTTTTTTCCGTCTCAGACAATATATTTTCATGTTAATGCCATCCTACCTCGAATTCATTGTCATTCACATGAACACATGGTGGCTGCTGAGCTTTGCCAATTACCAAACCATGTGATACATAATTCATATAAATGTAAGTATATTGTATTAGAACTGAACCAGATCAGACTAACATTTACTACTATAGAAAACATTTTTAACATTTGTTTTTAGACTCTTTCTACTTCCCTTTAATTTCTAGAACATTCCTATGTAAATGACGTAGTAAAGTCTAAGAATAACATTCGCCAAAAAAGGTACAACAAAATAAACTTACGGTGCCCCTTTTTTTAAAATAGACACTGTAAGGTTTTTTTTGTTAAGAAAAAAAAAATCTTTATATTTTGCATTGCCCAACAATGAAACCTATAAAAACATTATCTTTGAATTTGGATGCTTCAAATTTCTTTTCTCTACTCAATTCTAACAACAACAATAACAAAGAGAGTATTAGAATTATTCATAAAAAAAAAAAAATACAAAAGATTGTATTTTTTTTTTTTTAAGAAAAAAAGAACCTCAAACCTCCAATGTTCTACTACCGGGAAGTGACGGCGGAGAGAAAAAAGGGAGGACTGACAATGTGAGAGATGAGGGAGGACGGAAGAGCGACGATGGTGAGAGAGAGAGGAGGAGGAGGAACGACGATGGTAGAGAGAGGGAGAGGGGAATGATGAGCACGACGACAGTAGGAGAATGAGAGAGGATGGAGATAAGACGAGACATTTTGATAGAGGTGGAATGAGAATAAACAATTTTTCTAAGTTTTTTTAATCTTTTCTGCAAATCCCACTTTTGGCATATCAATTTTAAAAGAGAAGCCAAAAATAGTGCTCTTGGAGTCAAAATTATGCTTTTTGTCATCCTTTCTAAATTGGAAAGCTAAAAGTACAACTTTTGACGTTTTAATTTAAAAAAAAAGATATCAAAAATTAACTTTTAGTGTCTTTTCTTAAAAAAAAAAAAAAAATTAAAGAGGCGTTTCATATGTCAAAATTCTGGCATATGATTACATTTTTTGTTACCACATTTATTTTTTACTTCTCTTTTTAAGAAATAGACATTTCTTAAAAAAGTAAAATTTATTTGCAGTAGCAGTGATTAAATGATAGTTTCCCATATTTCCCCTGAATTTCTAACAACGCGACTACATATTTTTAAAATGATTTATTCTCTAACTCAAATAATTAAGGTGGCGTGACAATGGCATGTAAATATAATATTTATGAAAAATACTTTAATCCTATCAATTCCCTGAACACAATCTTAATGTATACATTTTATTGGTCAGAGACGATACAGCAGACGCATTGATTTTGAAATATAAGCATTTATCTTATTTTTCATTACTTGAAAAATATGAAAAATGACTTTTTTTGAATATGCGTAAAGTAAAAAGACTTGAATGGATCAGAAATCCCTGAAATTCACGTCTAAAAAATTCCTCATCACTTCATTTCTCAAAATTACGTATTATAACTAAAACGAATTCGCTTTCTTCCTTTTTTTTTTTTTTAGGTAGTATGCGAAGAGTATATTTGAACCATGAACCTCTAGCTAGTTATATCCCACATCATTATCATTTTAAATAACGACTGAAATCAAGTTGATAAATAACAACAATACATGCCATGGGAAGTATAAGCAGCCAACCAGTTCAATGGAAAAATTAACCAAATTCTATTATAATTTAATTATCTTTAAAAGGTCAATAAAGATGATTCAAAAAATTAAAACAACTTAAGCTGATTAGGACATTTTTTTGTCGTTTTATTTCCAAAACTTGATCATTCGTTTTTTTTTTTTTTATCAATTTAATCATATGAATATTTTTATTTAGATTATAAAATGACATTATAAAAGTATTCTTTTTTATATTGGTACATATATTTATACGTTGTTGTCAGTGATTTAATTACTGTTAAATTAATAAATCATGGACCAAAAAGTACTTAAATAAGTTCAACAAGCAAGTATATATAATGTTAAAAATTGTAGTTGAAATTACGAATAGAAAACCAATAGATTATGGACGCATGGCTGCTCGATCAAACCCACTAGTGAATATTTTACTTATTTTCAAATGAATATATGTAGTTAAAATTTCAGCTTTCGTGCTCTCTTGCTGTAAAATTGCTGTTGGCCTCTATTATTGTCAAACTTACGGATTGAATTTCTGAATTTACCGTTTTTATATTTTAGTTTAACAAAACGAGTCAAGTTGGTATACTTATAAACTTAGTTAAACTCACGAATTTATATACCAAATTTACTGTTTTTATGTTTCTAACTTATAAAATCGTGTTAACTTACTCTTAAACTTGTGTTAATTTTTTTAATTTGATAATGTTCAACAATTTTATATATACATTTTATAAAAATTTCTTTGTTAAATATAATAAATAAAAAATTTTGATGGATTTAATTTCAATTATTTAGATTTAAGTCAAATTGTTGTTTTTTGTATATTTTAATTATTTAATTATACACTAGTAATACTTATTTAATAATAAAAATAAACTCTTATAAATTTAAATTATTGTCATAAATTTGGCTAGACTTGCGAATTTGGCGGCCCTACTCTCAATCATTCTTACTTGCGGGCTGAGCATTAGGACTTTTAATAACCAATAAAATATACTATTTTTCAAAACTTGACCGTGGAAAAATCTTCATTTTTATTGAAATCTTACACCGGTTGGCCATAAAAAATGAAAACTTTAAGTGATTAAGTCTAGTCCTGAATTAACGGTTCAATGATATTCTTTATATATATATCATATATAAGAAAATACATGTCTATCAGTAGGTATCTTATATTCTTATATCTGAATGAGAAATCAAAAGTGTTTATTCCCCTGATACTAAAAAAAACATGATTTATATTTAATTTTATGCGTAAATTTATATATTAAAATATAATGATCATATAAATTTTTTATGACAACATTGTACATATATTATTGATTTTGCATGCTAACTTAGACTATTGGCAATATCCATTATATTTTGGTTTGAAAACAAGTAAGCAGACTTAATACTTTATTCACTCTCTAAACATTCTATGCTCATAAATAAAAAAACTTAAAAACAATAATCGTTGCACGTACGTTTAGACTAATCGCAAACCTACCGATGTCTGGTTGGACTAGCCACCGTTCACGAATCAAACATCCACACACACATAAACACATATAAATATGGGTTTTGGTTTTCTCCTGTTACATGAGGAAAAAAAATATCCTACACACACATAAAATAGTGAGACCCACACACACACACACACACACACACATATATATATATATATATATATGTATATGTATATGTGGGTCCCACCATTTCATGTGTGTATGACATGAGAAAATGGTTTTTCTACAACATGAGAAAATGTTTTCCCTACAAATATATATATATATATATATACGCACACACAAATTCATATATACACACACATACATATATATACGTACACATTCATACACACCCATATATGCAATATTAATTTTTTAATACCAATAATCTGTATCAAAATCCCAAAAAAAAAAATGATGTTAAGAATGTCAAGATTCAATTCAAATTATTTTTTAAGTCAAATATTTTGACTCATTAATTTGATTTGAATTCTTCTCCTACTTTCATGTTCTTCAAATAACTTTATTTTGAAGCATGATTTTTCCACTTGTGTTATCTATATTATCATAGTTAAAGTATACATTAGTTCTTCATGTTTGCCTCCGATATCATTTCAGTCATTTAAATTTGTAAAGTGCATGTATGTTTAATCCTTTAATGTTAACACCGTTAGTTTGACTTAACAAAAAATATTGATTTAATAATTTTAAGTGATGATTATGCAACTAAATGCTAATCAAACATGCTTATATGTTTGTATTTTAATAAATTAATATTTTAAATCCTATTAATTGAAAAATATTTAATCTTCTTTGAATATATGTATAATCTTCACAAATAGTGAAAAACCATAAAACAATTGATGAAGATTAATTATTTTTCAATTAATAAGATTTAAAATATTAATTTATTAAAATACTAACATATAAACATACTTGGTCAACATTTAATTACACGGTCATCACTTAAAATTGTTGAATCAATATTTTCCGTTAAGTTAGACTAACGGTGTTAACATTAAGAGACCAAATGTGCACTTTACAAATTTAAAGGATTAAAATGATACCAGAGGAAAACATAAATGATCAAACACATATTTTATCCTATTATCATTCATTGTTCACTTAAATAACACGTCACATACCATTTGTCTTTAAGTTCAACTGACAAAGGGATCAAACACTCTCACCAAAAGAAAAGTGTTCGATCCTAGAGTTGGCTAAGAAGTCAAAGGAGACATTATAGCTCTTAGATGCCAAGGTAAATGCATGAGGGTAATATACAACTCGCCCTACTTAACATTGGTATCAACATAGAAGAAGAAAGATTCTGCCTTACCTTTAGATTGTGGGTCAGACTAACCCTTTTCCTAAAAATTTTATTAAAATAATTTTAAAAAAAAACACGTCATGTTGGGTTTCAATGAGGAAATGAAAGAAACATTTTATGCCAAAACTACAAAATTTCTCAGGTGAAAAAAAATATAAAATTACTTTTATTTATGTGTTTAGATTGATGTATATTATTACTCGTAAGGCTCATATTCTATACTTTGATTTAACTGTATATTTTTTATTCATCTATTGCTTGCTGATGAACATGCTTTCGGCTGCATATCTTTATCATATATCCCATATGAGCCATATTGTTTAATTAGATAGATAAAATGTAGTATTTTCTTAAAAATTATTTGAATGTTTAAATGTACAAAATGATGATTAATTTAGTATATAGAATGAATCTATTAATACATTCTCTGTATCTGCATTTAATAGATTAATACAACCTAATGAAATTTAAATCAGATGAATAAGGAAAGCCATCCAAAGTCCGAGAGTGTCTAACGAAATAGAATATATACAATATTTTAGAACACAAAAGTCTTATTTTCTTATATCTTGTCAGTAGATTAATTTAATTATTTCTTTATTTTGTATATGGGATGGAATATTTTTTTTTTAAAAAAAATCTGTAAATATAAAAGAAAGAGATTGATGATTTGGGTATGTTTGTTTGTTGGGGCAGTACCCAAAATACATGAATAAGGGATTAAATTATTAATGAAATAAAAAACACAAGCGGGTTGTTTTTGAATGAATTTATTTTCACACCAAAATAAAAAATAAAAAGGGTTAAGATGCAAAAATACACATAAACTTTTTCTTTAGGAGTGTTCAGCACCACGTGCTTTCTTTTAGAGCAAAAATACACATGTGGTTATCATTTTAAAATAAAAGTCACATCTCACCGTTAAATTACTGTTTACCGTCATTATGTTACTGTTCACTTCAACGGCGTGATGTGACTTTTACTTTTAAATGGTAACCAGTGGTATATTTTTTGTCCAAAAAAACGCGTAATGCTGAACGTTCCTAGGGGAAAAGTTCAGGAGTATTTTTATATCTTATCCCAAATAAAAAATAAAAATAAAGAAAGAGGCAAAAATGAAGTAAATAAGGTTATCCCATATCCGCTCAACCTATCCTTGCCTTCGATCCATTGGTGGTTTGCCTTTCCCTTCCGCCGGTCTCGTTTGTCACTTGTGTTCTTTCTGTTCTTCTCTCATCTTTTTAATCTCCTCCTAATAATTAATTCCCTTCTTCTTCTCTTGGACTTCATTAGTAAAATATTCAACCCCTCTCTACAGTTCATGAATCCATAAGTCAGTTTTTTGGTTCGATGATTCTCTCATGAAACTTCCCTCATTCTCTCCCGCTCTCTGTCTATAAATTGAATTTCGCTTCTTGGAGTCACACCCACCATCACTCATAGCACAAACATGAGTTCTTTGAATCTTGGAGCTTGGACTAGTCCCAGTTCTATGCTCACCCCAGTAAGCAGATCCAGATCCCCTTCTTTACTTTTCTTTAATGGTCTCAGAATATTGCCCATTTCCTTCTCACCTTCAAAATCGCCCTCCCATGGAGTTTCTTCCCCTTCTCTCCCCTCTTTTTCGGTCTCGGCGGTGCTCACCAAGGAAAACGCCGTCAAGGGTTCCGAGGAGGAAAAGCCCGATTTCAATTTCGACGCCTACATGCTTGAGAAGGCTAATAAAGTGAACCAAGCCTTGGATGAAGCTATTGCGTTGAGAGAGCCTGAGAAGATTCACGAGGCGATGCGGTACTCGCTTCTCGCTGGCGGCAAGCGGGTGCGACCAATGCTCTGTATCGCCGCGTGCGAACTCGTCGGCGGCGGCGAATCAGTGGCCATGCCCTCGGCTTGCGCCGTCGAGATGATTCATACCATGTCGCTGATTCACGACGACTTGCCCTGTATGGATAACGACGATCTCCGGCGAGGAAAACCGACGAATCACAAGGTCTACGGTGAGGACGTGGCGGTTTTGGCCGGCGATGCCCTTCTGTCTTTCGCTTTCGAACACATCGCCGTTGGCACCGTGGGCGTCTCGCCGGCGAGGGTGGTTAGTGCAATCGGGGAGCTGGCAAAGTCGGTCGGCGCCGAGGGGCTTGTTGCCGGGCAAGTTGTGGATATAGCATCGGAGGGATTGTCCGATGTGGGACTTGAAAAGCTTGAATTCATTCATCTCCACAAAACGGCGGCGTTGTTGGAAGCCGCCGTTGTGCTGGGAGCAATCGTGGGAGGTGGGTCAGACGAAGAAATTGAGAAACTGAGGAAGTTCGCTAGGTACATCGGATTGCTGTTCCAGGTCGTCGACGACATCCTCGACGTGACCAAATCGTCCGACGAATTGGGGAAAACTGCAGGGAAGGACTTGGTGGCAGATAAGACCACGTATCCGAAACTTCTGGGGATAGAGAAATCGAGAGAATTCGCAGAAAAATTGAATCAGGACGCTCAAGCCCAGCTCTCTGGGTTTGATCCAAAGAAAGCTGCACCATTAGTTGCTTTGGCCAATTACATTGCTTACAGGCAGAACTAGGCGCTGCTCAATGAATTTGTTCTAATTTTTGGTTGTTTGCAGCTTCTGGAATCATAGCTTTATTATACATAAGCTCCTTTAACTTGTAATGGGGGTTGCCTCCATATAATCCCCCTTTTCTCCTCTGTTTTTCAATTTAATCTTTTCTTGATTCATCATCCTGTGTATTCTGCAACAATATATCATCCTTTCATAGTTACTCATATGCTGTCACAACTTGTTCTTTTTTCATGTCGTCGGCGATTATGCTGCAAGTTTTGGTGGATCCTTCATTCACCCCACTCCCTAATGACTTTAGTTTTCACTTTCCAGGATATTACAATTGACAGAGTGGGAAAATGGAAGTCACTTCCATAGGTGAGTCATAAGTCCCCTTCTCACCATGTGTTCTGAAATACTGAAACCTTCAGTCTATTAGCTTATGTTACTTATTAGATTCTTCGAAGCAGATTGTGTTATCTGTTATTCTGATGATGAAAAATGCTATACATGTACTGTCTCAGCCCACTCACTTTGGATTCTCTGGGCATTTCCTCTCTCTGATTTATAGGTTATACTATAATGTGATGTTTTAATTAATGTGATCTGATATGACTAGTGAATAAGAGTTCCTTGTAAAAACTGGGGTTTGGTAGGAGGAATGTGATTCCTTGCTCCTCTTTAGCTACATTTGAGTCTGACTGTGAAAGTAGCTTCCTTGGAATTTTACATGGGTTGGTATGGTATAGTATACTGTGGGAGCCAGTGCTTCAGAGTCGAACAGGATTTATGAAACTTCAAATTCAAATACGTCTGTATAAGTTCAAATACATGTTTTTCGTTGGCTATTGGCTGCGGAATAATCATACGTAAGGCTTGGTAGAATCAAATTTATGATTTATGACTTTTTATCAGACTTCCTCGGCAATCGCTGACTATTGTTTAGTATATCTTGTGTCCCTCGTGCTACAAGAGTAGCAGTGATGAGAGCTTGCAGCGAGATCAAGAGTAGCAGTGTTTAATATATTTGTGGCTTATTTTTAATATTTCAGCAACACATAAACAAACCGACGCTCAAGAATCTTATTTTATACTTATAACTTGTTTATTTTTTTATATCAATATATAGTAGTTTGATATAATCTTCGCTTGCGTATGATCCTTAACTTTTAAATCTGAAATTGTCGTAGGTTGATAAAATACAAAGAGATATCTACATGTATATACAAACTTAATAAGCTAAGTTTGTTTGATTCTATTGCATTTCATTATTTGGATTTTAAAAATCTAGTTAATACTCTTCCAGTCCTAAATATAAGATTTATTTATCTAATTTAGATTAATTAAAGAAGTTAATTGAATAAATTAATTTGACATATATTTTTTAAAACAATTTAGTCATTATCTTCTCTAATTTTTTCATTCACCGTCTTTTTCTTAATTATTGTTAATGAGTATGAAAACTATGTTTTATATTTAGATAAAAATTAATTTCCTAAATATGCCTTATAATATGTATGGATCAAATGGAATAATTTGTTAAAATATATATTGTCCATCTTTAAGGGTCTGTTTGGTTTGAGGGGATCGGAGGGGAGAGGGGAGGATGGAGGGATTTTAGCCCTCTCCCCTCGTTTGGCTAATGATATTTTTAAAGAGGGCAGGTGAAATTTTTTAAAATTTCCCCTCTCTCCCCTAAAAAACGTCACCCTCAAATCGGACGGATTTGGAGGGATTATTAGAATTGGTGTGTCAGTGGACTAAAATGCCCCTCTGTTTTTCAAGTTTTCATTTTTTTCTCAGTCTCCACAAATTTTGGCCTTTAGATTTTAACATTATTTTTGTGGTTACATTTTTAAATCAGCAACTAATATGTACAAATGTTACAAATATATATAGCGGGTGATTAGTTTTGATCATATATAAATATTTTAATTTTCAATTTAGGCATAAAAATATTATTTATAATTAAATGTTATTATACATTTAATAAAGTTTTGGAAAAACCACTATAACATAATTAAAATTGTCCATGTGAAAATTATTTTCCTTCCCTCCCCTTAGGCATGGAAATAGGCCAGGCCAGGCCAGGCTTTGGCTAAATAGGTCTGAGCTTGTAATGGGGGCAGAAGGCCTGAGCCTGAGCTTGAGCCTGAATTCAGGCTTTTTTTTAGGCTCAAACCTGAGCCTTCATAAGACCTGGTCGGGCCTGAAGCCTTTTTAAAAGCCTACTTACAATGTAGGCCTTTAAAAAGGCCTCATATTGTAAGCCTTGAGGTCAGAAATAGGCTGTATACACTTTAAGCCTATTAAAACTTATTTAAATATAATTTGAAATTAGAATATAAGAATGAAAAATAATAAATATTATATTATTTATATGATATAAATTTAATTATATTCATTTAATATGTAAATAGGCTAAGTCTGAAGGCCTAAAGGCCAGGCCTTAATAAAATAGGTTTGGCCTATTTACATATTTAGGCTTTTAAATAGGCCTTGGCCTGGCCTTTTTGACAAACAGGTCAAGCCTAACTAGGCCTTAAATAGGCCAGGCTATAGGCCGCCTGATAAAGGTCTGGCCTATTCCCACCCCTACCTCCTCTCTTGAACCAAACAAACTAACATTAAAATCCCTCATATAACATAAGGGTAAAATTGTCAATGTCAAAAAAAATTACCCTCCCCTCCCCTCCTAAATCAAACAGGATAACATTAAAATATCTTTCCTCCCCTTCCTTTTGATCAATCCAAACAAGGTAATATTAAAATCCCTCGTATCCCCTCCCCCTCTCCCCTCCACTAAAATTCCCCCCCCCCCCCCCCCCCCCCCCCCAAGCCCCTCCCCCTCCCCCTCCCCTCCGTTAAAGCAAACAAAGCCTAATGGATTATAAACGCCTAAGCCCGATGTAAGTTGGGGTAATTATATGATAAATTTCTGAATTTTTTATATATTAAAATTTCTGGCTCTGTGGTCACTGAGTGAGATGTGAGATGCCCACGTTGTAAGAACAGTTTCAATTAAAAAGTTAGATGGTAAAATAATTTTATAAAAGATATAAAAAGTGAGGAAAAAAAATGGTATTAAGCGCTTGTATGTTTCTTGTTTTCAAACAGTTCTTTTTAAAAAATAAATAAATAAATAATAAAAGTTGTTCAGAAACATTTTTTTAATCAGGTGTGTTTTTAAAAACAACAAAGACAAAGTTTTTTTTAAGAATTAAAAAAAAAAATCAAAACAGTTTTCATATGTTTTCTTTTATTATTTTTGTATTTCTTTTTTTAGACAATGAGGAAAGTGTTTCTTTTTCATTTAAAGGCTTGAGGCCGCTACGTGTCCACAATCGACACACCATCGGTAATGACCACTATCATGTTACTATTGACGGCAATCGCAGCCACATGCTCGCTGGTGTTTACTGGCTTCATGTCACTAATACTTACATTATCCCTCTCAAAACTTTGGTTTTTAAAAACAATTTTATTAAACTATTTTGAGAATAGAAACAAAGAAAACAAAAATGAACATGCTCTAAATATTAATTTTAATGGTCCAGATTTCAGTATTCATAGTTGAATTTGAATATGAACCTCAAAGAAACAAACAATAAATTCAATTCAATGATTCGGCTGTCTCAACCTTCAGTACAGAGGAGGGATTGGGATAAATGGTATTGCTAGCAACTTCTTTGCAATAAATGTTTATTAGTAAAATCAAGATGAATCTTTCAAGTTCTTTACAAGATACAAATCAACCATTTGGATTTAACAATGATCATCACTTATTTGAGGGTAATTAACAATTAATTCTAACTCTAAAGATTTATAAGGGACTTTTCTCTCTGAGAGACTTATATTGACCTCTCTCTTAACATGATTTGGATCTCATTATCTTACACACCTTAATCCATACAATTAGGCCTCTATTTATAGAGTCTTATAATGATTAACTAACTCATTAATATCTTAACTAACTAATGAACTACTTCATTAAAATCTTAGCTATATAATGAAATGAATATATCAACTAATTGATGATTTTATATATTTCCAACAGGTCCGTTGATACTTCTCATACTCATGAAAGTGTCAACTTGTCAATACAACAACTAGGATTTAGTGAAGTGAGTCCAATCATTTTGTTACTGTGAATAAGACTTTTAGGAGACTTCTTCTTTGCCTTCACTGAGACATCTTACTGCAGCCTTTTCACTCTTCTTCTTGAAGAATCATACCATAACATTGTCTAACATGCTTCAATCTGTGAGTCTATCAAATATTTTCTGGCTGCAATCATTGGCTTGCTTACAAAAATGTCACCAAATCCGTCCACTGAGAATCAAATGAGTGTAGTCTATTTAAACCTCTTTGACTTTTATTGCTTAGGCATTTTCTTTTAGCTCCAAATACTGCAGAACTAGAGATCTCTTCTTACACTCTGATGTTGATCACTTGGATGGTTCATGTGAGCTTTTTATCTTCAAACTTTGACTTCAAGGATAGTGGGTCACCTTTGCCATTTGAAGCCTTTGTATCTTGAGCATGTAAGGCAACTGTCTCAGGCGCCACTCCCTTTTGTGATTCAGCAGGAACAGAACCTTTCATATGCAAAGTCTTCATAGAGAATCCCAAAATAATACACGGAATCATCAATGCAGACTCCACCCAGAATGTACAACGCCGCCAGAAATGAGTTCCAATTAAAAGCATGCGACATGTGCATATCCCGCCGGTATGCACATGGAGAATATTGGAAGACAGCTGAGGCATTGTCATCAATAAAAGCAGCTGCAAGACTTATAAATGATGCCTCGCCAACACCAACTAGCATGCGATAGTGAGTAATGAACCAGAAACCAAAGCCTAAACCCTCTTCCTTTGAGCTTGAACCAGCTGGAATCCTTATTGTGACCAAGGACTATGGACTTTAGCGTGACTCAGATTCTTGTTCGCCAGATCATCCTATTTCCTCATTGATCGATTTGCTCTCACGAGGAATATAATCTGCATGCTGACTTGAGAGAGCAGATCGATCAATGAAGAAAAACATTATAGGATGATCTTGCGAGAAAGAATCTTGAGTCACGCTAAGGTCCATAGTCCTTGGTCACAGTAAGGACTCCGACGGCAACGATGGCCACGCCCCCTCTGAACTGCGTCCACGAGGTTCTTGACGGACTCCTTCTTGAAGAGAACTCCGATTGAATGAACAGTGTCGTCAGGAAGAAAAGGTGACGGTGACCAACACAGTGGGCGTCGTCCTAGACCCACAAACACTCTGAAAGTACAGCGGTTTTTTAATTCTTTCGGTGTCTTTTTCTCATCCATGATTTGAATCTTCCTTTGTTGACTGAATAAGAAGAAGCGAGAACTCGAGAGGCGAGCCTACAACAGAGCTTCGAGCAATCTTTGAGGTAAAATTCGACGGGCGAACTTGCCGTGAAGCTTCGACGATGTGCTTGACGGTTGGGTGCACTCAAGATTTAAAGAAGACGCGAGGTGGTACTCCGCCGCTAGCTTTAAACTTCGGCAGCGGCGGCGGGTCTCGATGCTCTGAGTCGAAGAGGAAGCTGGTGTTTCAGAGATTGCACCAGATCAAGAAACGTGACAAAAAATCGACAGTGCAGATTCAAGAGGCAAACTGGACGCTAGTACCAGTTAATAAAATAAAGATAATCTTCATGGAACAAAAATCTTTTTTTACAAAATACAAATCAATTCATTTAGAGTGACTCCCCCCGGGCCGGAGGGAGACTAATATTAACCTCCCTCTTAATAAGACATTAATCTACATTCATCCGTATAATTATTCCTCTATTTAAAAGGTCTTACCATGATTAATTATCTCATTTACTGAGTAGACACTGGTGCAAGAAACAGTTTTAAGACCGCCTCATTTAGATCAGATTATAAAGAATTAGGTTTTAAAAGTATGACCGGTAGTAATTTTATAAATATAAAGAACTTTTTGGACTGGATTATAAAGAATCCGGTCTTAAAAATATGACCGGTGGCATTTTCGTAAATATATAGAACACTTTTAAGACCAAATTAGAAAAGATTTGGTCTTAAAAGTATGACCGGTGGCAATTTCGTAAATATTTTGAGAAGATGCCAATTAGAGATGAGTCCGAGAATGCGATGTTTTATTCCTTCGCTTAATTGGAATTATATACAGATGTTAATAAATAAATAATCTTTTGACCTAGGAAGTTCCTATAATCTAAGGATTACAATCAGGAATATAATTACGAAATTCAAAAAACCATAATCTGCCAACTTAATTCCTAAAATCTCTCTAACAACTTAATTAAGATAATTGCATAATATAATCTAGGGATTACAATCAGAAATATAATTACAAAATTAAAAAAACCATAATCTGCTAACTTAATTACGAAAATCTCTCTAACAATTTAATTAAGATAATTGCATAATATAATTGTATATGCTAACTAATTAAATCTGATCTTTCAACAAATATATAGAACACTTTTAAGACCAGATGTTTAAAAAGTCCGATCTAAAAAGTCTAAAAGATGAATTTTTTATTTTCCCACTTTTAAAATTGAATTTCGCTCTTTTAGACTTTTAAGACTGGATGTTTAAAAAGTTTGGTCTAAAAATTCTAAAATATGAATTTTTTATTTCCCTGCCTCAAAAATTAATTTTTGCTCTCTAAATCTCTAACAAAATAGACTTTTAAGACCGGATATTTAAAAAGTCCGGTCTAAAAAGTACTTTTAAGACTGGATGTTTAAAAAGTCTGGTCTAAAAAGTCTAAAAGATGAATTTTTTATTTTCCCACTCTGAAAATTAAATTTCGCTCTCTTAGAATTTTAAGACCAGATGTTTAAAAAGTCCGATCTAAAAAATCTAAAAGATGAATTTTTTATTTTCCCGCCTCAAAAATTGATTTTCGCTCTCTAAATCTCTAAAAAATAGACTTTTAAGGCTAGATATTTAAAATGTCCGGTCTAAAAAGTATACTTTTAAAACTAGATATTTAAAAAGTCCGGTCTAAAATGTCTAAAAGATGAATTTTTTATTTTCCCGTTCTGAAAATTAAATTTCGCTCTCTAAACTTCTCTAAAAGACTTTTAAGACCGGATATTTAATAAGTCCGGTCTAAAAAGTATACTTTTAAGACCGGATGTTTAAAAAGTCCAGTCTAAAAAATCTAAAAGATGAATTTTTTATTTTCCCGCTTTGAAAATTGACTTTCACTCTCTAAACCTCTCTTCGACTTTTTAAATCTCACCTCACTCTTTTCAACTCATCTCATCTTATCTCAAGGACCTCACTCACAAATTTTCTAATGCTACGAAAATTGCTCTCGCCTTCTTTGCTCTGAAGGTTTCTTGTTTTGGTTCTAACTTCTCCAGGTTTGCAATTTTTACTTTGTCTTCTTCGATCTATTTTATTTTTGCTTTTATGACTTGGAAAATTTGCAAGTCAGAATTTATGAATTGAGGCCAATTCGGGATACTGAATGGGTTTATCTTTGGGATGCTTACTGGAAGGTCTAGAATCATTGTAACGTTCCAAGTATGTCTTTGTTTAAGGTACACAATGTTTGTTTACTTCTCATTTATAGTAATTTGCATATTTATATATATGCAAGAAGAATTGGACCGTCTTGTTGCTAATTATCCCGGTTGTTTCAAAGTATACTATGTCGTGAATCAAGTTAGTTTCTCACTTGCTTTATCATTTCAAAGAGAACTCAAGTTTTCATCCTTCATTGAATCAGTATAGCCTAACTTAAATGATGAAATAATGTGATCTGTGCAGCCTCCAGAAGGATGGGATGGTTGTGTTGGATTTGTATCAAAAAAGATTATTCAAATTTATCCCTAATATGCTGCTCACCCGAACAAATTTCTGGTTTCTAGATTTTTTTTTAATAGAAATGGACTTTTAAGACCGGATGTGTTTTCGCAACTAGTCTTAAAAGTCTTTTTTTTTTTCATAGAATGAGACTTTTAAGACTAGATATTTTTAAAGTCCGGTCTTAAAAGTATTTTTTAAGACCGTTTGCGTATCCGGTCTTAAAAGTAACAGACTTTTAAGACCGTCTGGAACGAGATTGGTCATTGATCCGGTCTTACGATGCCTTTTTCGTCCTGTCTTAAAAGCCTTTTTTGTACCTGTGAGATCTTAACTAACTAACGAACTACTTCATTAAGATGTTAACTAACAAATGATAAGGTGTTCACAACTAACTAACTAACTAATTATTTTATATATTTCCAACAAGCCACCTTTATCAACACATCCCCATAAACCTGATTGGGTTCGGTTTTACTTTTATGTAATGGCATGGATTATGGACTATATTTAAGAGAAAAAAAATTAAAATATTAATTTATAATTTCTGAAAGGTGTGTTGAGAAGACAATATTTTTTTGGAAGTTAAAAAAATACTATAAAATCTTAAAATGGAGAATGCGCGTGTATAAATTGTGGGTGGAAAAATTAGGTAAAGAGATCTGAGAAAAGGACCTAAAATGAAGAAAAATCACCTCCCAATCGAAGTATGGGTGCAAAGTTGAAACCTACCAGAGTTGGCAAAAGCAAAGAGATAATAGTGTTAAGATGAGGTGAGAGTGAAGTGGGGAATGATCCAATTTCGTTTTTTTTTTTTTGGTCCAAATCCAATTTCGTTTGGACCAAAAGTACTTGTTCACTTAAATCAAAACAAAATTTATGTCAAGTAATTTACCAAAAAAAAAAAATTATGTCAAGTACTTAATTTATATATCTTAAATCTCAATTGAAAAATTGTTTTTAAATGCTGTAATTAGGCAATAAACACACATACAGTCTGAAGAGTGGATATGGCATTAGGAATGCGGTTCCTTACTCCTATTACTATACAGATACACTCTGACTTTAAAATATTATGTCAAATACTTATTATTACAATATCAACTACATCCTAATTAGAAGACACTAACTAACAAGTGTGTTGGTATATTTTATAAGGCACTTATTTATTTCTATAGAGTATTAATTATTATTTTTTATATACACTCAAAATTAATAAGAGTCGGTAGTGTGTGAAAATAATAATTAATATAATATTAGAGTTTAAATCAATTAGTAGGGATAATATTGAAAATTACTTATATTTTATGATATATAACTTCAATGATTTTAATTATTTTTATTGGTTGATGAGAATTATTAATTGGTATCTCATAATAAAAATAAGAAATACCACATAGGAGATATTATATTAAGGGTGGGAAGTAATAGTCCTCTTTCAATTTTATTTGGCGGCCGCTAAAAACATCATATTTGCAGTACAAGTTTTTGTCAAAGGTCATGTCTTGCCGTGGAAAATTGCTTGCCGCAGCCGCAGCCGCAGCCGCGACCAGAAAATAAATGTCTAACAACTCTTCAACTCAAAAGTCAAACAAACAACGTAGAAATTTCTTGTGCAACTTAACCGTTTGACTTTTAAATATAAAAGTTAAAGTGTGTATATTAAAAAAAATAGTTATCTCAATTATTTATAAACATATATATTGATCTCCCTAAGTACTCTTCTTTTAGCAATTTGTATTTGAAATTACTCACTTAGAAAAATCTGCTTAATATGTGAAGTCAACGATTTAAGTTTAAAGCAAAAGTATAAATTTAAGAGATGCATGTTTGGGATGGCTTATGCCATCTCAAACTGTACGTTTTATAGCTCAAATTGGGTTTTGTGGACTTTTTACTTCAAGAACATGTTTAGTATGAAATTTCCCTAATTGTGCTTTTAAGTGTTAAGTAACTTATCCATGAAAGTTTAAATTCAGAACTTTTAACTTCTTAAAAAGTAACTTTTCTGTGTTCATCCGTTAAATTTATTTTTTCTCATATATTTTTTGTTGTAACCGAGCTTGAACAATCCTCCTTTTTTTTTTTGGAAAGTAGTATATAATTAATCTAAATAAATAAAAAATGAAAAAAAAAGTGTTCAACCCTTTATTAAAGGGGTGAGTACATAAGGTGTACATAAGAGATGTGCACTTAATGTGAATTCGTATCGTGGAGTGTGGAAAAAGAAGTTTGAAATCTTATAAAAAATGTGTAAATATAGCTTACCAGACACAAGTCTACATGATTTTTGGAATAATGGCTATACATATTTTATTAAGAGAAATTTCTAACATGTTAATTTCATGCAAGCTGAAAATGAAAATATATGTCATATATATAATAATAGTGTAGGTAAAGAGCCTTTATTGACAAATTATACTATGTCATCTTCAACCAAAATAAATCATATTAGTGATACAATTAGAGATTAAATTGTATAGGATATGTGATCTAATTAGTCATTTAATTTTATTTGATCAAATTATGCATTTTAGCACAACCAAATTTTTCAAGTTAACATTTTCCACTTATTTGTAATTTTGATTTTAATTTTTTTTATAATTATCACAAAAACCACTTATATTACTATTAATCTAAATAAATTTCAGTTTTAGAAAAGCTATTTATATTATTATCAATCTAAACGTAAATCATATTATCAATTTCACTTTTTTTCAGTCTTAAAAATGTACAAGTCGATTGTAAATAAAACATCTTTCCCGCGTCATGGGGTGTGACCATAATTGTGGCATGCCGCAATGCACATGCGGCGGTGTCCCCAAGGGCTAAATTGTATAACACCAGCGTGAAGACTCAAGTGAACGTGACTCACATGTCCTGCCTTTTTCTTTTTTTTTCTTTTTTTTTTTACTACAAAAATTTTAGGAAAGGGATTGAGTTTACTCACGATCCAAGGATTGGGTAAAACCTCCTTTCTTCTTAGGTGATACCAATGTTGGGGAAGACGATCCGTCTATTACCTTCAGACGTCTACCTAGACATCTGGGAATTAGGATGACTCCCCTAACGTCTAGACTAACTCCAGGATCAAATCCTTTCCCTTTGATGAGAAAGCCCGACCCCTTTATTAATTAAGCCCAAGAACAAGGATGAGGGTTCATGTCCTGGTTTTAGACCCGGCTTTTGATCGAAATAATGGTGTAATTACACGTCAAGCCGTAATTTGGGCCGAATACCCAGTAGGCCCATTATAAATAAGCACATACCAATCGGTGGTCAGAAATTGATTGACATTCGGATCCAGCCCCAAGTAACAAATTTATTTTAAAGGGATAGTGGTTTCTTAAATTTACCCATTTTAGTTTTGATTTATTAAGTTTTAAATAATTGGTTTTACCTCATGTAGGGGTAAAATGGCTTTTACTGAGTTGGGAAGATCAATATTTTAAATAAAATAAAACTCCAAGGACGAAAACTTGAGATTTGAATTTTAAGGGACTAAAACCAAGATAATGACAAACTTAATTTTTCAACCTATATTAGATAAGATCCAAACTCAAACTAAAATCGGAGATCATTGCACCAAAAAATATAAAAGAGAGAAAGAGCAATTTTAAACATGAAATTTGCCCCCAGGAGCGCCCAGCACCACGAAGTTTTTTCTGGATAAAAAATGCACACAAAGTTACGTTTTGGGAGCGTTCAGCACCACGGACCGTTAGTCAACTGATGTTGACCGTTAAGTTTGATAGAAATGAATAGTAACTTCACATAAATTACAATTTTACCCCTAATTTTAAGCTGAAATAACGATTTTACCCTTAGTATTAAATAATTTTTTTTAAAAAAAATAATAAAATAACCCCTCCCCCCGGTGGCCCCACCACCGCCGGCCACCCACCCCACCTCCGGCTGCGGGCTTTTTTTTTTTAAATAAGGTTTTTTTTAAAAAAAACTAAGGGGAGTCCGATGGGCCCCACCACCGGCCACACCACCACCGGTGGCCGCCCTACCCACCGCCAGCGACTTTTTTTTTAAAAAAAACTAAGTGATCTCCTCCGGTGACTTTTTTTAACAAAAAAAACTAAGATTTTTTTTTAAAAAAATTTTGCTGGAGGTGGCCACCGGTCGCCGGCGATGGACGGCGGTGGGGAGGGCGGCCACCGGCAATGGGGTGGTAGGTGGTGAGATCTACTGGACTCCCCTTAGTTTTTTTTTTAAAAAAAAACCTTAGTTTTTTTTTTAAAAAAAAACCTTAGTTTTTTTTTTCAAAAAAAAGTCGCTGAAGGAGGTGGCCGTTGCCGGAGGCCGGTGGTAGGGCCCACCGGATTTCCCTTAGTTTTTTTTTAAAAAAACCTTAATTTTTTTTTAAAAAAAAAAAGTCGCCGGAGGAGGTCACCGGCGGTGGGGTTGGTGGCCGGCGGTGGTGGGGCCACGGGGGGAGGGGTTATTTTATTGTTTTTTTATTAAAAAAAACATTATTTAAAACTAAGGGCAAAATGGTAATTTTAGCTTAAAATTAGGGGCAAAATTGTAATTTCTGCGAAGTTACTGTTCATTTCCGTCAAACTTAACGGTCAACGTTGGTTGACTAACGGTCCATGGTGCTGGATGCTCCCAAAACGTAACTTCATGTGCATTTTTTGTCCAGAAAAAATTTCATGGTGCTGCTCGCTCTTGGGGGCAAACTTTATGTGTAAAATTGCTCCTTCTTCCAATATAAAATAAAATCAAAGATCATCATACAATAAAAGATCAATTAAATGCCTGTTTGAGTTAACAGTAAAATCCATTATTGTCAATAATTAGTATAAAAACATAAATACTTATGTTTTTAAGTGTTTACTTGAAGTGATAAGTGTTAAAACACAAGTAAAAATGATGTTTAATAAAAATGGGTAAAAATGCCGAATAAAAACGTAAAAATTGTAAAAACTTCAAGTTTTTTCCGTTTTTAATTAAAACAGAATTTAAAAAAAAACAGAAAAGGTAAAAATCTATTTTCATTTCCCCTAATGATGAGATACATGTTTTTTTTTATTCACACAAAGAAAAGAAATCGTTTGAAACAAAAACTATAAATAGTGTTATTTTTGTGATGGCCAATTCAATATTTGGCAAGAAAAAGAAAATTTAAAACTCTTATACATATAATTTTGATGATCTTCCATTCGATGATGATTGAATAGTGGAAAACAAAAAAGATTGGGAAGATGTAAACAACTTAGATGTTTATGCTCATGATAATGAAAGCTTGACGAAAGTTGAAGTGAGAAAACTTATGGAAGATCATGATTTGGACATTTCAAATTTTGCAAATGAACTTGTTATAAGAGTAATAGAAGAGACATTGAAGACATGTAACTGATGCAAAATATATGATGTTTTGATTTGAATCAATTGATATAGTTTAAGAATGGTTAAACTTTATCCTTTTGATATTTTAAAACTTGGTTGTAGCAGTTGTTAAAATCTTTGTGTTTTCAAACTTATGTTTTAATAGTTGTGATTTTTATATTTTAAATATAAAGTTGTTCATTAAATTTTGAATAATGATTTAAAATTTCTTTACTCGTGCATGCACACATCTATGCATGTATCCACACACATATGGATATATAGATATAGACATATGTATATAGTTTTGTATCCTAACCTTAAATCTAACATTAAATAGTAAGAACTTTACATTTCGTGTCATCTCTAGTACTCCTTCTATTTCTATGTATAAACTCGATTTTGACAACAATGGTAGAAGTGGTTTCTCCAACATGATTTATATATATGAGGTAAGTATGTGAGAGAAGTTTTATCTTAATTTGCGTAAATGTACTTCTTAAACACAAACTCAATCAAGCACTAAGAGGCACACATATATATTTTTTTTGTTAAAAAAAAGAGAGAGAGAACCAAATGTCCTAATTCTTATATGATATATGTACGGTACTTCATCAGACGTATTACATATTCCACGATTTGTATTATTATTATTTTTTGTTAAAATATTTCTATATAACTAAAAGAACAAATATTTTTGTTTTAGGGGTCAACAGAATACCGAGGTATATCTGGGTGTTATTCACTTCAGGCTGTCACAAATTCTTAACGTCGCAGGATTGTGTGACTTTGGTGGGGATCTCACACACTCTCTTTTAAGTATATGGTGTTGTATTAGGGACTATTTGGTTTGAGGGGGAGGAATGGGAGAAGAAGAGTTTTTATGGAGGATATTGACCAAATTGTCATTAATAAGAAGAATATTCTTTTTTATTAAGAATATATTTTTATAATATTAAAAAAATTTTATGAGCTATTTAGTAAATGTGAGAGGAAAAATTTATTTCTTCTCCTTTCCTCCTACTTTCTCCACTCAAACCAAACAGACTATTAGAGTTGTTGTCAAGCTGTACTTCTTTTTGGCGTTATCATAAAGAACGTTATTAAATACGGACCGCCATTGAGCTGATTGAGATAGTGAATAGCGTCAGTGGATTAGATTAGAGTTAAATAAGAGCTAATCCAGAACTAGACCGGTAAGGAAGTAAAGATTTTAGGAGTATTAATATGAAATTCTAAACAAAATATAAAAAAAAAATTAAATTATTTTTTAAATTAAAAAATATTGAATTGGCAGAACTGGTTAGGTGACCGATAGGCTGTTTTCGGATCAAACCAGTCAATCTAGTCTGGTTTTAATAATCTTGATCATATGACACTTGTAATAACCATCTTATTAAAATCAATGAAAACTTGTTAAGTCATTAACTCAATTAGAAAGTTTTTTAAAAAAAAATCAAATTACTCATATTTGATACTTTCTATAGTACTTAATATAAGACATATTTAAAAAGTTATCTTAGTCCTAAATACAAAATAAAGTTTTAGCATTTGTCAATTTTTTTCTAATTTATCATTAATGTTCCCTCAACAATAATTAATAAAGAAAGGGAATGAATGAATTAAGGAATGTGACTAGGGTGTTATACATGTTCCTCTGATCCTTAATATAAAACATATTAAATATTTAAAGAGTTGATCTTTATCCTAAATATAATATATAATTTTTCATATTTATCAATATTTTTCTAATTTACCTTTATTGATACTCTTTCAACGGTAATCTATAAGAAGAAAAAATGAAGGAATTAAAAAAATGATTATAATGTTTTCAAAAAAGTATGTCTTATTAACTAACTCGACTAACTTTTTTAATCTAATCAAATTAAGTAAATGTGTCTTATATTAAGCATTCGATCAGGAGTATCATATTAACTAACTTAACCAATTTTATTAATCTAATCAAATTATATAAATATGTTTCATATCAAAGATAAATAGGAGGAGTATATAAATCACACGGAAGAAGTTGTGAAAGTTTCAATTAACAAGAATTTATATTGGGTCAATAATATAATGAATTATTTGACCAAAAAAAAAATAATATAATGAATTGTAGTATTTAAATTAAAAAGTCATTAACTTATATTGTGAATGGGCAAGTGACACTAACTAGCTCCGACTTCACTCTTTCATATATGGTCTGTCTAAACTCTGGACGCTCAACCATTAAGATGCGTCTGCTAAGCTCTGAGTTCAAGAAGGAAATTTGACATAAGGGTCTGCTAGTAGAGGGAAAGTAAAAGCTACTTTCCAAAAAAAATTGTTTTGGTTTTGAGTTTTCAGAAACCACTAAGCTACTATTATAACAAACAAAACTTAACCGGACGTGAAACTTGTTTGGCACAATTACCAAAACTAGCAATTGTTCACATGATCAATGTTGCCCACTGTTCATATCAGAATCTCCAGAGGCCTTGTATTGCACAAATCACTACGCTGCGATAACTACAGCACAATTTCGCTGAGTAATCAGCATCACTCTGGCCTGGCAACCCAACCTGCAAGGTGGGGTTCATTAGTGGTCCTCCACAATTTAGTCACTCAGCACTCTTGTTGTATGTAGTCACGTGAAAGCTTTCGGTGAGGTTGTAATATCCCAAAATTTGGGACTTAGAAACTTGTAATATTTAATGGGAAGTTTAAAATTTTCCTAATTTGGCTTTAATTATGAGAATAATTATTAACTTAATTATTGAAAATTTAAGATTTCATAATATTTTTTATCAAAGTGCAAATGAGGAGTTCATGGGCTTCAAATTAAGTCAAAATTTATTTGGGCCATGTGATGAACATAAATGTACAGCCCATAAAAGATGAAACCCATTAATCTACAAGTACCCAATAAGTGACTACATTGCAAGCCCATTGCCTCAAAGCCAAACCCACCCAACAACCAATGAATTAGCCCACGTGAAAGACATAAATAACACGCAATGAATCATCTTTCCTTCATCCAGTCACAACGAGAATGAGAAGCAGTAACAGATTCATTCTCTCTTGGATCACAAGACCATTCCTTCGGCCCAACTGAAACGGCCAGTCAAAACACTCAAAGTACATCATCTGCTATGTTATTCAGCAACACTAAAAAAAAAAACAAAAAAAAAAAACAAAGCTACAGATGGCGTAAACCAGAAGTAAACACTCCAGAAAAAATGCCGAAAAACAGATCCTGTAAGGTCCAGCGCTGTCAACTTGCGGAAGCAATATTCACAAAACCATGTTCCTACAGATTTTCCCCATGCGTCTCGAGCCCTTCAAAGAGTGACCAGTAGTCATGCTTCTGGACCAGTGGGCAATGTCTGGACTCTAAGTTCCTATATAAATGGTTTCTAGTCTCAGTTACACACTTATTATGGAGCTTCCATCGTGAAGTAGCAGAGAGAGGCCGAGAGTTAAAGAAAACGCAGAGAGTCAGAGAGCAAAGGAAGGAGAGGTGATCAAAAACACTTTCCCCTGCTGGTGTCGTCGGAAACAGGGCTAAAAACCAGACATCCCATCCTCTTTATTCGACTGAAATCTGAAGGTAAGTTTTAAGACTTATCTTTCTCCAAGTTTTAGCGTACCTGTCGATAGATTATGAAGATTTAACACAAGTAAATCAAGCTTAAACTACTGAAAACAAAAACTGAAAATGGAAAGAAAACAGGGAAGGGAGACGCTGCTTATTGTCCGTGTTCTTCTTCTGCATTTAGGATCTGTCATACCGAAACTCATGGGTGTTTATACGTGGATCTGTGTGTGTGTATAATAGTATATATATATAATAATTAGAACTTACGGCCTGGGAAGAGGGAAAGAAAAAGATGAACGTATGATTCTTATATGTGCTGATATAAGCATAGTGTTGCATGAGTATTTTCTTATCTGCACCATGCTTGTGCCTCTGTATAGACTTGGAACGAGGGACTTGCTGTTAGATAAAAAGAAAAAAAAGAAGGAAAAACGCTGAACATGTGTATGAAACCGTGACTGCCAGTGGAATCCCTTTGTGCGCATGGCTGGGTAGTTTTTCATAGCTAAGTATATATATATATATATATAATAATGAGGAGTTACTGCCGAGGAAGAAGAAATAAAAAATGCTGGACGTGGTTCCTTATATGTGAGTGTATGTCCAGGGAAAGAGAAGTATTTAGTCTTTTCCGACATGAAAAACACTGAACTAAGTGAATAAGTAAATATATATAAGCCTTGCGTGAATATACTCCTTTATATATTGTGTTTGCTGTCTTTGGTATAGGGAAGGAGAAATTACTTTGTTTTTCTTTCACACTTATATATATAAATATGTGTACGTGTTGGCTACGGGTGCATGTGTATATATATTAAAAGAACGTGGCTTTCAAATGGAAAGAAAGGAAAATGACGAACCATGTACATATATATAAGTATATGCAAGTCTTGAATAATTTAGTGCTTCTGTTTCATAAAAATATATGCATGCTTCTGATTCATAAATATATATATATATATATATGTGTGTGTGTGTGTGTGTGTTTAACTAGTGTATATACTTGATAAAGTCACATCTTGATAAGATAAAATATGTCTTATTGAAACAAAGCATAAATTAAGTTGTATTAGTGTTTATTAAAGTTTTTAAAGGAAACCATGAGAAACATTAAATTAATAAATTTAATTATCTTCTTGTATGATGTTGGGCATTTATTGACTTTTATTGGTGTAAAAACCCCTTTTCCCAATAACAATTTACCATATTGATCTCATAAAAATTTTCCAAAAACATATGATAATGAAAAACATTTTATTTTTCACAACTTACATTTTGAGGTCTAGGGCACAATCACCGCCCACAAACCCGAGGTCCAAGGCACAACCATCGCCTACAAACCCCACATTTTCCATCAAGTACATATATATCAGAATTCAAGGCACAAATTCCGCCCACAAACTCCTTACAAATTATTCATAACTCTAATTCACTTAACAAATAGAATTTTATATCTCACGAGATCTCAACAACACAATCCCAAAAACACTTTATATAATATTTCGAAACATAAAGGCCCTAGAATGACAATATATAAATCAGTATAACACCAATACCAGGAGAGGCTTAAATTTCACAACTTTTATGCCTCTGGCTGCTTCCCTTGATCTATAGTATAGTTAGAGATATTGCCTGAAAAATGTTAATAACCACGGGGTGAGACATAAAGTCTCCGTAACCAAAATTAATTTATAAAATATGCAAGAAAGGATTGTAAGTCAAAGAAGCAGGTTTGCTAACAATATATTAATGTTTCCAATAATTTAACAACACATAAATTAAACCACAAATAAATATTAATACATCACAACAATTAACCATCCCACTCTTCCATCCTGCTCCTCCTTATTTCTTCTGGACGTGGAACAGCCTATCAGTGCTAGTATACCCGGACAAGGTTAGCTAGTCACTTCAAATATACTGTCCCCTCCCGTGTCACCACGCAATACTGTAACAGGGAGGTGTCCGCCCAAAACACTCAGCACAATTTCGGGTCAGGAATGAGAGAGCCGATGGACACAATTTCACCCTCACATCTCTTCCACACAACCCAACACAACCTCAAGTAGAATTTCAATATTATGATTTTCAAAATCATCTTACAAAATTATTTTCTAAATACGACACCCCAAAATTAACTTTGTAACATACACACTTACACAATTTATCAATCCATATATTGCATTTCACATAATACTATAACTATCTCGACAATAACAATTTCAAAATAAATATTCACAAATATATACTGGTTGGAAATTATTCTGCTTCATTGAGATAATTTCATATTTAACATACTTGTAAATTTCAGAACACATATTAAAGGTATGTATATGAAAATAAGATTTAGAAAACACCTTATAGCCCAAAACAAGCATATGGAATAAATTAACCCCGGTTACCTCAACTCCAAGCTTAATCTTTACTTGATGGCCAAAATACGAACAATCACCGATCACAAGAAAACTCTTAAGATAGACTAAAAACCTCCAGATTCCTCTCCTTCTATAATCACACCCTTCTCTCGTCTCTCTTTCTCTTAGCCGACAGACATTATGTGTGTGTTTGTGTGGTAGAAGAGATGTGGTAAGGTATTTATAGAATTTTTCGGTCTCAACTACCTTCCAAATTTCACATGTCTATCTACCACTCATCCACCATAAACATGTCTATCTACTTATCCATCTACCACACATAAGTTCATCTACCATCTAACTATCAAACACATGTTTATCTACCTTCTAACTACCCTACACTTATCTACCGATCAATCCAACTACCAAATACATGTATATCTACCATTTAACTACCTTATACTTATCTACTGATCAAATATCATATTCTTATCTACCACATAATCATTTACCATTCAAGTTAATATATATATATATATATATATATATATATATATATATATAAATTTATTTATTTATTTATTTTTAAGAAAGTTTACTCATAATAATTTCATGGAAAATTTTATTTTCCATAAATTAATTTCTCCTAAAATATTGAAAATTTCAGGATGTTACAATTGGTAAATAAGGGGGGAGTAAATGAATAAAAAGAGTTATTGTTAAGTAATTAATAAAAGGTTATATTAAGGTGATAATCATAAATTAAGGGAAATAAATAAATAAATTGTGATAAGTAATTAATAGGAGTTAATATTAATTATAGAGATTTAATAATACTAATAGAATAAATAAATGGAAATTAGTGTTATTATTAGGATAATAATAATAACAGATAATGTTATTATTATTTAGGAAGAAGTGATAATGACAAATAAACAATGGGGAATTATTATTATTATTTTGAATAATAATAATAATAATAACAACAACAACAACAATAACAATAACAATGAAGTTATTATTGTTAGGGAATTATTAATAGGGTTAAGGTGCAAATTCACCAATAAACTATTGGTCCAAGAGCACCCAGCAAAATTAACACTCTAGTAGACCAAAAATACCAACAAACTTTTAAAAACGTAAAATTTTCACAATGCCGTTAGATGGGAGTTAACCGCCGTTTTCTGGGTCCGGAAAAAATTACAGAATCGTACCTAAATGTTTATGAAACTATATTTAAACCCCAAAAAAAATTCAAAATTTTTATTTTAGTCCCTCCATGTACTTTATATGGATGGACTAAAGTGAAAATTATAAAAAAAAATTTGGGGCTGAAAGAGAATTTTCTAAAATTTTGCGTTCTTTTCTTTAATTTTTGGGAGCCATCCCTACCCCCCAAAATCCACTCCTGATTACAGGCCTTTTTTTGAACCTTAGCTTGATTTGGCCTGTAGTCTATTAAGGAGGCCTGTAATTTTAAAAATTTTGTAAACAACCTAACAAACCACACACTTTACCTCTAAACAAGCCTACTTCAAAGAGGGCGAAAATATAATTACTTTAAATAAGAAAAAAATAGACCTAATTTAAACAGGCTGTTAGATGTAGGTCTGTTTTCAGCCTGTTTAAAGTAGGTATGTTTTCACCCTGTTTGAAATAGGCTTTGTTTTGAGGTGAGACCAGTGGTTTGTTAGGCTGCTTACAAAATTTTTAAAATTACATGCGTCTTTAATAGGCCACAGGCTAGGCTAAAGCTGAAAAAAAAGGCCTATAATCAAGGCGGATTTTGGGGGGTAGGGTTGGCCCCGCAAAAATTACAGAAAAGAACCCAAAGTTTTAGAAAATTATCTTTCAGCCTCAAAATATTTGTATAATTTTCACTTTAGTCCCTCCATATAAAGTATGTGAAGGGACTAAAATAAAAATTTTGATTTTTTTTGGCTTAAATATAGTTTCATAAACATTTGGGTGCGATTCTGTAATTTTTTCCAGACTCAGAAAACAGCGGTTAACTCTCATCTAACGACATTGTGAAAATTTTACGTTTTTAAAAGTTTGTTGGTATTTTTGGTCCACTAGAGAGTTAATTGTGTTGGGTGCTCTTCGACCAATAGTTTGTTGGTGAATTTGCACCTTAACCCTTATTAATAATAAATTAAAAGAAGAATTAATATGTACAATGGTCTCCCTCATTTAGTACCCTCATAATTTGCAATCTCTAGCACTCTGGATTTTATTATTAAAAATTTGTATATTTTAAGTTTATAAAATTATAGTTATAATTTGGAATAGGTGGAATTTTTATAGAGTTATTGATTGATAGCAAAATTGATTCTGATAGATTGAATTAAGGAATGTGTTGAGCCCTTGGTTTGAGAACGGTGTGAAAGTAGTTAGCTTTGGCGAGATGTAACCACTTTTCACTTATTATGTTATTGATATGTTGCTTATAAGTATTTTTTGAACTGATTATGAATATTTTAAATAAAGTTTGCCATGTTGAACCTTATGAGTTGATTTATGAATATTGCAAATATTTATTGGAAAGAGAGATATTATGATGGGCTTTGATTTTCTCATGTTATATGAGAAAAAAAAGTTTCCTACATATACATGAAATGGTGGGACCCATATATACATATATGAATTAATATATGTATATGTTATATGTCTATGTGGGTCCCACCATTTCATGTGTGTGTAACATAAGAAAATGATTTTCCTACAAATGAGAAAATGCTTTCCCTATTATGATATGTTTATGAGCATTGTTTAAATTCCATGATAGGAATGTGAATATTCTGGAAAAATCCCCAAATGAGTTTTATGATAACATTGGGATGGGAAGAATTGGGAGAAGATGGAAAAGTTATTTCCACCACGTGGTGAGGCCTCCATTGGTGCACGATGGTTAGCTTACTATTGTCTCACCAGAGTGATGGTCTTACGACACCTCACTAGGGTAAAGTGGGGAAAAGACCTATGGTCTAGGGTAGGTGCTCTGAGAATTTTTGTCGGTCCTCATCACTTGACCAATAAGCTTTTGAGTTACCAATAACATGGGTGTGACTTAGCCCATGGGTCTAGTCGGAGGAAATAAGGTGGTTCGGTTGGATTGATGGGAGGTATTATGGGGAATGGAATTCAAAAAGATTTGCGACACTCAATTATGATACAGCGTAATAATGTGATATTTTATAATATTTCATTTACGATATGAGATTTTGTGATATCGATATTTATGAAATATATTTTTAATGTTTGGTTATATAAATTGTTCTACTTGGCACCTCACTAGTACATATTAATATTTGTAATAAGTTGGATTGATGGTTACCAAATTTTTTTAGGTGATAGCTCACGTCCGAGTCCATCAGACAAGGTCTCAGAAGCTTAGACTATTATGTGAAAGTAGTGCTTCTGTCTCTTTTGGTTTATGTTAGATAATTGTATATTGTCACATTATGGCTTATTATGAATACTCTGATAAAATTTTAAATTTTTCGTAAATTTTAAAGCACTATTAAGTTAATTACCCATCTAATATTAGGTTAATTTAGTTAATTAAATGATGGTTATTTCAAAGGTCATGTATTTCATCCCATTGGTAATATCATGTCTTTAGTATCTGTCCCTTTAATTTAACAAAGAAAATCCTTACTTATTTTACTCTTAGTTTTTTCATCTTTTAGCGTATCCATTTGACTAGCAGCTTGAACAAAATTTTCTGGATTATTCTCATTCCCGTTCAATAACCATGCAATCTTATGTTTTATAAAGGTTGAGGTATTTTATTGTTTACAGACCCTTGGGGGATCCCTATTCCCCCATGGTTAGGTCAAGCACTGCAATTTAAGTTTTAGATATGTGAATATTCATAATGACACAAGGCAACCAGAGGGAGTTGGCCTTAGTGGAAGGGGTTCTGGCTGCTTAAGTAAGAGGTATCGGTTCCGAGCCTTTGTAAATGCAAAAAAATTTTCTGGGATAGGTCCCCGCTTTGACGCTTGACAGAACGTTTGAGTGGTGGTTGCACACTTTGGCACCATTTTTATATCAAAAAAATAATGACACAAGGCGTTTTGGTATATCAAATCAGAGGAAGAGTTTTTCAGTTTTGATTCTAGGCATAAAAATGTGACGTCGTTTTTCATTCACTTATTTTCAATATTGATTTTTGGCTGTTTCGGATTCAAGTTTACCATTAAAGCTTGCATAAAAGAGTCTACCAAACCCTGACCCTCCTTGCTGTTCAAGTACACTCCAATAATCACTATTTTTTTTTTTCTTTTGATATAAACCAATAATCACTATTCCCATGCCCTACCAAAGGTATTCAACTGACCCAGTGGGTTATATATAAAAGCAAAAACTGACCCAGTGGGCTTAGTCATACCCATTTCACCAGGCCCAGCCCGACACACCAATACTGGCTAACTTTATACAATTGTTTTATTTATGGGGCGTGGAAGGAATTAGTTTTTATCATTACATGGAGATCTCTTTAACAGTGAAACATTTTGATTTTATTTGAAATTTTAAAATAATTTATTAACTTAACGTCGCGTAACAATAATATATAATCATCGTAATCATAATTCTAGGAAATATTATTTTTCCATTCAAACATTGTTGTTTTTAAAAGGAATATACTCCTTTTAGTTCTCTAATGTAAGACATAATTAAAGAGTTCACTGATGGCCTTAGATATAAGACATAATTTTTATATTTAATTATTTATCAATCTTTTCCTAATTTACCTCTATTGATGCTCCCTAACAATAATCAAGAAGCAAATGGATTGAGAGAATTAAGGAAGATGATTTGGGTGTTTTAGAAAATACATGTTATATTAACTGATTTAACCAACCTCTTTAATTTAATTAAATTACATAAATATTTCTTATATTAAGAAACAGGGAATATTCAAGATAAATGTGAAAAACCTTTTAATATCTGAAATTAAATATTTCAAACCGTCCAGCCAGTCTGTGTGTTGAATTATCTAAGGTCAAATCTAAGATGGCTTGTAAACACCACCATGTATAAGTGTACAACAATCTACCAGCACAAAATTGATTTAGCGGTGTAAGAGTTACTAAATCCTTTTAGGTATCAAATTCAAATATAAAAAGAGACAATCAATTATTCTATTCAAGTGAATTCCCAGTCACTCGCGTATATCAAGTGAATTCCCAGTCACTCACAAAAGATGCCAACCATAGAAGTCGATGGCTTGAAATGAGACACATTATTATGTATTACATTATATTCAAGTGACGCGTTCTCTAGAAAAAGACAATCCAATGTAATGCTACCCCACTGACAAAGCCGTGTTTCTTGAGACGTGATGATTAATTAATTAATTAATGCCTTTGTTAGTGCAAACAAAAATTAAACAAATCTCTAAGTTCTCAACTATCACCGGTTAGAGGTTGTTAGGATATTCCGTTTCCATAATGCACAATACTAGCATATAGTAATAAGACAAATTAAAGGAGGATAGTGAAGAGTGAGTTCAATTCGAAGTGAAGGGCTTGGCCGTAATTAAGAGAGAAGAGTCAATTGTTATCACAACAAGGGAAGGGTCAACGTCACATCATTGGTGTCCCTTAACCGGAGGTGGAGGGAGAGGCATCAAATTGATATGCCAAGAATTATTCCTCATTCTTCTTTTGGCATCTCATCATGTGGATCACTTCATTATTCAAATAATTCAAGAGCTTTGTCTTGCACCACCTCCACAGCTTTCCAATAATTACATATAATATGATTTGGCATGTTGGAGGAAGACAAAGCATCATTGGCGCTCAAATTCTCTAAGAGGTTCCTAATCTATATTCTCCTGGGTTTTCGTCTTTGAGATTTGAACAAGTATTTTCCTTCTTACAAGGCGGAGGCTGCTTAGTGCTTACTACTTCAAACAATATCTTATTGATGGAGAAGACCTTTAATTTATCTAGTTTAAATTGAAAAACAAGGTTCATGATTAGAAAACAGGGATGAAAATGTTTAATTCTGATGTGTGAAATCACTTCCTAGTATGAAGATATGCTTCTCTTGTTATTTTTAAGGCAAAAGGAGATTTTTTTTTTATTCTATTTATAAGTCACTTCATTAAATTTTTCTAGTGGATGACAATGTTACCCTTTATTTATTATTACGTGGACTTTGTTTTTGAGGGCGTTGCATATATTAAATAGGAATAAAGTTATAAAGTTATTGAATTTTAAGACAAAGATAATGAGGTTTAAAGTTTTTCTTGGTTTTAGTGAAATTTGTTGAATGCAATGTTGTTAAACCCGAACTAGTCTCTAAAACAGTTGAGGTAATAGGTCAATGATTAATGGGTTAAATCAATGTTAATCTAGAGCCAAATCAACAAAGAAGTAAAGATTCCAAGATTATTAATATAAATTTTGAAAAAAAATTAAATAAATTGAATTTAATTAAAAAAAAAATAGTGACCCAAGTCAGTGGTTCACCTAGACTAGGTAGATTGATGATATGTGTCTATTTGAGTTAGTTTTTATTTCGTAATTTATGGTGTATAAGGTAAACATATTATTAGATGAATTTTGTCTCAACTTACATGAACGTGTTTGTCGAACAGCAACTCAAACATGCCATAATTGGTTGAAAGTGACCTATTAATAAGATTAGAGGAGGGTATGTTGATGATTAAATCATGAGTTAGCCCATTATAAGCCTCCCACACACCTCTTATCATATTTATAAAACAATTTCATTGTATTTTACACGAAACAAGGAAAAGCTTTCAACTTTATTGATTTTACTTTAAAAATTAATAACTTTTCAATTTTAATGCTATTTAACTACATATTCTCTAAGAAAATAACTATATACACAATAATACATGAAGGTGAAATAATAAATTTAATGACGTGCTGCTTTATAAATATGATAAAAAAAAACATTCTCTCTCTATTTTATACAAAAAAATATAGGATTAGTGGAGTATTTTGAGACCGGCCAGTGAAGCCTTAGGCTTGGATGGTATGCCCTTGCTAAAACCATGCATGGATATCTTGGGAAAGAATGAGTAAAATGAATGAATATGCTGGCCGTCTTCCAATATAATTGAACAAGGTTCAAGTCCCCATTTGTGAGACTTCTCGAGACAATAAGATTTATAAAATGAAGCATTGACCTTCTTGCCTGAAGGAATATTACAGCTTTGCACTTCAGACTTGGTGGTATTAAATACAAAATGGCGATCGGCTTCATGCCATAATCTGAAAAAAGAATCCGTTGATTGAAGTGATCATATTAGTGTCACTATTACAAAGAAAACTTTGTAACATCCATTTTTTGGCTTGTTTTACATCCTTTTTAGGGGGATGCCTCCGTGAGGGATGTAATAAGAAAGACTTAAAGTGTCCTAAAAAATTTGGGGACGTGTGAATTTTATTTTTTAAGAAAAAATTCTTCACACACCTGGTGAAGATTAGACCACCACCACATTCGGTCTCCTTCCACTGCGACCAGTATTCTCGACCACACACTTCCTCCATCTCTATTAAGAAAATAGAGCCAAGCCGATGACCTTCGCGACCTACAAGCTAGAAAATTCATTCGCAGCACCATCTTCTTCCATCTTCACTGTTTTCCCTCTTCCATTTTCTCAACTGCTAGGAAGTCTTCAAGAACATAGTAGTTTAGCAGGAAAAAAAAAAGAGAGAAAAAAGGTCACACCTTTCATGAGTCCAAGAAGAGTCCTTGCCAATGGAGGCCAAGGTGGCACCATTCCAAGAGTCCTCACTGATGGAGTCCAAAAGGGAGAAAAAAGGTGGCACCTTTAAAAACAAACAAGAAGAAAGACAGTACATTTCAAGACTGAAACTGAAGAACAAAGCAAAGGTGGCACCTTTCATGGTGAAACGACGACAACTATGGCTCACAGGAACTCCTCAAACTTGGCTCAATTGACAGCAATGCCGACGATAGCATCGACGAGGAAGAGGACGGTGTCTTTGGGCACGAGTGCAACGACAGCAAGTGAATGGTTCAAAAGCTAAGGAGTATTTTTTTTTTTGGGGGGGGGGGGGGGGGCGCAGTTGTAGAGATTGAGAGTCCTAAAGGAGGAGGGAGAGAAGAGAAGTGAGAAGACAATGTTTACTAGGCGTGGGTTGTGCCGGTGTAATTGGCTAGGATTATATGAGATACTTTATGCATCCCAATATATAATTGGGATACATAAGCGCACTTTAGGCATCCTAATTTTAAAGGGTTAAAGTCTAAATTTGTCACAGAAGTTTTACGAATGGAGCGTCCAACACTCGAAAGTTTTTTGGGTATTAAATTTATCTTGGAAGTATTAAAATGGTACTAAATATGCCCAAAATGGGGGTCCACGTTGCTGGTTAAAATGCCACATGGCAGGGGAAAAAACACGGTGGAGGGTGAACATTTGCCACATCATATAGACACGTCTGATTTTTGTTTTGGGTTAAATGTCAAATCTGCCACGGAAGTTTTGATAATGGAGCGTCCAACACCTGGAAGTATTAAAATGGTACCAAAATTACCCCGGAAGTATTAAAAAGAGACCAAATATACCCAAAACAGAGGTAGGTATGTAAAGACCCAAAATAACTTAGCTTCTCTCTCTCTCCTTCCCATGGCTTACACACAGAGTAACTATTTTTTTTTTCTTCTTTTTCTGTCATGTAGCAACACATATAAAGAGCACAGGGCTCAAGAAGTATGGCTCGTCACAGATCAGCTGCTCTTGCGCGTTTGGTTGGTTTGTGTTTCACCGTGATCTCTGCTGATTTGGTTACTGATACATGATCTGCTCTGCTTCACATATTGGCGTTGGATCTGCTTCACGTAATGGCGTTGGATCTGTTTTGCTTACGTAAAGCTACTGGGTAAAAACGAGAGGGAGTGAGGATGACAGAAGATCAGTAAGTATATGGGTTGGATGTATGGGCCGAGAAGAATGGTGTTGGGATCCAGAGAAAATGAAGCTTGCTAAAAGCAAAAAAACAAAAATCTGACGTGCCTATATGATGTGGTAAAAATCGGGGATAAATTTGGTATCCGAAAAAACTTCCGGGTGCTGGACACTCCATTCGCAAAACTTCCGTGACAAATTTGGAGTTTAACTCAAAAAAAACATTTCCGATGTGGCCAAGGATGTTTGACGTTCTGTCAGTTTTAGGTATATTTTGCCCCTTTTTAATACTTTCAGGGTAATTTTGGTACCATTTTAATATTTCCGAGGTAAATTTGGTACCAAAAAAACTTTCGGGTGCTGAACGCTTCATTCGCAAAACTTCCGTGAAAAATTTAGACTTTAACCCTAATTTTAAATTAGGGACACCAAAAAACTATTTTTGGCATCCCTTTGGCTTCCCTTTACTAAATTGGACGCCAAAAGTATACTTTTTTTGTCTCTTTTAAAACTGTGACCCAAAAGCCTCTACAAAATTACAAAAATTTCATTGTCTATATTTTTTACTTTTTTTATAAAAAAAATGAGCTTTTTTTAAAAAAATAAAATCTAAATTTTGTAATATTGCGTGAACGGTGATCAAACACTGATAAAACATGCCTCAACTTCCCCTTCAAATTAAATCAATTTTATTGCAAGTAAACTCTCTTATACATTGCGATTCCTTCACATATGCACTTTTAGATTGGACGGTCATACGACTCTGGTCCTCTTACAAGTACAGTGGTTCTTATTATAAATTCATTTAAAGAGTAAATAAGGGAAATATTGCAATTTTACTCTTATTAAATGTAATGAAAAATGAATTAATTTATGTTGGAAAGAGAGAATGATGAGAAAGAGAGAGTTGGAAATATCATTTATTAATAAGGGTAAAATTGAGAAAATGCATCAATTTAAGACATACTTAATGAGTTAACTAAATTTCCCAATATGTGAGAATTAGATAAACTGTACTTATAGAAATGAGTTAAGGAGCAATTTTCGCCTTGAAAATTTTTTGTTGGGTAATTTTGCCCCATAAGTAAAAAAGGGATCAATTTTGCCTTAGCTATTATGCAGATTAATTTTGATGGTTAGTTACGTTGACTAAATATGTGAAGTTGGTAGTCCACATACACGTCATTTTTGTTATATGTAAATTTACCCTGAAAGTGTATATGTCATCTACCTATTTATTTTCTAAGTTAGATTAAAAATTTCGGGGCAAATTTGCACCTTAATAAAAATTACGTTTATAATATGTTAATGGTCAATTCAACACATTTGGTTAACTAATAGTCAAAATTAATTGAGAGAATGGTCAAAGTAAAATTGCCCCTGAAAAACTTTCAGAGCAAAATTGCTCCTTGGTGATAACTGGTAGGACAAAATTACCCTTAATCCTTAGGGTGTGTTTGGTTTGAGGGGAGGGGAGGAAGGGGATGGTATGTTATTTTATTTGGTTTAAACCTTAGGGTGTCTTAGAGAAAAGGAGGGGGGAAATATCATTTGTTTGGTTTAAATGGAGAGGGGAGGGTGTAACATGCGTTTGTTTTTTTTCCTTCTCCCTTATCCACTCTCTTCTTTTTCTTCCTTTACCCAATCACTTCCACCTACTCCCAACCACTCCCCACTTATGTTTTCTATTTTTCCGAATGCAACAAAAATGTAATGATCATGAAACACTTCCTTTTCTAATGTTAAATATATGCAAGCATACGGCTCTTCGCTCACTCATTTTCATCTATGTAAAGAAAGAATGCAGAGATTGAGAGAGAGAGTTTTTCGTGTGAGAGAGAGACATGTTTTTATGATATTTTGAGAGTGAAGGCTGAGAGTTTTAAGAGGCAGAAGCAAGAAGAAGTTGCTAAGTCCAAAGGATCAAGACAAGTAAGTAAAGGATTTAACTTGTCTTATACTATTTTGAAAATGATATTTATCATTTTCTATATATTATTTTGGTTAATTAAGAAGTGGTGGAATCAAAAGGAATTTTGGTGATTTTAAGGATTTTTTGATGTTAATATGAAAATAGATATATTAAAGGATATTTAGGTCTTAGAAGCACAATATTGAGTTTTGAGCAATTAATTATGAATTTTCAAAGTCAATGGAAATTCTGTTAAATCATAAGTATTGTGTTAAAATAATGAAGAAATAGTATTTATTACAATACCTTATTAAACAAAAGGAAATTGATACCTATGATCATTCTACATTAGGATATTGAAGGAAGTTCGAGTTCTTAGGTTGGGAATTTTATAAATATTTGCAAAAGTTGAGGTTGATAACTTAATCTCCGATTCCTTGTGTTCTTATATATGTCTTATATGTTCATGTATTTGTGGACTCGTGGCCGGATTTGTATGTCCGTGTCATACGTTTTATTTATTTGGCTGAGTATTATTGTTTTTATATAATAATGCTGCATGCCTGTTTATCCAGTACTTTTATGTACTTTTGCCGTGATGTTGCATTTGCTTTATGCTATGTATTCTGATTGCGATGCGTTTTATTAAATGTTTATAATTTTCTGCAATATATGAAGTATTTGCCATGTATAATTTTACACTTTGAATATGAGATTAACTGTTACCCTGAGATACATCTGATCACTGGATCCCAGAAACACCTAAGGAGCCAGGAAAATGTTCTGGATCAGGAAGTAAGGCAATACGGATACAGTAGATGAAGAAGACCCCAAGGATAGGGATTTGAATAAATGAGTTTTATATATAAGTGCGGTTTGTTTATTAGTTTTTTAAACTACTTTTGGGATGACTATATTAATTAACACTCTCTATAGTATTTCTGGATTGTTAGTGTGAATTATGTGTACATGTTTTAAACCACCATATATTGGGATTATGTTATCAGTTACTCATCGTCCATATGCTTATACATGCTCACTGTTGCGTATATTTTGATATGTGTATGTAAACATGAATTGTACCGTATAGATGAATAGTACCGTATACGTGAATAGTGCCGTATACATGAATAGTGATTTTGTAAAATTGAGGTATGCTTTTGAGTACGTATTTACGTATTTAAAAGTGAAATCAAGGCGGGTGTTACAAAGAGTGGTTTAAGATTTTGACTCCCCTCCCATCTAAAATTTTAAAACAAATGAGGGGAGGGGATTGTTTTCTTCCCTCTCATCCCCTCCCCTCAAACCAAATACACCTTAATAAATATACCAAAGTGTTTGGCCCGTCGTTGATAATACTGGAAGAGTTTTATACTACTCTTTTTTCTTGCCAACTTACAATTCATAAAGTGTGAAACAAACAAGGCACAAATAGTTGATCCTTTAACAAATTGGTTATGGAGATCATTAAGATTCACAACGAACATGTACATACGCCGGAAAAAATTGAAGTGACTTCTATTAAAAAGAAAATAATATAAAATCATTTGAAGTAGTGCAAACACATTTAAAGAAGGCTATCCTATACGTCAATAAATAAGATAGATCAAGTAGTGTGAAATTTTCTAAAGATAGACAGGGGATGATCAAAAGAACATTCAATAAAATTATTGAACAAAATCTTTTAAATAACAATGACTGCAAAAATTTGGTTGGTGATAAAGTATAATGGTGCTGTATAATCCACAAATTCGAACCCATCTAATAAGATAAGACTTGTTATAAAAGAGAACTCTACAAGACTCAACCATCACAAAGAGGCCATTAAAATCATCGTTAAATGTGAGCATGGGAAAATAATCAAGAACGACAATACTAATATGAGAAGATATTTTCGTATTTAAATATAATAATTTGGAGTATCGTAAAATCCACGCCACAATCTCGTTAGTGGTCACGACGCCATGAAATGATGGATGATAGAAATACTCATGTGAGGCAAATTAACCTTTGAAGAAATATATGGCCACGATATCTCTTATTGTACGTGTGGAATAGAATTCCAAAAAATTAGTGAACACCGCTTGACTTCAAAAATTTTATTCTGTTCTCCCCTTCTATACTTCAATAATAAAAAAGATTTTCAAATCATCTTTTTGGTGACATATATAGAGAATTTCAGGGATTACGGTGAATCTTGTAAAGGAATGTTACGTAATCTTAAGAGAAGAGGAAAGGACTCTTCAATTCCAATAAAGTAAAGCTGGCAAAATCTGGTCTACTTTCAAAGCTTTAAGGAATAGAACACACCAGTAAATTAGATACGAACACGTCTGGGTCTTAAAAAAACAGATAAGAAATAGAAACTTCCATCTCCTTTATTATATCTAGAAGTTTATCGACTCTTTCATCCTTGTTTATGTCTTGGACATTTTAGAAACTTCTCAGCTTAAAAGATTCAAATTCTTGCAACAGGTGTAATTGCTGATAAGGATTTGTAGCTAAATATTCAGCAACCATTGCATTCTAAAATCTAATTGAACAGAGACCCAAAATCATGGTCAAACTACAACGTAAGAATGAGTATCACGTTAAGGATATGTTATAAATATGTTAAATAAGTTTAGAGTATGGTTTTCGTATTATAAGGGAGAACGCGTATGACTTAGGAATAGGATTGAGATAACACACATGGCCATTGTTCTGTACTTAATTGTCCCACGTTTATCCTCTGCATCGTCATCTACGCACACCTTTGAGGCTGGCTATTATCCTTTAACGCCAATAACATATTATTAATTACAATAATTGCAACTTATTATATACAAACATGCTTATTATCACTTATTCTCTTTTTAATATTCCATGAACATACACATTGTTACAAATTGTACACCAACAAAAATACCAGTCCACCACGTTTCCTTTTAGAATGTATGATTCAAGGACTGGCGCCAAAATTTGGGTTCCTTAAAATATTTATTTATTTATCAACAATATAGGATAGCTATGGCGTGGGAAGCTTCTGTAATTTGGTCTCTTTTTTTTTTTTTGGGAAAAAATTATTATGATTTGAATAAAACATGCTCCCACCGTCTTCGCGTTTGAGATGTCTTTATACCTATTAATATTTGATCCGTCACCAGTCAACCTTCCGGCATGATTTATAAGCTCATACATATTTTAATCCAATATATCTATCTGAATGAGTTGTTCCATTATGTTTAATATAAATGTCTTGATTAAATTGAAGATAGTTGATAATAATGATATTTTTATTATTTTTTTTAGCTTAAAGATAAGGCAAAAAAGGAGGGGAAAAGAGAGAGAACCAAGCGACCTTGTATTTTTTTTTTCCATGAATTATAGTATTAGTTTGGATTAGTGATAGAAGCTGTTTTTTCAATGTGATTTATAGTACACGATGTAAATTTGTTTTATGAGTTTTATAATGATTTTACATGACACCAACTCAAGTAGACCCATAAAGAAAAAAATACTTGCAATTCGCGCATAGGCAATTGCCAAATAATAATAATGATAATGGAGTCGGAGCTACCGAGCCATTACCCAAAAAAAAAAAAACAAAGGAAGTGGTTGTAATTAAATATCATGATATTGTGCGATTTTGGATCAATTTTTAATTGATTCTTGATACTCAAGGAGACTAATTGCAGATTTCGTAAGTCAACTATCTAAGTTTCGTCCTTTTATTTTTATCTTTCATCCATGAATATAACTACACTAAAAAATATGAGCGATGGACAAAAAATCTGTTGCAAAAAGGGTCTGCAACAGAATTTGTGTGGGAAAAAAATCTATCACAAAAATCCTAGTTGTAAATGAAATTTGCAACAGGTTTTGTGTCATTCGTTACAAATTGTAATAGAAAAAAATTATAAAAAAAATCCGTCATAAATTATAAAGGAATATCGAAAAAATCTATCACAAATTAAGGAATTAGAAACAAAAAAAATATTAGAGTTATTCTACAGCAACCACTCAAATAATGGGAAAAAAATTACATTTATAATATAAGCACTTAGGCTAATTCTATAAGTAGCATTAAGAACAATTATGTTATTCAAAGCGTGACTAACATAGAACACTTGAACAATCTTGAAGCATTTGAACATGCAAAATGGCAAACAAAAGACATGGACAAGACATGTACATAACTTATACATGGAATAATAGTAGTATAATTTTCCATATTTACTAAAGCAAGCATAATATAAAATATAAGCTTACCGATACGCTCAGAGATCAAAATATCTGCCATTTCAGATGTCTCAACCGCATAAACATGTTTTGTACCAGCTTGAGAGAAAATAGCAGAACACTAAAAACCTAATACAAAGCTTTGGATGTGGGAGGCAGGGAAAATGCCTTGAATTTTCATTTATTCAAAAGCAATGGAACTTATCATACCGTGAACAAGATTCAACCAATTTAAGTATTGAATACATGAGCAGCAAATAAGGACAAAATACCACAACCAACACCAGCATCAACCACCACACGCCCATGAAATCAGCACGATTCTCAATAACTACAGCATAATAAGTTCCTAAAACAAGACCATGAGCAAATTTGTCGAAAAAAGAAAATATCAGGTGCTCTAGTATCTGTATCTCATTGAAAATCAAATTATAACCTGTTAAAAAGTATAAAAAAATTAACAAGTTGTTACCTTCACTCAAATGTAAATTAAAACCAACAAGGCCTTTGAAAACAAAATGGTATTACTTGTTCTAACATAGTCTTTCAACATATGTATTTTGCTAATGCAGAAGCTGACCACAGTGATGAAAATACTTTTTTGTAGAAGATTCCTCTATCTTCTCATCAAATTTACTTTTTTAGAACTTGGTACAATTCCATTTGGTAAGTTTCTACTGAATCTAAGAATTAAATGAAGATCAGGACATACTAGCAGAGAGAGAGAGAGAGAGAGAGAGAGAGAGAGAGATGACTATACAATTAAACATGAAAATAAAAGCTTCCAAAGTAGCACCTTGAGGATGCTTCCTTCTTCCCTTCATTCTTGTTAAGCAAATAATTTGAATTCCATATTTTGATTCATGTACATAAGGTGTGTATTTATACAAGAGGAGAGAGCCTTAATATTAATAGCTCTTAATGATAATTGATCCCTAATTCTTGATTTCCTCAAATCTCTAATTATCCTTAAATCCCTTATTGTTAGGGGTACTAATTATATTGATTATTTCCTAATACTATTATTTCCTAACACTCCTCCTCAAGTTGGAGCATATCATGCCCAACTTGTTACAAAGATAAAAAAACTGATAAAAACTTATTTCATACACTCCCCCTTAAGCTGAACACAGTTTGAACGTGAGCAAATTTCAAAGTGAACAATTCACCAGCTTCACCAAGAGCCCGATCAACAAAGAGTACCAAACAAGAGTTGAAGCTGCAGCAAACGATATCACAAGAGACCAAACAATCAACCAAAAAAATCACCTCACCAGAGGCAAAGAACGAATGGGTCGCATAAGGACCACCAAACAACAAATAATTGCCCAAAATAGAGATGCCAACTCACAACTTGGAATGATGAACCCAAATCCTAAAACCCAATAAGCAAACCACAGAAGCCAACCACAAGTACGGCGTCAAATACAAAAGAGCACTCCACGAACGTGTTGGAAAACGTAACAAACAAAATATCTAGCTACTAGAAACAAGTGAATGTGCATGAAACGAAACACCAACTATGTTGAAATAGAGGAAACAACTGAACTAAGTCTCACAACGCAACCTTCGAAGCAAAGAACCGGTCTACACACACCGAGAATGAAGATTCGACGTCGGAGAACGTAGCACAGCACCTGGGTGATTAAAAAGGCAATCCCAGCAATCAAAACAGATGCGCAAGGTAGGTGAAAACGCACCATAGTTCTCAAACCAGAGAGTAATCTTTGTCTCACAGGGAGAAAGCACTTCTGAACCCAAATCTAAAATCACGACCCCAACTGCCAAAACTGAAGAACACCAAACTGAAACTTCAAGATTCTTGACAGCAAACGTCACATTAGTGACCAAATAGAAGTCACAGTCATCCCAGTGACCACATAACACACTTCTACAACCAGGACAAAAATAATCACCGAACCAAAAGCAGATTGATTAGAGAACACATTGAAATGGCACTGGAACGAAGATGACCAAGCAGACGGATGTATAGTGCAGAATAGTGCCAAAAAAACATGCTTCAAATGAGCAAAAGGAACAGACCAGAGGAGGAAATCGCAAGATATGAGAACGAAAACACCTGGGTTACAACGGCGGAGGTGAGTCGATCTCGGAATAGGAAAGGCGTCAACTAAGTCACCAGAAAACGGCCTTACGCGTCGGCGTGTGTCCTGGATGGTGGGGGTTTGCCGATCGAAACCCTTTGATCACAATGGGCCGGCGCGTAGAGGCTAATAAGGCCGTGAACAAAAAACCCTAATTCTCCCTCTCTCTTTCACTCACTGGACAGACGCAAAACTAAAAGAACAGAGACCAAAAAACTGAAAAAATATCAAGAATCAGATTCCCAAGGCTCTGATACCATGTTAAGCAAATAATCTGAATTCCATATTTTGATTCATGTACATAAGGTGTGTATTTATACAAAAGGAGAGAGCCTTAGTATTAATGGCTCTTAATGATAATTGATCCCTAATTCTTGATTTCCTCAAATCTCTAATTATCCTTAAATCCCTGATTGTTAGGGATACTAATTACATTGATTATTTCCTAATACTATTATTTCTTAACAATTCTCAAGGCGTTTTAAATGGCCTTTGTCTTTTTCCCCCCTCTTGGGACAAATTAAATTCTGTTGCAAATTCATTAAGAATTTCGGTTGCAAATTCAATTGTAAATTTCGACGGAAATATATATCCATTGTAAATAGGTTCACTTAAAAGTATATACCTCGTCGTAATAGTTCTGTCACCAAAATTTTTCGTGAATGATGATGAAGTTTTATTCCGTCACAAATTGAGACATTTTTTTTCTTTGCAAATTGTGACGGATTTTTTTCCCTCACAAAGTTCATCGCCCTTTCGATATTTTCTAGTAGTGGCATATTAAGTGTAGGACCTTTTACATAATCACATCTACTAAATACATTAAGAATTGTTGGATCTGGTCGGCTTATCTGACATTTAACACCTACTTAAATCTTACTTAAGTATGAATTTACGTGTTCACCTTAGAATCCGTTCATTTATATGATTACGTTTGAAATAGATGAGAAGCATCCCCATATTGCTAGCTCCTTCACTTCTCTTTAATTTATCGCAAAGGTTGTATTTTTTACCTTCATTTCTTTGTATTTCTAATAATGTTATAAAAAAATGAAAATTTGAAATACTCTCGAACAGGAATAATGACATCCTTTTCGGTGGAGTATGAATGAATGGCAATCGTCAATTTACACCGAGCTAACTCAGCTACTTCCTTGTGTGGTGTGATTTTAGTAAGTGGAACAACTCGATCGCCACAAATATTCAAACCTTCCAAATGAGGGGCAAAGTGTTTAGAAAATAACACTGTGTTTATTATAAGATCTCGTTAGTTAAACAACTTACATTATAGATGAGATCTTATATTAAGAACAAGATGTAGTATGAATCATGCATATATCAATAGTTGATATAATTCCGAACGAAGTTTGTTACTCATTAATCGATCAATGCTATAATAATCTAAAACTAAAAATTTCCAAGACACATTAAAAAAACAAATATAATTTAAAAAAAAACTGCATGTATCAATATGTCACCACTCGTTATGTCATGTGTATTTTTTATATTTTAACCACAAACAAACTCTCTCTTCGATTCTTAATATAAGGAATAAGTACATAATTTAACTAAATTAAAAAAATTAGTTAATATAATATATACTTCATTTGAACCTTTTTATAAGGAATACCCCTCTTGTCCTATATATAAAGTAGGGAAAGAATAATTTTGTTGGTGTTATTTATAAGGCAGAGAAAAGAACTTTTCATATGAATGTATAATTTAACCCTTCATTTATTATTGTTTTAACTATTTTCATAGGGTGTAATATCTATTAAATATGGGTAAAATTAGAAAGTTGTTGAATTTTATGGTAGAGTTAATGAAATTTAAGGATTTTCTTCTAAAAAAGTTGGAAACACCTTATAAATAGAATCAGAGGAGTAACACCTAAAATCATGTGGTTAAAAATGTTAGTTAAAAATAATAAATGTGTGAATCTTGTACTTATCCTTCCAATTATTCGCTTATTTAAAAAGAATGTATATAAGGGATAATGAGTGAAAATTTATTGTAGAGAGATAATAAATTTATATATTTAGTAAGGGTAAAAATGAAAAATTCAGTTTGAAATTTCTAACAAAGTGGATTTGTTCATTATATTAAGGACTACCCATATGAGATATGAGAGAGAATGTTCCTTATAAAAAAAAATTGGAGGGAATATTTTCTAAAATACTTCAGTCATCTTTCTTAATTTCTTTATTTTCTCTCCTCATTGATTATTGTTAAGGAAGCATTTATAGGAGTAAATTAAGAAAATATTGATAACATAAAAACTATGTTTTATATTTAAAACAAAGATCAACTCTTTAAATATGTCCTTTATTAAAAACAGAATGAAGTAGCTTGTATAAATTAAAAACTATTCCCTCCATTTATTTTTATAGGATAGCAATAGCTGAATTAGGTAGATTGAAAAGTTAGCTAATATTGATTAAAGATAATAAATATTAAAAAAAATGCAAGTCATTTTCTAAAAACACCCTTAATTACAAAGATGGCAGGTGGGAGATAGAACGAGGGAGAAAATTTGCGGGGAAATACATATAGTTATTCAACGGTAAAAATGAAAAGAATGCATTGAATTATCAGACATTTCTATCTTCTACACATTTAAACAATAGTATCTTATAAAAAAAACGGAGGGAGTATTATTTACAGATTTACTATCGTTGAATAGCATGTTTAATTATTATTAACCAAGAAGAGTTTAGTGGGTCAAGTATGAAAATGGCAATTAATTAAACATTAATTGTAGTTTGAGTTTTTCAACGCATAATAGGAGAGGAGCAAGGAAGCCATTACAATACGGCAATTTTACCTGGATACTTTAACAGTAAAAAAATCAAACTCGTTCACACATCGATGAAGTTTCCAATAATGAACAAGTCGTTCACACCTTGATGAAGTCTGGCTCTCTGATTGTCTTTTCTTTTTCTTCTTATCTTTGGTAAAAATTACACGTAAGAACCACCATCATAAAGCCACACAGCATGGACCCATTCATTCTTTTAGTTTTTGGAGACAATTACAACCGGTAACCCCACTCTTTTTCCATCCGCTTCATCCTTTGTCCCTTTATTTTATATTTTCAACCAAATAAAAAGAATATAAGTACTTTTTTTTTCTAAAAAATGTAAAGAATATGAGTAAATTTTGTAAAAATAGTATTTCATGTACTAATATTTAAATGTGAGAGATTTTGGATATATTATATCATATCTATTAAAATTTTATATTTTCCCAAATTTAATTATTAGGAGAAAAATATTAGGTAAAGTATAGCTTAGTCTTTTAAGTTCACATCAAATTTCAGTTTAATCTTCAAGTTTAAAAGAAAATAAAAATTTAAAAAGTATACTTTTTAAACTTATAGGATTAAACTGAAACCTAATGTAAATTTTAAAAACCAGCATATACTATAGCCTAATACTTTATCTTCTAATGATTAAATTTGGGGAATGTAAAAATAAATGAAAAACATAAAATTTTTAAAGATATGATATAATATATCCAAAATCTCTCACATTTAAGTATAAGGAAGGAAAAAAAATATTCTTTCTAAAAAATGTACTCATATTCTTTACATTTTGTAGCAAAATAATATTACTTATACTCTTTTTATTTAGTTGAAAATAAAAAAATAAAATAAATGGAGAAACGAAGAAGTGAAAAGGGAAAAGTGGGGTTACCAGTTGTAATTCTCTCAAAAAAGTAAAAGGATGAATTGGTCCATGTGGTGGGGTGATGCGATGGTGGGGGTCTTGTGTATAATTTTCACCAAAGATAAGAAGGAAGAGTATACGGAGAGCAAAACATCGTCTAGGTGTGAATCACTTCTTTGTTATTTAACGTGTTTGAATGTGGCTGTTTGGATTAGGGTTGGTAGATGTGATTTTTTTTTTTTTAATATGGATTTTTGAAAATTAAAATATGATAAAAGTTAAATTGTAAATATGATTTATATTTGAATTAGCTATGTTAGAAGTCAATCTGCACTATAAAAATATTTCTTAGTGACTTCTTTTTAAAAATAATTTTTTACCCAAAAGCTCATTTTAAAAAAATAACAATTCCAACAATTCATTTTATTCTCACCATAATTTTTTTTTACTATCAGGCTTTTTACAATAATCGTGGATGATAGGTACAGGAGCAGAGGCAGATGTGGGCGACACGTTTGCGTGAGACGCAATCTTTATTAAATTAAAAATAGAAGATTAACTATAAATATACCATTAATTCGATAATTGTGTCCCTTGAATTTTCAATTTTGACACATATTTGGACTTGATTTTATCCTAATTATCACGTAATAACTGCACGCAAGCAACCCCTCCTACGTATGCATCCATTAATTCACCAGAATTACCCATTCTTGTTTGAAAATATTGCATGCTGCAAATATACATTCCACCCATCCGTTTGATATTATCAGACACTTCAGAATATATATATATATATCCATCAGGTTTATTGTTTATGAGGGATTTAGAAGGGGCAAAAAAAAAAAAAGAGGGAAATTTTTATAAGCTGAATCGTGAAAAATTGCAGAAGTGAGATTACAAAATTTTAATAAAAGAACAGATATAATTGATAAAAGAGTTACAAGAACCGTTTGAAAAATTTTAACCTCACTTGCCTATTTTTTTTTTTTAAAAAAATCTAATTCAAATAAAATTTTTTGCCCCTCTTACTTTCCCTCCCCTCCTACCAAACAAACAAGCCCTTATTACTTACAAAGGAAAATAAAACCATAAGTAAGAAAAAGAAGGTGCATAGCTTAACAATAATATTATTCCCATAAACTTCATTTTTTTTTCCGGGTAATAAATTCCATTCATTACTAAATTATGTCAATAGAATTTTCTAGATTTGAGATGATATGCATATATATATATATATATATATATATATATATATATATAACATTTCGTTCGTGAAGCTCTTTATTGGTCACAATTCATTTGTAAAGTAGCCGAAAATTAGGTGACCTCCCCATCCCTTTTATAAATTTGTGAACCTTGCTAATCTTTCATTTAATACTTTCATAGATTTGAAGAAACAATTATATATGGCTGGCCAAAAAAGGAAACAATTATACATAAAACAGCATGACTTGGTCACTTATATTTATGTATATTGAAAAGTTTCATAAACTTTTAAAATTGGGCAAAACTAGTGAACCAATTAATTTCCATCTATTATAATAAGGAAAATTGATCTTTAGACCACCAAAAATTTAACTCACTTATTATGATTCAATCCTTAAACTTTTGACTCGCTTACAATTTATTCCATAATGCTTATAAGTCATCCAATAAACATCTAATAGTATTAATGTGTGCTACAATTCATGGTTGATTCCTCTTTTTTATGAATTGGCAGTGGATCACTAAATGAATTTATACAAATAAAACTTAAAAGAGGTTAGTGCTTACTATCTTTTGATAGGTCAAATTTTTAGTAATGTTTAGTCCCATTCCCCCTGACAAAGAAGAACAAAAATGGGACTACACAATTTAATGTTAACTCAAATATACAATTGTCATGAATATTGTTTGTTTGATCAAGAAGACATGAGAGACAAATTTTTAAAATTGGATGATATTTCACTATAGCAAATAATTTTTAATTTGAATAACTTTGTGGTTTTTTCTACAAAAAGATATTTTAAACTCAATAATTATAACACATTTCTCAAATAACATTTGAAAATATATAACAAGATAGGGATTTGTCACCTAACAAAAATTTTGGAAAACAGAAGTGGAAGGGAATGCGAATTGGTGAGGACGGGGACACAATTATTATTTTTTAAATGTAAAATCCACCTAAATAATTTTCAACATTATTTTAACATTTTTTTCTTTATATGATGACTTAGAAACAACCGAGATTAAGTTGTAAGCAAATCAAAAGTTAAGAAACTAAATTATAAATGAGTCAACATTTTAAAGACTAAAAGATTATTTTCTTATTGTAATAAATGGAAGTTAATTGAGTTTAACAATTTTTTCCTAATTTTGAAAGTTTATAATTACTTTTACGCTTAAAAAAATTAGACTAAAAGATTTATAGTTATTTTTACAAATTTTAATAAAGTTATCCACCCATGGAAAAAAAATAATTGAAATGGTAACCCAACCCTGGCACCAGGGGCTCAAAAAGCAAAGTCAGCAACAGCAATGCATTGCCTAATCCTCCTCCCCCAGTCCGACCCTATCTCATTTTTGTATATTCATTATATTTTTTTAATTTTTCCGAGCAAAAAAAATTATATTTTTTTAATTTTGAACTCACACGCTTACAATGGACCTCGTCTTTAATCTGCACCCAACCACGTGTACGGCCACCCCTTCGTTTCGCTCTCCATCCACCACCCTTTTCTTCAGTTTATCGCGCCTCACGATATATCGCCGGAGATCAGCGGGACGGAGGATGAGTAAAACTTCCTATTTTCTACTAAATTAAATAAAAACCAAATCCATAAAACGGACAGAGAATATTCCCAAAAATACCTTTAAAATACTAGTATCAAATCCCTAAATCAATATTATTTTCTACTTAAATAAATTTAATTAAAAATTTATGAAAAATAAATAATTTGATATTTTCTAAATTTTGGAGGTTTTTTTTTTAAAAAAAAATCAAACAAAAAAACACCCTGGGAGGATTTCCCCCTAAATTCTATGGATCAAGCTTTCCTCCTTTGTTTTTTTGGTCCGCTGCCCTCCAATTCTTAAAACTACGCCGTTTTGCTCCAAAATTAGGAAGAAACTTGTGCTTTTTAAAAAAAAAAAATTAGGATATTGATGGATATTAAAAAGATACTTCAGACTACTGAATGATACTAAAAAAATATTTTAAAATCTTAAAAAAAATATTTTTAGGTACTGATTGGTACTAAAAAATATATTTTAGGATATTGACTGGTACTGAAAAATACTTCATGATCCAGAAAAATTATTTTAGGACTTCAACAAAAATTATTTTAAAGTATATTTTTAGTACCAAACAGTACTTTAAAATATTTTTTAAAGATTCTAAAATAATTTTTCAACATCATGATGTACTTTTTTAGTACCATTCAGTATCCTAAAGTATATTTTTAATATCAGGTCAGTACCTGAGATATTTTGTAAAGATCCAAAAATAATTTTCAAGATCATATAGTATTTTTTCAGTTTCGTTCAGTACCCTGAAGTATCTTTTTAATACCCATCAATATCCTTTTTTTTTAAAAAAAAAAAAAGCACAAGCTTCTTCCTAGTTTGGAGCAAAACGACATAGTTTTAAGAATTGGAGGGCAGCGGACTGAAAAAACAAAGGAGGAAAGCCTGATCCAAATTCTATGTTGTTCTTTCTACCCCCTCTATGATTTTATATATAAACAAAGCGTGAGTCCACCCAAAAGTAAAATTACAATCAAAATCAATCAGCTAGATCCAAATCTCATAATCTAATATAATTGTCGATTTCCACTCTCAATATTGTCAAATCCGTGAGACCAACCCCATCATTTCAATATTATATTCAAATCCTCCTTTCAATACTATCATAAATTTAACTTCAAGTATTTCTGTACTTGTTATGCTAACGAAGCCGTTAATTTATTCAAATATGTGGGTAGAATTTATATTGAGAATCAACACAAAGAGATCAAATTAGATGAAAGAGACACATAATTTTAGAATCCTTTATTAGTTTGTGTTGTATTCAGAGACGGAGCTTTGAAGGGACAAGAGGGGGCCATGGCCCCCCTAAAGTTTAAAGCCAAATGTAGAGTTGTATGGAAAATCATATGTGGCATCAGTGTTGCAGGCAGCTATCAGGAAGCTCTAAACTTCGCTGATGAGATGGTGTAATTGGTGGTGTCTCATTTAACTGAATAACTTGGGCCCGTCATGTGAAAATCCGTAACAATATAACATGGTGGTCCAAGGACAATGTTGATCCAAGGCCTCTCCGACAATTTAATTTTTAATTGTTTATAGTGTTTAATTGTTAACTTTTAATATTTTTGTATATAAAAAAAAATGATATTTTGATATATTTTATAACAGGTAATCTTCCAGAATTTCATGATATCTTCTCATTTTGTAATTGATATAATATTCGTATTAGAGCATGCATGTTATCTTATACATTAGAATTATTAAAATATTATTATTATTATTTATATGAAAGAAGTTTTTGAAGGGTTCGACACCAGTCCCCTACCAAGGCCAGGGCACAGCCCTGGGCTCTATGAGCACTTACTGGGGACTTACGGGATCGCCTATTAAAGGAGTCCCAGCGACGGCAGAGGGGATCGAACCCACGACCCAAGGGTCCAGTCCTGGATCCCTTACCATCTGTGCCAACTCTCATTGGCAAAATATTTTTATTATAAATCTAAATATTTTTTTCTTTTCTTATACATTTGATATTATTTTCTTTTCTTATTTATATATTTTTTTAAATACATTTAAAACTTTTCTTTAAAAAAATTTCAGGGGCACTGCCCCCAAACCCCTGAATCCCCCAAATCTCCCACCACTGTTTGGCCCCCAAATATTTTTTTCAAGCTCCGTCCCTCGCTGTATTGATAATATTGTCATGGAGACATGAATAATATATAGTGTGCATTTTCTTACTATTTTTACTATTGTTTTTTAACGAATGTGAGAATTGAGAAATGTTTCCCCCAAATCCCTCATCGCTTCTCATCAGTGTTCGACATCACCTAATAGGAGATCTTAACTCTACATTTTTATTTCTCAATTGTTGATATTAGATTTATTTATATATTTATATTTCATAATTTCGTATGTACTTATTTAAGTTTTATTACAATACGTAACTTATAAACTTGTTTGTTTGATTGTCATTTTGTCTTCTGAAAAAACTGAAGGAGTTAATTGTTGTCTTGCCATAGCATTGAAAGAATAGTAAAAAGAAGGTATAAGCACAAGCACATAGAAAACTAAAGAAGACAATAAAAAGTATCTGGATTAAAATGCGATAAAGATGCCCTTTTTTGAAACGCAATTTTTATTATTAATATAGCTAGACACAGGGGCGGAGCCACCAGAATTTTTATTTAGGGGAGGCACCATTAGGAGATTCGGGGTCGGGCTGAATTTTTTTTAATAACAAAAGTATATTATAATAAAAATAATTACAATATTATTCTTTTAGACCTTATTTTTTGAAATTTCATCATAATTGCATTATTATCAATACTATTAAATACATATTTTTCAATATAAGATACTGAACAATCATGTTAATGAATTTGAGCATATCCTTTTTCTTTTTGGGTTCAAGTAGACCGTGCTCTTCACTTTTCTACTTCACCTTTTAAATTATATAATTTAATTAATTAATTTCTTTTCTTTTCTTTTTTTAAATTGAAATTCAAGAGGGGGCATTGCTCCCTCAACTTTCAATGTGGATCCGCCTCTGGCTAGAGATCGACCCTAATAAAACAATTCAAATGAGTCATAATTCATATTCCTTAAGTATTTCAAATATATATCAATTCAAGGCCAGTATTTAAGTCCCAAAATTTGATTATTTATTATATTATTATTGTTATTTATAAATAATATCTTCATACTAATGTAGGCAACCAATCTTATTAATTATGAATTACATTATTTTTTTAGTATTCTTCCAATTTTACATATATAATTAGGTCTTATATTTAAGATTCGGTATGAGGCCTATCAAACACTTTTGATACCTAAATTTTGTTCCTTACAACGACAATTAATAAGATTTAAATCTAAACAGCCAGCTGCGTTTTACTTTATCTTTGTTAATTAATCCCAATTGCCAACTAATTTCAGCTTCCTATCAATTTGCAAGACACTAGACGCCTGTTTAAATTCTCGCGTCCCTATCCCGATAATTTCGCGTTTCTCTCTCAACTTATCGCCTCTGTCTCTCACCCGGTCTTGGTCTATCTACCTTCTTCTCTCCTGGGGCCAAAAAAAAAAAAAAAAACTCCAGCGTTATGGGGCACCTATATAACACGACTCCCAGTCCCATCCTTATCTTCAACCAATTCAAATTCCGTTCGACGACCCTGTAACTCCATAATTCTCGTTTTCTTTCTCTTCTGTAAATCAATGGCGTTTAGGAGATCCCTTGCTCAATGTTTACTCAAATTTACCAAATCCTCTTCGCAAAATCCTGCCAATGGCCGGTTGTCTTCTTCCTCTGTTCATCCTCGAATACCGACGAACCCTAGTAAGCCTGACATTGCTCCAGATCCGGGAGACAAAGGCATCTTCCGTCGTTTCTTGCACAAGCGGTCGATGTTTCTGCCGGAGTTCCGATCACCATTGCTGGGAGATGGCGTCGTCGATCAGCTCAAGGCTATAAGCATTGCCGGAAACCGCATTCGATTGGACGGTCTGGTTCCTCCGCCGGAGAAATCGAATATGGCGGTTGGAGATGCGAAGAAACTGCTGAAGGCCGCGCAGCTGGAGTTGGTGAAATCGAAGCTGCGGGAGATCCGGGAGAGCTGCATACCGTACTCGGAGTTTCTTCAGATCTGCGCCGAATATTGCTCCGATGAAGATCAAGCCAAACGGACGGCTAAAAGGCTTGATGATTCTGCTGCTGTAATTGTATTGGGAGATGTCGTGTTTCTGAGGCCAGAAGAGGTGAATACCTAATCCCCTTTTGTGTTTTTGTTATTTTTCTTGGAGAGTTATATTCAATTGCTCCATATTATTTTTGTTCCTTGTTCTGTTGGGTTAGTTTTGTGGGTTTTTCCAGAGGGTCATGGTGGAGATCACAGATATGCTTCACATACTTTCCATTTTAATATTCACCCAATTCATTTTGGAGACTACCGAAAACTGATGAGCTTTTCCGGTGACTTTTGTTTTTTTCGACAGGAAATTGAAACTTTGTTGTTTCGCCAGTTCTAAAACGTGTAAAGGATTCCACGTTTCAGATGGTAAATTAGGGGGCTTCCCCAAGGACCGATAAAAGCAGCCCTTGTTCTTCCTTTCATCACAAAAATTCCCTCACCTTACCTAATGAAGCATGCAATTTTTTAAGCATTAACTAACTAACCAATGAGATTTTTTCTTCTTCTAAAAATAGTATTAGAGATATTATATGGGAGGGTCCATAGTTGATACATTAAGATTAATTCATTAGAAAAAAACCTGAAGAAAATAAAATAGACTTTGGGAAGGGATGTCATCACAGAGATTTTAATTCATCTATTTACGCAATTTTTCTTGATGATGAATTGATGGGATTGTGGCCGTAGAAAATGGGGTGATTACAGAGGAGGGGCCATTGTTGACTGTAGATTAACCTGAAGTTCGAAGAAAATTGTTTTGCCCAAATGAAGAAGTAACTAGAATGGATTTATAAATTGGGATATAAGCGTTTTCCTTACACGATCTTGGTTTCGTGCAGGAAAGAAAGAGGTGATATGAAATTTATTTCTGATCTACCTCACCTCTTTCTTTCTCTGTTGTCCGATCTGCACAAGATCTTTGGTGTATTTGGAAAAAAAACCATTCAAATATGCACCCCTACCTGCTCTTTTCATTTCTCAGGCAAGTGGCAACAGCAACACACAAGGAATCTTTAAATTTAGACTAAAATTGTGGCTAAACATGTAAAATGGTCATTCAAGTTGCTCTGCCGTTTCTTCGTTTTGTTTTATGTTTTATGTTTTTTAACTGATGGGAGGGAAAAAATTAATTTGCTGATGTGCAATTGGGTCTTTGCCTTTGGTAGTGGGAAATTTGGATTCCTCATCCCTGACGTAAAGTTATATAGGCCAGGATCTATCAAACATGGCTTCCTGTTTCTGTCACTGACTTTTTGGCTGTCACGGACATTTCTGCATTTTATTTCAAGCAGTTTACGTTTTCCCACTTCTGTTCACACTTGTTAGATATAACGTGTCTAGAAAAGTCCAGGCCTTCCCCGAAAAATGACACGGGTTTCTTTTTCCATTTTGTCCTTTTCCTCTCGTCCTTATTTTTCCATCCCAAAGTTTGTCAAGGGTTGATAAGAGTCTTTTTCAGTTTTCATTTCCGTCTCTTTGGTCTTAGAAGTGTATTGTGAGAGCAAAGTCTGTTGGCCCTAATGCGAGAAATCGAATTTACGTAGATGGAGCCATATTTTACCCAAACACTATATAATTTGTGATGCAGGTAACAAAAGCCATTCAACGTCTGCTTCCACACACAACATGGAAGTCCTATGAACCAGAGGCTGCGAGAAAAGAGCTTGAAGAACTGGAGAAACAGAAGGCAGCCATAGACACAAAAGCTGACACCTTGGTTCGACGTGAGCTATGGGGAGGGCTGGGATATCTGGTTTTGCAAACGGCTCTGTTCATGAGGCTCACTTTTTGGGACCTTACTTGGGATGTAATGGAGCCAATTTGCTTCTACGTTACGTCCATTTACTTCATGGCTGGCTACGCCTTCTTCCTCAGAACCTCCAAAGAACCTTCTTTTGAGGGTTTTTACCAAAGCCGTTTCAGCTCCAAGCAGAAACGCCTCATGCAACTTCACCAGTTCGACCTTGCCAGGTATAATCAGCTCAGGGCTGCTTTTTCCCGATCTGCGGCGTCACCTCCGGCTTCCGAGTTGGTTTCTCCCATCAATTCTCACAACAACCATGGATTCCATTTGTAGAGCATGCTCACCGATACTGATTTTTAAATGTTGACCACATCTTATGATTGAACCAAAAAAAAAAAAATGAAAAATATTATACCTAGCGTTAGAGACTTTCCTAGGAAGGATATCATTACAAAAACAGAGGAAAAAAATCCTTAAAGTGCATTGACTAAAGTAGGAGCGGCTTCATGTAGCAACAAAAAGCAGAGTGTTATGAATATGTGAAGGATTTTTTTTTTTTTTTTTGATAACAAATATGTGAAGGAATTGTTGACGCGGCAACATGCCAAAGTGTTTCCAAGTCATATACAATTTATCTTTGTTATGTCATAGAAAATCAGAAACATGTAATGTTGGTCCTACATTTTTAAATATAAAATTAATGCGTTGTAGGCTTAAAAAAAAAGAAGGAAGAAAATAATACATACTACCTCCGGTTTTAATTATAAAACATAGGTGACTTTTTTTAGAAGGATTAAGAAAGCTAAATAAGTTATTTAATTATGTTGTGTATTTTTAAATTATATATTAGTTTATTAGCCAAACTAATTAGTTTAAAGAAAAAAATAAAAATAAAAATACTCTAAATTAATTTAATTAGCTTTTTTAATCTTTCTAAAAAAGTTAATTATGTCTTATAATAAGGATCGGAGGGAGTATATTGTAGAAGAAGATCAATTAGCAAATGATCATTCAATTCAAACGTAAATAAATATTAAAAATACGATACGTTTTTTGGGTCAAGTATGTTGTCTGAGAGGAGAGGGAAGTTATTTAAAGTTACAAGGTACCCCAACGCCGCATATGTTATCGTTGTATATTAAAAAATATAAACGCTGGTGCGTCCATAATTATTGGATATATGAAATTACGTTAGTTTGTTAGTGACGCGTTTGGCGTGGAAGAGCTTATTGATTAAGATATAATCTGTTTGTGGGGGTGGTGATGTATTATTTAATGAAGGAATTTTGAAAACACGAGCAAAATCCGCGAAAGTCAGGATGCTTCAACTTGTGATGGTGAAATTGGAGGGGGTTAGGTAAAGGTAGGGATAAAATGAAAAGAAAAATGGAATCATTGGGAAAAATTGGGAGAAAGGTATTAGTGAAATTATTTATGGGTGCCTTGAGAAGGAACTAGTAAAAATGTGAAAAAGGACAAAAATGAAGAAAAGAGTCGAGAGAAATGGAGAGGGAAGTGATCAATTTAATTTGTAAAGAAAACAGTTAAAAATAATAAATATCTATCTCTTCTAACGATGAAATTATTAGTAAAGGGGATAAATGAGAAAAATAATAAATAAAATAAAGTGTAAAATTACACATGATATCAATTTACATGGTGCTGGACGCTCTTGGAGAAAGAGCTCATCTGTATTTTTGCACTTTAACCTTAAAATAAATACAATCAAAATGTAGAAAAAAACATAATTAATATTTTGTGATGTATTTTATATGATTATAGTTATTGTTATAATCATATGAGGTTCAAATATTGCCTCTCACAGTAGGGAAAAAAAAAAAAAAAAACACTAAATAGGTCCCAATTTATTTATTCAGGATGTAACGTGAACGGCGGGGGAGGTTACGTACGACTAATAAAGAGAAGGTGTAAAAGATGTGTGAAAGAGGAGGGAGGGAGGACGCAGGGAAGGTTGTTTCTGGGACAGGTCAGCATCTTTTCTAAGATACGCCTTCCCCGCTGATTTCAAGTTTTCAACCCACCGCACCGCACGCGCCAAGCACGTGTCTTTAACATTAATGTGTAGGTAGGAGCACACGCCCTTTCTCCACAATCTCTGACCCCACCAACCTGCTACCTCCAACTTTGGCCATTCCTATTTTGTCTCGTAATTTTAACTTACGTTAGAAAAAAAAACAACCTCTTCCATTAATTTAAATTGGCATTTAATCTTATATTACGTTAATGGTTGTAAAAGTGATTTTTTTAATATGATTCTTACAAATTTAAGATTATATAATATTATTTATATTTAACATGGGTGACTTTTCTGATATTTAAATTTGTTTGGATGATTATTTTAAAAAACAAACTTAGATAAAAATAACTGAAAAAGACGCTAATCTTATTAAATAATACATATGTATTATAAGAAAAAAATTAAAAATTGAAAAATTTGGTAATGCTAGCATACATAATTAAATATAGGGAAGAATAAATTAAAAATCATACAAATGCAAAGTTTTTTTTTTTTTATCAAATAACATTATATAAATAATCGTCCATAGATTGAAAGATAGTTTCATGAATTAAAACCAATAGATATCATTAAGTAATAAACACAAATTTCCACCCAATAAGGGCATGGTTTGAATTGTCCACAACGGGCATATCAGAATAAACACAAATTTCTGCGTCCAACAGATACCAAATTGACCAAGGGAGTATAATTTGAAATTTTATCAAGTAATTATCATTAATTAAATTTCTCATGACCTAATAATCAGAGTATTGTCATAACAATTTACCACTCTAGTCTTTATTATTAGTTTATTTTAACTCCTCTTACATCTTTCTCTATTTCCAATGAGAATTAGTAAGGATAAAAATGAAAAACAATGATTATTAATTTTTAAGTAAATTTATATTTAGGAAAAAAAAACCATCTATGAGGATTAGAATAATATTTCAATTATAAAAAAGTGAGACCCAACGTCTTTTTTTCAGGAGCTTCTTCTCTCTCTACAACAAAAAATAAAAATAAAAAAAGCCAAAAACAAGAAATTTTAACTTTTGACTCAAGCTGTTTTTTTATCTTTTCAAAAGGCCAACAGAAGAAAAACTATCCCAAAACACGTGGAGGAGGAAAAAAAAAAAAAAAAAAAAGCCGAAAGCACCCTTCTAACTTTTACCCATAATCGTAATTTTGGGAGCTCTTCAAGCCATCCCAATCCCAACTATACCAAACAAAAACCTTACTTTGTCCCCAATATAAAATCCCAGTGCTTGTCAAAAGTGAGTATTTCTTATTTTAAGTCGCTAGGTACAATATTGAGCACTGCCTCATATTTTTAATATAAAAAAAATAAATAATTTTTACTCCATTAATCTGTTATTATAAGTTTTAAATTTATAAATGAGTTGTCCCAAAATATAAGTTTTATTTTAGATTTTTTTTTAAAAAAACATTTATTGCCTTTAACTAATTTTAATTTTTTCTTGACTAATGCACATCGGTTACTTAAAGCGTAATAGAAGATAAATGAAGTATATGTTAATAAAATTAATTTAGTTACTTGTAATAAATAAGTGATTTTCTTAAAAATATCATATTTAATCATGTGTATAGAAACCACCATTTAATGAAAATCCTCTTGATATGTATATTCAAAGGGTAAGTAACAAATCCATCTTGATATTACAAGCTTAAGAGTAATGTTGTCTTGAAAGTTTTTTAGGTCTAAATGTTGCCCCAGAAGTCTAAAAATGTAGCAATATTACTCTTTAGTTAACAATCATAATGGTCAAACATTAACATAGATTATCTATGTGGCATCTTTGTCACTTTTTTTTTTTTAAAAAAAAATCTAATTTACAAGTCGGATTTGACCAAATACTACTTTGGTCCTAATTATACCAAGTTAACTTTCTTGGAGAGATTAAGAAAGTTAATTAAATTACTCTAGAATATTTTTATTTTTTCCTCAAAACTAATTAGTTTGACAAATAGAGTAATATATAATCTAATGATATACAACATATTATATGATTAAGTAACTTATTTAACTTCATTAAATCTGTAATAAAAAAAGTCAACTCAATCTTATAATTAGAATCGGAGGTAGTATGATTAAATAACTTATTTATCTTTCTTAATTTCTTTTAAAAAAAAGTCAACCCGATCTTATAATTAGGAATAAGAGTAGGGCTGGCAATTTTTCTTTTTATTTTAAAAGTAAACACAGCCTACTCCTACTTCCCCACCGCGTCCTCCGTTGCAGGTATTCCCCAATCGCCGGAATCCATATGAAACTTTTTTCTTGGAGCCAAAACTCATTAGAAAAATGTTTCCAGAAAAAAAAAAAAACAATAATATGGATATTTCCAATTACCAGGAAAAAAAAAATATAAGAATGAACTTGTCCAAATAGAAGTTTCAAACAGATTCACGATTTCAAACAATGAAGGTGATTTCAAACAGATTCACCAGAATCTTTCCCTTCTCCACCGTCGATTCTTCTCGCCTCAACCATCATCTCTAGCGACACAGCTCACTCGCCTGCAGAAGATCAATGCGATGGAACTCACTCGTTGCTATCGGTAAATCTTGAAGATTGTGACCTCACTTGCCTCTCTAGATCTGTCGAGGAAAGGTTGTCGGGCAATGAGATGGAGGTTGTTGGCTGATGAGATCGCCGGCGATGGTGTTTTTGGCTTTGAGGTCGATGTTGATTGTCAAGGAAAGGCTGGTGTGGTAGGTTTGATTGTTGCATGAGGGAAAAACTGAATCCACCCAGAGGATTGTTGGGCGATGGTCAAATTTTTTGTCAAAATCTAACTTGTAAATCATTTTTTTTAAAAAAAAAAGAGAGACAAAGACGCCACCTAGACAAGAGTCCACATTAGGTGTCAAGCCCTTATGTGCCCATTAGGTGCCAATCTCTCTATTAGAGGGATTGACATATTTTTTTTTAATTTTTTTTATATATTGTATTTATTTATATTTAAATTATATGCTACTTTCTGGAAAAAAAAAAATTGCATCCAGTATCTCAAATTAATTAGTTTTCATGATATTGTTATTACAGATAAATATTACTGAATACAGGACTGAAAATTAATTAATTTAAGATATTGGGTGGAAATTTTTTTCAGAAAGCAGCATATAATTTAAATATAAATAAATATAATATATAAAAAATAATTAAAAAAAATATGCCAATCCCTCTAATAGAGAGATTGACACCTAATGGGCACATAAGAGCTTGGCACCCAATGTGGACTTCGTAAGCAATCCATATCAACATAATGGGTTTAACTAACATTTGATCGTTAAGGGCTGTTAAGAAAACGACAACATTGCTATGTTTTTAGACTTTCAGGGCAACATTGAGACCAAAAAAACTTCTATGAATGAATTTACTACTTAACCTTATATTCAATATGAATACTTTAGGACAAAGATTATAAATTTAGAAAATAAAGTGAACTGAAATCTTATAATTAAGACCAAAGTAAACTTATTGCCTAGCCCTTAGGGGTTGGATTAGGCAATTTTCTGAAGAAAAATTGTCCTTAGACAAAGTTTGATGCAATTGTTTTTCCCCTCAATATGTAATTTGTTATTTTAAATATGGGTAAATTTTAAAAAAACTAAAACAAATTTAATATCTCAAGTACATCTCCCTTATTCAAGAGACATGGTGAGAGGGGCATTATAAAAGGGGATTGAAGAGATTATATCTATTGCCTCCATTCTCAATTTTTCTTAAAGGATCAAATGATAAGTAAGCGTAAACACACGCATAAATAAAGGGAGCACATTTTATGCTCATTAATTTGATGGGGAGAAAAAAGATTCTCATCTTTCATCTTACCGTTAGATTAATTTTGGACAGTCCACATTTAATTATTTGTAAAATTCAAAGTAAAAATAATTTTATAACTATCTTTTCATAAAAATTGACTTTATCATTTGAAAAATTACAATTTTAAATTTTAAATTTAGATTGTTCATGTTAAATTTAAACGGTTGAAATCTCATCACAATGAGATGCTCATCACGAATATGAACCATATCTAAAGAGGAGGTAGATGTCATGTGAGCCTAGGCCATTGGTCCCCATTCTCAATAAATAACTTTGTGTGCATTTGAAGCCTCGATGGTTTTTGGGCGATCAAATTAATGTGAGGATAGCTTTGTTTAGGAAGTTGCGGAAGCCTGTTTGTAACTGGAAACTAAAACAAGCACTTAACTTCCTCTCCCTTTCAGCTTCCATGTGATTCTATGCATGGAGGTTTGGTTAAAGTTATTGTCCAGTAAATAAATTCTAGGTAAGTTTATTTTTTAGGCTATCCTTACCCGGATGAGATGACCCCAGCATTCCATTCTACATAGAACATATTGTCCATCATATTTATTATAAAGGACTATAAAAATTATAATTATTTAAAAGAACCAAACAACATAATATAAATGTAAAATTATTAAATTGTCGCTAATCAAATCTCATATAGTATATCTTCTATTCATAATTAAAATTAAGACTAAAACTGCCCATCATAAAATGATTATATCTTTTTTTTCAATATATTATTTAATTAACAAGGGTTAAATTCATTTTTTTTAATTTTTAATTTTTATCAATTTATATTATCAAGTTGCCCGATTTATATTATTAACGTTGATATCAATTAAGATATTTTTATAAAAATAAAAAAATAAACTTATTTCATATTTTTCAAGATATAATAGTTTATTTTTTAAAAAAATTTTAACTATAAAAGACCTTGACTTTTGTTAAAATTATCTATTTAATTAAAAAAATTATAATTTTTACAAATTGAAGAATGCTTACTTTTTTTCATAGATATATATTCAAGTTGTGAAAAAAATAAAAATTAAGAAAAATATTGTTTAATTTAATGAAATTTAAAATTTTGTATTAGTTTTAAAAATAGAATGTGGAAGAAAATATAGAAGGGAATGTAGAAGATTTTTTTAGAGGCATTTTAGTACTTTTAATTTTATATTTTAATTTTTTTGTTTTTCTAAATAATTAGAATTTTTATTATCCTCCTCCATAAATATATTTTCCTTTAGGTCCTTCAATCTATTTTCCTTTAGGTCCTTCATTCTAACTTTTCCTATTTCTTTAAATATGTTTTGTTGTTTACAAAGTAAATGAAAATTATTATTTTTTTCCATTGTTTCAATAAGAATGATGACATTTTAGTTTGATTTGGTCCAAGACTAGGACTTTATTAAATAAGTTTTTCCAAATTTTGACTTTACTGGATTATATCCAATGAAAAAGGTCAAACGCATGAGCAGCCTCGCGGTTTCTGTTATAATTTTACATATATATCAGATTTGCTCCCTATGTTTTTCTAAATACAAGCTCACAATGTTGGTATTGTATTTATTTAGATCTAATCCTTGGGTCTTATCTAACACGGTATTTAAATTTAATGATTTTTTTTAATTTTACTTTTATTTAATAGATATACACTTTTTAAGAAAATCACAGTATTCATAATATTAATTATGGATAAAATTATATGTTCATATAATAAATTTAATGAGATGATTTATTTTAGGGAAGATTGCACTTAAGTCCCAAGCAATGCAAAATACTACTATTAGGTCCCTTAAAATCTCCAAATTACTAGCAAATCCGATCCTTAGGGACTAAGCGTAATATATTGAAGTTGTGAAAAGACTTCCTTATCCTTAGTAACACACACCAAAAACTGATCTCAATTCAAACTCCCTTCTCTCTCCCATCATACCACCCTAGATTGTTCAATCTAGGGCACCTCCCCGGTAAAAAGAAAAAAAATGCTAAACCTCTTCACTGTCATTATCATTGGCTTGTTCACCCCTCCCTGAATCAAACTCCTTTTGGTTTTGTCTTAAACAAGCATTGATTTTAGGTAATGTATTACTCTGCTTCAAAGTTCTATGTAGGAGTTTGGCATTACTTTCTATGGTGTAATACCTAATTGTTTTAGCTTGAGCCTTTCATTTAGTATAGTTCGATTAGGCACTTAGAGTTAATAACTTTTGTATTGACTTATACCTATTCGATAAGTTCTTCATTAAAAGTATTAGAAGCATAGATCCTAATTAATTTCCTCATTATAGAGAGATTGATAAGCTGGAAAATAATTTAGGTTTGTCAAGCCATCATATTTAGTTTCTTATGACTTACCATACTCTAAAATCTAAACCATCTGGGTTTTGGAATTTCACTTATATAGGAACTTTATAGCAATAAAATTTCAATCTCATTTGCATTTGGTTTATTTGGGACAACTTCCCTCGTTTCTTATTATATCTTGCATCTAGAATGAAATCGTAAGACATTAAAACTATGTAATAACATTGTACTTTTGCATTTGCTAACTCTTTGGAATCTTAACACTGAAAATTTCTAACTGATTTGTTATGGTTATTCTCAGTTTGTAAGGCCTGTTTTGTTGAATCATCTATTAAAAGTAAGTTTCTTTTATTTTCTCCATGACCAAAGTTAATTGTCATTGTGTTTTAAATTGCAAAAGAAGAAATTTTATTAGGAATAATATAATCTAGAAGAATATTAGAAATCCTCAAGAATAACCTAATAGAAAACATTCAATAAATAAATCACTAATGGTTTATTAGTGTGCATAAGAGCTGTCCTATCTCTTGGTGATGATAAAAATAGTCTAAAAAAACAAACACACTTGAGATAGACGGAATGAACAAGACAAATGAATTGTTGTGTTTGGAAATTCACTTGATTACATACTTGAAAAGCCTAGCATTCATCGATAATGAACCAAAAAAAAAAAAAAAACTATTGTTAGAGATGAATGTTGATTGGATACTTAAAAGCCAGGATTTATAAATTTCAATGACAAGTAATATGGCTTGCGTGACAAGTATTGCACAACATAGTAACAACTTCAGGGAAACTTTTGTCATGTGATGAAAATGATTTTTTTTTTTTTTAAAGGTTAAAGAAGAACATGGCAAAGAGAAGAAAAGGTGAAGCTGGACATAGGGCATTAGACTTCAATTGGCGTACATTCTTTTATACAATAATTTTACAACTATGTATGCTTGTGGTGGCTTGTCACTCATCAGAACAACTTAATGTTAATCAAGTGTTGTTTTTGCTACAATAGAAATGTCAAAGGAAGCGGAAAACATATACAAACTACTTGGATTGTAACTAGGAAGAAAGAGAGAGGAAGAAATAGACATGAATACTCATATCTTGTATTTTTGTAACTTCATTGATAATCAACTTAGTGACACCATTATATTGTATTCACAATATTTCAGTGGTTAATGAAGCTTTTCAAACTTTGATTCATGTGTATCAAAATGAGTTTATAAAAAATGAATGCATATGATTAGTTATTATTATATTTCGTATTAACATGTGATTGACAAATGAGGGATATGCACTAACAAGCCTAACGGCATCATTTGACAACTTCATCTATATCTATTAACAGATTAGGGTGCTAAAAATGACAACTACTTTTTGTCAAAATATTATGCCCATATTAAATGAAATTATTAACAAGTACTGGAGAGTGCACTGATGAGTGTAAGGGCATGCGTTGACAAGTTTGGGAGCTAAAAATAACAACTCTATTTTTATCAAAATATTAGGTTCATATTATATGAAATTGTAACAAAAGTGTTGTATATAACCTTAGTTAATTGTGATTTACATGTTCTAATCACAGTTATATGAGTTTATATAATACATTTTGGTTATAATTTCATATATTTTTGACCAATTTTTTGGTCAGAAATAGAGTTGTAATTTTTGCTCCTTAATGGATACACATGAAGTTGTCAACAAATGCCCTTGCACTAGTCAATCACTGGTGTTTAAAAAAAGGGGAAAATTCATATGGGGGCTCGTTTAACAGAAAAAATTCAAAAAATGCCTCAAGATTTTGAAAATAACAGAAAAGGCTCAGGACCTTTTCTGGTATAAATTCATTAAAACGTTAGCCCTATTAACAATTATACCAGCCCCGTTAGCAACTAAAGTTTTAGTGAATTTATACTAGAAAAGGCCCTGAGGCCTTTTCTGGTATTTTCAGAATCTTGGGGCTGTTTTTTGAATTTTTTTCTGTTACAAGGGCCTCCATATGGATTTTCCCTTAAAAAAATTGATATGATATATTTTGATGGGATAAGATATTCTTACTACTATTTTTTGTTATTACCAATGTTACTACCACTTTTTTACCGTTAGATCAGAATTTCAATAGGAGAGAAATGATAAAAATAAATAAGATTATGATCTAATGGTGAAAAAGTGGTAGTAACAAAAAATTTTAGTAAGAATATTCTATCCCTATTTTGATAAACTCATTTAAGTAAGTCAAGTCTAAAGAGTTTCATTAACCACTGAAATCATGTTAATACAATTATATCTATTTTAGATATCAATTAAGTTACAAACACATGATATAAATTGTTAGAGATCATGGTAAAAATACATTCAGTCGTCTATTTCTTCCTAGTCACGAGTTATTTTAACCAATGGATTCTCATCTTAAACTGTCTTAAATTTTCACCTTCTTGTAAAATTCTTCTATGAATAATGTGTAATCAGAGAAATTTGACCCCTTTTCTCCACCTTTCTCTTCATTAGGACCAAATGGTAATTATCCCTTACTTTTCCTATTCTTGGCCATCTTCTTCCTAACCTGCAAAAAGTAACCACTTTATCAAAACTAATTTATGAGAAGTTGATAAGGCTATGTTATTCATTCAAACAAGAGAATCAAGAGGTGGAAAAAATTAAACAAATACAAATATAATATTCAATTAACTACTCAATTGATATTCTTATGAAGTGTCATGAATTCACAGGGCTATACATTGGAATTGCATATTGTTCTGCCTCAATATATATACGATTCCACATGCTCTTTTCTCATTGCCAAGAATGCTAGGATAACGCAGTGCCTTGATTCTCTCTCTAACATCTTCCTTAATTCCTCCCTCGTTTCCTCCTTGATTTCCTTAGTGCTTACCTTTATGTCCCCCCTCATTTCTATATAAATAGGCAAAAGGAAATCCTCGTAGAAATACTTGTACACACTTATGTGAATGCATTTTGTTCTTTCTCTCTCTAGTTTACATGGCGAGCCTTTGGGTTTCTTCTTGCTCAATATTTTTTTAGTGGCCACTGTTATTGTAGCGTGATCAGTGACTGTAGTGTGAACAATGACAGTGGCTAGTCTCCGACACGGGTGTGCTCGTGTCATCTCGGTTTCCAGCACTCACTCTTCTTCCAGCTTCTGGTTTTCTTTTTCGGTAAGATTAGGTTAGTTTTGTGCTTAGAAGACTATTTTTGGCAATTGGGTTTTGCTGGTTTGCTCTCTTTCAAGTCCGTCGTCATTCCACCAAGCTTTACTATCGGGATTCATTGTTTTGTTGTAAAAGATCACGTCACTTCTGTCAAGACCACCGTTGTCGGTCTTCTACTGTTATTTCCTATGAAACTCTTTGATTTTCAATGAGGATCTAACTTCCTAGCGAGATTCTCCAGTTTTCGGCCAGATTCTCCAATTTTCGGCGAGATTTCTAGATTTAAGATTAAACCAGAGGCAGACTTGTAGAGTTAGTTTTCAGCGACTTGCAGAAACGGAGTACAACCGCGATGAAGGACTTTTCTGACCTTGGTTCTTCACTTCAATCTCCTATGCCATTTTGCTCTGGTTTTGTAGCTGAAAGGAAGAACTAGAAGCTCATAACATAGGCAAGAAACAGAGCACTGCGATGGTGACTGATATTGCGATGCGATCTTCTTCTTTGTGGAAAGCTAGATATTGGCCTTGAGAAGAGATTCAGCTCAGAAACTTGGTCGAGGTTCTCAGTCACCAGCACCGCTCTTTATAGTCGGAGATTTGTCCTCATCATCGTTGAACTCGTAGCAACTCTTCCTACCTCGCCGTTTGTGTTGTCTTGGATTCTCGCTCTCGGGAAAAGAATCACAAGGAAAACATTAGGCAGAAGGCTCAACAGAGGCGTGAAGGCGCTATTGGCTAAATTATTCATATAGTCGTGGGAAGTGTCTAAAATATCGGGACCAAACTATCATTTATCAAATTCGCACGACTAAAATGTCATTTCTGGAATTTGAAGGACCTGGCTGTCATTTTGGAAATTATCATGACTAAGATGTCAATTCTAAAATTTGAAAGCCTGAACTGTGATTTTGAAATTTGACTGCCTTCTATGGGTTGTATTATGATTGTTGCTATTGTAGCTTGAGGATTATGAAGCCTTTATAGTATTTCTTTTCGGTTCAGATATGCATTATGGGTTTAGGAGTGTTTTGTCCTTGTGAGACAGAGTTTATTCTATGGTTTGAGATCTGTTGTGCGTTTTATTTGTTCTCTCATGCCTTGTGCATTTGTTTTGGCTGCTGGGATTATGTTTTATCGCCTAAGTTTGGTATTTCCTGGTGTGACTTCTTTTCAATTATTTAGTTCAATATGAGGTATTGGGTGTTTGGTTGATGCACTTCTTTTCTGGTTGTGCTTCGTTCTCCGATGTCGATCCCTCATTCATGGTGTGTGTAGGCTAGTTTCTATTTCGAAGTTTGCATTGTGAGACTGGATTTAGTTGTTTCTACTATTTCAGCACAGGCAGAGTTTTGTTTCGTGCACATTCACTTATTTCTAGTGACCAGGCACTTCATTTGTTACATTTTTCAATATGTTCTGAAGTTCTCATTGGGTTTTTTTTTTTGTCTTGGGTTACACGCTTGTGGTTAGCTTATGTGGTTTCACTTGAATTAGTTTATGTTTTAAGGTCTGGGTTCATCATTCTCGATCATGAGTTTGGTTCTCCTTGATTCAAGTTGGTTGCTTTTGTGTGTTGGCATCTATTGTGCTTTATGTCTTCCGTTAGTTGGCTATTTTGGGCAATTATGTGATGCTTAGTGGTCGTTATGTGACCTGTTTGCTCTTTGCCTTTGGTGAGATGTTTCGATTGGTGCTTGTCTCTGGTGAGACATTTGAAGTATTGTTTTGTCCTTAGTGAGACTATTTGGTGTTTGTCTCTGGTGAGACGTTTGAAGTATTGTTTGGTTTTTGGTGAGACCGTGTGGTGTTCATCCATGGTGAGACGTTCATTGTTGCTTTAGTCTCTTGTGAGACCATTTGTTGCAGCTTCTACTTTGATTTGGTACTCTTTATTGTTTGAACTCTAAGTGAAGCTAGTGGATTATTACCTCGTCCTTTATTATTTAAGTTCTAGGCTATAGATAATTATTTTCTTAAAAATCAATTGTTGCATGTGCAAACTACTTCTAGCTTGAGGGGAAGTGTTAAGAATGTTAGGTTAACACAGTGCCTTGATTCTCTCTCAGTTAGTTCTCTCCCTAATGTCCTCCTTAATTTCCTTGGTGCTTACCTATATGTCCTTCCTCCTCCTTTCTATATAAATATAAATAGGCAATAGACAATCCTTATAGAAATACTTGTGCACGCTTATGTGAATGCATCTTGTTCTCTCTCTCTAGTTTACACTCATTAACAACTTATCACAATTTGGACCCTCCTATTAACTTAATCTTTGTATCACCATCACCATCATTATGGTAAAAAATAATGCATATTTGACATGAAAGGTTATATAGAAAAGTATTTCTTTCCTGCCCCACACAATGAAAATGAAACAATTTATAGTTTCCGGTTCATGTTCCTCGAGTTATCATTATTCTTTCCATTACTGACTAATTTCAACTATATCAAATCCATACGTGTAACATAAATTATAACAGAAGGCCTGGTTTTGTGCCCCCAACTTAATTTCCCTTTGCAATCTTTGCTTTGATCGTATGTGAATACACAATCCAACATCTCTGTGATTTTTTGGCGAGGGTGAGACTCAAACAGGTAAGAGGAACATAAGGTTATTTCAAGATGAAGAAAGGGCAGAGCTTTTATCGTCGTCTATTGCCGCGATTTGTCTAAATTCATACAGAAGATTGAAATTAACCTAATTACAATGAATACCAATCAATACTCAAGTTTTTCTTGAATCCAAATACAAAATTGTCGCAATCAAATGACGACACAACCAAAATAATAAATTTAAATTATTCAAATGCTTCATCCTTATCTTCACGGCTTCGCTCAAACAACTTGTATCGAAACTGTGGAACAAAGATAGAAACTTTATGAAGAAATCAGAGGAATGAACCAGGGAAAAAATCAAAGCCTTTTTAAAGACAAAATCCGAAGGAGTGTGATTCAGGCAAGGATGAACAAATCGGTAGCCACACACGACGAAGATCTTCAAGGCAACGTTTAGTGAACTTTTGCCCACAATGACGGCAATGGTGAGGAGCATTTGCCGATTATCCTGTGCAATAGGAGAGAGGCACCGGAGATTGAAAAAGATTTGGAAGGAAATCTTCTCCTTATCTTCTTTCTCGTTTTCTTTCATTGGCTAAATCTGGGCCGCTGATTGAGAAAATGAAAGAAAAATAAAAATAATACTGTATTGATTGAACGGATGTGATTTAGAGATTATGAGCGATAATGAGAGAAGCCTAACCTAAAAGATTTAGGGCTCGAGTGAAAGTTTCCTTTCATGTGTTTTACTAAGGGCAAATGAGTCTTTTCACAATTCCAATATATTACACTCAAATATCCAGGGACTTGCTAGTAATTTGGAGAATTCAAGGGACTTGACATTAGTATTTTGCTTTACTTGGGATCTGAGTACAATTTCTCCTTTATTTTAGTTACAAAAAATACGCTTTCTCTACATTATAAATACCACAGAGAGTAATTACATAAGCAATATTGCGCAATGTTTGCAGCCTAGCTTGGGTTTCGTAAACAAGAAAGGCAATAAAATCACCTGGCCCTGAACTCTTTAATTGGGCCTCATTTCCCCCTCCCCTAGTTAATGAAATTAAATAAAGCAGTTCTCATATAAAAAATAAATAAATAAATAAAGCAGTTCATGAAATCAACAATTGGTGTAAATAGCTAAGATCGTAGATTTTTTTTGGTCAAAAAGATCGTAGATAACATATCCTATTTTAGGCTTTTTGGTGGCATATATGAATAAATAAAGCGAATTGGGCGTGATACACAGTAATTGAGATTGATGTTTAAAATCCAAATCATAAAGTGGGAATTGATTTTGACTCGGTTGTAATTTTAGTGACTTTGGGGGGTGGGGTGAAATAAAGAAAGGTGGATCCATTTGATGCAAGAATAGAATATACAGGGAAAAGGGGAAGAAGAAAGCCGAGCTGGGTTGATACTTGATAGGATGTACGTTGTAAGCAGCCACATTTCAAAGAGAGATGAGAAGTTTGAAAACATAAGTTTAAACTCTTTGTGCTTTAAACTTCAAGAGATGAAACCCTTGATTGCTACCAAGAAAATGGTGAAGGTGAAAATTTAGCAATAAACAATTTTGTTTTGAGTACCCACGAGAATTATTATGTCTAATTCTAAATATAAGACATAATTAATTTTTTTTTGAAATATTAAGGAAGCTAAATAAGTGATTTAATCCTACAAATATGTTATATATCCTTATATTATATATCAGTTTATAAATTAGGAAAAAATTTGGAGAAAAAATAACATATAAAAGTAATTTAATTAGCTTCTTTAATATTTCTATAAAAATCAACTTTGTCTTATATTTAAAACTAAAGAGAGTAACTATTTTTTTTGTACAAAGTATACACCACAATTATTTAGGAGCAGATATAGCAACGTTGTTTAGTAAACTTAACTTTTACTTTTTACACTATGGGTCCCACCAGTATTCTCTCTATTATTTTAGTATTTTTCAATGGAAAAATATCACTTAGACCACATGAAAATAAATTTTATTTTAGTTAAACTCTAAAAGATTCTAAAATTTCATTGCACATTTTTGGATCAAAATAAAATTAAGTTTTTCAATGAAAAGACAATAATGATCTTACTTTATTTTTTCATAAAAGCATTTACAAGATAAATATTGGCGTTTTTAAGACAAATAAAGACATTTACAAAACAAATAATGGAATTTAAAGAAAATCAAGGAGTTGACAAGAACATTTTAACTATTCACACGAGAATTTACAAGACAAATAAAAATATTCACAAAGCAAATAAAATTATTTAAAATAATCCATGAAATTTAAAAAAAAAAAATACAAGTCAAATATGGGCATTTGCAAGACAAATGTGTGAATGATATAGTTTTTTAATTCTCTAGCCATTCCTTTGTTTGTATTGTAAATGTCTTTATTTGTTTTGAAAATGTCCATATTTATCTTCTAAATGCTTTTATGAAAAAAAATAAGGATATTAATATTTTTTTTACTGATAAAATCTAATTTCATTTCGATAGGGTGCAATAAAATTTCATAAAATTTTTAATGTTAGCTAAAATGAAATTGTTTTCATGGGTTTAAATGGTATTTTTCTATTAAAAGTCCCCTTAACGGCGTTACTATATTTGTTGATAAATAAATTGTTTATTTCTACTTTTAACCGTATGAATATAAAAAAAGTTTTTTTAATACTAAAAATAGTTAATTACTATGGAAGTTTATAGTTGAATTGTTCGCATATGAGCCCAAAAAATTGATATTAATGCAAAGAGGCGCAATTAAGGCCTTGTGGCACCCGTGGAAGTTGGATCAAGTGGAAAGGGCTTGAGTCCCTTAAGTAAGGGTCTTGAGTTCAAGTCCTTGTAGATACAAAAAACTTTTCTAGAAGAGGTCCTTGCATATGTGTCCTACAGAACCTTGATCCAGACTAGTCAGGGTAAAACTCTGATAAACCAGGTGCAATAATTAAAAAAAAAAAAAGTAAGGCCTTGAGGCCCGCCTGCAGTGATTGATTAGCATGTTCCAACATACTAATAGTCTAGTATGGTTTGATTCAATGAGAAATAATGATTACATGTAATATGATGTAACAGATCATAAAGTTTAGTCAGGCTTGGGTAATGCAAAGAATATTCCACTTTGTAATTATTATTACAGCCAGTGCCATGTACCCAGTTCCTCCGGTTCACCAATAAAAAAAAGAAAAAGAAACCTAGACATTTTTGACACATGAGCGATAACTCCGTTACTCAATGCTCCCTTCATCTCTGTTTTTTCTTTTTCGACTGGTCGATGAAAGCATCTCGAGCGGCGTTCAAGAAGCAGATTGGAACCACCAAGGAGTTCGAGGCAGCCAAATTATCTTGTTCCTGTTGTTCCAATCCCAATTCAATTGGAACCCAGGCCTCCAAATGATGAGATAGCGAAGGAAATATAATCGTCACTTATCAGGACTGAATCTCTCAGGTTTTATTCCAAGATGAAGGAAAATGAATCTGTCGACATGAAAATATGGACTCACCCAAGTCTGTTAGCAGATGCTTGTTGTCTCCGAATAATGCCATGAACTTCGATGACAAAGGAGAAGCCATGGAAATCAAAATTGAGAAAGAAACACTTCCCCACAAAGAAGATCAGGACTCCACTTGGGAACCCAACAAATAAAACATCAGGATAGCAAAAGATAAATTGATTCTACTCGCCCGCCATGTGATCTCAGTATCTCAAGAGAGAGGAGGGAACACAGGAAAAAGAAACAGCTGGGTAGATTAAAAAGAAAGCCAATAAATTAATAAATTTAACAGCTGGCTCAATCACAGATTAATGAAATTCACTGAATCTGCTTCTTGAACGCCGCTGGAGATGCTTTTAGTTTTAGGGTCGACCAGTTGAAAAAGAAAAAACGGAGATGAAAGGAGTGTTGAGTAACGGAGTTGTTGCTGATGTGTCAAAAATGTCTAGGTGTCATTTTTTTTATTGGTGAACTGGAGGAACTGGTTAGAAAGCAATGGATATAAGTTTTGTCCATTATGATTACATCAAAATCACACAACTAGAACTTGTGTGGATGCAAATATCTTCTATTCGATCAAGTGAAAAGATATACCACCATTAAATACTAAATATTAGAAACTACTATAATTAATTAAATATTAAAAAAATATTTCATCAGTTGAAAAATATTAAAATAATATTAAATAATATTCCCACCATTAAAGATTAAAAAATTTCTATAAACTCAATATGTACCGTCAAAAAATGAAAATTTTGATGAACCCAATGTGTACATCACATTGGTTGTTACACACACACACATATATAAGGACAGTATTATTATCAAGGTTATTGAACCTACATGTATATAAGGACAGTATTATTATCAAGGTTATTGAACCTACATGTATTAGTGACAGTTGAACTGGTTGAGTTACTAGACTAAGGGTTAGTTGAGTAGAGCATAGTTAAACCGGAGCTAATCCAAGGCTTAACGAGTGAGGAAGTGAAGATTTCATGGTTATTTACATAGAATTAAGAATAAAATAAAAAAACAAATTAATTTAATTTTTAAATGGTTGAATAGGTTAAACCTGACCAAGCCGTTTGGACCACTAATCGGCCAGTTTTTGCCCCAAACCAATCGGTCTAATCCGATTCTGATATCCGTGGTTACTATATGTATATATATATTTGGTGAAAATAGATACTTTAATCCATTATACACAAACACAGATACATGGACAATTTTTTTTTTTTTGGTTATATTATTCTCATATATTCTTATATTTGATGTAATCTAACCAAACTTTTTTGTATCTATCATTATCTTTCCTTAATAAAGAAACAAACAATTTCATATAATCATCATTACATTACATTGTATTCCATTAATTTCCCTCTGATTCTATGAACCAAACAGGCACAAGAGTACGTAGGTGTTAAAAAAAAAAATTATGTTGGGAGTCTGTAAAATTTGATTGTCACTACCCCGTGGATGCCAAAAAACACACAGTGACTTTACAAAAAAGAATGGCCATATCAACTACCCGTATTCTTCGAGCAAAAAAAAACTACCCGCATTGGCTATAATGGAAGTGGCCCAATGCGACGGGCCAAGTTGCGAATTTCTTTTAAAATAGGTGCCCGCATTTATTACATGATAATGAAAATGACAATGGCTCGAACAAGACAAGAGGATGCACGTTCCTTGTTCAAAAAGAGTTGACTTGTAATAAGCATCCACCACTCATATGAACAAACTATTCGTTCGTTAGTGCTTTGCATGGTTCTACGTACATATCTAATTGGTCGTGTATATTCCTTTCAAATACAATTTTCCAAAAAAAAAAAAAAAAAGCCCCAAGCCCGGGGCTCAGCTCATTAATTGATGTCTTATTCATTTCAGCTACTACGTACAGTGTAAGCCAACCTTTGATGTTGATGGTGTCCACAAGAATGGGCCGTGGCCTCCCCCTCAGCCTTCCCACTTTTCCGGCCACCGCCCTGTAATCTCACGTAACAATTCAGAAACACCAACAGAACACCAACGTTGAGCACCGAATTAAAAATACAGGCGCCGATCCCGTTACATCCTCCCCTGAAGAAGTGAAGTAACAACACTCCGACGTGGCACGCCACGTTGCAGCCCACCAACACTAGCTGACAATTCAACACGAGTGGGAAGCACGCTCTTTGGAGCCCCATCGCCGTCCAGAATCTGTACCCGTACACCACGGAATACACCAGAGTCGTCGCCAGGATTGCCGCCACCTGAAACGACTGTGAGAATTCCAGCCACAAGAATGACATGAAGGTCGAGATTGAGTGGTTGAACAGCTGGAACAATACTAGCTTACGATGTCGTAGAATCTTGAAGATCGTCCTCCACATGTGTAAGAATCGAGACAAGTAGTAAATGTAAGACCAGAAGAAAACTCGACCCGAGGGTCGAGTACCCAGAGGAAAACAGAGCAGCCATTGGAATGGAGTCTTCGACCGTCGCCAGAACCAACGCGTGTCTCTCATCTCTGCGGCAGCGGAGAGTAGTATTCCGGCGAAAATAGTGACGGAGATTAGGGACATGGTTAGGCTATGAAGGGCGAGTACGGGCCCGAGAGGAATGGTGCGGGTCGGTCGGAGGAAGAGAGACAGAAATAGATGGAGAAAGAGAGAGATAAAGAGATATGCGGCTATGGAGATGAACAGGAATAGCCACGTGGAACCCCATGAGTAGGTGTGGCTCCAACGGAAATTGACGATCGCCGGATGCTCCGATAGATAGAAGACGAGGTTGTGGAAGGCGGCGGCGGAGGTGTTACCGATTGCAGCAGGCGACACGACGGCGTAAACCATGACTAGCCTTTCACACGAAGTGATCCGTTTTCTCCTTGCTCAAGTAGAAGGAATTTATATAGTTCTCGGTGGAATTTACACGCTGCGTCGAGCGCTACGTTCTAAGCAGCAGAAACCGACAAAAAACAGAGGAGAGGTACCCTCCCTTGCAATAAATAATAAATATGTCGGTAAGCGAACATAAAGAAATTCATTACGTGGTAAAATGTTTCAAGGTTGAAAATGTGGACGTTTCCTTATCATGTCAAAGGAATCTTTTTATTCAACTCTATCACTCTATGACTCTATCCATTTCCAGTTAAAATTTATTTTATTTATCCCGATAGATTTTTATTAATGTTAGAATTAAAGTGCATCCAACAGTTTAACGTAATTTTTTCATGTGCATTTAGTCTTCTAAAGTGTTTTATAGTGCACCAAACATCTTAAAATATTGTTTCAAATGCGTTCATTACCATAAACTATTTTTTTTTTATACATTCAACATTCTAAAGTATTTTTTCAGGCATAAAGAATGGTCTAAATTATCTAATTTATTAAATACAAAATTATATAAAAAGTACTTCGTGATAATGGACGCAATCTAAAAAAATACTTTAGGGTTTTGAGTGCATCATAAATTGATTTAGACCACTAGATACACCTAAAAAAATATTTTAAGATACTGATTACACCTTAACCCTTAATGTTATAGTAATAATATTTTTATATAATATTAAATCTCAGCCATTGAAATTTGGTTTAATGACAAACCAGGGGAGAAAAATCAATGCACAACAATCTTCTCCCCATATCCCCCCCCACCCCTCCACATGTAAATTTAATCCTACTACTCCTATAAGTTTTAATTAATTAATCATTGTAAATGCTCGCCATCTAATTCCTCGCAACTCCTTTTCTTGCTCGTTGATCTTTTTCTAGCCCTGTTAGCCACCATCAATACTTGGATTTCGGGTCATTTTTTATGTATACTACTTCGCGGATCCTAAATATATGACATAATTTATAGTACAAGTTATACTATAAAATATATTCTATATTTAGGACCGGCGATAATATATTATTTAACGCACAACTTTTTAAACAAAACATGTTTAATTTTGTTAAGATGACAAATTCTGAGTTCAGTCTGGATATTTAGCAAAGTTAATGGCATTTATCATAAAACAAACCTGATAGTTCAAAGCAACACTTCCAAGAATACATGTTCTTTGTTTTCTTTTACTACATTTCTAACTACAATATACACCATCGTTGTTAGTTGTTACTATATTTCGTAACTCCTTTATTTTAGCAAAACTATTATTCATAACTCATAAATAGTACGTAGTAGGAATAATTTACATTTATGATATTCATGAATAAAGTACTGAAGGATAGGAAATGAACATATGTAAATGTTGACCTACACGGTTTACAGACATGATAAAAACCATTGTCTCCGTGCACGTTTATCGCGGGTTTGATTGATATAATATAATATTCAGGAAAGCATCGAATAATTAAAACATGGCTATGTAGATAAATCATTTATAGGAATCCACGCGTTTCTTTCTTTCTTCCCCCACTATACTTTTCATGACGAATTGATTTCAGTATTATAAAGCTGATATCCTGATCTGATACCGACCTTCATTTGAAAACCACGCATTTATATATAAACAAATACAAACTCACACCGCAAAAATAGAATTAGTCATAGTGAGGTTGTTCATATTTTTATTTTATTGAAACTATGGTGGTAAGAACATGTCATTTAAAATAAAAAAGACTTGGATCGGATTACATGATAGCATCATCTTTTGAAGTGAAATGCATATGTTAAATTCATAGCCAGAGGAAAATATGGCCATTGCTTATTGCGATTGGATGGGGAAGAAGATTTTTGACATTATTAACAATTGAAAATGAAAAATATCACATCAAGTGGCCTTAGATTTACAAACAAACAAAATTCTGAAATGACATAATCGTAGTTTTTAGAATATATATTTGAGATGATAATGTGATTTTAATTTCAATACGTCAGTCACTTCCAAAAAAAAAACATGGCAGTACCAAAAAATATATATATTGTAAAGCTTACAAATTTAAAGTTATTGATTCTTTATGCTATCCTTGACCGGATGAGATGACAAAGGCATTCCATTCTAAATAGTGTACCAACATACATCAGATTTGCTCACAATTTTGTTTTGTTTTTAAATACAAGCTGACATTAATGTTGGTACGTTTATTTGAGGAGAAAACTTACATCTAGAACTTGACATAGTGAATATCCAGTTTCCAATTAGTTACTTGATAAATCCCAATTTTCATATTTTTATCTCACCTTATTCATTTATTTTGGGGATTATTTTAGGCTAATTTGAAATTATTAGATAATATTTGGATTGTTAGCCTATTTTAGGAAATAATGTAAATATAAATTAATTATAAGATATTGGGCTTAAATTATTAATATTCTGATTAAATAATATCTCTTGATATATGATAGATTGTGATTTTATAATATCCTATAAGTGTAGAATTTTTCAGGGAAGCTAAAAAGAAACCCAATGGTAGAACTTATTGGGTTTCTTAGATTTTATTGGGCTCAAGTTAATACCCTAAAAAGCCCTCTCTTCCTCCCTATTAATTAACCTAGTCGCAAGCTACAGAGGGAGAGACGGAAAAAAACGCAAAACGCCGCGAGTTGAACAGGAAAAGACGAGAGACGCGTAGACGCAGGAAGGAGGCAGACATACGATTGAATTGGCTGATTGGAGTTCTCCAATAATTCATCATCTATTCTTCAATCCAATTTCTCTAGTCGCGGACCCCACCTCCAATACTCATTAATTCGTTTTCCTCCTCTCACACTCACAGAGACTTAACTTCCAATATTCATCTAGCCACGGGACCCACGGTCATTGAATCTTCATTCAATATTTCACAATTCCTATACATGATAGTGACGTGTTTGGCACTTGGAGAAAGGAGAATAACCATGGAAGCTTAAGCTATTAGGGAGGCAACTTGGGAAGAGCATGGAAGAAGCTAAGGCCTAGGGTTTTATACTTGAAGACCATAAGGGAGTGTTGTTCCTTTTATCTTTTTAATTCAAATTTGAGATTATTTAGTTTTAAATAATTCCGAGTTGTGTTAATTGAAAACAATCTAGTTTTAGATTGTAAACTTATTTCTTTTGGATTAGACTGGTAATTTGAAGTTTTATGCTTATTGTTGGATTTTTGTTTGCAACCTTTGGATTGTCAATTAAATTAGTAATTGAGTTTTCGTTGTTAATTTAATTGTTAATTTGGTTTATCACCTTAATTGTTTAATTGAGTTGATAAATTATTTGGTTGTTCAATTAGATAATTGTAAACAAGATTTTCAAGATTATTTTATGATTGGTTTTTAATGGGTTTAATTAGCCACCACTTATTTCATTATGAGTTTTCTAGTGAAATATGTGTTATTGAACTAGAGGGTTTCCCATGTTCAATTGGGTAATTAAATTTATTAATCTCTCTTGGGTCTAATTAATTAATTTGGGTTAAGAAAGTCGACTCCGTGCAATTCCTAAGTTGTCCCCTTCATCATCATAACTGAATTAAATCATTTTATTTTATTTTATTTTAATCAATATTCTTATTAGGATTTTAATTATTCTCTCATAAGAAAACCCCCCAAAAATTGCATTCAAATTCATATAGTTAGTTTCATTCTCATATAGGTTTTAGAGTCACTTGCATATAAGCAGTAGTGTTTTACATCTTAGTTTAGGTCCATTTACATTTCACTGCATCTTTTATTACCTGAAAATTAGTTCTAAAGAAAACCCACAGCTTGCTCCTTAGGAGAATGACCTAGGTTGACCCTAAACTGCATAATTAATTAGGACCTAGTTTAATTGATTACTTTAACGACAAAAATACCCTCGATCATTACTGCCATCTGTATTTTTTAAATATATCATCACTATCTTTTAAATATATGTTATAATATATCATCATCTTTTAAATATAATATTATTACTGGTGTAATCCACCATTTCTCTCTTTTCTTTTAACATCTTTGTCGAAACTCAAGACTGTATCATTTATCCACTTGTCAGTCTCTACTTTCTACTACAAATTAGAGGTGCTGAGCGGTGAGATGTTGATTTCAAACCTTTCTTGTCTTCTCCTTGGTTGGTTTGTTTTGATCTCGTGGGTTATTCCTTTGAGTGAGTGTGGACAGCAAGAGAAGCATGAATTAAGATTTGTAGAAATCAGAGACAGATAAGTTAATTAAAAGATACAATTTGGAGTTTTTAAGATGTTGAAGTGGAAAGAGTGAAAGGATGAGTTATGCAGTTTACAATGATATATTTTAAAGATATAGATTACAATAATTCATTGCGAATTGAATATTTATTATATTAAGTACTAAATGTAAGTTTTCTCAGTTATTTATTGGGTCTTATTTAACACAGTTTTAAAATTTAATAATTATTTCAGCTTTACTCTCATTAAATATATACAATTTTCATTATATTAATTATCGGTCAAAATTGTATATTGATATAAGAAATTTAATAAAATGATTTATGTTAATTAGAAACAAAAAATAAGCTCTCCCCAGTCCATGGCTTTTTTTTTTTTTTTTTTTGGTTATAAATGGAGGCATAACCTGTAGATTAAAATAAGGAAGTTAGGGAAGAAATTCTCATATAATCATGAAGAACTAAAGTCTTTAAATATGTAGGACACATATAAAAAAAATAAGACTTGAAAAGACCTTCCTTGGCATGTTTATCTGCTACTTGGTTTTGATCCCTCGAGATATGATTGATCTTCAAGTCCCATGTGAACTACTTGAAGGCTTTGATCCAGAAAAACTCCCGACTTTGATTCTTACCATTGCCCCTATCATTTAATAATGTACTCAATGGGGCCGTGCTCTACTTGTTAGGAGACCGGTGTCGTACCCTTCCAAAACTTTTTTGTATAAAATAAAATAAAATAATAATAATGTACTCAATAAGGTTTTTGGAGTCTGATGTGGCAATGACGTTCCAGAAGCCCATGTCTCAAGCTAACTATAGGCCCTTTAGGAGTGCCCGTTCCTCTGCTTCATGAGCGATGGGATTCACGTACCTAATGGAGAAGCAAATCCTGCAATCCAATTCCCATATGAATCTCTTAAGACTCCACCACAACTTGCCATATTTCTAGTGGAAGCCATTGCTCCATCGACATTTAGTTTAACCCACTCCCTAGGAGGAGCCTGCCATAATCGTCTCCCTGTCAGTGTTGAAGCTAAACTAGACGAGAGATCCTCCCTATAAACAAAAAGCTGCCATAGCTTTGAAATAACCACCTGTGGCATATTTGTTCTAACAAAATGTTTTTTTGAAAATTGAAAGATTTCTCCAGTTCCATAACTTCCAAATCCCAACTATCCTCTATACTCCTTCCAAGATCTCCTTTAAGGTTTAACTAAAACCATTGACATAGTGAAGGATTAAAAAAAGAAAGGTAGTATTTCGGATTAACTAAAGCCGACCACATGTTCGATCTTTGCATAGTCTCAATCCCGCAAGACATGTATGAGACTTTCGGCTTGTGAATTACAGTAAACACAAGTTGGAGACGAGTTGGACCAGAGGCTTCTCCACTCATTTTAAGGAAGTCTATTTTGGAAGGCTAACCACATGAACACCTTAATTCTTTCAGCACCCTTCCAATTCCATATTAACTTGTAACCTTGATGAAATGCAAAACCATTTGAAGATATGATTTGGAAATACGCAGATGTAACAGTAAACTTTCCATCCTTCATTCCGTTCCATAACATCACGTCTTCCCTAGCTTCAGGTATAGGTGGAAGAATAGCTATCAAATTCTGGATCACTTCCCTATATTATGGATTCAAGCCGAGAGAGATTCCAAATTCCATTAGAACTCCGGTCTGGTATGGTACTGTTATACTCTTCCTCTGAAAGGCGTCTCAGACACAATTCTTTTATCTTCTTCCCTTGAAGTAACCATGAGTCATTAAAGAAATTAAACTTACAGATTCACCATTCCTCACTCTCGAGATAGTCCCTTCATCAATAATATGCTTTTGTTTACATATAAAATGCCATGAGGCAGAGTCACCTGGTCGGACCTCAAGTAAACAATTCTCACTTCTAGACATGTATTTGCTAAATAATACCTCAGTCCACAAATTTCTAGAACCTACAATCATTGCCAAGATAGTTTGCATCCAAAAGCTTGGTTCATGACTGAGAGGTTTTTGAATCCGAGACCCCCATTCTTGTTAGGCTGAAGAAGAGTATTCCAACTCACGTTATGAAATCCATGAGCACCTGACTTTCCCCATATGAAAATTACATTGCAATCTCTCTGTTTACTTGCAAACACAAAGAGGTAATTGTGCAGCTTGCATCAGATACAAGGGGATGGAACTAATTAGAGACTTGGCTAGACTGATTCTTCAGGCCATGGATAAGGAATTTGCTTTCCATACTGCTATCTTTGATCTAACTTTATCAATGATGTAGTGAAAAGATTCTCTTGGCTTCCTCTTTTTAGACAAGGGAAAGCCTAGATACTTACCAATGTCATTGGTGATCTTCATCTTTGTGATATCTTGAATTTTCCTTTTAATTGTATCTGGGACTTTTAGAGAGAAGAAGATGGATGATTTTTCATAGATGATTTTCTCTCCCCGAAGCCCCGCAAAATCTGTTAAGAACATTAATAACACAATGAGCTTGATCCAATGAAGCTTCCCCAAAGAGTAAAGATCATCTGAGAACATCATATGAGATAATTTTGGTTCTGTTTTGGACACTCTGACAAGTTTCTAGTTACCTTCCTCAACTTCATCAGTGATAAGGTGGGATAATCGATCAATGTAGAGGACAAATAAGTAAGGTGAAATCAGATCGCCTTGCCTTATGCCCCTTTTTGGATCAAAAAACTCAATTTTCTCACTGTTCCACAAGACATTGTAAGTCAGTGATGCTACAATTCATAATCAAATTGATTAAATCATATTCAAGACCCACTTCTAACAGCACTTGCTTCAAAAATTTCCTGCTAAGTCAGTCATCATAAGCCTTCTCTAAATCGATCTTTAGCACCATATAAGTCCTCTCCTACTGTTCATTTTTCCCATGGTGTGTAGAATTTCTTGTCAAATAAGGTATGAGCTGAGTATCTATTCAAGAGAGACCGAGAGCGTTAGCCATAGTCTTTTTTTTTTAAGGTAATAACTCTTTAGTGTCCCTGCCTTATAAATACAATTGAAAGAGTTGTTTCATAATCAATAATGCAATGTTTGTAGCCTTGTGTTTGCTAACAAGTGAGTCAATAACCTCACATGGCCCTGAACAACGGGCGGAACTAGAAAGTGCAATTGGGGGGGTGAAATTTACATAATAAAACCCATATTTTCATGAAACTATATTTCAACCCTATATAAATTTCAAAATTTTCATTTTACTCCCTCAATGTAACTTTACATGGAGAGACTAAAGTGAGAATCATGAAATTTTTTTGAGGCAAAAAGATAATTTTCTAAACATGTGGTTATTTTCTATAATTTTAGGGGGCCACCCCTAACCTCCTTAAGTCCGCCCCTTCCCTGAGCTCATTAATTGGGCCTCATTTCTCCCTCCCTTGACGTCTTCTTGTCTTTGATTATGAGCTCTAATCTAATCAATATTGCAATATGTTTATATCCCTGATATATATTTTAATCAATTTATTTTCAGCGACACTGCGTGATTGGATTGCCATAAATTTGAATAGACAAATAAGAAAAGAAGTGAAATTATGAGATCCTAGATAAATTATACTAGCCACCTCCTGAAGGATATAGGATGTAGTTTGTAATGTAATTTGTATTATAAACTAAATCTTTTATATATTGCCCATCACATCTTCCGAACTTGTGCCAGTATATATACCCAAAAAATGCCTCTAAACAAGCCAAAAAAAGTTAATAATTACATTTTTAGTTGTCAAAGAAATTAAACAAAGCAATCCATTAGTTCAATTGGTGTAAATATATAAAATCCTAGATAACTTATAATAGCTACCTCTAGTCCTAAATACAGGATACAATGTGCATTACAAACTATATATTATACATTTAGGACCAAATGAGTATTAAATATATTTAGGTTTTTTGGGATATATGAATCAAGAAACCAAAGCGAATTGGTTGTGAGATACAGTCATTGAGATTGATGCTTGAAAGTTGAAATCCAAATCATTATAGTGTGGGAATTAATTCTGACTCGGTTGAATTTTTAGTGACTTGGGGGGTGGGGTAACGCTAAGGAAGAGGATACTTTTTTCCGAGAAAATGGGAAATTTCATTGATGAAGAGAAACTGTACATTACAGAGATTACTATCAGACTGAACTGACAAAATGAAATTAAACGTAGAGTAACTCTTTAAAGGAAGAACAACTGTATATGGATTTTATCTGTGGCACAATTCCATCAGCCGTGCAAGTTTCCTGTTTAAAATTCTGTGATTCCTCTCACGTCCCATAATTTCCAGCATGTAATGCAAATACCGATCTCCCAAGATGTGTCCAGGCTTGAGATATTAAGAATCAAACCCAACCAAGTGTCAATATCTATTATGAAGAAATCCATACACATACCTGCAGGTAGAATCTTCTTCCAAACTGATGTAGACAAGGGAGGCAGCTATTAAAAACTTGATCAATGCTCTTTGATGTGGGAATATACAAGTTATAGGAGGGAACAAGTGAAGAAGAAAGACAAGTTTGTGTTGATAGCTTGATTGATATGAATGTGGAGAGGACCAATTAAGGCCTTGAGGCCGTGTGAGGTGATTGATTAGCATATTCTAATACTCGCTCTAATATTCTTCAAGAGAGTTGAATAAGCTAATTATGTAATTTAAGACAATAGTTAAAATTAGTTAAAAGTAATATGTGTGTGTCTATATATATATATATATATATATATATATATATGGAATACATTTTTTTTGAAGTATGACATTATTTATAATGAGAAAGTAAAAGGGAGAAATATAGTGGTAATTAATTAGAAAAAGTATGAAAGAAAATGTTGCATGAGAAAACAATGAGAGAAGAGAATAAAATTGATTAGGAATACAAATGATAAAAATATATTAAATGCTTAGATAACCCCAAGTATGATCTTATAAAAAAAGAGTAAAATAATTTACATTTTAAGCTCTTATAAAAGGGATTAAAAAAGTATATTACTACTTCATTCAGTATTTATTATTAGGCACTAGCTAGCAATCCTTACAAATCAATAAAGACAGTTAAAAATATTAAATTCGTCTTAAAATTTAAGTAATTTTAAATATTAATCTTACTAATCATATTAAATTCTAATATCATATTAATTATTACTCTCCCCTACTACAATTATTAAACATTGGTAATAAGCATGGAAAAAATATTTAATATTCTTTGGAAACAAACAAGTACTTTATAAAAATGACTAAAAATACTTGTTAGTTGGTGTTTTCTAATAAGAACTAGAACTAGAACTAGAGGGACTACATTATATCATTAATCCAAGTTATAATTTATCTTCTATTAAGAATCATAGGTAGTTTATTGGGAGACTAAAATGCCAATTGTCATCATCCTAAATGCAAAAACTCACACGGTGAGTGTAAGAAAAAATAACCAAACTATAAACGAGAAATGAATCTAGTGGAAGGGACTATTCCCTGTAATAAGCTAATTTTTAAATATTTGCTAAATTGCCTCTAAAATTAGGTTGCTTGTTCTTATGCAAAAGGACTTTACTTGTCATAAGCATGCCTAAATCATAAAAACAAATTGTTTATTCTTTCTCACTTTACATGATCCTATGCAAAGTTATTAAACTCGAATCGATGGCTTAATCAATTAAAAAGATAGGTCAAAGTTGTCAATGGATTAAATTGAACCCAACTCAAGAGTTAGATATATGTAAGAAATAAAAAAAATTAAAAAAAATTTAAATTCTCATTATATACTAAATAATCATATACTTACATGTTTTTTTTTAAAAAAAAATATTTAAAATTTATATACTCATTCATTCATTTTTAAAAATCTTTAGAGCCTTTAGAGCAATTTAATTGGAAAGCATGGGAGCAAGCGTGTTTACATACCTCAACCTAACCCTAACTAATACTCGTATTCCCTACTTTTCACGCTGAAGCAGACACACCACAAAGGGACAAAGTCACAGCCTTTCAACTTCATCCTCATAATCTTGCGCACAACTAGTTCTCTTTTCTGGTTTGTCACTTGCTTTCGAAAATTGATACACGCGTTTGACAAAGAAGAGTGCGTCGTCACCAAGCCTCTGCCTCCCTCTCTTGTTTATCTCTCCTCTCCATCTTGTTCTCTTCTCCATTTTTTCCGATGCATATATATCGCGCGTTAAGGGGAAATTAACTCAGCCTAGTTCGGGCTTCCAAGTCAAGTCACACGGTCCAATAACTCCAATCCAATGTACATATCTAATGAACATATATAGCAACTTTATGATCGATCCTCGAAGTATAACATCATCGTCAATGGAACCCAAAAATCTAAAGTGTGGGTTGTGTATATTCCTTTTTTTATATATACACCAGAAATAAAAGCAAAACCTAAATATAAGAATATTAGGAAACAACATTAGTAACTCTGGATTGAGAAATTGTAGTCCAATGGCTTCGCCCAGAGCTTTTTCTACAGGAGAGTCTAGCTTCCATGACATTGGGGTCCTTATATGTTGGATTTACACTTGCCAAGAAGGTTGCAGCATACGTCTGATTTCATATACCACTCCCAAGTCTTAAAGTGTTATCGGAGCTTCAGCGGATTCACTTCTCAATCTAAAAAAAATGTCTTTGGGCAAAAAAAATCTAAAAAAAATGTCCATACACGGGACTCAGCTAATTAATCTTGTCCTTTCCTGTACGTACTCTTGGAGCCAACCTTTGACGGTGGCCACAAGAACGAGCCGTGGACTCTCCCTTACCCTCCCCACTTTTCCGGCCACCGCCGTTTAATCTCATGTAACAATTCAGAAACAACAATAGAACACCAAAATTCAGCACGGAGTTAAAAATACAGGCGCCGATTCCGTTACATCCTCCCGTGAAGAAGTGAAGCAACAACACTCCGATATGGCAGGCCACGTTGCAGCCCACTAACACTAGCTGGCAACGCAGCACGAGTGGGAAGCACGCGCTTCTCAGCCCCATCGCCGTCCAGAATCTGTACCCGTACACCACCGAATACATCAGAGTCGTCGCTAGGATCGCCGCCACCTGAAACGACTGCGAAAATTCCAGCCACATGAATGCCATGAAGGTGGAGACTGAGTGATTGAACAGCTGGAACATCACCAGCTTACGACGTTGTAGAATCGTGAAGATCGTCCTCCACATGTGGAAGAACTGAGACAAGTAGTACAAGTACGACCAGAAGAAGACCCGACCCGATGGTCGAGTTCCCAGAGGAAAACAGAGAAACCATTGTAATGGAGTCTTTGACCGCCGCCAGAACCAACGCGTTTCTCTAATCTCGGCGGAGGCGGATAGCAGGATTCCTGCGAAAATAGTGAAGGAGATAAGGGCCATGGTCAGGCTATGGAGAGCGGGTACGGGTCCGAGAGGAACGGTTTGGGTCGGGCGGAGGAGGAAAGCCAGAGACAGATGGAGAAAGAGAGAGATGAGGAGATACGCAGCTATGGAGGTGACGAGGAATAGCCACGTGGAACCCCATAATTGAGTGTTGCTCCAACGGAAATTGACGATCGCCGGATGCTCCGATAGATAGAAGACAAGGTTGTGGACGACGGTGGAGATGTTACCGATTGAAGGCGAGTCGACGTCGTAAAACATGACTAGATGAAGTAATCCTTTCTTCGCTAGCCGAAGGAATTTATAAAGGAGCGAGTTGAACGATAGTTTGTGTTAGTCGTCGGCGAATTGAACAAGCTGCATAGAACACTCTGTTCTGACTTCTGAGCAGCTGAAACAGACACGACCATTTCCTTCCACATTAAGAATTCCTTCCCCATGTACATTTAATACTACCAGCTACTCCTATATATATATATATATATATATATATATATATATATATATATATATATATATATATATATCCAGAACATATTTAATTTTTCATGATAAAAAATTTAGATAAGGTGAACTAGTTTGGACATTTTACAACGTTAATATCATGTAAAATAATTAAAATAAATCTGGTAGATTTATGACTACCAAAAACAACTCTTACTCCCTCTAATCCTTATTATTTACTCCCTCTGATCCTTATTATAAGGCACCAACCACCAACATTTTTTTGGTCTTTATTATAAGACATCAACTTCTTTAACTACCTTATTTATTACTTTTTTTCTCATTATGCCCTCATTTTTAACTAACTCATTAAATCTATATCATTAAATTAGGGGTAAAGTTGGAAAGATTTATTAATTTTGAACCTAATTAATGAATTAACTTCCATTTCTTAGTTTATGAGAAAAAATAGTTGATGCCTTATAATAAAAATTAGAGGGAGTATTATAGTAGATAAATTAGTTGAATGTAAGGCCTTATCACATATATTGTTCATAACTCAAAAACAGTACAGATTATTTATGAATTAAGTACTGAAAGAAAGAAGAGTACGGGTGTGTGTAAAGGTTGGTGAATCAACCTTGGTTTTTTCATTTTTAGGAAAAGGCAAAATGAACACGTATTGTTTTACAAGTGACAATAAATGATATAATAACTAACACAATACTAGTACTCTAGTTATTTATGCAAGATCCAATTGGTTTTTTTTTAATGAGAAATTAAGGAAGTTAAATTATTTGTATTAAAATATCTATATTTATCATTTTTTAAAAAGTAGTTTACATGACTTTTAAATTAAATTGATACAAAAATTAACAATAGAAAACATATTATACAATTAAATGACTTATTTAATTTTCTTAATTTCTGCATAAAAACAACAACTGACTCTTATATATATTATTGATGTCTTTCCATATTACAGTCCCATGTGAACCCCTTGGTGGGTCTTGAGAAATGTATCTTTTACCAATACACATCTTAGCCGAAGCTTATATTGAGTGACCATATATTATAAGAGCAGTAAGAAAAAAGCAATGTGAATTTGAGGACAGACAAACTTCTTTTGTCCAGATAAATTCCAGGAAAGGAGATCCATCAAAGTATATTATGATAAGGTAAAAGGTCTGTTTGTTGAACCTCATTGGTTTCCCCATGATTAAAAAACCATTATCTCCATGCGCGAGTGCCACGAGTTTGTGGATATAATATAATATTCAGGAAAGTGATGAATTATTAATAAAATGGCTACGCCTACAAATGAGGGACGATTTCACACAGACAACATGCATCAAATTTTTCTGAAAACATAATAACGTTTTTATTGTATTTGTCTTGTAAATCATTTTACTTGCCTTATAAACGTTTATATTTGTCTTATAAATAGCTAACATGTTTTTAATTCTCTAAGTTTTTTTAAATCCCTTTATTTATCTTATAAATATCTTTGTTTATCTTATAAATACTTATATTTTTCTTGTAAATTTCCATATATATTTTTTTAAAATGGTAAGATGTTTTTAATTCTCAAAGTTCATTTGAATCACTTTATTTATCTTATAAAAGTTCTTATTTATCTTGTAAATACTCTTATAAAAAAATAAAAGAAGGGTATAATTACATTTTTATGCACAAAATTTAATTTCATTTGAACCTATGATAATATAGTGAAGTTTCATACAATTTTAAGGATTGAGTGAGATTATGTCACATACTTGGGTGCTGATTAAAATTTTCCGTACAGATTATATATTTACTGGAGTCCACAAGTTTGTTTCTTTCCTCACAAGTCCCATATATATAATTGTTCTAAAAAAGTCCCATATACATACATACATTCATACACACACACACATATATATGCTTTTTCATCACGAAATTATTTCAATATTATAAAGTTGACCCCGATACCGACACTTCATCTTCATTAGAGAACCACTCTTTTTTTTTTTTGAGAATTGAGAACCTCTCTCACTCATTTATATACATATACAAACACACCGCAAATGTACAAAAAGGGTTAGTGAAGTCGTTCAGATTTTTTTATTTTAATCGTGAAAATTTATATATTGTAAACTTTACAAATTTAAGGTATTCAATTTTGATATTTTTTTCCCCGTTTAAATGTTTGTCAAAGATCGGATTTCATTGTTTTTTAAATTACGTTCTCTATATCCAACCCACTCTGAACTAATATCAATCAAAGTCAGGATTGTGTCTCAAGTAAATTAACCAGGTCTAATAAGAGAAAAATTAAAAATTATTCGATGGCTAAATAGAAAAAAAAAAGGTTAAGGTAGAAAAAATAAAAAATACACATAAACTTTTTCCCCATGAGCGCCTAACACTACATACTTTTTTTTGGAGCAAAAATACACACGTGGTTACCATATTTTTTAATCAAAAGTCACATCTCACCGTTATGTTATTGTTCACCATGATGAGTAAAAAAAGATTAAGTGAACAGTAACATAACGGCGGTGAACAGTAACATAACGATGAGATATAACTTTTACTCCAAAATAATAATCACGTGTGTATTTTTGATCCAGAAAAAAGCACGTAGTGCTGGACGCTCCTGAGAAAAAAGCTCATATGTATTTTTACACCTTAACCCAAAAAAAGAAGAAGGAGGAGGAGGAGGAGAAGGAGACAGTTGAAGATTGTATAAATAATTATTGAAAAGAATTAAATTTTATATAATTTGTATATGAAAAATTTTAAACAATAAAGTCATTAGAAGTCGTATATAGTAGAGACTGAGCAATGAGTATATCGTGGAACATAGCGAGGCACACGCCAAATTATTAGCAATTTTTCCATAAAACCAAACATTCTAAAGAAAGAGACAAGAAGCGTCTCAGAAGCATCACTTTCTTAGTGGTTAAGTTTGATGGGAGAAATAAAGGAATTTGTAGTAAGGTTAGGATCGTTTTCTTCCCCGTGAAGTTGTCAAAGAATATAATCACGTACAATTTTTCTTTGAAAGATTTTTAGGGAGCAATATTATCTTTAAAAATTTCAAATCATATCAATTTCATCATAACCGTTATTCAAGTTAAGTTTAACAGTTAGTTCACCAAATATGCTAAGCTAATAGGCCTACGTGTCATCTACATCATTTTTATTTTAGATTTAGGTGTAAGGTTGTCTCAAAAGTTTTTACTCAAGAACTATGTTGCCTGAAAAGTTTTTAAATTATAGCATTTTTACCTCGACTATTATCCAAGTTAAATTTACTTTTTAGTTAGCCAAATATGCTTATCTAGCAAGTTTATGAGTCATCGACTTTATTTTTTAAAAAGTTTAATTTACAAATAATAATTTTTTTTTAAAAAAAGGTCACCCCATCTAAATGTTTGGAAAAAATTAAGAAGGTAAAACCATTTTTTGCAATGAGAAAAAAATTGAAAGGGTAATGTCGTTGGAGTACGGCGACTAGTGGCTTTGTTATTGGTAATTTGGTACTCTTAAATCCAGTCATTGGCTCTTTTTCTTCATTACTCTCTAATGAATGTGAGCTTCTCCTCCATCTATGGTTTCTTCAATGTCATTCACATTGCGTAGCACATTTAGTCAAATAACAGTCAAACTTATCCATAATAATGGTTAAGACAACATTACTATAATTTGCAAACTTCTAACACAATATTGAACTAAAAAAATTTGGAAGGCAACTCTTGAATGAAAATTTTTAGGATAAATATGCATCTTAATAAAAATTAAATAAATAGTATATTTTATCAACTAACATTGAAACATAAAGTAGATGACAGCGGGGGAGTAATTGCTACATATTGAAAACTTATCAAGTGACATGGCTCCAAAAACAATTTGCAGAGCAAAGTCTAGATTTTTTGAAAACTTCCAAACCAAAAAATGGATTTTAGCCCTTTGTTTCAGGAAAGAAACAGGCAGACTAAAAGCTGTGGGAATACTTGCTTCCTTTCACTGAAGTCCTGCTTAAGTTATTGGGAGTGGTTAAAGTTTCAGTACTTTATATGAAGACTTGTCATATTAATCTTATATTAAAATAGTCCTTGATTGCATTTGCAAGCGCGATTTTCTTTTCCGTTTTTTTCCCCCACTTTGCAGCAGCAGATTTTTTTTTTTTTTTTCATACTAAAATTTTAGAAAAATGGTTAGGTTTACTCATAATCTAAGGGTATGGTAAAATCTCCTTTCCTCCTAAGTGATACCAATGTTGGGCAGAACAAGCCGTTTATTACCTTTAGACGTTTACCTAAGCATTCAGGAGCTAAGATGCCTTCCCCATAGACCAACTTCAGGATCGAACCCTCTCCCTGAGAGCCATCCTTGATTGCAGCAGCAGATCTAAGTTACTTGGTGATGACATTTGCAGGCGGATGATGTAAGATCCAGGCAACTTATGAAGAAACATTTGAACAACAAATGGCCCAGAACCGGTTCAGATTGAACAAAACAAACTAAACTAAAAAAGAAAGGCTTGGTTCAGCACTTCAGCCAATTAGACAAAAGGAGCATGCGTCTGGTAAACAAAGAATACTGACAGGTCAGAGAAGAGGGTGTGATCTCACATTGCAATATGTCTGTCTCTATCTTGTTCGGAAAACTTACACCTTCTCCACATTTTTTTCTTTTGCTACAAAAAAAATTTAGGTGGGATAGACATCGGTAACCCATCAGAGCTAGGGCATGCCTCCAGGCTCAAAGTGTGCTTACAGAAGTACTTACAAATCGCCCACTAAAGAAACCCTCACATCGACCAGCGGGAATCGAACCTCCTCTCTTTTGGAGGTGAAGGCCACTCCTCCTTGGCTACACCTTCTTTACATACTGACCAATCAGAGCTCTAAAATCTGTGTTCCGAGTTTAAACGATCCTTAGTTTAGGGCTTTGACAAATTTCTTCCTCTTTAGGTCAATTCCCTTGGCATGCTACATCACAAACTTTCAGCTGGTTTGGAATGAATCTTTCCTTAAAAATAAAATCTTATGAAGAATATTTGGCATGAAAATGGGAAATAAAACTGATTAATTCAGTGTCTGTTTGGGTTAGCAATATAAATAATTTTTTTAACATGATTTATAGTTTTTTTTTTTCTTGCTCAAAGATTTATAGTATATGAAGGAAGTATGTAAGAAGAATTTTATTACAATTTGCGCCATCGTTCTTATTGAATGCTAACTCAAACATGCAGTCAAATCTTTCTAAAATTAAATCCGCCAAAATCAGATCTAATCCTACGGCGGGGCATAACACCTCAACACCATCTAGTTTGAATATAACTCATCTACTGACGATCAATGAATTCACAAGCGGTTATCAACAATGGACATCCAATTTCAATATCATGAATCCATTGATAATGGTAGGTGAGATATATCAGGCTCGTCGCCACTGGACGATTCCTGTGTGACCAAAACTCATGTTTGTCTGAATCAAAGTACAACTTAAAAGGGTTGAAAGATTCTCATGCTCATATCAATATTCATTGTCAATGAATTGGCACAGCTACCTAATAACGGCGATTAGGAAGCTAAAAAAAGTGGGTCAACCTGTCACAATTCAAAAATTATGTAGCTCCTGATCACATCGTTGACACAGTTGAAAATTTCGGAAGATTCTAGAAGTCACTACTGGAACTGGTGACTTATAATGTGCTCACCAACCTCAATTCCTATTTTCTGCTATCTGATGAACTTCCAAAAAGCTTGTTATATAGAGCTAGAAGGGGGATCCTTCCTTGAAATTAAGCTCATCTCATTCACTCAACCCAATTTTCGACTTAACGCTCAAAGTTCAGAAAGTTGAATCCATACTGGTAGTTAAACATCCCAACTCATGCGGATATATAGCTTTCTTCTCAATCAATAAAAGTAAATATGTATAAAGCAGCATTGTAGAAGATATTGCAGCGTTTTCTACATAACAAAATTCGCTTTGACGACCAGCGGATTATAACTTTATGAGATCAAACATGAGAAGAAAGTAACATACAGAAAAGTTACTGTAAGAAAGCAAGGAAAACAGTCCAATTCCTCATGCAGGAATACGATTAAAAGCATTAAGCAAAGAGCTCAAACAAATGTATCATTCTGTGGCACAAGCCATGAACCCATGACCTTTGAACCCTCCAATTTATTGACTTAAAACGTTAAAACCCTCAAACATATAGACGTGATATGCTAATTATTTTCTGCTGGCATCAACCTCCTAGACAGACCAGTAACATACGATACACTAGCTAATTCATGGAGAGTTAAATGCAGAAACATGAGGAACAAAGTAAGAAAGTCAGCAAACTATGAGAAAACAATTACAAGAAGCACACAAGTTCAGCGTAGTTGTTGATAATACAGTTGTAGAAAGCCAAACTGGCATAAATCTGAAGAGATAGAAAATGACTTGTTGCGTATGTAATTACAAGCATGATGATGAACTCCAGCAATAAATTCTTAAGCTGAACAGCAAGATGGTTTTCCTACCCAAAAATGAGAGCAAGGAGGACCAGTACACCAACCAACAAAAGAAGATTCTTTAAAACATTGTCCTCATGCCGATTCCCCTGACCAGTTGTGTGGGCGAAATCACGGGCATGTCCTCCATGAAAGGAATTAAATCCAAACGGATACCCAGAGGTTGTTCCATAGACAGTGGCATCTGTAAAACCATGAAATTGAATATTAAGAAGCGATGGGATAAAGCCAGCAAAGGCTGTAGAGAGAGTGAAATTTCCTATCCTCGCTGAAGCCATTGGTATAAATCCTCCCATCGACCCAAACCCATAATTTCCAAATGGATTGGCTTCCGGTGCCGGAGGTGCTTCAGGCCGCTGTCCTGCAGGACGGCGGGGAATCTCCATTCCAGGGTATGACTTTGTTCTGGGATCAGTCGGTGTTTTACCCCTTCCATATAATGGAACCAGTTTTTCTTCCTGCACAAGAGCCTTACAAACTGGACATTCTTGAGAATGCGAGTGATGGTGGAGCCACCGGTAGAGACATGGCCAACAAAATAGATGACCGCACAGAGTGATAACAGGGTCATGTGCTAAATCAAAACATATATTGCATTCAAAATCCCCAGCATCATTCGAACCATTCCCTGAGCAAGATGGGCTTTGAGAAGACGTGCTCGTCGTTTCCCCAAATCCATTCGCCATGGCTCACCCCCTAAATCTACAATCTACAAATGCACAAAAACAAAACCCTGTTCATCAATAAAGAAATTACGTAGATTAAAAAAAGTCCCAAAAAAAAAACTTCCAAAAAATCTGAAACGGCTACAAAACGCGAAGCACCATCGGCAGTAAAGGGAGGATAAAAATCACCGTCTTCATTCAAGGTTGAAGACCAATAAATTTTTCTTTCAAACGATTCGATTGCATAATCGAGAAACTATAAAATAACCAATGAAAGAAAAGATCATCTCTATCAACCAATACAAAATCAAGGGGGAAACCAAAAGGAAAACGCACAGATCAAATAATTGGAAAGGAAGCGTTAATAAGCACAGAGGAATGGGAAATACGAGGGATCCCGGAGCGATAATAAAGACATAACGGTCATCGAACTCCACACCAAACGAAATGGCGATTGAAAATTACAAGAGAATGGAGAAAGTTAAGAATAAACAAGAATATTGGTAATCGAATCTTACAATTTGCTTGAAACTCGACAGGTTGATTGGGGGCGGAAGAGGAATTGGAACGAGAGTAAATGCTCCCCAAAACCCCTAAAAATGGCGATTATTAGCGAAAACCTGTAGAAGTTTCTAGGTTTTTCTGGTCTTGTTCAGGCAGATCAATCGCCGCCTTTTTTTCTTTTTCTTTTCTTTTTTTTTTTTTTAATGTTTTGATAGTGCAAGTGAAGTTTTCTAAAGTATGTTTAGTCTTTTAAGTTTAGAAGATGAATATTAGTAAAAGTACGGAAAAAACTTTAATTAATTAATTAATTACCAAAATGTTACTGAAGTAAAAGTATTAACCAATCTGCCCTTTATAATCAATTACATGTCTTATGTAATCGATTACAGGGGGTCAAATCTCTTTTTTTTTTTTTTTTTACACTATGTAATCGATTACGTTACTATGCAGTAATCGATTACATGAAATTTGCACTGTGTAATCGATTACGAATTACGATGAGCGGCGTAATCGATTACATAAAATCAAAAGCCAAATCTGGCAGTTACCACGTGATGTAATCGATTACGGCACGAGCCGTAATCAATTACATTACGCAGTTTCAGTTTTTTAAAAGGCCCAAACCACCCGAAACCCTTCATTTTCCTTTCTCATACCCGATTAGCCTCCTCCATTCTCCTCCATTGACATTTTCGACCACAAAGCTCCAGAATCAAGGCGTGGGTTGAGGAAAAATCAAAGATTTGCTCTCATTTACGGTGATTTCAGTAGGTTTTCGATTCCCATTGCGATTTTGTCCCTATTTTCTCCGTTTTTATGAAGATATGGTGCATGTAATCGATTAGGGTTTGTTTTATTTGGGTATGTAGTATTTTGATCATTGATTTGAATTGTTTGTTGTTGTTTTTGAACAAGTAATAGATTAAATTGATGTTTTTGTGTGTTTCGGAAATAATGGGTGTATGTTTGCATGTAAAATTGATGTAAACAGTGGGATTGAAGCACAAATTACATGTTATTGTGTGTATGGATGTTGAAGATTATTGATTACGTGGAGTTTGATTGTTGATTGTGCATTTTTCTTTCAATTACACTGTTTCCATTGACCGATATTGATCATAGATTGTGATTATACATTTATACCATTAATCACATATTTGTTTCATGTTTGTTGATGATTTATATTTGTTTCATCTTTGTAGGTATTTGTTGTGACCATGCCTCCACGCAGACGAGTTGACCCTCAGACCGAGAGACGTTCGAAGGCACGGATGGAGGGTGAGACATCTGACTCTCAGGCACAGTCGACAGATCTCCGATACGGAATTCTCCTTGGCAATAATGCAGCATCCCATGTATTCTTCCTTCAGCACTTTGCGGGCAAACCCGTGATCAAGCCCAAGTCACTGGATATGCAGTTTTTTACAAAGGAGGGATTTGAGATAGTCACACTGGTGGAGGGTTCGCATCTACGTGGCTTGGCGGAGTTCGTCAGTCACTACTCAGAGGATATGGTTAGAGCCTTCTACCATAACCTCAGTTACATCAATGGAGTGCTGAAGTCGCGTGTCTGCGGCATTGACATAGAGATGACCGCTCTGATATGGGCCCACATGCTGGGATATGATTTTGATGGGGTGGACGCCATTCTGTACGATGGGGATACCAATGTCAACCTGCCTGGATATGACCGAGCCGCCGCCATCAACGATATCAGGAGGCCTTTGGGTCAGAGACCCCTTTTCACTGTAGGCCAGCTGACTGTGGATGCACGGATTCTTTTCTACGTGCTGACCCATATTCTGTTCCCTCGGGCCTACAATCACTCCAGGGTGTTGGAGGTTGATATCCCGATCATGTGGGTCATCATTCACGTCAAGCCGGTGAACTGGAGACACTATATTTGCTGGATGATGTCCAAGGTGAAGCAGAAGGAGAACATCGCCCTCCCATTCACCTACCTAGTCCATCATATATTGCTCCACTTCAGTGTGCCGATGCAGGGATTTGAGATGGTGGACCAGCAGCATTGGAACGCTGTCTTTGGAAGGCGCTTACTGGAGCAGTGCAAGATACAGCAGAATGCACAGGGTGTCTGGATATGCACTGCCGCTAACGAGGACGATGCACCTCCTGCTCCCCCCGTGGTTCATCCTGAGGTCCATATGCCGGACAATGACAATGATGAGGATGAGGAGATGGTTGAGCCGGATGGTGGATTCCAACTCCGTGACGTCATGTTGCAGATGAGGTTGTCAGACCTCCGACAGAGACAGCGATGGAGGAGCCATGAGTAGCGGTGGAGAAGCCACGTTGAGAAGGAGAACGAGCGGTGGCGGTGGATACAGAGCCGGATGCACGTGCTGGAGGCCAGACTTCAGCAGTTACAGGATGGACAGCAGCAGGAGGCAACCGGAGAGGAGGACCAGGTGCCTAATGTCTCCGATGAGGAGGAGGAGGAGGAGGAGGATTTAGAGGAGAATGCAGATTAGATAGCTATGTTTTTTTTTTGTCGGACATGATGTTTGTATTTGGATCTTGTAATTTTTTTTTTAAGACTTGGTGAAGTTGTACTGACTATAGCATTTAGTTTAGTTATGAGTATTTATGCTTTCAGTTCATATGATTTGAGGTGATGAATTTTGCAAATGATATGTCGTAGGACGAAAAACGGATATAGGGACATCGATTGACTAGACATAGTGTAGACGGTTAATTGTTGGCAAAATGACCTTCCCCAAGTCGCATTTGTAGGTAAAAAAAAGTTGGAAATCAGTTTCGTCATGGACCAATTCGAAATCTCTTCTTCATTATGCTTCTACAGCTGGTGTAATCAAAATAATTACACCATGTAAATTTGGTGTAATCGATTACTGAACAGTGACGTAATCGATTACATACTGTAAAAAATGAAGAAAAAGAGATCTGCCCCCTATAATCGATTACATGAGGCATGTAATCGATTACAGAGGGCAGATTGGTTAATACTTTTGCTTCAGTGGCATTTTGGTAATTAATTAATTAATTAAGGTTTTTTCCGTACTTTTGCCATGTATATTTTTATTTCTTTATTTTTTAAAAAAGTAAATTTTTGGCCTCATAATTCTAATATTGTTAATGTTACTAATAAAAAACGTTGTTGCAACAAATTCAAATGATGAATATACAAGTTTAAGTAATAATTATGTAATTAAATGTTAATAATTTTAAATTTAAAATATATGTAAATTAAAAAATATCTAAAAATCTAATGAAACAGTGAATATTAAAACATGGATTGTATTTTAAAAAAATCAATTTAGTAATTTAAATAAAAAACCTTCATTTCATTTTTTTAATGATTTGTCGATTTATTTTAGCTTAATAATTCAAATATATTATATTAAAAAATTAAAAATTAAATATGTTTTATCAAAAGAACAATTACAACTTGAACTTGCTACATTAACATTTTTCATCAGCAGCATTAATAGTATCAGTAATAAAGGATCAAAAATATAATTTATAAAATTAATAAACTAAAAGTACACATCAGGTATAACTTAAAATATTATATATATATATATATATATATATATATATATATATATATATATATATATATATATATAACCCTTCATTATATGGAGATTTCAAGCCTTCAAGGGATGCGGGTTCCATAATTTTATAGCAATACAATTCAGTTTTCATCATGAGATTTTCCAAAGGAAAAGAACATATAAATATTCTCTCAATCACTAACATCCAGGGAGGAATTTAGGTTTTAAATGTTTGAACATTTTTACCAAAATGCCTCCTCTTTCTCTCTCATCTTCTAGTTTCACTATTAATTTGGATGAGTAGAGCTCTTCTCCTATTTGGATTGTTTATATTTAATTTTTTAAAACTATCAATTTTTAATTAGAAAAATCATTTTTACAAAATATATTAGTTGAAAGATCTATTCATTAGAATAATTATTTCTAAATAAAAATAAATAAATCTACGCCATCCCTACCATAGGCAAACTGTTTCCCTATCCCAACTACGTCGCCTTCTCCTCTCACATATGCAATCTCATATAGGAACTCTCAGCCACCGGTCGTTGGCACTCTCTTTCATTTCCTGTTTGTCTTCTCTCTCGTTCCTAAGAGTAACTCCCCAAATTGCCGATGGTGCTCTTCTACCCCTCCCTTTGCCTGGTTCGATTCTAATTGCTCCATTCCCTTTGTTTGGGTTGCAAAATAGATTCCCGTGAAACTTCACCACAAAGTCCCAAGCTAATTTTTTCACAGATCTTTTCGGCATCGTCTCCGACAAACACATTGCAAGCAAACATCACAAGCATTGCAAAGTGACCTCAACTCCCCCTCCCTCCTTGGCCCTCCTCTCCTTCCACAATGATGGCAAAGAGAATGATGGGAGGGGTTTCATATTGCCAACGAAAGAATGTTGAAGAAACCCAAAGAGGAAGAGACACAGGATTTATGCGAGGTTGGGGTCTTTTCAAGTATGGATTTGCAAAGGAGCAGAAGCTAAAGGAGATATAGTAACGGCAAAGCAACACAGTAGAGCGAGATCGTCGGTGAAGTTCCTTCTCTCTCCTTCCCCCACTTCTTCTGGTGATGCCCTGTTGGCCAGAACCAAAACCAGGCACCATCAACTCATCCAATCTGGACATTTCAGATTGGATCTGGACAGTTCAGGTTTCATATTTTTTAAAATATACTTTTGAAATGAAAAAATTATTTTTTGAAAAAATATTAGTTGAAAGATTATTTTTAATTTAGATTCTCTATCCATTAAAAAAAAATTTAATTTGGATCATCCAGATCCAATCTGGACAGTCCCGATTGGATGGGTTGATGGTGCCGGATAGGCATCGAAAGTGGTTCCCTGCTGGCCTGCTCTAGCAAATAGTAGTTGCATAAATTCATTTTGGTTTCCGTTAAAGACCCATAATGAGACTCATCTATGGTGTGGACCAACAAGAGACAATCCATATTAGAATCTGTTTATAATAAAAGGAGATCTTAAACAAGCTCCAATTAATGCTATAATCAAAGAAGATCCCAACCAAGGATCTTAACTCAGCTAGCGACATAACATGTGGACCATAGGGCGCATAGGGCCCACAAGTCCAAACCTAGAGGTACGCACGTTCTCTATCAGTTATTATCCCGTCACTACACACACCACCTTTAGGTGAAAGCTATCTTGTTTGCATAACATGAGTCTCACTGATATCTAACCATAGACATTATCTGAGAGAGCTTACTGATCCAATATCAACATACTAACATACTAGCTTATTAGCTAGACATTTGTGTTCTTTGACAGAACAATTTCCATTTTGAATATTAGGTGCACTCTCCTCCATAACCCTCTTGTAATTTGAAGTTAAATAATGATGGTTGTAGCTTTGCCCATTGGTTTCTAGATGATTCTTGGTGCCATTTGCTTCTCATTGCAGATTTTTGAGGAGTCACGGAGGATTGGCACCGTAACCTACTGGGAGTAGATTCCGCCCCCCCCCCCCCGCTTAGGTGACTCAGGGTCCGTCAATTGGCACTGCAAGAGGAAAAAGGAAGTATAAATTAAAACTGATTATGAACTTTTGGCTTCTTAGAGATTGGCATTAAATTGAAAGTACATAATTGAGAAGGATACATCAATTGTCCCATTATTTAATTCTTTCATTTCTTTGTAGATAGAAGCCTTGATTATAGTCTTTTTTAATTATATAAAAGTAGAGAAGTAAGTATCTAAAAAAACATAAAAAATAAAAAGTGAGGCAGTTATGAAAAATAGATAATAGATAAGGTAGCTACATAATATTTTGGAAATTAATAATCAAAGCTAAGACACTAAAATTAAGAAAAACAAGGCGATCATGAAGATAATAGGGAAAATAATTACCAAATATTTTGTAAATTAATAATGGGGATAGGTGCAAAATATTTTTAAAAAAGTGAGGTGATTATGCAAAATAGATAATGGGAAGGTATATACAAAATATTTAGTAAATGTTTAATTTAAAATTTTGATTATTTTCTTAAAAATTGAAGTGATTTTTTTAGATAACAACACATTAATAAATATTTGGCCCCTAACCTGTGTATTGTGTGGGTGTGGGCTAGTTGAGTATAAGATTGAGCAAGAGTTTTGGATTATAACCAATTGAATAATAATAAGATTGACTAAAAAAGTAATGGTTTTGACAAAAGTCATAACGATTTTAACAAAATCTGTAAGTACAAACACTGTATGTGTTTGAGATAGTAGTTTGAAAAATAACTTATTTACAATCTGATTTATGGAAACTTAACATTCGATAAAAGTCATATTATATAATATGATTTATATTTGTAGTAGCAGTAATATAAGTAATTTTTCTGAAACTGAAACTTGTTTAGAATGGCGGTGACATAAATGGCTTGTAAGATAATTATAAGAGAAAAATTAAAATCAACATTACATAAAAGTAAGAAATAATAACTTAGAAAATTTGGTAATGCTAAAATACATAATTTGATCAGATAATATCACATAACTAATTGGACCACATATCAAAGTATAATTTAGTCTCTAATTATGTCACGCATATAATTCATTTAGGTTGAAGATGATGTAGCATAACTTGTCAAGGAAGGCTCTTTATCTACACTATGATATTTTTTAAAAGCAAGTTTAGATGAAAAATAATTTCAGTAGCTTTATTTATCTATCCAAATTAATAATACATACTCTTTCAAATCCTAAATATAAGAAAATTGTGACTTTTTTTTAGAGATTAAAGAAGTTAAATAAGTTACTTAATTATATCATACATGATGTATCGTTGGATTATATATCGGTTTATAAGTTAGGTAAGATAGTTTGAAAAAAATTATAAATAAAATATTTTAAAATAATTTAATTAGGTTTCTTATATCTCTAAAAAAACCAACTATATTTTATATTTAGAACTTGAGGAAATATAAATTAGTTATAGAGATAAATATTTTTCCTCTATCTCTCTCTCTCACCATCCTTCCATTTTTCCTCTTTTTGTCTCTCTCTCACAGGTCACCCTTCCTTTTTCCTCTCTCTCTCTCTCTCTCTCTCAAATATCACTTGGCCCTCTTTTCCATATTTCTCTTTCTCTGTCCTAGGTAAAAGATGAAAGCCTCTACACTCATCAGTTACAATTTTTTTTTTTTGATAAATGAAAGTTTTTGAAGGGTTCGACACCAGTCCCCTATCAAGGTCAGGGCACGGCTCCGGGCTCTATGAGCATTTACTGGGGACTTATGAGATCGCCTACCAAAGGAGTCTCAACGACGGCAGAGGGGATCGAACTCGTGACCCAAGGGTCTAGTCCTGGATCCCTTACCATTTGTGTCAACTCTCATTGGCTCATCAGTTACAAATTGTGGCTTATGAGAAAAAGTTAAAAGTCCAATTGATTCAAAGCTATGTCCCAAACATATGTAAAAGCCAAAATCTTCCAAAAGTCCAACAGGCCCTCTCATAAACATGTTTGGGAGGTTCAAAAGCCATCCCAAACATATATGTGTAGAAGGATTAATAGAGTTTTGGGTTGTAATCAGTTAAGTAATGAGACTGTTGAAATGAATACTGGTGTTGATGAAATCTTTATTAGTTTTGACAAAATCAATAAGTATTGACAAAATGTGTAAAAGGATTAACAAAAAGTTTTGAATTGTGACTAATAACTAAGTAATAAGATTGACTTAAAAAGTAGTAGTTTTGACAAAATTCCTAATGATTTTTGACAATATTCTTATAAAAGGATTGAATAATGGAGCTTTTTGGTCTTTTCTCCCAAACATGAAAAACTAGATTCCCACCTCATCCCCTCTATGTTATTTGCAAATATTAATGGACCTTTCTTGGTTTTGGAAGTTTAAATGGTATTTATATGTTTTTTCCCATTTTTCAAACTATAATTAAAAAGTAAAAATAAAGTAGTACTCCTCTAACTCTTTTTTTTTTTTTTTGTATAAGATAAAGTTTAGGTGAATTAGATCTCGGAGGCTCAATAGGATCAGTGAAGGCCTTCAAGGTAAGAATGCTTACAAGATACTTATAGATCGCCTACTAACAAAATACTGACATCATGAGGATTTGAACACACAACCTCATGGTTATGAGCTAACTTCTTTACCAATTGGAGCAATAATCCTCTAATTATTGATGTAAGACTATATTAACTAATTTAATTATATTAATGATGTTAGGTAAATTAGTTAATATGATATACGTATCTTCTAAAATATTCTAATCATATTTCTTAATTTTCTCCTTCCCTTTCCCACTTGATTTTTGTTGAGGAAATATCAATATAGTTGATTTTAAAAATTAATAAATTTAAAATATATCTTAATCCAGAACCATTATCAACTCCCCAATTAGATATTGTATTTATATTTAGTATACAAGAAGTACTAATTTTTGCTGAACTATTGAAGTGCTTACCACAAGCACATACATTTTTTTTTTTTGAGAAAATACCTAAAAATATATCCAAAATGCACTACTATAAAAAAAACCTCTTTAACATCTTCTTTTTTACACTTTTAACGTCCCTTTATCAAAGACGCCTATTTGAGAGACGTAATAAGTCAGAGGTTTCGCGTGCCCAATAAATGAGGATGCCATACGTGATACTTACGGCATCCCCAATAAATAAGGACCTTGTATGGCTTTTAAAAACAAAACCGAACTGCAATGTTATTCAGGAGGGGCGATGAGCAACCACTGAAGATGGAGGAACAACAATGATAATCACAGAAAAAACCAAGCAGTGCAAAACTTGAAAAACCGATTAAGAAAAAACTATCGTAGCTCCAGATCCATACATAATCACAAAAAAGAAAAAAAGTGACTAAAATTTATCCAATTAAAATTTATAAAAGATGTCCGCACTGATTAAAACATTCCAAGCCGTTGTCATCGTCGAATCTAGAAGCATTGTGCGTCGTCGTCGTCGGATATGTCAAAGAAACTTCCCTAACAACCCTCATCAGAGAAGGGTAAGAGGACACCGAAGATCGCGGTGAATTGAGACATCTAATATGTCAAAATTCTGACTCATAATTACAAACATGCTACCACCTTTATTTATAAACTTCCCTTTTTAAAAAACAGATGTTTTTCAGGGAAGTAAGAACCACTTTTTGTAGTTGTGACATTTTATTTAATTGTTAAATTTCTTAAAAGTAAAATGATTTTTTTGATCCTACATATATATTTATTTGGGGCTCCAACCGTCCAAGGCCAACATTCATATAGTTTTGTCTTCTTGCCCACATGGGTTTTGATTTCTTGCTTTCCGGAGAATAGATTCCTACAAAGTGGACTTCTTAATTTGCGATAAAAAAACAAGTGCTTTAAGGCCCCCCTACAACTAAAGTTTTTGTTTCATTGCCATGATCCTCTTAAAATTTTATACTGGTCACACAACCCCACCAAATTATGACCTCAACCTTTATATCTAATAACGTGGGACTCTTGGTAGAGATGTAATTATATCTATATGATTAAGTTAAAAGAAATCGAGCAAGATAAAATCTGGTATGAAGCTGTAAATAATTTGTTATAGTGTTTTCATATTAATGTATCAATATTCTCTTCCTAATTTTGACTAGTAGCTTGGTTGCCATTTATTCTTTGATGGTTCAGTCTATGAGAATGCATAATTCAGAAGCATGTACTCTCTTTTGAGGTTTTTTTTTTTTAAAAAAAAAAATTTAACAATACTCTTGAAATTTTTCTGTCTTCTCTCTATTCAGTGATTCATTTATGTGAAAATTAAATTATCCTTAGTTTATCCAACTGGTGATTTATTTAACCAAAAGAATCACATCGATTTTTGTTATTCTTGAAGCATCTGTCTCTTTTCATTCTCATTGTTAATTACCTTAATTAGCTTTCTCTAAACCGGTCTTAATGTGTTTGAGTGAGTTTTTAAAATTTTATTTTTGCAACTTTTTTTTCTTGTCAATAAACATTCCCATTTATCAGTACCGTGAAGAACTCAATGAAGCACATCATCGAATTTCATTTGATCTATCCAGCCTTAATATATACTACTGTCAGTAAGATACCTTCCTGTGTCACATATGCTATTCATCATAATTATTAAGTGCACTAAATATATTGAGATTTTTTGTTTTATGGGAAACATATCATATTGAATCTCCATTTACTTCTTATTGGCGATTTTAACCAATAAACGAATTCATTTACCAAATTAAATTAGGCAATCCAAGTCGTTTTCACATGATGAAATTAGTTTTCTCTTGGCTTTAGGTTGAGTTGTTGCATTTATTTTCCATAATTGCCATTAATTGTATTTTCCTGTTTTATATTTACAAAGGTTTCATATTTTGTGTTTATATAATATAACCATTCTAAACAATGTCCCCAGGGTTAGGTTAGAGAGCACCTATATTTATAATAAATCAATAAATAAAGAGAGAGAGAAAAGCCCAAGTCATATACCTACACATGCATGAACGTGTTTCAAAGTTGGAGATGGAGAATTTTTAAAGGTGAAGGAGTTTTAAATATGGAGAGGTGCAGAAAATTGTAGAGACTTTCTGGTACATATCAACTTAAAAAAACAAAAAACATAAGAAGAGATATTTCAAAAAAAAAAAAAAAAAAAAAAAGGGAAGTGGATCCTCATCTAATTTAATTATGCCTATCCCTGCCAAACAAAACGGTACAAAGTCCTCTCCCTGACTTCTGAGTTCTGAAGAGTCAACCAACACCTTTATTACCTCTGCACCTTCTTAATAACCTTCCTTGCCCCCCTTTATTTATTTGTTTATTTTATCAAACTTTTCATTTATCTCTCAGGAGCTTACATATATATATGTATATATATACACACTCTCTATAGACCATTGAGTTTCCCTTTCTTTACTTTCTAACATACATTTATATAAACTCCTTTTTTTATCTTTACTAAGTGGAATTGTGTGTGCGCGTGTGTGTTTTTAATTTACAAGATTAAAAATTAACATGCTTTTAAAATAAATTGAATCTCTTTCAATTTACATTACCTAAGCTAAATATATCACCTAATTAGTCTAAATTGAATGAATGGATTTTATTATATATATATTTTTTTTTTGTTGGGTAGCCCACACACATCTCAAAATGGTTTGCTCCCCAACCTTCGGGTTCTTGCTTTGAATTTCTACTTGACTCAAAATTGATACCGCACTTATAGAAAAAGGAAAAGAAAATAGATAATTTATTAGAATTTTTTTAAAAAAACGTCATTTGAAATTCAAAATTTTAAATAAGTGATTTTTTTTAATAAAATAAGTTATTAATCGCTTCACTATTCTTATTAATCCTATTATTATTATTATCAACTAAATTTTAAAATTTAAATAGTGTTTTTCCCCTCTAATCAGCTATAAGAGAAAATACCGGAATCAATGACTCAAATGTCTTTTATTTTTGGGTTAAATAGTAAATCCGCCTCGAAAGCATATGTTGAGGATCAATATTGTCTTGAAAGTTTTTTCAGGCTCAATTTTGTTACAGAAGTCTAAAAACGTAACAATGTTACCCTTTTTTTTATTAAAAAACTAATGTTGACCGTTAAAAAAAATTGACGTTGATCGTTAATTTTTTAATGGAAAATAACAGTATTACTACTGCTTTAGACTTTCGAAGAACTAAAAAAAAAAAAACTTACAAGATAACATTGTTCTTAAACGTATATTTCTAAGACTAATTTCTTAGTTAACTCTTTATTTTCCCCGTGAATTTGAATATGTTATTTGTTCTGAGTGGCCTACCTACAAAAAAAATCCCCCGTTAGGCGCGGTCTAACATTGTCATGTCAAGTCTTCGCATTTGACTCAAATGCCTCTTGTTTCACATCTAGTGATGCCCTTCGGCTGAACTGGTTTTGTCTATTTTCATGAGAAAAAAAATTGCCCAAGTTAAAAACAAACGATTTTATAAAAAAAAAAGGTATAGATCATATAGGTCAGGGAGAATAATATATAGGTCCCAATAATTAATATATATATATATATATATATATATATATATATATATATATTAAAAAATTCTATAAGTTGTTAATGATAACTGATTTACTTATTAATTTTTTCTATTTATTTATTAATGAGGACTTTTTTAATATTATTTTACTTAATTAAAACTTGAAAGTGATTCTCCCTATAACCTATCGTGATTAATATTGTTTGTACGGGAGATATTTTTTGTGAAAGAAAATCATGTTCAACGAGGGCAGAATAATTAATGACGCCAATGGATATTATGAACATTTCTAGAGTGATCTGCCTCGACCTAATTTAATTGAATGTGCACCGGTACATGTTGGTACAACACAACTTTTTTTTTTTTTTTTGCCCGCTACAACACAACTAATTGATTGTACTAGGTGAATATGCCATGTATTGTGCTTTTGAAAAGGCTAATAACAAAGATATGTTTAAACCAAATTACTTAGACAAAAAAACCTACATACTTTGATGAAACCAAGTCTTTTCTGGGAATAACCTTTCGCTGTAATAAAAGAACTTGAAAGAGAAAAAAGAAAAAAGAATCATTTATAAAACTCATCCAAATGAATACACTAAGATTTAGATGTATACTGGTATCTCTCATTAGAAATCAATGAATAACTCAAAGCAGTAGTAATTATAGAGTACTGAGACCATATTTAGTGCCTAATAAAAGCAGAGGAGAGCCCTAGATCAGACCAGAAGGTGCGTGCCATTAACTGGAGAAGTGTGCGTGAATTATTGATAATAGAAATTAGAAAAAATGGCAAACAAAATAGGATTTAAATTACAAAATCTCTACTAAATTAGCAAAAAGATAAATAAATAATCTGGTAGAAATATGTGATTTTGATTTTAAGTGTTCATAACTTGAGTATATGAATTAGTAATTCGAATCTAAAGACTAACAACTTAAACTCTTCAAGTTATTATCACTGTGTATGCCTAAGTTATTATTGTATGTACTCAAGTTATCAACACTTAAATTTTAAAATCTCATATTTCTATTAACTTACGGTTATCTATTTATCATTTTTCTAATTTAATCAACATATTGAAGTTTTTGTAATTGAGATAATATTTTTTGTTTATTTTCCATAGAGTTAATTAATTAGAGCAACTTTGCTGTCATCCACTTCCAACTGATCCAGAAATTTAAGCCTGCCTCTTAAATGTAACTACCACGTGTCATTTATCATAATCCCCGAATTTATTCAATCTTTAAATGCTTTGGTTAAGAAGCATCACTTCCACCATTCCTATCTACCTGTCCCGATTCAAATGTTCATTTTGTTCCTTAAATATATATATATGCTACTATATTCTAAATTTGAAGATATAAATATATAATTATTAGTATTTCTTTTTAATAATACCCATGTTAGACGGGGGATATTAAATGGATATAGTTAAGATATAGAAGGCAAAAAAGTTAAGTTATAAAATAGTGCGGTAACCCATAGTTCTACTAGTATTAAATAGAGGGCCAAGGGGAAGGGGGGGGGGGGGGGGATTCTTACACAGTACGTATGTAACTTTTGGTTTATCTTTGATATGGGCTTTGTTCCTTATAAATACAAGCATGTAAGGAAAAATTAACGAAGTTGTATATTGTACTATAAAATATGAAAAAACTGTTACTACTATTTATGACAAATTCACGGAAAAAAATTTATAACTTCAGAACAAAATTTTAATGTCAATTGTTCATTTTTATAAAGCATATTACAGAATTTGAAAAATGCAATTTAGTTTAAATTTTAAATTTGATATTAAATATCGATATTATAATGTTCTCTTCGGTATAAGTCTTGTTTCAAAATATTTTATATATACCAAGATAAGAAGTACAAAGTTAACCAACTCATTAATTTTTGTAAAATAGTAAATTTGTTAAAAAAAAAATAGAGTACATTTCTTGCATCATCACCCTTATTTAATGCATTATTATTTTTGTTTTGCCAACAATACTTAATGCATTAAAATTAACCAACGGCAAAACAGATTTAAAAAAATGAAAAATTGAATATACTAAACAACACCTACGTGTATACGAGTATGGCTCATATTTTGTATCAAAATAATTTTTTTAAACAAGACTTATATTTTATACTGATCAATAAATATTTAACATTATGATGGAGTTGTGGTCCCCCTAAAATTTCAAAAAATATACATATATAAGGAGATATATTTTTTTATCTGCGGCTTTTTTTAATATTTTGAGTACACATAGATAAACTCACACACAAGATAAATTTATTATGTACATTTGTTTATCTTTTAATTTCAATATATAATAGTTTCGCATATTCACTTGCTTTGATCCTTAACTCTTAAGTTTGAAATTGTCATATATTAATAAAATATAAGCAAATATCTACATGTATATACAAACTTAAATTTAATTCTATTGTATCTCATCATTTGTATTTTAAAAATCTAGTTAATACTCCTTCAATCTTAAATACAAGACATATTTATCTAATTTAGATAGATTAAGAAAGTTAGTTGAGTAAATTAATTTGACATATATTTTCTAAAACATCCTATTCATTATCTTCCCTAATTTTTTTTATTCACTATCTTCCTTGATTATTTTTAAAGAATATGAAAACAATGTCTTATATTTAGGTAAAAATCAACTTTTTAAATATGTCTTATATTATGAATCAGATAGAATATACACAGCTTAGTATTAATGGATTAAGACTGTTCAAGCCCAATACAAATAGGGCTATTATATAATAAATTTATTTCAATTTTTGTATATTAGATTTATATTATATTTTAAACACTTTTATTTATGATGTAATATTTTTATTTTTGACCCTCGTGCATAAAATTCCTCACTCGACAATTGGGCCATGTGCTATGTCAAAAACTTCGAAATTCTATCTTCAAACGAGAATGATGAGCGAACCTAAAAAGGGGAAGAAGAAAAAATCTTCAAATATGTTAGCTAGACACTAAGGTATAGGTAAAAGAAAGGGTCAGTAAAGGTCACCATTATATATATGAAGAGGAAAACTAACGAAGCAAAGGGAATATTGATTCCCCAACCACATGTCTTGTTTAGCCGTCACTTTCCCTTTCAAATTAACCAACATTTTCTTTAAACACAATTGTTTCTTCTTTTGAGGACATGCCCGATTTATATACTCTCTCCCCCCTTCTAACTATAAAAAGAAAAAAATTAGATTTTTTTTAAAAATATTAAGGAAACTAATTAAATTATTTTAAAATATTTATATTTATCATTTTTTTCTTCAAATTATTTTGTCGAACATAGAAACTGATATAAAATATAATGATATAGAATATCTAATATAATTAAATAATTTATTTAATTTTCTTAATCTCTAAAAAAAATTCAACTATGTATTTTATTAAGCAGGGGAGGAAGTAACTTTTTTTACCCTTTTTAAAATTTTATAGGGTTTTTCTTAAAACAAAAGTTTGCTAAGTTATCTTTCTAAAAACAACAATAAGGTTATAGTTATTTTTTTTATTTCTATCAAAATATATTTATAATTATTTTATACATTTAAATAAGCATTAAATTATATTTAAAAAACGATGAAGTAAATAAAAAAAAATTGCAGAAAAAGATTCTGCAATTCGTTCATTTTTAATAAATAAAATTAAGATCAATATTATTTTAAAAATATATAATTATCTTTTGATTTTGACGTTATTGTACTAGTCCATTTTGTGCCCCTAGTGTCCCAATACGATGGTATAAAATTGCATAAAGTAAAAAATACATGTAACTTGTGAGTGTCATAAAAAATCTGATAAATAAATTATACCACTACATTTTGTTTGGTCGAAGATCGAAGATGACATTTTTTTAATCATATAGGGAAAAAAAATTAAACTATGCTGTTTATAAGAGATCAAGATACGAATGAAACGTTTGACATGATATGCAATAATGTGAATATAAACAAATAATTAAATATGCACAGGACTTTGGAGAAATGAAGCATGTAGGAATGTGAGGGGTCCCACGTGGGTGCGAGGTGATATAGGATCTAGAACTGCCGATTAAGCACTAATTTGGGGCAATTAATTAAGAAGCACCTCTTAATGAGACACTATTGAACACCCCTCCGGACTCCTCTCTATTATTTCTTTTATTATTTTTTATTCCCTATTCCTCAATCATCGCCATTCTCCTGCTACTTTTCTCAATCCTAAAAAAAATTCATAAATTGTTGACTATTTTAATTTTTAAATATACCACAATTTATATTTTATTTTTGAAAATGCTTCCAATAAAGTCATTAAATGAAATCGTGGGGTCTTATGGCCCAATATTGACACTGAATGCCCCTCTAAATGTAATGTGATGTTGTGAGTTTGAATTTTCAAAAATTACATTAAATGAAGGGCAAGATGCATTAATTACACTACCCCGCGCTTTGATCAGTTGGAAAAGGGGTTAAGATATCCATTAATAAATATCATTTAATTATTTATGAAGAGCATTAAATATATTTTTTTACATGTATGTCTATAATTAATTAGGATAGTAGGTAAGAGTAATAATTAATATGATATTATAATTTAGTGCAATTAGTATGAATAATATTAGAAATTACTTAAATTTTAGAACAAATTTAATAACTTTAACTATTTTTAATTATTTATTCATAAAAATTGTTAGTTGGTTACCTTATAGTAAGGACCAAAAGGAATACCAACTTAATTAATGATCTCATTTTCAGGTTATAAGTTTAATGCCACGATACTTATTGGAGGTAACGAGGTGCCCCACATGGATTAATCCAAAAAGAAAAAAAAAAAAAAAAAGATAGATCAATTACACCATCAAATTTCTCAAATTCCCATATACTCTCTTCATCAATCTTACACATAAGTCATCTTCCGGAAAAAGAAAGGATGATCCTTGTAAAAAGATGAACTATTAATTGCTTTCTTCTAATATTACCCTTAGCTTCATAATTTTCCATTTTCTATATTAAATGGAGAATATATTTTACATATGAAAGAGTATAATTATCTATTAAGTTCATAGAGATGACGATGAGTGTTAGAAATTTGGTTGTAGTTACAGAGTTAGATAAGCAACTTGCATACGTACAAAATTGTTTTGAATTGTTGAAGAGATAAAGCATAGAAAATATAAGTGAGAAGTTGCAAGAAATGTAAGTATATAGAAGTTGCTTTGTTTTTAAGTGTGTTTATAGTTTAAAAGCATTTTAGACGTTTGGTGTTATAGATTCTAAAATCCATAAATAGAAGCACATGAAGAGGGTGTAATTGAGCTTTCCCCGACGTGGATGGTTCAACCACGGAAAATGAAGCAAGAAGGAACCACCTGAAATCCTAGAAATCACCTACTTCAATTCACCCTTCAGCTTTCAGCTATCTCTCTTTGTTCTTCATTTATACATTTCTTTCTTCTTCTTTTTTGCTCAGATTCATTTATACATTTCACTTTCTTATACTGCCACACATATTGCTCCCTTTGTTTTCATTATACTCTCTTTCTAGTCCTTTAATAACTATTAAATTACATAAAACGAACTGATGAATAAAATTACTTTAAAATAATGAATGTGTAAGCTATATATATATATATATATATTATATATATATATATATATTTTTTCCTCAAAACATATCCTTATTTATAAAAATGATAACGAGTGAGAAAAATACATGAGAAATATGTACAATTAAAATTTAGGGTAAAAATGAAAATATGCATTAAATTTTAAACAATGCAAAATATGCAAAATTGTTATATTTATAGATAGGACTAAGCCCATTAAAGAAAATATTGCCTATAATTAAGACGGAGGAGTAGTAAATCCTAATCTTCAACAATCATCACTGTTCATTCCTCTCTTTTTTTAAAAAAAATTACCAGCGCGCTCTTTTATCGTCATTTACGACCAAATCAAATTCTCTTGGAATTCCTGTTTTTGACTTTTTTAGGTACAAATCAACTGCATAAGATATCAAGTGAAACCAGTCAGTTTTATCATCTTCACACGTGTTTTGTTCTGGTATGATAGTTTGACACTAAATGTAATGTATATTGTATATAATATTATCATATGAGAAAAAGAATGGTAGAAATGAGAAAATAACAAAATAGAGTTCGTTTGAAGCTGCAGATTTGAATCAACTTGAGCTGAAAGCCAAGAACATCCTCCTCCTATACAAGTGTCCTCTCACCTCTTCCTTCTATTCTTGGCTTCCTCTCCCTCTCTCTCTCTCTCCATTCTCAACCTCGCCATGTCTTCTCTCTCCTCCCTCCCTCTCCTCCTCCTCCTCCTCTTCTTCTCACCCACCATTTCCACCACCCCTCGCTTCAAACAAGCCCCTCGCTTCTACAACTCTCCCACCTGCCCCGCCACCGACGCTGCCGTCCACGTCGCAATGACCCTTGACCTCTCCTACCTCCGAGGCTCCATGGCCGCCATCTTCTCCATACTCCAACACTCTTCCTGTCCCGATAACATCGTCTTCCACTTCGTCTCTGCCTCCTCCAAGCCTTCCTCCTCCTCCATCCTCAACCACACTCTCTTCACTTCCTTCCCTTACCTCCGTTTCCGAATCTATCCGTTCGATGACACCACCGTCTCCGGCCTCATCTCCTCCTCCATACGCTCCGCATTGGACTGCCCCCTCAACTACGCCCGCAGCTACCTCGCCAACCTCCTCCCGCCTTCCGTCCGCAAAGTAGTCTACCTCGACTCCGACCTAGTCCTCGTTGACGACATAGCTGAGCTCGCGGCAACGCCGCTCGGCTCCCACTCGGTCCTCGCCGCGCCAGAATACTGCAACGCCAATTTCACCTACTACTTCACGCCGTCGTTTTGGTCAAACCCGTCCCTGTCGCTCACGTTCGCCGGTCGGAGGGCGTGTTATTTTAACACGGGCGTTATGGTGATCGATTTGGAGCGATGGCGGGAAGGGGATTACACGAGGAGGATTGAGGAGTGGATGCAGCTGCAGAAGAGAATGCGGATCTATGAGCTGGGATCGTTGCCGCCGTTCTTGCTGGTGTTCGCGGGAAATATAGCTCCGGTAGATCACAGGTGGAACCAGCACGGGCTTGGCGGTGACAACTACCGGGGGCTTTGCCGGGAGTTGCACGCCGGCCCGGCGAGCCTCTTGCATTGGAGCGGGAAGGGAAAGCCTTGGGCCCGATTGGACGCAAACAGGCCTTGCCCGTTGGATGCGTTATGGTCTCCTTACGATCTTCTCGATACGCCTTTTGCTCTGGAGGCCTAGGCCCGCCCAACGCCCACCCTCTCATTCATATTTGTTAATTTTGTTTTTCATAAATCTATTTTCCTTTTCTTTTTTTTTTTTTTAAAAATGAGAGATGGCGCCACAGTCACTCAGACTTTGTACTTTCTTTCTTTCTATCTTTTGTGAGTTGTACAGTGAGGTCAGAATCAGATACATATTCTGCTTGTATTCTTGTTTTTTGGGAGCTAGTCATCAAGTGTATTACAGATGGGATAAGTAATGAACATGAAGAGACTTGTTTTTGTAGTTCACAGAATTTAAGGTTTCCAATTATGAGATTCATTTGTGTGCCGTGAATTTAGTCGTCACGTCCGCTCCCCAGAGCAGAGGAACATGTGCCGTTCGTATATAATAATAGTAGCTAGATCTCCAGACTCGAGAAGCCAATTCTGGAGAGGAGGTATTATAGTCGTATTACAATACTCTCTTTGGTCTTTATTACAAGATACCAATTACTTTTTTTCACAAACTAAAGAATGGAAGTTAACCCATTAATTAGGTCTAAAATTATTAAATATTTCCAACTTCACCCCTATTTTAATGATGAAGATTTAAATGAGCTAGTTAAAAATGAGGGTATAATGGGAAAATAATAATAAATGAGTTAGTTAAAGTAAGTTGGTGCCTTATAATAAGAACAAAAAAACGTTAGTAGTTGGTATCTTGGATCGAATACTTTTAACTCAAAGTCATTGTTTAACAAGATATCCATGTATAGGAACTTTTTATGTTGGAGTCAAACACACGCTTTTATTTATATGCTCCCTCTCGTCCCTACCTACCTTGTATATATGGTGGTTTCAACTGAATTACAAAGTTCTAAAAAAACAGTTAAATTATATGAAAGTAATAAATATGTAGAAAATATAAGTTGTTTTTAAAAAATATCACTATTTATAAATGACCAAGAGGGAGAAAGAGTGATAATGAAAAAAAAGGATGAAAGAGAATGCATGACAAATAATAATTGATAATAGAGTAATTAAGGGTAAAATAGATAAAAATGTTTTTATTATTGAGACAAACTCAAAATGAATCTTATAAAAGGGGACAAGCTCATTATCTCTCTCTCTATATATATAGGGAGTATCATATATTCCTAGTTTCAAGGGGATCTCTGAGATTGGTGGTGTATTGGGTGGGGATCAGTGTGAGATCCTAGATACGTTCTCTTGCACGAGGATGGGATGAAATTGTAATTAACTTTGTCAAAGATGTTTAAGAAGTTGCAACACTAATAAAATGACGAGATTCATACTCAGCCATTCATACATAATTTATAGAACTGTTGGCAGACTACTTTTGGTTAAAATTTAACTTTTTTCCTGTTAAATAAAGATTTAATATTTTAAAGAAAATCGATTAAAATTTTGATCCAATCATTGAGATAAAAAGGGAGGGTAATTAAGAGGAAGGGAAAAAAAAGGTATCTCTATTGATGTCTCTCGATTTAATATTTCCGTTATTAGATCAAATATTATTAATGGTTGAGATTTATTTTATTTACCATGATAGATTTTTATTATATCTAATGTTATAATAATATTTTTTGTATAGTATTAAATCTCAAGTATAATAATATTTTTGTACAATAGTATTACATCTCAACCATTACAAATTGATTAATTAATGGTGGATATATTAAATAGAGAGAAAATAGAGAGTAAGATCAATGGAGACACTTCTCTCTATAGCTGCTTATCCCCTTGTCAACTTTAATCTATGGAGCTGTTAGGGTGTGGACTCTTTGTTTTCTATGTTGGGACATATCTTCTTATTAATTCAGTTTGAGACATTCTTGAGCATCCTCTCAAAAAGGACTTGACCATCGATGTATCAATGGAATAATTCATTCCAACTCTAATTGGCGGGTCTCTAGTTTTGATTGTCTCGGGGCTGGGCACCTTTGGTTTCTTTCCTTCTCTTAATAAATAGTGAGAATTTGGGTTTGGCCATTTAGTTTTTTTTACTCATGACAGATTCCTGTACCAAAAATAAATATGACAGATTCCACCTGAAGAATTTGGATCTGGGCTTTTAGTTTTTTCCCTCATACAGGAAAGGAGAAAATTATATCCATTTCATATCATTGCTTCAACAAACTTGTGCTTATTTGAATTTGATGTTTTAACGTGATTTACAGTATATAAAATAAATATATAAAAAGAATTTGTTTCAATTTCGATAAACATGTTTCTTTAACGATATCTCAAACAAACACTTATTTGATCAATCGGACTCACTCTCCTATTCAAATTCGATGATGATATACAAGACTTGTTTTTACCACGATTTTATCTTGGAGTCTGCAATTCCTTTTTAACTTAATGGGTGGCAGTTTGATCGACAGGCTTGCTTCAGAATTTTTGATATGGAAAAGAGGAAACATTAATGCATGAACCTTTTCTTAGAAAAAATTATACAAACCTCTCTGAACTTTGTGTCAATTATATATAATTCTATTGACATTTCAAATAAAGTTCAAATTTAACTTCTCCCAAACTTTTCATTTTTTAACTATTAACTCCATGTCATTAAGTGATTATTATGGTTTTTTTTAAAAAAAATGTCATGTCAGATTATGAGATGACATATGTCATTTATGGTGTCTTGTGCAAATTATTAATTTCATAAAATCCCTCAAATTTTAAATAGTTGCAAAGAATCCACTAAACTTTGATCAATTACAAATAACTCTTAAAATTTCAAAATTTAAATTTAATTCCCTTAAAATTTTGATTTAGAATATTAAACCACATGCCGTTACTATCTATCATTTTAATAAATTTATTAAAATTCTTGTTATTTTTTTTCAATTAAAATAGTTCTTTTGTATGGCAAGAACTAGAAGAATAATATTAGAAAATTATAAAATAAACGTTGAAACTCTAATTCAAGAAAAAATATGTATCACTAATATATATATATATATATATATATATATATATATATATATATATATATATATATATAAAGAAGGCAAGAGCTATCCTCTAATAAAAATATTTAAACTATCAATGCTCAATCGTCTTAAAAATATATTTAACACAAATCATGAAAATTTTATATTATCAATGCTCAATTAACCCAAGAAAATAAGTAAATGTTATACCAATGATGAAATTTTTATTTATATATTTTTAAATATTATTCTTCTGTTTTTTTTAATAGAAGAAAGCTATTTTAATTGACAAATGATAGTAAACAAGTCAACAAATTTATTAAAACAATTAAATTAACAACATGAGGTTTATTTATTATAAATCAAAATTTTAAGAGAGTTAAATTTAAATTTTGAAATGTTAATGAGGTTATTTACAACTGATCAAAGTTTATGAAGGTTTTATTAAGTTAGTAATTTATATAGTATATCACGTAGAATGAGATGTGTTATCTCATAATCTAATATGGTAATTTTCGTTAAAAAGATAAAGGTTACTTTATAACAGAGGGTTGATAGTTAAAAAAAATAGGGAAAATTGCTTGTGGTCTTAATTGCTTGCCTGTCGGTTGGTACTTGGTGGTTGATAGGAGTTGATCAGCTGCTTTAATAAATCATAAGGTCGAAGGTAAGCTCATTGATCGACACGTGTATGAGCCACTGGGAGTTAGCATTAAGGGAAGTAATAGGGATGTGTGGGGATTGCGTGCCCTGAATTGCGCGTTAAAATAAAAATTTCATTAGTGTTATGATTATGTATGTAGTACTCCCTCTTGTCATTATTATAAGGCATCAATCACAATTTCTCACAAACCAAGGAATTAAAGTTAAGTCATTAAATTGGTTTAAAAGTAATAAATATTTTCAACTTTACGTGTACTTTAATAATGTGAATTTAAAAAGTTAGTTAAAAATAAAAGTATAATTGGAAAAGAGTAATAAATAAGTTGGTTAAAAGCAGTTGGTGCCTTATAATAAAGACTAAAAAAATTTGGTGGTTAGTGCCTTATAATAAGGATCAGAGGGAAAGAGTATTAATTATTTGATGTTGGCTGCTTCTTAACCTCTCATATTTTAGTTACAATTCATGAATTGAGATTAGGAAACTAAAAGGCTATTTAATGTATATAAGATATATGAATGATGCCAATGGTTATCTAATGTATATTCATCTGAATTAATTATAGCATTCATTGTATCTTAGTGGTGACCTTTGGTGGTAACTTTTGGAGGCCTATAAATAGAGTATTGTACAAAGGTAACATATAAATAGAGCATTGTACAAAGCACTGCAGTAACAAGAATCACAAGAAATGAGAATTAGTCTTCACTTTCTCTCTTAATTTTTCTCTTCTCTTATCCTTTTTTTATTTACATAATATGTTATCATCAACACGAAAGCTCTAACAAATGAATGATCTTCTCATTATTTCTTTGACGATTTCATGTACCTTCTTTTACCATATTTTACTTTATCTATATGAAATAATCTACACCACTATATGAAATCAAAGAGATATTTTTATCAATTATTATAAACATTGGGTTTTATGTGGCTAAAATTGAATATTGTTATTGTTTTTATATATTGCAGCTCCTTCATAGGTTATTTTATATTATAATTGTTATTTTAGTATGGCCAGAAGTCATACACATCTGATTTCATATTCTAAAATTATATGGCCATAAGTCATATTGCTTTAATTTAATTCTTATTATGAGATTATATATATAACCAGAAGTCATATTGCTTTAATTTCCTATTCAAAATTATATGGTCAGAAGCCATATTACTTTGATTTCCTATTATGAAATTATATGACCAAAAATCATATTACTTTGATTTTCTATTACATGATTAGAAGATATATTCCTCTTATTCTTATTTTGAGATTATATGACCATAAGTTATATAACTTTATTTCCTATTTTGATATTATAAGGCCAGAAGCCTTATGCCTCTTTCTCTCTTACAATATGGCCATAAGCCATATTCATTTAATTATCTATTATATAGCCAAAGTCATATATTTTTTTTGTCTTTTTTATTAGATATCTAGAAACCATATACAACTTCTATATTTTATTTATCCTAAAGATAAAAAGCCAGAAGTCATATAATTTTATGTCGAAAATAAAAGGCCGGAATATATGATTCTAATTTCTCATCTTGAGATTAATTGGCTTGAAGCCATGAGAACTAAATGACCCGAAGCTATAAAATTTTAATTTTATTGTAATATCTTACTTTATGAATTATTTCTTGTCTTTACAAATTTTTTGTTATTATTGTTAGTGTATTATATTGCTTTTTCAATTTCATATTTTATGAATTTTCTTGTATTGCATTAAGTCTAAACTTTGTTAAATCTTGTGAGATTTAAATTTGTGCCTCTTTCTATTATCAAAGAAATATTAATTATCTTGCTTGATCCATGATTTTTCTACACCAACATTTGCATGAAGGCCTTAAAATTGAATATTTGGCCGTAAAAGACCCCTTATTCTTTGGAACAAATTAAAGAAAATGTATGACCACAAAAGATGATTATTATTCCAAAAGCTTGTAATAAATAGATGCATCCAATTTGTTCCTGCGGCAACAATATTGTGAAAGAGATTTTAAGAAATATGTTGAATTAATTTATTGTTTCTATGTGACAAAACAAAACAATGAGCTTTTGTTGCAAAAATTATGAATCACGCCTAACAGGGTCAACTCCATTCCCTAAGTGAATGTAGCAACAAGTAAATATGATTGTGGTCATGGTGAGGACATAAACATGGCTACAATCGTGGGCATAGACCTGGTCACTACACAAGTACTGTTGATTCATAGTGGTCACAAAAAATCACTACAAATATCATATTTTGTAGCAATCTAGACATGCAACAAATTTGCAATAGGACAACTTGAACTGCTACAAAATATAGTGCTAAGCTTATGCCAATTTTGTAGTGGTTTAATTTAATCAACCGCTACAAAATGTGGCGCAAGCAAGATGCATTATGACACAAAAGATGTGGCTGTTCAAAGAATCTAAATTTTTGTAGCTATTGTATATACAAACCATACAAAAATGCAAATAGTTAGCAAATTTGTGGCGGTTTCCTATAAAAACTGCTATAAAGTTGAAGCTTATATAAGCAGCTTTTCAGGAAAATTATATTATGTGAAGAGTTTGCAGCAAGAAGCCAAACATTGGTTTCAAAATAGTTGTTTGCTCATGAAAATTTATAAATGGGTTGTGCTTGGTATTACGTTACCTAACACCACATTTGCAATTCTTCATGTGGTGGCAACTACTTAATTTCAAACTAATGTTTAGCTTCTTACTACAATTTTTTTATTCTAATAACAAAAGTTTGTAGTGGTTATAAGAAAAATCACTACATAATGTAAAGAATCTTACACATTTGTAGCGATTAGTCCTATAACTACTAGTATTATTTTTTAAAAATATTAAATTTTATCATATAAATTATCACTTAAATAATAACATTAAAATAATAAAAAATGACTCAAATTATAGATATATATTTTTAAAATGTAATATTTTTGTTGCGGCTTTGTAACCACAACAAATTTTTTTTAATTTTTTTTTAAAAAAATTTTGGCACAATTTTTAAAATTTTATCTAAATTTGTAGTGATTGTTCAACCACTACCAACTTTTCTTATCTTGTAGTGGTTTTATAACCGCCAGAAATTTTCTTTCAAATTTTTGGCATCACTTTTACATTTTATTCAATATTGTAGTAGTTTTTAAATTGCTATAAACTCCTGCCACCAATTTTTAAAAATTTGTGGATGAATTTAGTAGCGGGATATCAACCGCAATAAAGTTGTCCAATTGCATCTTGTAGCGGTCAATAACTCGCTATAGAATGTTAACACAATATGGCATCTAGATATTATCTTGTAGCAGTGATATCAAATTGCTACAATATCAGTAGCGATTATGATACATGAGTAACAATTTTTATAAATCGCCACAGAACAATTTGCCATAGTGAATTTTGTAGCAATTTTTGTAACCGCTACTAATGTCAGTTAAAACTGCTACAGATATGTGCTTTTAACCGCTGCAAAAGGTGTTTTTATTTGTTGTTGGGGGTCATAATCATGGTGGTCACATTCTTACTTGAAGTGGAGAAAAATTAAAATAAATCATGTTGATGAAGATGATAATTTTGAATATGGTGACATGGATAATAACCATTTGTATATTGATGATTTCTTATCATAAATTATTATTTTTCATTTGAATTGTTATGCTTTAGTATGTTACATTTTAATTATATTTTCCTTTATTTTCATGTTTCTTTTAAAGAAGAATGATTTTTAATGACTTCAATCCTAAAAATTTATGTCTGGTTAATAGTGCAACAACCCATACTATACTTAGAAATGTTAAATATTTTTCTTCCTTAGAAATGTGTGAAGCTAATATTTAGACTATATCAGGAAGTATAAATCTAATTTAAAGCTTTGGAAGAGCTAATATCTTATTACTGGAAGGAACAAAATTATATATTGATAATTCATTTTATTTTACCAAGTTTAAGAGAAACATATTGAGTTTCAAGGATATCCGAAGAAATGGATATCATATAGAAATAACAACTAAAAATAATTAAAAATGTCTTCATATTACGAATTTAGTTTCTGATAAAAAATACATATTAGAAAAGTTTCTTGTTTCTTCTAGCTTGTACTATACATTTATAACCACAACTGAAACACATGTTGCCACCAAGAAGTTTATCAATGTAAATTATAAGTTTGCTAATACAAACCAATAGTTAGGTATTGTAGGCCAAATAGTTAGGTATTGTAGGCCAAAAGTTTACTAATAAATTTAATGTTTGTCATGACTTGTTAGGCCATTCCAAGTCAACAATGATGCGAAAAATAATTGAGAATTCATATGAGCATACCATGAAGTGTAAGCAAATACAATGATCCCATAATTTCTCACGTGCTGTATGTTCTAAGAGAAAGTTGATTATGCAGCCCTCACTAAGAAAAATATAAAATAAGTCTCTCACTTTTTTTAGAACGGATACATGGAAACATTTGTGGGCCAATATACCCATCATGCTAACCATTTAGGTATTATATCATTTTAATTGGTGCATCAACTAAACGGTCATGTGTTTTCCTATTATCTTCTCACAACTTGGCGTTTGTGAGATTACTTGCTCAATTGATTAGATTAGGAGCACATTAAGCTGATTATCCTATCAAGAAAATATGTTTTGATAATGTCAGTGAATTTACCTCTCAAGCTTTTAATGAATATTATATGTATAAGACTTCCATGTATGCTTCTTCCGAAGCCAAGTTAATAGAGTTATTGACACATGAGAACCAGTTTTAGTGCTCATCGTATTGATGAGTACTGATAATATTCACCACAGTGAGATCTGCACCTTTTAAATAAATTTTTTTGACTAGTGATTTTTAATCTTTTTTTTTTTTAAAAAAGAAAACTGATACTTAATGATTATCTTTATTTTAATTATTTATACGTTTAAAAAATTGAATTTGAGAAAAAAATGTAAAAGTAAAAAAAATTAAATCTAAATTGTTCAAAAATTATATGGATGGAGAGCACTGAAAGCGGTCCTCACACGCATGATATCTTAACAAAATGAAGGTATAAAGCGATAAATGTTATAAAACTGATAAAAATAATAAGAAGAAGAGCAGAGGTTTTAGAGAGATAAAGTAGAGAGATAGAATCTCATTTCATTCAATCAATGAACAGTTACAGAAAACCTCTATTTATAAAAGAAAAATGGGACTTTAGTGTAATTTCTACCTCTGGGTCATTTGGTGTAGTTTTCCCCAAAAACCTAAACTATTCACTCACGGATTTCCTTCCCGTGAGTGATTGTATAATTGTGTGCGGGTCCCACCAAATAGTAAACTACTATGCGTGGTACTATGCAAATAGTAAATCACTATGCGTGGGTCCCATATCATCTTTTAATATTTGGAAACCGGGAGTCAATGGACATCCACATAATAAGTATATTCATAACACTCCCCCTTGGATGTCCATTTATGAATGTGCCTCGTTAAAAACTTTAACTAGGAAAAACCCAGTGGGATAAAAACCTAGCCAAAGAAAAGAGTACATCATCCATTGATACACTTTCTAGTGCTGCCTCATTAAAAACCTTTCTAGGAAAAACCCAGTGGGATAAAACCCAGATAAGGGAAAAAGAGTACAGCGTGTATCGTCTCCCCCTCTTGATTACATCAGTGTTGCTCCCCCTGATGACTATATTGCTTCAATGTCTTTCTGAGCATATTATACTTTCTGTCATCAAATATTCTGTTAGAAACACCCAATCTGATTGTTCATTATATACCTGCAAGATCTAAATCTGTCAAGTAAAGTCATAATAATCTTTTCATAAATATATGTGCATATAGAAATTCAATAAATGTTTATTCAGATAATGATGCTATATGCACTATCATCTTGAGTCCTTTTGGGACATATGTGTTTTTGGCGCCTTATGTGCTTCTAGCACATACAAATATATTGTGGCTCATGATCCTCATTATCATTCATTGTAGCATATGCTATCATAGATATTATTAACGTCGACTTCATTTTCAATCCCATCGGATTTCATTCATAATTTATTGAGATCTCATAATGTAAATACCTGGGTCTCTTCTTGGATCACAATACACTTTACTTGTAATATCTCTTCTGGAGATAACATCTCTTCAGGAGATGGCTCTTCTAGAGCTTTTCTTAATTATCCTCAACATGATCATCTATATTCTTATAGCTCCTTTTCTTTTTTGAGGATTTTTATCTTTAAAATCAATGGACTTGCAACACTTCTGGTGTGCTTTATAACAATTCATATAGGAGCATTTGCAGTTGGCACATGTGACTTTGTCACTTTCTTTAGGTCAGTAAATGCTTCTGGCATTCGATTAACTAAACTCAGCAACTGAATTATCATTTTGAATTTTTAGTGCACATTCTTTGTACGAGGATCAATAAGAGCCAATGATAATTCATTTCACTTTATCTTTACCCAATCTGCTTATTTTTCTCCCCCTCATCAAATCATCAATTTTCTTTGTATATCCATCTATGTGCATTGTAATAGATTAATAATCATTACACATTTAAAACATTTCAAGATGGAATTAATCTGGCTCCTGACCAAAAGCCAATTATACGGGGAGAATTCTGTTGGCTTATATAATTACTGCAAATATACACAACATATAAATTTTGTTCTCATAATCATTGATCTATCCATTCATGGATACTTTAATACATGATTTCTGGATCATTCAATCTGGAAATTGCGCGCATAATATATTGCAAACTTCTGGTTGCAAATATCACTACAAACTTTACAGATTTATAATCTCATATGTAAACTTTCAATTTGATATATTTCCAGAGATCCATTTCCAATAATTATTTCTATCTGAGAACAAGCAGTATATAATATATGACTCGGATGATCAAACAAGTCATGCCAACTTTCCATATGATTTATCATCAAATCTAATATTCATTTTGGGGGAATCAACATAGAAACATTCACAAAGAATTATCACATAAATATTCACACTTGATATATATCATTCTCCCCCTCAAGTGTGAGACCTTAAAAATTAATTCATGGAATTTCCATACAATATTCCATGATAATAGCATATATGATATCTATTTCATTAAAATTTCACAGATTTCTAAATGCATTATCAATGCATAATTTTGTTACTTCTGGTAACAAAATTTCCATTTTCCAGAATCAACAAATAAATATATATTAAATACAAAATCATCAGGCGTATAATTGCAGATTCATGAGCGCAATATTGTGTAATCACAGGCGCATCACTGTGGAATCGCAGACGCAACAACTCAGATTGTCGTATGCATATAAAGTCAAAAAGATTCCAGGCTCGTGCTTTATAGGGAGCAGATCTGCAAAGATTTAACAAGACCACGCAAATCTGCAGAGATTCAATAGGATTTAATTCTTCTATAAATAGAAGAAGGCAAAATGAACATGTCTCACAAACACACAAGCATCTGATAATATCAATTACCAGATACTCACATATTTCTCTAAATTCTATTGCCATGGCAGGACCAAGCAGTTTTATCCCAGTTTCTGATACATCCGAAACAACATTACTTGATGCTTTGTTGTATGATGATCAGCCCAACATGTCATTTACTTCTTTGTTATCTCCTAATCCTTTTGAAATGTTTATTCCTTCTTCTACTATTCCTCCTTCTGCTTCAAATGTACCTACTTCTCCCCCAAGAACAAGTGTTCTTCCTCAATCTACAAGGATTGAAGGTACAACTGAAGTAGGTTCATCAAGAAGGCCTGTTAAAAGGTGTAGAACTATGGCAGAACTAATGGAGTCTACCAATCCAGTTCAGCCAATAGTGTCAGCAGTTAATCAACCAGCATTTACTAGCCAGCAAACTATCATCAGCCTGCCAGCAACAACCAGCCCGACAGTAACAATCAGCCAACAAACAACCACTAGCCAGCCAGCAACAATCAGCCAGCCAACAGCTACAAGCCAATTAGCAACTACTAGCTTATTGGAATGTAGTTGCTGTCATGTTTTACGGGAAATTATTCATACCAACGGACTTCAATATCATAAACTTGAAGTTCACGGGAGGAAGATAGGTATGATTTCCCATGCTGTTTTATTTGAAAATGTACAGGATAAATCTTATAATACTGACAGGCTTCCAATGTTTGATTTTACAAATAAAAATTTTGGAGAAATCAAACATTTTCTAACACAGTATTGTATAGATTTATAAGCATCAGGATATAACTTGATGCGTGATCCTGTATTGGACTATCATGAGGTCCTTTGTGTTGGTTCGGAATGGGCTAAAAAGCCAAATGAACTACCGCGGAGTTCATTTCAAACCAACATTGAAAATCAATTAGATAAAGGAAAACAGCCCGCGGTTAATATTCCATATGATATATCATCCCTTAATCAGGGTGAATTATATAGATTAACAATGGAGCAACGGGAAAGAATAAAGAAAACAACGCACCATGATTTAAGTGATTATTTTCACTTAACCCTAGATGATGCGAGTAAACAATTAAATATGTCTACTCACACCATACAAAAGATCTATCAAAAAAGAGGGTTAACTGAGTGGCCACACAAAAAGCTTAAGAAACTTATGATGCAAATCTCGATATTACGAAGAGCTTTACCTCATCTGGATCCCATCTCAAGAGAAGCAAAAGAAGAAGACATCAAATATCTTCAAAATGAGATGATTAAGGTTTGTAATGGAGTTGAGCCACTCGCTATTAAACTTTGTTGAAATAATATTGTCTTTTGTTTAATTGTTTTATTTATAAATATTCTTTCTCTTGTATTCACAAAAATTGTTATAATTATCTAAACACAAAATAATAGTAAAACAACCATAATCACAATTTATTTATTGCTTCATTCACTTCTGGGAATGAAGTTAGATAAAATTCATGATCCATAATTCACAGATTTGTTTGATCATGACAAGAAATTAATCCACAATATTTCTTGACTTTACCACAATATTACTACTGCAATAGCAAATTGAATATATTTATTTATAATATCAATCATGATCATACAATCCCTTGTCTCATAATTTAAGGGAATATTTAATGCCAAATATACAATTTTGAGACCTTTATACAACTGATGGCATACAAAATTTATGGATCAAATATTGTTTCATAATTTGTCACTTGTTATCAGGCTAACTTGCCTCTTGGCTTCAGGCTATCTTGCCTCTGAAATTAAGGCTATCTTGCCTCTTGGTCTCAAGTCAATTTATGCCTCATCTCTCTATGGCATTTTGATCTCATAATATATATGGCCTTTTAACAGTTTATCTTCAGGATAAATAAAATATAAACATAATAAAATAAATAGATGGAACTCACTAATATGTATATATTAGTGTCGTTGCCATAAATAATAAGAAGGGAGAGGGATATATATATATAGCAATAAATAAATAAAATAAAATAAATGACTGGAAATAAACATGCTAGATAAATAAAAAGAAGATGAGATAGGAATGGTAGTAAACTCACAGCGAGACCTATCTCATCCAAAGATAAGAAAGAAGATGCATATGCAAATGTAAATATATATATATAATATATAGAAAACGGTAAAATAAAAAGGGAAGGGGATTTAAAGCAGTAAATAAATAATAAATAAATGGAGTCCACTATACAAGTGTTACCACCATGAAAAATAAAGCAGTAAATAATAAATGGTGCCCACTATACTAGTGTTGCTACCATGAAAGATAAATAAAGCAGTAAAGAATTAAAATAAAATAAATGGGGCCCACAAAATGTCACCACCATAAAAGATAAATAAACTCTAAATAAAATAAATAAATAGAGCCCACTAATAGATACTAGTGTGCCTCCATGAAGAATAAATAAATGTAAAATAAAATAAATAAATGGAGCCCACTAATAAATAATGTTGCCGCCATAAAAAATAAATAAATGTTAAAATAAATAAATAGAACCCACTAGTAAATATACTAATGTGCTATCATAAAAGATAAATAAATGTTAGTAACAATAAAATAAATGTTAGTGACATAAAACTAAATATTAGTAAAGTCAGTATGGAGCTTAGTATAGCCACCATGAGATAAATAAATAAAGCAGTAAGTAAAGAATTACAAATGGAGCTTAATGACGCCACCATGAAATAAATGAATAGGAAGTGGGAAGAATATATAAACATAAATAAATTACTGTAAATAATAAAATATAAATTTATCGTGAATAGTAAAATTACTATTCACTATAAATAGTGAATAAAGTAAAATTACAGAAAGATTAATCTAGACTTCCATGTAGGAGTCAAATGAATAAAATGTAAAATTTACTGAAAAGAGGTAAATTTACTGTGAATAGTAAATTACTATTTACCATATTACTATTTACTGTAAATAGTGAATAAGGTAAAATTATAGAAAGATTAATCTAGACTTCCATGTAGGAGTCAAATGAATAAAATGTAAAAATTACTGAAAAAGGGGTAAATTTACTGTGAATAGTAAATTACTATTTACCGTAGTAAAATAGTAAATAATCTCAAATCTTAACCATGGAACCCGATGTTAAAATAATCGGTAAGAATAGATATTTAATTCCATATAATGGTTAAGATCATCCCAGATAAATAAAATGGAAATATGAAATAGATGGTGAGAAAATCTTACCTTGATAGAATCTTCGTGCTGATAACGTGTTATAAAACTGATAAAAATAATAAGAAGAAGAGCAGAGGTTTTAGAGAGATAAAGTAGAGAGATAGAATCTCATTTCATTCAATCAATGAACAGTTACAGAAAACCTCTATTTATAAAAGAAAAATGGGACTTTAGTGTAATTTCTACCTCTGGGTCATTTGGTGTAGTTTTCCCCAAAAACCTAAACTATTCACGGATTTCCTTCCCGTGAGTGATTGTATAATTGTGTGCGGGTCCCACTAAATAGTAAACTACTATGCGTGGTACTATGCAAATAGTAAATCACTATGCGTGGGTCTCATATCATCTTTTAATATTTGGAAACCGGGAGTCAATGGACATCCACATAAGTATATTCATAACAATAAAGGAATTGTCTCAGCTTTGGTGTAGTTTAAAGATGGTGTGGGACCCTTGGAGGAAGCTACCATGCAATTTCCTTGGAGTCGGCCATCAAATAAAGTTACGTACGTAAGCTTTACCGACATGTCTCTGCTTATCTCTGTCTCTCTGTTTGCTTCTTGCAGTTTCATCTCAATTTCATCCTCAACACCCAAGCCTTTCTTCGTCTTCTCCTTCATCCCCTCTCTCTCTCACAGTCCCTTTCATATACCAATTCTTCCACCAAGTGGTTCATGGCGTCCACCCCAAAGTGGTTCTCTAACACAGGTCTTAAATTAAGTCTTGGTCGGTCAAAGTCAAAACCCAGATCAAGATCCTCCAACTCCTCCAACTCTGCCATGTCATCACCACCTTCTGAAACCCCAAAACCTGTTTCCAGAGAGGATGAGCTGAGGGAGGTGTTTCGTCGTTTCGACGAAAACGGCGACGGCAAGATATCGGCCCAAGAACTGAGGTTGTATTTCGGGTCCATTGGGGAGAACTTGACTAGCGAAGAGGCGGAAGGGGTGATCCGTGACCTTGATTCAGACGGAGATAGTCTTCTGGATATGGAAGATTTCATGAAGCTGATGAAGAATGACAAAGATGACGAAGATCTGAAGAAGGCATTTGAGATGTTCGAGTGGGAAAAAGGTTCGGGTTGTATTACCCCAAAAGGGTTGCAGAGGATGCTCCATTGTCTCGGAGACGACAAGTCGTACGATGAGTGTGTCGCTATGATAGATGCCTTTGATGTGGATCGCAACGGAGTGCTAGATTTCAATGACTTCGTCCAAATGATGGCCTAATATATCACACCAAAACCAAACCACGAGTACAGTTCATCGTATCGTCTAGGTTTTGGAAACTTCCTTGTTTAATATTCATCATTTTAAAATATCATGTCCCACCTTCCTGAACTTATTTTTCTTGCGAATAAAATTGATATAGTGTGGATTGTTCTTATGTTATTAGTATAATGGCTTGTTTTTAATAATCATTAATGTACAGAGATATCCAATATTTACGCCCATCTATTATATATATCATCCAGTTATTATATATGGGTTGGTTGGGGATCCTTTTGTTTAAACATGATTTTCAAAGGCTAATCCAAATGTTGGATCTTGAACCATATATGTGTGTGTGTGTGTGTGTGTGTGTGTGTGTGTGTGAGTAACAATATAATCTATTTTATAATTCAGGGACATGCTTGTAGTACTTTACAAAAAAACAAATTTTTAGCTATCTTACAAGGTACACAACATTGTGCTCCATACTTTTTTTAAAGTCCCGTCCGTAAATAGATGAGAGTCAAATTCAAATTTAATCTTTGAAGAAATGATCATATAGCTTAACCCAAATTCTATGGTACTACTTTTTGTTGTTGCGTCATATGATAATAATTTGAAACATTAAACTTTTTAAGCATAATCCACTTCATAGTCCATCGTGACTACTTAAGTTTAGGCTCAAGTACGTGGCTTATTGGTAAATGTTTAATGTGATAATTTCAAACTTGAGAAAATATAGATGAGGCTATATCAGATGCACTCTTAAAATTGAAGTAAAGTATATAGCGACTAACAAGAAGACAAAGTAATCTTCTGCCATCCCTTTCAGCTTTAATTGATTGGCTTTCTTAGAAGATGTAAATTGATCATATTACATCTGATTATATATAATCACAGTCAATCCGTGGTAATGCCAAATCCAAAAAAGTGACCAACAAAAGTGAAATATAAAGTTATACACACCCCAATATTCCGTGAACCTCTTTTTTCATCATGTCATTTCAAATTAGTTGCCAATTTGGCATTTTGCTTCGAAACAAAGACACTACACCAATATATATGACCTTGATTATGATGCAGTCATTAGTTTAATAGTAGCGACACACAAAATGCCGACCCCAAAAAGTAAATGGAAACAAATCAAACAGAATATCCTCATAGCGTCAAAGGAATTAATATTTTAACCTTAAGCTTAATTAACATCCGCGTCTTATAGTGAATGGAATAACGACGCATTTTTTATGAATGGTATAACATGCTTTTCTTAGGATTTAATCCAGGTGAATGGAATTTCTTTTACAACTATATTTAGTTGTTTTTTTTTTACCTGACAACTATATTTAGTTATTTACTCCATTGATTAATGATTTAAGATGTATCAAACACCATACAATATTTTTTTTTTAGTGGTACTCAATATCTGAAAATAATTTTTGGTGCATTTAGCACCATTATTTATGTATTTTTCCAATAGCAACCAATATCTTAAAGTAGTTTTTTGTGTGTAATTTTTATGTTAAAGTATTCTTTTAAGTAACAATGAGCACCATAAATTTAGTATAATGAGTGCTTATGAATAATTACTTTGTGTACTGGATGCAACAAAAATTAATTTAACGTATTAAATGCTACTGAAAAAATATTTTTGGGTAGCATATACAACTTAACCTTTGATTAATCTATTTAATATGAAAAACGTGTAAATAAAACTTCATATGTATGTGTGTATGTGTGTGCCTATATATATATATATATATATATATATATATATATATATATATTCCATACAACTTTATTTTATGCGCTTGAGGTAGGGAATTGGTTTCCCTGCTCATCCTTAAGCTTATCCGTGAAGTCGAGCTCTAGACCATCCAGATCTAATTTTTATTTTTATTTTTAAATGAAAAATCATTTTTAAAAAAATGTTAATTTTTAGATTATCTTTATTTTATATTCTCTATCCATTAAAATTATTTTAGAATGACAAGCAGGAAACCAAGTCTCTTGATGTAGAGAGTGACATGCTCAATGGAACCTCTCAGTTAGTTATCCTGTAAAAATTAAATTAAAATGAAGGGAATTCGGAAATTTAGTCGGCACTAATACTAATGAGGCACTTTTAGTGTATTGTACCTTCAGAAAACTATTAGCATCATTGTTAAAGATCTTAATAATGAAAACTCAAAATTTTCCCTATATTTTGGATGGGCTTTTTTTAGATAAACTGTTTGTTCATATATCTCCAAACTTAACAATCTGAAAAAAAAGCTTGGGGATATATATATATATATATATATATATATATATATAGTTTTTATTTTGTTTAATTTTACTTCATAATTGAAAGTAAAATTCAAATTATGTATTTGGAAACAATTATCATATAATTAACCCAAATTCTATGCTAGCACTTTTTTTTTTTGGTTGCATAATATGATAATTTGAAACACTAAACTTTTACGCATATATAATCCTCTCTATATAGTTCATCGTGACCACTTGAGTTAAGTTTATGTTCGAGTACGTGGCTTATTCGTAAATGTTTTGAGGTACCATAATTTGAAACTCGAGAATAAATAGATGAGGTTAAATCAGGGGCACTCTTAAAACTGAAGTAAAGTGACAACTAAAAAGAAGGCAAAGTAATATTCTGCCATCCCGTTCAGCTTTAATTGAATGGCTTTCTTAAAAGATGAATCGGTCATATTAGATCTGATTATATATAAGCACAGTCAATTTGTCTTTAGAAAATTAGGAATTAAGAAAATTATTAAAAAAGTCTTACAAGAAATTTTATTGTCATAAAAATCTTATTAACAACTTATTCAGTAGAATATTAATAACTCCATTTATATATGTTAATAACTTAATTATTGAGACTTTTGTAACATTAGAATTTTTTATACAACTTATATTTTCTTCTTGATCTCTCAAAACTTTAAAGGGATTTTCCCATTCATTAAATTATCCTTGATTATGATGCAGTAGTCATTAGTTTAATATAGTAGTTAGAGAAAATTCCAACCCCAAAAGTGAATGGAAACAAATCAAACAGAAAATCATACTGGTATGAACATTTTTTTTTTTGGGGGTCAAAAACTAGTATGAATATTTTCGCGTTAAAGGAAATTGCATATTAACATCCGCGCCTAATAGCACTTAATCTCTTATAGTGAATGGAATAACAATGCATCTTTTACAACTATATTTACTCCCTTGATCAATGGATCAGTATGATTTCAACACTCTGAAACATTTTTACACTGACGTACTCTGAAATATTTTAATGTTGTGAATGCAACAGAAATTAGTTTATCATATTAAAAAATGCTTTAGGGTAGTGGATGCAACTTAATTAGCCCTTGATTAATCTATTTAATATGAAAACCATGTAAATGAGACTTCACACACACACTCCATACAAATTTTATTTTATGGGCTCGATCGAGGCACAGGGTGGCTTGCTCAATGGAATCTCCCTGTTATTTTTTCTATATAAAAAATAAAATGAAAGGAATTCGGATCATTCGTCGCCACTAATCCTAATGAGGAATTTGAATCGTCCAATTTCGTGGAATGATAGGGAATAATAATACTTCATCTATATTAAGTAGAAGACATAGTTAATTTTATATATATATATATATATATATATATATATATATATATCAAATAAGCTACTTAATTATATCATATATTATGTATTCTTAAATTATATATTAATTTATGAATTAAGTAAAATAATTTTAAAAAATGATAAATATAAATATTTTAAAGCAATTTAATTGAGGTTTTAAAAATCTTCACAAAAAGTCAATACTACCTTAGGACAAGATGGAATGATATTTCCAATCGTTTTAATATGGGCCCACGTGTTGGGTGTACGGACAAGAATACAAAAATCTTGCATATGGGCATCCCAATAAAATTAAGGAAATGCTTGAATTATACATTACTCGAATTCTATAAAAAATAACATAAAAATATTATTTGAATTATAAAAAAATTCTATCAAACTAGTATGAGGATAAATAGGTGATTTGCTAGGAATACAACATTTTGAAGTTTCAATTAATGTTGACAATTTGAGTATAAGTAATGACAGCTTAAGAATGACAATTAATAACTTAGGTATCCATAACGACAACTTGGAGAGCTCAAATTATCAATCTTTCATACTTGAGTTGTTCCTAGCTATACTCAAGTTGTTATATCACTCAAACTTCAAAATTCTAGATTCCTACCAAATTACCTTTTTGTTTTTTTGCTAATTTAGCAGATATTGTGAGACTTTTGTAATTTAAATGGTGTTTTTCTGTCATTTTCCTCAAATTCTATTTACTTTTTACTTTATGTGGATTTTGTACATCATCATATTCATATATTCTCCTTTACTGTATGTATTCGGTTCCAGATTTTCGCTAATTGAAGCTGTCTTGTCCATGAGCATATATAGTCTCACAACGTGTTAAATATTCCCCATTCATCATTTCAATTGACCCTGTAGCAGCCATTTAATTTTGGGCCAAAATGAACTTATAATAACCACAATGTAATTATCTATTATTTACAAAACAAGGTTAAAACAAGGCCTTCTTAGTTCCTAATGAATACACTGCGTAGTTATTGGAAAAACTGGATATAATTCAGTATTCTATTTTTATATGCTGGAGTTAGTGAATCTAGGGAACAGACAAGATAAAAATTTACGAACTTACCGGTTACAAGTTCAAAATTAGCTAATTGTCAGTTTTTCACTGGCCGAGTTTGGTAATAACCCAAAAACAGAAAACCTCTCTCTTTTCTATCTATCCCTGGACTATTGGACACTAAACACTAACCACTTCATCGTCCTCTATATAATCCCATCCCCTCCACTTGTCTTCTTCATTCCAAAATATCAAACAAGCATAAGTTTGGATATATACATTATATTCTATCATGGCTTCTCTGGGCATCCATGCGACTGTTTGGCGCTTTGTTTTGACAGTAATAATGATTGTGACCATTTTGGGTGCCAAGCTTAGTGATGCGAAGCAAGAAAAGATGAGTGGTTTAAGAATGAACATGATTGATCAGTGCTGGAGATTAAACCCAGAATGGAGAAGACACAGAATACAACTTGCCACATGCTCTGTGGGCTACGCAGGCAAGATGACAAACAACATTGGCAAGGATGTTGTCCACTATAAAGTCACGGATCCAAGTGACGACCCCATTAACCCGAAACCCGGAACTTTGAGATACGGAGCCTCCGTGATCCAAGGCAAAGTCTGGATCACCTTCCAAAGAGACATGCGCATCAGGCTCGCTAGACCCCTCCTCATCAGCAGCTTCACCACCATTGATGCCCGAGGCGTTGATGTCCACATTGCTCATAACGCTTGCTTGATGATCTACAAGGTAATAATCATATGTATATATCACTTTCATATTTATAATCTAATAAATGAAGTGCCAACCATCATGCCAAACTACCAATCTAATAAATGAATATAATGCATGTGTGTTAATCTTGTAGGAAACTAACATAATCATCCATGGACTTCGGATCCATCACTGCAAGCCTCAAGGTCCGGGAATGGTGATGGGAGGCGCGGGGAAGGTGATACCTCTGGGTCAAGTAGACGGAGACGCAATCAGATTGGTTTCGGCTTCGAAGATTTGGATCGATCACAACACTCTCTACAGATGCGCAGATGGCCTTCTGGACGTCACAAGGGGTTCCACAGACGTGACTGTGTCAAATAACTGGTTCAGAGATCAAGACAAGGTTATGCTTCTAGGGCACGATGATGGGTACGTGAGAGACCAGGACATGAAGGTCACTGTAGTCTACAACCATTTTGGACCTAATTGCAACCAACGCATGCCCAGGTTTGATCCCATATAATAATAAATCAACTTCATCAGAGAAGGACAAAAACACTTCAGCACGTTGGTTTAGCATTGTCAAAAATTTAAATTTGTTGCAGGATACGTCATGGATATGCTCATGTAGCTAACAATCTGTACCAAGGATGGATGCAATACGCCATTGGAGGCAGCATGGAGCCCAGCCTCAAAAGTGAAGCCAACCTCTTCATAGCTCCAACGTCTGGGAATAAAGAGGTAACCTGTTTACATTTTTGAAACAGGATATGAGATTCCATTCTATTCTTTTATTGATGCTAGTTTCATGGATTAATATATATAAATACATATCATGTGAGCAGGTGACGTGGAGAAAAGCTAGTAATGGAAATGAGGAAGCATTCGAATTTCATTCAGTGAGGGATGTGTTTGAGAATGGAGCTTCCTTCACTGTAACAAAAGGAGGAAGAGTGCCAAAGGCTAATTATAACGCAGAACAAGGATTCAAAGTTGCAGATGCTTCCTGTGTTAGGCCACTCACTATATCAGCAGGCGCATTACGTTGCAGTAAAACCTCAAGGTGCTGACTTCACAGACAACCAATGGAGGGATTTCGAATCTGGAGCATAATTCTAATGTATATATGTAATAGAGGGTATTGTACCTTCAGAAAAATGTTAGCATCATTGTAATGCTGATTCGGATTATTATATATATTTGTTTGTTCCTTTTGGGACCTACATATCTGCAAAAGTGATTAATCTAGTTAGGGAGAGGGTGCCAGCTGCCCCCAAATTTTCTCCCACTTTCCAAATTTCTTTTTCTTATTTCTTTAGATGATTAAATTTTATATAAAATGAGACACATTTTAATATTTTATGAGTAAAAAACGGTATTATTTTCAATTTTCTATAATTTTCCAAATATTTTACAGAAAAATATGCAGAGTTTATTTCTCATTAAAAATATTAAATCTTTTAAAAACTATAGATAATTGAAAACAGTACCATTTTTTATCCATAAGATATCAAAATGTCACTCATTTAAAATTTAATGGCTCAATTTTTATTTTTTATTTTTTTTGAAAAAAGACATTTGGGAAGTGGGAGAAAACTTGGGGGCACCCCCTCCCGTTTATTTACAAAGCTTTGTAGGAATTTAAAGGAAAATAGTGACTTAGAGGTAGAATAAGAGCATCTGAATATTATTACTCCTTGAATTAATGATAATTCAAATAAGCCTTTATATAGACATATCATAAGCAAACAGGCTAAGCCTATAATCTAACATAATCTAATTAAATATAATCAAGATATAATATCTCAACATTCTTCAATCTAAACTCCATATATCAACGAGCTGTGATAGGACTGTTTAGTGAAGCGACGTCAAAATCTAACGTGGAAGATCCCTTTAAGGAGGAAACATGCGATGATGATTGAATGAGAAGAGAGAGGCTCAGGACGATTTCTCCAATGGTTGGTCTTGACATAGACTTACCACCCACTATGCAAGCCAGAGCAAGAGAAGCCAATCCAAGAGCATCATCAATAGGATAAAAGCTTCCCAGCTCAGGATCGATCCATTTTTTGAGTCTCTCTTCTCTTCCCTCTTCAAAATCAAATATCCCCATAAATTCCTTCCACAACATCATCACCTCCCCTTTTTCATTCATTTCCATTCCTTTCTTCCCTGTGAGCAACTCCAATAGAACAACCCCAAATGCAAAAACGTCTATTTTGAGCATCACAAAATTGGTGCAAGTTCTTGCCATGGAGAAATTAGCTATCTTGGCCTTGAATTTGGAGTCTAGAAGGATGTTACTTGCTGTGATGTTTCTATGGACTATTCTTGGTTGTGTGTGATCTTGCAGATATTGCAGACCCATGGCGATATCTAGTGCTATGCTTATCCTCTGATTCCAAGTGAGAAAGGACATGGAGCTAGAAGAATACCTGCTGGGATAAAGCCAATTATCAAGAGACCCATTTTCTGCATATTCATAAACTAGGAAGTAATTTTCATCATTATTTTCTGATGAAGAGACACCCTTTAGTTTCACCAGATTTGTATGATTCATCTTCTGCATCATGATTAACTCCTCCTTCGCATTTTGGTCCCTCACTTTTTTGACTGCCACAACCTGCCCTTCAATTCTGGCTTTGTACACTGATTTCCCAATCTTGTACCTTTCATTAAGCTTCTTGGTAGCATCCATGATCACACCTGCTTCGTACACCATCGGCTTACTTACATAGCAAGAAACTCCATAAAGTATCTGATCGATGATACTTTTGTCGTTAAAGTGATCAATTAAACTAGGTCCTAACTAATTATGCAGTTCAGGGTCAACCTAGGTCATTCTCCCAAGGAGCAAGCTGTGGGTTTTCTTTAGGTTAAAATTTAGGTGATGAAAAGATGCAGTAGAATGTAAACGGACCTAAACTAGAATGCAAAATACTACTACCTATATGCAATTAACTAACTAAATGGACTAATGCAATTGACTCTAAAACCTATATGAAAATGAGACTAATTTGTATGAATTTGAATGCAATTTTTGGGGGTTTTTTTATGAGAGAAGAATTAAAATCCTAATAAAAATGTCGATTAAATGCAAATAAAATAATAAAAGTCTAGTTCAGTTATGATGACGAAGGGGACAACTTAGGAATTGCAAGGAGTAAACTTTCTTAGCCCAAATTAATTAATTAGACCCAAGGGAGATTAATAAATTTAATTACCCAATTAAACATGGGAAACCCTCTAGTTCAATAACACATATTTCACTAGAAAACTCATAATGAAATAAGCGGTGGCTAATTAAACCCGTTAAAAACCAATCATAAAATAATCTTGAAAATCTTGTTTACAATTATCTAATTGAACAGCCAGATAATTTATCAACTCAATTAAACAATTAAGATAATAAACCAAATTAACAATTAAATTAACAATGAAAACTCAATTACTAATTTAATTGACAATCCAAAGGTTGCAAACAAGAGTCCAACAATAAGCATAAAACTTCGAATTACCAGTCTAATCCAAAAGAAATAAGTTTACAATCTAAAACTAGATTGTTCTCAATTAACACAACTCAGAATCATTTAAAACTAAATAATCTCAAATTTGAATTAAAAAGATAAAAAGAACAACACTCCCTTATAGTCTTCAAGTGTAAGCCCTAGGCTTTAGCCTCCTCCATGCTCCTCCCAAGTTGCCTCCCAAAGAATTTAAGCTTTCATGAAAATCATTCTTCCTCTAAGAGCCAAACAAGTCACTAGCATGATGAATATATCAACAAAACAACAATTTATGCGTGTCCAGAGAGAATGGAATGAATTAAAGGAATTGACGTGGGGCCCGTAATAATAGTAATTGAATGAAGCAGAATTTCCGGTCGTGCGTGAGAGGTCGAGAATCAACACTTGATTAATTCAAAGTTTCCAAAACGGTGGTGTAGGTCAATGAGTCTGGGAATTAAAGGAGACATCAACCAAGTATATCTCTTTTCCTCTGCGGCTGCGTCTCTTTCCTTCCGTCTTCGGTCTCTCAATCTGGCGACGTGATAGCGTTTTTCAGTCTTCAACTTGAATTCTAGCGGTGTGGTGATGATCTTGCGGCTCGGTGCTGTCGCTTTGTGGCGTGATTCCAAAACCTAGCAGCTGCTAGGTTAATTAATAGGAGAGGAAGAGAGGCTTTTAGGGTATTAACTTGAGCCCAATAAAATTCAAGTAGTCGCCTAAAATTTCACCATTGGATTTCCTTTAGCTATCCTGAAAAATCCTGCACTTATAGGATATTATAAAATCACAATCTATCATATATCAAGAGATATTATTTAATCAGAATATTAATAATTTAAGCCCAATATCTTATAATTAATTTATATTTATATTATTTCCTAAAATAGGCTAACAATCTAAATATTATCTAATAATTCCAAATTAGCCTAAAATAATCCCCAAAATAAATGAAATAAGGTGGGATAAAATATATAAAATTGGGATTTATCAACTCCCCCACACTTATCTTTTGCACTCCTGGGCAAAACAAATCAAGACCAAGGGAGGATAAAATGAAAGCAAAACTAAAACTAAACTAAACTAAACCAAAACTTCAAAAAATGAATGTTCCAATCACAAGTAATAAGAAAACAAAAGCATTTCAACACTTATCATATCCAAGTGATATTCTCATAAATCAAGGAAACAAACATCATGGCAATTTACTTGACAAAGGGGAACCTAAGCTAAAAATCCCTCACCAAGGATAATGTGTTTGTCACTCTTCTCTCTCAAAAGTGTATAGGTTTGTGTTTACACTCAAATCCATCCCTACCTAGTACTCTTTCCATAGGCTTGACAAGAATCTAAGTTCTCCACCACTAATAAAGCAAGTGCATGCATAAATCCAAAGGACTTTTATTAGGTTGTAGTGGGGCTAATGTTAAGAAAGAAAGGGCAAGTGTTTGGAAAAACAAAGTTAAATATCTTAAAAGATGAAGAGAATGATAAATAGAGAATGTGGGATGCAAGAAACCAAACTAAATCTAAATCGAGTCATCATTCTTTTGCTCTTTTTTCTTCCTTTCTTTTTTTTTTCTTTCATATTTTTTTCTTTTTCAATTTCTTTTTTTTCTTTTTTTTTTTGTTTTCTTTTATTTTCTTTTTTTTTTGTTTTTTCTTTTCGAGATAACCTACCATATTTTTCACAATGACCCAGTTCCTACTTTTATGCATGTTCTTCCATCCACAACAGATATAATGCAATTCTCTTCAACTCTCAAGACATTCAAAAGGGTGGATTTTTTTTTATTGACTATGGGTGTAGACAAACTAGAAGGAATATAGGCTCAAGGGGCTAAACGAATGACATATGTATGAAAAGGGTAGGCTTTTTGGCTTATCTGGCTAGAATGAAAATGAATGCCTTTATCATTTTTATAAATGCACATGCAGAAAATATGGCCTCAAATAAGATTCAAGTCAAGTTCTAGATCAAGTGAAGAGATAAGGGTACACACAGAGAAAGTATACTAGGCTCAAAATCTCACTAGGTGTATATGATCATTAGCCTAAATTCACCAAAGTCAAATTCATTGCCACTTAGTTCACTAACTCAAAACATGATCAATCACTTTTCAAATAAAAATGCATCATACTAAAGTTACTTAAAACTTGAAATTTTCACATTCAACATAGTTGATCCCTCCCCCACACTTAAACATTGCATTGTCCTCAATGCAAAACGGTCATAGTATATCACAAAGACAAGTAATACGTGGCGCTACTCAACTCAGTAATATGACAATGAGTAATATGACAAAGCAAAATAAAAGAGTGAAGGAAGGAATACAACCGGGGTCTACGTGGTGTCACGTAGTGTAGCAGCCTCCACTGTCTGAGTGGAGAATCCATCAAAGAACGGCTTCAAGCGGTGTCCATTGACAGTGAAACATTTCCCATTTGTTTCTCTTTTGATCTTCACAGCTCCATAGGGGAAAACTTCAGTGACAATGAAAGGTCCCTCCCATCTCGAGCGGAGCTTTCCAGGCATGAGTTTCAATCGGGAAACATATAGTAGAACTTTTTGGCCCACTTGAAATTCTCTCTTCATAATGAGTTTGTCATGGATTGCTTTAGTTCTTTCCTTATAAATTCTAGCATTCTCATAAGCTTCTCTTCTTAACTCTTCAAGCTCTTGCAATTGCAACTTCCTTTCAATACCAGCACTAGTAAGATCGAGGTTGCACCTTTTAATTGCCCAGTATGCCTTATGCTCTACCTCCACTGGCAAATGACATGCTTTGCCATAGACAATCCTATATGGAGACATGCCAATTGGACTTTTATATGCTGTCCGATACGCCCAAAGTGCATCATCGAGCCTTTTACTCCAATCCTTTCGGTTAGGTTGCACTGTCTTCTCTAAAATGAGCTTGATTTCTCTATTGGAGAGTTCTGCCTGACCATTTGTTTGAGGGTGGTATGGGGTGGCCACCTTATGCATCACCCCATATTTACTTAATAGGCTCTGAAAACTCCGATTGCAAAAATGAGTTCCTTGATCGCTAATGATGGCTCTAGGAATGCCAAACCTGCAAAGAATGTGAGATCGAACAAAGGAAACCACTACAGAAGAGTCGTTAGTACGAGTGGGGATTGCTTCAACCCACTTTAACACATAATCTACAGCCAACAAGATGTATATGTAACCAAATGAAGTGGGAAAAGGTCCCATGAAATCAATACCCCAGACATCAAAGACTTCACAGAATAATAAGGGTTGTTGGGGCATCTCATGCTTCCTAGAAATATTACCCACAAACTGACACCTGGAACACTTCTTACAAAATTCATGGGCATCACGAAATAGACTTGGCCAAAACAATCCACTTTCTAAAACTTTCCTAGCAGTACGTTTGGCACTAAAATGTCCCCCACATGCAAGAGTATGACAAAAAGTTAAGACAGACTCAAATTCAACATCAGGAATGCATCGCCTAATAATTTGATCACTACAAATATGCCACAAGTAAGGATCATCCCATATGTAGAATCTAACATCTCTCTTAAACTTATTCAATTGATGTTTATTCATGTCAATTGGCAGAACAGATGCAACTAAATAATTAGCAATATCAGCATACCAAGGGGTAGAAACAACAACCTCACAAAGCCTTTGATCAGGAAAGTCATCTAAGGGTGAAGATGTTACCGCAGGTGTTTCAATCCTACTCAAATGATCAGCTACCATATTCTCTGCACCACTCTTGTCACGAATCTCTACATCAAACTCTTGTATAAGAAGTACCCACCTAATGAGGCGAGGTTTGGAGTCCGGTTTCTTAAACAAGTATTTGATAGCCGAGTGATCTGTAAAGACAATCACCTTTGTGTGAAGGATATAGGATCGAAATTTCTCTAGCCCAAAGACGATTGCAAATAGTTCTTTCTCTGTGGTAGTGTAGTTAGCTTGAGCAGCATCTAAAGTTCTAGATGCATAGGCTATGATATGTTGTTTCTTTTCTACTCTTTGGGCAAGAACGGCACCTAATGCATAGTCAGAAGCATCACACAAGAGCTCAAATGGAAGGCTCCAATTAGGTGGCTGAATGATGGGTGGTGTAGTGAGTTTCTCCTTTAACTCATCCCATGCATACCTGCAAGCATCATCAAAAACAAAACCCACATCTTTCTGCAATAAACGAGACAATGGCAATGCTGTCTTACTAAAATCCTGGATAAATCTTCTGTAAAATCCAGCATGCCCAAGAAAAGAACGTACATCTTTCACACATGAAGGATATGGAAGAGAGGAAATAATATCAACTTTAGCTTTATCAACCTCAATACCCTCATGTGAAACAACATGGCCCAAAACAATTCCTTTCTTAACCATAAAATGACATTTTTCAAAATTCAACACAAGATTATATTGAATGCATCTTTCCAAAACCTTATCTAAACTAGTTAAGCATGCATCAAAAGAATCACCATAAATAGTGAAATCATCCATGAAAACTTCCATGCAATGCTCAAGAAAATCAGAGAATATGGAAACCATGCAACGCTGAAAAGTGCCTGGTGCATTACATAAACCGAATGGCATGCGTCTATATGCAAAGGTTCCAAATGGACATGTGAATGTAGTCTTATCTTGGTCCTCAGGTGCAATAGAAATTTGGAAATATCCAGAAAAACCATCCAAAAAGCAATAATGTGATCTATTGGCCAGTCTTTCTAACATTTGATCTATGAAGGGGAGGGGGTAGTGATCCTTTCTAGTTACTGAGTTCAGTTTTCTATAATCAATACATACTCTCCAACTGTTTTGAACTCTAGTTGGAACTAGCTCACCTTCATCATTGCGAACAACAGTAATACCAGTTTTCTTAGGTACTACCTGAACTGGACTTACCCAACGACTATCAGAAATAGGGTAGATTATACCTGCAGACAGAAGTTTAGAAACCTCTTTCTTTACCACATCAAGGATTAATGGATTGAGTCGTCTTTGTGGCTGTCGTACAGATTTGGCACCATCTTCTAGTAGGATTCGGTGCATGCACACATTTGGGTTGATTCCAGGGATATCAGCAAGAGTCCACCCAATAGCTTTTATCCGTTGCCTGAGTACTTCTAGGAGGCGGGTCTCCTCATCAGCAGCTATGTCGCTAGCTATAATCACAGGAAGTGTCTCGTCCTTCCCTAAATAGGCATACTTCAATGACTCAGGAAGCGCCTTCAACTCTAAGGATGGGGCTTGATCAATTGAAGGTATGAGCGGCTTCAATTCAGCATCTGTCAAACTAGAAACCTGCACAATAGACTCACAGACAGAAGAACAAACTTTCCCATCTTGGGAAGCATCAGTAGAAACTGTAAGAGCAGAAGAATCACCAATGCTACAATTAGGCACAGAAGCATTATGTTTAGAGTATCTCATATTCTTAATAGCATCAGTGAAAATATCAATATCAGCAGCATCAAGGTCAACAATTGTGTCACAATTACCAATTTTAGCACATGAACAAGAGATGCTATCATCTAAACCAGCAATATCACATGATCTACTAAGCATGCTCTCTTCAAGATCTTTAACAGAATCATCCATAATAGCATCAACAACATTAACATCTATTTCTGCACAATCATCAGGGGGATGTCTCATGGATTCAAGTACATTGAATCTAATAGTTTCCCCAGCAAATTCTAGAGTAAGGCTACCAGCATGGACATCTATCATAGCTTTAGCAGTTTTAAGGAAAGGCCTACCTAAAATTAGAGATGAGTGTCCTTTCTGTCTAAACCGACCATCATCCATATCAAGAACATAAAAGTCTGCAGGGAATATGAAATCTTTTACCTTAACTAAGATGTCCTCTAGGACGCCTTCTGGGACTGTGCAACGTCTGTCAGCAAGGGATGCAACAAGATTTGTGGGCTTAAGCTCTACACCATTGAGTTGATCAAAGACTGATTTTGGCATAACATTGATAGCTGCTCCCAAATCTGCTAAGGCATCTGAGAATTCAATGTCACCAATAGTGCAAGGTATGAGAAAGCTACCAGGATCCTTGCACTTCACTGGCATTGGCATTTGATAAAGAGAAGAGACAACTGCCCCTAAGTCAACCTTGCCTTCGTGCTTAAACTTTCTCTTTGTAGTACACAATTCCTTCAAGAATTTTGCATATTTAGGTACTTGTGTGACTAAGTCAACTAGTGGAACATTGATCACCACCTTCTTGAATATATCATAGATTTCATTAGACACCTCAATTTCCTTCTTTCTCTTTTCAGCTTTAGCAACCACAGTAGGAAAAGGGAGGGCTTGTGTTACCACTTGCTTTACTTTATCATCCTCCTCTTGTTTTTCCGTGGGCACCACTTGTGTTTCTGATAAGGTGGGTTGATCCTGTGATGTGGAAGTAGAAGGAGAGTCATCAGCAACTTCCTTGTCTTTGATGGTAACAGGATCTGCAGAGGGGATTATCTTTCCACGTCGGAGAGATATAGCATTAACTCCACCTATATTGGGATTCTGCTGAGTTCCAGCATTTGGATTGGTCACCACCTGAGATGGAAGCCTTCCTGAACCTTGACTTTGCTCATTACTCTGTATATTAGATAATTGACCAATATGAGTTTGAAGGCTTTGAATTTGTTGTTGTTGCTGTTGCTGTTGTTGCTGCTGTTGTATTAGGATCTTCATCATAGCATCCATCTTGCTTTCTAACCTTGAACCTTCATCTTGGACTGGCATTGATTGTCTAACTTGTTGAAACATCTTGCTACTAGAATTTCCACCTTGATTAAACTGTGCTTGTTGAGGTTGGCCATTTCCATATCGAAGATTTGGATGGTCACGCCATCCAGGATTATATGTATTGGAGTAAGGATCATATTTTTGGCCACCTTGAGTCATAGGTTTAGAAGGATATATTGCATTGCAAGATTCAGCTCCATCATTCAGGTAAGGGCAAGAGTCAGTAGCATGAGTAGCTAGAGAGCAAATAGAATATAGTGGCCCTATTAGAGCAGAAGAGTTGGGCTGTGAAGTAAAAGTAGTAGATGGTCCCATAGGATTGACTATATTAGAAGAATTTTGCATATTGAACATAGTCATTTTTTCCACAGCAGATGCAAGCCTATCAATTTTGCTCTCCAGGCGAGACTCAGAGAATAATCCTACCTCATTAACTTTTACTTGTTGTCTAGAGCCAAATTGTTGGCTATTCTCAGCTTTCCTTTCAGTCAATTCCCAAGCATCTTCAATAGTCAAGTGAAGAAGAGAACCACCAGCAGCTGAGTCTAACAAATCTCTTTCTAGAGGTAAGAGCCCTTCATGGAAGTATTGGATCAATAGTGTGTCCGGGATTTGATGATGGGGACAGCTGGAACACAATGTTTTAAAACGCTCCAAATATTCATATAAGGATTCCCCAACCATTTGTCGACATCCACTTATGTCTTTCCTGATAGATGAAGTGCGAGAGGCTGGGAAATACCTTTCTAAGAATAGTTTCTTCAGTTGATTCCATGAAGTGATGAATCCAGGAGGTAATCGAAGCAACCAGCTTTTAGCAGATCCTTCCAAAGAGAATGGGAAGGCACGCATCTTAATTTGATCTTCAGTCACATCGACTGGTTTCATAGCAGTGCAGACCATGTGAAACATCTTCAAATGGTTGTATGCTTCCTCCCCTGAAACACCATTAAATTTTGGAAGTAAGTGTATCAATCCAGGTTTCAATTCGAAATTCACATTCATATCAGGATAATTTATGCACCAATTTTGAAAATGCAAATCAGGAGAAACCAATTCTTTAATGGTCATAGCAGGATCAACATTATGAGCATTTGCATTTGCATTTACATTCTCATTAGCATTAACAACAATATTATTACCGTCCATATTAACCTCAGGATCAGAGGATTCAAAAATAGGATTAACAAAGGAACTATTGCCTATAAGAGTACTAGCTCTAGTTCTTCTTTGTTGATGAAATGTCCTCTCAATCTCAGGATCTAAGGCTAACAATCTTTCCGAAGAGGACCGAGTCATGCAATAAATAACTACCTACGAAGTCACCTGAAAACTCAAACCTAAAGTCTAACCGTTGCTCCCCGGCAACGGCGCCAAAATTGATCGATGATACTTTTGTCGTTAAAGTGATCAATTAAACTAGGTCCTAACTAATTATGCAGTTCAGGGTCAACCTAGGTCATTCTCCCAAGGAGCAAGCTGTGGGTTTTCTTTAGGTTAAAATTTAGGTGATGAAAAGATGCAGTAGAATGTAAACGGACCTAAACTAGAATGCAAAATACTACTACCTATATGCAATTAACTAACTAAATGGACTAATGCAATTGACTCTAAAACCTATATGAAAATGAGACTAATTTGTATGAATTTGAATGCAATTTTTGGGGGTTTTTTTATGAGAGAAGAATTAAAATCCTAATAAAAATGTCGATTAAATGCAAATAAAATAATAAAAGTCTAGTTCAGTTATGATGACGAAGGGGACAACTTAGGAATTGCAAGGAGTAAACTTTCTTAGCCCAAATTAATTAATTAGACCCAAGGGAGATTAATAAATTTAATTACCCAATTAAACATGGGAAACCCTCTAGTTCAATAACACATATTTCACTAGAAAACTCATAATGAAATAAGCGGTGGCTAATTAAACCCGTTAAAAACCAATCATAAAATAATCTTGAAAATCTTGTTTACAATTATCTAATTGAACAGCCAGATAATTTATCAACTCAATTAAACAATTAAGATAATAAACCAAATTAACAATTAAATTAACAATGAAAACTCAATTACTAATTTAATTGACAATCCAAAGGTTGCAAACAAGAGTCCAACAATAAGCATAAAACTTCGAATTACCAGTCTAATCCAAAAGAAATAAGTTTACAATCTAAAACTAGATTGTTCTCAATTAACACAACTCAGAATCATTTAAAACTAAATAATCTCAAATTTGAATTAAAAAGATAAAAAGAACAACACTCCCTTATAGTCTTCAAGTGTAAGCCCTAGGCTTTAGCCTCCTCCATGCTCCTCCCAAGTTGCCTCCCAAAGAATTTAAGCTTTCATGAAAATCATTCTTCCTCTAAGAGCCAAACAAGTCACTAGCATGATGAATATATCAACAAAACAACAATTTATGCGTGTCCAGAGAGAATGGAATGAATTAAAGGAATTGACGTGGGGCCCGTAATAATAGTAATTGAATGAAGCAGAATTTCCGGTCGTGCGTGAGAGGTCGAGAATCAACACTTGATTAATTCAAAGTTTCCAAAACGGTGGTGTAGGTCAATGAGTCTGGGAATTAAAGGAGACATCAACCAAGTATATCTCTTTTCCTCTGCGGCTGCGTCTCTTTCCTTCCGTCTTCGGTCTCTCAATCTGGCGACGTGATAGCGTTTTTCAGTCTTCAACTTGAATTCTAGCGGTGTGGTGATGATCTTGCGGCTCGGTGCTGTCGCTTTGTGGCGTGATTCCAAAACCTAGCAGCTGCTAGGTTAATTAATAGGAGAGGAAGAGAGGCTTTTAGGGTATTAACTTGAGCCCAATAAAATTCAAGTAGTCGCCTAAAATTTCACCATTGGATTTCCTTTAGCTATCCTGAAAAATCCTGCACTTATAGGATATTATAAAATCACAATCTATCATATATCAAGAGATATTATTTAATCAGAATATTAATAATTTAAGCCCAATATCTTATAATTAATTTATATTTATATTATTTCCTAAAATAGGCTAACAATCTAAATATTATCTAATAATTCCAAATTAGCCTAAAATAATCCCCAAAATAAATGAAATAAGGTGGGATAAAATATATAAAATTGGGATTTATCAGTATCTTATCTGCTGTCTCTGAACTTTCAATTTTCCTACTCAAACCCATCCTTTTCTTCCTCATATGGTAAGCATATAGTATAATCACCAAAAGAGCAATCAGAACAGAACATCCCAAGAATGTACCAGTGAAAATTGGCCGATGCTTTGTTTTGTGGTTGTTCAGAGATGATGAAGGATAAGGTTGGGAAAGTGCAGGTAAGCTTCTAACAGGGATCAAAACTGGAAGGCTGGCTAAATTTGTGAAGTTCAGATGGTTATTTGCGGTTACAATGTCCATTGAAGAAGCATTAAGCTTTGAACTTACAGTGAGCAGATTGTCATTGGGCTGCCACACATAGGTGATTAGAAACTTTATCCCCTTCTGCAACTGGGTCTTTGAAGGGCAACTACAGAACAAAGGGAAAATCACACTGGTCCCTACCGGCACGATATCTGAATTAAGATTAATATTTGAAGCTTCCACTGCTTGCCAATTGGTGAGATTTTCAAACGAAAAGGTTGAAACAAAGTAGTAGGTATCACCTTTCTTCATGACATAGGAAATGTTAGAAAATGAGTGATTTCCTGTACAGCCACAAGTCACGGGTACAAGTAAGAGTTGGCCAGGAATAAGCTTGTAGTTATCCTCAAACATTATATTGCTTGCCCTTACTATTGAAAGAGGACTGATCCCAAATAAATCAGATATGTTGGTTATGCTCAGAAAATTGGGAGACTGAGCAAAGTATGAGACGTATGTTTCACATGAAGAAGGTGAATCAAAAGGGCATGAAAAGTTTGCTTCTTTGTTTTTGTTCTGTGGTTGAGCTGCACTGTGTGAAGTGGAAAAGATAATAATTACTGAAAGAAAAAGATTGGCAGAGTAGAGGAAGAAGCGATTCGCCATTTTTGGGTTTGGAAAACTGGGATTGATGGAGGGATTAGGACTTTGGCAAATGCGAATGAATCTCAGAACAGCAAGTTGAACATATAATTAATGGACATGAGGGTAGGTTTAGATTTTGACGTTTCAACTGAGAATCATTGATCAATGTGGAAGAGAGCGTTGCACTGCCTCATGAATACACTTACACGCGTGTGAAGACGAGACCAGTTTGATCATTTGTGTCTTCACAAGATTTTGAAGGGACAAAGAGAATAAAATGATTAAATTAAATCTCGTAAATTAACCATTGCCGACCGGTGTGTTTGACTGTGCAATGTTCATTCAAATCGCTGTAAGGTAAAGCAAAGCATAAGCAGTCACAGTCACACCTTCAGCTTAGCATGTTGAAACAGTCATTTAATTGAGTAAATTATTTTTTCCTTTTTAATGATCAAATATACGGCCGACTCTTTTATGAAAAAACATTTACTCTCCCAAAGTTAAATTACCTTAATTTTTTAAAAAAAATTTATACAAAAAATTTATTGAAAGGATTAAATTTTGAATCTAGAAAACGAGAATATACATTTTTAAAAAACAATAAAATGCTGTATAATTTGAGTTTATTTTCTTTAAAAAAAAAATCCTTTACTTAAATTTTGATGAATATAGCTTCCATGTTTCTAACATGGGGACCATTACGAGGACCAAGAAAATATTGATATGGCCGACTGGGAATAGAATATAAAATCATCCGGCATTAGACACATGGTGCTTCCATGTGTCATTGTTATGTGTTTAGATTAGTTTTTAACTAATAGCTTTTATGATTTATTAGGTAGGTATGTGAGAAAAGTTTTATCTCGGCTTACAGAGAAAAAGGTTCCTAAAATCACTGTTTCAGAGTTACCTAAACACTATATCACTCTAGTCTTATTTATAAGTCATTTTTGACTAAAAAATTGGGTCTTATTTATAATTCTTTTTTTAGATAATAAATGAGATTGTGACAATTTTACTCATATTAATTGTACCAATGAAAATAGAGAGAGAGAAAAGAGTTAAAAAATACACATTCATAAATAAAGGCGAAGTTGAAGATTTACTCATAATCATTGAGTTAATTATCTTTCCTTAGTATGCATGATTCAATTAAAAGTTAAAAGGGACTTGAAAATCTAATCAGAATAGTAGTTTTTATAGTAATATATATAGGGTTATGGTGTAAATATGTTGAGAGAGCTTTCACTCGGGCCTAGAAGGTTTTTTTTAGATTTGTTTTGAAAGTGCTAAAATGAAACAATAATATCAAGTTTTAAAACTTTTGGAGCCACATTGAACGCCAAAAAAAAGAAAAAAATTAGGAATAATATTACTTCTAATAAAAAATTTCAAGACAAATATGTATCTTAACCTTTGTATATATATAAAGCATCAAATTATATGTTGCCGGAGGGAAAAAAAATTAATTAGTGAAACTCCTATTAAAAAAAAAGTGTCATTGAAACTGAATTCTCTCTTAATAACTGCTCAAGAGGCAAGTTTTCTCCTTATTAAATAAATACCACCTGGCAACCAGCATTCTTTACCGTTGTAAAATCATGCCATAATTGAGTTAAGAAAATTCTCAATTTAGACTAGTTGAATTTTCCTAATTCTTCTTCCTCAATTTTATCTTTTGGCAGAATTCTTCCTCAATTTCTTGTGAATTTCACTTGTGATACAAAATGTCATACTAGTATAATATTTCAAAAATACTAGGAGCATATAACAACAATATGTTATCCCATTAGATGGGGTTGGATCACACAATATCCTTATATTCTATGAAAAACCAAATATTTAAACATAAATGAAGAGAAAGCAACCCCATACCATAACAAACCGCTGTTGAAAAAGAGCATAATAATTTAAAATCTCGTTGAAATTGGAGAAGTAAAATCATTTGAAATAAATTTAAAATTAGAAATATTTTAATATAAAAGCCTCCAAACTCGAGATACTCTCATTAATTTCGATTCCGGAAATATTCAACCAGCCTACAATATTAACTTACAAAACTTGGATTTATTCAATAACCGAGGGGGAGAGGTACTTATTTCTCATGTCAGATTTCTTTCAATGCTTCCAAACCGACATCGTAATGGCCACAGTCAATAAATTAATGTGAAAAAACAACGAATAAACATGGTAGTACAGAAGAGAGTCGAGGCCAATTTACGAGCTAGCTGTAGAGTTGATGAATGAAATGAAATCGCCGAGCAGAAAAGAACTAAGCCTGCAGGAAGCTTGCAAACTTGGCACCTAAGAAAAGCCTTTGGATGCATAACAAGGCATTTTTAGTCACCTCGGCGTTCTCATGATTCATCAATTTCATTACTCGTTCTTTGGCTTTCAGGTTCGTCACGATGACCCTCCCAGCAGAATGGTAATTTATGAACTGTGAAAGGTCAAAGCAAGCAACAGCTAGAGTCCTTGGATCCCCAGACGAGTCCAAAATTGTTATTAGGACTCTTAGAATCTGCAACATAGGTCCACAATATCAGCACATTCATAGATAAACGGTCCCCTACTGAGAAGATTATATACCATGGTACAATTAATGAACATGCAACAATTAAGGGCAATTCTATATAGTTGCTAAAAAGCACTATATAGCTAGAAATAATGAAGATGCAACAATTAAGGGCAATTCTATCTAGTTGCTAAAAAGCCCTATAGAGCTAGAAATAATTTCTTCTAGATCATTTCTTCAAGGAAATAATCCCATCAAAGGCCAATAGACACACAAGAAGCAGCAACAACAATAACAACAAGAAGTCTCATCCCACATCAAGAACCAGAACTTTTCATATATACCATTCACCAAAAGATCCCATTCGATCACCTAGGTGTTCTTAATCTTCCTCTACCTCATTTTGTAAGAATCAAAACCAGTTCAACCCTCCTCCTCAGCACCTCTATTGGCCTTCTTTATTCATGTCTAAACTAACTTAAATGATTGTCTACCATCTTCCCTGCTATAAATGCCATGCCACCAACACTTTCTCATATATGATCATTACAAATCTTCTCCTTTTTTCTGTACGACCACATGACAAATCCATTTTAACATTCTCATCTCTATCATCCCAACTTGTTGTTTTAACATCTTGATTAGACCTATAAGCAATGAGAATATTTAAAAACTAAATTATAAATACGTATCTACAGTAACTTAGGAGAAGCCAGAAAAGCTATGACCCATACTCTTATTATGTAGACTTAAACAGGGAAGCCAGGCGCTACAATATCCTTAGTATCCAGGTCCTTCAAGGATTTTACAATGTAGTTAAATGTTTAATCTACGTAAGGCGAAGTTTCAAAGACCGAGGCATTTGGCTTGCAGTAAGTCATTCTGCAATAAACTATTCACATCAAAATGGGCAAGAACGGGAGCCCAAAAAACATCAACTGTATTCTTCTGGTGCATTGGGGTATTGGCTTCAACTATTTTCTCTATATTCCACAAAATAATAAAAGAACAAAATAAGATAGCTAAAGCTAATTCAAAGTATTGTTCTTCTTATAGTTGAAATAAGTGCAAGATTAAATAAGTGACATGAGAAAAAAGGCAGTTGAGAGATACCTGGAAGTCATTCTCTTCGAAGTTGGTAATATTTTCTCGCCAAAAAATGGGATCTTTATGCATGGGAGACCAGTCCAGATTGCCCAAAAAAACTTCTTGCTTGTACATGTCAAAAGAACTTAGTTTCTTAATGTTATCCCTAAGCCCTTCTTCCAGGTAATTTAGTGCCTCCAACAAGTCCTATGACAAACTTATTGTCAATAAAAGTGTGTTGGGAAAGCACCAGAACAATATTATCTCAAAAGGAAATACAGTGAGGCTACTCGACATCCAAAGATTTTTACAAATTTCATGTGCAAAATCTGTGAGATAATTTGAGCAAAATGACGGCTATTGAAAAGGTCAATTCAAGACAAAAAGAAAAGCTAATATAGAGGCATTTGATAATCAAAGAAAAACGCACGCTTTGTGAACATCCCTCTTTATGAAAGTAAGTTGCAGTGCAATCCCGGAGCATAAGCATACAACATGAAAGAAGAGAAAGAGATGAATTTAAATTCATGGCAGCTATACAAGCCAATCATCAATAAATTCCCTGGTAACAAATCATCACATAAGTAATCAAATCTTATTTCGCACCATGAGAAGGCAAAACCCATCAATTGTGTGGCAGTAAATTTTTCAGCGGTCAATGGATCTAATCAGATCTGAAATAATTATTGAATGCATCCATGAAAAAAATGTGCTTTCTTTCTAATCAGAGGCAATATTTTGAAGATTGAAACTAGGGTATCCATGAAAAGAAGTGCAAGTTGCATTAAGTAACTTAACTGTTACCACAGGCCACAGTGCACCTGTATAACTAAACCTGAAGATTGTAAATATTGTCAAAATGATCTAAACCATGTCAAAAACAACAAAATAATTAAACAATAGAACAAATGTTATGACAATGTTGACAGAAATAAATGCCAAGATTTAAATTAAGAGGAATTTCTAATGATTGTTTATGAATAATGATTAATCTCAGCATCACAGACACCTAGACAAACTACATCTTTATTTGCACAGCACAGTAAGTACATTTTCAGCAGAAGGAAGTTGGTCTAGGTCCATCTTCTCTCACCTCATCACTCCATGCTTGTGCTTTCAAATTCTGAACAACTTGTGGCAGCTGAAGGTCAACCATTTGAGCACCCAATGTTCCTCTTGACAGCAAGTTTTTAAAAGTCAAGGCAACAACTCTAACAACCTAACAAAAATTGACAAAACAAGTCTGTTAAGATCACAGATAGTCAAAAACATATCTAGTTCACATAGCATGCATAAAAATATTCATAGAATAATAATTAAAGGCGACAGAAAATCTCACAGAAACTCAATTTATATTCAACAGGGGAGTATCACATAGCACTAGAACAGAGAATAAGAGAGCCACTAACAAAGAAAAGAGATCAACAAACTCAATAAGCCAGCCATACCTTTTCTTTTGTAGAGCTCTTTATGACATCAATAAGTCGCGGAAGGGATCTTGAAGTAGCCAAGTATTCAATTGCAGGCTCATAATAGGACAAAAGCCATATGCAGAGGCATGTTTCATAAAGAAGCTGTGACAGAAAAAAATCAAAATTGAATCTTACTTTAATCCCAACACAAGTTCCTTCAATTCTAACTTTGCTAGTCCCAATATTTAAAATGTCTATTAATATATCAATCACAAAGTCAGCAAATCTCTAATTCCCCAATCATCCACTCTCCCATTATTTGTAAAGGAAAGAAGAGCCATTCAGCATGAACTGAATTCATCATGGTTCATGGGTGTTTAGTCATCTATTAGCAGATGCTCTAGAGGTTATTGGATATCCAGCATATGTAACAGATATAAATAGATGCAAAAACTTACCCAGTCACCTATTGGCAGGACCAACTAATCTTTAAACCAGTTATTAAGCTTCTTAGTGGTCAAATTATGCAAAATACCTGAATCGATTGTTGAGTGGATGCTGGTGAAATCAAAGGTAAAAGCAACTTGACCCCATCTGCTTTAACAAAGGAAAACTTAACCATGGGTTCCTTGAGTAAGGTTGACAGGCAATTGACAGCAGTTGGGACGCCACGACTAGGATGAGAAGGCTTTTTGAGCTACAGATGATAATAAAATGAGGTGAGAATGCACGCATGGATGTGTGTGTGCGTGTGAGCTCTATTAAACAAAGTGACACATAATTGACCACAGATCTGAGTGTCTATATGCATGTATCTGGCTTATCCAAATGTGAGGTCCAAATTAAAAGAAAGCCATAAAAGTTCAACATGTTGTGTGTCACACATCTACTTAAGTTCAAAATCTTATAAATTCTCAAAATATTTTCAAGCACTTCTGGTATCTTCTTTTGTAAATGAACATGAGTACATGTATCCTCAACAAGTTTGGGGGTTTCTCTCATGTATTTACAAGTGAGAAAGGAACTTTCTTCTTATGGAGCATGATAAATCTCATGGTGTTCAGATATGTATAGGATGGAATTGGATTGGTTCCTTTCTAGGCCACTCTACTTTGTCGTTTTTTAAGCTGCGTTCAGGTGTCCACCAATTTGAGGCGTGATTAGACATTACATGTGGGCACTTCTTCCAGCAAGAATTCAAAATTTAGTTCGCCACGTTATGAGACTGGGCTTTTCCGCTATTCTATCCTTATTTTAGGATATTCTTGATTACAATACAATACTACCCAACAAAAATTCTACATGGATAGTGCACTTTAGCACTTCTTTTAATCCACCCAGAGTAAGCTAAAAGTCCAAAAATCATCTAAGACAAGCTTAACTTGTAGGGTGAAGGGAATGCTAGACAACTAAATTGCTTAACAAAGCTATCTTACACAACTTTCAAGTATACAAAATCAATTATCCAATTAAAAGGACCATGATGATTAGATTACAATTTCTAATTGGACGAAAGAAAGGGAAGAAGCTGGAAGTGATGACATGCCTGCTCACAAAGCCATTTCACCAATGCTGTCAAAACATCATCAATTGTAGTAAGGGGTTTCTTTGAGTTTGATGCTTCTCCATTTGTAACAAAGCCATTTTGATTTTTTGGCCGGACACTAAAATCACAAAAGTTGGTTAAAAAAAAACTCATTAGAAAGGTGAGATCTTGCAGGGGAATGGGGTGGGATCCTGCAATATGGTTGAGGTCTTAAAAAGTGTGACCTTAACTTTGCAAATGTGTAATGTTTATATTACCTAACTATTGAAGCGAGGATCTTACAACTTTTCTCTTGAATGAACCAATTCGCTTTCCAGAGCAATCTGAAAGATGGACAATATGTTATTCATAACATATACTTTAAGACATTGGATTACCTTGGATAGGAGACATTAACTATCAAATGAAATCACATCAAGCAAAAACAAGATCAACTATAAAAAGCTTTGAATTTAACTTCAGGAAGAAATTCACTAAAACTTGACTGATATAGTATGGAATAATATAAGCCTGAAAAGTGAGCCTCCACAACTTTCGAAGTAATAATTAGTATTCAGGGCATATTGAGTAATTACTGACCTTAAGAAAGGTTCGTAGGCGTCTACATCAGCAAGGGACTTATCATGAAACAATCTAGCCCTTTTTGGGTTTGCTGCAAAAGAGAAAGAGGTCAGCACTCACAATTCATAAAGAAATGAGATGCCATATTCCCTCAACCTACCTGCAAGCATTTCATCCACCAACGCCAAAACATATTCTACAGTCTCCTCTTTAAAAATATCATGCAAAACATGAACGAATACCCGAATATAAGCTGGACCATCCTGCAACAATGACATTGAATTTTCAATACCATCAGACGGTAAACTTGACAACCATCGGTATAATCACACCAGGCTCAACTTGAAACCTTAGATTGTTTATATAAAAAATTAAAAGAATGAAAAAAAAAAAAGTTACATCATCCAGCAACTGTTCTCTCTGACTTTGTGATCGATGATCATAACGCCTCAAGAGCTGAAGGCTTGTGCCTGAGATCAGCTTAGTCGCCATGTATGTCTCCCATGGAATATCCCTCCTCAAAACCTTTAGAAAAATGAACGGAATGTCAGAGGAAACAGCAATATAACACCAAACGGGGTAATCAACAAAATTCTAATTCATAAGAATTCGCAAAACATATGCCAAAACCAATCAGAAAAATTGCATCTAAAACCGAATCAGACCGAATAAATGACAAAAAACAGAGCAACTAAAAAACGAACAAAAGAAGGATAAAGTGTAAGGATCGCAAACCTGTTCCGAGGTTAATTCCGCTACATCCATATCACTGCAATCCTAGAAACAATCTTACTTCTGATTGTAATTGACAGTAGAGATCCAAAAATAAAATAAAATCAAAATCAGGTAAGAATAATTGACGGAAAAATTGAAAAGAGCGTCATAGGAAAAGAAAGAAGTAAGAGAGGTAGGATCAATGATGGAGAGAAAGAGGCTCACCTCTCCCACACTCGCGATTCGGGTAGTTTTTTTTTTTCTCCTCCGGAATAAAACTGACTGGTGATGTTCGTAAGATAGATCAATCGGCCGGTTCGGGATGGGCAAGTTGCAGTGTCACTTGAGATTTCCATGTAAAAGTAAATCAGTAATTTGCATATAGCAGATTCAGCGTTTACGAGATTAGGAGCATACTCTAAAATTTAGATTATCTAAACATAATCATTTTCCAATTAAAAATGACCAAAAAGAAAATAATAAAAAATATATTTTTGTGTTAAGTAGCAAAAATACACATGTACTTTACCCGAAAGCGCCCAGCACCACGTGCTTTTTTCGGAACTAAAAATAAACATGTGGTTATGTTTTAGGAGTGCCCAGCACTACAGCCGTTAGTTAACCGTTAGCCATGTAAAATTACGATTTTGCCTTTAGTTTAAAATAATTAAAAAAACAACAAAAATACCCCATTCCACCCTCCCCTCCGGTGGGCCCCACAGCCGCCCACCGCCGGCGACCACCGGCGACATTTTTTTTTTAAAAAAATTAAATCTACTTTTTAAAAAAAAAAACAAAAGGGAGGCCGGCCTCCTCACCACCACCCACCCTACCGTTGCCCACCCTACGCTGGTGACCTACCGTCGACGACTTTTAAAAAAAAATAAAAAAAAAAACGAAAACTAAAGGGAGGCAGGTAGTTTTTTTTTTTAAAAAAAACTATTTTCTTTTTTTAAAAAAAAGTTGCTAGAGGTGGTCGCTAGTGGTGGGGCAGCAAAGGTAGGTTGCTAGTGTGGGATGACCGGCGGTAGCGAGGCCGGCCTCCCCTTATTTTTTTTAAAAGAATATTTAAAAAAAAAAAGTCGCCGGAGATGGTCATCGGTGGTAGGGCGGTGGCGGTATGTCACCGGTGTGGGGTGGCCAAGGGTAGGGTTGCCGGCGGTGGGGAGGTCAGCCTCCCCTTAGTTTTTTTTTTTAAAAAAGTAGTTTTAAAAATTAAAAATAATAATAATTTCGCCGCACAGCCGGTTGCCGGAGGTGGGTGGCCGCCAGGGGACCGGTGGTGGGGCCCACCGGAGGGCAGGAGGGTGGGGTGGGGTATTTTGGTTGTTTTTTTTTAATTATTTTAAATTAATGGCAAAATGGTAATTTTACATAGTTAACGGTCAACTAACGGCTGTGGTGTTGGGTGCTCCTAAATCGTAAGCACATGTGTATTTTTGGTTCAGAAGAAAGAACATGGTGTTGGGCGCTCCCGGGGGTAAAGCACATATGTATTTTTGCTACTTAACCCTATTTTTTTCCGAAAAAATAATTAAGTATGTATAGATAATAATTAGTGACTCAGGTAAAAAAATATATATAAATAAAACATGATACCCCCAAACCAATCATTCAATATCTCAATATAATAAAACTAGGCAATGGCTGTATCTGTACATTAGTGGTCCAGAATTTGTTATGCACGTCTACTTGATAGTTATGCTCAAGATTGGCTTTTGCAATTTTTGATCATTGTCACCTTACTAGAAATAAAAAGCTGGTACATAATGAAAAAATACATAATATTAATCATCAAATGTGTTTTGGGAAAAAATAAAAATATATATCATCAAATATGATTTTTTATGATTCATCAGTTTCTATTTTATCCAGAATTTGTTATGAAAAATTCAAAATAAGTTGTACTAATTTTTAAATATCATAAATGATATTATATTCTTAATATAAGACTCAATTGACTAATTAAGAATATTAAGGAAGATTAATTAATTAATTATATCATATGTTACAATATCTCTCTAAAACACTTATGTATACAATTAAATTAGATATCATTTTATAAGTATGACAAATTAATTTTTTTAAAAAAAGATAAAAATAAATACATTAAAATAATTTATTTAACTTTATTAATATCCTTCATTTAGTCAATTGGATGCATTGTTTCTTTTATCTATAAACATTGAATTAATAATATAAAATTTACAGTAAACTGCATTATTTATAAACTTAAAAATTATGAAACACATCTCTTGTTAAACTATAAACATCTCAAATTCACAGAGCAAAGCCATTTTAACAAATTTAACCAATAAGTTGTTAGTAAAGATAATAAGCAATCTCACACCATAAAGAAGAAAGCACAAATTCAAATTCCGATAAGCATGATTATTAGGAGAAATGAAAACTCTTTATGTTTTTATTAAAAACAAACAAACAAATTTAGTTTTTATTTCAGAGCTAAAGTTCTTGGTTTCTTTTATATTTTTTATGTTTAAAAACCTTACACAGTTGACGAATTTCAGAGATCTTTCGTCTTACCGTCCATTTTCCCAGTAGTTTCGCAAAAGCTTTCTCGGCTAGAAGGGTAAACTTCCCTCTGAACCAAGTGAATATAATCTAAAATATTAAACGTTGAAACTAACACAAAATGCAAACACCAAGCACGCGAACATTAATTCTATATATTCACTGTTTAATTTTCTCATCATCTGTAAAGCATATATACGATTTGGTTCCAAGCAATTCCCATATTACAGCATCTTCCCGCGAGAGCGAACTTCTTATTTCGTATAAACAAGTTTTTCATGATATGATTTTGGAATCTTTGCTTTCTATAGAGTTTATATGACAAAACTTCCTGTAATAGTAGAGGAATTTTACTCTTTATGATCTTCACAAGGGAAAACTTCCTGTCAGGTGGATATGGTCAAGGGTCCTTCTGAGCCCATACTTGAGCACCGCCTTGTTACCCAATCTGAATCCATCTCCATAAGCTGACGAGGTATCAGACTCAATCTGGTGTTTAAAAAATTCACCCAGTTTCTTCTCAAAGTCGGACCTTTTCCCCTTCTTTGATGAAGTGGAGGAAGAGGAGGAAGGTGAGGATGATGATGACGAGGAGGAGGAGGATGCACCATCGCCCCCAGACCCAGCATATATTTCTGAATCTAACCACATATGAGCCAAAACTTGGCAAATCCCTTCTTCAACTTCGGGGCTCAGATTGGGGTAACCTATCAAAATCCCCCAAGTATTACACCCTAGAAAATGAGGAGGAAGGGGGGATTATGGTTTACATGGATTTCATCACAAAATATCAGGATGGATACCTTTAAGCCTGAGCCATGCATGCATCATCTCGTGAGCCAGGATTGATCCTGTTAGCAACCTATAAATAGAAAATTGTTGCATCATGTTCAGGGAAATTTCTATGCCAGCGCTGCATAATGATCACAGATAAAATCAGAATCAGAATCAGAAGGATACCTTGGAAGGCCATATAAAACAAGAATGGCAGTAACTTCACAGCGACGGATCAGCCTATAAGGTTCAGTTATCATGTCCATGATTCGGTAACCTGCTCCGATCCTTGGTCTCCTTAAAATCTGGTATGATATTAAAAAAAAACAATAAGGACAAATATTTCATATACAAATCATCTCAGAATTCAGATTGTCTATGAAGACTCAAAAGTTGCAAGAGATTCCTACAGTGGTGACAGTCTGCTCTTCTGACAAGCAAAGCCCTCTAGTTTCAGGTAAGTGGTGATGACCCTGCATTCGAATAGAAAAAGCAAACTCCAACATCAATACACTAGAAAGAGGACCCAAAATAATCGGCAAGGGGTTTGAAAAAAGTTCAACACACTATCATTTACATTCTTTTCTCCCTCCATGGCCTCATTCAGTGCTTGTCTCTCAACCAAAAGCATAGGAATTTGCTGCTCCACTTTCATGTTTAAACCTTCATAAAACTCTTGTATTTCAAGGTAAAGTGGCTGGCATTCATGAGTATCCATTATTGCAGAGTCTAGACACTCTAGACATAGCTTCCGGCCATCATCCAGCAAAAGATATTTCGCGTCTTTTGACTGCATTGATTGGGAAAATCACATCAGATAACAAAAAGGGAAGAAAGGGGTTAATAAGAGAAGATGCATCAATATATCAAGGACGGTCAGAAATAACAGGAGAAACAATTTCTGGGAGCTGATATAACTGACCTCCATTCTTTCACAGCTACAACAGCGAGGAGTGCCATCACGCTCATGTGATGGACAGTATTTTTGATGCCAGAAAGGATGTGCCCTATATTCAATGAGGCCAGCTGAATTCGTTGGAATCTGTGAGAAAAGAACAAGTAATTTAAGCTTAGCGACTGATAATTATGACTTGTGAAAATTTACAGCATGTTTGGTTTGAGGGGAGAGGAGGGGAGGGGAGGAAAGATATTGAACAAACTGCCATTAATGAGAAGAATATTCCTTTTTGTTGAGAGTGTATTTTTGGAATATTAAAAATTTTCCATAGGCAATTTGTACAATATGAGGTAAAAAATTTCTCTCTCTCCCCCCCCCCCCCCTCCTCACTCCCCTCAAACCAATTTTTTTATTTTAAAAAAAAAAGGCCAGGAAAAATGCTTTTCTTTCGTTTTTTATTTAGGAACGAAGAACCACAATTTTTTATGCCACTTGCAGTTTAGAGGTGTATGACTAGCACCCTCTTGTCACATATAAAATGTTTTTACTTCATCAGTTAAAATGTGTAAAGCATAGCAAAATTTGGGGAAATATTTCACCTAACACAGGAAGACCATGATAGACCATCAGAAAACTATCAACAAAAAATACAACTGTAAAATACTTACAAAATTCTTGCAAACATCACATTTTGGGTGATGCTGCTCCTTGTAGCAGGATTTGTGGTAAGGGCGATTGTTAGACATGGAAAACTGCAAACGAACAAAGATTCAAGCATTAATTATACTCAAATTTGCCCCAAAATAAAAGGAAATAAGCCAAAGACTCTCATTTTCAAGAAGCCGGTGGCAAACAAAATACAGTTTGCACCTCATAATCAGTGATTGGAAGATTGCAAGCTTGACAACGAAAACATTCTGGATGCCAGACTCCTCCCATACAGCTTAAAAACCTTCCACGGCCAATCTCAGCATTGCAGCCAGCACAGATCCTGAAAGCAGATTAAACCAGAACAAGTCTAAATTAGCAATTCCAGCAACTTAAAAATTATGAAATCAATAAATGCAACTATAGAATGCTACATATAGAGATCAGGGACTGAAGTAGTTTCAATTTTCTTAAGTGATTGAAACAATTTCATGATACTCCATTGGTCACTCACTATAACTATGAACTAGTTCAAGCTCATTATCAGATGTTTGTTCCCATGACTACTTTTGTATCATGTTCATCTAACCCAGAATATATGTTTTGTACAAGCAGGAAAAATTGACAGACTCTCTGGCATCATGAATAAAATCCTTTTGCAGTATTTATCCTTGTTCGAGACTACAGACTAAATTATCCTAAATTAAGATGACTTGATATCGATTCAAAGTTGTTTGTTTGACAGCTCAGAACTTAAGTTTTTCATTGTTGCTCTTTGTCACTTTGACAAGATCAAACAATCTTATAATACAATGTAAGACTTCATGATCACGCTCGTTCAAGCTTTGCTTCTTATCTCATGTCACAAGATTTTGTCACATTTTATTTTGTTGGTAAGTTGTAGAGAGTAAGTCTTGCCGTAATGGTAAGGTTGCCGCCAAATGACCTGAAAGTCACGAGTTCAAATCTTAGAAAAAACCTTTCCACTTAGGGGTAAGGCTGCATACATCTATCCCTCCCAAGATCCCACCTGGTAAGAGCCTTGTGCATTGAGTCGCCCTTTTTTATTCTATTGGTAAGTTGTAAAGAAGAGGGGCATAAACATATTACACTCCACTCCTTTCTCAAATTTGAGAAGATGAAAAGAAAGATAACGTTGTGTGTGAGAGAGGAGTTAGAGGTTAAAAAGTGGGCGAGAGAAAAAACAGAGAAATGCACGTTTCTGAAATTAACCAAGCATAGTTCAACAATATTAAAGTTAGGTTTGAAACATTTTATGCTAGGAAAGATTGTCAACCTGCTCATTAGAAAAACCATCTGTTACTTTTCCATCATAACTAATTATAGCAATTTACATATGCAGAACTTGCAATAGCTAGTTACAACTGAAAAATGACATCATACCCAGTTACCTGTATCCAGTGGAAAATAGAGAAAATATAGAACCCGCATCACGTCGAGGAGAGGAAGCCATGCTTAAACTTTCTTCAATTGCTCTCGCAAGTAGTTCATCTTCCTCGAGTTGAAGTTTTGCATGATGTTCATCTTCCTCCTTTTGAATATCAGCAAGAAAATCAGCTTCCTCTTCTTGAACTTTACCGAGATGTTCATCTTCCTCCTCGTCGATAGGACAAAGTTCTTCATCTTCTGACTGTGAGTCATACTCTGGGATATGATGAGGCAAAAACTATAGACCTTATGAAATTTTCTTTCAGCAGGAAAAGAAAACTCAGTTGGTAACAACCACTCTCGAACATAGAAACTGAATGAAACTAAACAAGATTTCTCTAGTGAAATCTATCAAAGAAAAATTACAGAATAAACAAAACCCAGCCTGTCTAGTGAGAAGAGGTTTAACTCATGATCTAGACATCTTTCAATTTTATCATCACTAGAATTAGAGTATTGACGGAGATCTTCATAGTTGACAATGTGTCATCGAAACCTAAGAGAAGTTAAGTCCAGTCCAGTCGAACGGGACTGAAGAGTGCATCAAAAAAGCCAACTATCAATATGTATATTGTTTACAATATATAGTTTTTATCTCACATGCTGACCTGCTACAGCATCAAATTCAGGTCAAACAAACATACAAGTGAATTTAAAAGGCCTTTCTGCAAAAGAATAAACATTACCGATAACTTTTTTCCCTTTGTGATCCTCCTCTGATAGAGAGAGTGCAATTGCACGGTCAATTTCTTCTTTCTCAAAATCAGTCAAACCATCCTGCACCCAGTTTGCCACTGTTACAACTTCAGACGATCTCCTTAAGTATCAGATGAACTTGTTCCATGTTAGTTTCATGCTACTATCTTGTTAACGTCAGATAATAGGCTAGCTCATCGACAAGAGAAAGTCTGACAAAATTATTTTATTTCCTTACTAGAAGCAGAAACTGTGATTACCACTGAATTACGATGGTCATCCCAAATGTCGTCATTTCCATATTTCCCCTGATACTGTCCCCTTGAAATTTTATGGTTGGAGCCCTTAATCAGCTTCGTAAACCAACCCATGATATGAATTAATACTATTTTCGAGCAGATCAGCTAACTTATTCCTGAAAGATTGCCACACAAAGATAAGAAAATATATTACTCAAGTAATATATAGAAGAAATTCCCAAAGGTTAATGGAACACATTGGACAACTACAAGTAATGCCTCGAGTCTGATCTTCAGATGTAGCATGATTATCTTTCTGAAATTGTTTTACAGAATCGCTTAAATAGTTAATAGACTATGCTATTTGAAGTGTTGGCGCAAACCGAAGCAAGCAAGACAAAGAGCAGAGTGACTATGGAATAAAAGGAACAGGCCTATTCCAGATTTGATTATCATGGTATCTTAACGTGGGAATCTAAGAAACTATTCTCTACTCCTCTAGAGGCAATAGTTCTTCTGAATACCGTATATTCGCATGCTACAAATGTGACAAAAGGAATAAAGGACGAACCGAAATATATAAAAATATTAATAAAAGAAAATTTATCCATGACTGATACTGCGTTTCAGAAAGAGTGCTTATATCTAATATGGAAGGAATCGGTGATTATATCGGGAACACCAATTCAAAACATAAAAGATGTCGAAGAAACTTTTATGGCTAATCCATTGAAAATTAACCTCAACCATACAAAAACGGTGATCTTGCTCTTGAACCAATATCAATCACACCGCATGGCAATCAAACAAGCGAACTCCAAATTTTGAGAAGCAGTGGACCCAATTCAAGCTCCGCGTACAGGAAATAAACACCCTCAACAAATTAACCCCAACTGTAGATTGATTAAAAATCACCCCAAGAATAAAATAAAGCTGGCTGGATAATTAGAGGCGATAGCAAAAGGAAGAAAGAAATAATATTCCTGAGAACTCACCGGGAAGAGATTAAGAATCTGGAGAAAGTGGAGAGAGCATGAAACGTTGAGAATCGGAGCACAAGTACAAGTTTTGATTTCCGTTAGAGCGTAGTCAATCACGGAGGAATGGATATTCCTCCATCACTCTCTCTCTCTCTCTCTCTCTCTCTCTCTCTCTGTGCGATCCTCGAGTAGCTTTTGAGATGAAAGAGTTAAAAGAGGAGTACTTGGATCCTACGCAAATCCAGACCGAAAGGGGTAAAAATGCCAACAGTGGAAACTTTTAGTAAGTCATTGAGAGAGGAGTAAATTATTTGGAGACCACAAAACCACCAAAAAAGACGGATTTGAAGATCCAGAAGAATCAGAAGCAGCATAAAAATTCAACTTTCAATTCAGTATTACTGTGTCCATTACCAAGTGGGTCCAGCTTCAATTTTCCGCCACCCCCTACCAAATATCAATAACCTAACACAGTGAATGTGTTTTGTGGTTGAATTGGATAAGGGTCAAATTAAGAGCTGTACAGAAAGAAAGAAAGAAAGAGGAGCGAGTGAGTGCGAAGGTGAAAGATGAGTGAAACCATTTCGGTTTGGATCATATGTAGCCTAGTGGCATCAATGGGCTCATACGCGCAGCCATTATAGCCTCACCTCCTGTACCTGGAATTGCGTGTTCTTTCAAATTTTTCTTATAGCGGAATAATATTAATTATTAATTACGTCAGCCGGGCATGCCAGCCACGAATACGATGTTTTAAGGTTTGTAATTTCACGAATTATCCATGCACCTACCCCCATCTACCAAGTTGACTTCCATAGACTTTGATGCATTTTGTTTTAGTAAGGATTCTTAGTTCTAAAAGTAAGGTGTAGTTGATATTTTTAGAGATTAAGAAAATTAAATAAATTATTTAATTACATTATAGGTTGTGTATTTTTAGATTACATATCAATTTATAAGTTAGACAAAATAGTTTAAAGAAAAAATGAAAAATAAAATATTTTAAAGTAATTTAATTAGTTTTTTTAATATTTCCGAAAAAAGTCAATTATGTCTTATGTTTAAGGCCGAAGGAAGTTTTTTTTTTTTAATTTACTCTATTGATATTTCTTCAATAATAATAATAAAAAGTTTCCAAAAATGGTAACTACTTTTTTTTTTACTATTTTTGGAAGTTTTTTTCTCCTAATCCCCCAGTAATTTTCTCTCCATCTAAACATAGTTTAAAGGAATTAAGGATGATGATTAGAATATTTTAATATATATATATATATATATATATAAACTACATTAACTAACTTCATTAATCTAATTACATTAGATAAATAAATCTTACATTAACAACTTAAAAAATAATTTTTTGTCAAAAATAAATTAAAGATGAACAATTAGGTCTCAAACCAAAACCAATAAACAAAGTTAACACCACTATAAATACAAACAATACCATTATCATACAAATCAGAGTGTAAAAGCCACATGAGTTGCTGACACCACTATTGTCTAAATAGCAAAGAAAATTTTTAAGTATCCCTTTGTGCTTATTTAGAAATGCTTATCATAAATTATTGTTTGCATAAGTTAAAAAAAAAAAAACGTCTTATATATTTATTTTATATTTTATATACCGTAAATTATGATTGAAAATTGTTGAGATAGAGCGTTCAAATTAATCTAAATTCTGAAGTTACAATCGGAAGGAGAATGCTTTAAGAATCAGATTAATAATGCCCAATAAAAAGAACAAGATTGGTGTGACATTGATATTGTCAAATTTAGCCTTGATGCAAGCGTGCAGCTATCATTATTCAATCAATAATATATGCATTCTGTTAGGTCCATTTCATTCACTTCAATAATTCATTCACACCAAATCCTATTATTGATCTCCTGCTAAAACAATATTATTTTTATTTTTTATTATATATTTTTATCTTTTTGTATTATTTACTGCTAAGGTGTTCTGATAGAACCCTAATTGCACATTTTTTTGGGAAACTAAAGCATCATAGAAGGACCACAATTACTGATGAAAACAAGCCAGGCCAGGCTTCACTCTTAACAGTTCAAAGTTGTTTTGTAATATAGTGGTTTGAGCCTGGCCTGTGGCCTGTTAAGGAGACCTGCTCTTTTTTTAATTTTTTTTATATGATTATTATTATTATTTATTTATTTAACTAAGCTAACAAGCCATCTTTTTAAAAAAAAATAATTTTTTTAAGTTATCATTATTTATTTAATTAAGCTAACAGGTCATAGGCCGAAAACAGACCTACTTTAAATAAGCTAAAAACATACCAAAATTATATAAATTAATACTAATAATAAAAACAGACCGGCCTAACATACCTAAAAGACCTCTTATCAGGCTTGAGTCTGGCTTGTTAAGCGAAAACAGGCCTTTTAGCTTGACAAGTCAGGCCTGACCAAGCTTTTAACAGGCCAAGACACAGGTCTTTGACTTATTTCCACCCCTAACCACAATTAGCAGCGACATCCCCGGCTAATTAAGATGCCATAATCAACAATTTGAATAAAATAAAATAGTAAGGTGTGTGTGATTGATTAATTATTTATTGTACATAATGGAATATTCCCGGCAAAAAAATAATGGAATATTCAGTATAAGGTGGTTGTGTGCGTGTAATGGATTTAAAAATGAACTTAAATGCAAAGATATAGTAATTTTTTTTTTTTTTGGATAAAAAAGACAAACTAATGTTAAAAAAAATTGGAAACAGGTATGATGTTGCTTTCACTAGTGGGTGCAAGGAAACACATAATTTAGCCTAAGAAAGAAAAAGCAAACTCAACTGCCACTTTCGCTTGCAACCTGTGGTCCCTCACCCTCATCCCTGGCTTCTCCTAATTTTGATATTTTAATTTCCCAACGGGGTTAAAAAAAACTAATTCCAATATTTAATATAACAACTAGTTAATAGGTTAAATTTAATATTAAATATAATATTTTAATCAACTTTATATCCCTTTTAAAAATATTTGATGTAATGCTTTATGGGTTTTAACCCTCTCTTGCTTAACAAAAAAAAAAAAGAAGATCTTTTTTTGGTCGTGTTTAGGAAATTGTTGATCATCTTAATCGCGCAAGTAGAGGGGGAAACTTGAGTTGCTTGTCGGATCCACCGTTGAAAACAATTGGGCTTTTTTATTGGAAAGACTTTTAACACTGAGTCTACTTTACATTATGTGTGTATCTCTTAGATGTTCATTATATGTACATTCCTCTATTTGAAGGATGAGCATTTTTTTTTATTTTTTATATATTGTATTTATTTATATTTAAATTATATGATACTTTCTAAAATATTTAGAAAATATCATATAATTTAAATATAAGTAAATATAAAATGGGTTTAATGTTTCTGTTTTTGTTGCAGAAACATTTTTTTTGCCACACGAACGTAGAAATGAGTGAGTCCCATTAAAAAGAGAAGAGAGAGAAAATATTAATGGGACCCACTCACTTTTATATGAGTGTGAAAGAAAAATGTTTCTGTAGCAAAAACAGAAACATTAAACCCATATAATATATAAAAAATTGAAGAAAAAAAAAATATGCTTATCCCTCTAGAGGGATGAGCACATAATTTGGACTCTTTTAACACCCCAATGTTTGGAAGTAGAAAAAATTAAAGAGGAAACAAATAGGAGGGAAAACTCTAAAATTAGTAATTTTTTTTTTTAACTATTTTTAGAATTTTCCTTCCTAATATCTCAGCCCCTTATGTTTTTTCTCCTTCTAAACATAGTCTTAAGCTGAAGCCAAAATTGGTTGCTTATTTTCCTTATCCTGGTCGGAAAAAATGATTTTATTCCGAACTAGTTTCTAATGGAGCGATTGAAATTAAAGTACAATTTTATCTTAATATATAGTAATAGAGATATAAGAAGATTCTACCACCCGCCAAACAAGAAGAAGACTGAAATTCAAGGGGAAGGGACGCATATAATAATGTGGCCGTTGGCTATGCTGTTTTTATGCAGAAAACTAACCCACTGCTCTTTTCCTTTTTTTTTTTTTTTTTTTATTTTGACCTACGTGGTGCTGGCGGCCAATCAACCTTTTTCATGCGGCATAATGTAACTTTTTAATGAATATATATATATATATATATATATATATATATATATATATATATATATATATATACCTCTACCTAATTCCCTCCCCTCCCTGTTATACAAGATAATTGAGATATTGAATTTGGTCCTAATAAATATAATATATCTTGATCCATATTCTCTCTTATATTTAATATTTTTCTCAATCTAATTTATCTAACCTATATATAAACGGACATATAATTTAATATTACCAACGAATATTTTAGAGGTCGTATCACAATTTTATAATTAACTAATTTATATCCTTTCTTTAAAAGAAAGTAGGTGTTCCCATGTTTCTGACAGAGGAAATAATAGGGTCATGTATATTTTTAAGGGATTAATTGATAGAGTAAGTAATAGAGTCATGTTTTCAATTTTGTTATTTTAGTAACTAAAGAATATGGATGTAATTTGACCTAAATTTTAAATCCCTAATTATGACGCATAACCTGATATATATATATATATATATATATATATATATATATATATATATATATTTTGTTAACTTCACTATCTTTATATGCGCTTTTTTTTCTTTTAATTATGATAATTTAATGAGGATAAAACTTAACATTTTAATAAATGTATTCAATGGGCGGTACCACTCTCGTCTTTAATAAAATACATATTTAGAAAGTTGATCTTAGTTATAAATATTTACTACCTCTGATTCTAAATATATGACACAGTTTTTATATTTGTTAAATTTTTCTTAATTTATCATCATTGATGCTCCTTCAATAGAAAAATTCTTGTGTGAACTTGGTTTGCCATGTTATTTGTGGTCCAACTAATTAAAATACAACAATTCAACTAATATTAATCCTAATTGACTTCTCATGTGATTTACAGGGAAATTTGCCAAAATAATACTAAAAAAAAATTGTCAAAATAGGCCACTATTCAAACAATTTGCCAAACTAGCTCATTTTGTGGCGTCACTGTGCATGTGGCGCTGCCACGTGGCACGCCACAAAAGTGGTGTGCTGGTACCACTTTAACAATTTTTTTTAAAAAAAATTTTGATTATTATAATTATATATTATTATATTTAATATATATTAAATATAATATATTATTTTATATAATATATAATATATATATCATATTTTAAAATGATGTGATATATATCACATTCCAAGACAGGTCAACCAAGTGTTCATGATTTCGAAAATTTTATGAAATATTTCTTTTAAAATGATGTCCTATTTTCGAAAAAATTTTCTCCCAGGGGTGCTGCCCCTTGACCCCACCCACTAACCGGCTAGCGGGACCGCCGTAGGATTCCGGCTGATTGTTCCTAGCGCGAGCAATAAAATCATGATATATTATATATGCATAATAATATATCATGATTTTATTTCTGACGTGGCGCTACAAAATGATCTAGTTTAGCAAATTGTTTGAACAGTGGCCTATTTTGACAATTTTTTTTTAGTATTATTTTGGCAAATTTCCTGTGATTTACATTTTTATTTTCCCTAAAAAAATAAACCCCTTAATTAAGATTTCAAGTAATAAAAAAGTAATATTGTGAAATTTGTTTATTTCATTAAAATTCCTGCTAATATTTAGGATGTGTGCAAAATTAGTTAATGAGTTGTTGTACTTTAGTTGGTTAGACCATCAATGACATAGTAAACTATGTTCACACAAGAATTTCTCCCCTCAACAATAATCAAGGAAGAAAAAATATGAGGGAATTAACTAATTAAAAGCGATGAGTAGGGTGTTCTAGATAATAAATGTCATATTAACTGATTTAATTAATTTCTTTAATTTAATTATATTATGTAAATATGTCTTATATTAAAAATCAGAAGAGTTTTTTTTAGCAAGCAAGAATGCATAGTATTTGTTCTTTATATTTGAGTGAAAAAAATATTATTCGTTTCCTATAAAGATGTTAGATTTTATATAGGCATATATATATCCTCACCAACGGATTAATCAATATATTGGAAATATTGTTATTGTACTAATTTATCAATACAACTGTGACATTATTTTGTTTTACAAATGGTCTAATTTTCAAAATTAATGTTATTTCAAATATCCTAGTTTCCCAGGTGAATATAGATTGCCTAAAATTAAAATATAATCATGTAATGCGATGTCTTAAATAGATATAAAAATTGGCGAAAAGATTACAACAACAAAATCTTATTTAGATTTTCTCTGAAATAATATACTCTTCATTATCCTTCGATCTTTTATTAGTCATTAACTTACCCTCCAAGCTATAATTTATATTTTTAGTATAAAATGAGATCACGGACTAATCTTAATTATCATAATGGGGAATATTTCAGATTATCATATTTTAGTTTTAGATAGAATAAGTTTGTTTTTTCAAAAGAAATAATAAAAGAATAGAAAACAATCTAATTAACTTATAAATAATAACAAAATTATCCTATATTAACTAGGATTGAAAGCCACACTCCCTCTATATATATGAGATTAGGGCAAGAGCTCAAGACCAAATTAACTTTCTACGATTGAAGAGACGCTAATGAATTCTCCAAGCTTTGGCTCCATGAAAGTACAAGAGATCAACAACATGCATGAAGAGAACAAGAACACGTATGAAGAGTACACAGTTTCTCCGATTGACATAAGCAACATAATTTTCTTGATGAGACTGAGGTCAATAAGTGAAGGGAAGGGAGCGAGGGTTTTTTATCCTGTTTCTCAAGTCCGATGTGAATACTCAGGAAGACGAACTTATGCTTCGTACAGGCAACAATATCTGAGAGAATACAATCCCATGAAGACCACCAAGAAAAAAACTCGTTCGTTAAAAATTGTGCATGGATTCAAGAAGCGGTTCGCCAAAACTTTTTCATGCATAAAAAATGATTGATCCCGGCAACGATCGAATCGTATTCATCCTCAAGTTCCATCATCAATCATAATCACCAAGAATACAAGTCATATGTAGACGAGACTCCTTTTGATTTTTTTTTTTTTAAAACCTTGATATGTATATGACACTTCAACAATTGGTTTAATTTAAATGACAATTTTTTATTTTTTTATTTTCTTCTAAAATGTAATTTAAATTATATTTTTTATACGCAAATTAAATTTTATTTTAAAGGATTGTTTGAATAATAGAATGATCTTACTAGGTATGTATAAATATCTTAATGATTTTATATTATATTCAAATTTTATTTAACTTTAAAAAATTTAACATCTTTTTCTTATTTCAGTTTACTTTACTATTAATTTTCGTTCTCACTTTTTCTCTTATGACATTTCCCATCCTTTTTATAATATTTTTTTTTAAAATGATTTCATTTTAATTAGTTGATTTTAGAACTCATTTTTTCAATTTGGCCAAAGTATTGCAATAAAAAAAATTTATTTAGATTTTCTCTAAAATAATATATTCCCCATTGTCCTTCGATCTTGTACTAGTCTTCAACTTACCCTCCAAGCGATCATTTAAAATTTTAGTATAAACTATGATCACTGATTAATCATATCATCGAGAATATTTTAAATTATCTTATTTTAGTTTCAGATAGAATAAATTAGTTGTTTTTTCAAAATAAATAATAAAAGAATAGATCGAGAACAAACTAATTAACATATAAATAAATAAATAAAAATTATCCCATATTGATTAGGATTGAAAGCCAGCCCCTCTCCCTCCCTCCCTGATCCCCCCCCCCTCTCTCTATATATATCTATAGCGATTGAAGAGATGCTAATGAACTCTCCAAGCTTTGGCTCTGTGAAAAAACAAGATAACAACATGCATGAAGAGAACAATACCGCGAATGAAGAGTACACAGTTTCTCCGAGCGACATAAGCAACATAATTTTCTTGATGAGAGCTGATGTCAATGAACGAAGAGAAGGGAGCGAGGGTTTTTGTTTTGATCCTTTTTCTCAAGGTCGATGTGAATACTCAGGAATACAAACTTATGTGCTTCGTACTGGCAACAATATCTGAGAGAATACAATCCCATGAAGACCACAAAGAAAGAAACTCGTTCGTGAAAAATTGTGCATGTATTCAAAATGCGGTTCCCCAAAACTTTTTCATGCATCAAGAATGATTGATCCCTCCAATGGTCGATCGAATCGTATTCATCCTCAATTTCCGTCATCGATCATACTTGCCAAGAATACAAGTCATATGTAGACTTGACTTTTCTTTTAAAGAAAATCTTGATATGAATATGACACTTCAACAATTGTTTTTATTTACTTTATTCTCCCTCTTTTGAGATATGCGAGGTTGTTTAATGAAGTTGATATTTTTTTTTTTTTAAAAAAAATAGATTTCACAAGGCGAGCTCAGTTCTTGATATATTCTTCATATGTTCTTGATATATCCTTACTCTCTAGTTGTTTTCAAAATTGATTATCCCTTGACTTATTGCTCTTTCATCCATCGCGAAACGTAAAAGCATAACCATCTTGTAATTATTCTTTCACAGTTTATATATATAAATAATGTTGACGTTGGTTACGACCCAATGAGCTTAATTTCTCTTCATAAACTTACATATTGTTGTATTTGTTGTAGAGATATTTGTTTAAGAGTTTGTATGAATTGTTTTGATTTATTACTCTAAGTGGAGATATTTGGCTTGATCTTATGTGTTAGGCTAAACTGACTTATCTGACTTACCCCTAGATCCCTTTCCAAAGAAAAAAATTACACGGGAAACTACGCAATGTTGAGGCTTTCTTAGATTCATTTTCTCTAATTAAATCTAAATGACAATTTTTTATTATTTTTATTTTCTTATAAAATTTAAATTAAATTATATTTTAAAGGATTGTTTGAATAATAGAAAGATCTTGTTAGGAATGTATAAATATCTTAATGATTTTACATTATATTCAAATTTTATTTAAGTTTAAAAAAATTCTCTTTTTGTTATATTTTCAAGTTATCTTTACTTTTAATTTTCGCTCTCTCTTTTTCGCATATCATATTTCCCATCCTTTTTATAATCTTTTTAGTTTTGAAATGACTTCACTTTAGTTAATTTTTACACTCATTTTTGCGTTGAGAGCAAGGAGACTGATGTCAAAGAATGAAGAACAGGGGAGCGGGGTTTTTTTTTATCCTTTTTCTCAAGGCCGACGTGAATATTTAGGAAGATGATCTTATGCTTCGTACAGACAACCATATCTGAAAGAGTAAAAAAATCTTACTTTCTGGATTCAATTGCTTTCAAATTCAATTATCGTTTGACTCATATATAGCTCTTTTTTCCCATTCATAGGGGTGAAATGCAAAAGTACCCACCTTTTTTCTTTTTATAATTGAGTGTAATTATTCTTTCTCACATTTTATTTATGTAAATCATGACGATTGGCAATTTTCTTGTCATAAGCCAACTCTTGTAATTACTCTTCATAAATTTATAGAGTATATTGGGATGAACCAGTGGTCCATCTTGTGGAGTCCCATAACGGTATGAGGAGTTGGTAAGATCTGCTAGGCTTCGCTAGGTTCAGTAAGTGGAGTTATTTAGGAGGGCGGCTAACCTCCTTGACAAGAAGGTTCGCTACACCCAAGGGTACTGAGAATTTTTTTTTTGTTATATTACTTTTTTTTATGTCAGATTTTACACTGAAAAGGGGTGTAACAGATCCTTCTTGTCAAGGAGTGTAGCCGCTCCCATTATTTAGCTGGAGTATAAGAGCAAGAATCATTTATATGTAAATTGAATGTGTTGAGGCTTTTCACTAATTAAATCTAAATAATAATCATTTTTTATTATCTTTTAGATTTATGTCTTATTGATTTTAGTTTATATTTAAATGTTCCCTGAGTTAAAAAAAAAATCACATTTTTTATTTATCTTTACTTCTAATTTTCGCTTTCTCTGGTTGGTTTATCACATTTCCGATCTTTTTTTAAAAAAAAAATTGATTTCATTTTAGTTTTTCTCTCAGATTATTTTGATATTGCTTGAGAGTTGGGGAAACATCCTGGGCAGGATTTATCCAAGAATAGTAATAAAAAATTAAATTACTCGTATTAATAAGCCCACCCACACTTCATATCAATTCTTCTTTTCACGTTTGCCCATAGCTACACACCTCATTAGTCTTACTAGCCTTGGCCGTGTTTGGATGAGATGTCTAATATTTATTAATGTGTTGTTATATAAAAACTCACTTAGATCTCTAAATAACAATTAAAATATTAAATTAAATATTTATCAAATATTTTATTCCAACCTCTCCCCTTATTAATTTACAAAATATTGTGTTCTTACTTTCCCCATTATTTATCTTTCATAACCGCTTCACTTTTTTTAAAATATTTTGTACCTATCTTCCTTATTATTAATTTATAAAATATTGTATAATTACCTTTTCCTTTATCCATTTCTCATGGCCTCCTTTTTTTTAAGATTTTAGTATTATCGTTATTAATTTACAAAATATTGTGTAACTACTTTCTCTATCATCCATTGCTTATAGCTGTCTCACTTTTTTCTTAAAACTATTTTGAGCCTACTATTCTACTAACATGTCAACCAAAAAGACGGTTAGTACTCTACTTTTTACAGTTAAGATGTGGGCAGTCTTTTACCTCAACTGACATTAAACAATTTTTTAAAGTTATTTTTAAACGTGATATTTTAGTTGGAGGTGTGAATTATTGCAAAATAGAATATCTTATTAGTCTTACGTGACTATTATTTTGGGCGTTTATCGCTTATGTACCAATTCTTCATGTATTTAACGTTGACTGTATAAGAAAAGAACGTTGGCTCATTTTTTTTAAAAAATTTAATTAGCTGTAACAATTAAATGTTGAGAAAGAAATATATTCATTTTGGGGAAATTCCATATAATTACCAGTTGAATTTGAAAAACCTCCAGAAGTCCATTAAATTTGTAAAAAGACTGAAAGAACATGCAGACATTTGAGAGATATGCAAATTCGGGTGAATTTACCCTTTTGCCCTTAGTTTTTAAATAAATTAAAAAAGAAATATGACCTCACTGGAGGGCCGCCGGACAGCTTGCAACCACTGGCCGCTGGGCTCCGACCACCGACAGCCTAAGATCCGGCAAGGTGTTTTTTTTTTTTTTTGTGGGGGGTTGAATTTTGGTTTTTAGAAAAATATTTAAGAAAAGTGAAGGGAGTAGGGTTCGAACCCAACCCGTGGGCCACTTGGTTTCTTTAACATATATATTCACTAATAAATATATATTAGTTATTTATGCAAAGTTTGAAAAATGAACTGGTAAATATCATTGCTAAACCAGTAAATGCCATTGAAAATTTTATAATTGTCATTACAAGCTTTGTAATAATTAACTTTTATTTCTCTTTTAATCAGAGACACAAGTAGTAAGCCTGAAAAACAAACTAGTAAATATTATTGCCAAACCAGTAAATGCCATTGAAAATTTCGTAACTGTCATTGCCAAACTTGTAGTGACAATTACGAAATTTTCAAATTATATGGAATTTTCCCTTCATTCAATTTTATAACAAAAACCAAGACCACTTTATTAATTAAAATATATTCAAATTTAAAATAAATATTATCAACATGTGAGGAAGGTATTCAGCCATGTGATTGTTTTAAACTGATAAAATCACGTACACCTCAATAATCAAATTTAATCAAAGCCAGAAATTGATTTTGCAATCATCAATTGCAATCTAGTAATTATATAATCTAACGAAAAAAAGGGAAAAAAAAACTTGAAAATTGAGCCACCTATGGGAGTACTAATTTTATTTATATCCAAGTTCCAATCAAATCATTATTTTGTTTCTGTTTCGGTTTGTCCAGGGGGTAGTAAAGTCACATTAAAAATAACTTAAATACGTATAGATTTGGATCTAAAGTTCTAAACCCAGAAAAGAAAAAGAAAATAGAAGTAGCTCAACCTGTAGGCCCAGTACTTTTGATCTAATGGGACCAATTTACGCACATGGCTTATGAATTATAATTAAAGGTGTTTAAAATATTCCAGTCCCCATCACTCCCGACCCAGTCCTAGACATTTTGATCCCGTGATTTTCCCGTCTGTGCTGGAACAATTGGAATGGGACATATTGGGACCGGGGCGTGAACTGGGATCACCCATGAGATTTCGGTCCCTTTTTTTTTTAATCTTATAAATTAAGTTATTTTTTTTATCCTTGTATTATTTGTCTCGTAAATTAAGTTATCATTTGATGAGATATGTATCACATTTTTAATTAGAGTTAAACTGTATATATCACAACACTAATCCTTGCTACATAATTTAGAAGGATAATAACGATGATGATGATGATAAATGACCGTCTTCAATTCTATATCAATTTATGCAATTATTATTGCTTCATTAGTTGTTAGATGATTATTTTAAACAATAGAATATAGAGACCCAACTATTGTGATAATGTTTTTTTTTAAAAAAAATTAAAATACGGGATTTTCTAGTCTTGGGACTACTAGGACCGAGATGCAATTTGCATCAAGGCCAAAAACTAGAATTAGGATCTTGGATTGGTGTATCCCGGTCCCATCCTAGGTTTTGAACACCCCTAATTTTGATCCATACTGATAAATTTGTATTTTGAACACCTTCTCCTCCTCTTTCTTGACCTTGTTTTGCTCCTTCTTCTTGTTCTTTTTAATAATATCATATAGTATTCAATTCGGGGTTCATGATTGCTCCTCTAAACACAAGTGTCTCCTATTTATATATGTGATGAGGTTGAAATATTGATATTTTATATCATTATATGAAATTATAAGTATGACTTTCTTATGCTAAAATTTTGAAATTTATATTTATTTTGTCATGTCACTTGACATAAGGTTTTGGTAAGTCACCCAAAAACTACGTTGTTTTGAAAGTTAGGTGAATTAATGAAGGGTATTTTGGTATTTTTGTTTTTGTATTTATTATATGAATTTTATCAAAACTCCTTTCATTAATTCTTCTAACCCCCAAAACGATGTAGTTTTGTAGTTAGGGAAATCAATAGAGGTCTTTTGGTATTTTGTCTTCGTATGTATTATATGAATTTTACTAAAATTTCCTTCGTTAATTCCTCTAACTCCTAAAACGACATAATTTTGGGATAATTTGACAAAACCTTATGTCAAGTAACACGACAAACAAATGATAAATCCATCTATATATTATTTTTAATTCAACATGCCAAATGTAGAATTTTTCAATTTAAAACTTGAAAAAACGTAATTGAAACTCAAATAATAAAATGGAAAATCATTTTGCATATCACTGTATTTTTCCTCAATTTTTAATTTGGTACTCATACATTTTTTCCTATTAAATCATTTAATTTTGTTTGGTTAGCATGGTTATTTGTTAGCCAATATAGCTTTACTTAGTTAGCAACCTCTGTATAGAATCTAATGGTGCTAACACAGTAAAGTTAAAGATTCATTAAATGAGAACAATGTGCAGAAATCAAATTTAAAATGAGAAAGAAAGTATATATGCTTGCAAAATATCTTCCGCCAATAAAAAAATCATATATATTTTAATTGAAGGTTAATAACCCGAGGAGTTTTTTTTTTTTGGATACATAATAACCCTAGGAGTTATTCCTCCTTTGAATGTGAGGCAGGAACGTGAATAATGTCATGGACTTAGTGGTGTGGAACTAGCTCTGGCTGAGGTTTTGACTGCATAAGTGCTAATTTGTTTTAAATTTTTAGAAGCTTTTTTTTTTTTTTTTTTTTTATGACATAAGGATATCAGTGCTCTCAAACAAGGGAAGAGGATTCTCTCATTAGTTTAGTTTCTTATCATCCTCTCATCAGTGCATCTACACTATTGAGTGAGAAAAAGAGTTCATATGAACTATTGATTAGAAAAATAAGAGAAAAATTAAAGTAGTGCTAACTTGATTACGTGTCTTATTTTTTACTTTTTAAACTTGATTGAACGGATATAATTTAGAGGTAATAGAGAATAATAAGAAAATAGATTATAAGAGAAACCCAACTTCTCAAACAAGCACTAAGATTTTTCACTTGCACTTATATACATAAGCACACACTCAAATTTTATGCGTTTTATGTTTTTGGCCGGAAGTTTATGTGTTTTATAAGTCCATGGATCAAACCACACATATATATTTAATCATGATTACCCTAAAGCATAATGGCATTTATTTTAAAAAATTTAATCAAGAGTTCCCTCTCGAGACTTGAGGAGAAAAGTGTTCTCACCTCTCTTAATAAATATATTTTCTGAAATTCAAGTTTGTTATCTCTTTCTTACCGAATGATGCCCCTTAACACCCCAACTAACAACTTGACAAATAACATATAGGCTTTCAATTTTTTTTTTCTTGATAAAGAAAAGTTTTGGAGGGGTTCGACATTAGTCCCCCACCAAAGTTAGAGCACGGCCCCAGGCTCTATGAGTATTTACTGGAGACTTACGAGATCGTCTACTAAAGGAGTCTCAACGATGACAGAGGGGATCGAACCCACGTCCTAAGGGACTAATCCTGGATCTTTTACCATATGTGTCAACTCTCATTGACATATAGCTTTCAATGAATCAACATCAAACTGTTCACCAAACAAAACAAAAAGAAAAGAATGTGGCGACAATAGGCCATATGCATGCAAAAGTAAAAATGTAGGCCCAAGTCGTATAGATGGCTTCTGATATTTACAAATAGGGTTCTCCCCCTGTGAAGGTACCCTATATGGATTTCAATCTCTGATCCAACTCATATTTTCATGTACCCAGCCCGTCTCGTATATTACAATTCTGATTTTTTTGACAAGTACTTATTTTATTTATTACATTATTGTCAAAAAAATGAAGAAATTATTAGGGTTAGATAAATTTATTCACACACTTTCATCCCTCCATTCATTTTATAAGATAGGATTAACCAAATTGTGTTGTTCAAAAAGATAATTAAAATTAGTTAGATGCAAAAATAATGTAAAAAATGAATTTATTTTTTTAAAAATGCCTTTATCTATATGGAAGAGAGAGAATATGTTATATTGGGTGATTTAGTCAAATATAAAAATTAATTATAATAATATAATTAGTAATTTTTGTGATTAAGTAAGAATGAAATAAGGAGTTTCCAAAACGCTTTTCAGACATGGCCTAATCATATCTTTTTTTTAAAAAAAATGGGACGGAGGGAGGGAGTATATTTTTAATTAAAACATGACAACTTTGCAATTCAACTCTATAATACACACACATTATATTTTGATTAAAGAACCTAATCATATAATCTAAGGAGGTGAAGGTGGTATGGACTATATATATAGAGTAGTAAGAGTTTAGGTTTCAAACCTCATTGATGTAAAAATTTTAAGAAAAATATATAGGAAATTACATTATTCAGAAACTATTAATAGAGCGCTTGATTTCAAATTAACATATTATACTGGGATCTCGTTATAGTTTTTTTTTTGGTTTGCAATTAGATTCGAGTTTCAAGAAAGAGAAAAGTCACAAGTAGGTTCTTTAAAATAATCAAATTATATTGAAATCCCATGGGACATAGCATACATTAATTCAAATAGTGAAAAGATTACGTTAACCTTGGTAATTTGAACAACAAATGTGAGTTATGGACCAACCAATAACAAGTCAGAATGCCACAATGATGAGTCAAGGTGCAATCAATGGCCAATAAGGGGGCCGGTAAAGACTTAAGAACTTAATGTGGCACTCTATAACTTGTTGTTGGTTGCTCTAATTAACAAGGGTAAAGTAATATTTTCTGGCTTTGAATTAATCTAATCTAGTTCTCATGAGACTTTAATGCAATGTGATAATTTCAAGGGACTTGCTTGTGATTTTTTCTCTTCCTGTACGTATGTATGTATCAGGATTGTTTTTTTGGCAAGCGGGTATCAAAAGGGTTTGAATCAAAATGTTTTATCCATATCGCATCCTCGTTATTCTTACAATTGGAGCTAGTTTCAACTTTCAAGTGACTCTTTTTTGCCATAATGTGATATTGTTTTCTTAATCATATTTTATTTCTCTTCAAACATGACGTTTAACGTATATTATAAGGTGGCATAAAAAAAATATAGGATAACATCATTACAATAACTTTTTTTTTTTATTATTATTATTTAGACTATGCTCTCTGCCTCTAAATCTTATGATTTTAGCCTATCTTTTTTGAATATTAATATCAACAAGTATTCAACAAAGGTGGCGTCTTGTAGCCCAGTCAATGCGACACCAAATTCTTTTGTCAAGTCTTTCTTAATATACACGAGTCACGATTGAAAAAACAAGAAAAGACAAGGATAACCGCAAGAACAAGGCAAACAATGGTGGGAAACATATTGTAGGCTCTCTAAGATAACAAAAGGTATTATTCCCTTGGGTTCACGAAGACCAAAACCAAATCACTCGGAGACAAAGTCCACATTAATTAGACCGTCTCTTAATGAACATTATTTGATATTGATACTAAAAGAAAAACAGTGTAGAGAAAGGGAGAGGAGGGAGAAATAAAAGGACAAAACAACACAAGTAAAAAGAGGAAAAATAACAAGGAACGTCAGGTGAAAAAAGGACATAGGGATAGTGAAAGAGTGGGGACGTCCATGTGATGTGACATTGACCATACAATGTAGGATCGACCAAGGACAACACAAATGGTAGGGTGTGGAAGATGCTTATGCTCCCTCTATAAAACTATCATCCAATTCAATATTCAATTCAACCCCACCCATTTTTTCTAATACGATTCAATAATAGTAATAGAAGGTAGTGCTTTTAAAAATATTTTTTTTGCATTCATACCTGCTTTAACAGCCCAAGCCTCTCAACTAGAACCAGAGGAAGAGAATTCTCTCCTCATCTTTTTTCTCATCTTCTCTCATTATTTAATTTAAATCGTTGATTGAGAATGTGAGAGAAATATTAAAGTAGTATTATAATTGGTTGGATTGATATGATTTAGAGATTATGAGGAATAATGAAAAAATAATTATAAAAGAAACATTTACAGTGTTACAAACATTTTGCTCATCAATAAAGACTTTACATCACATGTAACATTTGTTAGTATCCAACCCCACTTTTTAATTCCCCTAATTTTGATTCTCATACATGGTAGTAACTCCATCACCAGCCCCTCCAACATGTGCATGTGGATGTGTACTTTGAAATTTCACGCCTCCAATCTCTTGTCTCTCTTTAATCTTCAAAATTCAAATACACTTGGATGCTTTGTTCTCATCGATCTGTCGCATACCCCCCCAAATCAAATGAAACCAAGACATTCCTTCAGTCTCTTTCGCGTCTCCATCACTCTTTCTCTCTCTCACACACAATTTCTTTCGCCATCGCTTTGGAATCCCAAAAAGATGCCATTCTTTCTCTCCATCGTTTTCAATCAAAACTTACAATTTTTCATAAAGGAATCTACTGCCCGCTTCATTCCTTAAATGCATGCTTGGAATTTTTCGAGTTAGTGTGTGTTACCATGCGGCTTTGTTGTGAAATGCATGCAGTAAGTTTTTGGTAGAATCGTTGGGGATGAACCTGAGAACAACGACTCGTGCAGAGAGAGACCCTTAGAAAATTGCCAAAATACAATTAATAAGAGAGACGAGTGCAAAGGAATCACGGACCAATGTTCAAACTTGTTCAGATCATTGATGCTCTTTGTTCAGCTGCTTTTGACAAAAAGCCTTTCTGGCACCTGCGTTTTCTTGATTTGATTTCCTTCTCTTCCTATTATTTTGCTTTTCTTAATTTCTGTTGGAAATAAAATATAAATATAAATATCGTTATATATTATGTGCCTCACTGAATATTACGGAGAGAAAACAAATAAGTCAAGGATAGTAGTGTAGTCTACCAACTTGTTTCCCTGCCCATCTTTTTAGATGGAGAGCCCATCTGATCTGGGCCATCCAGATTAAATCTGGACGATCCAGATTTAATTTTTTTATTTGGTTATTTTTAAATAAAAAAATTATTTTTTGAAGAAATATTAGTTAAGATATTATCTTTATTTTAGATTATTTACCTATTAAAATAATTTTTTTTGAAAAAAAAATATAAAAAAAATCTGGACCACCCAGATTAGATCTGGACGGCTCAGATTAGATAGGCTCTCCCTGCCCATCGTTTGGACAGGCTGGGAAACGGTTCCGTGTAGTCTATTATTCAGATCCGATAGTTGTGGGACTCATCTTTGTATATATGCATTTACCCGCACCGTTTTTATAATTTCTACGTACCTTGCCTCGTCAAACTGATTCCCACAAGTAAAACAAGCCTCCGCAGTAGTGAATAGTAATTCCTTCTTTCGTTTACTGTTGCGTCTCATAACTGATATATATGAATAACTAATCATATAATTAAGGAATTTTATTCTCCAAAGAAATATGTATGTATATACAGAAAATATTTAATTTTGTGGTGTAAGATGATGGACAATTTTTGGTGTAAGACGAGTGGTCCTGAACCTGATGAGTGATGATTTGCTGGATCAATGTGCTTTTTGTAAATACACATTGCCTATCATGTGTCACACTCGTCCTTTAACCCTACCTTATCCTCACCTCCAATATTGAATCATGATCGATTCCCCACCTTCTTTCCCCTCTCAAAAACTTACTGTATATATATACTTTTTTTTTGGGTCAAATACTGTATATATATAACAAAAAAGCAAGCTTAGACAAGTTTTTAATTTCACCCCGTCTTAATCTGCTTATGTAAATAAAGTCATCTCGATATTATACACTCAAATGATTGAAGTGGACGAAGTCATACCCAAAAATAAACCTCATACACACTATAATAATAAACAAGATCTTAATGATGTAACCTTGCGGATTAAAAGAAATGCAGCCACGTTTTGAAATGGGTATGAGTAAAGTAAAGATTTTTATCTAAGATGAAGGAAGAAGAGAGAAATGAAAGATCAATAGAATATGAAGAAGGGTGTAGGGTGGAGCCTAACGTACTGTATCGAACCGTGATATTGGTACCACCATGTGGGGTAGAGGCTCCACTAGGGCTTATCCACAGTTGACGTGTGGGTGTGTGTATGTATATGTATGTGTGTGTGTGTGTTATCCCTGTTAACATTATGCTAGCAGCACCTCCATTTATTTTACGACACCTAAAATTGCAGCGAGAGGGCAAAGACATGGGCCCATGCCCAAAAACTGAATCATGTGGATGTGAGACCCGCCTACCATGAAAGTGGGGCCCTTTCATACATAAATATATTTGTTTGGGAGCACAATCAGAACGCCAAAAATGTTTGTTTATGTATTCCAGACAAAATCTTTTTACATATATATTTATATATTTTGTATATTATAAATTATGATTGAAAAATTATTTTTAAAGGTTTTAATCGCTATTTTAAATAAGTAAATAGTATGAAGGGAATCGAAGGTTCATAATAATAGTAATAAAAAAAAATCGTCAGTTTGTTTCCCCGCTGAATGGGGGAAGTTATGTTACGTTGCAGGGGCCAAAGTCAGTGAAGACAAACAAACCATTCTGAAGTGGGGGTTCCCTTTCCCTCCATTAGGGCTTCTTATTCAAGTCTCTCTCTCGGTCCTCGTAATAATCAATGATCAATCTTCTATTTCAGACACAACCAATTAACATTCAATGAGCTTCAACCACACTTGCCCTACAAAAATTTATAATATTTAATTATTGCTTCTTACTTGAAACAAAAATGAAATTAGCTTCTCTCCTGAGTAAGAAACATCAGAGTAAACTTGTTGTGGCTTCCGTCAAAGGATGATCAAACAATTTTGAATCGCTATAGCTCAGCCTCTCTATCAAGCAGCCTTTTTGCATGTGGTCCTGTAATATATATATATATATATATATAGGATGGTCCATTCACAAGACCTCACTGCTTAGATCTGGGAAGCGATTCAGTGTTTACAGATTTTTATAATGAATGGGCTAGCTAGTTTAGTCAATTGAATACAGTGAAAGTGACGTTGCTGTAAATGTACTTATATGATTGAAGATCAGCGGATCTGTTTTTTCAGTGACTGGGTCTGCCTTTAAAATGAGCCTAGCAATTATTATAACTATTACTGTCATATCATTTTAACGTAAATCCCAAAACTTTACTTGGGATTATATATATACGTTGTTGTGAAACTTTTCGTGTCTATGCAAGAAATTTAACTTGGCTAGAATCTTCAGAGAAAGCAGCGGGGATTGGCGGTTGCAGCAGATCATACCCTCCTAGGAAAGAAAACTTATTCTTGGAGGTTTGCTTCTGAAATAAGAAGAAAGATAAATATTAGGTGACAGGTTATTGTTGCTTTTGCAATTTGCATCTTCTTGTTTTGGATTTTACGGCAAAAACGTGGCGTTGAGGGGTTGTTTTCCAAGGACAACAACAACACAATTAATTAACCCTGTTACACCAGTTTTATTACATTTACATATATAGTATGAATTTACCTAAAGCGTGCATGTACTGGAACTCAGGATTTAGACTTTTATTTGCTGATGATGCATTAGCAACCGAAGAACAGTATAAACTTAAATGGAAATTAAAGAGGAGACTACTGATTATGAAATTTATGACTCTAAAGGATAATAACTACAGTTCATATAAGCATTAAGCAAGTACGTGTGTTAGTTATTTTCCCCATCTAAGAGAGAAAGTTTCCGTGTTTTTTATCCACTTTATTTTCTGTGCAGTACTAGTAATATCAAATCCACCATAAAAGCTGCCTTTTACGTACAAACAATGCAAGTCATAACTGTTTGAAAGTTTTCACCTAATTGGATATTATTTAATGATAAAATTTTAGTTGGGCTCACTCAAAACAAATTAATTTCAGTCATCCTTTAAAGTTTTCTAAAACTTCATTAACCCTATGGTTAAAATAAAATCATTTTTTGTTGGTGAAAAACAATGATATCTTTTTTTTTTGTTCTTAGAAGAGTATTTATAAAATAAACAAGGCATTTATAAGACAAATAAAGAGATTTACAAGATAAACAAAGTGATTCGAAAGAAACAACATAATTAAAAATATTTTAATTACTTATGAGACAAATATTGAAATTTACAAGAAAAATATAGGTATTTATAAGACAAATAATACAATTTACAAAACAAATAAAGTAATGACGTTATTATTTTTTTTCATCCACAAAAATTAATTTTACTTTGACTAAGGCAGTGTAGTGAAATTTCAATTGTTTTAGGGTTAATTGAAATCAGTTTGCTATAGAGGGGGGCTGACTGAAATTTTCCCATATTTAATTACTATGAACTCTCCCTTTCCTTTTCCCTAAACGTGCTTAAGCTGATGTTATTTGATGCTGATAACTGTGGATGTTTGAATCAGCAACAGTGGAAATTGTTTTTCCAACATGATTTATGATATTAAATAAGTATACGAGAATAGTTTTATCTTGACGGATGTGAATGTGTTTTTTAAACACCAATTTAAACAAGCCCTAATAAATGGTATAATAATGATCCCGTCCTTAATTTTTTGGGGGATTTAAAAGAAGAAATGGCCACAAAAAATTGAGCGCACAATTCAAATTTTCTCGATAACTTATGAAAGAAAAGGATGAGTTCAGAAACATAGAGCACATACAATGAGAGTGTCATGGAACGTTGTTCTATTAGGAAAAGAACACTGACATATTTGTTAGCCCGTGGGATGGTAATAAATGAGATTAGAAATTGAGAACCTTCATTTGCTAACTAGTGGCTAGTATGAACTAACATATTTGTTGCCTTAATTTATAAGGAGCGCTTAAAACACTTCTTTTTCTTTTTCTTTTTTCTATTAGGTAAATATTGGTCTTATTTATAAGTTCATTTTAATTAAATCACACATACCAAAGAGGCCAAGGGTAGATAGCCCAATGATTTTGAGGTAAATTTTTAACTTTGTTTTCATTTATAAATGTATATTTTTCAACTCTTTTTTTTCTCTCTACTTTTATTGGTACAATTAATATGGGCAAAATTGTCATAATTTCATTTACTACCTAAAAGAGAACTTATAATCTCATTTTTGGATAAAAAAGACTTATAAATACTCCGTGAGTGGTATGCTTTGTATAAATTAAAAAGAGAGAAGTTTAATTAGCAAGTCAAGACATAACACTCAATTTGTAATTAGTATGTATTTTTAAATTGGATCAAACTTTCGCCTCTAGCCTTTCTATATCTTACTTACTTGGCGCTAAGTAATGCAAACCCTTTCATAATCAAGTCAAGTTGCTAACAAATGGGTCCGTTAACAATTTTAAGAGTAAGGGATACTATTATTAGTAGCAAAATTAAAATAATCAACGACAATTATTTTACTATCACTTTTGCTATCAGTGTAGCTGTGAGAATTTCATATCATCAATATATTACAAAAATTTTCATAAAAAATATATTTATAAAAATTTTAATAAAAAGATGTAAGATAAAAGAGTAAAAAAGGTTAATTAAAAGTTTTTAACCCCACTTTGATTGCTAATTTTTTTTAAATCGAACTCAAAAATTTTCCCTCCCCCATATGATAACTAAAATGAGGCCATAATAGATTAAAAGTAGGATATTTGTTTCAATGATAGTAGTACATCGATTTTTTTTAAAAAAAAAAATCTACAAAAAGAATGCATTCTCTCCATACCAGAAATATAAGCTACTGTTATTCTGGTGATTAGTGAGTTCGAGTCCTATCAAATTGGAGTACAAACCTAGAGTACACATATAGGTGGATTTTTTTTTTTTGGGGGGGGGGGTATGGAAATTAAAACAACCTGCTATACAATTATACAAGAAGCTAGCTATAATGTAACAGTAACGCTATGTTTCTCATATTGTATCCCCATTTTGCTTTTCTCCAATAATAATGCAAATCTAAGAGGGAGGAACATGAGAGAATATAAAAAGTGAAGAAGAAGAAAAAAAATGTTTCCCTTTTCTCATAATAATAAAATAAGCAAATTAACTTCCTATATAAGATCGAATAATATCATTTAAAATATGGGAAGTAGAAGTTTAAATGCCTCCGAAGTCTCTTAGGGAGAAAGGAGGAGGAGTTTTCTCAGGGATGTTGCCGGCGTGGCGAAGCCCTAGGGTGAGAGAAACATCACCGGCGGTGGTCCCAAACCTAATGAGAGTAGAACCAATGTCAGAGTTACCAGAAGCGGTCCCGTAATCTGCTGCAATGAGGCTGCCTTGGCGACATGTGTCATCTGCTGTGGCCATTGATCTGTGAGGGGGCATCAGCAGGTCTGCAGAGTCATAGCACTGAGACGATGGTGGCGCCACCTCAGAGGAGGCGGCAAGTGCGGCGGCTGGAGTGGTGTTGATGGCAGAGGAAGAGAGGTTTGGTTGGGATTCCGAGAAGGGTTGGGTATAATTGATTGCAACGAGTGAAGGGTCGCTATCAGAAGCATTGATTTGGGATCTTTTGCCTGCTGCTGCTGTTGTGAGTGTCGTTGTTGGTGTTGTTGTGAGTGTCGTTGTTGTTGTGGATGGTGGTGGCGCTGCTTCTGCTGAACTTGTTGCTGCTGTGATTGGAGTTTGTGCGAGGAGGTTGCTGTTGTTGCTTTGGTTCCTTTCTTCTCTCTCTTCTCCTTCAGCTTCCTTAAGTTCTTGCTGGTACATTTCTTCTATCATAGGTTTCCACAGCCGCACCCTGGCATTAATGAACCAGTTTGATACCTGCACAAACATTCAAGTTCACACCCTCCATTATATTAATGATTTAATTCACCCTTCTATATATTCAAATAGATATACATGTATCAATAATCACTATTGATTACTAGTAATACCAATATTGAATAACACTGAACAAAAATTCTAAATAAAGAGTAGTTCTTCTTGAAAATGATAGCTATTTATAGTACTCCCTCCGTCGATCTAAAATAAGTTTCAAGTAACTGAAGAAATGTGTTAAAAGTAATAAATACATTTTTTTTTCCAACTATATCATTATTTATAAAGAGATGAATTAGAAAGACAACAAATACAATAAATACAGTCAATAAGATAAAGTTAAAAAAGGTACAATAAATACTTTGACAGACCTAAAATAAAACTTATATTTTAGGATACATCCATTCATAAATTCAAAACTTATATTTTGAAACGGAGGGAGGGGGTATATGTCAATTTGTCGCATTTATAGAGATGATTTAACACTTTATGAATGAACAATGAGTCTGAAAATAAATATAAGAATAAATATATGTCTAAATAACACAAGCAAATTAATAATACACTACCATCGGATTTTTGTTCATATTTTAACAACTGGGTGTTTTATGTATGTCAGGTCATAGGTCTGTGTGTGTTAATTTATTTTTTCCCCGTGAAAAAAGAGTGATTTCTGACTCATCAAGGATTGTACGTACGTGAGTTCCTAAACAGTGATTAGGCACCGAGCAGGAATCTGCATATCATAATGTGATAACGCTAAGTGTCAAACTATTCATCAGCAGTTTCTTCTAACAGTCGACAGTGCTTCGAGAATGATCTAATTAGGTCTTTGCTTCCCTGACTAGCATGGATCTATGTCTATCTACACAAATAGGTTTTTGTTTTCTGATCCAATTCAGTTATATAATTACATGCATGCATGTACTATTTTTATTACTCAAGCATATAGGCCCTTTTTTTCTTTTTTATTGTAGGAAAACTACAAAGCACTACATTATTAGTGCAGGACACAAAATGGACAAAAGTGATTAGGCTTATACACGCAAAAGGGTTCATCCTAACAACGTAAATTGCTAGGACAACTTCAAACTTTTATTTTTCAGGCAAAAATACGCTGATGTAAAAAAAAAATGATAAGGATGATGCCGGAAAAAACTTTGCTTTTGCTAGTTTATGCAAAAAAGGACATGAATGATTAATTAGCATGTATGAAAGTAGCATAAAAATGGCATTAGCCGAAGATATGATGAAGGCACTCTTAAAACTTTGAGGAAAATACCATGAGGGAGAGAGGATATTTATATAAACTTTGAGAAAGTACACATTTATTTCCTTATTTATGATTCCTATTGAGAAGTTTGGTGAAGACATTTAATATGAGAGAGAGAAGAAGACAAGTGAAGAGAGAAAGTAGTGAAGGTAGTAGTAGAGAGATTCGAAAACAGCAAACTTTCGGGTCTCATTGCTTCTGTACTTATCTCTGCTCTCGTCTAGTTTCAGAATTTATGTCACGAAGGAAAAAGAATCCGAAGTAAAATACTAAAAATACTTTTATCTTATTTCACCCAAGAAAACATTAAAGAGGAGAAAACTGAAAAAGAAAAGAAAAAACAAGAAAACCTCCGTTGCGGTTGTCTTTTGTCTAAAAGAAAAGAAAGACAGGAGAGAAAGCAGTGAAACAAAAGCCAAAAGACCAAAACCATGTAAGATGCATCTGATATTACTGCTGGTCCCTTGTGTTCGCGCGCGTGTGAATTTTGTCTCACACACACACACACATATATGCTCCATTAAGACTAGGCTAAGAATTGTCATTAATAAGTTTCTCTCTCTAGAGGGGCAGGACTCAGGAGACGAACCTGATTTCTGGAGAGGCCAGTCTGTCGAGCCAACAGGTGCTTATCAGCGTCGCTTGGATACCTGAGAAAGAGACCAGGAAATGACATCAAAGTCCTTTCATTGCCATAGCCGTATAAAGAGACATGGAGCTTTCTGTACCCTTCCCCTAACGTCCCTCCTTTTCCTTCTTTCCCTTCATGGGCGTCACAAAATCTAAATACCCAGAAAGAAAGAAAAGATCTATTTCACCCTCCTCCTGGCTCCTATAACAGAAGCAAAGTAGATCACTGCACACACTGACCACTTTCTCTCTCTTCTCTTTCTCCTAATGATCACTTAATCTAGCGGGAAAAGAAATTGAAGTTTGAGATATATACCAGTAAAGCCACACACACGCATATCATCTTTTACAGCTTTTCGCTCGCAAACAACCTCCCAAAGGTCACTGCAATATGTTACTGCTTTGCTCGCTGTTGCTCTAAACGATGACGACGCTCTCTCTCTTCTCTTTCTCTCTTACCCTTACTCTCTTTTCTCTCTCTATATTTTCTGTAAGGGTACAACTAGCTCTTTCAAATATTTTTCGAGTACCTTCAATGACTCAATGACTTAATGGTGTGTTTGGTATCACAGAACGGGATGAAAGAGGTAAGAGGGGTATTTTAAGCAATATGTGCATTTTCTCCTCCTCTTCTCTCTAACAAATTAAACAAGCCAATATATTCTCCCCTCTCTCTCCTTCCCTCCGATCTCCTCCCAACCCCTATCAAACCAAACAAATATTTAAAGTAATTTGTAGCACATCCAACACTCTAACAATTTTATTTTTAAGTGCATCCGTCCTTGAAGTGCTTTTTGTGCAAATTTACATTTAATAATTTAGATAATATTGGATGTTTGAAATATTTGAAAAAAATACTTCAGGAGGTACTCACTCAGTGCACCAAAAAAATATTTCACATACTAGATTTACCATAAAATAGTTTAGGACATTGAATATTCTGAACACTAGAGGTACCTTAACCTTTTCTTAAATTATCTGAGACAACCCCTACTTTGCCCCCCTTGACCAACATATCACTACGTGTTACGTTAATATCAAACAAAAAAGTGAGAGTGAAAACGTACGGATGAAGAAAATGCTCGAAGAGCCAAGCTCGCAAAATGTTGACGGATCTCTCAGGGAGGCCTCTTTGGGGTCGCCATGCTTCTTGTTCCATCATCCCCATCTGGTGGAAGGCTCTCTGCTGTCTCAGGTTTTGTTCTAGAAGCTTCAGCCTTGGTGTCTCTCCTTTGGTTATCCCTGAGCTTCCTGCTCCGTCCTTCTCTCCCAGCAGCTCGCAACTGTGCTTCAGCTGCGCCGTTATCGCGTCCTTCAGGCACCGGAAATGCCGTGACATCGCCTTCTGAGCTAAGGCCGTGTACGGCACTGCTGACCCGAATCCCATCACCATGTCAAATGTGTTCACCACCATTTGCATTTGTTCGCAGTAATGGTTGTATCTCCGATCCACCTGCACGACCACCACAACGTTTACTATAAAACTTTGATCTGCTTCTTCGAAGTGTGTACAGTAAATGCATGCAGATGTATCATTATATATTTGTATGCTTTTAATGTTTTTGATTCGTGATTTGATAGCGTTGGATAGTTAAATAATTAATGAATGAAAAGATATATGTGTTCTTCATCAACACACGCAAAATGTGAGAACCAAGTCAAAATGTGTATTAATGTATAATTTATTTGACAGATCAGTAAGTCTTTGTTTGAATTAGTAGTTGAAGCTATTTTTTCAATATGATTAATTACGATATACAAGATAACTATATAACATAAATTTTACTTATGTAAATATACTTTTTAAACGTCCACCCAAATGAAGAAAAAACTTGTAGATGTCTGAATCGATCAGAGGGATTGAAAGATTCGTGGTACAATTGGTGGTTAAGGCGAAAATAGAATATCCTTTGGGTTAATAGGTTGCCGAAACTGCTTTTTTAAAAAAAATGAAAAGGGAAAAAAATAATAATTAAAGAAGAAGAAGAAAAGGAAGAAAGACCCACGCGTTTTTGGTCAACTGAGATGTAGTAACAATGGCTGATGGATCACTTTTAGGAAGGAGAGAAAAGAGAAGAGAGGAGTGGGAGTGGCAATGGCACTCATAGCAACTAATTCCTACGTAATATGGGTGTGAGTGGGATTGTATATAATGTCGTCTATTCTGTATCATTTAATCTAAATTACTAAACAGAAGGAACGTCGCTTCTTCTATAATGGAAGTCTCCCTCTTTCTCTCTCATGGCTTTCACCAAACTCATCTCAAATCACTCCCACCAATCAGAGGGATGTATTAAAATAATGAACATGCTCTAATAAAATAAAAAACATTAATCAATTAAGCACCTACCAATTGATGATGATACGATGGAACCCTATTATAGTACCAGCCGGCCTTTTTTCTCTCTGGGTTTATATAATAATTCAAGATACCGGCCGGAGAGAACAGAACTGTGTGTTATGATTAAATTTTTCATTCCCTGTAGTTTAATTTAATTATATTAATGGAGAAAATAGGAAAAAAAGAAGAATAAAGATTGGGGTGAGACCTTGACTCTTTAAGGATGAGAGAGAAAGAGAGAGAGATGACATGCCTCGTCCAGCATGGATAGAAGTTTGACCTTCCTTCTCTGATGCTCAATCCTATCGGCCGATGACAAAGGAGGAGGATCCTTAGATGAAGAAGAAGAACCAGTAGCGGCGGTGGCAGCCGGAGGAGGAGGATTGGAACTAGGGTTTGAGTGTTGTCTGGTGAACTTGTTCCTCTTGAACTGTCCTCTCCCAACACTACAGAATTCTTCAAGCAATTCTTGTGCAGCTTTCACGTACTTTGAATTCCTCAGCACGTTCACCACCCCTAATGATGATGACGACGACCCAAACCCCACATGGTTCTGACCCGCCCCGACTACGGACGACCCTTGGAAATGCAATGTCTTGTACGGATATTGACCACCACCAGACGAAGAAGACCCTCCTTCTCCGGATCCTTGATTGTAATACAGAAACCCACTCTCTCCCATCCTCAATTCCTCGGCTTTCGCTGCTTCCAAATGTTGCAGCGACGACGATAATGATAACGAAAGCCCCTGAGCTTCCATAACCCCTCCAATTTGTGGTGGTGGATTACCTCCCGCCGCTCCTGGCTGAGAGCTATGAGGGACCCATGTGAATGGTCCAAAACCCCCTCCTTGTGTACTGAAGCCTTGCAGAGAAGTTGAATTAGAAGTGTGGTTTTGAGTCGCCGGAGAAGGCGATCTTGTTTGCGGGTTCATAAGAAAAAGCTGCATGGCGGCGGCTGAGTCCGCATTCATACTTGAAATCTGAGGATGATGATGGTGGTGGTGTTGCTCTAGTATACTAGTATTGTCACGGCTATTCTGATTCTTTGAATCTCCCAACCCACTTAACATCCCTTGTCTGTACCAATCCGTGGCCAGAGGTTGCGGCCTGGCAGTCCGATACATGGCCGCGGCCGGTTGATGTTGTTGTTCCAACAATTCAGTGGCGGTGGTGCCGGGAGGAGGGAAATTGAACATCTCCGATAACATCCCGCCGGTTTCATAAACGGGAAGGTTTCCAGATTCTTGTTCCTCAATACCCACAAGCGGCGGCGGCGGGTCCAACCCCCCTTGCACCCTCACCTTGTCTCTCCGGATCTGCTGCGCTAACTGGTGCTGCTGCTGTTGCTGTTGCTGAGTTAGAGTTGTGGGTCTCTCGAAGGTGAAGATTCCTTGGTTATAATCTTGGGACATAGAATTGGAGTCTATTATGGAGGAAAATGAATGGTGGGGCTTGCCGGAGTGAGAAAGAATCGGCGGAAGCACTGGCGGTGTTGCTATTCCCATGTTACAATCTTCTTCTTGTTCATCATCATCTTCTTCTCTCCTCAAAGCTAGTTACCCAGAAAGTGCTGTCCAATAATTGAATTCAGTAATTAAGGCTCTGCCTTAGAACGTACAACCAAAATTAAATCCGAAAAAACCCATCATCATGTAATTGAAGTCAATTATATGATAAAAACATAGAGAGAAGGATATAGATAGAGAAGGAGAATAATGAAGAGCGCGGCTAGCTACTAGCTACAGCCACTTTCTCTCATGTAAAAAAATTATTTGCTGTTCATCATTTTCAGCTGTGTTCATGTATATATATATATAGAGACGCACAAATATATAAGGAAAGTACCTCTTAGAGTTGCAGGGTATGAAAGGATGTAAAGCTCTCAGACATCGTTTTCCCTTCTGCGATATTGAAAGCTTGTTCAATTTCTTCTCTCTGCTTTCTCTCTCACACACACACACAAACACACTGATCACTTACTCTCTCTTCTCTCTCTCTCCCTTTAATTTTTTTTTCCTTTCGGGGCTGTGTTGTCGCTCTGTCGCCTGTCGACTCTCTCTCTCCTTTTCTTTCTCTTTGTTGCTGTTTGGAGTAAGTGTTTTTGCAATCACTTCTGGAAAAAGAAAGATGCAACTCACTCTCTCAACCAAAATTAATATAATTCACAAACCAAAGCCTTGGGTTGTGGAGGGCTCTCTCTCTTATTATATTGTGTATTTAAATAAACAAACCACACAGACACGAGAGAGGAAAGGGACACGGTATCTCTTCTTCCCTTCAAAAATTAATCATAATTATCAAATTTACACACACAAATATACTATTCACCGCCTGGGATTACCATAATGACCTTATCCAGGGGCTATGCTTTACTATAAGGTTTTAATGTTTTTAACTAAGTTTTAGTGAGATTGATTAGCGTGAAATGACGAAAATGGCATGGATGGGATTTTTATTTATTAATAGTGTTTATTGTTATGGGAATACGTCGTTTGGAAATGAACGCAAACTACGGAATAAAATAAAGATAAGGTGAGTAGAAAGTCATCTCAATGATCCAAACTACCACCATCTTTGGATGGGGTGGAATGACGAGATTGCCCCCCATAATGATTGCGAATCCCTTGTAGCCCTCTTAGTTGGTGAGGCTATTTGAGAGGATTCAAGTGCCACAAATTCATTAATAGTCCAATACAAGTAAGATAGGGAGAGAGGAGCAGAAGAAGAATAAGAGAGATTTTTATGAAATATAATATAAAAATAAGGATTAAGGTGTAAAAATATATATGAGCTTTTTCTCTAGGAGCGTTCAACATCACGTGTTTTTTTGGGAGCAAAAATACACATGTGATTACCATTTTGGAGCAAAAGTCACATCCCACCGTTGAGTCACTGTTCACCGTGATGAGAGATAAAGAGATGAAGTAAATAGTAACTTAACGGCGATGAACAGTGACTTAATGGTGGGATGTGACTTTTACTCTAAAATGATAACCACATGTGTATTTTTGTTCCAAAAAAAAAACACGTGGTGTTGAGCGCTCTTGGAAAAAAGTATTTTCGCGCCTTAACCCTAAAAGCAATAATAAAGAAGGAGAAAAAGGAGAAGGGAACAGTACAGATGAAGGGGATGGATGGCACGTGCCGTGGCATATATAGTTGAGGAAGGAGAGAAGTTAGGTTTTGGGAGAGAGATTAAAGAGAGTAAGATGTGTATGTAATGGCTGAAAACTACCCTTAACCGCTTTGAGGTTGGGCCATGTTCATTTTCCCTTTCGGTTTAGCCTTTCCTTTTTACAGGTGTTTTCTATATATGTTCCTCAACTTCATAATTACTCTATTTTTTATTAACTTCGTTTTAATGATCATTTCAAAACAAACACACGAGTTGTTAACGTTTTCATTCATTATAATTATCGTTTTATCTAATGGTTTAATCTAGCCCAGTTAAACCATTAGCTCAAATAATTATTTTTTCTAAAAAAGAAAAAAAAAATCTTTTCACAAGTAAAGGAATGATACATGACATAGGCAATACAGTATTTTGGTTAACAATAGTTTAAAACCATTTGCATTTGTTCGCAATTGTAATGACATGAAAGTCGTGCTTAATAAAAAATTGCGGCATATAGCAATAAAAATTGTTATCTATATACGCACCAAGAAAGCAGTCCCTTAATTTAATTAGTTAGTTTTGTTGAAATCTAACCCTCTGTTTTACATGCCTTTTGCCTAAAATCCCGGACCAGTGTTCTAAAAATCACTGCAAATTAAACTTAGAAAACTTTATATTAATATACTCCCTTCAGTTTGTAACACAAGATCTAGTTTTTTTTTGTTCAATTTTTTCTTTCAAGAAGAATCAATGACCGAAGGGAGTAATATTTTTTTTGGCCCTTAATTAATTGTGATACTGCCACACAATATGAACTATTGAATATGACTTCTTTAAGGTTTTTATCAGCCTTATCCTTTCCTCCCTTTCCCATCCAAAGGGGAAAAAAATTAGTTAGCAACTCCCATAGATAATTACCCTCTTCATATATATAATTATGAATATTGAGGAATAAAAACTAGCTAATTAACCACTATTCAATAGCCTTAAATGAAATAAAATATAATTACAGTAGTCTTATATCAACTGGGGAACAAGGAATTTCTGTCAATTAATTTCTTTTAATCCCATGAAAAACATATATTTAATGTTTTTTCTGTGGCATGAGTTTGAAAGGGATACTTTTGTTGTAGATAAGAAATATCTTTTCAAGGTGATGGTGAATAACAATATTTTAAGATAACTTGGAGACATGTTTCCATATTGGTACCAAAAGAAAGATGAAATTTTTTGAATTAAATAGCAAACGGTTAGGGTACATGCATGTGCCATATATATTAGCCATGTGAAAAAGTGGAGTTTGAATATTGATGTTGCCACCTGAAATTCCAATAACTTCGCCCATCTTTTTTGTTAACCCAATCTTTATTTTCCTTTTTTTTTTCCCCATTCAATTGGGAATATATATTCACTGAATGTGCAACTTCTTCGGTTGTAACTATAATATCTTCAATTATAGAGACACAAAAACAGCTTTTAAGCGATGTGAACTCTCATTTTCCCTTCTATATATGTTACAATAATGCAAGGAATTAATTAATCTCCTTTCAATAACTTATGCATTGATACTTAATCAACAAGACTACTTCTTGATTACTTGTAAATATTATAAATTATGGGTCGAAATTTCATAGAGAAGAAGATAAGAGAAGAAAAATGCAGAGTTTGAATAAATACTTAACAATGAGAGCATGGAAATATTTATATAATTAATTGTAGTCATTGACGTGCACAAAAAACCTTAAATATAAAGTGTGGACTTTGATTAATAATAATAATAATACACATTATTATATACACTTATACGTACGTCATGAGCTTGATTAGATTATAAAAATATACGGTGATGATATATATGCTGGCTTGTTCTGGGTTTATAAGAAGCTGGGTAAATGGTTTTTAGCAACAAGCTAAGACCCTGGATTATAATAATGAAGTCATTAATTAATAATTAAATTAATAAATATTGAATTAGGGATTGACAGATGTTTTGATCCCTTGAAATGCAAGTAGGATTACGTGATGAGGAAATGGGAGAAAGTAGGAATTGTCTTGTTCCAAATGTAACTTGAAGGTTTTTAATTAATTGATTATTTAATTTTGCAATTAAATCTCTCGAGACTCTCCAATTGGCTAATTATTTTTACTCAAACAATCAATTGAGAGGGCGAAACAAAACACGCCAATTTGCTTTATTTTTCCAACTGCTAACCCAATTCACCAAATTGACATCCCATCCTTCTTTTCATGTCACGTGAATCCCACCCTCTCTCACACGTACCAACGCTTCCTTGGGGCCCACTTCATCATTGCATTAATCTAATTACCCCCCTCACCTTCACGTGCCAAAGTTACTCATCACTTGTCATTAGTTTTTACATGGGTGGTTAAGGTGCAAAAATACAAATGAGCTTGTTTTCCAGGAGCGCTCAGCACCACGTACTTTTTTTGGGAGCAAAAATACACACGTGATTACCATTTTAGAGCAAAAGTCACATCTCACTGTTAAGTTACTGTTCACCGTGATAAGAGAAAGAGATAAAGTGAACAGTAACATAACGGCGGTGAACATGGGATGTGACTTTTGCTCCAAAATGATAAGCACATGTGTATTTTTGCTCTAAAAAAAAGCACACGGTGTTGGGCGCTCCTGAGGAAAAAGTTCATGTGTATTTTTATACTTTAACCCTTTTTACATTGTAGATAGGGCAAAGGTTAATAGATAGTGTTGGCTCTTGTGGAAGACGTTGTAGCTACTTAAACACGATATCTCAAGTAATTTGAATCTATATGAATGCAAAAAGATGTTTTTGAGGGATTAGCTGCTGTCTAACGATACTTCAATTTGATTCGGTTAGATGTCCATACAAAGAAAAGGGTTGTATTAACTAACAATAAAAATATTAAGATCTTAATATTAGAGTTCATAATCCATAGAGAAAAACCATAGACGTGGTAATAGCATCCTCACGTGTATAAGAGAAGACATTGAATCAAGGGAAATTATTGCAGTAGTAATATCTGATATAACAGTGTCGTTCCTCTTGTAGTTTAGAATTACTTTTTTTTCCAGAATCATTGGGAGGTTAAAGTTTCAGATGTAAGATTGTAGTCTCAAAAATAATTACTTTGTTAAACGTAACTCTTTTTTCATCCAAATGGTCCATCCTTCATCAGTAGAAGTAGCTGGTGTCTCATCAGGCAACCTCGTCTACCAGTTAACATTAATTTTGTTATCACTCTCTCTCTCTCTCTCTCTCTCTCTAACGCTATATATCACTATGTGCTTTTTTAGCATTAATTTTTTTTTTTTTTTTTTTGTTTAAAGTTCAAAACTTCACGTTCTATGTTTCAAGTGCCGCACTGCTTTGGGAAAGTTAGAAGGAAGCAGAGCCACCCCTTTGGGTTCGTGGCGGTTCAACTTTTCAACTTTAAAGGGAGCATATTGCCTCTAGGCTTTGCCTTTTTGGCATCACTATGTGATTTTACATATTAATTATCATTATTATCATCATCATGATTGTTATTGTTAATTAAAGACAACAACTTTATCGACAATTAAACTAATATATAATTAAGTTGCCTAGGTACGTACATATAAAAGGAAAATTAATTACTATATTACCATCATCGATCAGATACTAAAGTGGGGATAGATAGATGGAGATAAGAGGCAGCATCATTTGGTTGACACGACGCAAATGCATATAGTTTCCATTTCCACGTTCTCTTATTAAAATCCTTGAGCTACTTATGGGGACCAAAAGTTGATGTGTTTTGCTTAATTTCAAGCACATTCTAATGGCGCTGTCTTTCAATTTCAAAGTACGAGCTTGATGGTTCCCTTTGGCTGCATGCCTCCCTTAGCATCAATCAGCTTTATTGATGATAGAAACTATTTATACTGATTATATATAAATGGAAATTAAAGAAATGAGGATAAAAAACATGATGGGATTGTTTGTGAATGATAAAAGATGTGCGCATGTGTAAACCGAAAAAATAAAAATAAAAGAAAGAAAAGAAAAAGAAAAAGATGCTCACCTGCACACATCAATATATTGGTGTGTGTGTGTTTACTATAATGTGATCATCATTGAGAAAGTTTGATGGTGGCTCTTTCTCTCTGATTATATGATTTGTCATATTGGCCCTGATGAAGTCTTAATTCTTCAAGCCCACATTTTTATTGAGATTGCATGATATACGCATCACATTAACTAGGGTTGTCTTGTTAGTTTCTAGAAATCCGTGCACACGCTCAATTTTCGAGCCGATAAATGAAAAATATTTTTTTAAAAAAACGTAGATAAGCTTATGATGTTTTTGCTGGTTAGGTTTGCTATTTCTTTCAATAAACTAGAAATATTTATTGTGATGATCCTAAAATACTAAATCCCTTGCACGTAGACGAGGCATCGTACTTTCATGTCACAACTTTAATTTACCGGCAAAACTTACCTATTAGGGAGAGATTAATCCTTGAAGACTCAACCCTAATTTGGAGGATTTTTGTAGTTGCAATAATATGAATAAATGATTGAAAAGTATGTGTAATCCTATAGTAGATGCATAGTCTATCATATATCACTAACAATACACACACATTTCACCTTCTTTATAATTGGGTGCAAACAAGTGAGATTGATGATACGTTGTTTTCCCACTTTCATTTCACATATATATTACAGTTTAGGTTAATCTTTAGTGAATGCTTCATTATACTAATTTCAGTGATCCCCCACCACGTGAAAATCATCGTTGTTGTGGAGGATGCACTTTCGAGTGAAGTAGAAATTTGAGTGTCCAGGGTAATAACAGCACAGTGATATTATATATATATATATATATATATATATATATATATATATATATATATATATATCTCACACACATATGTATGTGTATGTGTGTAGTTGATCAAATCAATGAAGATAAACATATACATTGGTTGCTTCATTATTTAATTATCTATTCCCGTGGAGAGCTCATTTTGGTTTGTTTTAATAAGAAAAGAGAAAGAGTACACATAGGACCTATTCGAGGGGAAATAGTAGAAAACTATTTCAATATATAGTTTATATAGTTTTTATTATTTGTATGGACAATGATATAGAAAAGGAATTTTAAAATGATAAATAAGGTATTTTTCATATAATGAGTTGTGAATTATTTATCAAATCTTGTTATTATTATATGAATTATTGGTAACAAACCTGATTTAAAATTTTCTAATTTTAAAACTCTTTTTCTTTCATTTTCCCTTATTTTTATCAATTGAGTAATAGTTATATTTTTCAATCCAAGTATAAAAAATATTTTTCATTCATAGTAAATAAAAAGGATATTTTCATTCATAATTTTTTTCCACTCTAATTGTCTAATCATAAATGCCCTTACAGCGGAAATATACGTTAATGAACAGATCTCCTAAAAATCAATATCGAAACATTTTAAAGTAATATATAGCATCGATCTATAAGTTCTCCTCAAAGTTGAAAGACCAACCAAATTATATATTAATATTGCAAATTGTTGTAAGAATCTCCCAAAGGGGGATCTTATTAGCCCTCAATGTTAACATATGCCTGTATCAAACATCAATATAAAGAATCACCAATCGAATTAAAGCAAAATCCCTTTGAAAGGCTGATTTATATTTATCAATCAATTGAACCAATCTGTTTATGGGAACTCTACACTTAATTAACTGTGACGATGTACATATGATGTCTGTCGTGCCACTATTCCACAACGTTAATTAATTAGTGCTTACGTTCATGTCTGACTGTCTGAGACGCTGATGGAAGCTAGCCTGTATATATATAGCTTGAGTTTTATATAAATATATTTAAAGAGTAAGGTTAAAAGTTTACGCTTTAGGAGCTCTGAAAAGGCTTATTCTAGATTCTGATAGTGGCTCTTTGGCTAGTTTTGAAGTCGCATATTGATTCAAATGTTTTATACTGATCACAACAAAACATATTTTACTGTGTCTCATGATTCTTTTCCAGTACGTACACTCTCTCGCGCACACATTTTGTCGCCTTTTTTGGTTCCATGATCTCAACCAAAAGTTCCCTCAAAGTTGTAATAAAGCCGCAAGATAATATAATATAAAGTATGTGCATGATATATTATAAATACAAGATATTTAATTTGCGCATATTAAAAAAATTATAGCATGCATATATGAGTAATATATACTCTAGATAGCTTGTTCATTTATTTTGGGTTTTCTGTACATAAAGTTGGTAGATTGGAAAAGGAGTTCATGTGTCAAATGTAAACGAAAAGTGGTGTATTGGCTTATAAATTAAATGGCCGAAGTGTCACTATTTGTTGGGGGCAAAATAAAAGATGTTGTGTATAGCTGTTATGTGATATCAAATGGTAAGTGAAGATGGTGACTCTACGACACAACTATCCTATCTTCAGATATGCAATCACAACCAGCTTTATTTTCCTTATATTCACCCCCTCCCCCCAAAAAAAAAAAAAATAAATAACCTCAAACCCCTTTATTTGTAACCAAATATGTCCCCTCCATATATAGTTTTCTTCAGTTTTTATAAACAAAACAAGTGCAAGAAAAATACAAAATATATGTTCTCTTGTATACTCATTTGTTTGATCATTAAAAAAAAAAAAAAAACTCATTTGTTTGTGATTCAATATTCAATATATGTCTTTCTTATATATTAAGAAAAGATAACAGAGTGTATTCTTTGATATTTTTTTGGCCATTATATGAGTAAAGTATGTTTTTTATGGATAAATAATTATTGCCTAGTTTATTTGTGTGATGCTCAATTAAATAAATGTAAATTCTCTAGATTTTGAAATTAAATAAGAAAATAATTATTAAAAAAATTGAAGAAGAAATTGTAGTTAGATGAAGAACAATTTCACACAATAAGCTAAAATTGATTCAGAAGATTTGTCATCATTTAAAAAAAAAACAATTGTTTTTTTTTTTTGCAAATTTCAATTGTCATCATTTAAAAATTGAAATTTTCAAATTTCAATTTCAACTAAATATATATAACAATGATCAAGACAAGGTACCTTTTTTTTTTTTTTACAATAAAGACAAGGTACTCGGTGCCCATTATTTGTGATTTGTTTTGTCCTCTAATTTTTATATGAAGTATTAATTACAAATTGACAACTTTTTTTGTAAAACCATTTCAAACAATTAAAAACCAAAGGGATCAAGGATCAATGGCAGGTATATATAATTTTTTAAGAGTTATTTAATTGTTGTTTTTAAATTAAATTTCACCCATAAGATAGGGTATATGTATTGCCTTTATCACTACTAATCCAGCAGCTTTATATGATATCATATATGAATGACATGCAAAATGGCATATGTAAATTGAAGCCACCATCTTAAAGTTAGTTGGTGTTTAATTAATCTTAATTTGATGTTTAAACTGTAAAATAAAGATACTAATTAAGCAAGTGATGTGAGTCTCAGGAACTTTCTTTTCCACGTATGCGTGGTCAGAACTACAGCTGAGGCGCCTATTAGATGTTCAATCAGAACAGACAATGCATTATGGAGACATTGGTTGTAATGTTATATCAAATAATATATCATCAAAAAAAAAAAAAATACTTGATATCAATTAGAATTATTTTAGAGATTTAAATTATGAGATAGGATATTCTTACTATATCTATATCTTACTACCTTTTGACTACCATTTTTTTACCGTTAGATCTATATTTGATCCAACGGTCCTGATTTACCCTACTTAATTAACTTCTTCATTCCCCACATTTGGATTTCTTTCCCTTCCGATTGTCCTCTTGATTGCCTGGGATGAGTTCTACTTTTCCTATATCCAATTCGACTCAATAATAGAGAATCAATTATTGGAATTGAAATTTGAAAGTAATAAAGGAAGAAAAATTGAACAAGCGATAAGATAAAGGGAGGAGAAATTAAGCGGAAAATTGGAATATAATAATCATAAACGATCTGGCAGTTTATTTGCTCAGAGAGAGGAAGAGACTGACTTCTTGATCACTCGCAAAGGAAAGAAAGCTTCAATTGATTAGGGATTTCACTTTTCCGATATTCATGCGTAAGAGTGTTCATCAGATTTCCAAGATTAATACAGATTTGCCTCTCAAGTTCCAGACTCTGTTCACCAAGAACAACACACTATGCAGTAGAATCTTAGCAATAAATAGAGTATTTGATAACATCACTAAATTAAGGAAACGTGAAAGCTTATCCTTTTCTATATTTGTAAATCAGATATGCTTCCGTTTATCACCGAAAAAGGCATCATCGAAAAACAAAGCCTTGTGAACCAGATCAAACAAACCCCAGAACCTGCAGGCGGTCTAGTTAATTGACGCAAGAAACACGATTCGGTAATGGAGAAATCACTAATAGTAACTATTTTGTAAAAGAGACGCGAAGAGAAATCACGAGTTCTTTCAAATCATCGGCGGATCAAGAGCATGGAAGGGAAAGGGAGAGAAATGTGGAGAATGAAGAAGTTAATTAAGTAGGGTAAATTATGACCGTTGGATCAAATATAGATTTAACGGTAAAAAAATAATAGTCAGAAGGTAGTAAAATAAAGAGGTAGTAAGAATACCCCATCTCTTAAATTATAATTAAAAAAAGTTCAAACGCTACTACCATTATATGAAACTTATCATAATAGCTAACAACCTTTATTTCTTTGAGACTTCCCGCTGACTAGACACCTTGAAATGATATATAATAAATGATTGTTGTCTCTTGATTTACTATCCCTTTTTAAATAAATGAGGGTGGTAAATGTTACTCAATAGCGAGCACTTGTAGTGTGTGTGTGTGTGTGATTCCTAGCTTTTAGAAGAAATAATTCCCATGCATAACTCATCTGATGGGTTATAAATTAACTTTTTTCAATATTATCCCCGTTATATTAGAAGGAGATTTTCAAATTGATTAGGAATTTTTCTGCGCTCTTAAATACGAGCAAGTTGGGAAAATTCATTAATTTTTAGATAAAATTAGTGAGTTAACTAACTCTCGTTAATTTTGATGAGCTAGTTAAAAATTACTCATAATTAATGAAAACAAGAAGGAGTATATGCATATTGAAGATAAACTTGACCACCATAAAAAAGAGATATACAGATGCAAAGAAATATATCTTGCTTCTCTGATTCTATTAATAAATTGTTTCTAACATATTTTATCAGAATCAAGGAAAAACTTAAATCTTGTTAATTTTATCTTATAATTTAACAACTTAACAGCTTTACTTAATTAGTCCGTTTGAGTTAGCGATGGCAGAAATGACTTATTTTCAATTTGAATTTTACTAATTTAAGATAAAATAAAAGTCAAATTGTAAATGTAATTCTATTTATAAATTGTTTCTAACATATTTTACCAAAATCAAGAAAAAACTTAAATCTTGTTAATTTACCTTATAATTTAACAACTTTACAGCTTTACCTAATTAATTTGTTTGGGTTAGCGATGGCAGAAATGACTTATTTTCAATTTAACTTTTACTAATTTAAGATAAAATAAAAGTTAAATTGTTGTGTTTGGATTGACGGTTGTAGAAGTTACTTTTTTTCAAACATAGACTTATTTGGATTATTATTGGAAAAGTCAATTAAGATGGAATATTACTAAAAAAAAAGCATGAATCTTATTAAATAACACACACACACACATGTATATATGTATATGTATGTATGCATTAGTTGTATATATTTTGATAATTGAAGAGAAAAAAATCAAATTTAAATTTGATAAAAAAATTTAAATATTATTGAAAAATCAAAAAATGCTAAAGTCCTTAATTAAATATATTTAATTGATAAAATTGTATATATATTAGAATGCATACAAATGTATATGAACAAGTTGATACTAAATAATAATACATTACTAATTGTATCATCTATCTCTAACAAGTTGATCTTTGATTCTATTGCGAACATTACTCATTTGTGTTAAAGATAACATAGAAATATTTAATGAAGATGCTACATCAAGTGAATCATTATTATCTTCATCATACGTATTTGCTCATTCACCTTGAAAAAATCCACATCAGTATGAGATTATCTCCTATTAAGCATCAAGCTCAAGACTCAAACTATTACAGCCTGTTTGGTACAGGGAAAGTTTAAAGAAGGAAAAGAAAGAAAGGGAATTGAATGGAAAGGAAAAGAAGATTGGGAGGGAACTTATATGGGTGTTGTTTGGTAGACGTGGGAATGGGAATGGAAAATGATAATTTTTAAAAAAATAAAAATTAAAAGATGAGATATGAAATCTCCAAAATACCCCTATGCAAAAAAAAATCTTCCTCCCCATCACCCTTACTATCTCCAATCAACACCCTTACAAAGTAAAAAACTGAGATCAACATCCACGGTCAAAGTCGGGGGAAAATTTAGATCAACATTAAGAGTTGGTGGGGGTGCGGGAAGAGAGAGTGCCACAAAGTTCCGAGGGGGGGGGGAGGATAGAGTGTGACGGTGTCAATGGTGAAGGAAGAAGATGAAGGGGCTATTTGGAAATTCCCCACATAGGAACATCAGATCCTACAAATGTTTGAAGGAACCTACTCTCCCACATTTAAAGGAAGATGAGAGGTTGCTAGAAGATAGCTTCTTGGGAGCTGATGCTACCAAACACATTCACAAATGGAAGATCTGTAATCTTCCTTTTCCTTTGGCATATCTTCTGAGTACCAAACAGCTCCTTGAGAATTTAGGTTATGCCGCCCATCAAAACAACAAGCAAAACCACACAGTCTTGATTCCAATATCTAGCCATAAATTTCACAACTAAAGAAATGAGTTTAAACAATAAAAATGGAAGAAGGTTGGGTGACGATTGTGAAGCATAGAGGACAAAGGAGGGCTGACGGTGATATGGTGGTTCGACAGAGGAGATGCCAGCAGTGGTGAGTGAATAGAGGAAGGGTTGATGGACATGCGGCAGTTCGATGGTGTGGTGAAGCTGAAACCACTACTAAAAAGAGTGAAATTGTGACAGAATTTTTCCATTGCAAATTTTAGGTATTTTGCGATGGAATTAAAATTCCGTCGGAAAAAGTGAATTTTTTGCGACGGAATTCCAATTCTGTTGCAAATTTCCAAAATCACTTTTTGTGACGAAATTCAGATTCCGTCGCAAAAATATCACTTTTTGCGACGAAATTCCAATTCTGTCGCAAATTTCCAAAATCACTTTTTGCGACGACAAAGTATCACTTGTTGCGACGAAATTCAGATTTTGTCGCAAAAAGTGATATTTTTGAGATGGAATTCCAATTCTATCACAAATTTCCAAAATCACTTTTTGCGACGGCAAAGTATCACTTTTTGCGACGAAATTCAGATTCTGTCGCAAAAAGTGATATTTTTGAGACGGAATTCCAATTCCGTCACAAATTTTCAAAGTCACTTTTTGTAACGGAATTGGATTTTTGTTGCAAACATTTTGCGACAGAATTGATCCATTGCAAATTTTCAAAATCACTTTTTGTGACAGAATTCCAATTACGCCGCAAATTTCCAAAATCACTTTTTGCGACAGAATTGCATTTCCGTTACAAAAATATCACTTTTTGCGACAGAATTGGATTTCTGTCGCAAACATTTTGCGACGGAATTTCAATTCCGTCGCAAATTTCCAAAATCACATTTTACGACAAAATTCAGATTCCATCGCAAAAATAGCACTTTTTACAACGGGATTCCAATTCCGTCGCAAATTTCAAAAATCACTTTTTGCGACGGAATTGAATTTCCGTCGCAAAAATATCACTTTTTGCGACAAAATTGGATTTCCGTAGCAAAAAACTCACTTTTTGAGACGGAATTCCAATTCCGTTGCAAATTTCCAAAATCACTTTTTGCGACGGACTTGAATTTCCGTCGCAAAACGGCGGCCTTATAGAAAACAGAGTCCTCTTTTCGACACTCTCTCTATCTCTCTTCCCTTGCTTTTTACTTCTTCTTTGTTCCTCTTCTTCCTCACCTATATCTTCTTCTTCATGTTTGCAGCATTATCCAGAAGAGAGGAACGCGTGTTCCACGGAAACGACGGTGGTAATGCTAGCTGTGATGATATCGGATGATGTCCTCTCCTTACAAGTTAAATTGCTTGTTTGACCGCCACTTTGGTACAATTTCTTTCCCCTTGGCTCATGACTCGCAAACAAAACAGTGCTCATTTTCTATGATAAGCTAAAAATATTCTCCACATACTACTTTGCTTCTTATCTCTATTATAAGATGTTTTAGACATTTTTATGGACTCATTCGTCCATAGACATTCAAGTATTCCAATTATATCCTTACTCCTCGTCAGTATTCCAAGCATTCCAATTATAAGATGTTTTAGCCGATTGGTATTTTATGTCATTCAATATTTGTTGTACATCTTTATTTTATTTATGTACTTTTAATTTAGCATTTTTAAAGTTGTAGAAATGTTATAGTCACTAATTAAGAAACAGGGTTCTGTGACTTGCCCCTAAAATGTATGTTATTGTGTGTGTGTGTTTCCCCTTTCAATCATAAGATTTATTTTGATGTGATGAGCTTGTAAGACTCAACTCAATTCATAGACTTAGTAAGTTGGTAATAAAAATTGTAAAATAATACATAAAGCAGAAGCAGCAGCATTACATGACAAAGAGTACAATAGCTTGATTCAATTTAGAAATGATCGATGATGAAGGAAGGATTTGAAAAATTGGAGTCTTGGATGTGGTTCAAGTGTTGAATAATGGCGCAGAGGCAGAGCCATTTGGATTAACTCCTCGAAATATGAACAACAAAATGGGTAGGTCAATACACACACAATATATCCATGTCTTGTTTATTCAAATTAATTAATTTATTATATTTTGTTATTTTTCTTAAATTAGTTAAATAGTTGTTGTGCTATTAGAGGCAGTAATTTCTATAATACCTATTATAGTTTGCGGCAAAAGAAAATACCTATGGGTTCAAAATTATTTTTCATACAAAATGCCAAATTTTTTTGATACAAAAAGGTCCACACAATAGTAGTAGTAGATTACCACCTAGCTAGGGCTATATATCCAATCCGAGGCTGGGAGCTAGATTTTAGTGAGATATGATAGATATTTTGTAATACACGGATAATTATTTATCTAGAATATTATATTGGCAAATAATACCTATTGAAAATAGCTGAATTTGTGGTCTCAAAACTAGTGTAATAATTACCTTATTTCCTAAGGTAATTTCTCATGAAATTAGGAGGAATAAAGAGCTAAAATCCCTAAGTGAATTTGTGGGATATAAAATACCCTGAGAATATTATGATAAATCCTAAGAGGCAACTAAATATTTATTAAGGATTTCAAAGTATGTTGTCTCTAATTTAGATAATTTATGGGATTATTTTCCTTGGAAAATAATGAGGTAAAATCTGATATTATTTTGGGGAACATAAGTTGCCCCATGATTTTTAATATTATGCATGGTGCATAAATTACCAATGTCAGTGCAATAGTTGTGAGATAATAATTAATCTCAATTAAGGAAATTGTCAACAATTAGTAAGTGATTAATTAGGTAATTAATGGCTAATTGTTTAAGCTTGAACAAGAGAATATTCAAGGTAAATTATATAAAAACCCTTCAATTAAATGTTTGTGGCTAAAATTAGCAAAAATATACTTGCTAATTAATTAGTAAAGATTAAGAAATATTGGTGAGATTAAGTACATAAAAACCCTAAATCCTAAAAGATTACAAATCATAGGATTAAGGCCCGAATTAAGCTTTCTAATTGAGTTAGACAAATTAAATAATGATCAATGGTTAGGATATAATCTAATAAAGTCATATCAAGGGCTACAACAATTTCTAACAATTTTTAAATGCCTAAATCCTTGTAATTAAGTAAGGACCAATGAGATATTTTTTTTTTGGAATTTTAGAAGATTATTAAAATATAATATGAAATTAAAATTAAAAAAAAAGGGTGAAAACCAAAATTTGTGTGTGTGTGTGAGATGTGGAGAGTTGTGAGCCAAGGAAAAAGAAGAAGATATTTTGGTGAAGAAACCAATAGGAAGAATGAGAACCAATAGAAAATAAATCCTATCTCAAAATATGTGAACTAAGTATAAGGACTTATTATAAACAAGTATATTTTTGTCTCGTAGTGGGCTATCTCCGAAGTCATTTCCGTAACCGGCGGAATGATTATGAGATAGGACAAAAAAGATATTTTGTGAAAAAGGGCAAATAGTATAAATGAGAACCAATGGAAATTAAATCATAACTCAAAAATCATGAACTAAGTTTCTAACAACTGGACATATTATGAACCAGTGAATTTTTATCTAGAAGTTGAGGTTTTCAAAAGCTATTTCCGTATCCAACGACGGTTGTTTGGAAATATTCGGCAGGCAACGAAATGTCTTGAATGAGATCAAAAATTTAGTTAACTCAAGTATCTTAAAAGAGGAAGAAGAGATCTTCGGGGCTATGTTCCCGGAATTTTGAGATTTCCCAAGATTACGCAATGAGAACATCGAACAGGGAACTTTCTCGGGTAAAACCATAAAGCAAGAGTTGATGACACATGATGACATCATCTTTGTTGACTTTGAGGGACATTTTTGTTTAGGTGTAAGGTCAGGATTGAGTCTTCCAAAATATCCTAAATCCAACGGTCAGAATCTGAGCTGAGAAAGTTCAAAGAAACTACCAAAATGCCATAACTTTTTCCTATAAATAGCCATTCATTTCCTTTGAAATTTCACACCAAATTGTCTAGAGCAATTCAAAAATGAGAGAGAAGGTAGAGAGAGGGAAGAGCTTCGGAGAAGGAGGAGCAAGTTCTGGGTAAGTTCTTCGGTCCTTAGTCTTAAATACTAGTTTTGTTTGGTAGTTGTAGTAGAAATGCTAGTTTGATCTTTAGTCTTCCAATATGTTGTTGATATCATGTTTGTGTTGAAATATGGTATTTATTTCGAAAATATGATGGAGAAAGAAATATGGCAAGATTTTGGAAGATTAGGGTCAAAGTAACGAAGTTCTGACAAAATTTCGCCGATTAGAGAGGTCAGGGGTAAAGTGGTCATTTATGACTAAAATGACTGTTATGATGTTAGTTATTGATTACATGCGATATTATCCTTATAGGATATCTGTGATTACGTTCTAACCAACAGTCATACCGTATATCGTCAATGAAGGTACGTTCGCGTACTGGTAACTTTAACACTCGTGTGTTTTATATGCTATATATGACTGTTTGATTCATGTGTTATGAGCAAGGCTGTGGTTTCAGTCGTTTGCATAAATTCAGGGTAGCTGTGGATTCAGCTTGACACGGGTTATAGTCTTGATAGTACCGTTTGTATATTTTTCTAGCGCTGAGGACACGAGGGGCCATCGTGGCACTGGTTATGTGCAAACATGGTCGTACATGCATGAGCTGTGTGCTATGTGTGGTGTTTTTGACATGCATTTGTTGTGTGCTAAGCATTGTCCACTGAATGTATCAAATATCTGTCATATATATTGATTATACTTTGCATATGAGGTTAACTGTTACCTGAGGTCCAATGGGTATTGGACCTCAGATCTGTCTAAGGTCCAGGAAAGAAACCGGGATAGAGAAGGTATTGGTAAACGGAGCTGTGAGGGAGGCACTGGTGGACGAAGCTGGAGAGAATCACCGGTCAAAGCAAATGCCGAAAGAGCGTCCACAGAGTATTCATTCTAGCATGATTTAACGAGGTTATCTCAAATGGTTTGGTGCCAAAGGCAGGGCTAGTCTATGTGGGTCAGTCAATAAGTCGTCATGAACTTGGTGAGACTCCCATGATAGACACCTACCTGGTCAAACTATTTGATTAACTGAGTTAGGTTCATTGCCCCAAGTCTAACTATTGCTTGGTTGAATATTGTATAGTCACATGTAAGAATTGTAACTATACAAAACTCTGTATATTGTATCACATAAATCTTCCTTCGGGAAATTTTTAATATATTAGCTTATGTCGAGGCATCAGCATATGTCTGGGCATTTTATATTAGATACTCATTGTCCAAATATTAGCGCACGCTATCCGTTTCTGCATTACTCTAACCTGTAGCACCTCAAACTCTGTTGATTTTCCTAAAACTAAGTGTCAACTGACACAATTTTCAAGCATGGAATTTTGGGTGTTATATATTTTCTGCAAGTTAATATTTATTTCAAAAGTAATTGTAGTATTATATTTTAATCATATTAATTACCATAACATCCATGCTATATATGGTGGGTATTCATTGATCTTGTCATCTATTATATTTTCTACAAGTTAATATTTATTCAATGTAAAACTCTTTATGATTGTTATTTTATATTTTTATCATATGCAAGATTTTATTGAAATTTATTTACTTTTTTTTAATCATTTTTATAATTTTTTATGCAATTTTATATATTTTTCAATAATTTTATTTTTTATATTTATAAATATTTTTTATGATTTTTTAATTTCTTTTTTATTAAAATGAATTTTGAGACGGAATTAATTTCCGTTGCAATTGCGACAGAATTTAAATTCCGTCGCAAATTATTTGCGACGGAATTTCTATTTTCTGTCACAATTATGACGCTTTTTATGCAATGGACGAATTCCGTCGCAAATTCTGCTACAAAACTGTTTTATACAGAAATTTGGTTTTTTGCGACCAAATTTTTCTGTCGCAAAAAATCAATTTTTTTGCAGTGAACTTGAGTTCTCAAGCTTGAGATTGTCAATCTAGAACTCTAAATTGAATCTAGAACTTGTTACCATCGATGAAGAAGCTCATGCGGAAGAACATGAAAGTGCCGCTAGCAAGGAAGAAGGTGAAGGATGATGGTGCGGTCTCTATCTTTGTTTTACTGCGACGCTTTTCATTCTGTGATTTCTCGTTCAAACTCATAGTTGCTCTGTTCAATGTTGCAAATGCTTGAAATTGGGTTTAAGAAGGTCACCGACGTTGGTAGGCGAAAAGCAAAGGTAAGAATGGGTGGTGAAGGTCGAGTTCCTTACTCTATTATATTCTTTCCTGGCGCTTATCTTCTCTAATCTGTGAGATGAGCTCGTATGATAGGAACTTAGACTCGTATATGGAACTTCTCAACGCTCCCTAAATGTTGAGGATTTCAGCTTCTCAAATGGGGAGAAGCACAGTGTGTGAAAAGCTTACCCCAAACAAAATACAACTGGGCTTTTTCTCCATTGATCTTTTTTCCTATCTTCAGTTTGCACAATAATAAATGAATAATACAATTTTGTATTTATATGAAAATTAAAAAATGTAACTTATAATAAGATACATAAAAAATCGATTTGTTCGCCTTTTAAATGAGACCAAAGGAGTAATAGTCCCATAGACTGAAGTTTAATTAATAAACCGTAGCATATTAATTTCTACGTTAACTTTCATTATCATTAGTTAACTTGAGGTTGGAGGTGGATACCGTTCACATTAATTAGCGTGTAGCATGGATATATGATGTCAATTATATACTTCCTCCAGTCTTAAACATAAGACAGTGACTTTTTTCTGAGAGATTAAGAAAACTAAATAAGTTACTTAATAATATTATATATTATTTGTCGTTAGGTTAGATTATGTATCAGTTTATATGTTAGGCAAAATATATTGGAGAAAAAATGATAAATATAAATATTTTAAAGTAATTTAATTAAATTTATTTTAATATCTCCAAAAAAATCAATTCTATTTTATATTTAGGATTAGAAGAAGTTAATAAAAACGATATTACTAGTAATGACGACAGCAAAAAAAAGAATTATTATTTTTCCAACCATTTTTAATTGGTTTGTCCGGATAACTATTCTTAACTAACTACTTGAAAAATACCCACCCTCAATTTAACTATGTATACCACTCTGATCCTTATTATTATAAGTCCGTTATAGAAGAATTTTTTTGTCCTAAATATAAATCTACTTAGAGGATTAATAATTGTTATTTTTTGATTTTACTCTTCCTTAATTCTCATTAGAGGGGAAAAAAAGAATAGAGGCATCAGAATAATTTATAAATGTAGAGGGAGGGAATTTTGATATGGGTAAACTTAAATTTTTTTATTAATTTAAAATATATTTAATGATTTAACTGTTATTGTATGTATAAATGTATTGTGTATAAATAGCAAATTAATATTATGAACAAATATGTGACTTCATTTCCCACGCCTATGATCTTATTATTTATATACATGCGCACGCAAAAGGAGTACTATAGAATTCAATTCTTATTAAGTAGTACTGCGCTAACAAACTAATTACAATTAATAAAATTGTTACGGAAATATTATGAGTGGGCCCAGCCCAATGATTAAAGGGCCATGTCAAATGGCACCAGTTATAATCCCAACCACCCCCCCTTTTATTAAGGAGCGGTTTATCAGAGTATCTACCACAATTACAACTGCCCACAAAATAATGATACATTATCTTAATATCTTTTAAACAACAAGGTAACAAAGCCTCTCAGAAAAGGCTCAAGTAAGTTTATAAATAGATGTAAGCTCGCACAAGGTACACACTTTTCAAAACCCTAGCTTTTCAATTCACACAGAGCACACACCCCACCCCCACTAGCTATCACAAGCCATACGGTTTACTCTTGAACTACGTGGACTTTGATCCACAATTGTGGTACGTAGGACCCTGGGATTTCACCCCAGGCCAAGTCCAATCTCTCTTATGTTCTACACCAGAACATTGGCGCCGACCGTGGGGACTATAAAGTCCTATTCCCGTGACCAACAATGGCCAATACTAGAAGCAAAAGCCATCCGCCTGCTCACGAGCAAGGCCAGGAACAAGACTCTAATGAAAATCAACAACAAGGGGATGTCCGAGGAAACAATCAGGAACGAATGGAGGAACCACCGAATTCGAACCCTCCGCTTGAGGATTGACGAGCAGAGCAAACGCTGGAAAATGTTAACCAGGCTAACTCCTCCTCAGAATTCCAAATTGGCAACTCGGATATACAACTGCTACACAACATCACTGGATCAATGCTCAAACGAATCGAGAACGTGGAAGAACGCGACAGTTTCCAAAATCAAAAGATTGATCGCATGACCGAGGTGATGAACCAGATCCTCCAGCAACTGCAAGGTCCTCTTCAGAGGAGATGCCGGAATGATCAACAGAATGAGGATTAAGAAACTGATCAACAAACTATTGATCCGCCGCAAGTCAACCAGCCCGAGTAGTATCAACGAAGAATTCTGAACAAAGTAATCACCGGGATATGAACCGGGAAGATTAAGCTCGGACAACTAGGAAAAACAGTCATGCCTCAGACAATCAGGAAATTCGGCTGGAAGAGCCCAGAAAGTACAAGATGTGGTATGGGGACGAAGGACAGAATAACAGCCTATTCTCAGATGAGATTACGGAAGCTGAGTATCCAAAGAAATTCAATACGTCCGACCTCCCTAGATATGACGGAAGTCAGGATCCTCAAACGCACTTGAATACCTTTGATACTGAAATGTTGGTTCGAGGATTCAAGGGACCAATCATATCCAGGCTGTTCACCTCAACATTGCGAGGGGCTACACAAGTTTGGTTCCGAACCCTACCTCTAAAGTCCATTACTGACTTCAACGACCTGAGTGAGAAGTTCCTGCTGAATTTTGCAACAAGCAAAAAGCAGCCCAGGTCGGTCTACATGTTAGACAGAATCAAGCAACAACCCGGCAAAACTCTTCAGAAGTACTTGGATCGTTTCAAGGCAGCCGCCTTGCAAATCCAAGGATTAACGGAAAGCGTCCATGTACACTTGCTTATCTCGGGCCTGGATAGCGAATCCAGAATGGGGAGGTCAGTCTTATCTGGCGAGACAAAACTTTGGAGGAATTCCATCGGCGAGCCAAGAAATACGTGGATATCAAGTAGATGCAGATAGCCAACACGCTGGGAAAGGAAAGACAAAGAAGTCCACCCCCAAAAGGAAGGGATAAGGAATCAAAAGATCGGTCCAAGAGCTCGGAACAAAAAACACGAGGAGGAAGGCACGAATGGAAATATGAAAAATATACTCCTTTGAATGTCTCGCGTGCCCAACTGTGGAGAGAGGTGGCCCTGACCGAGATGAAAAAGGTGGAGTGACCACGACCACTGTATAACAGAGGCAAATTAGACCGAACTGGGTTTTGCGATTTCCATAATGGACCTGGGCACACAACAGATGAATGCTGGGATCTTAGAGATGCGGTAGAGAAATTTATCCGGGATGGTAAGTTGCGCCAATACGTCATCAAAACGCAAGGGCAAAAAGGTAGCAAACGCAAGCAGACGGATCGGAGTAAGAGTTTGGTCCTCCAACAGAGAAAACCGGATGTGGACCGGAGAAAGAATGACGATAATGATGAGTTCCCAGAAGCCGAGTTCGATTGCAACGTCATTAGTGGAGGTTACGGAGGAGTTGGAGATACCGCAAGTCAGCAGAAGAAATACCTTCGGGAAGTCCTAACCATCAGGGGACGACCAACCTTTAAGCCAGAACCCCTGCAAGAAGAACCCCCCAAGTTATTCTTCACCCAGGATGACTTAAGGGACGTAATCCTAGGTCATCATGACGGCCTGGTTATAACCGGCTTCCTGGGTAAATGTCGTGTCAAGAAGATATTCATCGACCCCGGCAGTGCGGTTGATATTATCCTATGGGATGCTTTCAAGCGGATGGACCTTGATCCATAAAATATGAAGCCGTGCAGAACAACCCTAATTGGGTTCAACGGAGAAGACACAAGCCCTAAAGGATATATTGAGCTAAAAATGACGTTGGGTCTAAGGAAGCCTTCAAGACCGAAAGGGTCAAATTCATCGTAGCAGATTTCCCCTCGTCTTACAACATCATTCTAGGCAGACCAACTATTCATAGCTGGGAAATGCTAATATCAACTAAACATCAGAAGTTAAAGATGGTGAGCAAGCAAAATGAAGTCGTCACCATTAAAGGGGATTAGAAGGAATCTCGGCAATGCTTCTTTTCAACGATAAAAAACAATGAACCCGGCATACCTCATCACGACAAAAGGGAACTCAAAACCCAGTACTAGTCACACCGAGTTCAGTAAACGTGGTAGAATTGGATGTAAGAGAGGAAACGAAGCTGATGAAGACAAAGCCCGATGGGGATCTCATGGACTACCAACTAGGAGATGAACCCAGGCAAATAACTAAGATAGGCAATACTCTCACTAAGCAAGAAAAAACTGAGCTTGAAAAATTGCTAGTAAAGAACAAGGATGTATTCACCTAGAAACCTTCCGAGTTACCAGGTGTGGACCCCGCGTTCTGTTACCACAAGCTAACAATAAATCCACATTATATGCTAGTCGCACAAAAGAAAAGAAAGATAGCTCCAGACCGACAAGTAGCCCTCGCCGAGCACGTAAGGGAGCTGCTGGACGCAGGATTCATCAGGGAAATCCAGTACACTACTTGGTTATCAAATGTGGTAATGGTCAAAAAACCTAATGGCAAATGGAGGGTCTGTACAGATTACACCGATCTCAACAAGGCATGCCCCAAGGATGCTTACACCATGCCAAACATCGACCAACTGGTGGACAACTCCTTTGGATTTCAACTGCTCTCGTTTATGGATGCTTATTTTGGTTACAACTAAATAGCCATGCATCCCGAGGACCAGGAAAAACAGCTTTTATCACAGATAAAGCTAATTATTGTTATAACGTCATGCCTTTCGGGCTAAAGAACGCTGAAGCTACTTACCAGAGGATGATGAATCAAGTATTTGAGGCACAGCTCGGTAGGAATGTGGAAGTTTACATCGACGATATGATCGTTAAATTAATCAAGCGGTCCGATCATATCCGAGATCTGCAGGAAACATTTGACAAGCTCCGGGATCACCGATTCCGACTCAACCCGGCAAAATGTGCATTCGGGGTACCGGCGGGTAAGTTTCTCGGATTCCTTTTGACTAACAGAGGAATTGAAGCCAACCCGGAAAAATGTCAGGTCGTCCTCAATATGGTTGCCCCAAGAAACAAGAAAGAGGTATGACAGTTGACGGGTAGGCTGGCCGCATTAACAAGGTTTCTACCGAAATCGGCAGAAAACGCACTTCCCTTATTCAAGTTATTAAAGAAGGAAGCACGGCATGGAGAATGGAACTCGGAATGTGAAGCCGCATTTGATAAGATCAAAAAGTGTCTATCATCACCACCGGTATTGTCAAAACCTGAGCCCGGGGAAGATTTAATGTTGTACTTATCGGTGGCTCCAGAAGCGGTAAATGCTGCCTTGGTAAGAGAAGAATCGACAAAATAAAAGCCGGTCTATTTCACAAGCCGGGCTTTGCAAAATTCAGAGCTGAGGTATCAAAGGTTGGAGAAGGTGGCTTTTGCACTCCTCACTGCTGCAAGAAGGTTACGCCCATACTTCCAAGGGTATCGAATAATTGTCCGAACAAGTCAGCCGATACGCCAAGTATTGCATAAGCCTAACTTGGCAGGAAGAATGATTAGTTGAGCTATCGAACTGTCTGAGTTCGACATTGTATATGACTCCCAGCATGCAATTAAATCTCAGGCCCTGGCCGACTTCATTGCGGAATTGGTACCAACAAAGATAATCCCGGAGGCCAGTCTTGATATTTGGAAAGTGTTCGTAGATGGATCGTCAAATACCAAAGGAAGTGGAGCAGGGGTCATAATTGAAAGCCCGGAAGGAGTTGCTATGAAACACTCCTTACAGTTACACTTCAGAACCTCCAATAATCAGGCCGAATACGAGGCAGTATTGGCCGGGCTATCTCAGGCAAAAGATAATAGGGCCAGGAGGATTCACCTGTCAACTAATTCTCAGTTAGTTGCAGCTCAAATCAACGGGTCATACACGGCTAAGGGACCTCTACTAATCAAGTACCTCAGGAAAGTCAAGGAGGCTATGGCCGATTTTGACGAGGTCGTAGTCTCCCACATCCCTAGGGGGAAAATGCGAGGGCAAACATCCTATCGAAATTAGCAAGCACCAAGAACTCGGGTGTAACATCCCAGTTTAAAACACCGAATTTTTTTTTTTTTTTTTTTTTTTACGTGTCAAATTGTGATCAGAGTCGAGCATTTCGAGTAACTGAATATTTATAACCATAGTGTAATTATCCATATACAGACAACTACTGTTTACAAAAAGTAATGTCAGTATATTTACAAAAATATAAACTTCTTCGCTCCTTCTACGAAGACGGTTTGTCCCTCTCATCCACCCTGACACCTCCTGAACCTGTAGCTACAGCTGAGATCCAATTCCCGATTGGATCTCAGGTAACGGTTAACCTTATGCTCAAATATAACAGTATATTGATAACAGCATGAACATAATCACATACAGCAGAATATCACTACATAAGCACACAGCAGATGTATGATCAAAAAAATGGCAGAACATAAGCACAAAGCAATATGTAAAGCCCCACATAACGGTTGCACATATCCAGTGCCACGAAGGCCCATCGTGTCCTCAGCGCTAGGCAAACCCAAACGGCATTATCATGACTATAATCCGTGGTAAGCTGTAAGATAACTGACAACCCTAAACAGAGTTTCAGTATCTAGCATGTCTATCACATATATGTATATAAGCAGCATAAGTGTTAAGGTTACAATACGCGTCCGTACCTCCGTTGACGACTTTTAGTACTTCCGTCAAATTTACGGTACGTTTGACAGCGGCTCGACAGTGGTGACAGCGGAAACAGCGGTTCGTGATTCTGGATATCCTATAAGGATAACATCACCAGTATGAATGTCTAAGACCATAACAGGCATTTTTTTGGTACAAATTACCATTTTGCCCCTAGTTAGCCTTTTTGGCGAAATTTCGCCAGAGCTTCGCTGTTCCGACTTTTCTCCCAAAACTTTTGCCATAATCTTTTCTATAATATTTTTCTAAGATAATTATCATATTTATTCTAAAAACATGATATCTAAATTATCTTGAAAAATTAAGACTATCCTAACACTTTTACTATAGTTACTGAAAGAACTACTGAACTAAAGACCGAAGACTTACTCAGAGCTTCGCTGCGAAATTCCCCGGACTCCTCCTCCTCCTTCCTCTCTCAAATTTTCGAAATGCTCAAGAGAGCTTGGTGTGAAAATGGTGAAGAATGGAGAGGTATTTATAGAAAAGTTGGATGGCATTTTCGTAATTTCGCTGAACTTTGTCTGGTCGAATTCTGACCGTTGGATCGCACTTTTGCTAGGTGGAATGATCTTGGCCATACACCTATTAGGCCGACCTCATCATCCATAAAGAGACAAAGGATGATGACCTCATCTTGCCTGTGTCATCTTGCTTTATCAGATGAAATCCTGGGTTCGGTGTCCGGTTCGCGTAATTCCGTAAAATCTCAAAATTCCGAGAATGACATGCTGAAGCTTTTTACTTCCTCTTTCAAATGTCATATTTTAACTGGATTTCTGATCCTGTTAGGGACATTCCGTTATCAACTGAAAATCCTCGGTTTTCGTGTCCGATTCCAGAAACAATTTTGGCCGGTACTAGCTTCTGGATAAAAATCCACTGACCAATAATATGCTCTGGTTTTTCCCTACTTATGCCCATATTGCCACAACGGTCTGACTTTCTTAGAGCTCCTATTTTGATTATCTGCTTAATTTCTTCAAAATATCTTCCTATCCGGATCTCCAAATTACTCTATCGGTTACAGAAATGAATTCGGAGACCGGCTATCTCGGGATAAAATTTCACTCGTCCGTAATATGCTCTGACTCAAGAAACCTAGTTCACGGTTTTCTAGGTAGGATTTTATTTCTATTCGTGGTCATTTATCCTGTTCACATTTTTACTATTATAATATTATTTAATTACCACATGTCTTAATTATATTATTATTTTAATGTAAATATCTAGATATTAATTTCTAAATTTTCATTTCATTTTTCTTTATTTTTCTTCTAATTTTCGTTTTTATTTATATATATATATATATTTATTTTAAGTAATTTTCACCTTTTTCTCTTTATCTTATGTCTAAACAATTAGCCATTAATTATCTAATTAATCACTTACTAATTGTTGACAATTTTCTTAATTAGTAATAATTATTATCTCACAACTATTTTACTGAAATTGATAATTTATGCATTATGCAAAATATTAAAAATCATGGGGCAATTTATGTTCCCCAAAATGATATTTAATTTTTGCCTTATTATTTTCCAAGGAAAATAATCCCATAAATTACCTAAATTAGAGACAACATACCCTCTAATTTTTAATAAATATTTAGTTTCCTTTTAGGATTTATCATAATTTTCTCAGGGTATTTTATAACCCATAAATATTTTAGGGACCTATTTGTAAATTATTTATTCTTAGGAGACATTGTCCTAATAAATTCAATACAAGGTGTTTGAGACCTCATATTCACCTATTTTCAATAGGTATTATATATATTTAAATGTATTATAAAAATTAGGGTATTACATTTCTCCCCCCGTTAAATAAAATTTCGTCCTCGAAATTTGAACTTATAACTTTAGGGGAAAATTCTAAACATCTAGTCTATTCCTTCTCTATGCATGCTTACTTAGCACGCATCCTAATATTCAAACAATAGTCTCATTCATCTTGTACCCAGGTTTAGTGCTCAAATACAGGACCTACCTGTCCATCCTCATAGTGCCTGGTTTCACAGGCCTCACTGCCTGACTCATTTAGCCTTTATCACATATTAGCCTTTTGGCCCAATCTATTACCGCAGCACTTGAGACCCTGGCCTTACCACATAGGAGATCATCTTCAGGCCTTAGGCATTTCAACTACCACCTGGTACATTGAATGTTCCACCAGCTTTAAGATGTACTCTAGACACACTAGTCTAAAGTCACCATGTCAATCAACATCCTATATAGTGCTAAGCATCATAGGTCTTATTGCCTCGAGCATCTACCTCTCTACTTCATCTGAGCCTTTCCCATTCGAGCTCTCAGACTACTTCTACTTTCTTAGCACTATAACTGGCAAATACTATCTGACTTACTTGGTTCAGATTTCTAGACCATTCTGTTCCTATTTTCTAATCTCCATAATTGTCTCCGTGGCGCCCAAACGCCGTGGCAACATAAGATACCTCAGACGCTAGTTTTACGCACCGCCTCACGGCTCAGGGTACGCTTCACACGCCCCTAGTGCAACCAGGTCCCTCATTCGGACAACGCCTGGCCATGTCGGGGTAAGAGCCAATCCTTCGCCACAAATCAGACTGTGAGAACCCCCGATCATGGTTAACTTAACTACCTCTGATACCATAAATGTCTCCATTACACCGCTTTTGTTTTCAACACAATAGCATTGACAATCATGTCATTGCCATCAAAAACCACTGTTTGTCTCATTTTAAGATTTTCACATATTGAAAATTTTCTGTGGTCGCAGTACATTTCACAATCCGCACCATACCAAAAAGTAATAGTGCTTTCAAATTTTTTTCAAAGAAAATGTTATCGCTGCCAGCACAAATTTTGATAAACAATTCACTACCGGATCAGTTCAAAATTTTTTACTACCGGCACACATATATGAGCGGGATAACTCATTTTTCAAATTTAACAATTTGAGAGCATATGCCACCATTTCAACCACTTAGTACAGTGAGCGCCCTCTCCCAATCCCCAAAACCGGCCTCTGCATCAGCAGTACCGTCAAA